>OY293826.1:6741212-8089454 GCA_958507055.1 Crioceris asparagi
TCCGTAGTATGGGCGACTGTGCCTTGAAAGTGTTTCCACAGGCTAAAGCACCTACAGGTGATTCAAAACTACCGATATATCTCAAGACACACCTTTCCAGAGAAGCTGTACTTAGGAAATAAACTTACTCTCGCTGGTTTCCTGCTGCCTTGCGAGAGAAAAAGAAATGTAATTTCTACACCCTGTATTTCTTCAATTTTCACAGAGAGGCTACTGCACTCATTCTTGCCCATTTCTCAGTGGTCCCAGTTACGTTCATGTTTAAACCTTATTCTTCCTCCACGTTATTATGGAGAGATCCAAAAACATTCCTAATAGGATGTGGAATCTAAGACGATGTCTTTGGTGCTTGATAGAAATTGGTTGTCATATCATAGTCAGTCATTGAAGGTTTATTTGATTTCTTCAAAAAAGGTAGAGTTTAAAAAGACAACTGTAGCATAGGTGTATTGATAATAATTAAGGTTTATTTCGAATCTGGACAATATCAGAAATGTCACTACCGCTCACAGGCAAATTCCAGTGAATATTTTTTTTACACTATTACAATACTTACATAGCGACGAAATAGGGGTAGTAAAGTAAAAATCATCTGGTCAAATCATGCTACCACTCATTTTTTTCAGCATTTCAAGACAAACAATAATAGCCATGTAACATTTTTTCGCAAGATGAAACGTTTAGCCAGAATCTGAAGAAACATGTGGAAAATATGGAATTTCATTCAAACATAACTTTTTGTTGTGCTTTTTCTCAGAGATGGCGCTGTGTGTGGGTGGTGATGGGCTCTCAGACGAATACTTTAGTCAAGTTTAATCAAAATCCTTAGAGCCATTTTCACGTTACAGTCTTGAGCAAATCTCGGTTTTTGGTTATATCTCCACACCCAGTGTATACATGATTCTCATTCAGTGCCACCGGCGAGTGATATTGGTACAAAACCAAATAAAAAAAAAAGCAACAAAATACACCGATCCGTTCCCGAGATAATGCTGTCACAGATAGACAGACAGACAGACCAATGGCTGAAAATATGTTTATTAGACTTAGAAAACTCAAAAACGTCAAAATTTGTAAAAATCTCGATACCGAAAATTTCACACGATTACAATACTTTCCTTATACAGCTACTATAATAGTAGCGTAGGAAAGTAAAAATGAACTGAGGAGAATTCAAATACTTCAATTGAGTTAAAATTTATGTTATCAATTTTACTGACATGTTATATAATATGAACATACCCTCAGCTTATGTCAGTAACAATTTATACTTGTTAGGAGTTTTTAGAATATGGATATCGAAATAGACCGCGAATAGAGGAATGGTGAAAGAAAATTAAAAGTTTACTTCGATGGGTACCTATTGTTTCTAGTATATATAAGTTGTTTATTTTCTTCAATGTTGCTGAATGCAATATTTTCGCTATAGTAACAAATGATGTTTCAATATCGAATTCCAAATAATTCAAGCAGATACATTATCGCCCATTCCATTTTTATTTTTAATCGCTCGACAGAGCCCCCTCTCTAAATGTCGTGTTGTCAAAGTAAAAATGTACGTTCTGTTCGGATATTTCCTATGTGCCTCATTATAAATAATCAACGATTTCATTTTAAATATTGATTTTGAATTCTCTCTCTACATCAGTTGAAAGCGAGAAAAAAAATCAATCATCACTTAACGTTCAACATATGCACGTCAGTCACTCAAAATCATGGTGCTCTGTACAGCTCGTACGTGCCTGCGTTAAATTGATGAATATTTCAGAAGGAAAGAGTGTCACCGGAAATTATATACCTAGCAAAATTCCATAAAAATACTGTATTAGCTATGTTAAAGATTATAAACAAATAAAAAGTTCCTCACTGCTACATACTGATGAGAAGCAAATAGCCACAAATATCATGATAGGTACCTTATCACAGTGTTTTAATTCCTGCATAATTTTAATGCTGATATAATCCAATGATTACCAACAATAGAACTTGTTACCAGCATTATTGTGTGGTGTTTAATAATTATAAATACGAGTGATTTGAGAAATGGGAAAATACATGGTTAATTGATATTCTACATGAGCTATTAGTTTATGAAAGTATTTTCTATAATAAGAAACCTACAATTTGAATTAAAATCTGGAATTTGTTCAGACGTGATGGCAAGATACTCACATCAGAATTATTGTTGCCCTGATCAGCGGACTTACCTGGAAAAGAGAGAAAATAATTATCAACACTTGAAATATAGAGAATAAATCATATCATTACCAATTAGTATTTTAATTACTTAGGCAATAATAATATAATAAAAGTGGACTACATCACTTTAATTGTTTAATCACCAGCATATCTGATGATTCGGAAATTCCAATAACAATCGATAATTTAGTTGACAAAAAAGGGCATAGGATTAGAAATAAGCATTGGATGTGTCAAAGGAAAGAGGAAAAAAAGAGGAAATATGAAACTTGTCGAGAAAGAAGATTCGTTACATAGCAAACAAAATGTAAAAAAAAACTTCCACCGTATGAAACTAGACTGAATTTTGTCATGAGGAGTATATGAGTTGAGCCCTGTTTTCTGTAGTTTTAAACTCTAGGCTCAGTTTCATTCCGTGATATCTGATCTGATATCATATAAATGCACCAAAAATAGTATTATCTTTTGATGTTTGAGTTTTCCCGCCAAATATATATACTCAAAATCATAATTCATTTCCAACCCACGCGACATGAATGTGATTCCCTAACTTGATTCTATAAAATTGGCCCAGAACTAGAACATAGGAAAAACATTCTGTTTACTTTAGCAATCCGGTTCATCAAGCTTTCTTATAATCGGTATATATAAAAGATCAACAACTAATAAGAGGCGAAGAGCTCATTTTCGGAAAACAAATTACATCATAACAAAATCATATATTGTACGGCCATTAAGAGAATGCATCCTCAAAGAATGTAGGGGAGTAGTTGCGGTGTTGTCGTATCTATTACCAATCTTCAAACACATATTTATCAACGGCATATCTGTTCAGCTATGGAACGTGACGATATTTTGAGGCACTACGTATCTTATTAAACATATTATTAATCATTAAACTTCCCCCTTTCGTCTCATGCAATCTTTCTCTGGTCATACTACTTAT
Organism: Crioceris asparagi; assembly: GCA_958507055.1. NCBI lineage: Eukaryota > Metazoa > Arthropoda > Insecta > Coleoptera > Chrysomelidae > Crioceris > Crioceris asparagi. Next base: position 6,744,358 of record OY293826.1, read on the forward strand.
ACTCAGATAGCATACTTATTATGGTTGAATAAAATCTTAAACTGTTGAATTACAAATTACTTATGTTTTTCAGTCATGTCCATGCTAGTTTTTCAAACTTATAGTATCAAACTAGCGTCTAACTTTATAGCACAGTCTTCTTTTCTTAGAAGAACTTTTACGTTAACTCTTATATCGCGTATTATTTAAAAAATCGAATATTTTAGTTAGTCGCAAGTTTTCAAGGTTTTGGTTTTTCAATTCTCTAAAATTGTCACTTCAATAGCCACCATTAACTCGAAAGAGGTGGAAGGATTTAAATAAAATGCTAGGCAAGTAAGAGTAGAACTCATACTCTAAAGGTTCCGTACATTTATATTACGATAGAGCACAGTAAATACAAAGATTTTATAGCAGAAATATTGAGTTAATATCAAGTATTCAGATATATTTTCTCAAATAAAGAAATTAACCTGAGGAAAATGTTCCATTTATATCATTATATTCACTATAAAAAAGTCAATATTGAATAAAGCAAGTCCCACCAAAAGGGACTAAGCCCATTCCCCCTTTTTGGAAATACAAAGTACCTAGTTTTCAAAAACAGCAATGTTTAAAATGCAAGTTTCCATGGAATATGACTAAATGATTTATAAAAAAACCTTATTCACCATCTATTCACTGCGCAAAGTGAAGAGTAATGAAAGTCCAGCCCAATTCAACGCAAATTGCATCAAAACTATGTTCAGGTTCCATAAATCGAATAGACTGGTTTGATAAATAATGATAGAATTTTTAATGTGGGATTAACAAAATTGATAATGTAATTTTACAAATCAGTGTCCCGTCATTATTTCCAAAACACCTCTACCAGATTCACATATCTTTGTCTCTTAATCCATGATTGTCATCCTCAACTTTATTCAAACTAAATAGGTACTGACCTCTCAGACAGAAATAGTCCAAATTCAATTTGTAAGCTTAGCACTATTTATCACTGCACAAAATACAATCACGTTCTCTGAGGCACCGTCACCAGTCAACTCCTCCAAACATCGCACACAACAATGACAATGATAATAATACCCGTCTTCAATGTTCAATGGTAATGATGATGGTAACAACTACCTAGCGCGTGTAAGTAAGATATGTACATACATACAAAGAAAAACCACCAAACAATCGATTATTATTACATGATCTGTGTCGTTTTGAAAGCAAAAGCAAATAAATATAGTTACATATACACATGTGTTCGATTATCTCTAGACAACGATCATACATACATAGATACATAACTACGTACACAGTAGGATTGACCTGCATCAAGGTTAACAAGTTCTTTCATACACTTCTTGGATCATGAATATAGCTCTAGGCTATGCACCATTCGATAGGAAATGATAGCAATCACCTGCCAATAATTTCACAGCAATCCAGTGTGTTATCGATATAAATCTGCAAGCCCGTATAAATAAATAAATTATAACTAAACTGGAAATGCGTTCGGCAATTTATTAAAAACAAAATGAATCTTAATGTTATTTATTCATTGTCTTTGTTTTCTATCAAAGACTGATGTAATTGAGAAAGCATACGTTGTCAAGGTTATAAACATCTACAAGTTATTCTCGAAAAAAGTTTTCGTGCAAAATTGTATTTAATACAAAATAAATCTTGAGTAATGTACTCAACCATCAGTGTATGGGACCAGTCCGACGTGGATGTCATCTTTGGTCACTGTTGATACTATTGAAAAAGTTCGTAACCTGTAAGGTCTTTCTGTCAGATTTTTCAGGTTTGTGTATTGGAAAAATCTGATCAGGGTTACTGGCGTCGGACCTATATCTACTGGACCATAGGCTAGATCTCTATCTCCTCAACTATGACTCTGAATGGAAAATAAAGAGCCAAGAGTATGTGTAACACAGTTCAAGGCTACAGTTTATCTTGCGCTCTTTTTCGATCTTATTTTATTGGAAATGTCAATAGCAACTTTATCGTACCTACTTAAACAATTCCAGACTGCCCAATCTGATTCACAAATGAGCCTCACCACACAAAACAAAACGAAAGCCGCAAAATCAGCACAAACATTTTCGAAACATTCTTGATACAGAAAGATATACCAATGGCTGAAAATATGTTTTTTGGACTCAGAGACTTTGGAAACGTAAACATCTGTTTAAAACTGGACACAGAAACTTTTACACGAGTACAGTCATTTCCTTACTAGGGGATTAAAATACTAAATATTATTACAGAAAAAATAGGAAATCACTTGCTTTCAAAAAGGTTAAAAAGTTCTTGAACTGCATACTGCCCTTTGCATTATTTGAATTTATTTATTCATAAAGTGTCCAAAAAGGAACTCATTGAACAGCTGTAGACACAAACATGCAGACATCAATTAAAAATCTAATTCGATGAACCTTGATACGTCAAAATATAATATATCACAGTTAGAATTCTAGAAGATCGACTCATTGCAATTCCTTCCTAGAAAATTTATAAGAGAAAGCAAAAGTTCACTTTAAAGTATACATACAAGTAAAGCGATTCACTGAAGCAGTTGGATTGGAGAAATTGAGAACAGTGACATTTCGAGTGAACCTTAATTATAAGAGATAATTATAATATCATAAGGAGTTCTCTATCTAGCATAGGTATGGAAAACTACACTCGAGATTGGGAAAGGAGATCGGACTGACTGACACAAAAGTGACAACAAAAGGGTGTCGTTTTACCTTTTTGGCTTGAAACCCGTAAAAGGCAAATGTCAGAGGTTAGAGAATATAGGTTTATGTTTCGTTAGATTATCAAATTTCCTGGGAATAACCTTAAGACGTGAACAAATTACAGAGAAAAATTAAAAAAAGAACTTCAAAGACTACTTTGCAAATGGATGAAGCTATTTTAAACCGGTTATAGCAAGAAATATAAATTATTGGTAAAGAAATTCTGTTTATCTTTTGGAAAAGGACCAAACCGTAAAACATGTCGATGGAAGAAGTATCAATATCCGATTCTATTTAGATAGTTTATTCTCCTTCAATTTTTATCTCATATCAAGTTGTAATTCTTTTTCGCAGTTATAGTTTGAATGTGTGATGGTTTTAAAAGCGATGATTTTAGATGAACTGACAAATCGAATAAGAACTATTTTATTATTTAACCAACTGAGTAGTATACAGTTTGTATTTCTATATGTCGCCGTCTAGAGCATAATTAAAATCAAAGGAAAATGTTTACTAAATTCGATAGGAATAATAACAGACATTCAAAACGCCAAGATTTGGGTCTATTACCTAAGACTACCTTTAAAAATTATCGGACGTTAATATTTTATGCTTTTAAGGTATTTCTGTAATCTCAACATCCGATAGAACTTCTCCGAAGTACCACGAAACATGTTGTTCGTATAGAATGTTGTCATAGTTGTCTTTCGTTGATTTTAAGGTTATGCTAAAATAATAGGAGGTTACGATCCACTCATTTCCTATCATATATTTGAAAAAAGTCTGAATTGATACTATTAAGAATGTATTTGTTGTTTGGAAATTGATCTGATACTAATCTTGCAATAAGACTTGCACGTAGAACTTCAGGAGTCTGAACTAGTTTCTTTTGATATTTGGTTGCTACTGGTTCAAAAAAATAAATAAACAAAAGTCATTAGAGAAAAGAATGGGTAGGTAGATATATATATTATTTCCTAATGTTATAATGAATCTGTGCTTAGAAAAATAAATAAAGATCCTATTTACTTATTACTTGTCTATCTACTATATTATTGTGTCAAGCGAAATCATTCGAAGTAGGCATTTGAAATGGAGAGCGTGTCTTTACTTGAAACATCTGCAAATGCATTTATATTGATTGAAACGTCACTTTTAGTCACTTTTAACTTCCTATCTGTGTTTAGCAAAGACATGTTCTCATTTTCAAAGACCTACTAGGGATGAGTTTTTTTTGGATCGCTCGATATATTCTAGTCATTTTTTTTAATTCACCTACCCTAGACAATGAGGTCGCTCGCTTTGAGAATATTCTAGCAAGATCTACATGCTAACCATAGAAATGCAAAGCTGTAATCAGAACTTTTTCACTAAATGGATACTTCAATTTAATTCTAACACTATAACTTGAATTTCAATACGCAGAAATAATCTCTAAATGACACTAGAAGATAAAAAAATATGAATCTAAGCCTTAAAAACGTCTGGTTTTGGTATACAAAATGAGAATTACCATTTGAATTTTAATCAAGCCATAAAATTATAAAAAATAACGTTTTGCTTACAAAACAGCCCAGTTCTTTCACAAAACTGTTCTAAAAGAGCTAAATCTTTTTTTAGATATCAATGCTTCATTCCAAATATGCACTCAAGTCTTTAAACATTCCTTTAAGAAGGATTTACCTTCGAGGATAATAAAAACTGATTACGTATTCCGCAAGCAATTTGCTATCATTAAAACAATCGATGAATAAAATTAAAATACACAATCGAAGATGCACACACTTGATTTGTGGAACACATCCTTCATTGTAGGCCAAGGTAAAGATGCATTTAGGGTGTTCTATATTATATATCGGTAGATACATTATATGTTGATCGGCATCAGTTATGCAGATTATATGGCATAGAGAGATAGGTGGGCATATAAGACAATGGCCCTATTGTGTCTCAACTAAAGGGAGTGAGAGCTGCTAATTTACCTTTGATGTACAACCAGTCATATGGGTAATAGATATCAACACCTTGACACCGATGATGCATAATAACCACCAGGCAAGAGATATGATCTTGATTCACGAGTTTAATAATGATATTTAGGATCGACAGGTAGATTATAGATATAGCAATTTCTCCAAATATCTGTTCATCGTAGGTGTTTTCGCGGAGTCAACCTCCGAAAGCGTTCAGAACGCTTACGCATGCGCACGTCAAAATACACTGTTCACGTAGAAAACCCAAAAAATAATAAAAGTAGGATGCAACCCTTGGAAAAGGAAGAGAATATAACAAAAATGAAAGGAAAAATGATTTACGGGTGATCTGAGGTCGGCAAGTGGAATGGGATAAGTTTTTATGGGTAAAAAACAGTTTATCTCGATTTCCGTCAAAACTACAAGACCTGTGGAAAAAAGTTAGAGAGCAAAGTTGTGAGTAATAAAAATTTGTGTGAAAAATTCAAAAAAATATGTTTTTGTTTTTTTATTTTTATCCTTTACAAAAAAAAAACATGAAATTTGATGAATTATGTCTCAAACACAAAATTTACCATAGTAATGTATATTTTTTCACACCATCAGAAAGTAGATATTTTAACAAACAAAAAGGCACATTTTAAAGAAGCAGGTATTTTGACGGGAGAATTGAGCGATTGAAAATTAAGGTGCTTTTTATATATTAAGTCAAAATAAGGTGAAAAAATTAATTTTTTAAATCAAAAAAGAAATGCATTGTGTTTGGGACATAAAAAGGTCGAATTTCGTGGAACAAAAATTTTTTTTTGATAAAACTAAGAAACCAAAAACTTGGTTATTTGAATTTTTCACATAAATTTTGAAGTTATGTGAAAAAAGTATAGATACAAAAGCTGCAGACCTTTTTATTAATTTGTTCCACAGTTTTGTCGGAAATCGAGATAACCCGTTTTTTACCGATAAAAACTCTCCCCCTTCCACATCCCGACCTCAGATCGCCCGTAAATTATGTTTCATTTAATCTTTGATAATTTCTCTTCTTTTTCAATGGGTTTCATTCTACTATTATTTTTTTTCACTTTTTACCATTTTCAAATGCTTCAGCCCTGGTCTAACATATACTGAACTTAAAATTCCGTTTTCCCGTAGTTCTTCGAACCGTAACTGGGATTTCTTACTCCCTCTTTTGTAGAGCCAACTATAACCTGAAATACTGAATATTTATCTGTTTGTTTATGCTGTGTTTAAGTTCAGTATAAATGCAACATAAGTGAATTCGAATTTTCCCAAAAAGAGGAAGGTAAACAATAACGCTGACATAGGTAGTTATGATAAATATAATTTTCTGTTTAGTTTGAGAAATACTAGTTCTAAAATAAATACAGATTATAAGTCCCTTTGATTGGAAATATCTATAAACCTAGCTCCAAAGGTGGGCTTTAACTCGTTAATCCATTAATCGTTAATTAAGGAAGTTAACAATCTGCTGAATTGAAGTTAACTCAAAAAAATGTTAGACTAGTTGAACTTCCGTTAACTTTAGTCCGAGTCCGTTACATTAGTCATTTGTAGACATGCTGTCATTTTGTTTGTCGTTGCCTTTCTAGGTGAACCATTGTTTGTAAATAAGTTTATTAAATATAACACTATCCCATCTAGTGCTGCAGTTGAGCGTCTATTTTCTACGGGCACATATATTTTACGAACTAAACGATCATCGCTGTCGGTTGTCAATTTTAATATGCTAATTTTTATGAAGGGAAACATGCACCTAAATTACCTAATGCAAAATTACGATTAATAGTAGCCTTATTTCTGCCTACTTTATCATTGAAGAAATAAATGTGCGTTTAATTCTTCTTTCCACTTGTTTTTTGTTTTATGTACCTTATTCTCTCAGCCCAAAAGCAGTATAATTTCTAAATTAACTTTGAACGGTTAACTTTAACTTGCGTTAAATTTTCGAGAATTAACGATTAACGAAGTTAACTTTTGGATTAACTGTGCCCACCTATGCCTAGCTCTAAGATTATCAAATAGATACAGAATAGTTATCACGAGAGTTACTTTGAAGTTCATGTGAAGCTATTTAGGCTATTGTTTGAAAAAGCAGTGATGTCAAATGCATGCACTAGATCTAGTTTAGAACTGTCAGCTTATTTTGGAATTCTATAATACAATGAAGTGTAAGGTTTTATTTACTTATTTCAGTGAAATATTTAATACTCAAAACAAATATGATCATCATGAATTCGATTCTATTGACACATACCAAGAGAATGAAATATTCAAAGACCTTGACATCATAATATATCTTCTGTCGCTTCAGCTCTTAAGTATGTACTAAGTCTATAGACTTAAGCAGAAGTATCCTTGATAAAATAACACTTGACTTTGACGATGAAACTGTTCAAATAGCAAAATTACAAAAAGGTATTTCAATCAACAGCTAATGACAGGTTTAATCTTTCTAATTCTACCGATTCTAGATATTTTTTTCGAGACGAATATTAACTTGAGATTAATAAGACAACACATACTGACCTTGCCTATAGCTATTTATATGAAGATATTAGAAAAGATTATTATTCAACATTGTCGAAACATAAGGCAGGTCATTATTATAAATGCGGATTTGTAGATGGAATTGAAGCAAACTAAAATTGAATAGACAATAAACAACTAGTGAGCAAGTTCTTGTGTAACCACAAAATCAAAGTAGATTTAACGAATGCGGATGCAAATACTTTTAGGTTCTATGATCATGACGATCATCTCGAACTATCTAATTATCTTTTAAATTTGATAGCTAGGTATTGAAATTAAGTAGTAAATAAAAAAACAAACAAACAAATAGATGATAGTTGTTTAGATCTTATACCTATGTTTCGCATATATCAAAATACTGCATTAATAACCCACAGTTTCATATTTTTAGGTTACTCTGATAATCTTGTATAGAACTACTGAACGTGTTTCTAGTTTAATCTCTTAGAATCCTGGCAAATTATTTATTATTCCTCTGTCATCGACAAATTAGTTAAATGGATCACATTTGCTGTTAACGAATTTGATAAAATTCCTATAAGGCAATATTCTGAAAACGCACAAGATATAAAATATGCATCATTAAATATTCAGGCCAAACCACTTTAAGCAATATAAATAATGCTAGTCAACTAAATTCAGCAGATTTATCACTTTTTCATCATTCCCCTTATATAACACACCAACTGTTAATCTCATTTACTTTGATCTAATATTCTCAGATTTTATCCAAATTTAAGCAGCACAGATCTCTGTGAGGTTGAAGAGATCTCAATTTAACTTGATAAATTAACAGAGAATTAAGAAACATCTATTAAGAGACCTAACTAGAATCTAAATACAGTTAGCTATCAAAGGCCCAATTTCGGAGAATAACTGAGGTTTTGAAAACACAGTCTTAATACCTGAAACACCTGAAGTGTACCGTAATATTAAATATTTGAGATTTTGAAGCATTCTTTATAGTTAATGTGTGGACTTGAAAATAAGTCATTGTATCAAACATTTTGGATATTTAAAGTACAAGATCATCAAAAATAACATTTAGATTCGAACTGCGTAACACAAGAACTTAAACGTAAGAACAAAAACTATAAAGACTTAAACAAGGTATATAATTTGATACATATTCGATAGTAACTTGACAACTGACAAGTGACATGGCAGGCTGGACACAAAATGGCGGACGATAATACTCATCTATTTAGTGCCTAAAAGCAATCATTATACATGTAAATTATACACAATATTCTGCAAGAATCGATAAATATCAATCTCGTTCAGTGGAGGCGTACTCGGGTTCTTTGATGAATGATTGTTTACGTTTACTGACAAGAAACTGGAAAATGCGTAACATATAGCTTGCTTAAGCTCTAAGTCAAGAGACAGCTGGAAACTGCCATTGATATGTTGACATAGGAAGCTGCAATACACTTTGAAAATATTAGCAAAATAATGTCGGAATAGACATAAATCTAAGCTTAGGAAATACAAACAATCATAAATATTTCATTTTCAGATATTTCTTCCACTTTAACAATAATAGATTGTGGAAGTATAAATTCAATTAATATTAAATGAAGGCCATCTAGTATGACAAAACGAAAAGTATTTTCAGCACAAGGTAGAGAAGACTTACTTTAGACCCTCTAAACAGGGTCGAAAATCGAGTTTAATAACAGTGAAGTATAAAAAGAATATTACTGACTTTTGACATATTAGCCGACTTGGCATTTTTTGGCTCATAGAAATCAAGATTACAATGCTAACAAGCTTCAAAGTTAATTTTATTTCACACTAATGGAACACATACGTGCCTTCATAAACTTTAAGAAATTAGCTTCGTGGTGTTAATATCCGAACAAGATGTCTGTTTAAAAAACACTACACTCCACAAAATTGTACAAAACTATATACATCTGGGCTCCAAATTATAAAATTTTTAATCTTGATCAATGGCGCCATGATGAAGGCAGTGTATGTTCATTATCGACTCGTTTTATCAGGAAGAAGGCCAGGAATTAATATTTTAAGAAGGTTATACCCGACATTAGCGAGCTCGCTTTGACCAAGAGTATTTGGATAAGCTGGAAATTGAATGCCTGGAATGTTTTGCTAATTTACCCGACATGCATGCAATAGAGAGCATGCATCAAATAAAAACATCGGTTTAGTGTTATAAAAATCCACCATCACTTCTAGAAGAGCTTCATGTTATTGCGGTGGAAGGCTGACAAAACCTGGACCAAAGAGTTCTAGATAATCTGTTCGAAAGTATATTGCCTTACCCGATGAGGTATAACATAGTACTAAATATGTTATTTCGTTTATTTTCTCCATATTTTAATAACCAAAATACGAAAAATTTTGGTACATCTTTATTTGACATAATGTCTATATTTTTCAATGAAAAATGTGGATGTAAAACTGAAAAATGGGAAAATAAGATGCATTCTACTTGAGATGTTCAAAAACTTTGATTGTAATTTAGCGGTCGCTAAAATTCATAGCTCCAGTAGTGCAAGACTATTTTTGGCCGACGAACCCCGAACGGAGGAAGTATATAAATTGCATGTCTGCTTTTTCTTTTTATTTGTTTGTTCGCGCGTTTTATGTAATAAATATATTCCGATTTTGATGATTTTTGATTCGTTTGTAAGAGGAGACTTGAGAAATGGTGCCATATTCATAAAAACGCAAATCCGAAATCTTCTTCCCTCGGAAAACCGCCCCCGTAGAGGGTGGAGGGAGCAAATTATCTCGAAAATCGAAAATCCGATATGGCAGAATTAAAGATAATAAAATATCCAGAAACGTTTAAATTGAACATTTTCTTAAAGAGCTACAGTTTTCGAGTTTCTGCGATGTTAAAATTTTAAATATGTGGCAGTTTTTTCGAAAATTGATCATCCGACAGGAAAAAATTAATGACCAGATTGTTTGTAGCTAAATTTATATTGAAATTTTTCTCCATAGTGTTACGGTTTGCGAGTTACAGCAGTGGTAAAGTTTATAATATGCGTATTTCCGCGACGATATTCTTAGATTTCTGAATAATGGCAAAAACAAGCAAAGCATGCACATGGATAATGATGAACGTGCAACGATTTTCGTGACAAATGTAACACTCAAAAGTGTGAAATAAATATTTTTCACAAATAAGTAGACCTATGGTTTTCAGTTGGTGCACTGAAAAGTACAAAATAATATTAATTGTATTGGTGCTGGTACTTGTGAAGTTGGTGCCAAAAGTTTTCAATCTAACTGCAACTGCACAACTTCAAAAGTTAGCAACACCAATACAATTAATATTATTTTGTACTTTCCAGTGCACCAACTGATAACGCCGGTCCATTCTTTTTGTAAAAAATATTTAACTGATCTGATGTATATTGAGTTATTATAGTTGAGGGTTAGGCTATATTTTCCAGCGGATTTATTCCACAAACTGTGATGAAACATAAAGGATTTCTGGAATTACGTGCCAAATGATACAGTTCACACAGTTTCTATTCATTATATAGATATAATATTTCAGTGGAAACTCATAAATAATTGAAGCATCTGTGTACAAGATTTACCTCCACAACGAAATTTGTCTACCCCCACACATATATATATAAATTATTATTCCAGAAGCGACCCATTCGAGAGGAAACATATTTTATTTTAATTGTGTGTACTATACAGTGCGTCCCAAAGGTAATGACTAAATTCATTCAAAATTCAGCGTAATAAGTAGACAGTTGAAATACTTAGTCAGAGATTGTATATTTCTATGTTCGCTATATCTCAAAATTCTTTGTTCGTTCGTCCGTCAGTCCGTCTGTGCATTGGGCTACATCTCATTAATCGTAACAGATAGAGTTGACGTTTCTAGAGAATTTATATTACTGCTATAACAACAAATACTATGTCCATCCGTCCGTTCGTTCGTTACAATCGTATGGACACGTAAGTGTTCGTTCGTGTTCGACTCACACTTGGTCGATTTTTCTGAATGTTGACTCATCACCATAGAACTTATATGCCAATTTCAATGCGAATAAAGTAGTTGTAGAAATTGTTTGAATAAACAGGTTTTGCATATTGATTGATCGTATTTTTTTGATAACTTATGTGCTTAGATATAAGACATAGAATATGATGAAGGATATTTATAAGTAAAGATTCAAAACGAATTAAAAGATAGGTGTTTTCATTTGAAAAATATAATTTACACTGTATACATGAATTTATCTCAAAAATCCAAATTTTTAAATAAAATTCGACCAGTTTGAACGTTTTCACATAAAACACGAGGCTGAATTTTCAAAATGAATTTAGCCATTACTTCTGAGATTCACACTGTATACCTACCCGTGCGGTGGAAAAACAGGATCCACACTACGCGTACCTACCTCTTCGACTTCCTGTCTCTCCGGCTCTACTATCTCTTTCGCTTCCATTTCCACCTGTTTCCCGTCGTCTTCCTGCCCACCTTGCTACATATACCTACCTAACTACACACAAAACGAAATCCTTTTTCCGAAATCCCTAAATTATACATGATATCCTTGTTGCAAGCTTAGTTGCCATTCCACGATGTGCGCGTGCCGAATAGAATTTTAATAATTCCATTCATTCCTGAGGAACGCGAATACCTAAGAATGTTTTTACATGGCAGACGAAGCTGAAAATGTCTTGAGAAGCGCGATAACACTGACTCCTTTTCTTCTTTTTTCGGAATACCCTCAAGGGATCCATTGGTAGAGGATAAAGACGATTGAAAGTGCATGGATGGCTTTTGCTCATGGACTTTTAGCTGACTAGGTATGGTTATTCAATAAAAGAGAGAATTCTTTATTGCAATCTAGGTGAAATTGAAGCTGGCTGGTTTTGGCGTAGTGGAACAATTTTATTCAATTTGCTGCTGATTTTTCACTACCTCACAAACGATCAGGGGAAGGTACGCTCTCAATAAATTGATCATTGAATAGCTACGTCATCTTTCTATAATACTTTGAGAGAACTCTTGTTTGACCAGCAATAAATTGGACACTCGGGTGATGCAATTAAATTATGTTCTATGCTTAAACAGGTTATTGATATTATATATCAAACGGATAGTTGTGTGGCCGTATTATACAGGGGAAATTTAAAAATAATATTAAAACAAACTGTGAAGGATTTTTTTGAATCTGTCGCATTCATTCATTCGGCTGTGCTAACATTTGAAATGATGGTGAAAAAAGAAATGACAAAATTGGGACCGTCTCGCATATTCAAACATTGTGGAATATATCGTTGATGTAAAAGAAAGTTTGGATTAATAATCGAATATGTCAATTCTCTGACGTTCTCAGCAATTGAAGATATTGACCTAATTTATATGCGGTTTCAGCAAGACGGTGCCACAAGCCACACACATTTGAATTATCCAACTAGATCATGCAATAAGACGCAGTTGGATTACTTTTTTAATGTGGGGAATACGCGAAAAACTCGTGACAAATACATTCGAAGATAACAATGATGTTGAAAACTTCAATACTGATATCAAAGGTAGATTCTTTGAAAGAGTTCTGTAAAGTAAGAGTAATAACTATATGAAACTATAATATCCAAACTGATCAATGTTAGAGTAAAGTATAATTCAATCAATTTATTTTGAGGAATTATTATATGATCACAGTGTTGTCTGTTCGTCTGTCAAAGCCTATTTTCTTCGAATCTACAAAATGGAGAATGGTGTAAACATCGTTTGAAAGTGCATTAAATTTTGTTTCAAATGGCGCTTTGTTTCTTTATATCTGAGCTCATCAAACTAATTCTATTCAGAGACAATATATTTGAAAAAACACGGTGCCAAATACTTCTCTTAGATAAAATCATTATGGTATCCTAATCCCGACGAAAACAAGGATGAACAGTTTTTTGAACGTTTCCTTGATAATAATTTCGAATGAAAACGGATACTCCCAGCTCGAATTACTAGAAGATATGTTGCAAATGCTACCCTCAATTCATTCACTTTATGAATGCGGTTATGGAAATAATCTGGTACTATTTGAATTTATATAATACATATAATTTTATATATTCAATTCAGCAATTTATATTCAAATGAATATGAATTTAATCATGATGAAATTAATTATTTCCGCTGATCTATTCGAATTCAATAATTTGAATGAGCCAAATGCAATTCTATACCTACTGGTGGAAGTTTGTTTTCAAAAAATAGAAAACCCGATAATAATGAGCAATAATTATGTGAATGTTGTAGTAATATTTATTATATGAAGAGGATATTGGAAATATGCATAAATGAAGTGTGTCAGAGAACAAATAATTAACTACCCAGCTCCGATCAATTAATCAGGTTGAAATAATATATGTCACGTGTATTTTTCACACACCTGTCAATATATAGTTATGGGATCCAATATGTCGATGCAAATCTGTCTATAGTTACGCTCATAATAAAAGAGAAATCATGTCATTCAATCTTTTTTATAAAAAATATGGATGATATCATAATTTTTCATAAATAGCTTTTTCATATAAAACACAAATCAACCACAATTTTACATGGAAGCGCATCCGATTCAAAATCAACAGAGGTGTTCTAAATAATAGAGTTATGTTATACTAGAAATAATCATCAAATGTATATAAATATTTTTTTACCAAAAATTAACAGACTTTATTAGTTAACGCACTGAAAAAATACAAAATATTATTAATTCTATTCGTGCTGGTATACTTTTCAAGTTGTGAAAAAGTAGTTAGATAGAAGTTTTAGCAGCAACTTCAAAAGTACCAGCACCAATAGAATTAATATTAGGTATATTGCATTTTTCACTGCACCAACTATTAAAGTCGGTTCAGTTTTTGATAAATAATATTTATTATACACTTTTGAGTACAACATTAGTCATGAAAATCGTTGAGCGTTCACTAATATCAAATAAGATAGTATTTATCCTAATACACATGTATATTCTTTCTATACTTATTATTCAGAGATCCCAAAACATCGCGGAGGAAATGCACAAATTTCAGACTTGCTGTAACTCTGTAACTCGAAAGCCGTATCTTCATTTGAAAAATGTCCAATTTAATAGTTGCTACATATAATCTTTTCTTTAATCTGGTCGCATCATAATCCGAATTCGCGCAAAAAATTGCCCCACATAGCAGTAATTCACATAGCCGTAACTCTTTAGAAAAAAATGTTCAATTTAAATGTTTCCGAATATTGTCTCATCTCTAATTCTGCCGTCTCAGATTTTCGTTTGTTTCGAGAAAAATACTCCCTCCACCTCCAAGGTCATTTCGGATTTGAATTTTTCTAGATAAGGGACAATTTCACAATTCTCTTTCAAATGAATTGAAAATCATCAAAATCGGAATACGTTTACTATATACCGAGCACGCACAAATTCGGTCAAAAATATGGAACAGTACACATGTTGGCAGAGATTTTGTTCAACATAATCGTTTTGTGTTATCTATTTCCGACAACTTAATTTCCAAATCAAGCCGAATAGGTTTTGTGGAAATCATAGACCTAATGTCTGCAATTTGATAGAAAGAAGTAAGCGTGATTTTACAGTAGTCGGGTCGGGTCTTAGTTTTTGTTCATTTTGTGCCTATTACCAGCGCACTGACAAGACATTTCCAACGACACCTCCTTTGTCAAATTATAAGTAGCTTAGATGTGATGAGCGAACACATGAACATATCATACATACCGTTTAGAATCATCTTCGATATTATTTTTTGACCTTATTTTTATGACCTATAGCTGTAGTATATAGGCTGAAGTTTCAAAGTATCTACAGAACTGAAATAAACAGCTAATCTTAACAATAACAACAAAAATTTCACATAAATATAGGATCGAGAAAGACGACCCGAGTGTATTCTGATCTAAAGCCCTTTAAATCTAAGTTTTTAGTATTAGAAAAAGAATAAAAGAAAATTTGATAAATTTAACACAATAACATTTTTAGATTATTTTCTGCGAATAATTTCATAGGGGATTTAAACAAATTTGTTGCCATTTATGTTTCTTTATAATTGCATTAAAAAATTCTTGTTAAATCAAAAATACCATTTAAATTTTTCAGTTATTGCCGCAAACATAAAACCATTCAGAGTTTCTATTTTATGTCATGATCGGAAATAACTCTGAACTGATATTTATTCGAATAACTTGATAATGTTCAATAGATTCGTTAGGACAGACAAAGATTTTTCGTTCAAATAAAAAAAAATATAATTAAACCAGCTTTGAAGATAATTAAATAAATATATGGTAAAATGGGTTTTGATTGACAAATTTAATTTATATATTTGTTATTCATCTCATGGTTCGTCAATGTATTGGCTGTAGCTGTATACATACATTATATAATATAATCAATCAATAAAACATTGCACCATGTGTTTTTGGTATTATATCCCCAGTATATAATAATATATCTAGGCATATTAAATGAAACAATTTGTTATATTATTTGGTATTCTGGTGAAGGGTATTATTTACAACGTATGATCATTAAATGCATATAAAATTAGTTCTGTATTTGGCAGAGCTTATTTATATACAGCTTATATTTAACAACAACATTTATGTCACTTTGATTTCAACATGGCCATTATTTATCCACCAACAACGTTTGGAAAAACTACGGCAAAACTCTCTCCTTTTAAATATAAGAAAAAGAGAGATATAATAAGAAGAATAGATTTAAAACAATTTGGAAGATACGTTGGTTAAAGCAGATATATAAGATCACTCTTGAAAAAAAAATCTAAATTGACTGATATACACGATAAACTCAACAAGGTAAAGAATAGTGTTGATCAAGTCACCCTTAAAAATAAAAGTAAACTAACTAAACATTATTTCATCGGTGCGGCAGCTACGATGCCACAGACATCTTCACAGATGCACACCTCAAACTTATAGAACCCCCCGTTGGCGTGGGTACTTTAAAAATATTTTTTAAATTTTTATTTTAATTATTGAATTATTGAATCACTAAGGGCCGATTTCATAATGAATCCTTAATGGGAGATTAGTTAATTCTTCAATTTGTTTAACTCATATCTCGATGACGGAATAAAAAGAGTGCATTTGTTCATAACTACTGACACAATAGTCACCTTATCTTTCGTTCTTTTAAAGTAACTTCAAATTATATGACCAACCAAAAAAATTATGAAATTTTTAATCTAGGATTAAAATTAATAGGAGATTAAATTTGATTATGAAATCGGTATTTCGAAATTAAACTTAGAAACATTAGTATTTTTATATTATGAACTTTAATTATTAGGGGCAATGTATATATTTTTTTCAGTATACTACGTATGAAACACTAGATTATTGTAATCTTTGGAGAATAAGAAAAGGAAGTTTATTCCCAACTTCACTGACTTTTAAATATTTTCATAAATACTTCTCTATTTATTATTGTGAAGCAACTTTAAACAGTTGAATAAATACAAATTCCTACAGGGCAAATACCTACCTAACTGATTGAGACATAAAGGCGATAGCTTCAAGAAGCATGAAATTATGCAGCAATTTTATAATCGAATTTCCGATTATATTTCTCGATGCAGATTAATTTACACAGAGGCGTATCATGAGGTTATGTATTCTTTTTTTCAATGACATAAATGTTAGCAAATTATGACAATATATTTTATACATCAGCATCAAAGCAATTATTGTAAGGCTTCACAACAGAAAAAAAAGGACTTTTCTGTACTCAGATTATTTATACTAGAAGATTTACTAATTGAATACTCTTATAACATAGCTCCTAGCTTTCGGAAATGTTTATTTTCATCATCAGGGAAAATTGAGGTTGAGGTTAGTTGCTTCTGCTGATAGGGATAGGGATCAAAAATATAAGAGAGCGATACATGTTCTACAATATATTCCGAGAAACAAACCAAATAATATATGCAAGTATAATAATAACCATATCTATTTTTTTCAATGTAAAACTCAACATGGCACATAAACTCATTTTGCACTCCTTGACACTGTTCGTAAACGGAGTAAAATTATGATTGTACTTCTACGCTTATGATCTGCTAGCGAAGCGAGCCTTAAAATATCGATTACAGCATCAATTATTTGTCTAAGTCGAGATTATTTAGTTCAAGGTAGATGATATTATATGCATTATGCACTTTTTATGTTGTTTACATTTGAAAGATTTCCTCTCTTGCATTCACACACACAAACAGAATGTAGGCTAAGTTCAAATTGTATTTCAAATAAGGATAATAATTTTACTTGCACCAGGTCATTACTACAACTTTGTTGTTGCATACATAATGTACCTACCTACCTACTTGTTGCGTAATAGTGTTCTTCTCTCTGAAAGTGAATGTTTTATATGTACCGGGTGGTCAAATAAATCGATCAGTTTGCTTTATCTCAACTCAACAAACAAAACATAGAAATGACTAAAAGAGATCTCTGGAAATAACTTTGGACTCTCTTGCTTCACCGCTAGAGATAGTAATCTTTTAAAGAAATAATCTTCTAATAAAATATGCTAAATTATAGAAAAAACTAGAATAAGACCAATATTGTAAACAAGTTTTCTATATTTCTTCGAATAAATTGTCTATACATTTGTTTTCTTCTTCTGTGAGTGCCGTACTCGTATTCGAGCATTGGTGGCTTCTCTGCCTTTAAAGTGTTACCACATACAAGGGGACCTACAGTTTAACGTGGATTCCGAACCACCAATATGTCTCAATTTACATCTCAAGGCACACCCTTCCAGAGAGTTGTACTAGGGAATTATAATCTCCGTTGCCTTGCGAGAAGAGGAGAATGTAATGTGACAGTCAGAGATTAGAACGCTCGCCCTTATCAACGGTCACTTGTCCAAACCGTTCCCAACGTATTGTGCTGCATAATTTCGATGATCGAGCTACGTGCTCCAGAGATCTGTTTTAGAAATTGATTTTAACACAAAATTGGAGATTGTTGATCAGCCAATTACATATTTATTTTATTTATTGCATGGAAAACAGCATTATAAGTTTAGAATTAACACAGGTAATAATAAATAAAAATTAAGTAAGACTTTGGTAATGTTTTTTTAATAATTACTGTGAAATATCTTCTTGACAAAGCAATCAATCAACGAGTATTTCCCTCTAATTGTAGTAGGTAGAGGTCACCTTCAAATAAAAAATGTCTATTAAAACTTTAAATAGAAGAAGCACCTAATTATTGTAAATTGCTATAAAAATAGATTGAATTTTATATCAATCAGAGTAAACCGCAAGGAGATATTGTTTGCCTAAATCGATATTTGTTCAGAAACAAATATAATTTAGAATTACAAAATATATCAGTACTAGATTTTGCCCACAACTTCTACCGCAATGAACGTAAAAAAAATATTGTATGTTCACGTTTCAGAAGTCCGTGAGTCCAAAAAATACATTTGTCTGTATGTATCAAGATCATCTGGAGAACGAATGAACCATTTTTTTTTGTTTTGTATGGTATCGATACAAGACCTGATCAAACGATTTTAGAATTCGATTAAATTTTAAGAGTGGTAGAAATGTCGTGTGAGTAGACACAGTTGGTTTTTCAGTCAATTAACTATCTACACAAACTATACCGCGTTTCACAATGAGAATGCAGTGTGGACGAATATAGGCAATTTATTTTAAATGGGAAAATACCACACAATGTTGCCGTTCTTTTAATTTACCAGTAATATTTTCATCTTTTATTCTGAGATTCATTGTTTATTATATTATTATTTATTATTGAACATAAAAATGCTGAAATAAAATTTAAGCCAGAGCAGTGAAATTTTCCTGAGAAGACAGGTTCGGATGATTGTTTGTGTCCGGCATAATAACGAGCTGCCAACGATAGACTCCATAAGCTGCCAAAGTCCATTCTAAGTTTGAAACGCACTATAGAATTATTTCAATCTTATCTAAACGTCAATGTCATCTCATAGTACACGTACCTAGATCGTGTCCAACTTTTATTGGGAAGAGAATTATTTAACAAAACTTTAAGGCTTCATTCTAGTTTACACAACTAAAATAGAGCTGTAAAGTTAGATACACAAAAGTGGACCATTTTCTCTGAGGAATCATCTTTTCCCAAAATTATACGATGTGCACTGGGTACGTACATTTGGCAGAAAACAGCTATCCATAGCGCTCACAAAATTTGTATAGTTATTTCCGTCTCTATGACCAAAGATTCAGTCAGAGGAACCGCCTGTTGGACCACCCGGTACACACTTCTTGTGTGCGTTATTTGTCATGGTTCATGCTCATCACAAATATGACATTCATTCTTGAAGATGATGTAGGTATATGTTCATAATGTTATATAGAGGAGTGTCGTCGCATTACCTTTATGAATGATGTCAGAGAGCGTGAAGTTTACCGTTGCAAATGATTACTGCTACACTCTATGACTCTATACTAACCTGCTCACAGATTTCTCTCTGCTTCTTGGAAATAATAGTTTTTCATTGTTCTACAAAGCATGTAAATCCGACATAAGGCACGTTACATTGCTACAACTTTACTAATTTACAGTTATATGAGGTTATACTATAATTTTGCAAAATAAATGAATTTCATGGGGCATGGCAAGCGCAGTTGAAATGTTTAAATGATTATTCAATACTAGCAAATGTCTGTCGCATGCGGAAACAGCGAGATCCCCTAAAAATGACTGATTAATCAGATTTGAGTAGAGATTCAACGATTCCAACAATCAGTCAATCAGCTCTTCAATAGAAATTGCTGGTGTCATGAAAACCGACCTCGGCTACTCTAATGTTCATTTGAAATGATTCAGTGCGAAACATGTGGGTAGTTTTAACGCTAAACTAGGATAGACTACTTGTTGTCTAGTGTCCAGTTGTTTCAAATCTACATACACAATATTACGTACGTACATAAATTTGTTTTGGATTATTTTTCTGACATAACTATATATGATAAGATGAAAAAGAAACATAAAGTCTTCTCCGCAGTTTATTCTTAAATGGTTAATTATTGAAACATGTCTCGAGATTGTACAATCTCATTTTCAATAAAAATGTTCAAAGTTATGGAGATGATGATGTTAAATTTTTTTAAGAAACTAAAAAAAACGGATCCCAAATCAGTGAAAATTAAAAAATAATAATTAAAAATAAAATAAAATCCCATTATAAAATAATAAAAATAAAGTTAAAGTCTAAAACAGAAAATTACAAGTTACATTGTCTGGGTGCCCGTGCCCGGTGACTACATCGTCGGTCAAATGATTTTTTTTTACTATCAGCTGACCAACGATGTAGTCACCGAGTCACCGGGCACGGGCACCCAGACAATGTAACTTGTAATTTTCGTGTTTTTCTGTTTTTTGTTTTAGAATTTAACTTTATTTTTATTATTTTATAATGGGATTTTATTTTATTTTTAAGTATTAATTTTTAATTTTCACTGGTTTGGGATCCGTTTTTCCAGTTTTTCTAGTTTCTTAAAAAATGTATTATCATCATCTCCATAACTTTGAACATTTTTTTAAGAATAAACTGTGGAGAAGACTTTGTGTTTCTTTTTCATCTTACCATTTCACTCCACTTCGAGAATGGACTTCTACTCACATTATAACTATATATTCAAAAAACATCGCTGCTTCTTCTTCAAAAATAAATATCAGCATCAACAAATTAGCTTCTGGGAATAAACTTCATTATCTCACCATTTTATAATAAAATCAATTATTGGACAGCAAAAAGGTTACGGAAGCTCAAAAACGGACGTTTTTACATGACAAAAACCTTACATTTTGTGCAGGTTAAAGTAAATTTAAGAATTATCCCAGGTTACATCGTTGATGAGAAAAGACAATGAATATTCACAAGAACTTCTGCCAATTTGTGGCTATCTGGTACAAATATTGAAGAAGATAATTCAACTGAATCAAGGAAATTACAAACATCGATGTTCTTTTCCTGTGGTGAATTTAGCTCATGTCAAGATTAGATCAGCAAAGCTACTGCAATTGAAAAATAGAACAGATCGTCAATGCCCAAAATAAAAAATATTGCGATCCCATTATTTTAATGAATTTTCAAGTCTTTAATAATGGATGCGAAATTCGTGACAAAATACAGAAACTTAGCAACTCTTTACTAACATTTTCCGAAATGAATTTTAAGACAATTTCCATCTCACCCACTTCTAAATATGAAGCAGCTAGTATTGTTAAGGATGTTCGATGATTACAAACCTATGTATAGAAGTCCATAAAAACAGTCAGTTTAAAAAATTGGTGTATCCTGAACATCTCTGATATTTTTCAGAATTTTCCACCTCACGATTTTCATAAAAATGCTTTTTGAAAAAGCATGGTCTCTTATGCAAAGCCCAAAAGTTATCTGTTCTGAACTTGTTCCCATGTATGGAAATGGAAAAAAAAAAGTTTCATATAGAAGGTCACTTTCTTATAAATAAATTTATTTATTCTTTTTTGTACCCTTTTGTAAAATTTGCTGATATATAATGAATAACAAATTTATTTGAGCCCAATTTGTAAACTATGCTACGCGAAACTGCGGCATAATCGCCTCTTAATGTTGACATCGTACAGATTTCGCTGTGTCCACATTCGAATCTGAATCCTGAATAATTATGAGAATGCTTGTCTCTAATTATATATAAATTGCTACCTACGGATAAATATAAAGTTTAATCATAATTTGTCTGGGGTTTCATCTAATTATGTGGTTAAAGTAATCTTTTCATGAGAAGAAAACAAAATGCTCCAAAGCTGTGCAATGTGCACTACATAAGTAGTATCAGGATTACTAGGATTATTTATATTTTTTGAGATTCTCTGTTGCTCAAGCAACTGTTTTGCCATATCCGATAGTTTGAAATAAATATAATGGACAGGGTAGGCAAATTTCGATGCTTCAATGGAGTAACTTTATGTCATAACTTGAAATTGAGGAAGTAAACTTAAAATCCATCTACGCCAAAGGATTATACTCTGAAAAGTATCTCATGAATGTCAAAATAAATTTTTGATAACTTCACAAATAAGTAATATATAGGCATCAATCAAATAAATAAAGCCGTGCAATGTGCACTACATAAGTAGTATCAGGATTACTAGGATTATTTATATTTTTTGAGATTCTCTGTTGCTCAAGCAACTGTTTTGCCATATCCGATAATTTGAAATAAATATCATGGACAGGGTGGGCAAATTTCGAAGCTTCAATGGAGTAACTTTATGTCATAACTTGAAATTGAGGAAGTAAACTTAAAATCCATCTACGCCAAAAAGGATTCTACTCTGAAAAGTATCTCATGAATGTCAAAATAAATTTTTCACTTC
Organism: Crioceris asparagi; assembly: GCA_958507055.1. NCBI lineage: Eukaryota > Metazoa > Arthropoda > Insecta > Coleoptera > Chrysomelidae > Crioceris > Crioceris asparagi. Next base: position 6,767,004 of record OY293826.1, read on the forward strand.
ACAAATGAGTAATATATAGGCATCAATCAAATAATCCAAAAATTGAACTTTAAGTTATAAATCGAAAACAAAATACCATAGCCAATATTTGTTTTCACCATTAAGTTTATCTCAAATAAATATTTTTTACCAAAAATTGGACCGACTTTATCAGTTGTAGCACTGAAAAATACAAAATAATATTAATTCTATTGGTGCTGGTAACTTTGAAGTTGTGCCGTTGTAGTTTGTTGTTGTAGGCACCAACTCCAAAAGAACCAGCACCAATTAGAATTAATATTATTTTGTATTTTTCAGTGCAACAACTGATAAAGTCGGTACATTTTTTTGTAAAAAATATTTATTTCACATTTTTCAGTGTAACATTAGTCATGAAAATTGTTGAACGTTCACTAATACCCAAAAAGTTATAGGTAGGTTTAGCTTGTACTAGCGAAAATACGCATATCACATATTTCAGACTTTACCATTGCGAAACTCGGAAACCGTAAATTAAATGTTTCCGGATATGGTCCCCTTTCTAATTTATAAATCTCGAATTTTCGATTTTCAGAAAAATTTGCTCCTTCCACATAGCTGAAACACATATTTCAGACTGTAGGGCGGAAACGTATGATTGTTTTAAAAAATGTCCAATTTAAACATTTCCGAATATGGGATTTTCGTTAATTCTGTCGTCTCGGATTTTCAATTTTCGAGAAAAATTGCCCCCTCCACCCCCTTTGGGGACGGTTTTCGGAAGGAAGGAGATTTTGGATTTGATTTTCCTCAATATGGGACCATTTCTCAATTCTCCTCTTTCAAATGAAACAAAAATCGTCTAAATCAGAGTTCGTTTACTATGCAAAACGCGCGAACAGCCATAAAAAATAAATAAAAAAAGCAATCTTACAACCGAATTGTATACCTTCTCCTTTTTTGAAGTCGGTCAAAAAATAGATCGAGACTGTGCCATTGATTTTTTGCTATTTCTAATAGTTTCCGAGTTAACCTATAAAATCATCGAAATTTGTCCACCCTGTACAGTTTTCATTACAAATCTTCGTTTCCACCTATACGAAGACATTTTAATCATAGTTTTCAAATATGAAGTTTAAAACTTAATGGAAAAATGTCACACAGGTTGATAAATATAAATAAATATTATGCACTGTTGCCTTTTTCTCAGCTCTAGAATATAATTATAATGAATTATTCCATTTAAAAACGCAGAAAACGCAAAAATATAATAAATTCACACGTAATTGGGATTATGATAGGTGTTTGAAGCAATATTTCTGGTTATTAAATTCATTTTACACTAATTTTATTGAGATAGAGATTATCATATAGGAAATTTTAGACTGTGGAATCAAGATATGAAGATGCATCATCTCCTCCTCCTGCCATAAATTGCAATAACTGAATTAACCATAGTCAATTTAACATTTTATTTATGATAAGAGGTAGATGTGACGTAGATAAAATTTTTTTTTGTATTATAAATATTAACGATACCACAAAAGGAGCACATAAAGTATGTGCGGCATAAAATCGATTCAGCTGACTGATCAATAATAATTTTATGATCCAATTATCATCCGGTCACCTTGTGTATTATGATATTGAGCAAGGTGTTGTATTGTAGAGTTATTATAATGTTATTTACTATATTTTTTGTCGTGGATCGTTTTCAAAGCCGCCGGGAATAATGGAAACTTTTGCAGAGTCCTCACCTATTATCTTTACCTACTTATTGAATATTCATTATGTAACAACAATGATTCGTCATTGAGAGAATTACTGTCATTTGATGATAAATACTGAGATAATTGAACAGTAATCATCGCACGTTGCCATGGCAACTCTGTAATGGTATTCGTCGTAAGCAAATAATGTGATTGAATCTAATTTTTATGGCATTGTAGTTCATGGGCTATGTATGGCTATATCAAGGGTGTTTTGTTCCAAAATTCGATTTAGTACTATATCTACTGGCCAGCACATATGGATGTTATTAACTAATATAATACCCCACATTCCAAACGTTTTCCGAGGAATGTCATCTCGATTTTCCAATTATATCCAAATATGACTACCATAAATTCTATAATTTGGAAAATATTAACATCGAGCAATCCAAAAAAGTAACTACTAGGCTGTGGAATATGAATAAAGTCATAAAGAAATAAGTTAGATAAGGCGAATGGTAAAATTAGAACTTTTGCACAAATATTTTTGTTCACAGACTTTGTATATGTTACTGTTCCCGAGATAGTAATGCTATCCCAACTTGCAGTTGCGATTAGATTGATAACTTTTGGCACCAACTTCACAAGTACCAGCACCAATAGAATTAATATTATTTCGTAATTTTCAGTACACCAACTAATAACGTCGGTCCAGTTTTTTGTAAAAAAGTATTTATCTCAGACTTTTGAGTGTAACATTGATCACAAAAATCGTCGAACGTTCACCACTAATATCTTATTACCCACGTATATACTTTGCTTGACCTTGTTATTATGTAGAGATCACAGAACATCGCTGCGGAATTTAACCATTTTACCACCGATTACCTCGAAAACCGTAACTCTAAGGAGAAAATGTTCCTAATAAATGTTGATACACATATTATTGTCTTTCATGTGGCATCAAAAGATTTTGTGTTTTCGAAAGAAATTGCCCCTTCCACATAGCAAAAATACCCCTATGTGAGATTTTAGAATGAATGTATCTCTAAAACCGTAATTCTTTTGAAAAAAATTTCAATTTAAACGTATCCGGATATTATCCTATTTTTAAATCTGGCATCTTGAATTTTCGATTTTCGAGAAAATTTGTACCTTCCACCACTTCGGGGCGGTTTTCGGAGGAAAGGAGATTTTTGTTTGAGTTTTTTACGAATATGGGACCAATTTCCAAGTCACCTCTTTCAAATGAATTAAAAATCATCAAAATCGGAGAACGTTCACTATATATAACGCGCGAACAAACCAAAAAAAAAGCAGACAGTCGAATTGTATACCTCCTCCGTTCGGGGTTCGTCGGTCAAAATTTGCGTCTTTTGCCTCAATTTTATTAAAAGTTATGCTAAGATACCTATATCTATTTTTGTAAAAAAAAATATATTTAGAGCTTTTCTAGTAAAAACGGAGAAAAAAGAATTAAATATATATAAAATATTTTGAAAAATTAAATATTTTGAAAAATGAAAAACAGAAATATAAAAAAATCCCTTCAACTATAAACATTTTTTTTCCAGGCATGTGAATTGAAGTTCAAAAATGATCGATAGACGTATAAATTATCTCAATAATTCTAATGATCATTGCGTTAAAGGTTTGTGCATTTTATCCAATTTTGGTTGATGTGGTGGTTCTGCTAAAACTGATAAGTGTATCCATATGAGACAATCTCAAATGATTCAAGTGAAGACATGATTTCAACTTCCATGGCACACTCAGCATGATCCACAGTTGCATGCTAGTGGAAAATTATAAAATAACTGTCCAACCTTTGTTTCTGGATAAACTCATTTACAGAAAATAATATTCATGGAGTTGCCTCATTTTTCAATTATTATTGTTTCTCTAATGATCTTGCAAAAGTAACAAATATTATCTTCTCCAGGCAGGCTTATAAACAGCAATTAATTAAAAGCTGGAAACTTGTGCCCCATCATATTCCATTTCAAGCAATTAGCGATGAGCACACGTGCTGTTATTATTGTCTGTCTTTTATAGCTACCATCAACTACTACAACGGGATGCATTTTAATTCTGGAAAATAACACAAATTATTTAACAAACACCAATCCCCTTTCTACCCCACTTCTTCTTTCCTGCAAAACTCGCTAATTAAATGTAAACGGTAAGATAACTTTCTGCGGTTATGCTCTATAGTTCAACAGTAAACAGAATAAATTACTTTTATCTTTCGAATGAAAATTTTCAACTCTCAAAAGTTTACAGTTTATCTATAGCTACAAGAGAAATACATTCATTTCAAAGTTGTTGTGGTGAAAAGAGTAAGAAGAGAAGGCCGCCTTTAAATAATATGATATTCTGTAATTGGACGCCCGGGATTTTTATCTCTTTCATTAGGACTGAACAAGGGTGACAAAAGATGACCATTATTCATAATCTTCTAAATAATGTTATTGTGCGTACTAAAACTGTGGAGTTTTTGTTGAGAATAGACGGTGGATGGGTATTATCGTAGTCATTTGTGCGTAAGAGATATGGTTGTGCCCATTTCTAAGCCATAAAGCTTTAAGAATTATTACAAAACCCTCCCACATATTCAAGCAAAATTCAGCACTTGAGTGCCTTTTTCATATGAAGTTAAAAAAATCTTTGTAGCATTTGACGGGTGAATCATAATTATTATTCATCAAAAAAGTATAGAAGTTGTTTTTAACCGACGAACCAAGACGGAGGAGGTATACAATTCGACTGTCTGCTTTTTTTTGGTTTGTACGCCCGCTGTATATATGGTAAACGTACTCCGCTTTTGATAATTTTTGATTCATTTGAAAGAGGAGTCTTGAGAAATGGTCCTATATTTGTTGGAACTCAAATGCGAAATCTTCTTCCCTCTAAAAACGCCCCCGTAGGGTGTGGAAGGGGCAATTTTTCCCGAAACTGGAAAATGTAAGACGGCAGAATTAAAAGAAGGACAATATCCGGAATAATTAAAATTGAACCTTTTTTCAAAAGAGTTACAATTTTCGAGTTACAGCGATGTTAAAATCTCAAATATGTGTATTTTCGCTATGTCGAGGGGGCAATTTCTTTCGAAAATTAAAAATCTGAGGCATCCAAATTAAAGACCAGATTATTTGTAGTGACATTGATTTTTTGTAAAAAAATGATATAGTGAACATCTGACATTACTAATATTGAGATGTGAATATAACTCAAATTCACTAAATGAGAAGTGAAGTATTCGTTGCTACGAGCCATGGCCTAGTATAGATAATAATAATAATAAATTTACACCTGATAAGGTTTAAGGAATTATATCAGTACTAAAAACTAAAGATAGGAGTTATGCTCATATCAACTGTCAATAGTTTTTTTTTCAAATTATGATAATAATTGTAAATTACCGCAAAAGAAAAATTCAAAACAGTATGATCTATGTTTTTCGTACTATATCTCATGTTCATGTGGGATTTTCCAGCATTGAAATTCACAAATAACTATTTGTTCACAGTCTCGACATTTGTGTTGATAAATAAATTGCTCATGTCATCAGAAACGTGAATAAATCAATGTATATTTATTGCCTCGTGTCTGTTTTAAATTCAATGTTATTCGACGATACTCCGTATCTGTGTCGAGATTTTGTTTTTTTTATTTTGTTATCGTTAGTCTCCAAATAGAGTTAGTGTTCCATGTTGAAGATAAAGTTAGCAAGGATATATTTTTTGGGGGAATGAGTTTGATATTTTCTGTAATATCCATATGAGTTCAATAGAATCGTTTGAAAGCTATGATAATTGGTTTTGGTGCGATGATGCTAAAACGTAAATATTATAGTTTCATTGCAATAATCCTAACGATTTAGTATTGTGTTTTCTGGATGAATAAACTTGAAAATTATAATTCATTCTTGCGCTCTCAAAAACGAACAGTAAAAAATTCAAGTTCTTTCTTTCTTTAAACTAGAAAAAGATTTCCTAGCTTTCTAAAATTCTATCGAATATAACAATTATCTCATCAAGACTATTAATTTTCTGCGTATCAAGACAAACAATAATGAAAATGTTCTATATTTCGTAGGACGAACCATTTAGATGGAATATAAATAAGAATTTTGAAAACTAACAATTAATTTGTGTATCCCTAAATTTTTTCTATGGAAAATGGTAGTAAAAGTTCTTAAGAAGAATGTTTCAGAAAAGTTTCATCAATATCATTTTGCACAACAGTCGTTAGCAAATCAGTATTTTATCTACGAAACCTATTCTATAGCTTCGTTCCAACATGCATCCCGAAACTGTTTTCTAACGTAGTTTGCAAATCGCCCCAATGTCTATCAGATAATTGTCCATCTGACGAATCTTGACAGTTGTTGGAACAGCTGATGAATAACTGGACGAGGATTTGAATACCTGTGAAGGTATTTCCGGTTCTTGCGTGCCCACCCTTTGTCTCTTTGAGTTTTCTGAATATTACGATGTACCTATTACTTCAGTGAGATTCTCTTTACTCATCTTTTCCAAAACTAAGTGAATGTTTTTAAAAATATCAAAACAAATAACCACTGTTTATCACACTATCCTTTATAATCTGTGATTGATAAAACAAGCAACAAGCACGCCAAAGATGATCAAGCCAACTACACCATTACGCATGCGCCAAATCGATGCTCAGAAGAGATTCCGCAAATCGTTCTGATAGTTTGTAAACTGTCAGAAATCATAGATGGAACAGAAACCTTCGCTAATCGTTAGACGCTTGGGTTGGAACACGTTTGGGCTACTGCGCAGAATACTGACGGTAAGAAACTGTTTCTGATAGGTGTTGGAATGTTGCCTATATTACAGTTACAATCAACGCTCATGTTCATAAAAATATATTGGAAGTTTACAAGGTACAAGGCAGTATGTACTGAAAAAAAAATGTATTCAAAAACAATCAATTGTAGCGTTCGGGTGTTCTTACAGCGATATTATACTTTATAGACAGTTCAACCACACTATAAACCCATTGGAAAACTCAAATAGGGTAGAACATGATCGACTTCACAAAATTTTTGACCGACTTAAAAAAGGATAAGGTATACAATTTGGTTGTATGTTTGCTTTTTTTCATGTATGGCTGCTCAAGCGTTTAGCAACTATGCTAAACGTACTAAAACGTACTCCGATCAAGACGATTTTTGTTTTACTTGAAAGAGGAGACTTGAGAAATTATCCCATTTTTAGAAAAACTCAAATCCGACATCTCCTTTCCTCCAAAACCCGTTGGTAGTGGGGGCATTTTTTCTCGAAAATCAAAAATCAGGGATGGCAGAATTAAAGATGAAACCATATTCGGAAACGTTTAAAATGAACATTTTTTTCAAAATGGTTACGGCAATGATAAAGCCTGAAATATGTATATTTCCGCTATGTGGAGGGTGCAATTTTTATCGAAAATTGAAAATATGAGACCGCCAAATTAAAGAAGAGATTATATGGAGCAACATTCAAATTAGACATTTTTCAAAAAATTACGGTTACAGTAGTGGTAAAGTCTGAAATATATGTATTTCCGCCGCGAGGTTTTGAAATCTCTGAATCATAAAAAGAATATACATGGATAATAGGAAAAGTACTATCTTATTTGTTATTAGAGAAAGTTCAACGATTTTCATGACTAATGTTACACTCAAAAATGTGAAATAAATATTTTTTATTTTTTATTTATTTTAATTTTTTAAAATTGCACCGACTTTATTAGTTGGTGCACTGAAAAATACAAAATAATATCAATTTTATTGCTGCCAGTATTTTTGAAGTTGGTGCCAAAATTCTTCCATCTAACTACAAATGCACAACTTCAAAAGTAGCTGCACGAATAGAATTAATATTATTTTGTTTTTTTCAGTGCACCAAATAATAAATTTGGTCCAATTTTTGTTAGAAAAATATTAACCGTACATGAAGATGCTATATAAGTCACAGTATCAACACATTTTGATAGAAATTCAGAAAAATAGAATCTCGAACAGACCGCAAAAACAAAGCTGTATTTTTTACGTCCTGATTAGACAGATTTTATGTGTTTCTCTTAGAATTTGCTAAAATATCAGATGAGACAGTTTTGCCGTTGTTTAAAAAAAAGATTGTAAGTTCCTTAACATTTAAGTTACTTATACGTTATTTTTATGTGTACGATACATTCCTCAAGCTTGATCCATTCCTCAGGAATCACCTTGTATAATAATAGCATTCCATCTTCAGATACTTAATTGATAATTACTGTCTTTGTGAATCACAAGTTATAATAATTTAAAATGCATAATGTTCATTAACGTTTTTTTTCTCACATTCACTTTTATTACGATTGTTACATAATTCTAATCATACTTTACTATATGATAACACTAATAAAAATATAAATGGACAGGATTATCCTTTATTGCTTAGTCCTTATTATAACAACGCATTGTGTGTGTTGCTCATTTGTAATTATTAATATGGAATTTGGTAATTTTCTTCACTAGAACAACGATAATGATAGTATCTCTAAGGAAATATTTCTCATTAAAGTTTAGAGTTATCTTGGTTATTATTCAAGGATTTGTTGAATATACAGAATGATAAAGAATATTTAACTTCCGAGAAGTCGATTCTATATTATTAAGTACTACCATAATCGCTTAGTCAAGAAAATTCCTTTATTTATCACAGTAGTACTTACTGATAATTTCGCAATGAAAAATATAAAATAATATTAATTCTATAGGTATTGTTTTTTTGAAGTTTTGCAGTTGTAGTTGAGTAAAATATTTTCGGCACCAATAGTACCGACACAAATAGTATAATTAATATTATTTTGTATTTTTCAGTGCACCAGCTCTTTGTAAAAAATATTTCATACTTTTGAGAGTATCATTAGTCATCGAAATCGTTAAACGTTCACCAAAGCAGAAACTACGTTGCTTATACTTATTCAGAAATTTCAAAACATAGTGAAAATAACAATATTTCAGACTTTACCACTGCTGTATCTCGGAAAATTCTATTTTTTTTTTTTTTGAAAATATTCTATTCAAATGTTTCTGGACATGGACTCTTTTTAAATTTCGTCGCCTAAAATTTTCGATTTTTGAAATAAATTACACCCTCCACCACTTTCAGAGCAGTTTTTAGGGGAACAGGTTGAATGTCGATTTTTTCAATGGGGCCAACTCTCAATAGTCTTCTTTCAGATGAAAAAAAAAATCATGAAATTTGAACACGTTTTTTAAAAGGTGCGAACAGTCATCTGTCGAATTGATATAATAAAGTATAAATTGTAGGTAGATAGAAAACTTTTGGCACCAAATTCAAATGTACCAATATAAATTCATTATTTCATTTCATTTATGTCTTCAATTATATTTTGGAACTCTCCAAAAATAAAGCCACAGACATTGTAAATGTTTTTCCTATTCTCATTATTATCTACAAATTCTCAAGACTCAAACTGACAAAGCAGATAAAAATTTTTCAGTCAACATATCAAGCAGAATTTCTTAGCTTATTATGAGTGGAAAATGCTTACAAATCTGTTTTCTTTACGATAAAGAGCTCTGGAAATATTCATAAAAAACGATTTTTTTAAAATTTCAACACTCTGAAGATCGAAAATTTTACATTTTAGGCGGTAAGTTAATATAACCTTTTTATCATTTTATTGGACGAGCTATCAAATCCGCAAGTCCTGCGCATATATTATGAAACTCCCTGAATAGCTTATCTAAGGATATATCATTTTACCAGATACAGATGTTTAAAATAAAGCAAATCCTACTGCCCCCGCTTTAATATGGAATGGTATGTTACCTACGCCTATGCTGATCTTGAAATTACAAAAATCCATTCAGCTTTCATTCAAACACACACTCACACACCTTAATCGGGATCAGCTGAAAGAATGAAGAAGGAGAAGAAGAAGGCAAACACTTGCCCTTGACAATAATAATACGATATTATGCTGTCGTTGTTTTTGTTGGTTGTTGTTAAACGTATACACTACCTATAACACAAAACACAATTATAATAAGCTCTTAATATTCAATATCGTGACCTTGCTCTTCCCAACAACAACAATGCGATGCCGCAGGACTATAATAATTATTATTATTATTATATGAGGCTCTGCAATATCAATAATAATTATAGCAACTATAAATGTTATAATAGTGTGACATTTATAGTGCATCGAAATATGTATGTAAGTAACTCTTATAATGTTGGAGGAGGAGCTGCAATAGTTAAAAGTAACCCACACACGAAGAAACATGTCAGGAATATAATGCAGAAATAATGTGTTGAGGATGTGCGAAAATAAATAAGATTGTTATTATTATCCGTTGGATTCTTTAGCATGTTCTTTTGCTTACAGCTTCTAAAGCTAAACTGCAGCAGATCAAACAAAAGCTTATTCAACTATTCCTTAGAATTTTGGCATAAATGAAATTATGTGCGTAAATTTTTATTGAATTCTCAACAGTGCTTTGACTTCTTCGAACATATCCATATGTGTATCTGATGAGTTCTGATGAGAACGAAATCAGTGATCATACACTTGGTTCAAGTTTTAAGAGTTCCGAATGAAATAAAAGCATAAAGATTAGATTAGGTTTTGCAATATCTGTATTGAATAAACTTTCAATCATACTGCATACTGTATCATCGAGTTACAACCAGAATTATATAGAGTTTTTTCATATCAAACCGTTTTTCTATCACTAGGATTCCCGTAAATTTAACACACTGTATAAAATACCCATAAAATAATAGATAAAACATTCATATACGTGTAAATTTTAAATTATAGTTCTTGATGCTGATACTGATGTCTAAGGTATCTACATATTATAAGAAAATTTTCAGTTTCTATAATATAAAGAATTTCTCGAAACGATCATAACTATTTTTACTTTATCACCCATAAGTGGATAAGACTGAAAATTATTCAGTGAAATAATACTTTATTAATTGACAGACATTTCAATCTAAATATAAAAATGATAGACGATACCAAAGAAACATTTTCAAAAACGAGAAATTAAGTAAGTATAACGTATATTCATTTTGAACTTTCATAAATAAAAAGTGGCGATAACAAAACAATTAAAAGCTAAGTACATATAGAAAAAACCAGAGACTTTTCCATATATATGTTATTATCCAATATTAAATTAAATACCTACCTATGTTATAAAACTTCCGTAATATCATAAGTATTTATCTAAATGTGCAAGAAATAATGTTTCTACTTTTCAAAACATTCCTTACCTTATTATACAAGATGTGACTTGCCTCAGATTTTATTCTCATCATCCTCCAAAAAGAAACACTTAACTCACTCAATATTAATGTTCAATCGAATACGAATTAATATTAAATCGAAAAACATCACGGTCAGATATCAATAAATCAAACATAATTACCAATTTGCACAATATCTTTGCTAACTACATTCAAATTGTTGCAAACGAAAGCCAACAGCCAAGACAAAGGTATTGATTTAGTTAATGTTTAAATAAAGAGTGCTTTGGAATTATTATTGGTAAAATAGGCTATCCACCCCTCAAAAATGAGCGAATGGACCTGACCCAAGAAGAAGAAGAATCACGTACATCACGTATTTCTTAGAAGAGTTATCAGCGTAGCCTACTTCGATATTGGGTTGTTTATTGAGATGTCACAGGTGCAAGCAATACCAGTATGATCTAACAGGACCGTCTTTTGATAATTGTTTAAAAGGGATATAATGGTATTCATTATTTATTATTCTTATTTGAGATTATATTATTTTTAATTATTTTTAAACGTTATAGATCAAAAAATTACAATCGATGGATTAATAAATAATGATTTGCCCAATAGATCTATTGAAAAATGATAATGAAATATAAGTTATTGTTTTGTAGCGGAAAACAGTTTTATTTTAAGTCTTAGTTTTCTTAACCCCAATAAAGATTTCTTATATTGATGTATTAATTAATCCTTATTGAGTCTAGCCCGTATAGAAATGAAGTGAAAACGTCTGTTGGATCTTACAACATTTATTTGGGTTTAAGAAGGGATGCTCTTCTTTTGATAACAGGGAATAATAAAATATACCCAACCTCAAACATTTCCAGTCAACAGCAATACATTATATTATATTAATTAAAAAAAAGTGCATAAATAGAACAAATTTATATTTTTTTATTCAATCAATCGTGATAAGCATGACGAGATTTTTATTATTGTAGATAAACATAACAAATTTTACAATCTCATATTTTATTAAATAATTAATTAATAATATACCTAAAATATCAAAATTAATTAACGAGTTGCCAGCGTATGTACAGGTAAACAATACCTAGGGAATGTCAATATGTGTAGTTACAAAGTAAATATGATATTGAATATATTTAGAATACGATTTAATATATTTGAATTTAATTAAATTAATAAAAACTAGCCACAAGAAACTAAATATCTACATTGCCAGTTTTTTAAAACCTGATATAGGTTAAATCCTTGTTTTGAAGACAGATTGGTACTTCTAGGATAGATTAGCGTCTATTTTTGACCGACGAACCAAACGGAGGATGTATACAATTCGACTGTATGTCGGCATGCCTTTTTATCTTTGTTCGCGACTCTTGCATAGTAAATGTGCTCCCATTTTGTTGCTTTTTTTTCATTTGAGAGAGTAGAATTGGTCCCATTAATAAAAAAATTCAATATCCCCTCAAAAACATTCCACAAAGGGGCTGGTAGGGGCAATTTTTCCAGAAAATTTAAAATCCGAGACAGCAGAATTAAAGGAAATTTCATATCCGGAGACGTTTAAATTGGAATTTTAAAAAACAATCACAGGTTTCCGCGTTACAGTCTCAAATATGTGTTTGAGCTATGTGGAAGTGGCAAATACTTCGGAGAATCGAAAATTCGAGATATTCGAGAAAGTTAGAGAAGGGACCATAACCCGAAATTTAGTTACGGTTTTCGAGTTACATCAATGGTAAAGTTTGAAATATGTGATAGGTGTATTTCCGCTATGTAGAAGACAATTTTATTCAAAAATTGAAAACATAAGACGGCCAAATTAGATAAGAGATTTTATGTAGTTATCTAGATTAAAAATGAACATTTTTTCAAAAGAGTTACGGTTTTAGAGTTACAGCACCAATACAATTAATATTATTTTATACTTTTCAGTGCACCAGCTAATAATGTCGGTCCAATTTTTTGTAAAAAATATTTATATTCACTTTTTTTCATCGGCTTTACTAACTTATAACAACATTACGTCCGGGCTCTTTCCTCATAATTAATAGAACAGGATCTATTTTTTCTCACGGAGATTATTGAATCTGTAGGTATATTTTTACGTAGTATTCATTTGAGTTTTCTTAATTGTTAAAATTAACGTTATCTACCATATGTGTATCTGATGAGTTATATCATGAGAATGACATCGGCGATCATACACTAGATTCAACTGCGATGTGTTGCGAATGAAATAAAATCATAAGGGTTAGAGGTATTTGCAATATTTGAATTGAATACATTTTAAATCATATTGCACCTAACAGCGAAGATGCAATCCAATACGAGTAGTTGTTTTCATCGTTGGTAGGCACGGTAATAGTATTACATTTTTATCTACTAAAAATGATTTATACTTCCTCAATACATATTTTATGAAGCCTCAAAAACAACGAAGTTTTATTGATACTAAAAATCTAGCAACGTGAGACAAAATTCTCCACAATTTTATCGTTATCTTTGTGGAATATTTCCAAAACAAAATTAGTGTTGGTCGCATATTCAATGCAAAGCTGTGCCTAATGAGACTTTCATCCAGAGAACAACTGTTGACCCATAAAAAAAACAGTCTTTGTCAGCTCCTATTCACATATTATGTAAAAAATTTAATGTGCTAACGAGCTCAACACTTTGTGTGGGTGGCTAATCTTGAAAACCCATCCTGAGGCTATGCCACTTGAAAAAAGTCTGTTTGAGAAAAAAAAAGAGAAATGTAAATAGATTTGTAATATTATGTGTCAGGTATTAGGAAAAAATATGAAACAAAAGAAAAATCCGGTGAAATCCCCTTGGTAACACCCTAGGTAATATAATAAAATGAAGGTTATGTTTGTTAAACAAAAGTTGGTACATATATGTATATATATATATATATATATATATATATATATATATATATATATATATATATATATATATATATATATATATATATATATATAGGACATCCGATACACTTTTCATCTGCTATGTTTCTCCCACGTCTGAGGAAAATTATCATTGAGTTATCATACACAAATATGCCAACATTTACATTACATTCCAGAAATAGGTATTATAAGAGATATTTTCAATTTCACAAGATTGAAAAAAACCCAATCGATGGGATGAGAATCTTTTCCAATGATTCTAAATAATAGAAATAATACAGAAAACCCTACCACATTCCGATGACAACCAAATAATGGCTGATGTATGTTCAGACGGTTGACGTGTCTGTCTGTAATCAGCCTCACTGACTGTTTAATTGACGGCTGAGGTATAAGCCCGAATAGTAGTTGTTAGTGGCAATAAATCGTGTTTATTTATATAGACGATTATTAGCAAGAGGCATAATTCAAAGTTAGGCAGTACAGAGTGGCGCTAGTATCTGGAGGGGAAACCGGTGATGAACCGGGCGCGCCTTCATATCCCTAGACTGTCAATTTTTACCTTTACTTCTTACCTCGCCAGACACCGAAAAACCGGCGAAAATGTATTTTCCTCGTACACCTTCTCTGGAAGTTTTGTGTTGAGGGAAATGGTGGTTCGGAATTCAAGTTAGAATATAGATCACCTTGTAAAGGATTAAGCTTTTAAGGCTGACAAATCCACGCTCGAGAGAAGAGGAAGACTATCTGAATTTCATTCATAATAAATAACAAAGGACCAACTAAATTTACATTCTAAATTGGAAAAAAATAATACGAAAAAAAAACACTACACAACAAATATAATGAATCATTTTTTATGAATTTTCAGTAATTTGCAAATTACAGAGTTGTTAGAGAAGAACAGAATCAGCATAATAAGGGAACTCTCTATAATTGGTATGATTGTTGTTTTTTAAGATAAATTGTATCAGTGTTTCTAGGGCTGTGATTGTGAACATCATTATTTTTTTGTGTGTAAAGTTTCCGGGAGGTTGGGGACAATATTCCTTAAAGCTTAAAATGTATTTGCGTTATGATCGTATTCCAAAAAAGGAGAAGGTATACAATTCATTTGTATGTTTTTTTTATGTATGGCTGTTCACGTTTTTCTTGTAAACGTGCTCCAATTTTGATGATTTTTGATTCATTTGAAAGAAAAGAGTTCAGAAATGGACCATATTTTTAGAAAAACTCCTTCCCCTTAAAAACCGTCCCGGCATGGTGTGGGGGGGGACAATTTTTCCCGAAAATCGAAAATCTGACACGGCAGAATTAAAGATGAGACCATATCCGAAATTGTTTGAGTTGAACATTTTTTTTAAGAAGCTACGGTTTTCGAGTTACAGCAGTGGTACATTCTGAAATATTCGTATTTCCGCTGCAATGTTTTGAGATCTCTGTATAGAAACAAGTACAAGCAAAGAATATATATGGATATATTATATACCTATATTATAAGTACTATCTTCTTGGGTATTAGTGACCGTTCAACGATTTTTATGATGTTACAATTAAAAGTTGAAATCAATATTTTTTACCAAAAATTGTAGTTAGGCGACTTTTGGCATGAACGTCAAAAGTACCAGCACCAATAGAATGAATATTACCTTGTACTTTTCAGTGCAGCAACTAATATAATCCGTGAAATTTCTGGGAAAAAATATTTTTTATTAAATCAAACGATCTCTATCGTTCGTCGGCCTTACCCTATTATTACCATCTGCATCTGGATCACCTTCAAGGTGAAATTCCAATGTGTATGACATCAATGTTCACATACATATTTATATTTTATTAGAGTGATATAACACTTGCATCTGTCAGAATAATTTGAATGACCGACTGATTGACTACACCTTTTATTACGCCGATTACATATTGTTATTGTTGTTGTTTTGATTCACTCCGCTTACACATATTTATGAATAATTATCACAGAAGTGATTGTGATGGGTTGGAGCTGCAAGCATTATGAAATGGAATGAAACGAGATTAATAATGAATGAATGAAATGGATGATGGTGATATTATGATGACT
Organism: Crioceris asparagi; assembly: GCA_958507055.1. Lineage (NCBI taxonomy): Eukaryota > Metazoa > Arthropoda > Insecta > Coleoptera > Chrysomelidae > Crioceris > Crioceris asparagi. Next base: position 6,782,968 of record OY293826.1, read on the forward strand.
CTTATGATGCCGTGTGTTTTGTTTTTCATTTTACCGCATTCACTTCCATAATGAAGGGGGTATATGTAAATGACTGGGGAAAATGAAAAAAATAATGAACGAAAGCTTATTTTAGGGTTAGTTGATGACGCCACCTCATACTGAACAGCATACTGGATCGAATTTACAAACACAGACATCAAATACCATTTTATTAAGTATATTTGTAACGCATTTGATCAAAGTTTATATCCAGTATTTTAGGTAAAAAACATGCCCGGACAAATGAGCATCAGCTGATATTTTTTCTGTCAAATATGATCAATAATTGTGCTGATCTATTTTCAATATTGTAGATCTATTGGGAAGTTATTGGTGTGTAATTTGAAGGCCGCATTCATACTGCGTGTTTTATTGTGATTCTAGAAAAAAGTATTGCGATAATACAAAAAATATAAGACAAATATAAAATCTCCAAGGCCTTCACTGAAAATAAAAAAAATCTGCCAATATCCGAACATGATGAGAGATGATTTCAGAATCCAGATAGATGGACAGTGATGGAACCTGGACTGAGCCCATCTGAATCTGTTTCGCTGACTTGTAGTAGACATTTCATAAGAACATTCTCCTGTTATTTTTAATTGAACTCTCTAATCCATGCAAGTATAAAGCCGCTCTTGACTAAAACCTGCTACTTATGTCGTAATCTACCAAAATCGTATTAGCAAAAGTAGCAGAAGTTTGAAATTCCCACCCACCAAGTTATTTCAAAAGTTAATCTCGGTTAGGGAGTGGAACTATCAATCCTCTTATAAATACATTTAAGCTGTCGTTTACTCAAAATTTCAGTTATTCTGTCACCAGAATAACCTTCCATTAACTATTAGTTATTTTGTATGATATTCAAGCTTCCGTTCAAACGATTTTGAAGATTTCTAGTTTCAAAATTACATTTGCTTTGTTTATGTAACATTTATCCAATCTGTTTTATACCAGGGAAAGAAAGTCAAATTTTAAAGCGTTGTGTTTGAATTGAATCTCAGCTAGGAGTTTTAATTTTCTGTATTAATTAATGATTATTTTTAAATTGACAAGTGGCAATACCAAAAATGCTTTTAAAGTATAGAACGTACAAAATGAAGATACGCGCAGATATAATTTTCGAAAATGCATTTATAAAGAATCAAATCTCTCGGAATGAACTTTCGAACCAGAGTCGGCATACATTTTTTATCCTAAAAAAGAAATTCTGACACTCAGGGTTTATGATATTCAAGTCATGGAGAATGATCAAGTGCGAGTCGAACTTGCGTGGAATGGATTTCAGGCTAAGGCTGGTTGGTTGTCCAGATTTTTTTTAATAAAGAGGGAATTGCGCATTTCTCATAATATCGTCCTAAATAATTGTTCATAATATCGTATAAATAATTGTTGAGTTATTTATCAAAAATAATAACTACATTAAAACGCGATAAGAGGCACCCAAATGTATGCTCGATCACCTACCCTTCTAAATTATACAGGGTGGGTCACGTTCGATATAACCTTAGACTTTTACGGAGAATAGGACGTAGGATCATTCTAAAAATTACGTTACCCAAGTGATCGCTCTTAAGATATTTTCATGGATGCAGCGTTGCCGCTTATACCAGAATTTTGTTTTATTTTAAATGCCTTATACTCACCTATAACTATCTCTTACGGTTTTCGAGATATTAATTATTTTCCATATTGTTTATCCAAAATATAGCTCGAATTAAATGTTTATTTCTGCGTTATTTGGATTCCTAGGAAGCTGCAATTTTGTGTGTTGTTTGTCAAGATCATGTTTATTGATTCTTTATAGAGTAGTTTGTTCTGTGTTATGTAGGGTCCTTTAATTCGCGATTTTACTGCTAGATACAAAAAGGGGTGAAAGTGCATTTTTTAAATAGAACACACTTTATATTATGAAATATTCAGAAAGGTGACTAAATTCCCTTAGAATTGATATACTTAATGTTCATATACCTAAATAGACAGAATTCCGAGATAAGAGCAATTTTCTAGAAAAAAAAAAATTTTTCTTTTATTCATTTATGATGGAACTTGAAAATTTTACCATCAGTGCATTATTAATAATACCTGTGTGCGTTTCTCAACAGAAGTGACGCGAAAAGAATTTTGAAATGGAGTGAAATAACTATTGAAATGAAGTTCTGGTGAAATTATTTATTCTTCATAGAAAATGTGACGGAATTATTGCAAGAACGTGCAGAAAATTCAATCAAACGTACCCCGATTTACAACCAATGAACAATAGGAAGTTTGAACGATAAAAAAAGCGGAACGACATTTACAAATGCCTATAGCTTCAGATGAAGACTACATAATTTTTTTTGGCATATTTCCAAGCTTCCACTAGAAGTGCCAAATATTATTTAGGCTTCAATCATGCTACTGTTCGAAGGACCCTTCGTAATTATAACATTCAATCATGCAAGTTAACGAAATTTCAAGCTCTAACACCAAAAGATCATCAATGTAGGGTAGAATTTTGCAAAACAATCCTGATTCTCAGCCAAGAAGATCCTAACCTTGAAAAAAAAAATATTTGGACAAACGAATCAAAATTATTTTGTAATCTTTCAAACTTCCTCTTGTTCTTTGTTTGTAAATGACGGTACGTTTCATTGAATTTTCTGCACGTTCAAGCTATAATTCCCTCACATTTTCCTTGAACAATAAACAATTTCATCAGAACTTCGACTGAAGAGTCATTTTATAATTATGCAAAAATTGTAAAATTTTCGTAATGTCATGTAACGTCATGACATGTAACAGCCACTCTAAATAAATATGAGAGAAATAATTATATATTTTTTTAAATTGCTCTTAACTCGGAGCTCTGGCTATTTCATAGATGGTGTTCTATTGAAAAAAGAACGCATTTTCAAGCCTTTTTGTATCTAGCAGTAAAATAAAGAATTTTCAAAGACCCTGTATAAAGCAGAACAAACTTCTCTATACAGAATCAATATACATGATCTTGATGAACTACACACAAAATTGCAGCTTCCTAGGAATCCAAATACCGCAGTAATAAACATTTAATTCGAGCTGTGTTTTTTTTATAAAAATATGGAAAATAATTACTATATCGAAAACAGTTAGAGATATGTATAGGTTAGTAAGACAAAAATAATCACAAAGTAATGACAAATTCAAAAATGCAGTAATATACAGGGTGTTCCATTTAAAATAACAAAGATGCAGCTATTTTCTGGTATAAGCGGCAACTCTGCATCGCTTAAAATACTTTAAATCGAAAGATCGTAATCGTCTAAAGTACCAACGATCGTGACCCACCCAGTATATGCATCTATCTTCGTTTTTTCAAATGAAGCAAACATAAAAAATGCTGCAAAACATTGTACTTCCAATGTGGAAATGGAAATACCTGTCTATGTGACTTCATGACCTATATTATTCACGATAGCGTAGTTACCTACAGCAAATGCCAAATTACTGTATTAATCACGTTACTTCCTCTGATTGCGTGAGACGAACGGGTTTTGCCTATTTTTTTTTTCTTTTACCTACTTCTCTTCTGCCAGGAAGTAATTTATTTCACTTCCTTGCTGTAGGAATAAAAGAGTCGAAGGTACGTACGCGCAATAGTGGCACATTTTTCAGACTTTCTATTTGAGGCAGCCTGTGACCTTTATATATAACGTCGTTCCCAAATAAAACTTCTCATAAAATGTCAATAGAGAAATAATAATAATATAACCTTTCATATTTCACGTTCGAAGATATGTATCGTTAGTATAGAAATAAGCTCGATGTGTTTTATAATTCCAAGCGAAGGCGATAAGGATGCCTTCGTGTTACATAATTGGAAGACCTTGTTAAAGCATTGGTGAGAATTAACAAGTTGAATACTCTTGCTATATATACCAATATATACAGAAATCTATCCAAAATAATCATGCGGTATGCTTAGCTTACATTTAAAGCAAATTAATTTCGACTTCCGGTTAAACCAGAAGACCTGTTACAACGTCAATATTTTTGACCGACGAACTCACACGGAGAAGGTATAGAATTCGACTGTAGCAACGTATTATCTTCTTTGGTGAACATTGCATGCATGATTTTGATCACTATGTTACACTCAATAGTGCGAGATAAACTGCACAACTTCAAAATTACCAGTAACCAATGGAATTACTCTTATTTTGTATTTTTCAGCGCACTAGATAATAAAGACGGGCCATTTTTTATATAGGTATATTCATTACTATGAACCTCACAGTAACCTAAATAATATCTTTGGACTTGGTTTTATTTGGTTCTAGAAGAATAAATTTTGAAATGTTAAGTATTTTTAATCTACAATTATTCTGATAATTTTCCATTCATGCAAAAAGTACCTATAGGGATATTTTTTTAAGAAATCCTGTTTTTATCTTACCTCTAAATAGAAGACCACCACCAAGGTTTTTCTTTTCAATAAAACTTGATCAAGGCCCGTGATCAAATAATGTGAAGTTTCAACAAACAGTTACCATGAGTATTACCTGAAACAAAAATTCAGTTAATTTAGTGAAATTTGCTATATCTAAAATATTTCGTATTTGTCTTTTGTACCGTATTTAGTTTATGTTCGATGATACTAAGTGTAGCATGGAAGATAAACCGACCAGCAGCGATTATGCCTAATAAATGGTATTGCATGCAGCCATCCGGCTGTCAATGTCACTGTCAGTTGTCAGTGGGTGGCTACATTCTACATTCAAACAACCTTATTCGGTTGTCATCGTTACTGCTCGGGTCAGCTCTGAGTATTCCAAATGTTATAATTTCATATTGAAGAAGTATGAGATATTTTTTCCACTAATTTTGAACTCTCCTGTAATAATATTTTATAATAAATGAGTATCAAAAGATAGATTACCGAATAAATTGATTTCTTTCGAAAAAAAATCCTTGATATTATGAATTTTCTTCCACTATTGTTTTAAATAAAATCGTTTCCCACGAACTGACATTTGTAATTCTATTATGTAATTGACATATGTAGCTCAAAATACCTAACACGGCGTGTCGAATGCACATATTCACAACATGCTAATAGCGTTTCGTAATGATTTTTGTTGAAATATCTATCTGCATTTTTGTTACGTTGTTGTTATATATATATATTGTATGATATAAGTATCTTCAGATATGGTACAAACAGAGATTTAACTTATTTGAAATACTTACTTGCATTCAAAATGCAAATACAAACAAAAAACAATTTATATTTATTTTTCTCTAGAATAATACTTCCAAAAAAAAACAATTTGTATTTTATATTAAACCGCGCAAACGAACATAAACAAGTGAAATTGTTGAAAAAAAATTAAAAATAGTTTTTATTGGGCATTTAAGATTTAAACCGTACCGATGAGTACCTACCTACTATTGCTATCCTTTTCTCGATTTTAACTATACTTATGTACATGTGTTTGCCAGCAACAGCAATTGCATAACAAATTACTGTTTGTCCACCACAACACAAAATTAAACTTTAAATTAACAATAACGTCTGACGTCTGACAATTGCGACATAACCATAGACGATCTTCCAGAAAGTACCTATATACCAGAGAACGAGACGTATATATACGCTCCATGCTCGTGCGTAATTCCAGTGACGGATCCCATTGTCGTTCCATGTCGACAAAATAATGATCTTGGTTGAATGAGATTGAATGAGATAATTATAATTACCAATATTGGATCACACTTGGAGCTTAACAGGCGGCGAGATGTCTGCGATCTAAGTACGAATTCGAAATTTTTTGGGAAGACGATCAAAAAAGCAAAGTGAATTGTACCTATACCTCTAAAAGTCAAACAAAACACCCTAAATTAAAGAATTTTCTGTAAGATGGATAAAAGCAAAATTTCTGATTGGTTGACTGGGACTTTTAATGCAAAATAGTGGAAAGGTGGAAATACTACTTCAAATAGTCTACTAATGAAGGTGAAAGAGAACTAACAAAGAGCTGAGAGAAAAATGCGTCTGCTTCCAAAACAGAAATAATAGGAATTAGATAATCAGGGCACAAAGAAAAAAATCAGAAATACCTACATAAATATTTTTTGACCAAAAATTGAACGAATTTTATTGGTTGGTGAAATGAAAAATACAAAATAATATTACTTCTATTAGTGCTAGTACTTTTGCAGTTGTGCAGTTTTGTATTTAGATAGAAGACTTTTTGGCACCAACTTCAAAAGTATCAGTACTAATAGAAGAAAGTCGATCCAATTTTTGGTAAAAAAATATTTATTTCGCACTTTTGAGTGTAACATTAGTAAATGTTAGAAATTATTGAAAAAAAGCCCCCTTTGCTTGCTGGTAATACACATATTTCGGTTTTTGATTAAACTTGCCTAAAGTATTCTTCTGAGAGCCCTTTACCACCCACTTACAGCGCCATCTCTGAGAAAAAGCACAAAAAAAAGATATGATTGAATAAAATTCTGTATTTTCCACATGTTTCTTCAGATTCTGGCTAAACGTTAAAAATTTGTTAACACGATTGAGGTCGCAGTTTTGGAAGTATCAAGTTCAAATAATTTGGTACAAAAATCAATGTCTTAGATATCTCGGCCGAGTTCGTTATTGGCCATTATCGAGTAAGTAGTTTCAAAATGGCGACCGTTAAAACATTTATAAAAAATAACATGCTGTTAATTTTTTTTCAAAATTTAAAAGTGTGAACGATCGCAAAAGGTACATTTTCAAAAGAAATTTACCTTATATTAATAAAGAAATAATCTATGGGTGTTGAAATTTTGAGAAATTTACCTTTCCGCTGGCTACAGGCCGTCGGGATTTTTTAATGTTTTATTTTATAGAGTTATTATCCTCACCAGGACAAAAGCAGTTATTATTTGATTGAAAATTTCTTATCAGTTTTAAGTACTTTAGTTCAACTCTATCTAAATTGAGTTGAGAAAATTTAAATATTAGCTGATATTGATATTAAATATATTGGAAATATCTTCTAAACCAATATAACAAAAGAATTTATTTTTTAAACTGGCTTAAATCCCATAAAAACTCGGTATCGGTAGTAAAACGATCCAGTAAGGGTCCCTGATTTATTTATATAAATAATATATACATATATATGCATATATATTTAGTAATATTTATCTTCCAGGTAAATATACAGAAGTGGCGATTTTTTTATTATGTTGGAGCATATAACGATTATTTAACACAATGGAAATGCTTTAGAGTTTAAAAAAATAAAAAATAATATTTCAGAGTGAAAAAAAAACTTTTTTATTTACCCTTATAGGTACCGTTTGACATGCCGTCCTATAATGATTCTTTGACACATGCGCAATATTCTCTAAACCCTATCATTTCTTTCTAATACATGGATTTGTTGTCTCTCTTTCTTCGTGAGTAGGTCTGCTTATATATTCTTATATACTAGCCTTCTAGGAGTATTAATTCTATGACTTTACAAATAAACTGATAGCAAATTCCACAGCACACTGTGCTGCACATTTCATGTATCATTTGCCATTAGAAATTCACCTGAAAAGTAAGTTTGTTGCATGACAAGTTCAGGTGAGCAATGAATGATGTCGCTAAATTACCAGCTATTTCACAAACAAGTTTGCTGGTACAATGTACTGGTAAATCCCCAGCATAATAATTTAGTACATAGGTACATATTATACATAAATATATATGTATGTTTGCTGTTTATAATAATTCACTTTGTCGACTGGTTGTGCCCTATGTGTGTGGTGGCTAGGGGCATTAGCTCCAATAAAATTAAATACGGACCATTTGGATATATTACGTACATTATCCGGTGATAATAATAACACAAGGTTATTTCGCATCACGTGCTGCAATATTATTATTACATTGGATATAAAACGCAGAACTCAGAAGCTGGAGTGATTTATTAAATATAAATATGATTTGTATTTTATTACAATTTGATTTAAGGCTATCGAATAGCTCATATAAAGCATTTAAACGATGCAGAAGTAATGTTACGTGGAGAACTTATCACCTGTTTGTTCACATAAGTTATTTGGTACAGTTGTTTCTTTTGTGTTTTTTTTTACGTTTATATTACACTTAATGTAATGTATTTTCCATTAATTAATTCTAGAATTAGTCAATTCATTCTCGATCCTTCTAGAATCAGTACCCTGTGTTGTTAGTTTGACAAACGTCTAGAATAACCTCGAGAGGTGTCACGTCAAATTCAGCTACACTGGCAGATAAATCATGATACTACAAAAAGACGATTTGGCTATGCGCATCTCCGATGACGTCAGACTGTGACAAAACTTCAGTTGTAAACCAAGTTTTGAGAACAAACGTTGAAGGAAAACTGCGAATTGTCCAGATTTTTACACAAATGCACCCGCCACACCGTTTAGCACTGGGTTCAGTTTGCAATATTATATTACAGAACTCATGGAGATAATAAAAATGTGCAAAGGAGATCGAAAATAGCAACAACCCAAAATTTACGGCAATGCTCTCCCAATTCTGTGCTTTTACATGGTCTGTTGCAGTATAAATATCTGCTTTTGTTTAACGAAATCATTTTTATGGAATATTTCTGAGACATTATCCACAATATAAGCTATTTATTGGGCATTATGAAAGATTTTAAATTCATTGAATAATTATGCGAAGGTCATGTGTATCATAATTTGTTATATAAGAAACTTGAGATTTACCTATAGCAAAGATTAAATATTTGCCTATAGAGTGCCTAGTGTGGCTTTATGGTGCGTTAAATCGTATTCGAGAGATCGTGCATAACAAGCAGTTGAATATGATGACGTTGTGGCTTCTGGGAAAACAGCTATCTCCAAAGGAGTTCCTCACGGTTCAATTCTAGGACCCCTTTTGTACACTGTATATATAAATTAACTTTTCAAGGAAAAGCTTATTTGAAAGGCCTGATGATAGCCAGTTAACTGATATGGAAACTTACTATCGGCAATTTCCACTAATGAATGAAACGAAAAAGAAACAAGAGCATGTAGTGCTTTAAAGAAGCTAATGAACATTCTCGAATTTTCATCTCCCTACTTATGTTATGATTCAACGTCACATAAGCAAACTAAACTAGTATCGTAGTTATAAAGTTCTAATACAAAATAAAAATACGTATGCCCCCATTTCAATTTTATTTGTACAGTAAACAAGACACCTTCGCATACATTAAGTTTTGAGTCTATGAAGTGGTTGAACCTTCGGAGATTGTAATTGCTTTGAAGGTATAGTTTGGAGACTTTGCACGGTCTCATAATTGGGGTGTTTACCTACATAATGTTTACCTGGACAACGCTCAACGTTACGTGTCGCATACTCGAGCCACTCGAACGAGACCACCGCGCAGCATTGTTGACATAATTATGTTTCCACAAAAACTAGGTGTGACTTTATTATGATTTAGGAAGCTCTGTAAACTTCAATAGGTATGTATAATAAATAATACGATTGGTAAGGTTGATTTTGTAGTTGAGCTGTCAGATATTGAGGGATAATTTGTGATGGCAAGTTCCTAACCTAATTTTATGTGTTTGTTCAAGAAGCGAAATTTGTTGTCACCAAAACGACCGATAATTCCATATAGGTATTAAAAATTCTATATTAATATATATGTTAGGTAACAAATCGTTGTTGAAGTTTCCACTTGTCTAAATTATAAATCCAAAATTAAATAAAAAGAATTGGTGTTCTTGTTTGATGTACCTTCGTATAATATACACAACTAGGTACTATTAAATATTCAATTTGACGCTCCAACACCTGAACATTGACTGCTGAAGTGAATTTCCTATAGCTGAGTTTACTTGAATTATATAGTGGATCCTAATGCACAAAATCTCTCTGGTAGCTTCCCAAAGGATGTAGGTATCTACCTAGGATTTCTGCCTGAAAATCTTCGGGTATATCGGGACGGTTGAACTGCCAGGCGATCCTGTTCTTGATGTATTCAATATTCTCATTCTATATAAATATTGCAGCAGCACAAAAGTTTGGATTTGGTTTTGACGTGGAATTCAGCTGTGACACTGGTGTAGATGTTTAGAGATTCTCGAGAATATTGTCAAAATCAGATAAGAATAGAATCTAGTGGTACGTATCCAATATTTCACTTGATTTACGATTATTTTTCTTTACAAATGATAGAAACACTATTCTGAAAGTTATTCGATAAAATGCAACTTAACAAGAAACGAGCTAAGCCATTTGAAATTAAAAAAAGGTTATTGAACAAGGATATAACCTATATATATATAAGAATGAATAAAAAAGATTTTCGGACTACTGTAAAATGTACTAAGAGCAGATTCGGAAAACAGAATCTACAGATTACTGAATCTCTGCAAAGAGGAGATAAATAAACGTAATAAAAAGAAAAGTAAACTATACATCATTTAGAATTGATGATGATATTGCAATGGAAAAGGAAATGTTGTCCCAAAAACTGATGGATGCAGCAAATAACAGAATTAGGAGAAATCTGAGGCATAACAAAAGAAAACATAGAAAATATTGCATTAAAGAGAAGAACACGAAAAAGATCCGACTCTATTATGGGTAGTTATAAGGGAAAAGATCAAAAACAAGACGATGTAGTTTGAGATTGCCCGATGAAGTGCTTTGAAAATAATGTTAAGGACAAGTTTTATCAAAATCGTAAGATCAATTTTTACGCAACACCCTTGAGCAAAACACATTTTAGGCATGGCCATGCGGTATCAGTACCCTATAAAACAAAAAGAAACCAAACAAATTGGTATGTTCGTTTCAGAGATAATCACCGACATATTAATGGCTACAAGTATGTTGTTTATAGTCTCAGGGCCCTAAAATGTAAGCATCTCGTGCAAACTGGAAACCACTTGGAGTAGGCGAGCGGTAGGAAAGGAAGGAAAAATACACATATAGTTAGTCAATTAGGAAGGAGACATAAAACAATTTCTATGAATATATTCAACGTTCATAGCCATTATTATAACGAGATTCAAACGATAAAAATTACGAAACAGCAAGCACATTTCAACATTCGTCCACTAAAAAACTTTTAATTCTTGAATATCCACTTTGAGTTGAGAAGATTCAGCTGTATCTCCAGATTTTGCTATCTAAGCAGATTATAAAAGAACTGCTTCCATAGAAAAAGAATATAGCTACTAAGCTCAGAAGTAAAACGACCTGAGCCAGGTTGCCTTGGAAAGTATTATGCATTTCCGGAAAAGAGAGAAGTTATCCGTCGGAAATTATGAATGTAGCTCCAGATTAGTGCCCATTTAGCTCAACAAAGGAACAACACTGTTTTTATTGCAGCTCTGCCATTACAATTTGGCATTAAGAGGAAAAGCGCAACTTTTGTTTATTTTATGAAAACTCTTTTATAACCAGAAGCGTAGAGAGTGGTTGGTGTCTTGAAGGAATCGATTTAACATTTCGAAATAAAGAGAAATGTCGCGCTGTTGATAAAAACAACAGTTGTATGGGAGATTTGGAAATGCTTTACAGTTGAAAAAAGGGAGATTATCGAACGATTTCCACAGCAGGAATCAGGGGTAGTAACTGTTATGTTTAATTTGAATACATTAATCATTCTCGTCAATAAGATTAAGTTATGGCTTAGATATGAATCAATGGATGCTATTGACGCAACTATATTACAAAACTAAATTTAGCAAGAAAAAATGCGTGGTATAGAAGAACATTTCAAATTCCATGATCTAGCAGTTGTTTTTAATTGATTGATGTAATGACGTTAGACATTGTCAATTGTCACAGAGTTCACCGCCGCGTTTTAAAAGTCATGCAATATGACATGTGATAATTTTATTGACCGGTATACAATTCGGTTGTAAGATTTTTGTTTCATTTGACAGAGGAAAGTTGAGAAATGGTTCCATATTGAGAAAAATCAAATCCAAAATCTCCTTCCTTTCAAAAACCGCCCCAAAGTGGGTGGAGGGGGCAATTTTTAGGTGTAGGCACCAACTCCAAAAGAACCAGCATCAATAGAATTAATATTATTTGGCATTTTTTAGTGCAACAACTGATAAAGTCGGTTCAATTTTTTGAAAAAATATTTATAAGCATTGCATGTGTTCCTAAACTTCATCCAGTTTACAGGTCATCATTGGGTGACTTCTTTCATAAATCGATGCCGAAGGAGGCTAATGCAAGGGTCTGATTCATTGTTGTTATCTGTCGGAACGAGTGACAGGTCTCACTATTGATCATCACTTGTCTTTGCTTAAAATGATGAAGTAGGTGGACAACTAAATAGAATATGAATATTATATCAAACAAGAAAAAAAGAGAGATGATTATTCGGGTCAAGATCTTAGGCTATTACTATTTATGCCAGAATAATGGAATATATTACGTATGACTGCAAATCCTTATTCTAACCAAGACTTCACAATCTCTATGCAAACACAAGAGCATATAGTAAGTATGTATATATTCTGCCTCAATAATATGCTAAGCAATTTCTGTTTGAATACATTTAAAGTTATTCAAGTTATTCCACGAACAACATTCTCTATAATATAAGATTTCATTTGAATAATAATAGGGAGAGGAATTCAGCCCCCTGTTGTTTTTTTTTGTTTGCAGCACAGTGACTTCAAAACAACAACTTCTGAATTTCCATAGAAGAAGAAGAAGTCTCTATGGTCAGATGTCAGCAAAGAATGGGAAACAAGCTAATGTAATTAAATTTTCAGCAATAATATTGTATTGTTTATGCTCACTATGTGAGCATAAACAATTCATTCATTCAGCTCTATCAAGTTTTGAATAAAATTTTATTATTGTTTTTATCGTGTGATCCAAGAAAAAAAGTCATTTGATTTGTGCCTTGTAAATATGGCAACATATTTTCGTATGTCTTAATTTAAATCATCTAAAATTGCATAATGTTGACACAAGCTCCAATATTTTATTTATCAGCTGATCCACTGCGGAGCAATTGAGACCATAAGAATGCGAAATATGCGGTCATTTTACGAATTATCGTTAAAACCGACAAAATCGCTTTTTTGACCGACTTCAAAAAAAAATGAGGGGATATACAATTCGGTTGTATGTTTACTTTTTTAATTTTTTTAAGGCTGTTCGCGCGTTTTGCATAGTAAACGTACACCGATTTAGACGATTTTTGTTTCATTTGAAATAGGAGAATTGAAAAATGGTCCCTTATTGAGAAAAATCAAATCCAAAATCTCCTTCCTTCCAAAAACGGTTGTATGTTTACTTTTTTAATTTTTTTATGGCTATTCGCGCGTTTTGCATAGTAAACCTACTCCGATTTAGACGATTTTTGTTTCATTTGAAATAGGAGAATTGAAAAATGGTCCCATATTGAGAAAAATCAAATCCAAAATCTCCTTCCCTCCAAAAACCGCCCACGAAGGGGGTGGAGGGACGAGTTTTCTCGAAAATTGAAAATCCGAGACGACAGAATTAATGAAAATTCCATATCCGGGAATGTTTGAATTGAACATTTAAAAAAAATCATACGTTTTCGGGTTACAGCAGGTAAGTCTGAATATGTATATTTGCGCCGCGATATTTTGAGATCTCTGAATAATAAATAACAAGTACAAGCTAAGCCTATAACTGTTTGGGTATTACTAAGCGCTCAACAATTTTCATGACTAATGCTACACTCAAAAATGTGAAATAAATATTTTTTTGAAAAAAGACTTCATTAGTTATTAATACAAAATAATATTGATTCTGTTGGTGCTGGTAATTTTGAAGTTGTGCCGTTGTAGTTTGTTGTTGTAGGCACCAACTCCAAAAGAACCAGCACCAATAGAATTAATATTGTTTTGTATTTTTCAGTGCAACAACTGATAAAGTCGGTCCAATTTTTTCACAAAAATATTTATCCCTATTAATTACACATTTGTCGATAGTAGCTTCAAATTGTAATCAGGAACACTAGCGCCCCCGTTCCCGCGGTGGTAATTTCTCCGTCAATATGCAGCAATTTTCATTCTCTGACACTGGCAAATACATGCAGAAACATCGTTCTTATTTGCATTATCCTACTTCTAATGATTTTTTTATCGCTCTAGCTATATAAAAAAATACTGTGCTGCTAAATACATCGTGTAATCTTCTCGATTAGTAATAACTGTTCTAGATCTTCCGCAATATACTGAGAACGAGGTGTTTTCATAATCCGTGGCCAAAGTGTATTATGGAAAACCCAAATTTTCCATCAAATACGTCTACCAATAGTATCCAATAAGTACTCAATTTGATTTAAATCTGGAGATCGTGCCATCCGTGATTAAACTAGTTTAGTTTGTTTGATAGTTGTTAAGATAATCATACTGTCGTGACAGTTTAAGTAAGCATAAAACTTTCTTGGTATCGATGGGTCTATGAATAAAACTGACTTTCTTCCAGATCTGAATTAAGCATCTTTAATGCATTTCGGTTCTGGTCGGATAGTCGAGCAATCATTGGCATTACCTTGAAATTATGGACAAGCTTGATCTGGCAATGTGATGTGCCTATCCTACCCGAAATTCCTTCGATGTCAAACAACTTGATGTGATCACTCGAAATCCCATCTCGAGTCTACTAAATACTTTACACGAAGTACTTATAAAAGACGTCAAGGATTAATCTTTCCCATTTCCACACTCAAAAAAGTTTCAAGACAATTTCAACTTTTGTTATTAAATATATGGTAGAGATATCAAGTCAAGTATGAAATTTTTCATTCAACTGAAAAATAAATTCGTTATCCAACAGCGAAGAGTCGTTTTCTCTTGCTCTTGCTCACTCTATGCGCCTCGAAAACACAATTCGAATAGTAAGGGGAACGATGGCGTTTTTAGTAACTCTATGGAGTTATGTGTAGCGACTGTTCTTAAGTTTATAGCATTTATATGCCCAACCATGAAACAGCAATAGATACTGCCGGAAGTGCACTAAAAAAATAAACACACTAGTGACGTGAAGATAACATCCTCGTGAAGGAGGATGAGATCAGCGTAGACGATCTAAAAAGACAAATAAATCACACTCTAGAAGAGGCGCAAGAAAGACAAAGCGAAAAGGTTAGATACAAAGAAGAGAGTCAAAATATGAAGAACATAATGAGGGAGAGAGATATGCGAGATAAATAAACGGCAAATTCCGCTAGTTTGAGACAAATCAATGATATTTCCAAAGCAGTAAGAAAATATATTAGAAAATATAACAGCGAGCATATATCCCAAGATATAGAAAACAACAAAAGCTTGAAGGTACTACAGAAAAAACTCAGTGAAGGTAAGAGAAATATTTGTAAAATGCATGATAAAAATGGGACAACAAAAACTATCCGGATGTTATTCATAAGATTGCAGAAGACTTTTACCAAAAGCTTTATAAAAAGGACGCGGAACCGAGGCAAATACCTAAAACTCAAAATGTAGGATCTGAGGAACTGGAATAACAGTTAGTGAAATAAAAGCTTCCCTCTGTCAAATGAAAAATAATAAATCACCAGGAGAAGACGATAGCGCATGTCTTCTGAAGGGTACAACCCCCACTCAATGGCAAAATGCAGTGATTATTCTCATGCATAAAAAGGGTGACATTGCCGATTTAAGAAACTACCATCCCATTAGCATTTTATCCCATCTTTACAAGCTATTCTTGAAAATCATAACAAAGAGGCTTACAAGTAAATTGGACATTTATCAGCCGTGCAAACAGGCTGGATTCCGTCGGGGTTATGGTATAAACGATCGGTTACAGGTCATTAAAACTCTAATAAAAAATGTGTGTTCGATACCATATAGACCAACACCAAAGCTTGAAGATCTGAGTCAATTGCCGAATCGACCATCGATACACCGCAATAATTAAGAATATCTAAGAAACACCAACTGCAAGTGTAAGACACCACGAGGAGACAAATATATTTAAAATAGAACGAGGTGTCCTTCAAGGTGATCCTATATCGCCAAAGTTATCAACAACTTTGCTGGAATTTGCAACAGATAAGCTGGGGCAATATGGGATTGTAAACATAAACGGAGAAGATCTGATTCATTTGAAATTTACACACGATATTGTCTTAATATCAGACAGCATTGTCAAAGCCATGCAAACGTTGGGATTACATCAACAAACCCCAGGAATGGCCGGATTGAATATAGATATTTAGACCCAATTTATGACCAAATGGGCTTACGATGATGATGATGACATCCTACATTATTTGCTCGGATAAAATTGTTGTTATTATAGTTGGACATATTATTGTCATAAATTAAGAACAGGCTCTAAACATATATCATATAGGAGTATCAAATACGCCTCCGTCTCCCGGACTAAAAAGTGAGAGACACACATTTTGATCTTTTCCTTGTCGTCCTAAAACTTTAAAGATAAATATTTAACAGCTTGTTCAGATTTCTCGTTGTTCGCGTGTCGCAGAGTGCGCCCCCCAAGTTTCTTCCTCTTGAGTTGAAGTTTATATAAATTGTAATGAGCGGCGCGCAACAAAAACAACAACAACTGCTGATGTTGTTCTCTTCTATGCTGTCACCTGGTGAATGCACAATTATTCAATATAATGGAATAAAACAACAGGAAAAGTAGTAGAAGAAGAAAAAGAAGAAAAAGAAGATGAGCTTCACAATCTGCACAAGAAGGTAGAATAACATCATCTGGTCAAACAATGCGATAAATTGAGAAAGAGCTATGAAAACAGAAACATAAATTTGTAAATGGTGAAACAAAAACATTTCTGTGTACTATGTCAGATAATGTATAATCTCTATAAATAGAACTTCCATTATGTTACTGAAACTACAATAAAGTACGGAAAAATCACAAAATTATATCAGTGTTCGAGTTGAGAACAGAAAACTCTCCTGAATCTAATTAAATTAATATATATATATAACTATAGCTAGCTGCTAAGATGTGATTCTACAGTCCATTTCAAAAAGAGAGAGAGTAATAAATTATGATAATGAAACGATCTCTATTGTATTCTGCCGTATATCGGCCTCTTCGAGTATTAAATAAAATAATACTTTTTTATTTTTAATTTATGTTTTGTTACATCGATATTTCGATCATTTGCGATTTAATACAGAATACATGTTATATTTTGGACATATTACGTTGAGAATGTATACGATTGTTCATTTTTGTATTTGACGATATCAGCTAGTGTTTCCTGGATTGAATATTTTTGTTTTTGGTTTATACAATTTGCACATTCGGTTAGGTTAGGTTAGGATTAGATTAGGTATCACATAAGGGTTCTTCACTGTAGGTATCTGATGAGAAATTCATGAGTTATTCGAGTATGGCCTAACCGTAGACTTGTGATAGTAACGTCTTCTCTGCGACTCTTGAATTTGGTTTTACGCAGTAACACTGATTCTTTAGTTTCTTTTAAATTAGCGTTGGAATTGTCCCAATCTTTTTGTCACTTTTTGCCAAATCGATTATTGAAGAAAATTAGTTTAGAGCTGTTTTCCTACGTGCGAGGCTACCCATATTAAACACAAGGTTGCGTTTTTATTTTTAGATTGTAGATTTCCCTCTTAATTAGTCATATTATTGGATGTATGGAGTATTGTAGGTTTACTCCTGATAATCAGACATTTATTGATGTTCATTTCATACGCATACTCTAACGCTTTCAAGATATCAAAAAATTCCCCAGTGCTTATTGAATATATTCTGAAACACTTCTGGCAATTGGCTGTTATGCCAGTCCCGTTTCTGTTTTAGAAGCATCGGTATATATGTCGTGGTATCTTTTAACAATCAAGTAATACAGCAATACTGTCCCATGACATCATCGAGACCCTGTATTGCTTTTTTAAGAACTAAGTGAAAGTGTAGTTAATAATAGCATCTACTTATGAAAAAAACTAATACTCCGAACGTTTTTTTATCGAGTTACGAATCTAATGCTCCATCCCAGTCAGCTAGATTATGGCCTGTCAGACGTATTCAAAATACGCGAGGAGTAATTCCATTCCATTTCGAGAAATTTGTCAATTAATTTATTACTTGTTTCATTCTTCCCATTCAATCCATCGAAAAAGTCAACCCTTATCCATTTTTAGAAATTCTGCTGAGAGATTTATCGTAAAATTATTCTTAAATGGAAGAATTGCAAATGATGAGCTTTTTGAAGTAGAATACTAAGCTGAAGAGCTCTTTGCTCAAAATTGAGCTGAATAATATCAATAAAAAGAACCCCTCTAAACATTATTCCACTACCAACATCTCTAAATAATTCATACAGTCCAGAAGAGTCGTATAGTTCACATTTAAATGGAAAAAGAGATTTGTAAGCAAGGGGTCAACCCTGAGGATTCAATCCTTATAATCCTGGCGGTCCCTCTTTTTTTTATTATAACTTCATCCGGTTGTGACCTATGGCCATAGTCGGTGTCCTATATATATATATATATATATATATATATATATATATATATATATATATATATATTTCTTCAGCCCGAGAGAGAAACTCTTTATGCCATTATCCCTTTCCACTTGACAGCCTCGGGTAATCGTATGTAGATGAAAATATCAAGCATACATTATGTGGGATTCACGGGAGATCATTCAATTTTTGGAATACAATAAAGAGTACATCTAGAAGATGTAATAAAGTGGAAAGATAAGGTGAAAATTTGTATGCAATTTGATTTATTGTTGATATTTAATTGTGTAAAGGTTCAAAAATATTCCAGTATTCGATTAATCAAGCTTGATATAATAAGAAACCGGAAGTTATATTGTAGAATCAAGTATGATTTTACAGTTTGTGTAGTATTAATAGGAACCATATTGGCACAATATATAAAACAAATGGCAGTACTGATCAATCAATTAATATGTTTATTGTTCATAAGAAATTATAAATGTATTCCTCTAAGGCCTATAAGAGATAGTAGAATAATATGCTTGACAATGTTAATTAACAAGATAATAAAAAAAGGAAAGGAGAAGTACCTTGGTATCTACATAGAGAACAAGTGAAATTAAAAAAAAAAATAGTTTTTATTGGGCATTTAAGATTTAAACCGTACCGATGAGTACCTACTATTGCTATCCTTTTCTAGATTTTAACTATACTTATGTAGATGTGTTTGCCAGCAACAGCAATTCCATAACAAATTACTGTTTGTCTACCACAACACAAAATTAAACTTTAAATTAACAATAACGTCTGACGTCTGACAATTGCGACATAACCATAGACGATCTTCCAGAAAGTACCTATATACCAGAGAACGAGACGTATATATACGCTCCATGCTCGTGCGTAATTCCAGTGACGGATCCTATTGTCGTTCCATGTCGACAAAATAATGATCTTGGTTGAATGACATTGAATTAGATAATTATAATTACCAATATTGGATCACACTTGGAGCTTAACAGGCGACGAGATGTCTGCGATCTAAGTACGAATTCGAAATTTCAAGTCTCTAGACCGTATGGGGCCTGAGAAATCGCTGCGGAGTCCATTGATACAAGAACCGAAAGTAATAAAAACTATTTGAAAAAGGAATAGTACATAAAAAGGATAAAAGAAAATAAAAGCAAAAAGCATTGAAAGAAAAAATGTAAAGGATCAAGATTAGTTTCGTACATATCATAAAACAAGATTTACATATAAGTAACAGTAAGAGCTAACAGTATTTTTTATTAGTTTCCAAGAAACGACCTGAGTTTCAGCATTAATGGCAAATAATCAGCTTCTGAGAAAAAGCAGCCTCAGTGTAAAGTGGACAAGCGAAAAGAACATGAAACAGAGTTTCATTTTCATACAAATTGCAGATAAATTATTGTAGAAGACTGTGTAGTGTGAAGATTGCGCATAGATAAGGTTGGATCTGAAGCATCTGTCTTCTTCTCTGCTATTGAGAATGCTTTGTCATAGTTGAGATTTTCCCACAAGTTGCAGAATCCAGGCTTTCATATGAGCTACACTGTTGTCTTTGTTGTGTGTACTCTCTGAAAGCTGAGCTCACGAAGGAAATATTCACTATATTGGAAGCCTGTCAACATCCATAGGTACTTAGTGATTTCAGCAGCCAGTTAAGGCACATGTTAAGTAAGTAGGATGATTTTAAGATGAGTGTATCAGATTCAAGACGTGAAAGAGCAGAAGAAGTGTTTCTAGGCAATAACAGGAAACGTTTGAAGAAGTTACCTTGGATTTTTTTAATAATATCAAGATATTGAAGACCCCTGCCTTGCATTAAATCCCTAGTTTTGGTCTTGCGATTTTTCAGGACCTAGAACAAGAATGCAAGACCAAGACCAGTCTCGCAGCATCAATAATTTCTAACAAGTTTTAAACAAATTATATTTACATCGTAGTTCCGAAACGGGTAAACTAGTTTTGATTAAGTTTTTTCTTCGGTTTGTAAGGTAAAATGATTGAGAGTGTTCTTAACTAGAATTTTCGTCTGGGTTTTTTAATCTAATATATTTTTATATATTTATACTTTTTATGTTCAATTATTGCCTAATGTTCCGCATTATTTGATATTTCAATACCAATGGCAATCTCCAGCAAAGTAACGCCTTTTATTGAGTGACGGGCCATCTTAACAGGTCACTTTATTTTATTATGCATTATGTAATGGGATATTTAATTCCCTTACTGCCGCCAACAACAGGAAAGACGTGATTCTATCATCTGCATTATTCAAATTTAGGTGGTTTAGAATGGAAATCACTTGGGGATAAAGCTGATTTTTTTGCTTCTTTTCAACAAAATCCCTTAATGTCAGTAATGTTTTATGTTTTCTACGTGCCAGACATACAAAGTAAAGTAATACCTGAAAAATTTAAGCACTCCATATCGAAATAAATGTGTTTTCGGATGAAATTTACCTTGAGAATACACAAACTGCAACGAAAACAGTATTCTAAATCTCCTAAGAAATTTTCTATAGCGATCACACATCAGTGAGCAATCTGCACAATTTTTGTTTTTTTTTTCTGTCTAAATGTGTCAGCTGAAACAAACACATTAAATTTTGATTATCATTCAATATGCTCGCTTCACAAACTAACTCAACAACCAACTCAAAAATTATGAAGGTCTTGTCAGTTTCTGGTACATCATCGAAGTAATCTATTAATTCTGGAGTACCTCAGGAACGTGTATTCTGTCTGCTACTCTATAATTTGATTAATGCTAACAACGCAACGAGTTAAGAACTTTTGTATAGGCTACTGTAATACCTATGTCATCATAAAATTGTTCATATAGGTACCAAGAATATCAAGCTAAAGAATAATTGAGAAAAAAACACTTCTATTTCCATCAAATTAAAGCATTCAGTGTCTAGCCTTATACTGGGTGGCCCATTAATAAAGAACACCGGCTATATCTCAGGATCCGCTAATAGGACGACCCGGAGAAAAAAAATTAGAGGTAAATCGGCCTAAAGAAAAGGCTGGAAAATATTTATTACACCGCGAATTAAAAAATACTGATTTATTCCAAATTATCCCAAGTTAACCTACATTGAAAATATTTTATTTATAACTTACTGAAGAAGAAAACTTTTTTGTTTTGAAGTTTTTTCTCTTTCTTGACAAATAACAGGTGGGGGGAGGGGTAAATGTTGGTTTGAAAAAAAACTGGATAACTTTTTTTGGTATGACCTATTTTGAATAACTTTGTTTCATTTTAAACCATTCCTTTGAGCACTTTTACTGTAATAATAAAATTTTGAGTTTGCTTATTTTCCGAGTCGGTAGATGGCGCTTTATGACAAAGTCGCCGATTTTTATGAATTTCTCGAAAATTTCAAAAGCAATGGTATTTTTATTTTTCAATAGGAAGAAAGAGCGTGAAAAATTTCAGTTACTGGTGAAAACTTCAACTCGATACGATTATTCCTTATATACTTATTTAAAAATATATTTAAACCTTCATTTTTACGTAACAAAATTAGAGAACACTCTGATTATCAGTGATATTTATTGAAGTTACCTATAATTTATATAACCTACTTTAACAATAACAAAAATTTTCCATTACCTATGTCACTGTAGATGGGTAATCGACGTTTAGTGTAATTAAACAATTAACACAAATAATTGTAACAATAACCTAATACTTTAGACAAGAAAATTATAATAAGTAGTACTCTCGGTAGGCCTTGACATAACAGAAACAAAACAAATGAAGCGAAAATAAAAATATATCTTTCTTCACAGTAACAAAAACATTGGCATTTATTTATATTCAGGAGACCGAATTTAGAAAAAAACCTAGACACCTAGAGCTAAATAATTTAGAACCTAGACCTAAGATTTAAAACAATATTGAGACGCCTCAAAATGCTCAAAATGTCGTCCGTCCTGGATAGTACAAAGCTTTAACCTGCTGTGGGCTGTTATTTATGTTTAATTCTCATTTAATTATACTTAAATTACCACATCTAGAGCGACATAGGTAATAAAAATTTGTATTTATTGTTAAAGTAGGTTATATAAAATATAGGAAACTTTTATAAAAATTAATGATACTCAAGAGTGTTCTCTACCTAAAAATGAAGGTTTGAATATATTTTTAAATAAGTCTATAAGGCCTAATCATATCCAGTTGGGGTTTTCACCAATAACTTTAGTTTTTCACGCTCTTTCTTCCTAATGAAAAATAAAAATACCTTTGCATTCGAAATTTTCGAGAAATTCATAAGAATCTGCGACTTTATCATAAAGTGTCATCTAGCGACTCGGCAGATAAGCAATCTCGAAAAGTTATTACTCCAGTAGAAGCGCCCAAAACCAAAAAGCGCTTTATAATGAAACAAATTTATTCAAAATACCAAAAAAAAATTCCAGTTTTTTTCAAACCAACATTTGCCCCTTCCCCCACCCGTTATTTGACAAGATAGAGAAAAAAGTTTATTACAAGTTTTCTTAATTTCAGTAGTTTACAAAAAAAATATTTTCAATATAAGTTAACTTGGGATAATTTTGAATAAAACAGTGTATTTTAGACTTAGCAACTTATAAATATTTTCCAGCTTTTTCTTTTGGCAGGTTTACCTCTAAATTTTTTTCCCCCGAGATATAGCCGGCGTCCTTTATTAATGAGCCACCTTGTACCTAAGTAATATAGAAAGTCCCAGAGTAGCAAAAGCTAGGTTCTTAGGACTACATACGAATATAAAACTACAGTGGAAAGAAAATGTACTTATGAAATGAAAGGAAATGGGCCTAAAATTGAAAAGATAATCACTATTTTTAGAAAATAGTGTTTCACTATACTAGAGAGTTGGATTTTTAAATCAAATTTGGGTTACTTCCAGAAAAATGTACCTACTGGCGGCGTATCATGTGTTTAAAGAAAAGATGTATTTTCTAATGACATCCTGTCATTCTTTGATTAAATTGAGAAGGATCTTTTATTTAATTACGTAGTATCAAAATATTGTAGGAATTAAGTCCAAATAAGTATTATTTTATTCCCTTGTACACATCAATTCAATGTTTTCAATATCAGTTTGATATTATAGAACATTGCCAAATAACGATTATTTCCAATTTAAATCAGTGTTGAGCGAAAAGTTTCTTATGCAAATTTCAATGGTTTTCTATAACCCCATGATACGCCTCTGGGAAAATTTATCTGCAAGGGAAAATAGCAGAAACTTTCGAAATTTGACCTTTTTGAAGTTTATTAGATACATCTGAAGTGATTTCCAGAATTAAAGGTCCAGACTTTACGACATCTCTAGGTATATATTTTTTTTTATTAATTAGAAACGAAATTCCAAAAATATACTACGTTCCAGTTAATATGCCTGTCTCAAAAATTCAAAAGAAAATACTGAAGTAGGGACACTAAAGACCATAATAAAGGCTAGTTAATCCTCTACCAAGTGAGGTCAATACCTCGACGGTAGTTAATTTCTTATAAAATCATGAATTTTGTCCTGCCGAAGGAAATAAACATTTTCGAAAGCTCTCTTTTATCAAATACTGAACCAGTCAGGAATTCAAAATCAAACTACAACATATATAAATGCTAATGCTTCTGTTGTAATTTTGAATGATTCAAAAGCCCTTGACTCAACAGTTTTCACTGTCGCAGCTCGACCGCAAATACCAGCGGCCCAGGCCGGAGAGCCCGCCCACTATTTATTTTTATTCCATTGTGTGCGGAAGTGGAGCCCCAATATCCGCCGGATCCGGAATTCGGCCCAGGCGGCATCTACATAATTTAGCTCGAACTACTTTTGTATGTGTATATACTATGGGAGGAGAATAAATATTATGTGAAAAGACGTTTACCCAAATATAAGTCCCGGTCGCCGGGAAGAATGCAGAATAATCAAAATCGTAAAGAATCGCGCGAGCGCAAGCAGCCGCGCTTTTTGAGTTCCTTTGTCGAAGGAGACTATTTTGAATTCAATTCAAGCGAACAGAAACTCATCGTTGTGGAAGCGAAAATATGTGACGGGAACAATCATAAATATTTTAACATAGGGGATGCATAGATGGGGAGGAGTTTTGCGTGTTAAACGACAAGGCAGTATGTTGTTATTATATTGTTATTCCAATTCTATTTACATATTAAATGCACAACTAAACGTTTCGGAACATAAATAACTAAAACTCGTACAAACAAGCCAAGGAGGAGTTGGTGCAAGCTTTTGTTATAAATGCTGCCGGTGTTGAGGTCCCTAGAGTCACATAACTTTGTTCTGAATGTATATGCATGTCCACGAACTTATTTTCGCTTCGAATATCTCAAGAAAAATATTAATTCCGTACCTATTTGATTTAGTAAGTGCCCACGACTTTGTCCGCTAGACACACCGTACGAAACCTAATGTTTAATAAAAAGGATGGTACCACCAAATGTCTACAATGAAGCTCTATACACGATATTTATTTGGCTTGGAAATCGGTCAACGCTGATGCTGTAAACTTGGTTGGCAAAACACATTAAAGATCAGCCGATATTTTCTCGGAAATGCCTTCTACCTGTTAATAAAAGTTACATCAAGTTTGCTTCAGTCGCTTCGGATTTAAGCCCAGACAAATAAAATTATTTCTCGTTGCCTTGCGAGCGTAAGAGGATCCGAACGCACGCTTTTGTCACCGCGGTCACTCGTCCAAACAGTTTGCGCCGCTTAACTTCGATTATCGAAGTCAGTCAGTCTTAGCACCGCAGCTACAAGCTCTCCTCTGTCCATAACCTCATTTATTGCAAGATTTTTAAATATCTTGTTATCACTAAATTTATTGCCTGAAGTAATCTTTAATTCAATTATTTCCCTTCATAATTGAAAAGAAAATTTATTTATGTATGTATTCCCCAATTTTTTGTTAACAAAATTTCTATATTCGAGAAATCGTGGCAATGTGACAATGAAAATTAATTTATTAGAAATTTGTTGGCAGGTCTGATCTAAAAGTACCATTTGCAACGTTGTCAAATTTACATTTTCTTTCCACATAATCTTCCAAACTATTTATTTAAACATTTTATTTGATACGAATAGTAAGTTTTTAACTGAAGCAAATCAAACCCTGTTGATAATGTTCGAATCTGAAATAGAATTTTAGTTCTGAAATCTCATAAGTAACAGTATTCTAATAAAATTCTGTTAAACCTATGTTAGAATAAATAGACTACAAACAAATACTAGTTAATGTTTATAAAAGTCAAATTAGTTTGGATCAATGTTAAAACTATTTATTATTAATAACTACCTTGATATTTTCCAAAGCAAACATGCTATATATAAATATTGGGGAAACCAAACAATTCTTGTCCCGCATAGATAATGCCTTTGAATGACGTCAATTACTTCAACCCAAAACCGACATTATCCACGTGGATAATGCTACACGGAACTATCAACGCTCTACGGACTCATATTTTATTTTGATATTCCCACAGGACACATTCCGACACAGATATCCCAGTGCCCTACTCTTCCATCATTTAAAAGGTGGAGAGTCTTGTCTTCTTTTTTTTAATGGCGGATGGCAATTTGAGACAAGAAATCGCGGGTGGGATGCTCCAAGCAACGACGATGAATAAAAATTTGAGAATGTAGAGCGTAAAGTTTGCTTTCGTGTAAGTTGTAGAACATTTCTCCATTCGCTTTAGGCTAATAAAAATGTCATGTCATAAGCATTGGATATGTTTGAATGACCAATTAAATGAGCGTATCGTCGAGGGCAGCAATAATAATCACAAATAATAAATAAATCCATACGCCTCTTATGTGAAAAAGATAAATATATCCATTTTTAAAACAATTGTATCAATATTAAAGTTAAGAAACACATTTTACCCTTTAAAAAATCTAAATGCACGTCTCTGATGTTTTGGTATATGGCTACATCAAATTATTGACGTTTTGACCAACAGCCGTATTGATAGAAAAATATTTTGGTTATGAATAAAGCTGTAAATATTTTCAGTTTTCTAAAAAAAGCTGTCAACTGTCAATTTCATATCTTGGCAGTATAAATTTGTAGAACAAATCCAGTTATGGAATTGTTACTAAAATGACGAAACAAATATTATTTCATCTCCAAAGGTTACGAATGAATTAGAATGTGAAACTTGTGCCAAAAATACTATGTATGAATTAATGTTTATCAGAGCAGACAACAACACATTTACTTGTCAAATGTAGCGTTACACCTGATTGATTTCAAGTTTAGTTTTTTTCTGTATTTTGATTACGCAGCTCTTACTACATTTTCCTATTTTGCTGTAAAAGAAAGTGATACAATGGCAAAAGAATTTGCATAACATAACATGACCGTTACATTGACACAACAATTACCACACGTTAATTTACTAAACAAAATAAGTGATGTGGGTAAACCATTAACCTAGAATTATCAGTTGCAAGGCATGTTAGAAGTAGGTACAAACACATTTTTCTACTCTTCAAGTAATATCAAATTTGTTCAAATAAATTGTTTGGAACAATCGATAATATATAGAAACTTGTTACAGAAATGTTTCCTCTGTTCACCACTTTTGAATATCTGAACAGCTCAAATATTAAATTCTACGGTAATTGTTCCTTATACAGGTTTCTGCTTTTTATATTTTTGATAGATTTTAATAGATATTTTTTTAAATTTCTTTTCTTATGCTTTTATATAAGTTGAATATAACATAAATCCACGAGCGCCTTCGTAAAAATCGATTTATATAATTTTTTATTGACAACTACATACTTACGTGACGGTGGAGCGAACTGGGGTGCTGGGTGGGGATAAAACAACAAAAATTCAATGTTAAACAAACAAAAACTGTGAATCACTTCGCAAACGGCATTTTGTGTTCATAAAAATTTAAGAACATTATAATTTATTGATATGAAAAATAATTCAAAACAGTCGCATGAAGAGTTTATGAAACAACAGTAGTATACTGTACTGGGCATTTGGACCCTGACAGGCGAAAAATATGTCCAGTGTTGCCAAGGAAACACATTATGGAGTAACCATTTGAAATAATAAAATAAGATAATAAAAACTCTTTTATTATCTTGTTTTATTATTTGAAATGGTTACCCCTTCTTCCAGAATATAAAATTGGAACTCACTGCGCATGCGAAAGTCCAATTTTAAGGTTTTATATTTTTCTACCGCTTTCCGAAGGTCTACTATTTCATCTTAAATTTGGCAACGCTGCATCTTTCTTTCTGTTTGACATATCATCTGACCAAAATCAGAGAATCACAGTTATGGCGAACAACATATTTGTGGAATTATTTGATACAAATTTAAATCTCTTAAAATTATTTTTTTCACTTTTAATGAATACAGAGTGCCGTATGTTAAGTGATTTACTGTTTTGTTTGCTTTACATTAGATTCTCATTGTTTTATACCCACCCAGTACCCCTGTTCGCTCCATTGTAAGTATGTTTTTGTTAATAAAAAATTATATAAATCAATTTTTACAACGGCGAAAAGAAATGATCCAAATATCTCTTTAAATAGCAGAAACCTGTATAACGAACTATTGCCAATTCTACTATTACGTTCTGTGA
The DNA here is from genome assembly GCA_958507055.1 of Crioceris asparagi. Classification (NCBI taxonomy): domain Eukaryota; kingdom Metazoa; phylum Arthropoda; class Insecta; order Coleoptera; family Chrysomelidae; genus Crioceris; species Crioceris asparagi. Next base: position 6,811,083 of record OY293826.1, read on the forward strand.
TCATCCAAAACACACCACCAAAGTTTAGAAATAACTTCCTAAGCCGATAACTAAACATTATTCAATCTTCCTAAGATACTTGCAGATAGGAAAAACAGATCCCACAAAACTGAGTCCCCCTCCCCAAGCCATATTCACTTTTACTTGTATCTATCTCTCAATTCAGGATCAACAGGTTCGGTTACAGGACCAGAGCAGTAATGGAGCAGATTAAAACTAGTAGTAGGGGTAGACCTATAGATGGTGTGTATAGGGTGTAGGGTTTTCATTTGTGGTATCGATTTCCAACCATAACTATCATTTGTAATCACTTGGACAAGGTTAAATGAGTTATACGTAGATAGATAAATATTAGTTTCCACAGTACTATAGCTATGCGTTACATTAGTTTTTGTTTATAATGGGGAAATACCAATAGTTGTGATGTAAGTGTTAGATTTGGAAAATTTAGCTAGTAAATACTTTTAAGTAAACTTATTAGTTATTGTTTTTCCATGTAAACAAGTGATTTAAAGTTATATATTTTTCTCACGTTTCACGAGAAATATTAATTAAATATAATAATGTGTATAAATGTGATGTATTCGTGAATAACATTTTCTTTTTTTTAAATATGGTGTATCCACTACTTACATGACTTTCCTGTAAGAAGCAATTTATTTCGAAAATGAGTTTTTTATATATGTTATTTTCATATATTTTTTCCACTTTAAAAATAATAGATTCTGAATGTATAAAATGTATCATTATTAAATGAAGAGCGCCATTTAGTAATACAAAACGAAAACTATTTTACGGCCCCAGGTAAGATGAGAAAAGACTCCGTTTAGGCCCTCTTAACAGGGTCAAAAATGGGTTTTTATGATAGGTAATTATAAAAATATTTTTTACAAAAAATTGGACCGACGTTATTAGTTGATGCACTGAAAAGTATAAAATAATATTACTTCTATTGGTGATAGTACTTTTGAAGTTGTGCAGTTGCAATTAGATTGATAACTTTTGGCACCAACTTCACAAGTACCATCACCAATAGAAGTAATATTATTTTATACTTTTCAGTGCATCAACTAATAACGTCGGTCCAATTTTTTGTAAAAAATATTTATTTCACACTTTTGAGTGTAACATTAGTCCCGAAAATCGTTGAACGTTCACTATACCATATCAATGAAGATAGTACTTATCCTATTACCCACGTATATTCCTTGCTTGTAGTTGTTATTATTGAGATCTCAGAACATCGCTGCGGAAATACGCTTGAATATTTTAGTTGTTACCATGTTAACACCGATTTAACTCGAAAACCGTAACTCTAAGGAAAAAATGTTCATTATAAATGTTGCTACAAATAATTATATCTTTCATGTAGTATCGAAAAATTTTCGAAAGAAATTGTCCTCTCTACATAGCAAAAATACATATTTAACATGCGTCTATCTCGAAAACCGTAACACTTTTGAAAAAATGTTCAATTTGAACGTTTCCGGATCTTGTCCTATCTTTAATTATATAAACTCAGATTTTCGATTTTCGAGAAAATTCGCCCCCTCCACCCCTTCGGGGGCGGTTTTCGGAGGGAAGGAGATTTCGGATATGCGTTTTTATGAATATGGGACCATTTCTCAATCCCCTTCTTCCAAATGAATCCAAAATCATCAAAATCGGAGCTCGTTTACTATATAAAAGGCGCGCACGAACCAAAAAAAAAAAAAAAAAAATAGAGCAGACAGTCGAATTGTATACCTTCTCCGTTCGGGGTTCGTCGGTCAAAAAGAAAAATTTCAGCCATTGGTCTGTCTATCAGTTATCCATCTGAATGTGACAAGGTTATCTCGGCAACGGAGGAAACGATTTGGTTGCTCTCTTTTATGTTTTGTAGGGTATCGATGTGACTTGCCGCTGACTATTTGAAATCATTTTTTATTATTTTACCGACTCAGCTTGGGAGACTTTATATGATCAAAAAACCATGCAAACAAACAGTCGACCTCTCCGTTTGAGAAGTCGGTGAGTAATTAATTTATCAATTCAAGCGTTTCAGAAATCCCAATGATGGACAACTTAGTTCAGCCTGTGTATAATCAAGAATTCAATCGAAAACCACTTTCCAACTTACAAAAGTTCTATCATTTGTGTAAATAAAACAAAAGAAACATTCATTTCGACGAGGCCTATATAAATGATTTCAAACTAATTGAAGTAAATAACTTAATCAATGTCATTGTGTATATACAAGCTTATCTATTAGTTAACACCTGATCTGTACATTTAGAATGAGAACTTTTGGCGGAATTAACAGTAAATTCCAAAATTAATTAAGAACTCGAAGACAAAGAGAGAGCATTCTTCTCTCAAGTAATCCACCAGCAACGCGTGACGCCTTTTGTTCCATTCTCGTTAACTACTAGGTAGGTACTATACGAAAAGTTTGGCTGGCAAAAACCATACAAACACCTTTTCTCGCTTCTAACTGCTAAGTTTACTTCTACAACCGATCGTGTTTGAAAGAGAATAAAAATTCATTGGCCAATACAGAAGTTGAACAATCAGGTAAATAGCTTCAGTGAATAATAGACTAATGAAAAAAAATCACTACTGTACCTAGTGAAACGGTGTGAGATATATGATAAAAAATTAATTTATTTATTAAACTAAGTATTTCGCGGCTTCGTCTGCGCTAACTGCCGGTGAAAATCCTGCCCGGAATCGGTTTAACCGTTACGGAGATTCACCGGAACAAACAGGCAGAGGAAAATTAGAAAAATAGCTTTTTTGTTATTAGTCACAAATGTAATTCCACATGCAATTAGTTAAAACCTATTATTTTGATATTACTAACAGACACCTAGATTTTTTATTTATTAGTATATAAATAAATACGCATGGACTAAAATTATTTACCTTTACATTACAGTACTGCTAAGGGCTTTAATTAACATCATTTAAGTGTGGAACGTAACTGCGTTAAGTTTGTCTATATGCAGACGACAATAGATAATAGTTTAAAAATCTAAAAAACACGCTTTAATAACAAACCAAATTAAATAAAAGAAGTGAAATTTTTGAAAAAAAAAAAAAAATAGTTTTTATTGGGCATTTAAGATTTAAACCGTACCGATGAGTACCTACTATTGCTATACTTTTCTCGATTTTAACTATACTTATGTATATGTGTTTGCCAGCAACAGCAATTCCATAACAAATTACTGTTTGTCTACCACAACACAAAATTAAACTTTAAATTAACAATAACATCTGACGTCTGACAATTGCGACATAACCATAGACGATCTTCCAGAAAGTACCTATATACCAGAGAACGAGACGTATATATACGCTCCATGCTCGTGCGTAATTCCAGTGACGGATCCCATTTTCGTTCCATGTCGACAAAATAATGATCTTGGTTGAATGAGATTGAATGAGATAATTATAATTACCAATATTGGATCACACTTGGAGCTTAACAGGCGGCGAGATGTTTGCGTTCTAAGTACGAATTCGAAATTTCAAGTCTCTAGACCGTATGGGGCCTGAGAAATCGCTGCGGAGTCCATTGACACAAGAACCGAAAGTAATAAAAACTATTTAAAAATTTTAAATAATTTCAATAACACTTCAAAAGATATTATTTTAATTTGAAAAAGTGTGGGGTGCTTGGTGTCCATTGATGTAAATATTTTATGTTGATAGATACTGATATAAGTATAGTCATTATAAAATTATCTTAGAAAGACCCCATGCTTTTTTACATTATAATGATATTTTTTATTATTCACTCTACCCTTATAGTAAGTGTTAATGGATGTATTTTCAAATTTTTAGTTTGGTTTGCTATTAAAGCATGTTTTCTAGTTTATCTTAAAACTCTTAAAATCCATCGCAAATCCTTCCAACACACATGCATAACGAAAATTCCACAAAAATCCATCCACAAAGCTCCGAGAGGTATAGGTATGAAACACCTCATCCACTCGCACGTACACAACTATAAGAATGAAACCTCTGATCGAAAATTCCCACTCGCACGTACAGAACATTAAAAAACCTTCCAACCCACATAAGTACAGATAGAAAGTTCCATGAAAATTCATCCAGAAATCAGAAACACCCATAGGTATGGAACCCTCCACCAAATAGTCCCATTCGCACCTACATACCATCACATATCCCCTCAACATACATGCATATCCGAAATTCCACGAGAATCCATCCATAGAGCTCTGAGATATAGGTATGGTACCCCCCATCAAGGAGTCCCACTCACACATACACATCAAATTATGGTATTGTCATCGGTGTTTCAGAAGTATACAAAGTTTTAATTCGATCCGATGTTTTTAAGTGGGTGAAAATCGTGTCCAAAGATTCTGTTACATACATATTTACATAACAAGATAATAAAAGCATGTTAATATAAAGAGAATTCTCCACCAGATCTTACGACTAAAAGCCCAACTCAAACAGACCATTTTCAAGGGCCTTAATAAATAGTTCCATAATCGGATTTGAAATATCCAGAGCACCTGAATGGTTATCGAAAATCCTTCAGGAGCTTTTTTATGATCTTAGTATTATGAATGCACTGAAATCCGTATACTTTCGAATTTACAGCCTAACTACCTTATTATATAAGCAGAGCAGCTATTTTTTCAATGCCATAAAGAGAAGTGTGTAACTTTACCTACAATTTATTTTAATACTTCAAAGTCATAGATTCAAGAAGCCTTATTAAGGAACTTTTCTGATTCTTATTATTCAACATAAAAACAACTATAAGCAAGACTAAGAATTAAAACAATCTGTTTTGGTTCTAGCGCAGAAAAAATCCATATATAAGTTGATACAATGGATCAATACTCTGAGAATTATTATTCATTTGTATTATGAAATTAATTACCTAAGAGAAATCATGCCTCCGTAACTTAGAAGAAATATTTTTTGCACGGGTAATTTTGCTAAGAAGTTCCCCAACTCTATTAAGGAGTGTCAACTTTTTTCTTATACTAACACAGAGTGTGGAGACAGTCTACTCTTTTTCACTTTCTCAAAAGGATGAAAACACTTGCCAGATTAGTTCTTGATTTCGATAATTCTAATAAGTCTCCAGCTTCTGTCAACCGCCTCAGTTATTAGAGATTCATTTGTGTGCTTGTAATTAAAATACTTTGTAGAAGTTAGAATTTAAGACTTTTCATTAAAGATTATGTCACTCTTGTGATCTTTTTGACAAATATCGCTTTGATATTGGTATAAATTTATACTTAAGGCAAATATTTGCTGTATAAAATATGTGGAGTAGAGATTTTTAATTAAGATACATTGATACTAGATCAGCAAAAGGTTTTCCCAAAAATAAAACATACTCATCAAACAAAAAATAATATTGTTTTATTTATAAAATAAAAATCGCCTAAATAAGGATAAGATTGAAATCCTCCTAGACGGTCAAGCATTTGCTTAGTTAAATCAAACTTTTCTCAATCATGGCAAATTCCTAGATGGTTGATTTCGCTTATGTAAACAGTTCATAGTACTTAATATACCATAGCGACCTTAAGTTAGGTCTTCACACGACTGTTTTTTTTTTGTAGCTAATCTCTTCATAACATTTATGAGGTATCAATTTCAATCAAAGTCTTGCTTTAAACCCATGTTAATATACATTTAGTTAAATCATTATGCTCGAGTGAAACCAGTTTAATATCGATATCATTTTGCAGTTTATTATTAAAATGTTAGAAGTATGTTGATACTTTGTATTGCTGAAAGATACAAATAAATAAAATATAGAGAAAGAACATGAAAAATCTCATACACCAGAAAGTTACAGCATTCAGCAAAATTGCATACAATTGTTACTGGAAAATTCTAATGTACAGTAGTGGTGTTTCATTGAATTGTCGCCGTAAAACATAAAATACTTTTCAGCGCAAGGTTTCGCTATATGTATGTATGTATGTATGTATGTGTTTGTGCATGTACGGATGTCTTTTATTACTTAATATGTCATAAAGCATATCCTGTTACAATAAGTTACTACTAGGTATATCATATTATATAATATACATATATACATAAAATATCTATATATAACACTGCATTGTAGTAGTGCAAGCGCATCTCTACCTACTATGTGGGACACAGGAAAATACAACACAAAATGTACAGGGTTAGCCAAACTCGTTGTTCCAGCAGTTTTATACAAAATTGGTTGGGTATTCAAATAAAAAAATCTCATATTTAATGGTTGTTTCCAAGCTATAGAATTCCAAAAAAAAGCATATTATTCAACGACGCTCGGAGTCGCAATGGTGAAAACTTTGAGCTTTTCAAAATCATACCTTTACCTTTGTGGAAATAAAAAGCCATTCCGTCCCAATCATTTACCGTATAGGACCTTTAACGAATAATAAAAAAAAATTGGTTTCCCAATGTTGGCAGGTTAGAACGATACTAACTAAATACATAACTACAATTATGTCAAACAGATACAACAAAAATATAAAACAATGCGCTACTGACCTGAATAATTTTCTTACAAAATTAATTATAGCTCCTAAATTGATGGACGAATGTCATATAGATTTTTTTGAATAATAAGGATTTATTTATCTTTAACAAATTCGAAAGAGCCATGGAAGTTAATTTCGTATGTTAATTGAGATATAAATTATTTTCTGAGAACACGAATTCCTTCATCCTAGATAATATTATGATTTATCATAATCCAACAACAAAATGTCTGATTCAGTTCCCCATTAATTACTGGAATCCAGCAATGTTTTGAATATCAGAAGCACACCTTCAAAGCTTACATCCGTAATTAAGGTATAAAAATAAATATTCATTCAACGTGCACCAAAGAAGATAATACGTTGCTTATACTCATTTAGAGATTTCAAAACATCGCGGAAATACACTTATTTAAGACATTCCCATCGCTGTAACTCGGAAACCATAAATTTCTTAAAAAATATCCAACTTAAATATTGCTATGTATAATTTCTTCAAATCAATATTTTGGGACCCCCTGTATAATCCAAAATAATTTTCCGATATGAGCCTTAGGTTACAGTTGAAGTTTGTGAAATATCAAATTCATAACCCAACTCAAAAACTATAGAACACAGGAACTGAGATGCAGGACCATCTATACATATATACCTACCCAGACAAATCCTTTGGGAAAACAACAAAGCATTTTCTCTACACACGCTCGAGTCAATAAAACAATTCATTATCCGGGCAAGATATGCTTCAGATTAGAGCGGTGGAGCATTGATGTTGTTGTTCTTGAATGTGATACAAAATAAATAATTGATTTTCTTTCGAGGCTAATACTGTATAACATTTCAATGGGACTTTGTGTGTCGTCCGTTGAGAGAATTTGAGAACGGGTAATGCATAAACTGAACCCACAATGCTATAATATCACCTTACAGGTTCGGAATGAACGTTTCACAAACTAGATTTTACATTGAGTTGGAAAGAAAGGTATTTGGTCAGTTCGACCAGGGCACTACAGTAAACAGATTATCGGCGATGATATTAAGTATTCAATAGAAACTACTCTAGAATCACTTCCTTTCATTTTTTTCGAGCGACAGTCATCAATGAAAATATCAACGATATTGTTTAACCTAACCTAACTAACTTATCAGGAAAGAGATTCTGTTTCGTTTGCTGCGCCAAATATCTTGCTGTAATGAATTTAACAAATGACTTATCTTGTAAAAATAATTGATGCTATATACATATATATATATATATATATATATATATATATATATATATATATATATATATATATATATTATATAAACGCCTAGAAAAAAAATTTAACTGGAAAAATTAATAAACATAACTTTTACTTCAGTGAAACTAAAATCTAAATACAATTAGCATTAAACATCTTACGTAATAAAGGTTCAAATAGATCACCTTGTAGTGATAAATAATAAACAAATGAGTGATTCAATTTCCTCATGTATCTGAGTAGATTTCGTGGCATTTTGGCAGTCAGTTGGATAGTTTTCTCCTTTAACGCATCGATATATTTGTAGCTCACACAATTTCTTGCCAATGGGAGCGTTTGCGAAAAAAAGCTTTTGGCAGTACTATACAGCCGTTGGAGCAAGTAGTTTTCGGGCAAAAACGCGATCGTTTGGCACCAAGTAGTAAGACAGCAGCTGTTTTCAACGTGCGAAAGTACGTGGCGCCAGATGAATCTATCGTTCGAGAGAAAAATAACGGGAACGATTCTACACTTGTTTCAGTTGAATACATGGTAATCAGCTTATGTACTGTACGAACAGTATAGCAAAGAAATCGGAATAATTCAACACAATGTAAAAATCATTTTGCAAAAATGAGATCTATAAAATACTTCCTACAAGTGAGTTTGTCAGTATGACCTTTGGTAGCTTTGTTCAACTCAGAAAACTATACGCACAATGTACCGTTCAAAAATAACAGACTTTATTTATCTATAACTTTGACTGATAGTCTACAAATCAGGTGTTAACTTTTCAAGTCTGTCGTTCAATTTGACATGCTTAAACACATTACCGACGTTGACGTGTTGACTTGTTCAAAATTATTTTTGGAGTTTTGGTTGCTTGATGAATATAATTAACATTTTCTAGAAGAAACTTGTATTAGGAACTACAAAAATGGTAACATTCAGTAAAGAAGTACATGAAATGCTAGGCCGTGAACGCACTGAAGAGTGGCTTGATTGACGCCTAAAACCTAGTGATACCTAAGCATAGACCTAACATCTATCAAAGTGGTGCAACCTTGACGGTACACACCAGTCGACTACCGAAGCCGTTAAGTAGGTTTTGTGAATCTAGAATGTTTGTTTGTCCTTGACGCCAGGTGATTCACTAGAATCTAATCGTTAAGCAGGCCCCTCGATTGCATGTTCGGGGCCTTATGAGTAAAGTTGATTTTGATAACACTTTTATATGTTTAAAGTTGTTATTTTTGTTTAAAGTTATTTTTCTTTTTAGAAACGATTACTTTTATTACTCAATGTTTATAGAATAACATGAGATATTCTATCTGATCACATTACACATTGTTTCCATTGTATCCAAAAGAAACAAGATCTCCATTCCATCTCCCTCTCAAAAAAGTACATTCAAAGCCTGTGTTGTTTTCTGTCTACTCTTCATCCCATTTCCGCCATCCAGAAAATTCGTTCTGCCTCTCCCAACCTATATCTATACGCTGCCTGCCGGTTGTTGTTACTCTATCCAGCTGAGATACACAAAGGCAAAAATTGGACACATGTTCATTCAAGCACACACTTTTTATCCAAATTAACTGCCAATTTATTTATGAAACACCATTGGGGGGCGGCTCCAACGATGCAAATTCTAAATCGAACTGAATCGGTGAACAATTTGTTTAATATGATTATACGCCGTGCTAGATATATACAATCAGGTGGTAGTGATGATGGGGTGGGGGGAGGGGGTTTGGAGCTGGAAATTAGGTATATCCGGTGTATTATGGAGGACTGGATTTATAATATTGAAAATTTGGAAAATATCCCCTATATACTGTAATCAATTCAGGATGGGGTTGTTTTAATTCGCGATCTGGGGTTGGTTTCAACCAAAAATCCCCACCGAAACTTATTGCCAACATTTTTCAAATCTTTATCAAATTGTAAGATAATTGATTTTTTACCTATTTATGGAACAAATGATGCCTGAAAAAATTTAGAAGGATCATTAGATTTTGACACTCATCTACTGATAACTCGAATTCAAATTGAGAATATATATCTTTTAATCCCGAAAAACAATAATTTCATACCTTAACACAATAAAACGATTATTAAATAATTATAAGCACCATAAGCAAGTAGATTTGCTTGAATAAAACGATTTCAAAAGGAATACTTATAACATACCAGCTGTTTTACCCGACAATTCCCGGCAAACACTTTTGTAGATTGTGCTACGATTACATAAAGTCATTAAAAGTCTTGAGTATGGAGCCCTCCCACCTCAGAGTTCTACTCGTACATGGAACCACTCCAAACACCAACCCATTTCCATCCAAAGACATGCTCCAACAGCATGAGAACTTCTCCTACATATGCCTTAGAAATTTTCTAGTATGTAACCCTCTACCTTCAAGTCCCAGTTGCACTGACATACTGTCACGAAACAGTCCAGTGATATACTAGACACAAATATAGCGAAAAAGCCACGAAAACTCAGTCATAGAGCTTAGAGAAACTTCTTTGGGTGTTACAGGTATGGAACCCTCCACCTAGATGTCCCAGTCACACTTACAGCCACTACCAGATCATTCTAATAACAGTCTACATAGATGGTAAAAAGACCATGAAAATTCAGCCATAGAGTTCAAAAGTGTACTATAAACAATTGACTTTCAGGTACGGAACCCACCTCATAGACTCTCACGGGCACTGAAATTATGACAGATGATAATGATGTGTATCTCGAATAGTGTAAGAGCCAATACGGCACGACACAGACATTCATTTTCTTATATAAAGATATCTCGAATAGCTAAAATGTATCAAAACATTTTTAACCAGTTTGCTGGGTTAAATTCAAATGTAATCTTTTGTCTATGAAATAATTACATCATATCAAGAGGAGTTTCCTTTGACGAATATCCCTAATGAATAGTAAGAGGAAAATCCGCGAAGCGTTTTGCTACTTCATGAACTGTCAGAAATCTGGAACAAAACAGTTTGCTAATTCATCAGGCGCTCAGATTGGAATGCTTTTGCATCACTGCGCAAAATCCTGGCTATAAGATACTGTTTCTATGAGCGTTCGGAACAAAGTAACAAAGCTTATTATTCCCCATGAAAAAAGTCGAGTTTTCAATAATTAATGCGTGCATTTTTTGACATCGATCTGAAATGTGTGTCCTAGGTCCGGTATTGTCCCTGATATATTTACATCTGCTCTTCGAACTTTAGTAATCATCTGTATTAACTCCTTTGATTCAAAAGATAGGAAGCGTATTTCAGGGAATGATTTACACAATGGACATGAGGATATATTTGTGAAGCCATTTGCAGCGATGCAACACACATATCAATGTTGGAGCAATGCAATTTAAAGAGGACAAAAGCATTCGTGATGTTATTACTGTAGATATCATGTCTATTATATTTGATATTAGAAGAAATAATCCATATTAATAATTGCAATAATTTAAAATGTAAGTAGGTATGTTTGAAGGAAGTGGCTGCCTGGTCTACTTTTGTAAAACTGGTAACACAATAAAAACTACTTAAAATATAACAATAATCAGTGATAAAAGACCCAGTAATCTTATTATATATGAGGACCGAAAAATTACGACCCCAGCAGTAAGTCTGACATGAAAGTTGCTCAAAAAGAAAAACTTTAAGAACCAATTACAATCCCAACTTGGAAGGCAAAACACTAATTTGCTAGTAAGGCTCTGCTTTCTCCGAAAGATACGCGTTGAAAGCAAATAGAAAATGGTAAAAGGCTTTAAATTGAATATTTGAGACACGTTTCATCAAAATCGTGACAACCGTTTTAGCGCTGCAGTCTTGAGCAAAACACGTTTTTCAACTATTGCCTAGCTATCAGTACGAGAGTAGGATGCCCATACCAACAAAACACAAAGAAAGAAACAGACAGACCAACGTCTGGAAATAAAGGTTTTTGGACTCAGGGACTTCTGAAACATAAATATCTTTTGAAAACCGTATACTGAAAATTTTATACATACGCAACATTATCCTTCTTAGAGGATACAGGAGCGGCAAAAAAGTTAAAAAACATTGCCATGAATATAATATTGCTTACCTGTTGATCAATGGGCATGAAACTTAGTTAAAGGCTTTCTCTCTTACCTGAAAGAAATTTTAATAATTAGTTTGTTATTGACTATGAATGAATCATCTTAACTCAAGTACGAAAATGTTTACTTCCTATGAGGAGTTTTTCGATGACTCTTTCCATTTTGGAAGTTTTGAAGGTTCAGAAACTTTCATCAATATCAGTGATCTAATTAATAAATGTAACAACATCCTTCCGTTAAGTTCAAAACCCATATTCAATATTTGATTTTGTCCGATTATTGGAAACTAGACTGGAATAATAAAATATGCATTGAAAAAACTATGAATCAGCACGAATTGAACTGTTGATCTCCTGAAAAATAATTGAGGCTCATCTATGTAATGGCCACAATAAACTCTTTATCATGCAATATTTCGTACAAAAATAACTAACGTGTCAATACAAAATTAAATCTGAGAAGGCTCAGAATGAGAGAAAGCACAACCACAATATTCAGGACCCAATATATGCCTGCAATTGACTTCAAGTGAGAACTGCTCACTTCCAGGTTTTACTTATCATTAATCCTTTCTTCAGCTCTGCTGGGTTTCACTCTACTATCTTTTTAACAAATTTTCGGATACATTTAACTACTGATAGGTTGGATTATAGGACTTCAATTGGCTCAAGGTATGTCCAGCTTCGTTGATTCCAGGAAGGGAAGGTTTGTTAGCGACTTGTCAAACTTATGTGCATCAGCTTGAAAGCTTTGCTGAAGTGATAAGCTATACCCTGGAACAGAATGTGAAGTCGTCAAGATCTTTTATTTTGATAGAAAAATAAAGAACTTCCTGGGGCCCATTCAGATGCAAAAAATACTTTTCAGCTTTGCAGTGTGCATTAAGTTGTTTAAATTATGAATGAACATGCATGCATATATAACGGGAAACGGTGATAGAGGAGCTATTGAAAAAGGAATAGCACCTGTTCGATGACAGAATGCAGCGATGCAATCACAGATTAAAGGAAGTGCCCCCATGCGGTGCAGATGCGATTAGTTCCACGGATGTGATTTACTACTCTCCCGTCTCGTCTTCTCCTCTCCCACAAGCCCGTGTGTCTCCCCTGACTGCAGCTGTCATTTGCAGTGGGGGACAACCCCACATATGCGGATGTAGGCGTAAGTACACGTTATATCTATAAGGTCGGTGACTGGAAGTGTCAAGAGTTGTTGGAAAAGAAAGAGCAATTTCACAGTTTCAATTCAATATGAGAAAACTTTGAACATGGTTATCTTGATTGGATGGGTTTTTAAGGGGCAAGTATGGATTAGAAGATAGTCTATTGGATCATGAAATGGAGATTTTGAACAAACACGACAAAGATTTCAAATACATAGATCAAAGGTAGGTAGAGTAGTAATATGGTAGTTTTGTGTCAATATACCAAATGCCAAAAAAAAACTGCAAAGACCTCGTAACACAACGTTCTTTTAACTCGAATATCTTATTCTTCTAACCAACAGAAGAACAATCATAAAGAAATAAGGAGGGCCGAGACATTCAGCAGTCAGTTATCACATGACCGAAACATTTGAAGCACTCGTATTCATAGTAAGTGGAAATGATCAAGGAGGGAATTGTTCATGCCTTGTTCAACAATAACTTCGATCAATCTTCGGTTTCATTTCGAAGAATCTTTAATTTTTCTCATGGCATTCCTACTCTACCCTTTTAACTCTATGGTCGTATTCACAATTAAAACTTGTTGGTTGTGTGGATACAATTGTATAGTCCTTTTCACAATAAATAGTTGGCTAGTTTTTTTTTACCTGGGACGTTTTGTCAGAGGTCGGCCGTAAACATCCAATAAACTTTCGGTCAGGATCGGATCATAATATAGCAGTATAATAATAACTATTTAAATATATTTTTTTCTACGAAATAATTAACTTGTAATCGGTTTAATTAACATATACCTAATATTTTCTTTGTGTTTCATAGGAATTGTTCAATTGTGCTATGATTACGATACAATAATAGCGATAGTGAAACAGAACTAAGTACAGAATATCATTGTATAGTATACATATATATGAGTATATACATTTAATTATATTATATATATTATATACTGACTTAAATATATAAAGTCCGATACTGTAGTGTATTTGCTAGTGGATTTTGTACATAATGGAAATACATCCGGCAGTTTTATTACACTAAATAAGTCAATACCATTTATTGTGGAAAATACTATATCTTTATCTTATATCAGATAAATCTAGGATTTTATAAAGACTAATCCATAGAGGAAAACAACCACATATATTTTCAATAATTAGTAATATATGCGCCGAATTATATGCCTGAAACTTTTGTTATATTCAATAACAGAACACATTTCAAAATTGGTTTATTTGAAAATCAGTAAGTAAGAGAAAATTTCAAGACACTTTCTTATACTTAAGAACTACCTGGTAAAAGTACCAGGATTTTTTTAACCCTCAAATTAACATATATTTTTTGCATTTTTTATTGAGGAAATGATCTCTATAACAAAATTTTCGGTGTTCGGTTTCTCAAGAGATGTTTACAGTTACAAATCGCTACGCCACTGCTTTAAAAGCATATGTTTACGTTAACTTCTCAGATTCCAAAAAATATATTTTCTGTCATCTGCTTGTCTATTTTTCCCAAGATCATTTCTGGAACGAAAGAACCATGTTGTTCTGCTTTCTTTTTTTCAGGATTTCAAAGCTGAACTCCTAAAAGACGCATTATAATACTGTTGCTTGGATCGACCCATGAAATCTTGCTACCTATATATTATTCAAAATCCTGATAATAGTACCTATTTACAGGTGGGGATCTTACCACTTTCTTTGATCAGGAATTAGCAACTTTGTATACTACTTGGCCTCATAAATAATAAATTATCCTCTATAGAGAATAATTAAACATAAGCTCTTATATGCGCTACACTTATTAGATATTCACAAGATTTTCCTCGTATCTGGAAAGCCTTTTGAGAGTTCTGGAAACTTTGCCGATATAAGCGCCCCACCGATATAATTCCGAAAAAAGTTTCATGTTTAGAAGCAACAAAGGGCTTAGTTAAAAATTCAAAAAGTTGCAATACGTGGCAACGCAACTTTTGCTTTGTTTCGCGAATGCTGAAAGCTCTTGTGGAAATATCTTGTTTAAATATTCAAACGCTGACCCCGCCATTGCTGTTAAACGCTTAAAACATTTATACATGATACATCTGTTTAACATTTAAGATGCAAGAATTTCATGCAGCCTTACATGGCATTTTATACTTAAAATTTCAAATACCTATCTTCTGAACTATTACGATATAAATATTATTTAAACTGTTTCGATTTTTGAGAGAAAAATAAATAATGAAAAAAAACTAGGATCGAATTAACTCTGCACTAGGATTTTGAATTTGGTTGAAGCTATCAAGCTTATTTTGATAAGTTTTCGGTATCCTAATATCCAGTAATTATTTTATTAACTATTGGTTAATAGTTGCTAAAGTAATATATTTCATTCAGTTATAAATTTCGGTCAGTTCCTTACTTCCCTCTAATAATGCAAAGTATTATTCGTAATTCGAGCTTTAATCCAGGAAACGTTTACAGGCAATATTCCTTCTAAGCTTGTTCGTTGTTCTTTTTGGATCTTCTAGATTGTATAATGTGCTTTGCGGAAATTTCAGAGCATCGGAAGCTTTTCCTATTGCATTAAATGGACATAGATAGAGTCGGTATTATGAAACTCGGTTCAACTGTCGGCTGACCTCTTTTTTTATGTTTTAGATTATTTAATAACAATATAACATATACAATATTTTTCTTGAACAGAATTATTATTTTAAGAAGTGAGATAGGTCACAGTAGTCTGTCCTAGTTCTTTATTTAAGTCATTTATTTAAAAGACCATTTTCTATTCAGTATTAAATCTCAGATTAGCTTTATAATGAATTGTTCATTATTTCTTATTATCAAATTTGGAATACACCGTATTGGTAGACCCAAGTTGCTGGTTTTTGTCGTTTATCGTACCCGAAGGACTTTCTGCGCTCAGGAGAGCTTGATGACACGTTTCCAGGTCTGTGAATGTTAATTGTGGGATAATTTGGTGAATAATGAATGGAGGCATGTGTAAATTGCTCAGTGTCATACAGGGGAGAAGTGAAAGTATGACATTATTATATGAGATTTTACCCTTCGTCCATTTGAGTTAATTCTATTATTTTATTCATGAATTTGGGTCAACCTTTTTTTGACTTATTATTCAATTTAAAATACCTCTCAGAGCCTGTTTTGAATAACAATTTTAATGGGCTGTGTTTTATTTTAAAATGAAACATATCACGTTTTAAAACACTTTTTTTGCATACTATATGTTTAACAAAGATTAACGCGATTCACAAATAAAATGTGTCTTGGTTGCTTCTATTCATACCCATAATACGTACTGCTATATTTAAAATGTTAGAAATTGTTGGTTATTGAAGTATAAAGGCTCGCAGATAATCGAAAGAGTTATTGATATGAGCATAGGCGTGCGCCACTATTGCATGTTCTATACAGTTTAATTTCAATTTGTGAATCAAAAATATCGCCCAAAATTACTCATAGATTATATCTAGCTTTTGCCCGCTATCACGTGCGCGTGGAAAACTGCATTCAATTCCGCGCGGTATAGTTTTTGCGTGTACAAACATACAGACAGACAGACGTGGTGAAATGGAACCTATTTTCTAAGTTAGATCTCTGGCAATACGTCAGTGTAAATTGCATTTAATTTTATTTTGTTGTATTTGCGTGATACGTGTACAAACATACTGAAAGACAGACAGACGCTATACAATGTAGACAATATTCTAAGTTATACCCTTAGTAATATATCGATGAAAACTGTATTCAATTTCATGCAATAGTTTTTGCATGATACGCGTTTAAACATACAGACAGACAAACAAAAATTCAAAAAAATGTAAAATGAGGTAATCATACAAAAATAAAAATAAAGTAGACAAATTATAAAATTACAAATGTAGAAACCGATACAATTATAAATACAAAAAGAAGTAATAGATATAAGTTTCAATATATAAATCAACTTGAATAAAAAAATTTAAAAAATCATACAAACATACAATTAAATAGACAATAGTAACTGCAAAATCACTTTGATAAAAGATCATACACAATAAAAATAAATAGAACTGGAGTAACTTTAAAATCACAAAGATATGAATAATTATCTAATACTGGAAACATTTGTACTTATGTTTTTGTTTTATTTTGCAGATTTGTTGAAGTTCTCCGGTCAAAAATTTCACAAATTTTTGCACGTGGAATACTTGATATAAATCTATCTATTGATTTTTCCAGATTCAAACATGACACGTTTTTCTGTATGTTTTCTGGTAGGAAATTTAATGCAGTGAACCCAAAGAACGATACGATTTCAGCCCTACAGTTTTCAATGTTAGTGGGACAGTATATTTGTTTCTGTTACGTGTAATGAAATTGTGGGTGGCTGGGTTTGTTTAGTTTGTTCTCGTCTCTATACTATACGATCCTGCCGAGAATAACTCGTTTACGTATTGGCCCCAGTACAGTTCATTGTGGTACTCCACATTTAATTGTTTTTCCACTACTCTTCACATTCCTTCCTCTTAAAATTAGTTGTCGGTTTTCTAGGTATAATTCGAACAATTTGAATGAGTTTCCTCTAATTCTAATATTTTGAAAGGTTTTCAATAAAATTTTGTGGTTTACGGTATCAGAGGCTTTTGATAAGTTAATGAAGACTCCTACAGATGGTTTGTTATTGTCTAGGTTTTCATATATTACATTGCATTACAACATTCTGAGTTGTGACTTTCCATCTTGAAAATCAAATTAATTTTAAGGCCCGTTATTTTTTTAACGAACATTAAGAATTAACGTCTTGGTTACAGAATAGCCCCATTTCCGGGGTAAAATTAAAAAAATAAACAATTTCTAGGGCGAGTTAGTTAGGCTCCAAATTTTTTACAAAAAAAAATGTTGTTACTGATACTCATCATCATTCAATATTGCCAATTAATAGAAAATAGTCCCTCTAAAAACAGTTGTGAGCACGTCACTGCCATATTATATCTCTTTAGGTGTCATTATGATTGAAGAGTCTTAAATTGCTTTTGTCTGCTTTGTTTGTTCAGGAATAAACCGGTTATATAGGTTCTGTTGTTAGAGATAATTTCCTTTGCAATTGAATAATCGCCACTTTAGAGAGGAAGTTTGCCCAAAACAATGTAAACAGTAATCAGTTGATTTTTATCTTTTCCGATAAACTTATTGCATAGCTTCTTATTTAATAAGCGTTTATCTCTAGAAAAAAATTAAAATTTCTTTAAAGAACAACATGACAACCGAGAAATATTTAAAAAAATTGGAGTGACTTTATTAGTTGGTGCACTGGATAATTCTATTGGTGCTGGCGACTAAATAAGAGACTTTTCCTGCATCACAAAATTGTAAACGGCGGTCAAAATCATCCTCATGAAGCTCCTGCAGGAAATGTATTTTATTTGAACGAAATTGTTTCTTTTTTAAAATGGTTTGGACGCTAGTTCGATTGATCCCAGACAGTTGCCTAGTTGCCTCGTACTTAAGGTAGGTTCAAGATGAACATGTCCTAAAACTACAACATTACTAGCTTCATTAACAACAGGCTTTTCAATCTCTCGTTTCTTATTAGCTACATTTCCTGTCTCTACAAATTTTTCTACTTACTCTACAACATACTTCCTACTGAACATACTTAGAAAGCTGAACCGATTCTATTCGCACATGTATTGTTCATGAAGTAAAGCGACATGATATCTACCCTTTCCGCAGTCGAATAAACCATGGTATTCAATTTTCAAAAATAATGTACAAGCAGATAAACTACCAATACTTAAAAAATACGATAACAAACTAAATTTGTCGTTCTCTGTGTGTTTGTATTGTATCCATTCCTGTTCTTTTTACAAGTGATAACAAACTGCCACAAAACAATGCAAAGCTAGAACTAAAAATTTACACCAGTGGCGTAGTAACTGAGTGTTTGTAGATGTAACTTTCTTCAACGTTAGGTGGAATTTACAAGGGAATTGCACAAGCTGTCAAAAGACATCTTACTCGACCCTCAATGCTAATTAAATATTTTGGGGTGATTCATACGCTACTACGGGGTAAAAGTGATGGAGTCAAAAATACAGAAAAAAGTGATTGGCCACCCTGTATATATAAATATATATATATATATATATATATATATATATATATATATATATATATATGTATATATATATTATAAATACATATTATTTATCATTAGAGTTTATGAAATATCCGAATTCAGGTATATAATTGCAATTTCCATTCGATTAAATATACAAAACTGACAAGGATATCAAACGTGCATATCGTTTTAGTTCGTTATACAATTTCAAGCAAAGCCAGGGATTTACTTTTGAAAATATTTCAGCCATAAACCGGAATATTTTCTACCAGGAGAGATAAATATCGATTGTTGAATGTTTGTATTCAACAAATATATTGAAAGCATTTTAATCTATTCTAGGATTAACACAATTAGTGGCAAATTTGAAAAATTCGATCATAAATTTTGGCATTCAATCAAGGATATATATACAAAGTCAACAGTATTTTGCTCGAAAATGCTTTTGAAATTGACTCTAATTTTCCATGAATACATAAAAGACATTTTTTTAATGAGAATCAAACCATCATTGGCAATAACATTCATACTCGAATTCAGAGAAAGAAAAACCATCAAATTTATTTTTTTTCAATATTCGACCGTATCTATTGCCCATTGCATTACCGATATTGTACAAGGTTATCATAAACTGAAGAAAGTGTATCAGGTTTTTATCTATCTTTAAAAAATTAAGTAAGCAATAGGTTATGAAAGAGAATCTGTTTCTTAGATTATGAGATTTCTCGTGTCCAACATCGATTAACGCAAGTTTACAACCGACAACTGTTTCTTCAAATTTATGATTGAATTGCAGCAATGTACGCCTTAAGAGAGTCTCAAATTCTTGCAGCGTTTTTGATGTGTTTTTTTTGAGAGTCCTGTGACCAGTAATCCACTGGAGTGAGATCAGGTGATCTTGAAGGCCATGACTTTAGAGAATAAGAGCTGACGTTTTCTCTAACCATATTTTTCTATTCTCAATTCCGTTTTGGGACAGTGCAGTGGTCTAATTAAAATTTGAAACAACCAAGGGAGTAATGTATAACATAATTTAATATTGTGATTCATCAAAATCTAATACAGGGTGGTCCGAATTATAATGAAGAAACTTCAACAGCGTATATAGAAATAATTAAGAAATTTCATATAAACT
Source organism: Crioceris asparagi (assembly GCA_958507055.1). Taxonomy (NCBI): domain Eukaryota; kingdom Metazoa; phylum Arthropoda; class Insecta; order Coleoptera; family Chrysomelidae; genus Crioceris; species Crioceris asparagi. The sequence continues at coordinate 6,831,332 of OY293826.1, forward strand.
TATCTCCAAAAACGCTTCGCTTTTTTATAATTTTTTAAAAAACTTTTTAGATTTTACTTTCAAACTTAGTAGGTATTATTGCCACTTAAAAACAAATTTATAGCGTGATAAACTTGTTTTGTTTGACAAGAGGCGTTCGTGAGACCGTTTTAATTATTTTATATATTAAAAAAAGTTTTACGCCAATTGTTTATCGCAATTCTGTTGATAAATTTAGATATCCTGATCAATTTTAAACAAAAATGGTTTCTCTAGACTTTTTGCTGAAACGAGTTTTCGAGAAACAAAAATAATTTTTGTTTGCATGTGCACCTAATATCTGGGGCTTGAAAATTGAATTAAGATAATTCGTGCTATTTCAATTCGTTTTTATTTACATAACATATCCAGAAATTATAATAATAACTTGTGAATTTAATATAATCAATACCAGCAAATAAAATAAAATGAGAATCAAAGACATTAATGAAAACATTAATACATAACAGGAGCTATTATGGAAGAACTTGTGGTTAGAATTCAAAATACTTGTCAGGCTCTTCAAAATAACCAACATCAAATCAGGGCCGCCGTGAATTCGGTACACAGAAGATGTCGTAAATGCATAGAAGCAAATGGCATTCATTTCGAACAGCTCCTGTAGTTTATTAATGTTTTTATTTGTATCAAAAGTATTTATTTTTAGTTGTTAGTTGTTAGTAGTTGGTATTAACTATTCCTTAATTTTAAAAATGGTTTCTAGAATTATTTAGTAATATGTTTTTCTAATAATAAAAATCACTTATATATATATATATATATATATATATATATATATATATATATATATATATATATATATAAATACATAATTTTTGGAAATGTGATGTAAATAAAAACGAATTGAAATAGCGCGAATTATCTTAATTTAATTTGCAAACCTCAGATAATAGGTGCACATGCAAACAAAAATTATTTTATTCTCGAAAACGGTTCGTTTTAGCGTAACGACTAAAAAGACTATTTTTGTTTAGAATTGATCAGGATATATAAATTTATTAACAAAATTGCGATGAACGATTGGCGTTTAAGGTTTTTATTATTTAAAATAATTAAAACGTACTCACGAACGCCACTAGTAAAACAAAAACAAGTGTTTATCATCCTATAAACTGATTTTTAAGCGGCAATAATACCTATTAAGTTTGAAAGCAAAATCTAGAAATTTGTTTTTAAATAAGAAAAAATATGTTTTTGCAATATTTCCACACCCCGTATCTTCAAAACGAAGCGTTTTTGGAGATACCTAGGTTTATAGGAACTTTTTTATTTATTTTTATCTGCTGAATACGCAGTTGAAGTTTCTCCATTATAATTTGGGCCACCCTGTATAAGATGCACACTTTCAAAGCTTCCGTCCGTGATCAAGGCAAAGTTTAGAAACAATTAATGAAAAAAGCAATTAATGGATCCTATCGCAATCCATCAACATCATTCAAAAAATCATTAATAATTATAATCGCAGCAGCATATCAGAGAGCAAGCAATTTTGGTAATGCATCAAATTCAAGGTTAGGTTCTGTGTCAATTATGTAACAATAATCGTTCGTCGTGGTTTCACACCTCTATGAAAAAAAAAATAGAATTGTTTCCTCATGTTTCAGCAAAACGATTGTTCCGTTTTGAATGAGTCAACTACATTGTTTATTGAAATTATTATGTTCATTCTTACAATATGAATAAGACTATACAAATATGTTGCGTCTATTCAGGTGTCTCAAGAACACTGATAAATTGTTATATAAGGTAATGGGCAGGGCAGTTATTCTATAGGTCACTTGGATGATTGAGTTTGAATGAAATTATATTCTAAAATACCAGAAGATAGGGTGTGACCTTCGAGATCCATACGATCTCAATGATCAACCCAATTTCTATCCATTAATGAAACTAGATGTGACAAATGAAGAGGACAGATTTGGGGTAGATCCGAAAAAATGAACATGCAATATCTTCTAAAAAATATGAAGGCCCTTAGGGAGCCGAAAATTATTTCTTATGGTTCCGTCAGTTCGATGAAAAAGAAAAATCTTTATGCAATGACTCTGGATTCAGTCTACCAGCCAGTTTTCACCTGTTTATATGTACTGGGTAGCCCATTACTAAAGGACGCCGACTATATATCAGGATCGGGTAATCGGACGACCCAGAGAATTATTATTTTATAAAAAATAATATTTTTGTAACTTTCTTAAAATTTACCAGCATTTTTCTATATTTTTTTTCTCTTTCTTGTAAAATAAAGGGTGGGGAAGGGACAAATGTTGGTTTGAAAAAAAAATGGAAGTACGACCTATTTTCAGTGACTTCATTTCAATAATAATAATTTAAAGCACTTTTAGGTGCTTCTAATAAAATAATAACATTTATTTTTCGAGTCGGTAGATGGCGCATTATGACAAAGTCGCCGATTTTCTCGAAAATTTCAAATGCAATGGTATTTATATATTTCATTAGGAATAAAGAGCGTCAAAAGTTACAGCTACTGGTGAAAATCGCAACTCGATATGATTATTTCTTATTAACTTATTCGAAAATATATTTAAACCTTCATTTTTACGTATCAAAATTAGGTTATATAAAATACAGGTAACTTTAAAAAAAATTACTGATACTAAAAGTGTTCTCTTATTTTGTTACGTAAAAATAAAGGTTTAAATATATTTTTAAATAATTCTATAACGAATCATCATAGTGAGTTGTGGTTTTCACCAGTAACTGTAGTTTTTGACGCTCTTTCTTCCTAATGAACAATAAAAATACCATTGCATTAGAAATTTTCGAGAAAATCATAAAAATCTGCGTTGTTCATAAAGCGCCATCTACCGCCTCAAAAAATAACTGAACAAAATAGCGCTTTAAAATGAAATAAATTTATTGAAAATAGGTCATACCAAAAAAAGTTATTCGGTTTTTTTCAAAGCAACATTTTCCCTCTCCCACCTGTTATTTGACAAAATAGAGAAAAAACTTTTATACAAAAAAGTTGTCTTATTTTCAGTAGGTAACAAAAAAAATTCAATATGGGTTAACTTAGGAAAATTTTGATTAAAACAGTGTTTTCTAATTCGCGGTGTGACTTACGTCCTCTAGCGGTAGACTTAGAAACTTATAAATATTTTTCAGATTATTCTTTTTGCTAAATTCTTTTTCCTCAGGATCGTCCGATTTATTAATGGGCCACCCTGTACTAAATTTATTATGTAACAGCATCAGTGTGAATTTTCCGATTCTGATGATGGTTCTAAATTTTATGGGTAAAATGAAAAAATTAAAAGAAAATGTTCACAAAAGAGTATGAATATGGTCGATACAAGAATGTATTTTTTGATAAACAGAAAGTTGGGTGTTTTCAATCTATGAGATTTTCTATCAACGATGAAAACTACAACACGAAGAGCAAATACTCCAACCCGCATTGAATCATATCAACGCTGGTAGGTACAATATGTTCGAGTTCTTATTCGACTCAATATTGCCGTAAACCTTTATGTTTTTTTATCTACGGAAAACATCACAATGGAACCAAGAAGAGGATCGCTGTGATTTTGCCCTCATATGGGTCCACGATAGATGAATAATAAATAATATATACATCGAAACAAAAAATGTAATGGTTTGTGTTAAAGTATAGAGGGCCACCAAATACCTAAAATTGATTCAGTATACCGAGTCTACCACATTTTATATGTTTTCTCAACTTTAATGGATATATCATTATTTTTTTATTAAAGTTTGAGTTTATTTACCAACAAAACAAGTTTCTAAAGCCAATAAGCTTTTGACAGAAAAGAACAGATATATGAAAGAAAGTAGCTACAAGAATGATATGTATTTTTCGGAATATTGCTGCCAGATATACTCTGACAAAGCACAAGATAAAAGATTATTCTCGACCGCCATATTTCCCTAACCGAAAAATAAAAATTCTCAAAAGATAGTCAATTTAGAAATTGTTTTATCAATGAGCTATTGCACAAAGTCTTATTAACGGAATGGGGGCGGATATTCTATAGCTATAATTCTGTTTGTCTTAGAATTTAACAAAATAACAACTGTAATAACATAATTTTATTTATGACAGCCAATTGTAAGTATCCGTAACAATAATATTGAATGTGTATTTCCTAGAACAGTAGTTATATAAAAATCACCGAAAACTCAACTCTACAAATTGCATCATCATCTTTTCTCAAACAAAACATTATCCCAAATAACCGCCATATATATTTATGTAAATCAAACGGTACACCACTTATCTCCAATCTAACTAATATCAATACGAAATTAAGCTTCCTACTCGAGCACTGAGTTGACAACATTCCAATCACATATACCTACCTCAAATACACGATAAGCAATTAACAAACAAACATATAACTGATGTCAGGAGTATTATAGATCTAGTTGCTGCTATTTGTAGAAATATAAGTGGATATATATTGATTATGTTCAAGGACTTTTCTGCCTAACAGAATTTCATAAACTTATCATCACAACATTACCGTCAATAAATATTTTTTATAAACAATTGGACCGACGTTATAGTTGATGCACTGAAAAGTATAAAATAATATTACTTCTATTGGTGATGGTACTTTTGAAGTTGTGCAGTTGCAGTTAGATTGATAGCTTTTGGCACCAACTTCACAAGTACCATCACCAATAGAAGTAATATTATTTTATTATTTTATACTTTTCAGTGCATCAACTATAACGTCGGTCCAATTTTTTGTAAAAAATATTTATTTCACACTTTTGAGTGTAACATTAGTCCCGAAAATCGTTGAACGTTCACTATACCATATCAATGAAGATAATACTTATCCTATTACCCACGTATATTCCTTGCTTGTAGTGGTTATTATTGAGATCTCAGAACATCGCGGCGGAAATACGCTTGAATATTTTAGTTGTTACCATTTAACACCGATTTAACTCGAAAACCGTAATTCTAAGGAAAAAATGTTCATTATAAATGTTGCTACAAATAATTATATCTTTCATGTAGTATCGAAAAATTTTCAATTTTCGAAAGAAATTGTCCTCTCCACATAGCAAAAATACATATTTAACATGCGTCTATCACGAAAACCATAACACTTTTGAAAAAATGCTCAATTTAAACGTTTCCGGATATTGTCCTATCTTTAATTATACCAACTCAGATTTTCGATTTTCGAGAAAATTCGCCCCCACCACCCCTTCGGGGGCGGTTTTCGGAGGGAAGGAGATTTCGGATTTGCGTTTTTATGAATATGGGACCATTTCTCAATCCCCTTCTTTCAAATGAATCCAAAATCATCAAAATCGGAGATCGTCTACTATATAAAAGGCGCGCACGAACCAAAAAAAAAAAAAAAAAAATTAAGCAGACCGTCGAATTGTATACCTCCTCCGTTCGGGGTTCGTCGGTCAACAAAATAGTGGTGACTCACTCAAAACCAATTCAATAGCTTACGTGACTAACCAAGGGTGCTGTTTTACTTTCTCTAGAAATCGTGGTTTTTCTTGAAAACATATAGGTACCTACTGTTGACTATATTTTTTCTATCTATAGATATACCATTAACCGTATAAAAGGTGTGATTTTTCTTGACGATTCTGGAATCTAAGTAATAAACGTCAACTTTTCTTTGAGCTATCAACAGTAATTTAAGTTAGTGATATTCGAGCAGCAGCTTAGACCAGTTCCCAACTTTGTTCTGTGGTTATGAGGCATGTGCATTTCGCTTTATTCAGTCTATTAATGACATACTCAAAAAATATAACGGACATTTGACATGACAGTTGACTTGACATAATGAATCAACAGATCTGCCTTTATCGTGTAAGCAGGTAGAATTTAGAAGTTTAGGGGGATGACTGTTCCATTCTCATGCGTAGTTCCAGTGGCCGAACCAACAACTGTTCCTTGCATTGATGTATCTAAGTGTCAATGGTTCCATGTCCCAATAGTAATCATGCCGTCCATATTTACTCTCTTTATCGACACAGCTTTTAATTTGACAGCAGCGGGATGGCTCCGATACGAGATAAGAATACGAAATTTCAACTCGCAACTTTCTATTTTTGCGAGATCTTGAGGTAGGTACATTTTGTAGAAAAATGAGTTATTGGATTTTTAATATCCAATTACGCCTTCCAGCGGTCCAACTACAAATCTCTAATTAAAATTCCATACATTTATGGTAGCCACTATTCTCCTAGCTAGGATTCTTTTCATTCAGATGTACACTGAATGCCGTTCTCAGAGAATGACCATTCTTATTTGGCCACACGGCGCACCAACATGTTTGAGGTTCCTCAACACATTTGGGGATAAATCAAACACTTGTTGTGGCGCAGAGGCAATAACCCTATGGCCGCCTCCACAACCCACAGCACTGCGAATTCCATTCAACTTTACACCGCCACCGCTACCGCCGTCGCCATTCGATCAATCGAACTCCCACATCACCTTTTCCACACGTACCTATAACTGCATGAACTTTGATTAGTCGTAGGTGTAATATGCACCCAGGAATCCAGTTAAATGGAGTGATCGATATATTGAGCGATTTAAAATAAAAGTCCATTAGACATTCACTTCAATCAGAGATCTCAATTTGTTTTCATTTCATAAACGAATGTAAGTACATTGGTTGCTTACAGATAACTGAGACAACATTGGTTGTGTTCAATTTCAATTCCATTCACAAATAACAAATAAAACTTTGCCTTTTATGTTGAAATATTTTAAATAATATTATAACGCTTAGTTAGGGTTAGGGAGATCACTTGATTCACTCCAAAGTTTGATGATTGCTTCCAAACGTTTATTACACACCTTTTACACCACAATGCTATAAAAAAGACGGACAGAGGCATTAGCTTATTAAGCCCAAGAAAACAAAATTGTAAGTGTAAATATTTTTACAAGATGTTAGAAAAGAAACAGGTGAATAAGGAAAGGGGTATTTGAGGCTGTTACAACCCCTTGAGGAAGGGTGTTCCACTTCGTGAAGTCATCTTGCTGTTGTATTCGATGGATTAAAATCGTATCTGCTCCGATTCGACTATGACTCAAATAGGACAAATTGAGCTGAGAAAGTCATTTGTACTAGGAGATTTGGTTAAATCTTCTTGCCATTTGGGTGGCGGTGTTTCGTTGGACCCTCTCAAGAAGTTGGATGTCTTTTACCAAATAAGGAGGCCAGTCTTGGACAGCATACTCTAGGTTTTGTAAAGTATACTGAACAACTGTTCGATCGAACTGGATCTGGATGATTGAAGCATTTGTAGGTAACTATGAATTTTAGCTATTTTAACGACAGCTGTCACTTCGTTCGTTGCAGAGAGTTTTCTTTTATTGAAAATAGCTCACTGGACTGTCTACTTTGGGAATCGGTTCGATGCCCAAGAAATAATCGAGTGATATAAGCCTGCTTACACACTACCAGTACTGAAAGAATATGGGAATTAACTCATACTTCACAGAAAATGCTTAGTGAAAATCCTAAGTATGGAACCCTCTTCACACAATCCCAATCCTTGTTTTTTTAAATAGTTACATTATCTATTGTAAATGATATAGTGCTTGGGCGCAGACTTAAGATTACTCATCAAAAAACGCTGTTTTGAGACTTAATTATGTGGAGTTAGACAACTTTTTTATTTTCGAAAATTCCGAGAAAGGGGGCGTTCTCCTTCAAGACCTTCCGGTGACTTTAGAGCTGCAAAAGATCTTTCTCAGGACATAGATGCTGTCCAAGGCCTTAAAGTCAAGGGAAAAGTCTTGAAGGTAAACATCACTTTTCCAAGAATTTTCGCAAATAAAAAAGTTATCCTACTCAACATAACCTACGGCCATGCATGAGATCGCGATTGGAGTCCGCCTGAAAGGCGTGAACATTTTTCATTAAGCTATGCGGTGACCATCTTGAGGAAAAAGACCTAGCAACACGATTAAGAATGCCTAGTAAAGCCTCTCAAATAGTGCCGTTCGGCTCCGGCACATAAAATGTTGGTCCCGAATATTTTTCGAAATGGCTCGTTTCACAGATTTACAGGAGTGGTCGCCAACGCCCCTTATAGAGAATAGGGCACTTAAGGTAAACTCAACATAATGCAGCGATGATACTCAAGTCTCAAAACACCGTTTTTCGATCAAAAATTTTAGGTCTGTTTCCACGATATCGTTCTTAATAAAATCTGCCTGCCTATCACGAATTATAGGTCACCTTTTTTTTGTTACAGTGTGCATTTTCAGTTCTAATTTTATCATTTATGACAACATTGAACGGTTTCAATAGTGACTTGTATGTATTTTGTGCACGTTCAATATAATATGTACCTATATTTAGATAGATGTACATATATGTAGGTAGAAAGGTAAAGCAGCGCGCTCAACATCTGATGACCTATGAAATTGGTATGTAGTCGCCCGCAAAATGGCATACACATAGGCAGGACATTTAGACAAAACACGTTGAATCCTGACATTGTATTATGCATCCGAGAACTATTACGTTAATGCAAGCAAGAGCCAACCACACGAATAGCAAGAATTATTATTATTTCTACCCTATATACGTGTGAATGCTCAAATTCCCTATGCTCTTTATGCACCACTAGGCTTCTACATACATTCGTGTGTGAGTTTGTGTGTTTGTGCATTTACGTGTACACGTTTTGTTGGAGAGAGCAAGTTTAAGTCTCTTTCACATTTATTTCCAACTCGGCACGTGGAAATAGCACATAAGCGCTTCAGTATACAGGGTCTTGCATCTCACATCCCGTTGTTTTCTATAAAGTGGTCAAAACTTTATTCCTGCCTTCTAAAATCTGTAACCTTGTATTCCTACTATAGATAGATATAGGTAGGGTTTTGATTTTATGTCTAACGTGTTGGACTTCAAGAAAGCCATTTTCGCAACAGACGTTCCAAAAACCTAGGGTTTCAGAAGACTCTCGAAATTCGAGATTTCTCGTCTCGTCTCGTCTCGTCTCGTCTCGTCTCGTCTCGATTTCAAAACGAAATCGAGACCAGAATGATTTTTTTTTCTAGATGAGATCTAGAATTACACTTCGAGATTTTTCGAGATTGAGAATTTTTTTGAGATTTCTCAATCTCGAAAAAACGTTTGTGCTGCAATAGTTCACAGCTCTGAGTCAGAAAAGCGAAAATAAGAAACTGTGTTAGGAAATAATTTTAATCTTAAGAAAATTAACAAAACATAAAAAATCGAAAACATAACAAAGCGAGTATCAAAGGTAAAAATAAATATTTTCGTATGCATTCTTAAAAAAACTTAAACTATTAAACACAAAAATTAACGTTAAATAATTAAAAAAATGAAAAAAAGTAGAAAAATAATAATAGGCATAAGAAGAATATAGATAACATGATTTTTTTTAAATAAAAAAGTATCTTTTACGCACAGGTGATTGCATTTACATCTGTAAGTATTACATTGAATGTATTAATTCCTGGAAATATAAATAAATAAATAAATCTTAACAAATAGGAAAATTATTGTTTAGAAACTCGTACATATATCTTTGTTACACAGCCAAGAATTGAAACACAGTAAAGATCGAGCCGATTCTCCTGTTAATCGGCTTCGTTCTTTACTAATGTTGCTCTTGAAAACAGTCTTTCTGCAGGCACTGAAGTAGCTTGTAAACTTAAAAAAATATTTTCGTCACACAATTTCAAAGATAAACAAACTGTCCTTATTTCAGTAAATTTCAGTTTTCATTCACATATTATATTTTCATTAGATTTAAACAATATTTTAATGTATTGTACAATAATATTTTATTTTTCTTTATAACAAATAATTAAAAAAATATTATCAATACTCACTTTAGAGATTAATTAATACGACACTGTTCAGTCAGTCTGCCATAAAGTGCCATTAATTTTACCTTATTCCTATTGTATTCTTCAAAAATATTAGTTAAAGTTTACATATTACTTCCAAGGATATTCCTGTGACACCATTTTTGCATGGATAAAAATTAAAATAAAAGAATTCGTGTAATTTTCACTTTTTGGAACAATATTTGTCATTTTTGTTATACATGGCATTTAGTTTATGGCATACAGCTCTGAATTTTGAAGTATTTTTTATAAAAAAATATTTACCCTATCTTTTGGTGCAAAACTTATGTTATATAGGTACACATGTATAAATAAAATTTAGCTTTTCGAGAAACTCGAATGGAAATCGAGAAATTGCCTTCAAGTAAACTTCAAGACGTCAGTTTGGTAACTTAAAATTTGGAAATTTCCTTCGAGACAAAATTTCTCGTCTCAATGAAAGCCTACAAAAACCTGAATAGCAATACCCAAACCACGATTCTTAGATATAATTACCCTATTTAACGCCCCAAAAAGGTTGATTTTCAGAACATCTCGAAATATTTGTTTGCTCTTTTCACTCCTACGAACTTTCAAATCGAAATGTCTAACTGATTCTATTTTTCCTTACTACAATATTTTGAACTCCTACATCGATAACTATAAACGGCTTACGTCAATGTAGATTAAATTTTCTTATAACATTTAATTAATTTTAACTTTATGCACTCCTTCTCCTTGTAAACGTTAAGTATGGCAAATCACATATTCGTCCGTGAACGCAATATGTTAAAAGAAGGGAAGACGTATTAACATATAGATGTCAATATATTTCTGACCGACTTCAAGAAAAGGTGGAGGTATGTATGTATGGCGGTTCGCGCGTTTTGCAATAGTCAACTTGCTCCGATTCTGATGAGTTTTCATTCATTTGAAAGAGGGGAGTTGAGAAATGGTCCTATATTTAGAAAAACTCAAATTTGAAATCTCCTTCCCTCCAAAAAACGCCCCCAAAGTGGGTGAAGGGGGTAAATTTTCTAGAAAATCTGAACATCTGAAATGGCAAAATTAAAGATGAGTCCATATCCGGAAACGTCTGAATTGATTTTGTTTTCAAAATAGTAATAGTTTTTGACATGCAGCAATGGAAAAGACTGAAATATGTATATTAAAAGTCTTCATCTAACTCCAATTGCACCACTTCAAAATTACCAGCACCAAAAGAGTTAATATTATTTTGTATTTTTTCAGTGCACCAACTAATAAATTCGATCCAATTTTTGGTAAAAAATACTTACTAAGCATCCATTCAACTATAGTCGACGCAAGATAAGATACAGGACCCTGTATAATATGTGTATGTATGTGGGAGACAAAAGATGGGATTATTCAAGGACTTGAAGTGAACTGTAAAGTTCACATTTTAACGTCTACATTACTGTGAAAGTATTCCAGATGTGTTTCTTACATTCATCTTTCCTCTAACCATAACATTGGTATGATGTCATATTTACCGTAGTACCTAGTTGTATTTTGATATTTCGATGAGATTTTTGCAACTAATGCTTGGGAAATTCAACTACATTTACTTAATTGAAATAAAGATAAGGAGATGATAGCTAAGTCAATGTTGGCAATCATCAAATAAAGAATCTCAACAGCAAAAAATATTTTTTACAAAAAATTGAACCGATGTTATAAGTTGATGCACAAAAAAGTATAAAATAATATTAATTCTATTGGTGCTGTTACTTTTGAATTTGTGCAGTTGCAGTTAGATTGATAACTTTTGGCACCAACTTCACAAGTACCAGCACCAATAGAATTAATATTATTTTTTTATTTTTCAGTTCATCAACTAATAACGTCGGTCCAACATTTTGTAAAAAATATTTATTTCACACTTTTGACTGTAATAATAGACACAAAAATCGTTGAATGTTCACTAATCCCAATGAAGATAGTACTGATCCTATTACCCACGTATATTATTTGCTTGTAGTTATTAATATTGAGATCTCGAAGCATCGCTGCGGAAATATGCGGAAGTATTTTAGATGTTACCATTTCAACACTGATTTAACTCGAAAGCCATAAATCTAAGGAAAAAATGTTCATTATAAATGTTGCTACAAGTAATTATATCTTTCATGTAGTATCGAAAGATTTACAATTTTCGAAAGAAATCACCTCTCCACATGGCAAAAATACATATAATTGAGAATTTAATATGCCTCTATCTCGAAAACCGTAACTCTGAAAAATTGTTCAACTTAAACGTTTCCGGATATTGTCCTATCTTTAATTATATCAATTCAGATTTTCGATTTTCGAGAAAATTCGCCCCCTCCACCCGGCGGTTTTCGGAGGAAAGGAGATTTCGGATTTGCGTTTTTATGAATATGGCACCATTTCTCAAACCTCCTCTTTCAAATAAATCAAAAATTATCAAAATCGGATCTAAATAAGCATTTTTACATAGGATGATTTATAGGTAATTGCATTTTAATAGTTCTTTGATATTATTTCGAGAAGAAAGTAAAAAGCATAAAAAAACCGAAAGAATTATCCCTGCTTGCCTGAAACGAATTTCTCGTTCAAAATCTATTTATGTAGGATTTAGTTTTCGTGCAGTCTTCAGTTGAAAGCCATGGCAATATAAATTAATAGTGATTGACTTTATTAATTAGAAAACTTTTATAAAATCTTTTATTGAAAAGTCGACGACGAAGGAAGCGGCAAGCTTGAGCTGTTAATTAAAAACTCGTCTATGTAATTCATAGAAAAATCGAATAATCTAATAATTCGAATGAGTCAGTAATATAATCAACTCGTAGGAGAAAAAAGGCAGAGAAAAGGCGGCAAAGATTGGAGACTCGATCAGTTCCAACTATTTACTAGGAATATGGAAGGTCCTAGCCGCATAACTACTAACGTTTACTTTCGAGAGAGAAATTAATTTGAATATTTCATTGATATAAACCAAATAATAATCTTGAATGGAAATAAAATTTCCAGAAAAATATAAAATTCAATGTTTCTAAGCTTTCATGCTGCTCTTTCGATTTCGGATTTAAATATTTGTTTCCATTAGGCTCAAAGAATGAAAGCAAGGGAGCATAAATAAGATGATCATACAGACCATTAGGTAGGTAAAAGCATCATTTCGGTCAAAAAAATATCTATATGGGCAAAGAAATATGTTTGAACTTCACTTTGCAGACATTAATAACATTTGTAAATGAACTTAATTGACAATTTCCGGACAGTTCATCAATTCATTTGAATCATTTGCTATTTGTTTTTTATAAGCTCCTATAAAAAGAGATAAATTGTTATAGATTTCAAGCAAAGCTTGTCTAAATGTTCTGTAACTTGCAAGCCATTCGATAGCACCCCTCCTCCCAGGAAACGTATCATCCAGAAACTGCCGTACAGGTAACGCATAATGCGGAGGAGCCCCGTCTTGCTGAAATTTCGGGTTCATTTCATGGTTACGTTGGTCGTTTTCCATAATTTCAATCAGCCCTGTAACATCCGCCAACAACTCTAAGTACGTATTTCCATTTCAATTTTTTTTATTTTTATTGCTGTTATATTCACAGGGTGTTTCACATATCTGATACATATATCAACTCTCTTATTTTAAATGGAACACCCTATATATATTTTTTGATTTTTGAATTCTTCGTAAAATTTTAGGTTCACTCAGTGTAACAAACCCTATACCTAGTATTTAAATAGTTTTCGAGATTTTATCATTTTTGTGAAAAAAATTACTGTAGCAGGTGTATGAATAATGCATCATTTGCAGTACTTCATTCAATAAATTAAAGAGTCACTATCATAAATCTAACAATAACCAAACTAGAAACAATCTCTGGCAATATACAGTGTGAGTACGAAAGCGATGAAAAACATTGAAATTAACATTATCAATTATTTCCGATTTTTTAAATGCAAACCCCAATTTTTTTCTGTTGCACTGTATTCTACGACTAAAAATAAGGGTACTCAATAGTCTGAAGTGACCGTAGTGAATAGCCAGGACAGATGAAAATCTCGAAAACACTTTTATTGGGCAGTCAATAAACACATTGTATGAACAGGTACACAAAAATGGAAGGTTTTAATTTTCAGAACAAAGGTTACGAAAATATTGTCAACGAACAGCATGAAGTTTGTCATTCATTATTATATAAATATTCACCCACGAATGAAATATTGACTAAGTATATTTTTTTCACATTCTTTTACAAAATATGTAATCGACTATTATTATAATTTCACTAGAAATATTATGCGAAATAATGTCAAACTTAGCAACACTCTGTTATTAAAAAAAAAACATTGCATGTTAGTTGTCGATTTCCTAAGCATGTTAATATTGTTTTATGTATCCACAAAAAGTGTTATTGCTCATAGTTTTTCTCATTTCGACATATTGGTTAATTATGTTTAACCTTGCATTGGAACGTGTTTTACTGCACTTGACTAGTTTCAGAGAGCAACTAGTTTTATTGTCATATTGAATCAAAAAGATTTATTGCTTGTGTTCTGGTATAGCATAATAACATTATAGAAAAAGAAGAGTAAACCATCAGTAATTAGAATGATGATTTATTTAATAGTTGCTATATAAATTGTCAGTATTGGCATAATTATGAATTTAAAAAAACAAGATAGTATTTTCCAGTGCATCATTTAATGCAGTCGGTTCTAGTTTTTGTGAAAAGTAGATGATTTTACATTTTGGAATAACAATAAGATCACATAGAACTCCACTACAAATGTACAAATGGTTATATAATCCAGATGATTATATAAAATCAGTAATTTTCTGATAAATAACTAGATTAAGCTAGGCCATCTAACAGTGCCGACAACAACTACTGAGAGGGCCGTTGAATCGCGTCAACCGTTGTTAGCGTACGATTTACATACATTGTCAGAATATTGCTTAATACCCCCTATAATCAGACTGATAGCTATACACAGCACCAGTCTGCTAGATTTGGACGTTTTGTCTCTCATCAGTTTGCCGCAGAGTGACGAGCCATTTTTGATAATCACTTCAAATCAAATGACGGTGATAACTAATATGAGCATTGGACTGAGTGTATAAATACCTACGTAGAATATTTTATCGCCTTTTCATAGTCCCTAACTCACAAACCGCTAAAGTTCTTGAAAAATCTTTAATATGAAAGTTTTCGAAAACGATATCTACTTCAATATTGCCTTATAAAATTCGCAATTTAGAGAAAGAATCTTCCCCTACCCAGTTTGCAGGGTATTTTGGGAAAGAAATACTTTTGGAACTCAAAATTTTCTTGCTGGACCCTTATTCAGCAGGTATCTTTCAAATTAGGAAAGAATCATCAAAACCGATGTTTGTTTAATATGCAATCCGTGGGTACTTTAGAAAAATTCAATATACAATCAAGTTGTTTACCGTCTCTTTCGGAATAAACCAAAAATTATTTGTTACTGTTCAAGTTTCTATCTAATTTTCATCAAACTAGATATAATTTTAAATCAATGACCCACTCTTGTTTTTTATCAGATTTCAAAACATTTGTTACATTTATCGCTATTGTAAACGCAAAAATGATAATCCGAATCACTAAAATGAAGAATACTAAATATGTATTCCAAATCCACTGTTGATAATTCAACGTAATAAAATACAAACTTATAGATAAATTTATTTCCTTTGGGCGATCCTACCTCAAGTGGGAAAAGTCAACTTGATGACAAGTTGAAAAGTTGGTTTACTTATTTTAACAAAATATAATCTATGCATATGCGAAATCTTTGGTGATACCACACTCAAGCTTTCTTTTTAACGCAACAAACTTCAGAAATATAAATCACCTTTCAAAGAAAAACAATCTGATTTTTCCCTATCACCATAACTTAGGTAATTTGTTCTCTGAAACAATGATTAAATTAAAGAAAAATGTTATTATCATCAGCTCAGTTCGCGATCTCAAATTTATATTCTTTATGTGACATTTTTCTAACCAACACGTTTTAGCGAGTCGAAAAGTACCGAAGGTATAAACGACACCGCCATGTCGTAACTGATGACGGTAACATTTATTTTGGTGCAAGAATTTGCATTTGAGGGTGGGCTCTTATCAAATAAAAAAAAGGTGAGAGAAATTTGGTGAGGACGTTTCATGGGCTGAATGAGATTTTCCGTCTGAAAAAATAACCAATTTTGCGTTTTGTTGAGTGTTAGATGTGTTAATTATTACAGTGAGAAAAAACCCATGAAATATAGATATTAATAAACTTAATTTAAAAAATTCTCTCCACCACTGATTGTTTCGGTTTTGTTATAAATTATTAGTTTTAACCCGTTGTTTCTGGTAAAAATTTGAGAAGACTATCAGAATTTTTTTGTGAGCGAGAATTTTATTTTTAAGGGAAGGTGGGCGTTTTATGGGCTGTCTCAGATTTTCCTTCTCAAAAAATAGTTAATATTTCGTTCTGTGCTGATAACAATCTATTGATACCATTTTTTTTTTTGGGAAGAACTTATCTCATAAGTACCTACATTTAAGCTTGAATATACGTTTTTTATTAAGGTTTTAGGGACTGTAAAATTATGCTTGAATCTATACGTATATATTAATATGTGACCACTTTTTAAGGGATCACGTATAGGTCTCATTACCTCCAGACTGGAGCTGTACCACAAACCAAAAAATGAACTCTGTGTGCTTTACTCGCTCCGACTCGTTGGATGTGTACAGGCTTTTAGAAAGCTTTCAGCTAATCGGTGTTTGATTATTGACCATCGATGAATGTATAATAGACTAGAGAATACATTATTGATGCTGTTGTAGATGACTGCATGGATAAAATACGAAATTTATTCAATTAAGTATTTGAATCTTCATTTGTTGATATGTATTTTTAGTACATGAATGATGTACGTATGATCGAGAATTTTGCATGTTAAACGTTCAACCATTTTGATAATTACTGAACCACTCAGAAATTTATATAAATATCTTCCCTAAAAAATAGATATGACTTCATTATGTAACACACTATAGATTACAAAATTATATTTATTCGAGACGTATTTGATTTAGTATTACACTCTTGGAAATATTGTGCTAATAAATAAAATACAGTAGATACAAATTGTCAAGATCATAAGAATTATTTTTTTAACACGCTTTTATTAGCTTGGTATGTATGTATGTAACGGAATCTTTGGACAATATTTTCACCCACTTCAAAAGATTTGATCGACTTGAAACTTTGTATACTTCTAAAAGACCGATGACAATACAATAATTTCATGGTGTGTATGTGCGAGTGGGACTCATTGATGGGGTCCCATAGCTATATCTCTGAGCTGTATGGATGGATTCTCGAGGAATTTTCGATATGCATTTGTATTGGGATGGGAGGATATTTGATGGTGTGTAAGTGCGAGTGAGACTCTTTGGTGGAGCGTTCCATACCTAAGGGTGTTTTTATTTCTGGATGAATTTTCGTGAAACTTTCTCTCTGTAGGTGGGTAGGGATGTTTTTTCCAATTTTTAGTTTGATTTGCTATTAAAGCATGTTTTTAAGTTTTTTTAAACCATTATTTTCAATTATTAGCTTGGTATGTATGTATGCAATGGAATTTTTGGACACGATTTTCACCCATTTAAAAAGATCTGATCGACTTGAAACTTTGTATACTTCTTAAGGACCAATGACAATACAATAATTTCATGGTGTGTATGTGCGAGTGGAGCTCCTTGATGGGGGGTCCCATACTTATATCTCTCTCTATGGATGGATTCTCGTGGAATTTTCGATATGCATGTATGTTGGGAGGACATTTGATGGTGTGTAAGTGCGTGAGGGACTCTTTGGTCGAGGGTTCCATACCTTCTCTCTGTATGTGGGTTGGGAGGTGTTTTCTAATTTTTAATATGGTTTGCTATTAAAGCGTGTTTTTTAGTTTTTTTAAACTATTATATTTATTTGGTACACAGTGGCTATGAAACAGTTAACATATTGTATAAGAGTGATTAGTAATGTCTACTGATTGAATGTCAAATACATATTCTTTTCTTAATGATAAAAAGTGATTATTATAGGTAAGTAATTAAATTCATTAAAATAATACTTCAACCGACACTCACTTCTGCAGACCTTTATGTCCATTCAACTAAATCAATTATTAATTTTATACAAGTGTATAATGAAGTTCATGAAAGCAGGAATATTTCCCAAAAGAAGCAAAAAACAAATGACTATCTTAATTACTCATTCATACTGCAATAACATTGATTCTTTGATTATATAAATTGATAAATCAACCTTTATCAAAACCATCACCTGTAGTTTGTTGTTTTTTTTTTCAAGTAATGCAACAACTGCACATTGATATTAAAATACCTCCCAACACACCCATATTAGATAAATTGAATGAAAGAACCAACGTATTGCAATACAAATATTATATACAGGGTGAACATGAAATTCATGTGAATAAATAAATCCATCTTCTTTTCCCATTAGACCACGAGAAAAGTTCCTGCTGGAAGAGCTTCAAATTCTGGCATTTACTGTTCAGGAATTACGTGATCATTGGCTCTATTTTGTAAGACAACCGTTAAAAATTATTGGACGTTAATATTTTATGTTTTTTACTTAAATTGTTATATTCTGTAAGACTGTAAGCTTATATTATTTAACGCATCTGATAAAATCTAATATTCCAAGGCATCCGATAAATCTCTTCCGAGGTAGGTTTCACAAAACATGCTGTTTTGTATGGAAAGTGATCTCAGTTGTCGAGTCATTTAAGATTATGTTGTCATATATTTTGTAGATTGATCTAAGGTTTATATTGCAATAAGACTTCAACGTAAAATTTAAGAAGTCTGAACTAGTTTCTTTTAAGATTTGGTTGCAGTTGGTTTATAAAATAGATAATCAAAAGCGATTACAGAAAAGGTTGGCAGGTATATTTGCTGTTTCTTAATGTGAATTTGAGCGTTCCTACTCTACAGAATAGTCATTAAAATTATTTTTTTTAACGATCTGCTTACAAAATTACAAAGATTTTAATCCCACTTATTTCTATGGGTAAATATGAAAATATGTGTTTAACTTCGTTATTGTTAAATCAATTTTAGTGGCAAGTGTTTTATATTTTTTACTTGGGGGCTATGGTGAATGCAATAGGAATACCAATAAGACAAGTTGTCAAGCATTAAATGGTAAATAACTATCAATACATATGTACATTATAATCAGCCGTTTTTGGTAAGATTGACATTCTCGCATGTAGAACCATTCATGTTCCGTACTTCCAATAGAAATAACGGAACCCTTATAAAATCACTTTCTGGTCTGTCTGTCTGTATGTTCGCCTGTCATAGATTATTGTCTCTGAAACTATTAAGCTGAAATAGTTTGAAAATCTAAAGCTTTGTATACTTAAACAGAACTGAATCCATCACGACATACAGTGTAAGATAAAGAATGTCGATACTGCTTAGAATATATATTGGAAAAAGACAAAAAAAGACTGTTCCACACAAGGTTATCTCCAAATCTAAAATAGGACAATTTTGGAATCAAAACAATATTGAACAAGTATATGGTTTTACTCAAAATTTTCAGGAAAACATAAGCGAAAATTCTAAGTACGGAACTTACTCCTCAAGAACCCAACTTGACTTTGAGATATTGAATAAATTGATTGTCTTTTCTATGTCAGTTTTTTTTAAATGTAAAGAAAAGGACAATCTTCCTAACAAGTGTATTTTTAAAAACATACCTAATGTGTTTAATTTTACTAATGTTATTGTATTGTATCTTTAGTGAAAATATCTA
Source organism: Crioceris asparagi (assembly GCA_958507055.1). NCBI lineage: Eukaryota > Metazoa > Arthropoda > Insecta > Coleoptera > Chrysomelidae > Crioceris > Crioceris asparagi. The sequence continues at coordinate 6,851,082 of OY293826.1, forward strand.
TTTTACTTTAAATTTCATAGTTGCCACTTGGAGAAAATCGACTTTCATCTTCAAACTATTTATTTTTATTGAAATTAAAATAGTGCAAATCGATTCATTAGGTACTTAAATATTTGCAAATATTTCAAGACCACCCTGTACATATATTATGTTATAACGGAGAAGAAAGACACTACCTAAGTAAGTGTTGCTCACCTTCAAACAACAAACTTCCTTCGTCGCAGTTGTCCACAGAGACAGCAATTACCACCGCAAGCAACACACCAATATTATAATAATAATTTATAAGCACTGCGGCGAAAGCAATAATAATTCAGACAAAACCAAAACCCCAATAGAGCTCAGGGTAGTAGTTGTCGACAATAGTATTAAAAAAAAATCCGTAACCACTGGCAACCGCCTGCTGCTTTCGATAACAACAACAACCTAGGTATATGTAAAGCTAGATATTATGGAATTCAATATTATTACACGCTGGTCACGCGTCGAGACGCTTCTTGCAAACAATATCCGCGACGAGCGTCCTCGTTGACGTCGTCCACAAGACTGGCGGCTGTGAGCGCGCCTCCGTCAACAAATAGAAGAACCAAGTTGGACAGAGGCACAGACGAACGAACGGACGGACGTAATAGAGCGACGACGAGCGCGTCGCATCGGCCGGCCCAAGTCGCGCAAGCAGGCTTTCGTGGTGGTGGTGGTTGTTGCATTTTGTTTATTATGTGTGTCTGATGGTGGTGGTCATCGGCAGAATCAAATAATTGGATGATGTGGTTGATATTTGTTTGTTTGTTTGTTATGTGTTATGGTGATTGTTGTTGATATGATTTTGCCATCTATACCTGTACCACCCTCATCAGCATATGTATGATTGGGTTTATTAACATCCCAGAAGGAAAAAGTTATTGCAAAATTCATTTTTTTTCTTTAATATCTCCACGTTTCAAAGTCCCTTGGTTAATGAATAATGTTTGGGATATGGACTCATTGACGTAGATAGAAACAAAAAGAATAACCAAAAAAAAACACACACAACAACACATTTATTGATCTCACACCATGAGGAATAAAATTAAATACGAATCATAACCTACAAAAAACATTTTGTACCTTGTCATGTTGGTAAATGTCAATAATTAATCGATTTGACTAATCTGTAGAACTGTAGGTTCTATTGAAAGTGATAAATTTCAAAACAAACTTTGGAAAGTCAATGAAAAAATATGAATAAATATTTTTTACAAAAATTTTTACCAGCTTTATTAGTTGGTGCACTGAAAAATACAAAATAATATTAATTCTCTTGGTAGTGGTAGGTAATTTTAAAGTTGTGCAATTGTAGTTAAATAGAAGACTCTTGGCACCAACTCCACAAGTACCATCACCAAAAGAATTAATATTATTTTATATTTTTCAGTGCACCAACTAAAAAAGTTGGTCTATTTCTTAAAATATTTATTTCACACTTTTGAGTGTAACTTAGTCACGAAAATAATTGAATGTTCACTTATACCGAAGAAGATATTAGATACTTACCCTATATTATTTGTTTGTACTTGTTATTATTCGGAGATCTAAAAACATCGTGGTAGAAATACGCATATTTCAGACTTTATCACTGCTGTAACTCAGAAACCGTAATTTTTGGAAAAAATTCCAATTTAAATGTTGCTTCATATAATCTCTTCTTTAAGTTAGCCATCTCATATTTTCAGTTTTCGCAAAAAATTGCCCCCTCCATATAGCTGAAATACACATATTCTTTTGAAAAAATGGTCAATTTAACAAACTTGTCCGGACTTGGTCTCATCTTTAATTATGCAGTCTCAGATTTTGAATTTTAGAGAAAAAATACCCCTTAGACACCCTTCGGGGGCAGTTTTTAGACGGAAGGAGATTTTGGATTTGAGTTTTTATGAATATGGGACCATTTCTCAAGTTTCCTCTTTCGAATGAATCAAAAATCATCAATATCGGAATCTGTCGAATTGTATACCTCCTCCGTTTGTTTGGGTTCATCGTTCAAAAAGTCACATTGCTCATCTAAATAAACCATATATAGAACATTTTTTATAACATCTCACAGTAACTTTCTGTTACACAAGAAGAAAGCAATAATTTTTTTGACCGACGAACCCAAACGGTGCAAGTATACAATTCGACTGTATGTCTGCATTTTTATTGATGTTCGCAACTTTTGCATTTTAAACGTGCTCCGATTTTCCGACTTTCTTGTTATTTGAGAGAGGATCATTGAGAATTGGTCCCATTGAAAAAAAATCAATATTAGATAATCCCTTTCCCTCAAAGGGGGTGCAGGGGGCAATTTTTCTCGAAAATCGAAAATCTGAGATGGCAGAATTAAAGATAGGACAATATCCGGATACGTTTAAATTGAACTTTTTTTAAAAAGAGTTAAAATTTTCGAGTTACAGCGATGTTAAAATCTCAAATATTCCTTTCAAAAATTGAAAATCTGAGGCAATTAAATGAAAGACTACATTATTTGTGGCAAAATTTAGATTGAACATTTTTTCCATAGAGTTATGGTTTTCGAGTTACAGCGGTGGTAACGTCTAAAATATGTGTATTTATCTTATTGACTAATATTATAAATTAATTAGGTAACAATTATATACGCAGTAAGGAGCTGGACATATCATTGATCCTGGTCATTGAAGAGGTTACCCAAATGTATTGATTTATATTGATTCAAGTAAATTCAGTTTTAATCATTTCTTTCCGCAATGTAAGATTTTGAAATTATCATTAAATTTATGATTATTATCTTTGAAATGTAGCGCATCCTTATTATTTCAGTAGGCACTTATCCTCTTAGAAGTTAGTTAATACTCACATTGAGATTGTGGCCTAAAATGGTTGGTAATACAGTAATATGCAATTCTAACAGGTGAAAAGTTGCTTATTTAAGTGTTTCATTAGAATCTTTTTATATTATTTTAATCCATTCCGTTTAATTCTCAATATTTTCCTCACTTCGATCAAAATCAATAATAGCAAATCGCTTAATTTTCAGATCTGTTGACAAGTATGATTTATCATTCTCATCTATTTCTAACTTCAATATACGCACTTAAAAGTTGATATTGTGGACCTCGAGGGTTGTATGTAACGTTATGTTTTAAGTGGCTTAATGCAATATTGCATCAACACAACTAAGCGTGTGTAGGTAGAAGCATAGTTTGTATGCAATATGTATCTAACAAATTTGTTACAAACTTATCTAATATCAATAAAATTTGCATGTAGGTTGTTATACAGCTTAAACACATAAGGGCGGCCCAAAGGGCGATGATGAGCGTAGTTTGATAGCTGGACAATGTACATTTCAGAACGCACGTTGAGAAAACTAATATTATCATCAAATTCTCGTAATCACCAACAAACTAATGGAAACTCCTCCTACCGAAACTAGAACAGCATGTTAAACTGTTTCTCTTTGTCGTGCTGAAAATTTTGATAATTTTTGACCGTTCATAGAATGGAAAAGCCTTCATAAAATTTATATCTCTATTTTGTTTCTTAAATAATTTCTCAAAATGTAATAAGCGAGAAATGTTGAAATTTCGTAAACCGCAAATCAATTCTTATTCTAAAGATTAATTTTGTGATACAAATACGAAATATCATATATATTATTTCTCAAGGCCTTTTTTTGTCGGTACGCCATAACTTCCATAATACTTCAGCAAATTTCACAAATGAGGCATCATTTTAAAGTTTTTCTTAACTGCTACACCAGAAAAATATACAAATCACTCACATTTCAATTGTTTTTCGAAGGAAGACCGCCACGTAGAGGAAGAACACAGACTCTCAACCGTGTCTCGAAAAATTGCCCATGACGCACTAAATACGCACTAAACGATACTAAATATACGGTGTGTACTTTAATTAAATGAGATTTAAGTAGGTTAGAATGCGAATGCTTCACACGTGTCACGCAGTAAAATTTTATTTATAAAAATTGATCAACTACAAAAAGTCAGGCTTGCGTGCTGAAGATTTCGTATTCAAGAATTTCGCATTGATTTTCCTAAAAAAGTGAGTAGCTATTTATCAAACAGATATTTGCATCTCATTAAAATAAAATTTACCTTATACATACTGGCATACTTTCACGTTTTAAAATTTCTAATTGAAGGCAAGATTTAATAATAAATAATATATTTTATTACGATATTGACCATTAAAATTTATAATTTCAAATAGAAGCATAATGGATTTATAAAGTCATCATTGATATTAATTAAGCCAGTCTCTTTTGTAGTTTGGTGAATTTTCTATATTGATTTGTTCAACTAGCTGTTGCCCGCGACTTTGACCACGTGGAATTTAATGGATAAATTCGTAAAAAGTAGCCATTCGTTGAATAATTCTGCTGTGCAAACAAATAAACAGACAAATAGACAGAAAGACGCAACAAAATTTCCTTGTTTTCTGTCTTATTTCCTTTCTCTGATCGCTGTCTTTCCATTTTTGACCGACTTTACAAGCGGAGGAGATATTGGTAATGCAAATACATCTGTTATTTGATCAAAGCGGCCACGGACTCGTGGAAGATTAATACACGATGTAGGAGAATTTAGTGACTCTACTCATTCAAACAGTGTTTTGCCAGAATATGAATTTTATTCAAGTGATATTTAGATATATGCTCATTTAACAAAAGCAGCGTACTCTTCTTTGTGAACTTTATATTATTTAAAATCATAAACAAAGATAAATTCTACAGGTTATGTTGAGTCTTTATGTCAATTCAATTGTCACTATTTTGAGATTTTCAAATTGTGACGTTTAAGAAGTCAATAAATGAAAATTAGGCTATGATCTTGACATTTTGAAAGTACGTTAGTATATCTATATATAAGGTTTATATTCTGTTCCATGTCAAATACATGATCACATTGACGTTCATTTGAATGAACCTTCATTGGTGACGTTTTACCACTTAACGTAGCCTCTTAAACTTATATTGATTTATGATTTTAATTATGAAGCACACTTAAAAGACTACGCTACTTTCGTTAAGTGAGCATATTATATCACTTGAATAAAATTCATATTTTGGCTATACACTGTTTGAATGAGTAGAGTCATTGAATTCTCATCTCTCACGAGTTCCGCGGCCGCCTTGATCAAATAACAGAGGTATTTGTATTGCCAATACTGTCGACTGTCTGCGTTTTAGGGCTCTGTACTAAATTAATGAAAATGGGACCCTATATAGTATATAGTCCAGTCTGAACAGTTGTGCTGTTCGTTATCGACATCTTTATCTAGTTTATTAATGGAGATGTCGTAGAAATAAAGATAGTTGTCATGCTATGAAGAAACAGCACATCTTTTCTGATTGGACTATATTACTAATTATTCAATAATTACCAATAATGACATCAGATGGGGAGATTTTTGAGTAACTATATAGGTATCGGTGGGTACAGAAATAATCTCATCAATTCAAATGAGATTATACAACCTTATCTCAATTCGTGTCGTAAATACAATCCCAATAACAGTATGTGTCACAAAAACCGCCCAACTACCTATGTAGTTGTTTTGTTATGGCATCCATTACTTCAAAATCAAATTAGGAAGTGTTAATTAAGAGTATATGGGCTCGTTATTAGGATGTAAGGAAGCGGGTCAATGTTACTGTTTCAATAACGCACATCATTTTTTTTTGGTCTGCGTTTGTCTTCCATTTCATAATCACTGCACAGCAAATAAAACTCGATCGATTATCTAAATGAAAGAGAGAAGAGAATTAGTTCATCACCGTCGTACTTTCGGCTAATCAGTACATCGAACAATAAGTAATGGAAAGTAAGTAACAACAAGTGTCCGTATAATTGTTGTCAGTATCAAAATGAATATATTCTGTCACGCATCGTAAACACTTTCTATGTTTTTTGATTTCGTTGCTGCGTTCTCTGCGAGTCTGTTTTTGTTTGATTACATGTCTTCGGTAAATTAACAGTAATGGGTCTGTTATCACCTTTAATTGCAATAATGAGACTGTTGGCAAAGCATATACATATAGTCGAGGGAACGAGAGTTTTCTGGCAGGTAAGTCGATAGATTAATTCGTCTATTTCGACGAAATGTCACAAAAGTTAGAATTATTCAACATAAATAAATGAGAAAATATGACTGTACATTGGTACAAAAATTTCAAAGGAAAGGATTGTGGAAGTCAATATTTTTTCATTAGGTTCAACCAGAAATACACTATTAAATAAATAATACATTTTCTCTAGAAAGTACGAAGTAAATATATTTTATGCCAGGGCCGGGCGATAAAGTCCACATTACAAATCCATTTAGCGGGCTTAAGGTGCTCCTCTACCGCCCGTGGAATACTTCAGTGCCCGCGGGTTGTAATGTAAAAGCTTTATTTATTATCTTCGAAATATTTGGTGCAATTAACATAATATCAATTCAATAAAGAAATTATAACTTATAACATAAGTTTCTTACACTTATAAGTTTATATTAATTACATAAACTGAACAATTAGATATAAAATTGTTAGGATTTTTAAAACGTGCATTTGACTATAAATCAAAATGGCGACGCTAAGAACCTGCTCACAAATGGTGAAAAAATAAAACACATTTATTAATAAATGATCATTAAGACGGCGTTCTTCAAATTTTGTATGTATTTCGGGATTTAATAGCATTTATGGACCTTACGTGTTAAAAGTCCTCACCTAATAAACTGTACATTATGCCCGCACGGTCATAAGTCCTCTATTACACAAGATATCCCGTATCGCTTGGATGAAAATTTGGGAGATTGAAGTAAACCTATTTTCAAGTAGAAAAAAGGCTTGTATAAGCATTTTCATCTATTTCAAAGTTATATGAATATTATTTGAAGATAATAATTATTCAAAATGAATTTGTCGAAGTGTTCCAGTTGCCTGGCCAACTAGATCACCCGATCACCATCCCATTGATGAAAAACAAATAGAAATATTTATGGCGGTATATGAAGAATGTTGTCTATGCGTAAGTTGTAAATACAAGACAAAAAACGGCCATAACACCCACAAATTTTAACTAGAATAATTTTAATTTCAGCCATATTCATAACTATAAAACATCCATTATCCATCCATCCAAGACAAACGGTTCTATTTTAATGTGTTTTAACTTCAATTGCTGCTTTAAGAGCATGTAATCTATCTTATATGCTTTAATGATTCGTCAGAAAACAGTCGTCGCCTCAACTATATCTACCTAACATGTCCATTTTTATTACTGTAAGGCAGTCAATTGTACGTGTGATAAAAACGGCTGATTTCACCTCAACTCAGTTTCATACCGATTTCATTCTATCATCTATGAGACTATTATTTGTAATATCTGTTGGTAAATACAAAATGTATAAAAAAATTGGTTGGAGGTCATACTTATGCATGCAGTTATTTAACAATCAGCAAGAGATTAAAAGCCAGAACCATGTAATTCGGCATAATTTATTTCCATACAAATAATAATTACAGAGTGTACGAAAAAAACGGGGACAATAATTTTCTGGGCGAAAAATAGATCAATTTAAGCTAATACTTATATATGAAAGTTCTTCTTTTAGCCGACAGTGGGCTTTCATAAATTGTAGGTATACCTTAGATTTTTAGAAAACTTTGAATATATACAAAAATATTTATTCTAGGTAGAGGAAATATTATAAAAAAATAAACTTGAATGAAAGTAGAAAAAAAGGACAATATTGTATTTGTATTTATTTACAAAATAATATACCTACTTACAAATCGACACACTCAAAAAAATATATTCACATTATTATTTAAGTAGATAATATAAAAGAATTTGAAATAATCACAATCTGATGAGATCGATAAAATCTTTTGAAATACTCTGTATAACCCAGTGTAAGTTATGTTGAAATCGTAAAGAATTGTAGATTCTGAATTTAGATTAAGCCATAAGAATGATCTATCACCATGTTGAGGAACATCCTGTATATTTCTATCTAATTTCAAAATATGAATTTTAACAGTGCCTACAAGTTTTGTATACCTATATATCTTTTTTGATATTGTCTGTTATAAAGGACTCATTAACCAGGGACATACTAAACTCACCGTGATTATGATGAAAGATCTTTATCTTGTTCTATTTTTGAAAGATATTATATTGAATTTGGGATATAGTATCGACGCTATTCGGAATGGAGGCGAGTGTGATTGGTGGGGCCGGGTGGTATGAGTGTAAGGCATACTGCTATTGGTCAACGATACATAACGAGGTCAAGATAATATCCCGAAACATCTAGTGAGTTCGTGCTATTGCTGGAATGTTCGGGGCATTGGAAGAAAGCTTCTAGATGGAGACAGTGGAGACCGGTAATATGGTACAGTTCGTCGAGACCGGCAGTACGGTAGAGACCGGAATATGGTTGAGACCGGGAGTACGGTGCAGTCCGATGTAACAACATAAATAAATAAAGCTCGATTCGAATACGGTTGTGAATAGTGTAAATTATAAATATAAATTGTACATTGTTGGTGATAGAGTAGTGTAAGATATTACATAGATAGTGTAAATAAATAATCTGTGATATTTTAGTGTGTAAATAAAAAAAATGAGACATAAATAATTCCCAGTCATTTTTATATGCCCGTTACATTAATAATTGACTATGTAAACAAGAAAAGAGAATATTTATATTAAAAGTTTATACAAGAGCAAACTTGAATGAGAACCATTGGTTTTTCCCTCCAAGCCTCAATTTATTCTTGATATTGGAAACATTACAAAAAGTTAATAAACAGGTGATGTTAAATCCATACTGTGTGACGCGGAAAGATTTAACGATTTCACGCTTCACGAATGATGTCAAACTCATCTTTTTGACGTGACAACGTCCTAGGCTCATGGTAGCATGTTCATTTGGTGAAGCTAAAAATGGCCTATCAATCATCGCCCTTTTCTTGGAAACTATAACTGATAGATTCAATATTCAGTATCTGTATATTATTATGTAGAATAACATATCAGCTAATAGAAGGTATATTTTCTCAGAAAATTCATAAAATGAGTAAAATATATTATGTAAAAGACATAAATGCTGCCAAAGAATGAAGAATGAAGAAAATAATGTTATGACATGAAATGTCAACGTTCAACATAATTTATATATATACAGGGTGATTCATTGTCAATTGGAAATATTTTAAGTGGTTAATTTTAGTCGAACGGGGGTATACGTTATTTATACAGAAAGCTTTAGAACATTAAAAATTGACAGATGTATCGGAATATACAGTGCGTTCATAAAGTAACGCATACATTCATTATTAGCTAAATAAACAGTAATAACCGAAACAGGTCAATTTTTGATTTTGATTTACTGTTTTTTCAAATTATAATCTTATATACAGGGTGAATCACCTTCGTGTGATGAGGTCATCACCATTTTTTTCATGGAATACCTCATTTTTTCAATTTCCTGATTTCCCTTGATGAGCTGATTCCAAAAATGTATAGCACGTTGCTTCTAATTGGTACAGGGAGGGAAAAATTACAAAAATTTCAAGTTATTTACGAAATATTGAATAAAAAAATAAATAAAATTACGTAGCTATGCAATTACTGTGAAACCCTACCAAAAACAAACAAAAGAAAATATACAATAAATGTTCAAATTGTTCTCCATTAATCGCTAGACAATGACAGAACCAGGCATAACATAACTTGAATTTTTTGTATTTTTGTCCACCCTGTACCAATTTGAAATAACGTGTTATACATACAGCTCACCCGAAAATGGAAAAATAGGGTGTTCCTTTTTTAAAAAATGGTGTTTACGTCATCACACGAATGAGGTTCACCCTGTTTATTAGATTATAATTTTAAGAAATAGTAAATTTAAATCAAAAATTGGTCAGTTGCGGGAATTTCAAATATTATTACTTATTTAGCTAATAATGGGGAGTAAAAAGATATTGTTCTAACAGTAGGTATTTGATATTCAGCAACCTCCATTATGATTCTGAATATTCACTTTTTCAATGTTTCTATGAGAACTACCTACTAAAGACGTATAAAAACCATTATAAATGATTATGGTAAGTGGGTCTCTGGTTGAACTTGATTGTTTCCAGACTGGTGTTGTACCACAAACCATAAAACAAATCCCGTGTGCACTAACTTCAATGATAAATATGCCTCGGGGTGAATCTCATTATCTCCAGAGAGGTGCAGTACCTACCACAAACCACAAAATGAACTCTGTGTGCTTAACATCCTCGGACTCACCCCGACCAACGCCGTGTGCACGGTCTTTTATTCAAATTATTGACTTTATCTTACAAGTGAGAGATCCGCAGACCATCAAGCGACCAGACAATGAAAATCAACATCAATAAGCGAGTTAATGAATGCAGCTTACATAACCATCTTGGTGCCCAACAACCATGACACATTAACCAGATGAAGACGCAAAGAGACATTAATAATTATTATTATTATGCTGCTTTATCTAGCGCCAAGTACTTGAGTCGAGAAATTATATTTCTATCAAGGATTTTCAGTATATTATGGTGGTTAGCCTACATCGATAATGTCAAGATGGAGGACTCGTCCTTGAGAGCTACCGGAAGAAAATATATAACATTATTGAAGCATTCAAGTATACAGACTCAGGTCTTAACTTAAATTGTTTTCACATTCTCTGTTACAATGTCAAATGTGTTCAAGAATATGAAAGCAGCAACCGGAAGGATATGAGCATTTGAATTCGGAGCGATGCAAAAAAAACAAAGTTGGGCATTAATAAATACTGTTTTCAGAAAAATTGGACAGACTTTATTAGTTGGTGCTCTGAAAATTACGAAATAATATTAATTCTATTGGTGTTGAAAATTTTGAAGTTGTACAATTGTAGTTAGATGGAAGACTTTTGGCACCAACTTCAAAAGTACCAGCACCAATATAATTAATACTATTTTTTATTTTTCAGTGCACCAATAAAGTCGGTCCAATTTTTGGTGAAAAATATTTATTTCACACTTTTTAGTGCAACATTAGTCATGAAAATCGTTCAATGTTCACTAATAGTTACCAAAGAAGGTACTTGTCCTATTACCCATGTATATTCTTTGTTTGTCCTTGTTATTATTCAGATATCTCAAAAGGTCGCGGCGGAAATACACATATTTCAGAATTTACCACCGCACTAACTCGAAAACTATAACTTTTTTGAAAAATATCCAGCTTTGATGTTGCTACAAATAATCTCTTCTTTAATTTGTCCGTCTCATATTTTCAGTTTTCGAAAAAAATTGTCCCCTCCATACAGCGGTAATACATACACATATTTCAGTCTTTACCATTACTGTAAATCGAAAACAGTAACTCTTTTGAAAAAAAAATCAATTCAAACGTTTCCAAATATGGTTTCATCTCTAATACTTCTGTCTCAGATTTTTATAAAATGGCCCCCTCCACCAACCAATGAGAGAAGTTTTTGGGGAGAAGGACAGGTGGAATGTCGTTTTTTTAATTCTTTATTCTCTGAAACAAGAATCCTGGAAATCGAAGAACTTTTACCTATTATTTAAAAAGGTTAATGTGTATAATGATAATAATTATCCTTTTTTAATGAATCCACATTCTATTCTTTTATTTGTTACATAAAATATTTTTAGTTTGCTCAAACTCTGTTCAAATATAAATGAAAATCCATTCAGCTTCAACCACTGATTCCAAAAGAAAATTATGTCGTCCGTCCATTATTGACAAAATCAAAATTCAACCATGAACATGATCATCAGACTAAATTGAAGGTCACAAACGAAATAAACAGGAAACAGTCGAATGCATCAATCAAAAAATTATATTCCCGACTTCCTCTTTGTTATTAAATAACCTACTATTACATATCCGAGGAACGGAGATTAGAACAAATTTGAGGCATTAAAACGAAATTAATATCTATATATTAATATAATTATTACGTTGATGGTGATAATATGAAATCACTTACATGTCAATTTACCAGCATTAAAAAAATAACACTTTCGTTTCTGGAATTTCATTTCTCTACAAATTATCCATCCCAAAGGAAGCGTGGATAGATAATTATCAGTTGAAAAATTCTCTTGAATATTAGTAATCTTTACCATACTCAAATATTTAAAGGATTTTGATTTAATTCATCTATATCCCATAAGAAATCGATACATTATATCGAATATTTTGTGGAAAACATACAGGAAAGTTTACTTTTTTATAGTTTCAACAACTATAATTCTGAAACTGCAAATTGGTAGGAACCTGTTAATGAAAAATCTCCCTAATGTTGGGAAGTATATATCGAACGATCTAAAATAAAGTCATTTGAATTAACGTGCCTGAAGCTAGTAGACCAAAGTGAGCAGAAATTAAAATACATATTTGGTGCTTGTAGAGCTAATTAAGTGCTAATTAAGTGATGTAGTCTGGAATTAATTATTTATTTTTTTAAATGCTAGATTAGATTTAGATCTAAAGCTAGCAAAGCAGCCATTTTAAAAAAAATTTGAGCAATTAATTTTGGAATACAGCACCTAATTAGCACTTAATTAGCCCCAAACTCTAAAAAAGGTTATCAGAAAGATGATTTTTAAAGGTTGATGTGCCAGATTTTGATCTAAAGCTCTAAGCAGTCATTTTTTGAAAAAAATATAAGAGCAATTGATTTCGGAATACAGCACTTAATTAGCTCTACAAGCACTAAAAAAGAGAAGTTCTCAAAAAGTTAATTTTTAAGGTTTTCCAAGAAACTGTAAAAGCAATGAACTTCGGAATACAGCACATAATTAGCACTTAATTAGCTTTACAAGCACCAAATATGTATTTTGGATTCTGCTAGCTTTAAGGACATTTTGAATTAGGTTCTTACAAATGATAATCATGTCTGTGTACGTATGTCCTTGCTAGAGTCAGATGTGAAGCTGTAGCAGTGTATTTCTTTTTAACAGCTTTTAACAAGTGATATTTCAGTATAATGCAATCCAGATGATTTAATCAAAGACATGCGAATACAAAGTCACACTTTAAATGAATCTTTTAGGTCCCTCAAGATTTATCTGTAGGACAAGCTTTTCATTAAACATAATAATATTCAGCATTCAAATTTCAAAACATTTCAGTTTGGTTAAATTAATCGGTAGCCATTTGAATTAAATAGTTATCTTTTTGCAGCTATTGAGAAATGAACTATGACATGTTATTTTAAATTGAAACATTTTTCATACCTCAAAAAATGTTAGCTGTCAGTAAACATTTATAAAAGTTCAAATATCCATTTTGAATTGATGAATTATTCAATATCAAATTAATTAGTCAAGTAAAGCAATCAATGTTCTGTGGTACAATTCAAAAATAATGTATACAAGGACATCAAAGGAACTCAACAAGTTGACTGAAGTCGGTCTCTCAAAGTGAAAGAAAAACTTAAGATGCTTTGAAACTTCCGATTAAGAAACTCCAAAACTTTTTCTCAACAACTTTATTATAAGAAAATTCGGACAATCGAGGAAAATTTCCTTGGCCCATTACAAACAAAGTGGTAAATTTCATGGATTACGGAAGTGTTCTGTGTTACACAGATATAAATCAACAATAAATAACCTATATTTAAATAATATGTGTATATTGATTTCTTATGAAATTTCATCTATCTATCTACTTCTATATGAATAATGAATGGCTCGACTAATTCGGATAATTTTTGTTTTAATATTTTTGTTAAGGCATAAGGAAGGTTCTTATGGAGAGAAAAATCGTAAAAATTGCAAGGAAAATAGCGGTAACACCACTTTTCCCATACGCTTTCTTAATGTTAGATATGTTATACATGTCAAGAACCATTATCCAAACAACACCTATACTATCTGGAACAATGGGCCTTTTTCCTGAAAAGAGTGTGGCCTTTCGCTACGAGAGGGCAGCACTTCTGGTAGAGACAGGGACAAATATTAAACCTACTCCATCTAACACTGTGGAAATATAGGTGATAAAATTAAATTATCTAAAATAATCAAGCGAGTAAAAAAAATATCGTGTACCATAAAGCATTACAATAACAATATTATAATATTACTGAAGTGTACAAAAGCAGAAAGTTATTCTAGTAAGTAATCATTTAAAATTGAGATAATAACTTAATAATTAAAGTGATTATTGTGAAATTTGTTTTATTTATTCATTTTTTCTATTGGACTACACATGGCCAATAACCAACATAACTATTTATTTCGAATTTCATATATCTCTACAATTATTACTGCTACGGCAGCAACGCGCCGGGTACTTCTAGTTCATAATAATTCAGTAGTGTCATTTCCAAATAAGGAAATTCTTTTAATTGTGTAAAATTTTCGCTGTCCAGTTTTTAGGTAAATTTCTTATAGAAATGTACCTATTGCCATCGTTCACACTTGAATTTCGAAAAAATTTCAATGACATGGTGTTATAAGTGTATAAGTTAGTCCAAAAAAACATTTCGTTCAAAAGTTTATATATATATATATATATATATATATATATATATATATATATATATATATATATTACGAAATTTGTTAACACAATAGAGGTCGCAGTTTTGGAGGTATCAAGTCAAATTTACTACAAATATCAATCTCTTAAATATCTCGGTCAAGTTCGTTATTGGGCAATATCGAGTAAGTAGTTTGAAAATGGCAACCGTTCAAACATTTAAAAAAATTATCAAAAAAGAGCCTTAGTGTAAATATGATCAAAAATAATTTTGGGTTATAGATATAATCGGTACCTACAACTTTTGTTCGAAGCAATTTTCCATAAAATGTATAGAAACAAAATTAATAAAGGAAAAATTCTAAATATTGATAAAATATGAACACTCAATATAAATTTGATGTAATTGTATATTTTCTGGAGATCTTAACATAGACACTGATTAAAAAAATATATAGTATATTTTTTGATAAGAAATAGGCGAAAAAAAAATTCAACCTTGAAGTGGAACGCGAACCCGGTCCGCTTTATATTCAACAGCCAAAACAAAAACCTCTAACCGAAAGGCAATGATACATATGGCAATATATATTTAATGACATATAGGTATACCAATGAAATTGAGAAATTTACCTACAGCTACAGGCCATCGGGATTTTTTTGGATATGTTTTTATTTCATGGGTCCCTGAGTCATTGGTCTGTCTGTCCGTCTCAAGATCATCTCGGGAAAAGCTTGACTGATTTTGTTGCTTTCTTTTTTGGATATCGATATTGCATATCCTGCTCGCTCTGGTTGCTATGCAATAACTGAAAAACATGTTTTGCTCAAGACTGTAGTCCCGAAAACTGCCGGAATAAAGCTATGGTCTAATGAACTCATATTCTGGCTAAACGGATCCTCCTACGTCAAAATTGTGTATGACCACTGTTATTTTTCATAAACTTCTATAAAATATTACATAAACAATGACCTCTCCAGGTGGCAGATATGTAAGTTCTGGGCTTGTTGTAACTTAAGCATGGCAAGGAAGAAGATTCTCATTCAGATTCTCATGTCATTCCGAAAGCCACTCTCGTTTCCCCCTCAGTTCCGGCTGAAGCTGGATATCTCAAAAAGTGACCCACCCATATGGCTGTTCGCAAATCCGAGATCCTTGTTGACTTCTTGGGCAAAAGGAACAGGAATCTACCTACATCTAGGTACCAGGACTAAAAGGTACCCTCAAAAAAGTCCTGAATCTAGTACATGATTCATTCTATTCCATAAAAAAGATTAGTTTAGTGTTGTAGAAGATATCTTCGTTCCATTTTTTCATATTATCTATTTCTAATTACATGAACAATAAAATTGATCAATAATCGTAATAATCGAAATGAGATCAGCAATAAACGCATTAACACGCTACAAATAAGCATTCTTGTGGCTTAGGCCCAAACAGGATAATAATTATATATATATATATATATATATATATATATATATATATATATATATATATATATATATTCCATAAATACAATTTCGATGCAGCAAATATTAAATTACCAAATTATGGTTACCGCCTAACCGACACACCAATGCGTCCCGCCATACAGAATTTAAAGTCAATAAATGTCGATGGTGGCTTCACGACCATTTACATATTATTGCTTGAGTGGTAATATTTTTTAAATATGACCGTAATAAAGTGAGCGGTCGTTATATGGAATGAATGTTTTTTTCTGGAGATTGGTTCAGTGGCTTAGCCATTATTATGATTTAAATGAAAAACTGTTATTCAAAGTAGGGGTGAGTTATTAATTTTCCAAATTAAAATACTCTCATAATTTCAACAACTGCATCTATAAACAGATTTAAAAAAATGTGAAATATGTTTTAGATTGAGCTATAAACAGAGGTAAGTGGACACTTAATTAGGAATTCAATTAGACGAATGTAGAATATTTTCTCTTCCTTCCTTTGGACCTCGAGTGATAGCACAGTCATCAAATAGTAGTTCGGAAGAATTAGATGCCTTACTCTCCAATGTAATAATTGAATGAATATTTAAAACTGTAAATTTCCACTAGTTATAATTTTATATGTGGTCTTTTAATAATTGGTTCCCTTGTTAGAAGCTGGGTAATAAATAAAATATCATGTCTGCTCACAAGACTTCTAAAGTTTTGGACAGGCAGGTAGGTATTATTATACACCTTGCCTTCTTTCCCAATAAAATCCGTCCCTCGGGAATCGAGCGCCGAAATGTACGACAGCTTTGACGTGAAAATACTTGGAACCCGCGTCTTGCCATCACCAAATTCCTTTCGATATTAAAGGAGCTTACTGCACACATTGCAACACTTTCAACTATTCCAATTTAATAAATCTAGAGAGCAACGTGACATATTATCTTCTAGAACAATAAGAATACAAATACAATTTCAAACGCAAGTATATACAAAGAGTAGATAGAATAGGAATATGAAACTGCATGTATTATACAGAAAACTATCTTCCTCGGCTTTGTACCTGCTCTGCAACGCCATCTAGTGGAAGGTTGTAAAAAATGGATACCATTAAAATCCTTTCTATGAAAAAATACATACATGTATCGATTTTCATAATAATTGGTCAAACTATGTTCGACTATACTGATCTCGGATATACCAACGTTCATTTTTATATACAGTTTGGAAATTAAAAAAAGGATAAACTCGATAGCTTTGTTAGCAGGAAGGTAGCAGGAATGAATTTGTTTTTTGCCCTAGGTGCGAAAATCGCTTTTGCAGCGTGGCCTAAACAACATTTTTCATTATTCACAAAAAAGGTATTCAGTAGTCATATACTTACAGTTGGTGGGTAATATCAACTACCTTAGAACGTCCTTGTAAAGCCGGATTTACATTACGCGCCTTTTGGCAAGTTAAAGTACTCATCTAAAGTATGAGGTTGATTAGTGACAACTGATGGCAAAGTAGCGTGTAATGTGTAACTGGCTGAAGTTCTGAGCCATATGACAATTGACAAGAGACATTTAATCTTATTGAAAACTGGAGACGGCACTGTCGTCATGAAAATATCTGTAATTGAATGTCTGAATAATCATAATTTATAATACAAATAACAACTATTATATTATTTTCAGATATTTCTGCCACTTTAATAGATAGTAGATTTTGGAATTATAAATTGCATTATTATTAATTAAGGAGCGCCATCTAGTAGGCTGTCTGGCCCTAATTAAGAAAATAATTATTTTCCTCTAAACAGAGACGTATTTTATTAGTAAAGTATAAAATGTAAATAAAAATTCATTGGATCCTTTCGCAGATGCATGATTTTTTTTTCAAATACAAATTTATTAAATCCAATTAGTTAGAATTTAAATAAACGGTAAACGGCATTAAGTTACCAATAAAATTAATCTAAAACTTATCTTATTTAACCATTTATCTATATTTAAAAGTTTTTGAGATCCACCACCAATTTCGTGTATACCAACATTTCAAGAGGACATCATAGTTGCTGTTTGGGCTTTGATTTTCAAAAAAGCAGTCAACGATTTAAGCATTCATCGAATTCAATATGGATTACGAATCGTCCAGTCATTTCAATCCAATTCAATCACATACACACTGAGTGAGAGAGAGATAGAGAGATTTTCCATTAAGGAAATGGAAAAAGCCCTGCAGAGCTCTATTCCGATTCAAAACTCTGTCTCATTACCCCCCTTTTGAGTTGTAGGGAATCATCATTCATCTATTGAAAAGGTGTAGAAGAGGCTATAAATTTCAATTAAAATTTCCCGATTAGTTACGCGAAGGCTACACATAAATTCACAAATGCCTGCCATTTCCAAGGTTACTCGATCGAACCTGATATACAGTGTGTCCATAAATGTGGTAAAAGGATCTTGAGAACGGTACTACAGGTAAATTGGGAAAAGTTTTGATATTTGACAAGCTTTTATATCGTGTTTACAAAAATTTATTAGCTTTTTTGGTCTTCCACATTTTAGAGTTTCCTACAAATTTAATTTTTTTTGTTATGTTAGATAAGGTTAGGTTAGGTAAGGTTAGGTTAGGTTAGGTAAAGTTAGGTTAGGTAAAGTTAGGTTAGGTTAGCTAGTGAAAAACGAAAGTGCATCTTCTCAGCAATTTTTTCAGTTCATTGAAATCACGTTTTCAATATGATCATGCGACATTTCTTTCTCTAGAATCCATTAACTTTATATTTTTTTCAAATGGACCACAATAAAAGCTCAGCCTGTATTGGAACACTTTTTATCACTAAATCAAACAATGTATCACATGATATGCCAATTATAGGTTTTTTCAAATTAAAAACGCCTTGCTCCTGTTTTTAGCAGTATCTTACGATTAAAAGTCTGTATGTTCCTGTCAATTTTAGGCATTTTGATTTAAATTTTTATTTTTCACAGGTGACATGATCGAGCCTGCTTTTAGTTATTGGTCCAGAAAATATTTAATTTTTTGTTTTATACTAGGTCTTCGGGTAGCTTCACAAAAAATAAAACTGAAAACAGAAAAATCTATAGAATATATAGATAAAACGAATATAGTTAATAATTCTTTTAACCGATTCTGTATCTATAGCCGTTCCGGATATCCTTTTGCTGCTATCCAATCCATATCTAGGACACACTGTATGACAAAAGCGGAGACAATCGAAAAACAGAAAATTTACCGTCTCTTCTTTAGATATGAATTTGTCAAAGCGATGCTGTGTGCTCTATCCATAACTTTTTTATGTTTTTGTTTGTTTTCGATTTGTGAAGAGGAGAAGGTATTTATAAGCTTAACGGTATTGTTTGGGCTTTTAATAACCTAAAAGATAGAAGAGGGAGATTGTTTTTAATATATATTGTGCTTGGTGTCATATTGAAAGGGATTTATTTGTTACCTAATATTGAAAACGTGATGTACAATACCAATTAGTGTTTTTTTGGTTCTTAGCAATATTAGCATTATCATTATTAACATAGCCATATTGATAAAAAAATTTGATTTGTAGTGTATTATATGAGAACTGAGATCGGCTATAGTTCAACATGGACATCAGTATTTAGTTGAGGGCAATATTTCATGACAATCGTATCTAAGAGAATGATTTAACCGGTAAGATCACTTGATAATATAGTCAATTTTTTTTCTTCATCAAGCTATTTTTCAATTCTCTTTTTGATGCATTTGGGACTCGAAGATGCTCGGTCGATTTTTTTGAGTCCAGAGCATTGGATCGCTAGATATCTGGTCGAGATAAAAACAAATGACGTAGCAGTAGATGCTCAAGAAGTGAAGAAACATACGATGATGCTGACAGCTCAAGGCTTTCAAGGACATATGTAAGTAAGTATGAAGGTACAGGAAATGGGCCTCTACAGGCCGAACAGAAAATAAACCAATGCTCCAGCAGATATTCAAACATTTCTGTGACATAGCTACTAGGTAGTCTTTATCTTTAGATCGAGTGAAAAATAAACGTACTAGAATCTCTATGTATCCTTGATTGATGGTGGGAAATTGCTACCCACTATTTTTCTACTCCTATAGGTACAATTTAGACATCAATTGCTTATATTTATGTCCTATTAGAGCATTGAAATATATGTTCTTTTCTGAATTGAAGCAAGAATTTATAATTAACACACATCATCAAATTATAATGATTTTGAAATCATCACAGCATTTAATGGCGACAAAATCTATTTAATTGTATAGAAACGTAAAAGGACTGTCTTATTATTTGTAATTTTATTCATCATTGTCACCATGTCTAAATTTAAATATTTCAACGATATAAATCGAAAACATTTTCCAAATGAAAATTGAAGTAAGACATCAATAACAAATTGATTGAAACAGTTGATTTTTTAAGTATCTCATTATATCTTAAAATAGTGTAAAGAAGAACTTTTCCTAAAAAACAAATCTTGATCAACTGTTAAGCTTCTTCAGCCAAACTGTTTCTACAACAAGTGATTTCGATATGGGGATAAGTTCCCTGTTATACTTATTGTTAATAATTAAATCTCACTGAAGAATTTATTTTAGTTTTTTTTTCAATTTTTTATTCCAGATAAAACCAGTTCAAACTTAATCCAAACCCACGATTTATTCATTCGTTTTATGTAACCAGTAACTAAAATGGCCTTTTCTCAAGCCTATTAACTTATCGTTCAGTAAATCAGCATTACCTACCACAATCAGGACCCTTTTGCTTCTCCAATACAAATCTCAACTTTACCCTTGAACAATTACGGAGTCCATAAAGGGTTTTGTCGACTTTGTTGTTTCCCGACTCCTCCTTCATTTACCTCAAAATCCAGTGTGGATCACAACATTCCATAGAGTGGAGGAATGGACCGTCGTTAGAAGATATTTTTTCTCGGTAATTAAATTGTTCCATAGGTAGCTGGATACCGCACCTAACCTAGCAAATTCTGGAGATGGAGATATTCAAATCCCGACTTCTGCCATATAATTTATTCGGGCCCAGTGTCTCTGAATTCCAATATTCTAAACAATTAAAGTTGAGTTCATCCAGCAAACGTGGCTATACCGCAGTATCCCCAACACAAAGGGCGAGTGACCCTCTTGAAGTTGGTTAGGTCCATTTGGGTCTTAAGTTGTGAAATTATGAGAGAAAATGTTCACTACGTATACAGAATACGGCAGACTATGTGAATATTATTATATGCGGCATACTACCGTCCACACTAAAGTATTAAATAAAGTTGCCTTGGCCACAGAATACCAGAACTGGAGATCCTGGAATTTTATGAATACGGAATTATGATGTCATGGTTCTTATACATATATGCAACAGTCTTACTTTCCTATAAACAAGTTTGTTTGAAGCAAATATTGGAAATGCTTGAACCTGACATTTTTATCTGAGGTGGAGCATTTTATGTCATAAAAAAATCTGTCTCCTCTTTACGTTTCTAAAGAAGCCGGGAGGCTAGTATTTCATTGGAAAAAGCCTAAAAAACAAATAAATTTATCACATTTGAGGTCTTATGTGATAAATAAATTTTATTTAATATTTTAAAAATATCTGGGAAGTCTGTCACACGACGTGGCTTAAATGGATTTTATAGCCCTTGAAGCTGTTCCAACAGGTTCTAGGCACCTATTTTTTATGCTTTACAATAAAATAATATTGGAGATTTTTCTGTTTTGGATTATATTTTCCAAGCTTCATTTGTTTTTTTTACTTCCATATATTGACCTCAATTTTCTTATTTCCATCTAATCCATTTCAGATGCATATTTGCATATGCATTAGAAATAAAATAATTGAGGTGTGTAAAATCATACGGAAATCATTAGACATTTTTGGAAGCTCTAAACTATTTTCCTAAAAATGATAATTTCTACAGCAAAAACACAATTGGTTGAAATTGTAACAAACCCATATCTACGGTTAAAAAAATATTTTCTGTTAAAAAATACGTACCTGTTTGTGACACAATATTTTATCCTGGAACTTAATCTAATACTGCAAAAGGTTTTTGAATTAATTAAAAAAAACTTAAATAATAATGAAACTTTACAACCCTGAACCTATATCGGAAACCAAGCTTCTGAGGACATTTCTTTATACGAACTTTTCAACTCAAAATAACAACATGACCTTAATTAACACCCTGTATAAGATTTCAAATATTTCATTTAACATTGCTAAAGGTAAATCTTGATATCATCCGGCTTCTTTGGTACGAATTGGATAGACTTGACTTGGATATCTATCATTTAACAAAAAGTTTCTTCTTTCTTGGAAATTTTCTTGAAAGAAAACTTGGCGCCAATACATGGCTGTAACGATTCAAAGTTTCTTCACCTTATCAGCAAAATAGATCTGGATATACCTATTATAAGAACGCCAATCATGAGATCCTGGATCAATTCCCGCTTAAATTGTGACGATTTTTCACGATGCTATAGGATATCCATCACGTCGGAAAGCAACGACCAAATGCCACGAGAAACAGTAGAACCTCTCAGCTAGTGTCATTCGGAACGATACACTGTAAGTTTATTTATAGTTTTTTTATGATTATTATATTTTGCTCCTCTTTTCCTGATTTCAAAAATATTCCATTCACCTTTATCCCAACCTCATACTGTTTTTGAGTAAACTTAAACTACTTACGGTAAATATGGAAAAGTTATCATTACTGAAGTATGCTTGGAAGTCACTTTGTGAAATCAGGAAAAAAGGATCATTCCAAAAATATTTACTATAAAAGATAACTTATTCAAAAATTTATACTGGGTGGGTAATTTATAATGAATAACTTTGTTCTAGGTAATTACACTTAAATAGAAAAGTTCTTACATATATCATCATCATATGTAACAATTAATAGAGCTAAATTGTTCATTAGCAAAAACAGCATGAATAGAAAAATTAGATTACAAGCACCTCTCAAAGCCATCCAATAAATTTCAGGTGCAGGATTTTCATTCTGATCGTTTATTAAATCCAATAAGCCAGCATTATTGTCAGTTTAGTAGGTATAAGGTAGAATGCGTTTGAAAAATTACCAACTAACCCCTTCCTGAATTTTCGGTCGGTAACTAATGAGTCAAATTAATCCAATAGCTGCCTCTAACCGGGTCCAATAAAATCTAATAAACCGTTTCGCGGGGCTGGGGGGAGTTGGGGGGTGGTAATGTATGCAGAGTGGAATTTCCAGAGTTGTGCAGGTGCTAAATGAACGCTTTTAGTGCGCGCGAACTGAGTATAATAATAAGTGTAGCACCCTCAACATTCAACCCTCTCCACCCCCCTCATAGACCCTTTGTTGGTGACTTATGGTCCATTAAGTTGGTGGATCGTTTACGTGAACATTCATAATGTGGGCCATACACACACCGGGTAAAGGGGTGTCACATACCTGTTCGTTCAGTGCCAGCCGGCCGGGGGAATGGGGGAAAAGGTGAGAATAGTCTGTTCTCCGCATTTTTTTTTTGTTTTATCCAACCCAATCATCTTTTTAATGGGAAAAATAAAAAAAATGGACGTAGATGTTATCTGAGCATCTTTTGTTTACCGACGAAATCCCATGGGAGGAGGTATACAATTCGACTGTCTGCTTTTAGGTAAATTTCTTATAGAAATGTACCTATTGCGATCGTTCACACTTTTGAATTTCGAAAAAATTTCAACGGCATGTTGTTATATGTCTATAAGTTAGTCCAAAAAAACATTTGGTTCCAAAGTTTATATATATATATATATATATATATATATATATATATATATAAAGATGTTCTTGGGGATGCAGTCATATATTCAATAAAATTCTTTGACTGAAGCCGAGCTTTCGAGAATGTTTATTCTCTTCTTCAGGGCAAAAATCGTGAATTTAGAATAAATTAACCAAAAACGGGAAAGATTTCATATCCATCAATTACAAATGTCATTATTTATATTAATGGATATGAAATCTTTCCCGTTTTTTGGTTAATTTATTCTAAATTCACGATTTTTGCCCCGAAGAAGAGAATAAACATTCTCGAAAGCTCGGCTTCAGTCAAAGAATTTTATTGAATATATGACTGCATCCCCAAGAACATCTTTTTATATATTATAAATCCAGTCAAGAATACAAAATCAATATATATATATATAAATATATATATATATATATATATATATATATATATATATATATATATATATATATATATATATAAATATATAAATGAAGATATCTATATTTCATAAATGAAGAGTATAATATATATAATAATGATAGATGCTCTACACCTTTGTGCTTTTATTTAGTTGGACACAACCACCACTAGAAGCGGATCACGTGATTTCAAGCTTGTTAGCTTTCATCAGCGCCACATAAGTGGAAGCTGTATCCAACTAGACAAAAGCAACTGGAAGATAGTCGGAATTTACCAGACCAGATCTACCAGCGGGACACACTTCGCGCCACGTGATCCGCTTCTAGTGGTGGTTGTGTCCAACTAAATAAAAGCACAAAGGTGTAGAGCATCTATCATTATTATATATATTATACTCTTTCATTTATGAAATATAGATATCTTACACATATCCTTACGTTAAACGTAATTAGGCTCTCAATACCTAGGTGGTGCGAAGTGTGTCCCGCTGGTAGATCTGGTCTGGTAAATTCCGACTATCTTCCAGTTGCTTTTGTCTAGTTGGATACAGCTTCCACTTATGTGGCGCTGATGAAAGCTAACAAGCTTGAAATCACGTGATCCGCTTCTAGTGGTGGTT
Organism: Crioceris asparagi; assembly: GCA_958507055.1. NCBI lineage: Eukaryota > Metazoa > Arthropoda > Insecta > Coleoptera > Chrysomelidae > Crioceris > Crioceris asparagi. Next base: position 6,875,891 of record OY293826.1, read on the forward strand.
GTGTCCAACTAAATAAAAGCACAAAGGTGTAGAGCATCTATCATTATTATATATATATATATATATATATATATATATATGGGATATCACGAAATTTGTTAACACGATAGAGGTCGCAGTTTTGAAGGTATCAAGTTCAAATTTGCTACAAAAATCAATCTCTCAAATATCTCGGTCGAGTTCGTTATTGGGCAATATCGTAGACCCTGATTAAAAAAATATATAGTATATTTATTGAAAAGAAATAGGCGAAAAAAAAAATCTGCCTTTAAGTCGAACTCGAACCCTGTCTGCTTTATATTCAACAGCCAAAATAAAAACCTCTAACCGCAAGGCTATGACACATACGACAATTTTATGTAATAACATGTAGGTATACCAATGAAAAGGTTGTTCAAATTTCTATTCAATGAATTTTGAAAAATTTACCTTTCCGCTGACTACATCGGGATTTTTTTTATTTGTTTGTTCGCGTGTTGTATTATAGTAAACGTACTCCGATTTTGATAATTTTTGATTCATTTGTAAGAAGAGACTTGAGAAATGGTCTAATATTCGTAAAACCTCAAATGCGAAATCTCCTTCCCACCGAAAACCGCCCCCAGTGAGGGTGGATGGGGAAAATTTTCTCGAAAATCGAAGATATTACAATATCTGGAAACCTTTAAAGTGAACACTTTTTCAAAAGAGTTACGGTTTTCGAGTTACATTCATGTTAAAATGTCACATATGTCTATTTTCGCTATGTGAACTGAAAATCTCTGGGTACCACATGAAAGACAATAGTATTTGTAGCAACATTCATTTCTTTCCTTAGAATTACGGATTTTGTGTTAAAGCAGTGGTATAATTTAAAATACTTATGCCTACTTCCGCAGCGATATTCTGCAGAATCTCTACATAATAAAAACAAAGACAAACAAAGAATATACGTGGGTAATAAGATATTAATGGTATTAGTGAAGATTCAACGATTTTCGTGACTAATGTTACACACAAAAGTGTGAAATAAATATTTAAAAAAAAAATTGGACCGATGTTATTAGTTGGTGCACTGAAAAATACGAAACAATATTAATTCTATTGGTGCTGGTACTTGTGAAGTTGGTGCCAAAAGTTATCAATCTAACTGCAAATGCACAACTTCAAAAGTAACAGCACCAATAGAAATAATATTATTTCATGTTTTTCAGTGCACCAACTAATAACGTCGGTCCAATTTTTTGGAAAAAATATTTTCAATATCCAGAAATCCGAAGAAGACAACAATTATTTTGGAAAAGGGAAAAGAAGCCGATCTACTTTGAACGATCGTAGATAGATAGATAGATAATTTATTGATGTTAAGGTATATAGTACTTACGCAGGTAAAAATAGTACAATAAATAAATAAATTAAAAAAAATTCGTAATACATAGAGCACATTAAAATAAATTAAGTAATTACAGTTAGATTTTTTTTAAAACTTAAGACTTTGAAAAAATTTGTCAATGGAGCAAATGGCCTTCTTCACAAGAAACATATTTTTATTTATTTAAATTGTTTTTATTGCGAGTGTTGTAGTCATGCAAGTCACCGTTTGTCATATACTTATCATCATTACTTTTCACATAAAGAAGCGTTTCCAGCATCTAGATCGAGGGAAACGTGAGTATGCCATCCAATCGAAATACATCCCTCCAATCTTCCCTGTAAGAGAGACCAGCGACTGACCTCACTGCTTTCCTTTTCAGTCGGAAGACTCCATGGCTCGAATAGCCCCACACAACAACTGCAAAACGACAGGACGGAGTGTACTGGTGCGTAATAATAAGCGGTTTTTAGCGTCATAGTTGAGACAGCTGCAGTAAGCTACTGTAGAGCATAAGCACCAATCCGAAGATCTCTTCATGTGTTTTTCCCTATTCCGTAGTAGTCTATTAGCCTTTTAAACCATTCCTCTGTTCTATACGGCTACGTCACAAGTAACGTTTCCATCATCAGGTCAAGAGATTCTCCACTACATGATAAAGATGTATCTTGGTGCCAGTTCGTTTTTATGCATTTTCTGTCATTCGACTACTGGATTTGAGGTCTTTCTCTACTTTTAAGCACCTCCTGTCTTGGTAGCTGAGCTTAATCCACGTTTTGGCCGACATTCTTGATGACGTAACTAGCTCAACTCTATTTTAAACAAGTTATTTCATGGCTTTTAGGGCCTCCTTAATTCTGTTCAGGAATTTTTGTTTTAAAGTAAGTGTTTCCTGTTCCATAAGTCAGTACTGGGAGAACGCATTGGTCAAATACCTTCTTCTTAGGGCACATTGAAATTCTCATCTTCTATTCACAAATCTGATTATCTTTGACTATTTTTATTTCGTGACCCAGATGTTTGTAAGATACTACTTGCTGGATTTCTTATCATTCTATAACAATATTGGAGCGGGGAACTAGTTTTGTCATGAATTTCGTTTTGGAGGTATCTTAAGACCAACACTATGAGAAACAGATGACAATATCAACAGCATCAGTTTTACCTAATCGGTCTAAAATGAGAACAATGTCATCAGCGAAGCTGAGGGGGCTGAGTTCTTCGCCATTTATGTTAATGCCAGTACCATCCAGTTCAATCTGCTGACACATGTACACTACAAGAGATGTAAAAAGTTTACGTGATACTGTATCCGCTTGGCGTACTTCGCTTTCTTCATATTGTTTCCTATTAGTGATTTCCTACCCTTCAGAGTTCTGCAATTATGTTATTTCCTTCTTTTCAAAACTTACATTACGGAGTACTTTCATATTCTTATTTTCTTCTACTACTTCCATGATCAATCCATTGTTATCGTTTCTCACATATCAATATTAATAGCCTTTGATATATATCTATTAAATCGTTTTAACTCCTCTCTATTTTATGACTACTTCTTTAATATTTTCCCCTTTTGCCTGATAAGTTGTTTGGTGTTTGTAGTGAGTTTTTCTTCGTATGCTGTAGTTATCGAACAAGGTTTTTGTTGAGCCTCGAAAAACCGGCTCTACAATATCTCCAATAATTTCTTCGATATTAATGCTGTAAAGGCTGGTCAGTTTTAATATTACGTAGACGAACTTACATGTTTTAATTTGAGAAAATTGTGGGCAATTCCTTTGTGTATTATTTTACCAACACCTTTTATGATGCTGTCGTCTTCGCATTTAAAATAGAACTTATTCCCTGATTTCAGAACGATCTGCTGTTCTCCTCTTCTTCAAATTTCACTCATCAAATGAAAGTGTCCGAGTGTTATGTGTGGCAATATAATAATAATATACCTACTATGAAGACTGAACATTAATCCAAATGTAAAAGAACTTCTGTATAATTACAATGACTTCAATGGAATATGTGCACATTTCCGTCTAATGACAATGACAGCAAAAAATGTAAGCTAGCAGAAGAGATAATGCAACTAACTGGATTATAATTCACGTATATCATGTCGAGTACGGTCCTGATAAGGACGTTAAAGAGTCCTAATTGCTGGTAATATTACATAGTACATATAACTCCGGAGGGCGCACCACCAGGCCAGGATGTGAGGAAGGTTGGAGGTTGGTGTGCTGTTCCAGAGCGGAATCAGCATATCGTCCCATTCTCTCTAGGTAGGATGATCCCGTGTTTTCCATAGGCGCCGTCGAAGATATAGAAAATATTCTCAAAACTTAGCAAAGCTATATTATTGAATTGAATAACAATATGTGGACACCGAGCTTTGCTCGGGTAAAACAGGATATAAGATGGGTCTATAAGAGTTACTTAGGATATTTAAACTTATTTAAAAATGTGGATATTTCTGGTTAAAATGTATTGCGATCGGTAAATACTGCTTTTATTGTTCATATATTCGTAAGTTATAGATTTAGAAATAAATATGAATGTTTAATGAAACCCTTCCTTGAAATAGCTAATGTGAACCTAAAGGGTCGCAATATATTAGATATGTACAAATATTCATTGAAAATTTCCGATTAAATTATTAGAAACTCATATTAACATCTTTTATATAAAAAATGGGTTTTGTTAAAAAATAAAACTTAAAGGTGATCAGAATTCGAACCGAGGAACTCTAGATTAATACCCGGAAGCTTAACCATAGGACTATTTTTTCCTATGATATTATCGGGTTCATATTGATATCCGACATATAATCTGTAAAACCCCTAAAATGGGAATATTAATTGCTGGAAACGATTTTTCTTGTGAATGTGAATACAACCAATCAATTCAATACACTCTAAAACCCATACATATGAATTTTCATCGAAATGGGTAGACCAGATTCCGAGATAAAATTTGCATAGATACATACAAGCATTGCTCGTTTAATATAATTAGATAGTATAATTGAGAAGCCTTCTACTATTTAATGTAAACAGACTTTGGTTATAACAGCAAAATTCGCAAACTTACTTAGTCAATTAGTGCTAGCTATAGAGGTGTAGTACCTAAAGCAAGCTTGTCATGTTTGGAGAGAAACATATTTCGGTACATAGTTTTATGAAAATCACGATTCATTTAATTGAATGGCAAAATTACCGAAAAAAAAACCCCTCAATCCATCTCAAAGATTTATGCGGGTTGAAAAACCTAAACACTTCCACACATTTTGATTGTCAAAAATTCACATAAAACTTTCGTTGAATATGAACAATAACTTCAAATTTTCCCCTTTCTTCTCAAGACTCTACCTGGGATATCATGTTCATCAAGTTTTTGAAAAATATTCAATTGAAAGATTTCCGAAAATGAGCAATTCATATTGATTGTTCTAATTTCGAAATTCCCTCTACTTCTGTTGGAGGGTATTTTTGACCGACAAACCCCAAACGGAGGAGGTATACAATTCGACTGTGTGCTTTTTTTTTCGTTTGTGTGCGCCTTTCATATAGTAATCGTACTCCGATTTTGATGATTTTCATTTGAAAGAGGAGGCTTGAGAAATGGTCCCATATTCATAGAAACGGGAATCCGACATCTCGTTCCCTCCGAAAACCGCCCCCGAAGGGGGTGGAGGGGCCAAATTTTCTCGAAACTTGAAAATCTGTGGTGGTATAATTAAAGATAGGACAATATCCGGAAGCGTTTAAATTGAACCTTTTTCCAAAAGAGTTACGGTTTTCGAGATAGACGCATGTTAATTTCTCAAATGTTCAATGAGGAGAGGGCGATTTCTGTCGAAAATTGAAAATGTGTTTGCAATACATGAAAGACATAATTATTTATAGCAACATTTATAATGAACATTTTATCCTTAGAGTTACGGTTTTCAAGTTAAATCGATGTTAAAATGGTGACAACTAAAATATTCAAGCGTATTTCCGCAGCGATGTTCTGAGATATCAATAATAACAACTACAAGCAAAGAATATACGTGGGTAATAGGATAAGTACCATCTTCATTGGTATTAGTGAATGTTTAACGATTTTCGTGACTAATAATACACTCAAAAGAGTGAAATAAATATTTTTTACAAAAAATTGGACCGACGTTATCAGTTAGTGCACTGAAAATATAAAATAATATTAATTCTATTGGGGCTGGTACTTGTGAAGTTGGTGCCAAAAGTTATCAATCTACCTGCAACTGCACAACTTCAAAAGTAACAGCCCCAATAGAATTAATATTATTTTATACTTTTCAGTGCACTAACTGATAACGTCGGTCCAATTTTTTGTAAAAATATTTTTGGAGAGAAATATCCACATGCTTGTCGGATTTCTTAATTTTTGAACAGTCCTATTTTTCTTGTTTTAAAAAAGTGTTACGTAATTGCAAGCCATTCTATAAAAAATCCTATTATCAAATGGGTTGATCGAGAATATCTTATAAGCCATGGGAAATATGGAAGAAATTGTACCTAGATTAGAAAATTTTAAATCTTTGATACCCTATATTTTCAATGATTTCTTATCGCCCAGTATTCCAAATTCGCCAATAATTCATTATTTTTAAACTCAAACGTTTTTGAGGTATTTTATGTCAAAGATATAATAATTGCATATAATTTTTTGGAATTTTGTCCTATTACGTCAGTTGCAAGCTTGTACAAAACGGCATAAGCGTGTATTGTTTCCATAGTTCCTTAGAATACATATGAAATTTGAAATGTAATGTTAGTAACAATTCAAAAAACACAATGACAGCTAGCTATTTATTTTATAATACAATGCATTGTAATGTTTCAACTTAACGCCAGTAATATTACTTTACCCAATCTCAAAAGTGACTTCAGATTCGAAATTTTTGCATTGCGAAATCTGCTTTGTAAATGCATTAATCCACTATCAAAAGTATTAAAATGACATTAAGTGCGCATTTAAAAATGTATCTCTCAAAAAATAACAAAAAATCACTTTGAATACACTATTCAAAATATTTAAATTTGTGTTTGATCAGGGTTGTCATGCACGAATAAAACTATCTGACAGCCCTGACTCGTTAACTTTCTATGTTTTATCTATGTATCTTTTTTTCAAATAAATAAATAAAAAAAGTTTAATCAAAAAACTTCACATTGTAATTGGGTTCTTTATTCAACACACAATACACATCTACCACGTAAACCATATATATTTTTTTATTCAATTTAATTTAAAATATTTACACATAATAGAACAAAATTTTAAACTTCACCATATAAAACTTTTAATATGCCAAATGTCATACTCTTCCGTGCACGTTTTATGCTTCAAAAATCGTCTACAGTTACATATTAATATATAGATAATATGGACTTTAACAAACTTGATAAAAACAAGAAGGTATACAAAACCAACAGCTTGTTTGTTACTCTCCTACCGCTACCCGAAATAGCTATATGTAAGGGAAGTAGGTATTGTAATTGTGTCGCATTTCTGTAAGAAAAAGTTAGGCTAAAATGAACTGTCAAATTTTCTAATTATTATTACTTGAACTTATTGATCAGATAATATTTATATTTGATGAATTTTGTTTTTAAGAGCGGTAGGAATATTGTTTGACTCGACACAGCAATTTTTTTACGCGCATGCAATATGGTATGGGTACGTCCCAAAGCATGTGTGGATGTGGTATTTTCAAGCGCTCTGCTTTTTAAATTTGTTTTAGAGCCAAACATTCATGTCTATAGAGCTTGTTATCGAATTTAACTCACTTGAGCTCTTCCTTAATTGAATCGAGAATCCTGCATCCGAGACATGGTGAGCAAACACACATATGCAATTAACACAACTACTAACAAGTTTCAACATGCATTCATTCATAGTTCAAACCAACTTTAAACTTACACATTTTGATATGTGGATTCCATAACACAAAACATTTACATTGGCATTCTTTAAATTTTGAAAATTCTGTAGGGGCAAACTCATATATACGCTCATAACGTTTTTCATTATATTCGTGGTGTGCTTGTTGCAGGATGCTTCCTTCAAAACCTAGAGTTATGGTCGGCGCGTAAAGTCGTCGTCCTTGCACAATGAGTAACTCCAAGTGGTTTATTGGTCACATGGCAAAAGTGGGAATTAACTCGACGCCTTTAATTAAAACTATAAACAACGCTGGGCGAGCGAGGAGCGTTGCTGAAAAGGCCCTGTGAGCTGAGCTGAATCCTTCTAATCTGGAAATGTTTCAAAGTGACAACTATTAGAGGTTGTCGTATTCTCTCTGTGCCACTCTTCTGGGAGTTGAATATCATGGCAAATATGGCCTCTTAATCCTTTGAAATTAGTCCTTGGATGCAATGACAACGACCACGACAGCATCGATTGAAATTGAGTCGGATGCTGTTCTATGTGCTTTGGAGTTCAGTAACCAACCGGTTTTAGTTTGCCAACTACTCGAGGAATTATTATCTACTTATATATTGTGGCGAGGAGATGAATTTTATATAGTTGTATAGATGCTCGTTATAAATTTTGCAATGGTAAACACAAACTATTGAGACTAGGTATCGTTTGAAACATATATTCTTTTTCTAGTATCATGATTGATATCATACTTATGGATTATTTTGACAAACTGATTGTGACTTGTATGTATGGAATAAAGATATTTATTTTCATAAACATAATACAATAAAGAGTAGCAAGTCTGTAGATAACTTATATCTCCAAAAGAACTGAAAATGAAAATACCATGTGATTCTCTTTTTATTTTGAGAATCTGTGTAACTGTAACTGTTTATAAAACAATAAATAACTCTTCTTAAAAAGTGTCTTCTGAATTTATTATTCCGAAAAATATTTATTTTAGATTCTAAAATTACATTTGCATACTTTTCTGGTAGATCATAAAACCTAGATTCTCTATAAAAAAAATATTTCAGTTGAATTGGGACACACTGTAGTATACATTTTGCAATATTGACAAGATTATGAAAAAAAATCACAATTATTATCAATAAACACATTAATGTAGTGCAGTTATCTTTTTTACGTTGAACAAAAGGAATTAGATATACAGGGTGTTTCATAATATATGAGCAGGACTTGTGGATGTGATAGCTCGTCCAAAAACATGAATAAAAGTTCACAATAATTTGCCCTCTAAGATGCACCATTCTCGAGATACAAGGTTTTGAAATTAAAAAAAAAAAAGGTTTTTTTAGAATATCTCCGATACAGAAAACAGCTTTTTTATGCATTTTCCACACACAATAAGCTATTTTCAGTCAGAAAAAAATTTTTGTTAATTTATAATTGGTGAAGATTTTGAAGGAGTAGGTATTGGGTGTTTTTCTTCCCAATTTCTACGCCAATAGAAAAAGTACGATTTTGCGACCATTTGAACCGCTAATGTTTTCTACACAAAAAAATTATTTTTCGAGAAAACGTTCGACTTTAGAGCTCACGACTAATAGTACTTTTTTGTGTACAAAATATTGGCGGTTCCAATGGGCGTCTCAAAACCGTACATTTTCCATTGGCGTAGAAATTGGGGAGAAAAACACCCACACTACTCATTCAAAATCTTCCCCAATAATGACTTGACAAAACATTTTTTCTGGCTCAAAACTTAGCTTATTATGAGTGGCAAATGCCTACAAAATCTGTTTTCCATACGATAAACGTTTCCGGAGATATTCACAGAAAATGTAATTTTTTTTAAAATTTTATAGTTCAAATTAATATAAACCTTTTTCCATATTTTTGGACGAGCTACCACATCTTCAATTCCGGTGCTTATATTATGGAACACCCTGTATACCATTATAAATGGAGCGGCAACACAAACCACTAAATGAACTCAGTGTGCTTTATCCGCTCCGACCCACGCTGACCAGCACCGTCTTTAAAAGGCATATTATATTCATTTATTATTCATTGGCTGATTTAAATGGTCATCGGAATACACTCCATTTTTATGACATGATTGCCTATCTGTCTGTTGAGAGATCGCTCGCATTTGCAATAGCCTACTTGTTTTTGTCTGCGATTGCTCGACATAATACAGAAGAGTCTCACTAATCCGACACTTCACTAGTTCGGTACGTCCAATAATCCGGCATCCCCCACCTGCACCTCCGTCACTTAACGAATACGAATACATTCCCATTACGAAATGTTTTTTTATTATTCACTTTTCTATAAAATCCAGCAATCCGAACATTCCAATAATCCGGCATCTCCTACTTTTTAATATTGCCGGACTAATGAGACTCTACTGTACTTTGAAAATGTAATCGGTGGCGTAGAAAACAAAGCACATCCTGTGTGTGTTCAACACATATTGATTGGAATTTCATAATATTTCTCTCTCGAGTATGTTCTAATTTCCAGCTCGGTTAGACTCCTCATGGCAATAATACTACTACTACAATATCGGAAAGCTTCTCAGGCACTGAGAGGAGGTTTAATTTCAAACTTAAAGCGTGATGCTTTCATAATTGGTTCTGGTATATGGAGGATATAATACTATAATGCCCCCCTATAATGTTTTACTACATACGATGTATTGAATACTTTCATAGCAATACCGTGCCGTAATGATGTTTTATGGTGCAGAAAAAATGTCTACCATAAATGAGAATGGGGTAGTAGCTGGCTAGTGGATAAGCTTTAAAGTTTTAAAGCAGTAACAGTAATCATAAGTTGTGAGGGTTTTTTGACAGAAAGTGAGAAAAGTAACCCATATGGTGTCAGTCTGGTGAATGTCTAATTTTTTTTTATAAAAAAGTGCGATATAGTCTCTGTTTGTAGAATGAGTAATAAATTGTATTGGTAGGTACACGGTTATTCATTATATTTTGACACCCACCGACATCTCTTATTACGAGTGATAAAGGAAAAGTTAAAATATAAAAGTTTTCATTTAGTATCTTTTGGTAATAGTGAAAATAATAAAATCACTTGACGACATTGAAAAAATTTATATATATTTTGATTTTGTATTCTTGACTGGATTTATAATAAATAAAGCTCGGCTTCAGTCAAAGAATTTTATTGAATATATGACTGCATCCCCAAGAACATCTTTTTATATATATATATATATATATATATATATATATATATATATATATATATATATGTATATATATTTAAATAGAACACCCTGTATATTGCTATTTAGAATGAAATGTCTCATTGTTTTAAATTCAAATATATCTATTTTTTGGCATTTGGTTCAGTCACTTTTGAAATATTTTAGTTTTAAATATAATACTTTTTCTAAGCTATAAGAAATATTATATATAATTTATAATAAAAACAACGACAACACAACAATAATTGTTTTCTACATAGCCCCTTTGTTTTCGAAGTACTTCCGAATATTGCGTAATAATTTATTATTTATACAAAAGGTAATAAAACTTGGATTTTCTGTGTTCAATTCTAATACTTTGTTATTTTGAGTTTAGTCGTGTTACTTCCAAAGTTACGGGTATTATTATAATACACATTTTTTCAGATATCCGCTTAAGAATCACAAGGGCTTAGATCCGGGCTACTGGCTGGCCATTTTGATGCCATATTAAAATAATATTCTGTTCAACTGGGATATTTTCTAAGAACTGTTCTATTTCCGTCTCAAAAAATTTGTTCGAGTCTGTATTTGGTGTGAATTGGCAGTTCCCGAAAAATGCTTATATTTCCAATTAAATGCCTCCGCTGTTGTGAAAGACGCCTAAGCATTTCAGCACAATATGGAAGCCTCTGTCTTCTATGTTCGTCGTTAAAATTTTGCTCAGGATGAATTCTATGGGTGTGATATTTATGACGTTTTATCTTTCGCTGAATTTTGCTATATGACTTTCCAAACATCTTTTGCAAATCAGGAACTGAGTATTCTGAATTAAAAAAAATAATAGGTAGGTATTCTAACAAAGTCTATAAAGGGATATTTCCATTACCTTGAAAGTAAAGTAAAATATGAAGCTCTTCATCTAAATTTATTTCAGTTGTCCTCTTCTTTTGTTGAACGTTATGCCCTCTTAGAAATGCCTATATAAATATTTATTAACAGGATCCTTCCACCCGGATATATTGGATAATATTCATATCGAACTCTTGTAATGCTGTTATTTGAAAAAAAAATAAGAATTTGATATTATTTTTCAAGTGATTTTCCATTTATGCAATACTGTTTAATCTTCAAATTTTGAATATAAGTAGATAGCACCAACTTCAAAAGTACGAGCATCAATGAAATTAACATTAATTAATTTCTAAAATATAATTTTGCACCACATTAAACGTTTTTAAAGTTCTTGTATAAACCAAACTCGCTGATTCCTTCATATTCTATTAAGAGTTCAACAAATGACATAACAGCAATTAACAGATTTGTATCTGTAACTTTTCTTATTGAAAAGAATCTGTGAATCGATCTTCGAATATTTGTTGATAATTTAGAAATGTATTGATCCCACTTCTGATGCTATTCAAAAAACTATATCAAAATATTTAGCATATAATACTGTATCTTTGTAATTAAGTTATATATTATTTATGTCAGCTTGACTTAAAGTTGTTAAATATCCTATGTAATGAGTCTTATCTAGATATTTAAAAGGATTCAACCAATGTTTACTTTAATCAAACTGTGCTGAACTCAATTTTGAACCCATGAGTTTCCTGAGAATTCGCTTCATCTTCATATAAAATCAAATAAGTATTCTTCACATTCACAGTTTTTGATATTTATTCCCTGTAGTATTCCTAAGATCTACATTTGTGTCCAAAGTAGGTACATAAAAGATAATAACTTCATTTTGCTATTTTAATAGAAATAGAGTTGATATTAGCCTTTCTTTCATTCAAGTCACAGCCCGTGAACTGCAACAACATCTATAAAAAAGTTCTTCCGAATAAATTCAGTCGTTCTTAACAACTAGCAAATGAATAAAATCCTACAGTAAATCCAATGGCGTTGGAATATTGATCACAATGCAGTATTTTAGCATAAAGACCATATTGATCGTTCTACATTCTTAACTATTTCAAGAACTACGTGAAATATCAAGGGCAGCCTACCCTGACTTTCACCTAAATGCGCATTAAGATACTTAACGTGAGGACGATGATACACAGGTTACACTAGTGCAGTAGAATCATCATTACGAATAAATTAACCAGTTATTCTGAATTATTTTATATTAAAATTTATAAAGAAATGATAATCAATAATATTTAGCTAGTGTACCTAAAAATTTGGTAGACCAAAGTCAAACTGAACTGTACAAAGCCTTATCTGTGTCATATTTTACCAGAACGGCTGGTACGAACCATCATTTTAAAATCAGTCTTGTTGATTTTTGTAATAATATCTCAACCCATCAATTTTTGACTGACCGAGATGTACAGGGTGATTCATCATAAATTACCAGATGGATATTTTCGTCATTATAGATCCTACAATAAAGATTAAATTAGAAAATTTGGAACATTCCTTCTGGTGCTGGTACTTGTGAAGTTGGTGCCAAAAGTTATCAATCTAACTGCAACTGCACAACTTCAAAAGTAACAGCACCAAAAAAATTAATATTATTTAGTATTTTTCAGTGCACCAACTAATAACGTCGGTCCAATTTTTTTTAAGAAAAATTTCGCGCGTTTCGCTCCGATTTTTGGTTCATTTGAAAGAGGAGAGTTGAAAAATGGTGCCATATTTAGAGAAACTTAAATCCGAAATCTACTTTTCTGCGAAAACTGCCCCTAAAGAGGGTGGAGCCTGCAATTTTTTCGAAAATCGAAAATCTCAGACGGCAGAATTAAAGATGTGACCATATCCGGAAACGTTTTAGTAGGACATTTTTTCAAAAGAGATAAAGCAATAGTAAAGACTGAAATATGTGCATTTCCACCACCATGTTTTGAGATCTCTGAATAATTACATATTAACTTAACATAAGTACAAATAAATAGTATATATGGGTAATAGGATAAAAGTACTACCTTCTTTGGAATTAGTGAAATCGATTATCCTGATTAATGTGACACCAAAAGTATGAAATAAACATTTTTTACCAAACATTGAACCGAAAAATACACTGGTACTTTTGAAGTTGGTGCCAAAAGTCTTATATCTCACTATAATTATACAAACAGAACCATCAGAATCAACTCAACATCAACTAATAACGTCGATCCAATTTTTGGTAAAAAAATATTTATTTCACACTTTTGAGAGTAACACTAAAATCGTTGAACGTTCACTAATACTCATACTTATTCTATTACCCACGTATATTCTTTGCTTGTAGTTGTTATAATTGAGATCTCAAAGCATCGCTGCGGAAATATGCTTAAGTATTGTTACCATTTTAACACCGATTTAACTAGAAAACCGTAACTCTAAGGAAAAAATGCTCATTATAAATGTTGCTACAAATAATTATGACTTTCATGTAGTATCGAAAGATTTTCAATTTTTGAAAGAAATCGCCCTCTCTACATAGCAAAAATACATATATTTGAGAATTTAACATGCCTCTATCTCGAAAAACGTAACTCTTTTGAAAAAATGTTCAATTTAAACATTTCCGGATATTGTCCTATCTTTAATTATACCAAATCAAATTTTCGATTTTCGAGAAAATTTGCCCCATACACCCCCTTCGTGGGCGGTTTTCGGAAGGAAGGAGATTTCGGATTTGCGTTTTTATGAATATGGGACCATTCCGCAAGCCTCGTCTTTCAAACTTATCAGAAATCATCAAAAAAGCAGACAGTCGAATTGTATACCTCCTCCGTTCGGAGTTCGTCGGTCAAAAATATTTCAGCATTAAAATGATGTTATCATTTAGATAAAGTTAACATTGAAAATTCAGTATGTATTTATCAATAAATTTTAATTATTATAACAAATAACAATGCTTCTATCAAGCGACAGATCTCCAGTAAGATTGCTTGGAAATTTTATTTTAGTGTATGAACTACAATTTCATATAGGTATCTATAAGATTTGTTGTTTCTTACTCCGAAATTCCATGAGACATTTAATATCAATATTCACTTCACGTAAACATCTTAATCTGCAAAATGATAATAAAGTGTAGGATTCAACAATCACTTTGTCAAAATGTTCTTGCTGACATTGTCTGAGAAAGAGCAGACGAAAATTATCATACAAATTTATTTGTTTCTTTGAACTAGCGACTTAAACAATAATAATAATAATAATAATATGCTTGTTTATTTGTTTATATTTCGACGACGGGTTCTGTGAACTACAAATTTTGTTAATGAGGAAATATTTATTATCTTACACTGACGGTGATATATGTATATATTTAGAAACAGTAACTGTAACTGGATTCCCGAAACTTGTTTATTGACGAAAATCGATTATAAGGCTGCTATGGGGCTACACAGATTAGGCAATTTGAGTTGATTTGAATTAATGATGGTAGAAGAAGATAACGTGGAAGATGATGATAAATTCTCATTTTAATGGAACGTATTTTGGAGTATTGCAAAGGGTGTGGCGGAACAGACAGTTCAGTTTTGAAAAGCTATAAAAAAGGGCAAGTCGAACTCACTATCACTTTTACCAATGGAGAAAAAAAAGTACTTTTTCCATAAAACGAATAATGAAATGTTTTACTTATGGTGCCGACATAAGTGGACCCCTTGTATATTGAGGATCACTTATCGAGATAAAAACTATCCTATATCTCAAGTTGAACCAAGTATTACACATTTACAAAATTTCATTAAAATCGATTGAGTGATTTCCGAGATAAGCTTCAACAAACATCGTGACATTTTTATATATCAACAGAGACAACCGTGGTAGTCTCTAATATCAAGAAAATATTCATTAATAGTCTTACAATGTAATGAGTTGTAATTATTTCTTAAATAAATATTTTTTACCAAAAATTGGACCGGCCTTATTAATTGGGGCACTGAAAAATACAAAATAATATCAATTCTTTTGAAGTTGTGGCATTGGGATGTCATCGAAGACTTTTGGCACCCACTTTAAAACTACCAACTCTATATATTATCTTGTATTTTTCAGTACCCCAACTAATAAGGTCGGTCCAAAATATTTATTTTACACTTTTGAGTTTAATATTAGTCATGAATATCGTTGAACGCTAACTTATACCAAAGAAGATAGTACTTATCCTGTCTCCCAAGTATATTCTTTGCTTGTACTTTGTTATTATTTAGAGATCTCAAAACATCGCGGCGAAAATATTCATATTTCGGACATTACCACTGCTGTAACCCGAAAACCGTAACTTTATTTGAAAAATGCCCAATTTAAACGTTGCCACAGTAATCTCCTCTTTAATTTGGCCGTCTCATATTTTGAGTTTTTCTAAATATGGCACCATGTCTCAACTCATGTCAAATGAATAAAAAAAGCTGGGTCTGCGTCGGACCAGACGGTGGAGTTATACTGCTTTGGCTATTCGCGCACACCCACTCACACACACACACAGACAAGATATATAAATAAAATATATGACATTTTTCTCTGACAGCTGAAAATCAATCCCATAGGACGTATTACCCTTACGTATTTGTGTACCAAGTTTGGTGTCGATCGGTCAAGTATTTTCCGATTTATAGTGACAGACAGACAGGATGATCAAAACAATAACTACCTCAAAAAAAATCGGTAGTTAATAAAGAAATTTAATATATAATTTAATTATAAAAAATTCCTGTAAAAGCCAGAACGTACAAAAAATAAACGAAAACGTATAATCGACGATTTTTCTCACTTTTAGCGTGACGCGGTTTCTCGACCAACACCCCATCCCAACGAGCCCAAAGAAAACTTCAAAAATCATCAAAATCTGAGCACGTTTACTATATTATGTATACAACGCGAGCACAAACCAAAAAAAAAGCAGACAGTCGAATTGCAAACCTCCTCCATTTGGGAATTCGGTCAAAAATAATCTCCAGTGCCTAATGTTATAATATTTGCCATTCCACCAATAAAAAAATACCATTATTAAGGTGTTAAGTTAGACCCATGGACAAGCGAAATTTATCAATAGATTTGCGTAAGAGAACAATAGAGCCAAGTATTCAATGACTGGACCCTAAATTACGTAGGGTATCCCTCTTCATTATTGGCTCTAATCCGATTTGCTTTGTATTCCTACTGCTAAGGAATTCAAAGGAAGTTGCTTCCTAGTTTAGCCAATATAGTTAAAGTACAATAATTAAATTGCTTTGGGCCTGATACTATGTCATTATACCTTTGTTAAATGTTGAAACAAATTGAAATAGAACCAGATCCCTCAATTGTTTATAATTCTCATTCATCTAGGAAGCCAATGCTTCAAAATTTTAGTCACTGTAAAATCTGTAGATATCTTTTTGATTTTAAAATATTTATTTTCGGAGTCTGAACGTGAGATTTTTTTGTATAAATCGTGAGCTCAATTCTATACAAAACTTATTACCTAGAGAAGACTAGATTCTTTAGTTCACCAATAAATAGAAGTACTGGGATAATTTTGACCAAATTTATAACAAAAATTTCTTTTGAATAAATAAGGTAACTTGGATTAACATTTACTGCCACAAGCAGCATGAAGCGTCCTATTTCATAGATGTATATGCTTATCACGACATCTATCGATCTAACGGAGAGCTATCTTTATACTGTGTTCTTGTAAATAATGTTTTCTACATACAATACCATACCTTTTAGAAATTGCTGAACTGCACAGCTAGATAACTCTTACAGCTTCATAATAATAAATATTTATCCGAATTAATCAATATTTTTTTCTATACCAGGTTATCAAGATGAAGTGACAATAGATATCACAACATGTCATCTCAATCGAGCAAAAGTCAATCCACATGTGTAGAAGCAAAGATAATGGAGTCATTATCTTTGGTAGAACTATTAAAAAAATAATTTCACATTTCTTAAAAAAACAGATTCAAAATACCTTACCATACCAAGGATTTCTACCAAACAAATATGTACAAGTATGGCATAAGGTCCATGGATTTTAATTAAATTTCTCCAGTATACACGGATTGTAGTCAAAATTGATCGCAGTTACAAAAGATTTTATTGAACAAAATACAAAGTATACAAAGTCTATCAACAATCACCTACATTCGTTGTCAGAGAGCCTTAAATATTATTCTATAAAAAAACCTGAAACTCTTTCAAATTTGCCACAGCCTGCTTGTAGATTTTCCCTTCAGCCAGTTCTTCTGGCTCGTGTTTTAATAATTCCAAAGCTTCTAGGAGAATCTTTTTCGAATCCTAAAATATATTCATCAATAAATATATCCATCTAAATAAAGGAATAGATTTTAAAAAATCTTACAAGTAGTGCTGTATGTAAGACATCAGGATCATCTTGATTTCTTCTACCCATTTCGGCCAGAGAGGCATGTAACTCAAAGAGTAAGAGACCTCGTACCCTCTTTTCACCTACAATGTAATTTTTATTTTAAAACAATCTTAAAATCTAGTTTTAAACTAACTAAAAAGTTTTAACATAAACTTTAAATCTACTTGAGAGCAATTTAAATTAAAGCAATGAAAAGTTGATGAGTCTTTCACAGCCTCCATTTTACCTGGTATCAAATTATACATCAGATTTGCCAAACTTTGACACAGCCTTATTTTCTCTCCCAATTCAGCATACGATACCATTGCCAAGCCAACTTCATTCTCTTGTCCAATCAAATCGGACAATGCCAACTTGACATCGGTCAAGTAAAAGTGATTTCGATGCAATAGCTGCTCATACGTTTCAATAAAGTTTCGACATTCCCTCGATACGCCCTTTGGCATCTCATTCAAATCTCTTCCGATTCGTTCCAGCAAGTCACAGACGGAATAAGATGATAGAGAGCTTTTGCATTCGTTGCAGTGCCAATCGGCACCTTTTTCATTGTTACTGTTCTCGATGAAGGTTTTTGGCAAAAGATAGCCTTGGCAATTACTAGAAAACAAGAATAGCTAGTAAAATTCCTAAAGAACGTTGAAACTTTTCACGAATACAAATAAAGCTCATGAATTTTATAGGCCCTACGCTTGCAACTAAAGCAGAGCACTGAGTTTGTCCCGAGGTCAAGACCCACCCACAAATGAAGGTCATTACAAGGTCACTTACTCTCCATGGGCTTGAATCTTGGAAGAAGCGGACCAGTCTAAACATATCATAGTTATCATGGTCTTTACAAGACGCACCAATTGGAATGAATCAAAATCATCAATGGGCAGCGATTTGAGCTCGTAAAGAATACGGAATATCTCAGGATGAATCTCAGTTAAACTCTCTGGGATTACGTATCTAAAAAAAAGGAGCAAAGGTCTCATAGCTTCTATGTGGTTAATACGAGAAGCTGTTGGAAGAAACGGTGGTCCTAAACCTTCAACACTAGTATGGATTTAAATCAGATAGTATATTAAGGTAATAAAGAAAAACATTACAGCATACCTTGAAGATATAAGAGGACTAGTGGTTATGAAGATAAAAGATAAGATAAAAGGACTAATGCTTAGAGAAACTATGGAAGCGATAAGATCAACACCGATAACTGCAAAGTATTCGTTTATGGGTATCGTACTTCCACAAGATAGGCTTTTAAATCAAACTAATCATTAGCAGAAAAACAAAATTTAGAAGGAAGGGATGTTCGAAGCTACTTACAAAGGAATGTAAAAGAAGACATAAAGAAAAATGAAAATTATGTAAAATTTGTTTCCCAAGCAGTAAGGACTGGTAGATAAAGTAAATCAGGCTAATGGGCACTCACGAGCCATTTGCTACATAAAAGGGTCCAGGAAGGCTGACCTTGTTGTTAAACTTACCCCTCGATCTAGGATTGCTAATTCTGGAATGTTATAAGTTATTAGATAAAGTTGGGCTGTCAAATTGCTATGTGCTCTGGGACATGGTAAGGCTAGGAAAAGTAAAATCTACAGATCAATTAATGAATTTTTATCTGAAGATATGTCTTTTAGATAGTTCTCGATTGGTGATAACGAAAGGTGAAAAAAACATGGCAGCAATGAGTTATGAGCAAAAATGTTTGTATTAGGTATTTAAAGGAAAGTTAAGATCGTTGAAAGGAAGTTAGCATTGCTGAAATGAAGTTCTAGTCGTTGGGCTTTTGGTAAGGAGTCAAGATCTTCTCAGTTAAGAAATACATATCTAAAGAGTATAGAAGAAAAAAAGTTCTGTTAAGTACTAACTACACCAAAGTAGATCACTAAAAATACAAAATATCTTCGAAGGATTAGCTGAACTGTAGATTCTGTGGTAATAAGGAATATTATTATCATCGGCTAATGCAAAGCTCTTACAATAATAAATACTTCTCTATTTCTGGGAAAAGACCTTAAGTTAGTACTGTAAACCAAAGGAAATAAGAATGGGATCGTCAATTGCTAGCCAACCGTTACATATCGAGTTGTTCTATTGTAGGGCCATTTCGATATCAAACAAACATGAACCATACACATATATCTACCTATCTTGACATTTGAGCGCACTGAAATAGGTGTCGAATTCCGTGGGGTCGGAGCATCTATGACACTCACACCAGAAGAATTTTGTTTCATGCAAGTGTTGCCGTCTATTGGGTGTGCCCCATAAGGGATCCGTATAGCAGATGCTTAGATTGTCACCTTTCTTGATTAGGCTACCCGCAGATATGAGAACGCCACCTTTGCTTGTGAATGATTTGGCACAGTTGGCGCTGCAGTTGTGCTCAAACATGGACGTATTTTCATAGATGGCAATGTGTGGGGGCTCTGTCAAGGGCACTTCATGCGAATTTACCTAAAATTCCATCAAATCTGTATGTTTCATTAACATTATGAAGTGTTTCCTATTACTTTTCTCTATTCAACTACTGGTACTTACCATAACAATTCCGCAAACTCTCAAGATATCTTCCTCAGTGAAAACATTATCGAGTTTAAAGAATCTCAGGATGAATTTGGCCACGCTGATTCGGTCCTGTTCGTATTTCTGCGTTCCTTTCCGTTCCTCACAGTGCGATTGAAGCATGTCAATTTTCTTCCATACTTCGGGAAGAAACTGCTTCTGATACAGGACTCTCAACACTGTTATGCATTGATATGTGGGATGTACCATACCAAAGTTTTTGATGGAAACCTATGTAGAATATCAAATCAATTCCCGTAACTCGATTTAACTGAGCTGAATCTAACCATTAGGTATGAAAAAAATATTTCAGTGATTGTTTGAAGGCAAAATCTAGTTTGATATTCTATGATAAAGTACTAAAGATATAGACGATAAGAAATTGGATGCATTTATGATAACCAGGCATCGTTCTTTCTCATTCGTTCTCTTCATTTCTGCTGAAAAGGGCTTCCTCTTCATGACGTAATAAATTCTCCCTGAGCTAATATGTTTGCCACTTTAAGAACTAATAAAAAAGAACGAGGTCTTTGGGAGATAATGAAGTTATTCTACCTTGTCGCCACGGAGCACAGTGTACCGACATTCTGGAATATGTCCAGGAGCCTTTTCGCATATTTCACTACACATGGGCCATCCACATTTCGAACAAGGTCGGCTGTGTTTCTTTGTGAGCCCTTTTCCACAACCTAAGCAAACTGGTACGGTGACTTGAGCAGGACCCCATATCAATGGACTCTCTTGAAGGATCACCTCACCAGGCTTTATGTCTCTGGTGGCTTTGAGGTGTCTTCCCAAAATTTCGTTGGTATGAACCTTGGAAATAGAACAATAATAATAAAAAAATAACTAACTTATTGACATCATACTACAATGTCATACTATCAGAATAAGTGAAAAAGCAAAGTTACTAAGCCGTAACACTAGTTAATTCAACAAAGCAATCGAAAATATCTTGATCTTTCGAAAATAATGTAACAAGATCACCACGGACAAATCAAATGTGAAGCCCAACTCTTAAAACACATGTTTTCAGTATTCATTACTTTAAAATGGCTGATTGAGAACTAAAAATAAGAGACAACCTGTTCAACATAATCGCATATCAATATAGGTGCGAGTACCTTAAAAGGTCGACAAACTTTCTTGTGACTCTTCCAATCGCTCTTCTGGTGTTCCTTGGAGCAATAATATACTGAATGACATCCACCGCACTTTTGAGCTGCTGGACTCTGACACACAATGCATTGAGTCGTCTCTTCGGACGACGACATTACTCAATAATCAAAAATCACTTACTAATAATTACAGACACTTTGATGAAACTACTCCTCAAATAACGATTAGTTCTAGTTCAACAAACACATCGTACGCGAACACGGCTGTTTGTTATACAGTATCTCTCTAACGCTCAATTTTTTATGTAACCAGCGACAACGGAACATTAATAGCAGAGCGACATACATTCTGTTTAAAAATAGATCCGCTGTTTGTTATACATATACATAATATCTAGTAGTTGAGACTACCCACTTTGTATGCTTTATTTTTTATTGAGCATATCCATAACATAGAGTGATTGGCTTTCCAAAATGATTGTAGCTATAGGCCGGCAAATCATTACAGGTTGTTATTCACTTATGAAATAGCGAGTTTTAATTTTATTTTTCTCTAGACCATCAACACATGTTGGTAAGTAATAACCCATTCTACATCTAGTATGACTCCCAAAGATATGTATTTATTAACCCATCGCATTACCATTATCATTCCTTTGGTTTTAAGATTTAAACACAAAAAATGCATCTTTAACTAAAGTTTTATAATTTTTTTGCTAATTATCTATCAACATACTAGAAGATGATCGTGAGTTCGTCCACGCATACTGTTTGTAATAACTAGGATATTAATAACGGTCTTAGTTTATGACCTTGTAGTATCCCTATTTAATTATCTTGTATGTTTTTTTCAGGTTTTTGTACGTAAATCTCATTTTCCGTTTTTTTTGCTATTTTTCACAATTATTTGTGGTTTGATCATAATATAACCTCTCCATTTTTTTTTTTCTCTTTGCTCATTTATGTGTAGATTGATCACATCATTATTAAGATATAAAATGCTGCAAAAAGCTATTTGAGAAGTATTCAGCAGGAAGAAATTATATAAGAAATATTACTATGAGAAGTAAATTTTATTTTGCAATTTATAATTTTGTTAATATTTTGCACCTTTATATGTGGATTGATCATATTAGGTATACCTTATTTAGACTTAAAATACTAAGAGCTGCGGTTTTTGTTAGCACTTGCTGCTACAAAACGAATCCGTAAAATTTCCCAATAGTTCCTAATAAGTGGTTACCCGTTTTTGCCCTGCGATAGAGACTTTGGGAATCTCAAAGTTATTAGAAGAGCAGATCACGTCTGTATCTGCTGGAAGATTATGAAGCTATGATCATGATCCAGACTTGCCAAAAAAAAAACACGCCCTCTAAGTTTTCGACTATGACATAAAGACATCATAGACTTCAAAAACTAGCTTGTAATACATTATATTGCTGTAAAAAAAATGTTCTTCCTCAGAACACATTTTATCAATTATCTCAAAACGAATTTTTTGCTGTTGTACTGTTTTTCTTCTCACCTATTCAATTATATTGGTGCTGGTACTTGAAGTTGGTGCCAAAAGTCTTATATCTAATTACAATAATTGCACAACTTCAAAATCAGCACCATTATAATCAATATTATTTTGTATTGTGACATTCCATACACAAATTTATATTTATTGACGATTTAACAGTGATTGTACTTATTTAGTTGGCTGAACCTACACATTTTTAAATCAATTTAGATTTTTCTAAAACAATAGTCATTATTATATTTGTGTTTCACAAACGATTTCTGATAAATTGAGTAAAAAATAGAGAATGTAAGGTCTATTCTCAAGACGTGTTGGCTAATCGGTGTTAATTATTCAACAATCCAATAACTCATTAAATACTGAGTCACAAAAAACATATTATCTTTGACCAGAAGAAACTCTATATATCATCTAAGTTTGCGAAAATCTTGTGCCAATAGATGGCGTTAAATACTGGTGAAAAACCGTAGATACTGCGATCTTAATAAAATTACAAATAATTGTTATAACGATCACAAATTTTTATTCACAAACTCAGCTTTAATTTGGTATATTAAGTTGAATTGATTGAATAAGAAATGTTCAATAAAATTCCGTTGTCAACCAGCTCCATAAAATGGAGAGTTATACAATTCGATGGTATGTTTGTTTGTTTTATGTTTGTTTTAGCGTTCCTAATAGTAAACGACGTATAATTATTTAATATCTGGAGACCGAGCTTTTCTCGGGTAAAACAGGATTTAAGATGGGTCTATAAGAGTTACTAAGAATATTTAAACTTTAAAATGTATTGCGATCGGTAAATATTGCTTTTATTGTTCAAATATTCGTAAGTTATAGATTTCGAAATAAATATGAATGTGGAATATGAATAATAAATATAACAAAACTCTTGAAATAGCTAGTATGGACCTCAAGGGTCACACCGATTAAATATGAAAGTATTGTCAATCGATTTCTCGACTCCGAAACCCCTTTTCGCTATTTTTTACCAACAGAATTCGAACCGAGGAACTCTAGATTAATACCCCGAAGTTTAACCATAGGACTATTTTTTCCTATGATATTATCGGGTTCATATTGATATCTGACATAATCTGTAAAACTCCTAAAATGGGAATATTAATTACTGAAAACGACTTTTCTCGTGAATGTGAATACAACTAACAACTAATCGATTCAATACACTTCAGAACCCATACATATGAATTTTCATCTAAATCGGTAGACTCTGGTGACTGGTGGAATCTGTTCCGAGATAAAATTTGCATATATATATATATATATATATACAAGCATTGCTAGTTCCAAATCGAACATTATTAGATCCAAAATATCCTTCCCAATAAACGATATAAAAATATCTGGCAGGATTGAAGAAGAAATAATTTCCAAGAATATTTAATTGCGACATCTAAAATAAGAATAAACAATCGGATTGTCACAGCTATGTTTCCAAATCAATAAATAATACAGAACAGAAAAGAATATAGGTACTTAATCAAATCTTTTAGATTTTCGATAAATGAATGTACAAAATAAGAACTTTATTCCATAATTATAATTTTTAAACTTTGCATATAGAATCTTTTTGATTCAATTTCAAAAACATAGATACATTTCAAACATATCAAGAATTTTGACGAATAATGAATACCTAACTCAAAACTATTATCTAAATGAATAGCTTTTTAAAAATAATAGGTGGATCTATTATAAAATGTTAGTGAAAGAATTGTTTTTATCCAACTGTAACTGCGCATCTACAAAATTAGGCGGCAATTTGTAAAAATCATCGTGAGATGTTGAGAGCGTTATTCGCTCTTCTCTTTCTTTGACTTATTCTTAAATAATTATCTACTTAATTAAACTTACCCGAAATTTATCCATATGGCCGTTGTTATACGCACTTAATACATCACAGACTCAATATTATAAAGTCAACATACATGTTTATTATTCATATAATTTACCGGTTGTTGATATGTTATAATGAGAACCTGGGGCATTAATATAGTCTAAATAATAATGTTGCTGAACCAGACACACGAAACAGAGACGTACCTAGTTAAGTAGGTATAATAATTGAAATAATATATAGATCTGTTACATTGTGAATGCACCATGCACCGGAATTTTGTTTAGAATAAATAGTTTGTGCACAAGGCAAGTAATTTCACACTTGAAATTAAAAACGAGCACCAGAAAAATATGATTCTCTTCACCTTGAAAACTAATATATTATTTGTAGGAGGCAGTGTGAATAGTTAGCTATTCCTCGTAAGTAAATGTTGGATGAATCACTGAATAAATATAATTATTTTTATGCTGCTTGACATCCATTTGAGATATTATGTATACAGAGTGTCCCAAATTGTGTAGGATAGCAAGGCTATCTTTGTTATTAATAAATATAGAGTTTCGGTTAAAAGAACAATGATGTAGGTATATAGAGTTTATTAGGCTGATTCACGTTCTGCTTAGAAATTCCGAGCAGTTCCGAAGATATTCGGAAAGAAAGAAAAACTACTTTTGCAAAAAAGTCCAATATTTCCATTACCGTGAAAAGAAAATTTTAGTACAAAAGTTGCTGGATTCATTAAGATAAACGTCATTTTTCGTTTTTTCCGAATATCTTGGGAGCTCCTCGGAATTTTGTAAATTTTTAAGTAGAATCTGAATCAGCCTATTAAACGGTACCTTTATCCTGTATCTTTATTGATATCAAAGATAGCCATGCTAACCCAATCAATTTGGGACACACTGTATAGTTACGCTTTATTTTTGTATAAATAAAGATAATGTGATACGAAAACAAAAATAGTTTTCGCACACTACAGGCCAAACCCTTAATTTTTATGATATCTATATGCTATAAATATATTACATTTTGCAATCAACATTTATAAGATTGTCTATCAGTATTTAAGTAATTAGATAAAGGTAGGTACTTATTTCGTAGACAGTCAAGGTCAAGCGCCTACGCTAATCAATCTTCCTCGAATTCATTATTATTATTTTTACGCCTCAGTTGACATCACTCCAAAATAGCGTAGTGTATAAACTAAACGGCTTCTTAAGTCGATATCAGGAATATTAAAAGATAGGTATACTTCCAAAAGTTGAAAGGGATTATTAGAAAATATTTTTCACAAAAAATTGGACCGACGTCCAATCAGTTGATGCACTGAAAAATACAAAATAATATTAATTTAATTGGTGCAGTTACTTTTGAAGTTGTGCAGTTGCAATTAGTTGATAACTTTTGGCACCAACTTCACAAGAACCAGCACCAATAGAATTAATAATATTATTTTTTATTTTTCAGTGCATCAACTAATAACGTCGGTTCAATTTTTTTTAAATATTTGTTTCACATTTTTGAATATACAATACTTCTTTGCTAATACCAATGAAGATAGTATTTATCCTATTACCCACGTATATTCTTTGCTTGTAGTTATTATTGAGATTTGAATACATCGCTGCGGAAATACGCATAAGTATTTTATATGTTACCATTCTACCACCGTTTTAACTCGAAAACAAACCGTAACTCTAAGGAAAAATTTTGATTATAAATGTTGCTACAAATAATTAGGTCTCTCATGTAGTGTCCACAGATTTTCAATTTTCGAAAGAAATCGCCCTCTCCAAATACCAAAATATACATATTTGAGGATTTAACATGCCTCTATCTCGAAAACCATAACTTTTCTGAAAAATGTTCTATCTTTAATTATACCACCTCAGATTTTCGATTTTCGAGAAAAGTTGCCCCCACCACTCCCTTCATGGGTGGTTTTTGGAGGGAAGAAGATTTCGGATTTGCGTTTTTATGAATATGGGACCATTTCTCAAGCCTCCTCTTTCAAATGAATCAAAAATCATCAAAATCGGAGCTCGTTCACTATATTAAAGGTCAGCACGAACCAAAAAAAAGCAGACAGTCGAATTGTATACCTCCTCCGTTCGGGGTTCGTCGGTCAATAAGTTTGTTTTGTTATAAAAATGCGGTTCCATCGAGCTGTTGAGTGAAAAAACATTTTCTACAAAACTTTAGTTTATGTTCATATTATGTTGGAGTTTAAATGTTACTACCATGTTGTATTCTTTCACTTGTATCGATATGTTTAGATGTTTAGTGCGACCCTTGAGGTCAACACTAGCTTTTCAGAGATTGGCTCCATACATTTCGCAGCAAAGAGTTATCAAGGGGTGAGAAATCGATTGTTATGACCGTCTCATATTTTATAAGTTGTCAATTGTAATTGTAAATGTAAATTGCTCTACAAATTTCAAATTTATTGCAAGGCTTTTCGGAATCGAAAAATCGATTGGTGGTACTTAGATACTTTTTTAGATATTTAGGAATTTGCAGCTAGGATTTTCCATGGACAAGAAATCGATTAATTATACTCACATGTTTTGTGGATGCGACTATCGTGGTCCACAATGGCTTTTCGAGAACGTTCCGACAGACTTCGATGAAAATCTGTATGAAAGGGTTTTTGGGGTCCAAATAATGATAGATGATATATGTTCATTTTTGATGGGTGACAATTCGGGTTCCATACTAGCTACGTCAGAAATGGTTTTGCATTTTGGAGTTTAAAAATCGATTGGTGACACACCTTTCATGGGTGTTACTATTAGAGTCCACATTAGCTATTTAAAAAAAATACGAGCACCAATAGATTCATCATTATTTCGCATTTTCCAGAGCACCAACTAATAAAGTCTATCCTATTTTTTGTGAACTATATTTCTTTTTTATACGTAACCAATATACAATGAAACTAATTAAATTATTCAATAGCTTCGCTGTCCCACCCCTGCCAAACCTGTCATCTTTTTTAATCAATAAATTAACAACTACCTACATTATCCTTATGCAACATTTAACGCTACAGAATTAACAAGTAAGTTGCCTAGCGTACTTCTAATTATTTGTTCACCAATATCGAGTTTATACCAGGTGTCAAACAATCTCTAAATTTTTCTAAGAAATAAATCCAATCAAAGAGCTTCAAATGGATAAATTATCATGCTTTAGACACAGCAACGGTCAATTGTCAAAATTTCTCGACTTATTCCAAAACCACTTTGTAGTATTTTCAGCAGGTATAAGTATTCTACTTCAAAACCAAAAGGAAATTTTCTGTATAATTCAAAGTTTTTATCAAATATACCGTGTGACTTCAAATTTCAAAATTTAAATGTGTATCCTGTCAAACCGGAAGTGTGTGAATATTTCTATGATACTTCTTACAAAGGATAGTAGAACTGTATAAAAAGACTAAAATATTGAATTTTAGTTTCTAAAAACAACTGCTCTTTCTCATCGAACCTCACTAGCAATCATGTAGTCCAGGCCAGTTAGAATTAATTTTAATTTTTGATTTTTAATTTTAGAATTTAATTTTATTTAATTTTATTTTTGGGGTTACAATGTAAAAGTTAAGTTTTATTCTGAATTTTATTTTATTTATTGACGAATTTTGGTTTGAGATTGAGTTATTTTCATCTCCACAACCTTTAAGATTGATAATGAAACTATATAGTTTCGAAACATGTCTCTGATGGTAATTATGTAAGCAATATATTTTGTGGAGAAGACTGTGAGTTTCTTTTTTTTTTCTACAACTGTGATATGGCACTGAAACAATACAACTGAGACACCCGGTATATAGAGTCTTAGTTATATAGAGGTAAATTTGACCATCACTCGTCTACATTATCAAGTAGAAACAGCAGAAAGTTTGTTAATCTGAAAACTCTTTTGTATAAAAAGCATATAATGGAAGTTTTATTTTCAATTTTCATAATAACTGTCACTTCCAACAGGTCCTATGTGATTTATAAACAAAA
The DNA here is from genome assembly GCA_958507055.1 of Crioceris asparagi. Classification (NCBI taxonomy): domain Eukaryota; kingdom Metazoa; phylum Arthropoda; class Insecta; order Coleoptera; family Chrysomelidae; genus Crioceris; species Crioceris asparagi. The sequence goes on from OY293826.1 coordinate 6,904,748, forward strand.
TAGGCTATCGAAAAATAATTTATTGATAATTAAACATCACAAGTTTGTTTGGTAAAACGTGAGTTAGATCATAACAAAAAAAAACTAAATTACATCATTTGAAAAAGTAATAATCCAGGATCTGAACGTGGTATTCTACATTTTACCAACTATTTTTTCCCAATTTTTAATCTGCAGCAAAGCATCTCCAGCTGCCACACCCATCTGTCCTTCGGGAGAACTCTTCGGTTCATATCCCAAAATATGGCTGGCCTCCAACAAATACCTCACAATTTTCCTCAGTCTAGACTTAATTTCAGCAACCGTAAGAGACTGATCAGCCACACGCCTTGACAGCAGGATCATCATGGGGGCATGGATTTCATACAAAGTTACACCTTTTAACAGAATAAATACAAAAATATAAGCTAAATAATATCTGGCAAGATTCCATACCTCTAATTCTACTGTATCCTGGTTCAATTATATCCAAAACTTTCAATAACTCTTCGCAGATCTCGATTTTTCTTTCCAACATATCTTCACCTAGTTCATATATTAGGTAACCATCAATTTTGCCATAAAGTTGACTCAATGAAACTTTAATGCCTAAATTCAGATAGTGAGTGGGATGCAAAACGTTCCTGTACTTGTCGAGAAAATTCTCCATGGCAGTGACATCGTTACAATCAATATCATCAGACTCCTGCGATATCCTGAAATATTACAGTCGAAAATGTTGCTACTCGAATCATTCAATGTTTCTTTCGCCATTCCTCCCAATCCTGAATGATGTTCTAGCCCAAACCCAAAAAATGGTTCAGAAAGCATACAGAGACAGTGGTCTACGATCTTTCTTCTAGAATCTCTAGATGATTGCAAAAGAGACAAAAATATCACTTGGATACATAATGTTTCAAATAGCCTATCAAGAAATCTGCAATCAGATCATAGCAGTCACTCTTGTTCATTGCTAGCAACAGTCCATTGGAAACCACAATGGCTTCCAACGTACTAAGAGTCTGATCTAAGTTTGAAAAACGAATAATTGAAAAACAAAAATTCCATCGTTGTCGGAATACAAATCGTCACGAAAACGAACCTGATAGTTGAACATCAAAAAGAAGATAATACTCTGAAACTCACTTACCTATCAATTAACAGTTTAACTGATTTTGCAGTTATAGTGTAACCTGGACAATCACCATTCGATCTTTTGCAGCTCCATGAAGACTCAAAGTCCAACGGGTCGTTGGATAATACTAAACCAGTTTGACATTTGGGACAAATCAAGGCACTAGTGTAACTGCCCAGCTCTTTAGGATCCATACACCTTCTACAGTGACATTCAAAGAATTTGTTGTTAAGCAGGTGTGAGCGCCTCTTCAGCGTATCCTGTAGCAGAAAATTTTCAAGATGATTAGGTATATATTACTGATTAGAGTGTATGGGAACTTCCAAGCATCGATACCTACTATACTGCTTTTCATGGAATAGAGATAAATGTGTAATTTTGCAAGAAAATCTTCCTTGATTAGCAAGTAAGTTATACGAAATAAGGTTGCTTTTACCTGCAGAGTGTACGCATAACTCATAGTTATTGGATAACCAGCTGGTATTGCTGTCGAAGCTCGAACTGTAAGTCTGTAATCGTTTTCGTCGTCTATGTGATTTGTGTTTGGGACACAATCGTGTGACATCAAAAATGCTGTTGGATAGAGACCCCGTATATTGATTCCTTGCTGACCAATTTCGAAACAGTTCACCTGCATTGCAGAAAATACATTCAAATATGAAGAATACCACATGTTTTTTTGTTATTGTCTTTTAAGTGTTTGTCAGAAACTAACCTCTAAAACACCACAAATGGTATGAATCTCCTCATCTAAAAACTCTGTCATATTCCAGTCTTTCACAACTCTATCCACCACGTTCACTTGATTGCTGTTCCAAACTTCAGGAATGTTCTTTCTTATAGCATTATGATGTTCCATATTCAAAATGGCCGAATATGTTGTTGGATCAGAAGTTTTTAGTAACAGGCAACGTAAAGGTACAATGGCTTGCAGATTGGCACTTAAATTCGTATAATCATTGTAATCTAGAAGTTTGTGTGATTTTGTTTCTTTTAGGACAGTACATTCCAGATCTGTGTGACCATAGGGTTTTCTTAATCCAGGGCATTTTCGAGAGCATAAGGGCCAGTCGCAGTTTGAACATCTGAAAAATTGGAAATTGTTTTAAGACAGCCTTGGAAATATGGGAAACAAAAAAATATACAGTAGAAAATTGAAAAATGCTAGGTAGGAGTTAGTTATAGTTTAGAATATAAAAGTGTTGAGTTCTTCAAAATAATTGAAATTAGTCAGAAGATGCCGAAAAATATATTTGAAAAATGTGATATAAATATTCCTTGAATTTGAAATAATATCAACTTTAACCATAAACAGAATTTTGCAGGATATTTTGAAACTTCTGGACTACCAGAAAGAAGGGATTGGATATATTGCGTGTGTTCCCAAATTCGATCCAGTGCATTGATAAGTACCAAGAATGCATTGACAAGGATATGTAACACTGTACTGACCAGTATACTGGATCGAATTGAGAAACGAACGCAGTGTAGGTACTAATTCCTGATTAATAAAACAAGATGCTAACTATATTCCGAGTGTTTGGACTTATAATGAATAAAAGTGATACTTAAGACAAAACAAATACATTACCTTTTTATTTTCTTCTCCATTTCCAAATTCTTGTAGCATCCTAAACATTGTACTTTGCAGTCCACGCAAGGTCCAACGACTATCGGTACTTCCGAAAGAACAATTTCACCTGGTTCTATCTCCTTCTTGGACACCATGTACCTAGAAATACATTACTATTTACATAAATTTTCCTCAATTCAACAGCACTAATAACATTTTACCTTCCCATACGTTTTGATAATTTGATATCATATGTGGAGCCATGCTCAATAATATGAGATTCCCCACTTGCATCACTACTTGTCAGGGATTCGGATCTGTTTCTCAGTTTGTGATGGGACTGAAAAATAATAGAATAGAACATTTTTTCAGATTAGTACATTTTGGACAATAAGATCCACCAAGGGTTGTAAGGCTAGCCTAAACAGAAGAATGGATGATGAAGACTTAGCGAGTCAAGAGTTTTGACTTGAAAATAAGTTTTGTTTGGTATCAAAAGAAGAAAACTTCAGATAAATTAAAATTGCCTTTGGTATGAAGATAGTACTTGAAGAAGAAAAATTCAAGTTAAACATTTAGAGCACCTCTAAGATCAATTATTTGTTTGTGGGTTCGACAATGGATTGCCATTGTCATCAGAAAGTTTCGGGTCTTACTCAACAGAGTAGAAGTTTGAGAGCATTAACGAATCCATTGTTTTAAAGCCGTAAAGGAAACAAGAATTTCCACACTTTTGTTGGATAAGTTGCGATTATTCCTAGCATAGTTTCTCTAAGATTTGGCTTGCAATTCTTTTAAGAAGGAGTGATAAATATTATATACATTATGAATCGATACAAAGTTTCTGCTCTTTGTTGTGAATTGGTCACAGACACCCCATTTAAAAAAATCAGAAAGTGTTTCGTCAACAAATTTGACATCTTCATAGTATTTGAAGTTATTTGACAAGATATTATTATTAAAAGATATCAACGATATCTGGTGTAACAGAGGTAAGTATCAGCAGTGACATTGACTCAAAATATATTTATTCATAAAGAAAATCAATTTTAAATTTATTGATGGCAAGCCCAACAAGATACATAAGATATGAATTATTATTCTGTCATGTTTTGACATTGATGAATGGCAATAACCTGAAAATAGAAAACAATATAATTGTTATGAGTTTAATATTATATTTCTGGAATGGAGCACACACACAATAAATAATTGTCGTCAACAGAGATGTGATACTGCAGCACAATCACTCAAAGTGCCTTTCCTGACGCCAACAAAATTATAATTGGATATTTGTTTATGTAAATTTTTATTTTCTGGAAAACAAAAAGCCTGCCAGCAATAATTCTGGATCTATTTATTCAAAATTATGTTGTACAATTTGATATTGCGTTGAGCGAAAATGCGGGATTCTTTGAAGGAAATTATCTTGTTTAGAACACAGATTATTTTGTGAAAAATAAATTGACATTTCCAAAGCATTTCATCCTGATACTCGTTCGGACAGAAGGTTTTTTTGGCGACTATATTTAGTTCCGCGGCAGTTTTAGTATTTATTACATTGTAGTCGGACTTCAATTTTCTCTTGTTGAGCCATAAATGTATCTACTGGAAGAAAACGTTATAAATCAAGGATCTGTGGAACAGGTGGTTTGGTCCAGTGGGAAAACTGGGAAATTTATAATGAACTCAATGTCACAAATCTTTGTAGATATGTCTTGAGAACGTAATAAAAGAGTTTTCTTTTTTCGTATTGTTCTGTAAATCAAAATACCGATGTAGCGTTAAATTTATCAAAATAACAATAAGATATATATACATATTTACTTGTTGTGGATTGATTTATTGATCGTAAATGTCTTATATATAGTAAACACTCTGATTTAAGTTGAAAAATTACATTGAACATCTGGCAGTATATTCTTAATAACCGTAATGAAAATGCATTAGATAAACTTTTGTCATATAACTTTGATTTTTTATAACTTAAACACCTACGTATTACATAATAAATCAATCCTATAGGAATTTGGAAATAGCTATAGATATTTGAAATCATCACATTTGTTTAATGGAATAGGTAATTTTAATGTTCTCAGGTTCATTGTCATATTTGTATGTTGATTATTATAATCTAGGACCTTTGGAATGTTTATATTAAATATACCTAGATTTATTTTTTGAACGTGTTTTTTTCTCAATTTCCATATTTTTGTTTCCTATAATTTTTCCCGGCTGTCTGGTTCAGCTAGTTTAATAACATATTAATTTTCTCAATCCACCTGGTGAAAAGCATGATGGATATCGACTTCCTGTTTTTTTTAGGTAGGTATATTTGTTCAAATGTTCTAAATTGATGTTGAAATGTTTTTTTTAATAATTTACAAATTAAGATAAAATAAGAAAGTTGAACATGCTTATTTCCATGGGAGCGTTTATACACGAAATAAGCTAAATTAAGAAATAAGAATAAGAACTAAAGATGGCCAACTTTCATCTTTATTTCTTATTTTATTTTATTTTGTTTGGAAATTGATAATGCGCATGATCAACTACCAGAGAACACTTAACTTGCATACAACACAAAAGTTTTTGTCAAAAAAGCTGTGATTTGATTGATTCATTCTTATTTCTTATTTTATTTTCGTCATCTGTATAAACCAATCTTTTTTAGGTTATTCTTATTTCAATTTTAATTTGTTTCTTATTTTATTCTATTTACTGTATAAACTCACCTTTACTTCTCAAATGTGTTTATTAGGCGGTAGCCATATCTCGCTCAATATTTTATCAAAATTATTCATTGAGACTGACGAAAAATAATAAAAATGGTTTAATATTTTAAACACTTTTGATACAAGAAAAACATGTAAATGTCGCCTTTTTATTGAAAATATGCGAGGGGCCTACCACTTGGTGTAATTATGGGACAGTGTAAACCATCAAGAGTATATCCCGCAAATATACCGAAAATAGGGTGATTCAGATATAATGAATATCAGTTGTCGATGTCGCTTCCGAAACTTGCCTATCTGGGCAATCTAAGGGATTTATTGTTGTTCGTTTCTTGGAGTGTTCTCTGTTTGTTCCTCACAATGACATACAACCTTAAATGGACTGAAATTACTTCTCAATTGAAACCATATTATGAAAAAGTTCAACATAGACATCTCCAGGGATTTTCATTTGGAATTGCGCCTGATTAGTTGACGAAAACACTTAGGTACTAGGAGCAGTCACTAGTCATGTTTTTGTTGTTGAATTTCAAAAGAGCGGTCACCCTCATCCACACTTTCTATTTATTTTGTCAAGTAAATATAAACTACGTTAAGTTGGAGTAGATTCCTTAATTTGTTCAGAAATTCCTGTTAAAAAGGACAGACCTTCAACTTTTCAAGTTATGTAGGAATGCCTGGTACTTACGGATCTTGCGTTACAACCGATCCAAATCAATACATACATCCAAGAACAAAAATTATGAAAAGAAAATAATTTTGGGTCCAATCTAATTGTCAGTGGTAGAGGAGGCGGGTTATAGCAATTCCAAGGACTAACAAGTGAAATTTTAAAAAAAAATTAAAAATAGTTTTTATTGGGCATTTAAGATTTAAACCGTACCGATGAGTACCTACTATTGCTATCCTTTTCTCGATTTTAACTATACTTATGTATATGTGTTCCCATAACAAATTACTGTTTGTCTACCACAACGCAAAATTAAACTTTAAATTAACAATAACATCTGACGTCTGACAATTGCGAGATAACCATAGACGATCTTCCAGAAAGTACCTATATACCAGAGAACGAGACGTATATATACGCTCCATGCTCGTGCGTAATTCCAGTGACGGATCCCATTGTCGTTCCATGTCGACAAAATAATGATCTTGGTTGAATGAGATTGAATGAGATAATTATAATCACCAATATTGGATCACACTTGGAGCTTTACAGGCGGCGAGATGTCAGCGATATAAGTACTAATTCGAAATTTCAAGTCTCTAGACCGTATGGGGCCTGAGAAATCGATTCGGAGTACATTGATACAAGAACCGAAAGTAATAAAAACTATTTAAAAATTACAGACAGGTAATCTAGTAGGTATATAATTAATAATTATATTAACGTTAATGGAAATGAAGAAAAAAATAATTTGGATACTTCTCTATAGAACAAAATCTAATCATTAGGTAATAAACTACATTCTTTTATTACATCGCAATGTATCAAAGTGCTTGAAATAGTTAACTCAAGCCCAGCGTATTAATTATTCAATCAATATAGTAATTTCACATTGTGATTATTTACAATTGTATGTCTATTTTCATACTCACATAACAATAAATTCACTATCAAAACATTGACAAATGATGAGATTATAACATTTAGGTAGTTATCTTTAGCCTTACCTTGTTATAATGAACAATAATTACTATCTTTAAATATCTCAAAATCTATATCAATATTAAATTAAAATTCATACAGGGTTCCCCATAATAGACTAACCATTTTATATTATTAATAAATTCCCTACTAGATAACTAAATAGGTTGTTCTCTTGGGATTATTTTCTGTATTCTTTGGGATTTAAGTAAATTATTATCAAGTAGGCGCCTGTCACAAATAAACTTTAAATTAATAATTTCGTGGAACATCATTTTTCTACGAGAAGTTTGTTAGTTTTCATCAATAATTATTTAATTTATTTTCTTTGAGACATTATTTCAACATCCGTTTGAGCTTTCATGGATTACTCAGTCCAACAACGTGTGTTTTGTGTAGAAACTTACATAAGAAGCAATTCGATAGAAGAAGTTAGGCGTGCATTCCGGCGTCAGTTTAATAACAACAATATGGGTCACGCGCCAAATCGTAGATCTGTTAAGTTATGGGTTTGTCATTGGCGTGAAAATGGTTCTGTACAAAATTCGAAGAAGCCTGGACGTCGAAGAACAGTTCGTACACCAGAAAATATTGAACGAGTTAGAATTGCGTTTACGAGAAGTCCTATAAGGTCTGCTAATCGACAATCCCTTATCCTAGTAATATCGAAGGGAAGCTTAGATAGAATTATTCAAAGGGATTTAAAATGTCATCCCTATAAATACCAAACGGCATAGCACCTTAGCAATCAAGATAAAGAAGCAAGGTTAGCATTTTGTCAAGAATTTTTGGATTTACATCAAGGAGCAATTCACAGTCTCCTAATGACAGACGAAGCAAATTTTTATTTGAACGGCATAGTCAATAAACAGAATTTTAGATACTGATCAAATGAAAATCCTCGTGAAATCTTTACACAGAACCTCCATAATCCAAAAGTTGTTGTGTGGTATGGAGTAGGATCTTTTGGTATTATTGGCCCTTATTTTTTTGAGGATGAAAATAACCGCGCTGTAACAGTAACATCCGAGCGCTCCGTTAATATACTAGAGACATTTTTTATTCCAGAATTAAATAGACGAGGATTACTAAACAATGACTTACTATTCCAACAAGATGGGGCAACAGCTCATACCGCCAGAAACTCAATGAGGGTCCTGCGAGAAATTTTTAATGGCCGACTCATTTCTCGATTCGGAGATTTGCCTTGGCCTTCGAGGTCCCCCGACTTAACGGCACCCGATTTTTTCCTGTAGGGATATTTAAAAGTCAAAGTGTTTGCGAGTCGTCCAGGTACAATGGAGGAACTGAAAGTCAAAATTCGTGAAGAATTTGAAGGAATAGACGAAGGTTTGCTACGCCGTGTAATGATACACTTTTTATCTAATATTGAAAAATGTATTGAAGTTGGTGGAGGTCATTTAGAAGACGTGATTTTTAAAAGTTAGAATTAAATTAGCCAAATATTTATGTTATTATAAATCCCAAAGAGTTAGCTGTAATACAGTAAAATAAAAAGTTTGTTTTGTTAACTAAAAAAATGTTAATTCAAATATAAAAATGGGTAGTCTATTATGGGGAACCCTGTACCAGCCACAAATTTGATTTTAAATATGAATTCCTATTGTGTCATAAACAAGATGGTTACGTGATATCAGCCATTTTCTGATAAATCTAACTACATTGCCTAAAATTTGTGTCAGGGCGGATATCCCTCCGGTCATTAGTTCAATATGTACGAATAACATCCACGCAATATCGCATAATACCACTATATTTATTAATTATATTGATTGTCAAATACAGCGTCAGTCTCCCAGAGTGACGAGACATATTTGGGGGGGGGTATTTGTCCTGGAAGTAGTTGTTATTGAATAGAATTTGAATTTCATTGTACCATAAAATAGTAACAGACAAATAAGTCTTAGAAAGATCATTGTCAATTAAATATAATATATTAGTAAGTGCGAGTGGGATCTTTACCGTGACCATTCTGCACTAAAGTAACGTCTGAAACAAAAACGACGACAAGTAACCAACAATAAACTTGAATCTCATGAAATACATTAAACTATTTCTATTTCTGTTTATCATTTCATTCCAAAACTTGAGAAAACTCACAAAATTTCACATACAAACGCAATTATGATCATGTGATGAATATATCAATAACCATAGATATTATAATAGAACTTAGAAGTCAAGATGTTACATACACAAATATATCGGTTAAAATTGGGCCATGCTTTCAAGTTAAAGTAAAGCTAAAAGTAAATCCATTATCTTTGATATAATTATTTATTCAAACAACTGCTTTATGGTTTCATGTTGATGCTATTCTGATACCACTCACATTATGACGCATGTATTTGGATTCACCTGAACAGAATTTTATGTTCATTTTTATATAAAATTTACTGCATGTCACAAAAAAAAAATTCTGGTAACTTCGAGAAATGTAAAAAAAATCTACTTTATTGGGGCCACTTATGGTGAACCGTAAGTCAACGTTAAATGAAAACTATATTAAGATCTAGGCTCCATCCCAGGGGGACCTGGACACTTCGAACAAAATAATATAGCGAACACTTCGACAAAAATTTCGTACAAAAAAATTTCCAGAGCCACTTCGCCCAAAACTCGTTGGTGGACACTTCGCCCAAAATGGCCACTTCGCACAAATTTATTTATTTTGATCGAACTCTATTCGGGACCTTAGTATTAAGTTAATATTATAACTGTTTGAATTTTATTAGAAAAGTAAACCAGCATAAATAGAGTTGTAATTCAACTTTACATTAACTAAGAAAAAGTCACCGAGAAATTAATATTGAAATTCATTCAATAAATATAAATGATATATATATTATTATATAAAATTAACAGAGAGTTCACTTTATTTTTAAACAAAATTATATTATTTAATACAAAAAATTCAAGGAAGTGGAATGTTAAGTTCATTATATTACTGTTTTTTTTTTAAATAACATCTTCAGTAATGTATGGGATGCAAATAATCAATATACCTACATATAAATTTAAAGATCTTAAATTAAAATATGATAATCCCTCTAAAGCAACTTCTTTTTTTGACCGACAAACCCCAAACGGAGGAGGTATACAATTCGACTGTGTGCTTTTTTTTGGTTTTTGCGCGCCTTTCATATAGTAATCGTACTCCGATTTTGATGATTTTTGATTCATTTGAAAGAGGAGGCTTGAGAAATGGTTCTATATTCATAAAAATGGGAATCCGACATCTCGTTCCCTCCGAAAACCGCCCCCGAAGGGGGTGGAGGGGGCAAATTTTCTCGAAAATTGAAAATCTGCGTTGGAATAATTACAGATAGGACAATATCCGGAAACGTTTAAATTGAACATTTTTTCAAAAGAGTAACGGTTTTCGAGATAGAGACATTTTAAATTCTCAAATATACCTATTTTCGCTATGTGGAGAGGGCGATTTCTGTCGAAAATTAAAAATATGTTTGCAGTACATGAAAGACATAATTATTTGTAGCAACATTTATAATGAACAATTTTCCCTTAGAGTTACGGTTTTCGAGTAAAATCGGTGTTAAAATGGTAACAACTAAAATATTCAAGCGTATTTCCGCAGCGATGTTCTGAGATCTCAATAATAACTACAAGCAAGGAATATACGTGGGTAATAGGATAAGTACCATCTTGATTAGTATTAGTGAACGTTCAACGATTTTCATGACTAATGTTACACTCAAAAGTGTGAAATAAATATTTTTTACAAAAAATTGGACCGACGTTATTAGTTGGTGCACTGAAAAGTATAAAATAATATTATTTCTATTGGGGCTGGTACTTGTGAAGTTGGTGCCAAAAGTTATCAATCTACCTGCAACTGCACAACTTCAAAAGTAACAGCACCAATAGAAATAATATTATTTTATACTTTTCAGTGCACCAACTAATTTTTTGTAAAAAATATTTATATATATAGTTTATCAGATATGAAATAAAGTAGTAAATACTTTAAACGGCATCATCTCTGTTACCAAACGGAGTTTTAACATTAAAAAAAATACAGATAAAAAAGCTTTCTAAAAGAAATCGCGGAAGCTCCTTATAAATACTGATAAACAATAATGTATAATAATCTATGGATATTATTGAAAAATAAATGAATGAATATTATTCATAGATTATATATAATATTATTGTGCCTTGGTAATCAGTGAGCAAAGTCTTCAATAAATTAGAAGAAAACAAAGAAAAAACCAATAGATTCTTGAGGTCCATACTACAAACTTCTCACTATATCATTTACCTGTTGCAAAAATATAGGTACCAATGAATGAAAATTACTTTCAGTTGCATTTCAATATTGGACAATTTTTGAGTTTTTTACTTTCGAATGCCACTATTTTGAAACTACAAAGTCAATCATTCGGATTATCTACATTTTTCTAAGTCAGTCAACGAACGATTTTTGTATCGTAAACTATTTTATCCCAGAAAGTCCCATTAAAAACAGTAGGTAATATAATGAACTTAACAGTTATAATATTAAATTATTATAAGGTCCCGAGTTCGATCAAAATAAATAAATAATTTGTGCGAAGCGGCCATGTTGAGACTTTCAGTTAGTTTGTCGACATTTTGGGCGAAGTGTCCACCAACAAATTTTGGGCAAAGTGTCCACCAAGGAGTTTTGGGCGAAGTGTTTATGGAAATAGTTTTCAGTAAGATATTTTTGGGCGAAGTGTCCTAGACCCATCCCAGGTAGCCCAGCTTTTGCAATGAGATAAGCTTGATTAGATTTATGGAAATAAGATGGTTGTAAATATTTTCATTAACTCCAGTTATCTTCAATGCTTTAACGAAAACGTAGGAGAAATACAATTCGTCGCAATGTATTTGCTTTTTATGTATGTTCAAGATTTTCGTAGGTACACTAAAAGTCTACCGATTTCTATATTTTTTTCCATTGGAAAGAGGAGTACCTAAGCATTGTTTGTGTCAAAATCCAATATTTCCAAGTGGAGTAGAGAGAGCATTTTTTATCGACAATCACATTTTTTTTCGGGAAAGATTAAAGAATACCTGAATATGAATATAAAAAAAAACTATTTTTATGTTAACCAGCTTTATTATTCCAGTAGGCACTTATCTTGTTAGAATTACGTTAATATACTCACATTTGGAAAAGGTACAGTATGCCGGAATAATTGACATGTTTAAACAATATGTTACTGGAAATCCATTTTACTTTGATTTAATTTTAATTACATTTCCAACGCATTTTATCCTCGGGGCTCTTAGAAAATTTGAATAGGTATATCTTAAAATTCATATATGTATCTCAGAACGCATATTGATATACCTACAAGATTGCTTGAAATACTTAAAAACTGTTTACTTAATAAACTCAAAAATGGAGATAGCGCAATTATTATTGAGGAGCAATATGTCAATTTATATAGCGAACACTGTGTAAACAAAAATTGTTATTTATGTTGTCGCAAATTTCGAACTAAACCTTTTTCCATTGTATCATTCGATTGGAGCTGTATAATTCGATAATAGTATGAGTAAAAATAATATTTTTTTCAAAAATAGATGTTTTATGTCGTGAATGTTTGAGCCAAGTTTTGGACATTTATGTAAACAAAGAATACTACTTACTTCTAGAATGACGATAAGGAAGGGATTCGGATGCTGACATAAAAGAAATGAATAAAGTATGACAATATGAAATGATTATTTCCAACAGAAAAACCTATGCAATACTAAAGATATTGTATGGAGGTGCAACGTATTTGTTAAAAACAACCAATTTCTAGAATAAATAAATTATATATCATCACCAGCTAACAATAATCTCGATTAAGTCACCTTTAAACAAACAGAAAGACTTAATCACAGTCGTTAAGCACACGTTAAACTCATAATAGCCCTCGGTTTGTATAGGGGGGTAGAAAAATAACTTGAAACTATCTTTTCACAGCAGTACAAAATATTATGCAACACCAATCTTGATTCAAATTTAGAGTATCGAGGAAAACATCTGAGTGCGTAAGGTAGCGAATTCTTTAGAATTTAAGAAAACCCACTCATAAAATACACCAAATTAGGGTAAAAGTCTAGTGTAGGGGCTTTTGTTATAAAAGCCATGACAAAAACAAATGTTAGCAAAAATAGGTGTCTTTTAGCATTACTTTCAATCTGATTGAAGCGGCTATTTTTAAAGATTCGTAAATAAAAAAAGAAAAAAATGTTCTTCTTAGGACTTACGACTTTTAGCTGGAAATTTCGATATGCAAGTCCAAATAGTATATAATTATCCGAGCATTCTATAAAACGCTAACGTACTTCAAAATTAGCGAAAATATATGTAAAAATAGTAAACATAAGTTCGCGAAAAATTGAGGTTAAACGATGCGATAATTGACTTGTGCAATGTGTTCGACATTTAAAAATTGTCAATTCCGATGTTTCCAAAACTGCCAATATAACGTTTTTTTGACATTGAAAAAGCACATAAATATTATGTTGATTCAGATACAAGTATCTTGATGATAAGCTAGTATAGAGCACAAAAAAAATTGTAGCACATAATCTATAATCTATCTATATAAATGAAAATGAATCGACAAATTCGTTGCTAAGCGCAAAACTCGAGAACGGCTCGACCACTACGGATAATTTTTGTTTTAATATTTTCGATAAGGCATAAGTAAGGTTCTTATGGGGAGAAAAAACGTAAAAATTGCGAGGAATATAGTGAAAGAACCACTTTTCCCGTACGCTTTCTTAGTGAGGTGTGTGGTGTCAGATATGTCATACACGTCAAGAACCTTTATCCAAAGAACACCTATATTATCTGGAACATTGAGCCTTTTTCCTCAGAAGAGTGTGGCCTTTCTCTACGAGAGGGCAGCACTTCTGGTAGGAAGAGTGACAAATATTAAACCTACTCCATCTAACACTGTGGAAGTATAGGTGATAAAAGCAAATTATTTAAAATAATTATGCAAGTAAAAAAATATCGTGTACCATAAAGCATTACAATAAAAATATTATGTTATTACTGAAGTGTACAAAAGCAGGAAGTTATTTTTGTAAGTAATCGTCATTTAAAACTGAGATAATAAATTAACAATTAAAGTAATTACTCTGAAGTTCTTTTTATTGATTCATTTTTTCTATTGGACTGCACTTGACCAATAACCAACATAACTATTAATTTCAAATTACATATATCTCTACAATTATTACTGCTACGGCAGCAACGCGCCGGGTAGGTTCTACTAGTTAGCACATAAAAAGCACTTAATTCTGGTACATAGTCATTTTCGTTATCTCTGCTACCTTCAAAGAAAAATATGATATTGCTGAGTGCTTAATTTTACCGCATCGAATTTTCTGAAATACTGTGTGAAAATATAGAATAATAAACACTAATATACTTACATGAAAGATTAATATAATCTCACATAGCTATTTGAAAAAAACGTGTAAATACTTCAACGATGATTTAAATGAACATATATTTATCTCACATTTTTTTGAATTAAAGAAAACATAGACTCTAAGATATGTTATGCGAATTATTGCTGTACTTCCATACATAATTCGGGTGATAAACGTCTGGTAAATTTAGGCTCCAATATCCGAAAAAATGTTATGCACAAATGAATTGTCATATTTTTAAATTTTAATAGTACCAATTCTTGGTAAAAGGTTACTCTTACGTCAAAATTAAATACCTATTATCAAAATTTTCATATTTTACAGACCCCTGAGTCCAAAAACCATAACCTCAACCATTGGTCTGTCTCTGCCAAGGTTACTTCGGGGTCTCGGGAACGAATGTCTTTTAGGGTACGAATTTCGCTCGGATCAAAATGAAATGAATTGTTGTACGTGGCAATCGGATAATTTTCATATTCAGTGGAATTTGTTTCAGTGCAGTTGGAAAGCCAATTTATTATATTTGCCATAAGGATGGGTCTCTAGCGGTCATGTTGCGAACCGAATGCATGCTTCTCCTAGAACCAAACAACATCAATGAAGCCGGCCCAATGCATTATCATCTTTCGACGTCATCTTCCATAAAAGGGAACTTCCAAATGTTAGGGTGGCATTTGATCTATCCTATAGTTGTGGAAAATATGAACAACGGAGGCGGAAATGAGGAAATCACACATGCATCGTTGTGGGATTTTTGAATGTAAAGTTAAACAGCTTGGTCACAAGAGTGATAATAAAAAATGTGAGAGATTTTGAGCGTAGTTCCAGTCTTGAGCGATATTAATTAGATACCTGTTCTTTGATGGATGACAGAGATACTTTTCGTTGTTTTCAAGATTTATAAAAATAAATAAATGAAACTTATATGCTGATTCCAAAGATTAAATTCTAATTTTTGCTGATTCTCTACATAAATTTACGATTTCCTTATTATGTCTAGAAAAAAGAATCGTTATACGGGTGAATGAATTTATTCTATGAATCCCGGAAACATTATAAACAAACATGCAGTGGGTAAGTAAGGTAGTAATTCCATCAACATTTTAATAATAAACGAATCTGGATTATAACCCGGGATATCCCAAACAGACATTTCAGAGAGAGTTTTTATAAACACAATAACTTGGTCAATATCTAGGTCATGACCGTTAACTGACCATTAACTATTTACAAGATTTCAATATCACACATGTAAAATCGAAATCTATTTTAAATCGACTTGCTTAAAAACATTAGGCTCCCTACATGTTTAATGCCCTTTTTACTTTCTTACCGCTACTCTCAGTAGCCCAGTAAGGAAAGTATTGTAATCGTTAGATTTTCGACTCTGTTTAGAGAGTCTAAAATGAGTATTTTCTAACCTAGGGCCAAAAATAGTTTTCGTAATGTCTTACTAGATGGCGCTCTTTATTCAGAAATTATTTTATTTATATTTTCGAAGTGATAATGCACTTTCCTATGTCAACATATCAATGGCAGTTTCCAATAAGTTTAACAATCTCTTGTCAATTAGCATATGTTCTAGAACTTAAGCCAGCTACAGATTACATGCTAGTTGCCAGCAGTTGTCAGAAAATATACACAAATCAAAGGATCCGTAAAGCTGAAAGAGATTGGCATATAATAATATTGTGTATAGTTTACGTCAAAGAGTACAAATACCCTCAGGTTTACAAGTATACTGTAAATGAGTACTTTGACTTGTAATTGGCACTTGCCAAGTGGCAAGTAATGTGTAGCCGGCTTTACAACGTTCTAAGATAGATGACATAAGACCATAGACATGTATATGCATACGCCATTTCATATCAACTGTAAATACTATTATTATACATTTTTAAATAGTTTTTATTACTTTCGGTTCTTGTATCAATGGACTCCGCAGCCATTCCTCAGGCCCCATACGGTCTAGAGACTTGAAATTTCGAATTCGTACTTAGATCGCAGATATCTCGCCGCCTGTTAAGCTCCAAGTGTGATCCAATATTGGTAATTATAATTATCTCATTCAATCTCATTCAACCAAGATCATTATTTTGTCGACATGGAACGACAATGGGATCCGTCACTGGAATTACGCACGAGCATAGACCGTATATATACGTCTCGTTCTCTGGTATATAGGTACTTTCTGGAAGATCGTCTATGGTTATGTCGCAATTGTCAGACGTCAGACGTTATTGTTAATTTAAAGTTTAATTTTGTGTTGTGGTAGACAAACAGTAATTTGTTATGGAATTGCTGTTGCTGACAAACACACATACATAAGTATAGTTAAAATCGAGAAAAGGATAGCAATAGTAGGTACTCATCGGTACGGTTTAAATCTTAAATGCCCAATAAAAACTATTTTTAATTTTTTTTCAAAAATTTCACTTGTTATATAGTCAACTAAAGTAAGTTGGTACGTGTGAAATTCCCAACGTTGGAAAAGCTTAGAGATAGCTATTTAACAGGTTATGACTATCATTTGTCTCATTTGACGTTTAAAATATATGACATAATTAAACGAACTTATGTTTGGTGAAACTTGTCTAAGACATTCTGCCTCTACCTCTACCACCTGACATAACCTGTATCTCTGAAAATGCGCAGAGAAAAATACAAAATTTTCTTAAAAACGAGATTATTATCATTTGATATATTACCCAAAATAATAACTAGTTACAATGTTTTTTCGAAATCTCCAGAACCTTTGGATCTCGAGATAGGACCCATTAGAATAACTTCATGCTGGGAAGTTATTAAAATGGTCATATTGGAATTTCATAAAACACTTTCATTCGCTCATTTCAGTCAACTTCATCCAATGCGTTAAGTAAGTAGTTTATCAACACCTTAATAAATATTCCATCTGTGTTAAGTGTTTACATTTCATACCCGCTCCTGAATATAATGATAGAAACCGATAACTCAAACCGATAATTTTAACCAAATTATTAATAAGATTTCCATCCGCTAGATAAGCAAATAGATCAATAAATATTTTTTACAAAAAGCAGGACCGATTTTATCAATTGGTGCACTGAAAAATACAAAATAATATACCTATTAATTCTATTGGTACTGGTAATTTTGATGTTGTGCAATTGTAGGCACCCACTTCACAAGTACCAGCGCCAATAGAATTTATATTATTTTGTATTTTTCAGTGCATAAATTGGTCCAATTTTTTGTAAAGAATATTTATTTTACCCTTTTGAGTGTAACATTATTCACGAAAATCGTTGAACGTCGTTCACTTATACTAAAGAAGAACTCATGACATGAATGAATATTCTTTGCTTGTGCTTGTTACAAGTATTATCTAGAGATCTTAACATCGCGGCGGATATACCTACTCATTTCAGACTTTACCACTGCTGTAACTCGAAAACCGTAACTGTATGGAAAACTTGTTCAATGTAAATGTTGTTACATATAATCTGGTCTTTAATTTGGCATTCTCAGATTTTCCATTTTCGAAAGATCCCCTCCCCTCCACATAGCGAAAATACACGTGTTTCAAATTTTAACATTTCTGAAACTTGAAAACCGTAGCTCTTTTGAAAAAATGGTCAACATAAATTCTGAATATTTTCTCGTTAATTCAGCCATCACGAATTTTCAATTTTAGATAAAACATGCCCCCTCCACCCTCTTTGGAGGTGGTTTTCGGGGGACGGAGATTTCGGATTTGAATTTGTTTGTATGAATATAGGACCATTTCTCAAGACTCCCCTTTCAAATGAATCAGAATACTATACTATACGCATACTATATGTACCTATACCAACGTTTACTACCTATAAACACCGCGGGCAGAAACCAAAAAAAAAGTCGAATTACCTCCTTCGTTTGGGTTCGTCGTTCAAAAAACTAAACTACCAGTTACACGTTAAGCTATTCTTATAGGGAATTGATAATTATTAATAATTTTAATTTCAAAAAATGTTTAGAAGTAACATAGAATTTATAGAAAATGTTATTTTTGTAATCTTTGTAAGATATTCTCGCTATATTTCTAATAATTAAACAATCATTATAAGAAAAATACATATTGATTTAGAAGTTATAATTTAAAAAGAGTATAAAACAAACTTCTTTAATAATAATGTTACATTTCGATTTACCAAGGTTTTATAATTTATCATCCCTTGAAGTTCATATTTCTACATCAAATTAATTATTTTTTTATTTATGTACTTCTAATGTCAAAGTTTAGTCTCAAATTATTCAAAATAGTTCATTTTATTCATATTCTCCGTAAGCTAACTTTTGATTATTATGATATTTCGAATTTATATAATCATTTCCGTAACAAAAAAACAAATTAATATTATGTCCAGTATTTTGATCGAATGTACAAACAATCTGAGTCTGTTCGTCTGTCACAATCTATTTTCTCCGAATCTTCTGAATAATCAACAGATGGCTTTTTTTCCTGACATAGAGTTTAGGTCAACCAATCATTATAGAATAACGTATATAAAAGAACTGTAATTCTAGGGTCAATTTTGGAGGACAAGTAAGAAAATTATAATTTTGTATCATGTCGCATACAATATGAATGGGCTCTTCAAGAATAAAATATATATTTTTTTAATTTTGAAATAAAAACAGTTTAGAAAGTATTAGACACAATATACAAGAGACAAAAATATTGTGCAAAAAAAACAAGATATATGGTCAAATATTAAACACACCCAATTTTTCTTCAAGTCACTTGATTATGATCAGATAATATTCCAATAAATAAAAGAAAATATGTACGCTACCTTCTTCTTCCGCTGACGGGCAAGCATTTTCTCTCTCAAGAAAGACACACGCTCTTCTATATTCTTCCGGGCAAATGTCACCAACACCTAAAACTCTCTATTGTTACCGGGGTAAGGTTTACAATGAGACTCGCGAATCTGTCCAGTTGACAACAGAGTAATTATTATTGGAACAAACCCCACTAAAAATCTGCCCAGGTGTGGGAGGCTATGGAGATATATTATGTATGTGTGTGTGCAAAAACTGTGTGTTCCAAAAAAGTTATTTTTAGCATTATCTCTTTATTTCGATTTTATAACGGCGTGCTTAACTTTAATTATTATTGTTCTAGGAAAGGAAGAGCCAGAGACTCAGACTCGGTGTTTTTTTTTGTTGTTTGTTGTATATAGGTAACGATCATGTAGGTATAGTAATTAATGCATGAGAGTATTTTCCATCGACCAAAACATGACAGATCACATCAATCATATTAAAAATTTTGAATATTCTAAATTTGACGTTGATATAAGACTTATTTATTTTTTAACGGATCGGGGAATTCCAGCAAAATATTTAATACGTACATATTTCATTGTACTCTTATTTATTAACAGGGATAAGATCTCCCTAGATTTACCAAGATTTCAGTATGACACATAGGTATGCACTTTCACATCATGGTCTATAAACCGCTTTCACATAGCTGCAATATGCAGAACCATTTAATTGTCTTGAAAACATTTCAGTAAAAAACAAAACTGGTTCTTCTTTTCGGACGGTCAGTATGGTGATTCCAACAAACACCTTTTTATAAGGCAGATTATTACTTGGAATAATATTTCATTTTATTCCCCGTCTACTTTTTAAGCTCATAAAATTCGATATCAAGGCTCTGGTATCGGCGCATCTAATGGCAACATCCAGTTCAATTCCCGGCTGCTATTATTCTATGGCCATCTTATAGAAAGCAACGGCAAACTACCGCGAGTAATTCCGGCAAGTAAAACCTCTCTAACAGTAGGTACTGTGAGAAATTGGAGATAAACTATAGATCCCATATAATTTCTAGGCATTTATAGTATTCCATTTTTATTTTTATATTGATAATCGATAAATGATTTCGGTATTCTTTTTAATGATGGAATAAAATATATCAAACTACTTGGTGAGCAAATACTCAATACTTCATCCTGCATTGGATTACATCATCGCCGATAGGTGCAATATGATTGAAAATTTATTCAATACAAATATTGCTAAAACTTCTAAGTGGTTGCTTTGCTAGCTTTAGACTATTTAAAGCTAGCATAGCAACCTTTAAAAAGTAACTTTTTGAGAAAAATCTTTTTTAATGCTTGTAGCGCTAAATAAGTGCTAATTACGGTATTAATTATTGCTTTTATATTTTTTGGAAAGTGGCTGCTTTGATTTTAGAAATTCTTTTCTCGTGCTCCGAACTAGCACTTAATTATCTCTATAATTAAGTGCTAGTTCGGAGCTGTATTCCGAAATTAATTGCTTTTATAGTTTTTTGAAAAATGGCTGCTTTGTTAGCTTTAAATCTAAAGCTAGCACAGCAACCTATAGAACTCATGTTTTTGAGAAAAAAATTCTAATGCTTGTAGAGCTAATTAAGTACTAATTGTGTGCTGTATTTAGAAATTGATTGCTCTTATATTTTTTCTGGAAAATGGCTGCTTTGCTTTTAAAAAGCATTTTTTAAGAAATCTTTTTTATTGCTTGTAGAGCTAATTAAGTGCTTATCAGGTGTTTTATTCCGAAATTATTTGCTCTTATAGCTTTTTTAGAAACAAGTATTTCCACTTATCTCTACACTACTTTATTCACTTCTATTATGTAGCCTTTTTTAGTTATATTTATTTATTCTGAATAAAGTTATATTATTATTAATATTAATGGCTTCTGTGTTAGCCTTAGTAGCACTTAATTAGCACTACAAGCAGTACAACAGACTTTAAAAAAAAATTAAAGGTTTCTGTACTCAAAGCTAGCAAAGGAGCCATTTTCCAAAAAATCTTCAAGAACAATTATTTCAGAAAACAGCACTTAATTAGCACCTAATGTGCGCTACAAGCACCAAATTTGTATTTTGGATTCTACTCACTTTACTCTGCTAGCTTTAGGGACGTAAGAGTTTTAAATCATTTTGCTTTTTTTCAGTCGGATCACATCATTAAAAATATTTCACGGTATGAATCTTCACATAGTTCATTAAATTACATACACTAGCTGTGACATTATTTGTGAGTGGATTAATATACATTTATATTTAACAAATTTTAGAATCGAAAATTAAGTGGGTTGCACTTTAGAAGTAAGTATATGATGCATAATATAAATATATAAATAGCGTAAACTGTGAATAATTCAAATATATATGTGATACAAGATGTGCAGCATGTCCGTCTTTTTATAGTTATTTGAAATATGACCAGTTGAATAGATATATTTTTAATTTACAATGTTTACACCAATGATATTTACATTTCTATGCTGAGAAATATGAAAAATGAGCAATACCACACCACGCGTTCATAAAAAATGACAAAATTGATATGTTAATGTTTGTAATATAAAAATTATTTGAATCATTTCTTTTTCTTTGAACATACCGACTTTTTCCCGGTGGATATAAAACAGAGTCAGACTTTAAAAAATATATAAATATAGTTATATAAATAAAAGAATAATGTATATCTAAAATGAAGAGTCTATTATACTATGTATTATTAAAACGATAATCCATCATTAAACTGTGGTCGCTGAATTTATCATAAGGAAACCCATACATATACCATATTAAAGCTGACAGTATGTAGATATATATCAAAATAACTTAAAAAACTCAAATAATCATAATCTAAGCAACAATAATTATTTGTATTCCTGGTAAAAGTTCGTTATCTAGGAGTCAGCTATTTTTAGAGATTTTTGGAAATTTCTTTTTTAAGGTCTTTATATAGGTCGAGTATAATATTAATACGCGAGCACCTTTGTAAAAATCGATTTATATAATTTTTATTAACAAAAACATACTTACGGGATGGTGAAGAGATCAGGGGTCCTGGGTGGGTATAAAGCAGTAAATATCCAATGTAAAACAAACAATAACAGTAAAACACTCCACATACGGTACCCTGTCTTATTTTGATATATTTAGCTAAATTATACCATTTTGAGTTTAGTTTGGCCCAAAAAAGTGAAGAAATTTGATATTTTCGGCGATTTTCCTTAGAAAATGGTAAAAAACTGGGTTTTTTCGGCCGCAACTCGACATCAGAGTATCTAAACTTCACCAAAAATAGTAGGGCCCTTCCTTGGGCCGATACCAACCAACAGCAAAAAACCCTTGGTCGAAATTCGGTTCCGTTCTTGAGTTATCGTGCGGATTAACTTTCGTGCTTGCTTGCTTCCCTACAGACAGATTATTTTTGTTTTTTTTTAAATGACAGATAATTTCAGACGCAAGATTGGGTATATTCAATACTTTTTGATTGGAGTGGTTTTTTTGGTTGAAAAACTGATTTTTCAAAAACAAGTTTTATATTCATATCGTGAAACGGTGTGAATATGAAAATGTAAATACTTTGTCCCGCATATCAGCTGTCCAAATATCTATAGACTTTGTTCAATGATTCATCTCGATTCGTTGCTCAAACATAAACTTTTGAAGCTTCGAAGAACGCAGCATTTTATTTTAATATTTGATTAATTATTTTCTTGTTAAACAGTTCAAATAATAAATTAATGTTTATTCAAGTTAAATACTGAAATTGACTGATCACTGCTCCATCAGCTAGATGCCTGCTGGCTAAGCCACTTGCCTGTGACAATTGAGTAGGTATATTAAAATGAAACATTAGCTGTTCCTAGACTGTATGATTATTTTAAAATTTAAACAAAAAACTATTTTGATTATCTTTAGATCAAACCAGTTCGGAGTACTACTATATGTATAAGTTAGATTTATTTATCAATCATTATATTAAAATTGAGTGAATTTTCCCATAAATTTCCGAGTAATATTATAACAGAACACAATATTAGCAATTAATCAACATATTTCCAAAGAAGATCTCATCTTCTTCTGAGTAATAGATACATTTTTTACAAGAAATACAAAAAAATACAAAATAATATTAGTTCTACTGGTGCTGGTAATTTTGAAGTAGTTTAGTTTTATTTATTATTTTTCAGTGCACCAGCTAATAAGATCAGTCACGTTTTTGAGTGTAGTCTTCAAAATCGTATTTTTTTGAAAAATGTAAAATTATGGTCTCTCCTTCAATTCCCGTCACAGATATTGGATTTTCTCGAAAAATAAACCATCCACCCTCCTTGAGGCAGTTTTTGGGGGAAGAAAATTTTGGATTGTTATTTTTTTTTAAAGGACAATTTCTCAGCACTCCTCTTTCAAATGAGAAAAAAAATCATCAAAATCGAAGCACAAATCGCATATTTTCTCCGTTTGGGAATTCGATCAAAAAATAATTCAACAGAGATGAAGACCTTCAGCTGTAAGAGCCAAAACTATTCATTTCTCTCCAGATAGTATATTTTTGACCGAAGAACCCCGGACGGAGGAGGTATACAATTTGACTGTCTGCTTTTTTTTTGGTGTGTTCGCGCTTTGTGTATAGTAAACGTACTCCGATTTTGATGATTTATGATTCATTTAGAAGAAGAGACTTGAGAAATGGACCCATATTCGTAAAAACTCAAACCGAAATCTCTTTCCCTCCGAAAACCGCCCCCGAATGAGGTGGAAGGGACAAATTTTCTCTAAAATCGAAAATTCGTAAATATAAAATAAAAATTAAAGATAGGACAATATCCGGAAACGTTTAGATTGAACATTTTTTCAAAAAAGTTATTGTTTTCCAGTTACATTCATGTTAAAATCTCACATAGGTGTATTTAGGCTATGTGGAAGGGACCATTTCTTTCGAAAACTGAAAATCTCTATTAGTGAACGTTCAACGGTTTTCGTGACCAATGTTTCACTCAAAAATGTAAAAAAATATTTGGTGCACTGAAAAATACGAAATAATATTAATTCTATTGGTGCTGGTACTTGTGAAGTTGGTGTCAAAAGTTATCAATCTAACTGCAACTGCACAACTTCAAAAGTAACAGCACCAATAGAATTAATATTATTTCGTATTTTTCAGTGCACCAACTAATAACGTCAGTCCATTTTTTTTTTTTTTTAAAATATTTGTATGGGACTATTTACATTGGTTTTGTCTATCTTTGCCGTTAACAAATTTTTCAAATTTTTATGCTGATACTAATAAAAATTACTTTGGATTTTTCTGAAAATCTTGCACCAAATCTCTTTTCCAAATTAATTAGGTAAACTCAATAATTCTCTCATAAAATTTCTATAACAAGATACATATATCATTAAATAAATCTCTCCGCACAAATTCTAATGATCTGCTTCCACAAAATGTCCAAAATAATAAATTGACAAATCCTTGATTATATAAATAATCCAAATTGACATCACTATCAGAGCACTTTCGAGCAAAGCGCACGCTGTTTCACTTTTCTCATTAGTAAAAAATCCATGTGGGTGTTTGTAGTCATAATATTATAACTGTATGAACAAACAATTAGGAAAAAACGCTTTTGAAATTTATTACTGCAATTTCTGTTGCAGATGCAGCCAAAAAATGTGTAATTTACAAAATCTATGCCCAGAAAGAAACATATTACTTTAATTGGAAGGCAGAACGTAAATTTGACTTGTTAAAAATACTGTACCAATGGTGAACTCAGAGTTGAATGAATCCGACCACCAACTATTTGAGAAAAGGAAAGTATTTATCAAGAAGATATTAGACTTTGAACTTTTAAAATTAGTTTGCTGTTTATCTAGACAACAGTGTGTCAAGTAAATTCGCATAGCAAAAGGGTATTGCCACTTGCCATTTATGTGATAAAAAATATCCACTATATTATAATAATTATATTAAAAATGTACAGTTAACATCATTATTTGAATCTAAAAATTCTTTTGTTGGAATGCAGGTAAGTAAAAAAATATTTTATGTCTATTTATAATATATAATATTTTTTTATTTTAGAGTATGTATTCTTATGTTATTGCTAGAAATATTGAAGCTGCTAGATTGAAACATTCAAATGGATTCTTTTCTTTACATTCAAATGTTTGTGATATTTTACATTCTATTATTATGATGACGATGAAAGATATGGAAGGATTTGATGGATTGTCTTTTGTTGATGCTATTCGTAATTCTTATAAAAAATTAAATGATTATTTTACAGATCCATATTTTAAGAAGCTAATTTCTGATACTAATGATTTTTATATATTTTTTATACCTCCTCGTGATTATTTTTCTTTGATGTTGGAAAATATAGAAAAGCGAAATAATAAATTTGATGTGTTATCAATTGAATTCAATGTAGCATTTATCAATATCTGACTAAATTTAATAAACCTAATTTCAACATTTTTAAAATTCCATATATGTTGCAATATTATTCTGAAAAATATTTTACTCATTTAGTTGATCATTGTATTTCTGTTTTTGATCAAGTTAATAATATTGTCAGTAATGTTTCGTCTATTGTATATTCAGATAATATGTTTGATAAATCATTTGATTTTGATACTGGAATTGATTTATGTATTGATAAAACAGTTTTATCTTTAGCAGGTGTTCCAGTTAAATTATTTATTAAAGAACGATATATTTTATCTGAAGATTTGTTTGCCTTGTTACAACCAAGGGGTTCTACGAATTCATATGGTTTGTTACGTTCTGGTGTTATTGATGCTCATTTTACAGGACCATTATTTGCTTATTTTGTAGCAAAGTTAACAAAGGATACAAGTATATCTTAACAGTTATTAATGTATTCTTACAGTTTGGTTGGACTAGACAGGTTAAAAATAAAACTGGTACAGAAGTTACTAAAGCAATGAAACAAATATTATCGACAACAACGCCTCCAAAAAATTTGCAGACTGATATGGGTAAGGAGTTTTATAACAAACAGTTTGAAGCTCTTATGAAAGATTTTAATATTAATCACTACTCTACTTACTCGAACATGAAAGCTAGTGTAATAGAGAGATTCAATAGAACTGCAAAGAATATGATGTGGAAGGAGTTTTCGCTACAGGGTAATTACAAGTGGTTGCAATTATTACCTATTATTGTTAACAAATATAATAATCAAAAACATAAAACGATTGGTATGAAACCTACGGATGTCAGAAATAAACTTGAGAAACACCTCGTCTCAACAGCATACAATCATCTAAAAACATTGGACCCATAACCAGATAAATTTAAAGCTGGAGACTATGTAAGAATAAGCAAATATCGAGAAGCTTTTACCAAAGGATATACACCTAATTGGAGCATTGGAGCAATGAAATATTTAAAATTTATAAAGTTCAACTCACTAACCCTACTACCTATCAACTAGAAGACCAAAATAATGAACAAATTAAGGGTGGATTTTATGAGTATGAACTACAAAAAGCCAAGTATCCTGATGTTTACCTGATTGAAAAAATTATACGACGGAAAGGAAACCCTACTTTATGTTAAATGGCTTGGCCTTGACAGCACTCACAATTCATGGATTCCAAATAATCTAATTGTTTGACAAATAAAAATTATATATTAAATAAATTGAATGTAGAGTATATTGTTTTTTGACCGACGAACCCCAAACGGAGGAGGTATACAATTCGATTGTGTGCTCTTTTTTTTTTGGTTTGTTCGCGCCTTTCATATAGTAATCGTACTCCGATTTTGATGATTGTTGGTTCATTTGAAAGAGGAGGCTTGAGAAATGGTCCCATATTCATAAAAACGGGAATCCGACATCTCGTTCCCTCCGAAAAGCAAATTTTCTCGAAAATTGAAAATCTGTGTTGGAATAATTACAGATAGGACAATATCCGGAAACGTTTAAATTGAACATTTTTTCAAAAGAGTAACGGTTTTCGAGATACAGACATTTTAAATTCTCAAATATACCTATTTTCGCTATGTGGACAGGGCGATTTCTGTCGAAAATTGAAAATCTGTTTGCAGTACATGAAAGCCATAATTAATTGTAGCAACATTTATAATGAACATTTTTCCCTTAGAGTTACGGTTCTCGAGTAAAATCGGTGTTAAAAAGGTAACAACTAAAATATTCAAGTGTATTTCCGCAGCGATGTTCTGAGATCTCAATAATAACTACAAGCAAGGAATATACGTGGGTAATAGGATAAGTACTATCTTGATTGGTATTAGTGAACGTTCAACGATTTTCGTGACTAATGTTACACTCAAAAGTGTGAAATAAATATTTTTTACAAAAAATGGACCGACGTTGATAGTTGGTGCCAAAAGTTATCAATCTACCTGCAACTGCACAACTTCAAAAGTACCAGCACCAATGGAATTAATATTATTTTATACTTTTCAGTGCACCAACTATCAACGTCGGTCCAATTTTTTGTAAAAAATATTTATTTTATCCACAAAACCTTTTTTATGTATAATAATAAATGTGATTGATAAGGAATTCAATCATGCATTTTTCCCCCAGACCGCAAGAAATCACCGTTCCATTCAACAATCTCCTATGTTTCAAATGGGACCGAATGGCACGCTGGGTTAAGACACCTAGCATGGTGCATGTGCATTTATCGATGTGGGTTCGAAACGGCGATGCATGAATTTTTTTCACAGCAATATTAAATATAATAAAAGTAGTTAATCACTCTCTGCTAGATGGCACGCACGCTCATGTTTAAAAAGTAGGAATTTAATTAGAATTATAATAACAAATGCAGTTACATAGCCTCTCCACGCTAGATGGCGATCTAGTTGTTTGAGAAAAAGGAATCTATGATTTATTAAAATTGAGACCCCTTGGAAAAAATATTCTGCACGCTCGCCCCCCCCCCCAATGAAATTATTATTTCATTATTCTGGATCCCTCTGAAAAATCATGCTGACTATGATGATGTAGAACTCTCTTAGTATATCTACTAACATCCACAAATTTTGATGAATCTGAAAAAAGATTTGTAAAAAAAATAACTTTCTGTGTTATATGTATATCTTGGAGAACATATTTTTTCAACGTTTCTATCTGCAAACTTCTGTATAAATCTGCACTGTCAAAGATTAGATTTGGGTTTCCCTTAACTCTCCATTCTGACCAAGGAAGGAATTTTGAATACATCCTCTTCCAAAAGATTTGTCCAACATTGGATATCTGTAACACCAAAACGACAGCTTTAAATCTGAAACCTGATGGAATGGTCGAACGGATGAAAAGGCCCATAAATCGACACCTGGCAAAGTGGTATCCAGAGGGACTGGGACAACTGCCTGTATCTGTTACTATTCGACTTCCTCGTGACCTGAAGTGAACCAGGAGAAGCCATGGCCGGAGACGATTATGTGTGACGCTTACGAAAGAAGGCGGCAAGCGACTACATGAAAGATTTATACAATGTGAATCCCCAATCAAGGAGAAACGAACAGGACTATATGGTTTGACTTATCAATCCAGGTTAGCATCTTGGGTTATCTCCAAATTTGCAGACTTCTTGGGAGGGACCGTATCTCGAATGCTGAAAGAAATAAATGACGTCACTTATCGGATACAGAAACCTGCTGAGGGCAAACCGAGAATAGTCCATTACAACACATTACAAACTAGATGTGGTTCAAGATTTACAATCTATCGCAGTGACACATCTTTTTAAATAGTTTTTATTACTTTCGGTTCTTGTATCAATGGACTCCGCAGCGATTTCTCCTCCTCCTTTTAAGCTCCAAGTGTGATCCAATATTGGTAATTATAATTATCTCATTCAATCTCATTCAACCAAGATCATTATTTTGTCGACATGGAACGACAATGGGAACCGTCACTGGAATTACGCACGAGCATGGAGCGTATATATATGTCTCGTTCTCTGGTATATAGGTACTTTCTGGAAGATCGTCTATGGTTATGTCGCAATTGTCAGACGTCAGACGTTATTGTTAATTTAAAGTTTAATTTTGTGTTGTGGTAGACAAACAGTAATTTGTTATGGAATTGCTGTTGCTGGCAAACACATATACATAAGTATAGTTAAAATCGAGAAAAGGATAGCAATAGTAGGTACTCATCGGTACGGTTTAAATCTTATATGCCCAATAAAAACTATTTTTAATTTTTTTTCAAAAATTTCACTTGTTTATTATGTAATACTACAATTACGAGAAACACGTGTCATGTTGACAATATAGTGAAAATCTAAGCCAGTATGTTTTATTTTATTTATTACTTAATTACGATATCGTCTTTACATGATACTGAATATATTTGGGAATCATATGATAAGATAAGAACTAAATTTAGGACTCTTTCTATTAAAGATAAACTTGTTCGTGAAATTGAAGTAGGTATATCCTAGAAGGTCAACAATTCTGATCAAAAGGTTAACTCAAACATAATAGAGCATCTAGAAGCCCATTTGACGCCTGAGCCAAGCAATGATGGTACAGTAGAGACTGGATTATCGGGATTAAGTAGATCATCGAGGTAATAAAAAATCTGGATAGCTAAAGAAAACCAATTTTGACCTAACAACGTCCTACTCAAAAATTTGAGTCACGTTTTTCTTGGAAACTATAGCTGATACATTCAATATTTTTATATTATTACGTAGACCTTAATACCTTAGCTAAAAAGTATGTTTTTTGAAAATTCATAAAATGGGTGTGTAAAGAAAAATATAATTTTAAAAGCATGTATGTTTCTCTCTTATGGAATAACGATGAGAGAGGGAATACAGGAATAAAAAGGACAACTGCTGCCAAAGGAGATGTCTGAAATGAATTTCTTGACATGAAATCTTAACGTTCAAAATAATTCAACATATATAGGGTGATTCATTGATAATTGTAAATATTTGAACTGGTAAATGATTTATATGAAGATTTAATGGATAGGTTATTTATATAGAAAGTTTTAGAGAATTGAAAATTCATAAGTAAATGAGAATAGTATCAGAGGCGTAGAGTTTCGAATGGGTCAGCCTCGCAGTTGTAGTTGGAAGTATATTATCCTAACTAATATAATAAATGCGAAAGTAAGATTGTTTGTTATGCTTTCACGCCTAAACCACAGAACTGATTTTGATGAAATTTGGTACAGAGATAAAATAGCCTTTGGGAAAGAACATAGGGACTCTAGGTGGTGGGTTCCGTACCTGAAAGTTGTATATTTCTGAACTCTATGGCTGGATTTTGATGGTTGTTTTATCGTGTATGCTTGTAGAATTTATTGGAATGATTAGGTAGTGGCTGTTAGTGTAAATGGGCCTCCTAGGTTGGAGGGTTCTATACCTGTAATACCCAAAGAAATATCTCTGAGCTCAATGGCTGAATTTTCGTGGATTTTTCGATATGTTTGTGTGTAGTATGTTACTGGACTGTTTTGTGAGAGTGCGAATGAGACTTAAAGGTGGAGGGTTCCATTCCGGAAAATCCCTAAAACATATGTAGGAGATATTCTCATGCTGTTCTCTCTTGGTGGATGGATCTGGGTTGGTGTTGTCGTGCGAGTACGACTCCGAGGTAAAAGGGTTAAGACTTTTTATGACTTTATGTTATCGTACCACAATCTACTAAATTGTTTGCATGGTGCTGCAGATCCTATCAAGTATGGAAGTGATACAACAAATAGTTTTATCATTTTAATGAAACAGTCTTTTATGTTATGGTAATCATGATTGTTAATTACATGATTTCCATGGTAGTTTTAACAGGTTAATAAATGATTGAGGTTAGGTTACAGATCTAACTAGATTTGATTTTCGGTAATGCCTAACTATTTAAACTATTCGTCATCTAGAAACAATTTTGAAATAAGATTTAGCAGAGTTTGAACCCACACTATTTATTTAAAAGTACTTAGATACTTCAAAATTGTTGTTTTCTATTAGAACAACACAATGAAAAAATTGATCATTTGCAAATACTTGAAGTAGACGCCTGACAGTCAAGTGTCGGTAAAATAATAGTCAATACTAAAGCATGAGCATGAAAAGTCTGATATGATTTACATACCCCATGCTAACATTGTATTGACCGACTTCAAAAAAAAAGAAGGAGGTATACAATTCGGTTGTATGTTTGCTTTTTTTATGTATGGCGTTTTGCATAGTTGACGTACTCCGATTTAGACGATTTTTGTTTCATTTGAAAGAGGAGAGCTTTAAATAGTCCTATATAGGGAAAAACCGAAATCAGAAATTTCCGTCCCTCCAAAAAACCGCTCCCGAAAGGGGTGGAGGGGCCGATTTTTCTCGAAAATCGATGATACGGCAAAATTAAAGATGAGACCATATCCGGAAAAGTTTAAATTGATTTTTTTAAGTGGGTTTTCGAGTTACAGCAATGATAAAGACCGAAATATGTGTATTTCCGCTATGTGGAGGGGCCAATTGTTTCGTACATTGAAAATAAGAGGCGGCCGAATTAAAGAGATTATATGTAGTAACCATTAAATTGAACATTTTTCAAAATACGGCTACGGCTTTCGAGGTACAGCATTGGTGAAGTTTGAAATATTATACGTATTTCCTTCGTGATGTTTTGAGATCTCCGAATAATAACAACTACAAGCAAATATTAGCATAAATTGGACCGACTTTATAAGTGGGTGCACTGAATAATACAAAATAATATTAATTCTATTGGTGCTGCTACTTTTGAAGTTATGCAATTGTAGTTAGATGGAAAACTTTCAGCACCAACTTCAAAAGTACCAGCACCAATAGAATTATCTATTATTTTGTATTTTTCAGTGCACCAACTACTCAAGTCGGTCTAATTTTATTTTAGTATTTATTATTAAGACTTTTTCATTCTAATTCCAGCCACTTTCAACGTTTGTGTGAAATTGTTTTTCCAATTTTCGTTTAAAGACATAAAAGATTATTTTCTTTTCTATAATCTCCAATTCAATCTTCATTCTTCTCCAGATAAGTTTTGAATTATATTATTTATCTATGATAATAGAATTAGCTTTATCTTATAAATTTACATATTTTTTGAGTATATATTTTGAGCGTGTTTCCTAACTATCTTCCTACACAGTTGGTAAGTCAACATCATAGTATATTTTTCTTTACTTGCTTAATAACTATATTTTCATAAATTTAAAAACAAATCATTTCTATTCTGCAGAAAATGAAGATTTTATTCGCTTTGATAGTTTTGATTGCTGCTGCATGTGCCTCTTCAGTGGAAGAACAATGGCAACAATTTAAGGTAGTTTTATCTATTAATAACCCAACCGCACGTTTTTAGGTAAATTTCTTATAGAAATGTACATATTGCGATCGTTCACACTTTTGAATTTCGAAAAAATTTTAACGGCATGTTGTTATTTGTCTATAATTAGTACAAAAAAACATTTGGGTCAAAAGTTTATATATATATATATATATATATATATATATATATATATATATATATATATATATATGGGAGATTACGAAATTTGTTAACACGATAGAGGTCGCAGTTTTGGATGTATCAATCTCAAATTTGCTACAAAAAACAATCTCCTAAATATGTGGGCCGAGTTCGTTATTGGGCAATATCATGTAAGAATTTTCAAAATGGTTACCGTTCAAACATTTAAGAAAAATTATCAAAAAATAGCCGTAGTGTAAATATCATCAAAAATAATTTTAGGTTATAGATATAATCAGTACCTACAACTTTTGTTCGAAGCAATTTTCCATAAAATGCACAGAAAAAAAATAATAATGAAAAAATAAGAAATATTGATAAAATATGAACACTCAATATAAATTTGATGTAATTGTACATTTTCTGGAGATCTTAATATAGATCCTGATTTAAAAAATATATAGTATATTTATTGATAAGAAATTGGCGATAAAAAAAATTCAGCCTTGAAGTGGAACGCGAACCCTGTCTGCTTTATATTCAACAGCCAAAACGAAAACCTCTAACCGCAAGGTAACTTAAATTTAATGACATTTAGGTATACCAATGAAAAGGTTGTTCAAATTTTAATTCAATGAATTTTGAGAAATTTACCTTCCCGCTGACTACAGGCCATCGGTATTTTTATTTATTCAAATATGACAGACCTAATGTTATATTTCTAGTCCTGTTTTGTTTAGAATAGTTTCGTCAGATGTAAACCAATCTGTTGTAAAAACCTGAATTGAATTGGTGGTGTATATGATTCAGTCTCTTGTCACTAATTTCAAATAAAAAAATCCCGACGGCCTGTAGCCAGGGGAAAAGTAAATTTCTCAATATTCATTGAATTGAAATATGAACATCCATAGATTTTTTCTTTATTAATTTTCTGTTTTAATTTTTTCGTCATTTTTTTTCTGTGCATTTTATGAAAAATTGCTTCGAACAAAAGTTGTAAGTACTGATTATATCTATAACCCTTTTTGATAATTTTTTAAAATGTTTGAACGGTCGCCATTATGAGTGTACTTAGTAGATAATGCACAATAACGAACTAGATAGATATAAGATAGATTTTTGTAGCAAATTTGAACTTAATACTTCCAAAACTGCTACCTCTATCGTGTTAACAAATAAAGTAATAAGCTGTAAATTTATGCATGAATATAAAAATTCTTTCACCAATTTTTAGCCTATTAAATGAGCATCAAACTCGACACAAAAACACAATTAACGTAAATTCTCGTAAGAACACAACGTAAACAAGACTAATTTAGCCTCAACATGGCGGAACAAACCACGTGACTTGATGAACCAATCACTGCAACTAAAACATGTAAATATCGCCATCTATTGAAAATCTATCTTACTGCAAAGCATGCAAGGAATCTTATAAAGTAGAACTTTGCCTTTATTCTATTAGCATTTCCATAGGTTTCAGTGTATAAACAAAGATTTGGTATAAAGTTGAAATTCAAAATATTAACAAAGCCAAACCATATAGATAAGGGTTAGCGCCGAACTCTCTGCAATAAAGTAGAAGTTGAAATTTATATTGAAAATTAGTTAACACCTCCGTAAAAGACTAAGCAATCTTTATAAATTACCTCAATAGAAAAATTCACTGATTTATCGGGAAGTAATTTTTTTTTAAATTCGGCCAAAGCCATCCGCATTTATCCGGTACATAGACATCTGAACACCTAGACCACGCATAACCTCTTTCAGAGCAATCCAACATCTCAAGACCATTATTATTCTGGTCCATAATGGTTCGTGTCCGACTGATACAATTAACATATTTGCCAAAATTCTTATGTTTCATGGCAACTTCTGATTTATAGAGTCATAATCAAAGACATTCAGAACGTAATTACAAGGTGGTCGTTGAATTAGTTATTAATGATTATTCAGAATCACCTGCAGACTAAATTATGTACCAAATTTATATTTTACAACACAAAATAAAAATTTTCAATTGTGAAATAAGAGGCTCATCAGTCGATATCGATCGACTGAGTTAAGTGCGGCAACACAGGAACATATAATTTAGGCGTCCGTATGAATTCGTCAGCTTTCGTCGCTAGTCGGAATATTGTTGTTCGTTGTTCCATTCATAATTTGATTGCTGCTACTACGCTTTACGCATTTATAAGCTTCTACAGAGGTACACTGTTGCCAAAATTTTCTATAGGAAAATTTTGTCTCTCTCTTACACATGGAAAATACCAAAACAATTCTCTAACAATAACAGATCGCCTTTGGATACATGTTATGAATGAAATGCTTGGTCTAGGTGTTCAGATTTCTATGATCCGGTATCTATTTTTAAAATATTATTTAACGTTTGAAAAATGAACCTTTAATGATTCTTAATAAAAACACATATTTATCACTTCTTCTCAAAATAAAGTGTATTTCATGGAGAAGTAATCTAGGTAGGTATATATTTTGTATTTTTCAGTATCTTAACTAATAAAAGTTGGTCCTATGTTGTGTAAAAAAAATCACATTTTTGAATATATCATTACTTAAAGTCATCAAACTCGTTCACTGTTCTTATATTCTGAATTAATTCGGAAACAATATTTTTTAAATACCCAATTTAAATGTTGCTGGATATGTTCCTTTGATTCAGCCGTATTTCAAAACTACGGTAAACGTTAAGAAACGCTTTTTATTTTGGTTCTAGAAACTCAAAATAATATACAGGGCATTCAACTTAAAAAAAAAACTTTAATACATTTTGTATTTTTGATCCATTATGAAAATAATATGTTGAAATGTACCTGCAGCTAATAGGTAATACCCACGCCGATTTTTTTATCCAAAACAAATTATACAGAATATGGTGTGTCAACTGAAGTGAGTGACCCTGTATATACCTTCAAGAAATGCTCATTTTATTTTCTAATACCTAGTTGTAATGTGGTCTTTAGCAAACTCATGGCAAAACGTACAAGAGTCTACTAGAAGAGAAAAGAAGATTCACAATCTTCAAGGACACTCTTCGTGAAATCAATGAGCACAATGTCAAATACAACAATGGCGAATTCTCTTACACCATGGGTGTAAATCAGTTCTCCGATATGACACAAGCCGAATTCGATGCAACTCTAACTCCCATGGAACCAATGCCGGCAATGCCTGACGATGTTACACAACTTTCGCTCAATGCAACTGGTCTTGCCGTCAATGAAAACATCAACTGGGTAACCAGAGGATTCGTCACCCCAGTAAGAAACCAAGGCACTTGCGGTTCCTGCTGGGCCTTCAGTGTTGTAAGTACAGTTACTAAAGAAGTCAATTTGAGATTGATTTTAACTCTTTTTTATTTATATACAGGCTGGTGCTCTTGAAGCTCTCTTTAAAAAAACTAGCAATAAATTGGAAGTATTGAGTCCTCAGAATCTCCTAGATTGTTCCAGAAATGGGGGCAATATGGGATGTAAGGGTGGCTTCATGTTCAGTGGTTATGACTATGTTATTAAATATGGCATACTTACAGAGGCAGAATACCCATATAAGGGTAAACAAGAGAATTGCCAGAAACATGGAGGAAAGAAAATCAAACAATATTATAGATTGGATGGTCAAAGCGAGGATGTTCTTTTGACTGCAATAAGTAAGTATTATATATGGGAAGTTTGTTTTGACTGTCTTGGTAAGAGACAACGTATATAAATATCTTGAGGGTGCAGTCAAAATACCTGGGCTGGGTTAAAGAATACTCTTTGGTAAATGGTCGAGCTTTCGGAAATGTTTATTTCCTTTTGTCATATTTTTATTAATTAATTAAATTCTTTATGAAATTTGAATGCCAGTTGTATAACAAAACTTTAAGACTAATGTTAATAGATTTAATTATTAATATATCTCAGAAAATGTAGAAGAGCAGAGAATGAAATTTCTATCAGAGTCACACATAATATTGGAGATTATTATGAAGTTGTTAAATTCTCTTTATATTATACGAGGCATGAACAAAAAATAATTTCCTGAAAAGTTCGAGAAAGTTGAAAAAGTCATTTTTTAATGGATTGGTATATTTTTTATTATCTTGCTGGAAAGAGGAGAACATTGTACATGTGATCTATCAAAAATATTTTGTGGTTTCATAAGAATTTTTTTATAGAAATCCAAAAATATTATAAAAATTTTTGTATGAAATTACAAAATATTTTTGGTAGCTCACATGTAGAATTTCCTCCTCTTTCCAGTGAGACAATAAGGAATATACCAATCCATTTGAAAAAAATGGCTTTTTAAATTATTTTCAACCTTTCAGAAAATTATTTTTTGTTCAGGGAATTTAACCAATTCATAATAATCTCCAATATTGTGTGTGACTCTGATAAAAATTTCATTCATTGCTTTTTTATATGTTCTGCGGTATTCATTTTTATAAAAAACCTTTGATCTGTCAAAATTTTTAGATAAACATTTATATCTCGAAATCTATTAAAATTAGTCATAAAGTCTTGTTATACAACTGGCATTAAAATTTAATGAAGGATTCAATTAATTAATAAAAATATACATGTTCCATAAGAAAAAATGGGCACATCTGGTATAATTGGGTACTTGACTAATTTTTTTAACAATTTTTATTTTTAGTTAGACATTTTATTAAAACAAAAAAATATACAAAAAAAAATTACTAGTCTATTTTGAAAATTTTAAAAAATATATTCAAAAATTGTTTTTAAATTTCCCGCTTGAATTCTAAAAACGGCTGAAACGTCACAATCTTCCTTTGTTAGTGTCCCACGATATTAAAGAAAGGAGGACTAGAGCAGAGAACACTATCTGACCAGAGAGAAGATACAATATTGTATGATGTTCTCTGTTCTCTCTGAGGAAAATTTGTTCATCGACTTGTTGATTACTACGTCACTATCTTGGTCGATTTTGATAGGCGTTCGCAGTCACGTGATAATGGGTTTGAAATTACAACTATTTAAATTGATTATATTCTAAATTCCAAGAGAAATTTAGACTGCATAATGTGATTTTTGGTATGTTAGGACTACCTAATTTACATTTACATTACTTTATATTGAATTTCCATTAATGTCAAGTACCCAATTGAAAATATTTTTGGATTATAGAAATTAAAAAACCAGATATAGTAAGTGAAAACATATTTTTGAATAATCTCTGAAACGGCTCTAGCGATTTTGAGCAAATTTGGTAGGTACTTAAATAAAGTTTTAATTTTTAAGATTATCTATAGGGTGAGTTTTTAGTGTGTCCACGGTCGATATCTCCGTTATGACAGGAATAAATAGGCACTCTCAGTAAGATTTTGCATTATGGGGTTTTCGAGGCTATGAAATCGTTTGGTGATATTTGCATATTTTATGGATGCGCCCCTTAAGGTCCACATTAGCTATTTCGAGAAAGGGTTCACAGATATTGATAAAAATTTGCAAAAAGAGATGACTTTAGAGGCAAGAAATCAATTGGCGAAATAATCATTATTTAATGGGTGTTACCCTCGAGGTCCACACTAACTATTTCTGGAATGGCTCCACAGATTGCGATAAAAATTTCAGTATGAGGTTTGGGATGTCGATTGGTGATTCACATTCATATTTATTTCGAAATCTGACTCTTATAGACACATATGATGTTTCACTTACTATCTTGGTATTTCTATTTTCTATGTACTTACAGTGCATCCCATTTTGGTTGTTGTTGAAAATAGAACCTTGCGGTTTTCGCGTTCCAACGTCACTTTTTTGTGAAACTCATGATGGCCTGAACAGATTTTACCTAACTTCTTTTGTTCAAAAGTTACAGGGCGTTTTTGAAAATTCACACTTTTTGGTTTCCCCACAGATCTACGAAGTTTCTCAGCGATAATGTCAAATTGAAAACTTATAAAGAATTTTATGCATAATCCAGTGGCGCACACATTTTTTCATACAAAAAAGGTACTAATTGACAGAATATTATTTGTGAATTTTCCATGAAAGAAACAAAAGCAATCCTAACGTTTATTCATTAACAAAACACAAAACTTATTTATTGAATTGTTCAATTTGATGTCCATTTTCCCTAACACATAATTGACTCAATTTCTCAATACGTCTTAATGTATTTAAAATATTAAGGGTCGTCTTTGTAAATTCTAGAAAGCTTCCTCTGTTGTTGCTCATAATAATATATATACATAAAGTTTTCGAAAATGATGTAAAGTTATTAACACATTGAATTTTAATAGTACCATGGATTTCAAAGTCTTACTACAGGGATTATTATGTGTGATTTTCTTATAGTAGGTCACAGATCACAGAGGATACAAATATTGTTGTTGCCTTTTGGAGCATTGTTTTATCAAGTGATTGTGGAGGAATCAACAAATCTGCTGTCATGATAATCAATTTTGATGTGTTCTATTGGGTTTGTGCTTGACGATTTTGTGAATTTGAGAAATTTTATAATAGCTTTAAGATTTTTTCAGAACGAACAGTATGATATAATAAAATGTTTCTATCAGTTCCATGAAAATGTTGACGGAGCATTAGAATCATATTTGAAAAGATAAATGTGTATTTTATAAGACATTGTATGACATCTTGTTTTTCAAAACTTACCGGTTTAAATATGATTCTAAAACTTCGTCAACATGTTCATGGCACTGCTTGAAACATGTTATGATATCACATTTTTCGTTGTTTTATTAAATTTTTAAAGCCCCTAGCGGTGGACGTATAACTTTAAAAAATATTTCCAGCAATTTTTCTTGGTCGATTTTCTCGGAAGGATTTTTTACCCAAACTTCTACGACTATTAGTTCCTGAGATATAGTACCTCGTTACCCTTAATGAATCACCCAGTATATATAGTGGATGAATTTATTTTGGTGATATATATTAGGTAAATTTCTTATAGAAATGTACCTATTGCGATCGTTCACACTTTTGAATTTCGAAAAAATTTCAACGGCACATTGTTATATGTCTATAAGTTAGTCCAAAAAACATTTGGTTCAAAAGTTATATATATATATATATATATATATATATATATATATATATATATATATATATATATATATATATATATATATATATATAGGGTATCAGTTCAAATTTGCTACAAAAATCAATCTCTCAAATATCTCGGTCGAGTTCGTTATTGGGCAATATCGGGTAAGTAGTTTCAAAATGGCGACCATTCAAACATTTTAAAAAATTATCAAAAAAGAGCAGTAGTGTAAATATTATTTAAAATAATTTTAGGTTATAGATATAATCAGTACCTACAACTTTTGTTCAGAGCAATTTTTCATAAAATACACAGGTAAAAAAATAAAAATTAATAAAGAAAAATAACAAATATTGATAAAACATGAAAACTCAATATAAATTTGATGTAATTGTACATTTTCTGGAGATCTTAATATAGACCCTGCTTAAAAAAATATATAGTATATTTACTGAAAAGAAATAGGCGAAAAAAAAATTCTGCCTTGAAGTGGAACTCGAACCCTATCTGCTTTATATTCAACAGCCAAAACAAAAACCTCTAACCGCAAGGCTATGTATATACGACAATTTTATGTAATAACATGTACGTATACCAATGAAAAGGTTGTTCAAATTTCAATTCAATGAATTTTGAAAAATTTACCTTTCTGCTGACTACAGGCCATCGGGATTTTTATATATTATTGTACTTGTATTGTAAATAGTTAATCAATTGTAGTGTATATGTAATGAAAATATAACTTTGCAGATCAAGTGGGGCCAACTTCCGTAGCTATCGACTCCAGACGTATAAAGAATTACGCTAGTGGCGTTGTCGACACGAACAGTGGCTGTACATCAATAACCGACCATGCTGTATTAGTTGTTGGGGCTGGTACCGAGAATGGCAAGAAATACTGGTTGCTTAAGAATTCCTGGGGTAACAAATGGGGAGAAAAGGGTTACTTCAAATTGATTAGAGGCAAAAAAGCTTGTGGTATCACAAACCAGATCACTGCACCAAAATCGTAAATGATATATATCTATCTAGATTGAATAAATATGTAACAAAATGAATTTTTTGTTGCCTTTATTTTATAACGCAATTGATTGATATATATATATATATATATATATATATATATATATATATATATATATATATATATATAGTAAGTTATCTGGTAGAACGACTGTCTAGTTATAACTTCTTGGTATACTAAACCAGGATCTTCAGGTCGTTTTATACATTTTAAATCTGACCATCAAATACGCCAAAAAATTAACCTGGTACTGACAATGAAGAACAGAATATATAAAATTAGTCGATCTTGATAAATTAAAAAACTTATTTATTCAGTGATTATCCGATTGATCAAGAAATTATTATTTAGTAGTCCTCAAACTACTTTAAGAGAACCAAGAATTGAAACAACACAACCAAACAATATCAAATACTTCTCTCTACCTAATTTTAATATAATAACCCCTAAAATCAAACAGATATTGGCACCTTTTAAAAATATTAAAATAGCTTATAAAAATACAATCAGACTTAAAAATATTTTTTCAAAACTAAAAGATAAAACAGACAAAATGTGGATGTCAGAACAAATTATATTAATGCCCGAACTGATATAGAACAAATGAACATTATTTATACGTATCTATTACATTTAGATAATAATAGAAACACGGATCTAAATAGCTCATTAATAATAATAATAATAATAATAATCTTTATTCAGGTTAACATACAAATCTTGATTAAAAAATAGTATGCTAATAGATTGTCTGACTTAATAAAGTCCAACAATCCCCTACCGAGATGCAAATAGCATCTGTGTGTAGACCTGAACTTAATAATGTATTAAAATCTACAAGCTTAACATAATCTAAATATACATATTAATATACAATAAATAAACAAATAATAAAATTAAAATGCAACAAAACTATAAATACAACTACAAATGTAAAGAAAGACACATGATATAGGAAGTATTAAATATTAAAACAGATTTTTTAAGTAATATAACAATATCTATGTATATTATAACTTCAAATTATTTAAAATCCAACTCTTAATATGAAATTTAATACACCCTCTAGAGAAGTTTAATTTTTTTAGATTGTTATCTAATCTATTGTAGACAAGTTTGGATCGATATAAACTAGTTTTTTGACCAATATTTAATTTAGATTTACTTACTGTAAGCGATTTGTGTCTAGAAAATAAACATGCTTCAGCAATAGTATACTCTTCCCGTAGATTACAATAATTATTTATTAGTGCTTCCAAAATATATTTTTGATTGATGTTCAGCAATCGTGTCTCACTAAAAAGGTTGTGTTGTTTACCAAAAGTTAAAATTTTGATAGCACGCTTTTGTATTCTTACTATCGGCCCTAATGTATTTGAATAAGCTGAACCCCAATAAATAATTCCATAAAATAGGACGCTACAGAACAAAGCATGGTATAATTTTAATAAATCATTTTTTTCAATAATATATCTCATTTTATAGAAAACAAAAAGAAGGTATCTTACTTTTTTAACAATACTAAAAATATTTTTCTTCCAATTCCAATTTTCATCTAGTATAACACCAAGGTATTTAACTTCATTTACCCTTTTTATTTTATCACATCCACAGTTTAAGTTATTATTATTATTATTATAACAAACATCATCATGTATTGTGAGTCCGTCTGTAACAGGGAGCTTATATTATATCATATATTTATTATTAAATTAAATATACTCCGTATAGCAATTATATTACATCAAAACAAAATAGAAATTATAAAAATTTGAATGTATCTACTAACAATTTGACAAATTGAATGTCTTAATATAATAAGACATACATTTATACATTGATAATGTGAATATTTTAAAAGAAGTTTTAAGTTATTCTATTTTATGTATCTGTACAACAATAGTTTATGCAACCTCAAATCTTGTAAGTAATCATCATTTGTTACATATTTTATTATATTATAAATATTGTAGATTTCCTGACGAAGAAACAATAAACGTTTCGAAAGCTTGAATAAAAGATAAAGAGTTTTCTTTGTGCCAACAGACTGCAATACCTGATAATTTAAATCTTGTATATATCTATATATATATATATATATATATATATATATATATATATATATATATATATATATATATATATATATATATATATAGTGTGTCCAAGGTAAGTATGGTGATAACAATGGGATCTCGGCAGAAATGGTGATTAGAATTCGGTTGGGTTCGAAAGTAGCTTAAATAAAAAAAACCCGATGGCCTCTAGCCAGCGGAAAGGTAAATTTCTCAAAATTCATTGAATTGAAATTTAGGGAACCTTTTCCTTGGTATATCTACATGTTATTACATATAACTTGCCGTATGTATCATAGCCTTGCGCTTAGAGGTTTTTGTTTGTTTGTTGTTTGTTTGCAGACAGGGTTCGCGTTCCACTTCAAGGCTGAATTTTTCTTTCGCCTATTTCTTATCAATAAATATACTATATATTTTTTATTCAGGGTACATACTAAGATCTCCAGAAAATGTACAATTAGATCAAATTTATATTGAGTGTTCATATTTTATCAATATTTCTTATTTTTTCTTTATTATTTTTTTTCCTGTGCATTTTATGGAAAATTGCTTCGAACAAAAGTTGTAGGTACTGATTATATATACCTATAACCCGAAATTATTTTTGATGATATTTACACTACTATTTATGTTTTTTGTACCAAAATTTACCTTTTTAAAAAGATTTATTTGATAACTTAAAAACAGACTTTACAGAATTAGAACTTGATTGGACAGCGTGACGCCGATACTTGTATAAGACTATAAGTGACTTGGCCACATACGGCGAGGTCCTTAGATACTAAGATTATAATATGTCAGCGTTTTAATGGACGCTAGGTAAGCATTTCTCTAATATTTAGCCCTGTTACTTATGGCTCTTTTTTAATAATTTTTTAAAATGTTTGAACGGTCGCCATTTTGTAACTAATTACCCAATATTGCCCAATAACGAACTCGGCCGAGATATTTAAGAGCTTGATTTTTGTAGCAAATTTGAACTTGATACCTCCAAAACTGCGACCTCTATCGTGTTAACAAATTTCGTGATATCCCACATATATATATATAAATTGGGCCGACGTTATTAGTTGGAGTTGGAGCACTGAAAAATATAAAATAATATTAATTCTATTGGTGCTGTTACCTTTGAAGTTGTGCAGTTGCAGTTGGATTGACAACTCAAGTACCAGCACAAATAGAATTAATATTATTTTATATTTCTCAGTGCACCAACTAATAACGTCGGTCCAATTTTTTGTATAAAATATTTATTTCACACTTTTGTGTGCAACATTAGTCACGAAAATCGTTGAACGTTCACTAACACCAATGAAGATAGTACTTATCCTATTACCCACGTATTTTGCTTGTAGTGCTGTTACTATTGAGATCTCAAAACATCGCTGCATACGCTTAAATATTTTAGATGTTACCATTGTAACACCGATTTAACTCAAAAACCGTAACTCTAAGGAAAAAATTTTCATTATAAATGTTGCTACAATTAATTATGTCTTTCATTTATTGCCCACAGATTTTCAATTTTCGAAAGAAATCGCCCTCTCCACTTAGCAAAAATACATATATTTGAGAATTTATCATGCCTCTATCTCGAAAATCGTAACTCTTTTTAAAAATGTTCAATTTAAACGTTTCCGGATATTGTCCTTTAATTATACCAACTCAGATTTTCGATTTTCGAGAAAATTCGCCTCCTCCACCCCCTTCGGGTGCGTTTTTCGGAGGGAAGGAGATTTCGAACCTACGTTTTTGTGAATATGGGACCATTTCTCAAGCCTCATCTTTCAAATGAATCAAAAATCATCAAAATCAAAGCTCGTTTACTATATAAAACGAGCGCACAAACCAAAAATAAAAGCAGACAGTCGAATTGGATACCTCCTCCGTTCAGGGTTCGTCGGTCAAAAATAGCGGTTCAAATATTATTC
The DNA here is from genome assembly GCA_958507055.1 of Crioceris asparagi. Lineage (NCBI taxonomy): Eukaryota > Metazoa > Arthropoda > Insecta > Coleoptera > Chrysomelidae > Crioceris > Crioceris asparagi. The sequence continues at coordinate 6,949,628 of OY293826.1, forward strand.
TGCGACGTTTCGTTTCTAGTAACTTTCTGTGTTATATGTATATCTTAGAGAACATATTTTTTCAACATTTGTATCTGCAAACTTCTGTATAAATCTGCACTGTCAAAGATTAGATTTGGGTTTCCCTTAACTCTCCATTCTGACCAAGGAAGGAATTTTGAATACATCCTCTTCCAAAAGATTTGTCCAACATTGGATATCTGTAACACCAAAACGACAGCTTTAAATCTGAAACCTGATGGAATGGTCGAACGGATGAAAAGGCCCATAAATCGACACCTGGCAAAGTGGTATCCAGAGGGACTGGGACAACTGCCTGTATCTGTTACTATTCGACTTCCTCGTGACCTGAAGTGAACCAGGAGAAGCCTTGGCCGGAGACGATTATGTGTGACGCTTACGAAAGAAGGCGACAAGCGACTACATGAAAGATTTATACAATGTGAATCCCCAATCAAGGAGAAACGAACAGGACTATATGGTTTGACTTATCAATCCAGGTTAGCATCTTGGGTTATCTCCAAATTTGCAGACTTCTTGGGAGGGACCGTATCTCGAATGCTGAAAGAAATAAATGACGTCACTTATCGGATACAGAAACCTACTGAGGGCAAACCGAGAATAGTCCATTACAACACATTACAAACTAGATGTGGTTCAAGATTTACAATCTATCGCAGTGACACATCCTTTTAAATAGTTTTTATTACTTTCGGTTCTTGTATCAATGGACTCCGCAGCGATTTCTCAGGCCCCATACGGTCTAGAGACTTGAAATTTCGAATTCGTACTTAGATCGCAGACATCTCGCCGCCTGTTAAGCTCCAAGTGTGATCCAATATTGGTAATTATAATTATCTCATTCAATCTCATTCAACCAAGATCATTATTTTGTCGACATGGAACGACAATGGGATCCGTCACTGGAATTACGCACGAGCATGGAGCGTATATATATGTCTCGTTCTCTGGTATATAGGTACTTTCTGGAAGATCGTCTATGGTTATGTCGCAATTGTCAGACGTCAGACGTTATTGTTAATTTAAAGTTTAATTTTGTGTTGTGGTAGACAAACAGTAATACTTGTTATGGAATTGCTGTTGCTGGCAAACACATATACATAAGTATAGTTAAAATCGAGAAAAGGATAGCAATAGTAGGTACTCATCGGTACGGTTTAAATCTTATATGCCCAATAAAAACTATTTTTAGTTTTTTTTCAAAAATTTCACTTGTTTATTATGTGATACTACAATTACGAGAAACACGTGTCATGTTGACAATATAGTGAAAATCTAAGCCAGTATGTTTTATTTTATTTATTACTTAATTACGATATCGTCTTTACATGATACTGAATATATTTGGGAATCATATGATAAGATAAGAACTAATTTTAGGACTCTTTCTATTAAAGATAAACTTGTTCGTGAAATTGAAGTAGGTATATCCTAGAAGGTCAACAATTCTGATCAAAAGGTTAACTCAAACATGATAGAGCATCTAGAAGCCCATTTGACGCCTGAGCCAAGCAATGATGGTACAGTAGAGACTGGATTATCGGGATTAAGTAGATCATCGAGGTAATCAAAAATCTGGATAGCTAAAGAAAACCAATTTTGACCTAACAACGTCCTACTCAAAAATTCGAGTCACGTTTTTCTTGGAAACTATAGCTGATACATTCAATATTTTTATATTATTACATAGACCTTAATACCTTAGCTAAAAAGTATGTTTTTTGAAAATTCATAAAATGGGTGTGTAAAGAAAAATATAATTTCAAATGCATGTATGTTTCTCTCTTATGGAATAACGATGAGAGAGGGAATACAGAAATAAAAAGGACAACTGCTGCCAAAGGAGATGTCTGAAACGAATTTCTTGACATGAAATCTTAACGTTCAACATAATTCAACATATATAGGGTGATTCATTGATAATTGTAAATATTTGAACTGGTAAATGATTTATATGAAGATTTAATGGATAGGTTATTTATATAGAAAGTTTTAGAGAATTGAAAATTCATAATAAAATGAGAATAGTATCAGAGGCGTAGAGTTTCGAATGGGTCAGCCTCGCAGTTGTAGTTGGAAGTATATATTATCCTAACTAATATAATAAATGCGAAAGTAAGTTTGTTTGTTATGCTTTCACGCCTAAACCACTGAACTGATTTTGATGAAATTTGGTACAGAGATAAAATAGCCTTCGGGAAAGAATATACGCTACCTTTTATTGCCCGTGGGACTCTAGGTAATGGGTTCCGTACCTGAAAGTTGTATATTTCTGAACTATATGGCTGGATTTTGATGGTCTTTTTATCATGTATGTTTGTAGAATTTATTTGAATGATTAGGTAGTGGCTGTTAGTGTAAATGGGCCTCCTAGGTTGGAGGGTTCTATACCTGTAATACCCAAAGAAATATCTCCGAGCTCAATGGCTAAATTTTCGTGGATTTTTCGATATCTTTGTGTGTAGTATGTTACTGGACTGTTTTGTGAGAGTTTTCCAGGGCGAATGAGACTTAAAGGTGGAGGGTTCCATTCCGGAAAATCCCTAAAACATATGTAGGAGATATTCTCATGCTGTTCTCTGTTGATGGATGGATCTGGGTTGGTGTTCTCGTGCTAGTACGACTCCGAGGTAAGAGGGTTCCATACTTAAGACTTTTTATGACTTTATGTTATCGTACCACAATCTACTAAATTGTTTGACCGGGAAGTGCCGGGTAAAACAGCTAGTATAAAATAAAGTAGATATTCACTACACAGCCTGGTAAGCTGTGATTACTATATATTATTAAAATAATGCATGGTGCTGCACATCCTATCAAGTATGAAAGTGAAACAACAAATAGTTTTATCATTTTTATGAAACAGTCTTTTATGTTATGGTAATCATGATTGTTAATTACATGATATCCATAGTAGTTTTAACAGGTAAATAAATGATTGAGGTTAGGTTACAGGTCTAACTAGATTTGATTTTCGGTAATGCGTACCTATGTAAACGATTCGTCATCTAAAAACAATTTTGAAATAAGATTTAGCAGAGTTTTAACCCACACTATTTATTTAAAAGTACTTAGGTACTTCAAAATTGTTGTTTGATATTAGAACATAATGAAAAAATTGATCATTGTCAAGTGTCGGTACAATAATAGTCAATACTCAAGCATGAGCATGAAAAGTCTGATATGATTTACATACCCCAAGCTAACATTGAATTGACCGACTTCAAAAAAAAAAAAGAATGAGGTATACAAATCGGTTGTATGTTTGCTTTTTTTATGTATGGCGTTTTGCAGAGCTTAAAATGGTCCTATATAGGGAAAAACCCAAATCAGAAATTTCCTTCCCTCCAAAAAACCGCTCCCGAAAGGGGTGGAGGGGCAAATTTTTCTCGAAAATCGATTATACGGCAAAATTAAAGATGAGACCATATCCGGATAGGTTTAAATTGATTTTTTTTAAAAGTGGTTTTTGAATTATAGCAATGATAAAGCAAAGATTGGTGTTTCTAATGTTTGGATAAAGACTGAATAATGTATATTTCCGTTATGTGGAGTGGGGCAATTGTTTCGAAAATTGAAAATATGAGACGGCCGAATTAAAGAATAGATTATATATAGTAATCATTAAATTGGACATTTTTCAAAAGACGGCTATGGCTTTCGAGTTACTGCATTGGTGAAGTTTGAAATATTATACGTATTTCCTTCGTGATGTTTTGAGATCTTCGAATAATAACACGTACAAGCATAGAATGTACATGGGTAATAGGATAAGTACTTTTGGTATTAGTGAACGTTCAACGATTTTCATGACTACCTAATGTTACAGTCAAAAGTGTGAAAAAAATATTTTTTAGCAAAAATTTTACTGACTTTATAAGTGAGTGCACTGAATAATACAAAATAATATTAATTCTATTGATGCTGGTACTTTTGAAGTTATGCAATTGTAGTTAGATGGAAAACTTTCGGCACCAACTTCAAAAGCACCAGCACCAATAGAATTAATATCTATTATTTTGTTTTTTTCAGTGCACCAACTACTAAAATCGGTCCAATTTTATTTTAGTATTTATTATTAAGACTTTTTTCATTCTAATCCCAGCCACCTACAACGTATTGTGTGAAATGGTTTAATAATGTTTTATTTTAATTTTCGTTTGAAGACAATAAAGATTCTCTTCTTTTCTATAATCTCCAATTCAATCTTCATTCTTCTCCAGATAAGTTTTGAATTATATTATTTATCTATGATAATAGAATTAGCTTTATCTTATAAATTTACATATTTTTTGAGTATATATTTTGAGCGTGTTTCCTAACTATCTTCCTACACAGTTGGTAAGTCAACATTATAGTATCTTTTTCTTTACTTGCTTAATAACTATATTTTCATAAATTTAAAAACAAATCATTTCTATTCTGCAGAAAATGAAGATTTTATTCGCTTTGATAGTTTTGATTGCTGCTGCATGTGCCTCTTCAGTGGAAGAACAATGGCAACAATTTAAGGTAGATTTATCTATGAATAACCCAACAGAACGGTTTTTAGGTAAATTTCTTATAGAAATGTACATATTGCGATCGTTCACACTTTTGAATTTCGAAAAAATTTTAACGGCATGTTGTTATATGTCTATAATTAGTACAAAACAAGTGAAATTTTTGAAAAAAAATTAAAAATAGTTTTTATTGGGCATTTAGGATTTAAACCGTACCGATGAGTACCTACTATCGCTATCCTTTTCTCGATTTTAACTATACTGTAACGTTTAACCCTGTACTAAACGTTGTGGGGTGAGTTCACTTGCGTAATACTCAAAATTCGCAGATAGCTTCCAATGGTTTATTTTCAAACACTCAGTACACGAGCTTCTATTATGGTACAATTGTCACCACTTGTCACCTTGACAATCTATACTGTCACTGCCTTCACCGACAGAACTACTATTAACCTCTGATTTCACAGACTGAGTGTTATCAACTGACTTTATAAGACTCACTACCTTCATAAGACTGACTCTGTCCGTGATCGACACGGCTTTATATACCTGAATCATGACATGACATTCATCGAGAATGTTCTATGATTATTTAGATGCACATAATTAATGTTCTAGATCCTTGTCAAACTGACAATAGTATGACAAATTGTACCTCACATATAGTTTCTGGAAGGATCCAGAATAAATCTTCTATAATTCTAGAACTACATAAGGAAATATACATGCAATAACTACTGTAAGCAACGTAGCAGCATAAATAACTAATAAACGAATATTAACCGTAAGTACATGAATACCTATCCACGTTACAATACTTATGTATATGTGTCTGCCAGCAACAGCAATTCGATAACAAATTACTGTTTGTCTACCACAACACAAAATTAAACTTTAAATTAACAATAACGTCTGACGTCTGACAATTGCGACATAACCATAGACGATCTTCCAGAAAGTACCTATATACCAGAGAACGAAACGTATATATACGCTCCATGCTGGTGCGTAATTCCAGTGACGGATCCCATTGTCGTTCCATGTCGACAAAATCATGATCTTGGTTGAATGAGATAATTATAATTATCAATATTGGATCACACTTGGAGCTTAACAGGCGGCGAGATGTCTGCGATCTAAGTACGAATTCGAAATTTCAAGTCTCTAGACCGTATGGGGCCTGAGAAATCGCTGCGGAGTCCATTGATACAAGAACCGAAAGTAATAAAAACTACAAAAGATATATATATATATATATATATATATATATATATATATATATATATATATATATATATATATATATGGGATATTACGAAATTTGTTAACACGACAGAGTCGCAGATTTGGAGGTATCAATCTCAAATTTGCTACAAAAATCAATCTCCTAAATATCTCGGCCGAGTTCGTTATTGGGCAATATCGGGTAAGTATTTTCAAAATTGCGACCGTTGAAACATTTTAAAAAATTATCAAAAAATAGCCGTAGTGTAAATATCATCAAAGATAATTTTAGGTTATAGATATAATCAGTACCTACAACTTTTGTTCGATGCAATTTTCCATAAAATGCACAGAAAAAAAAGAAATTAATAATGAAAAAATAAGAAATATTGATAAAATATGAACACTCAATATAAATTTAATGTAATTGTACATTTTCTGGAGATCTTAATATAGATCCTGATTAAAATAATATATAGTATATTTATTGATAAGAATTAGGCGATAAAAAAAATTCAGCCTTGAAGTGGAACGCGAACCCTGTCTGCTTTATATTCAACAGCCAAAACAAAAACTTCTAACTTAAATGTAATGACATTTAGGTATACCAATGAAAAGGTTGTTCAAATTTTAATTCAATGAATTTTGAGAAATTTACCTTTCCGCTGACTACATGCCATCGGGATTTTTATTTATTCATATATGACAGATATAATGTTATATTTCTAGTCCTGTTTTGTTTAGAATAGTTTCGTCAGAAGTAAACCAATCTGTTGTAAAAACCTTAACTGAATTGGTAGTGTAAATGATTCAGTCTATTGTCAATAATTTCAAATAGAAAAATCCCGACGGCCTGTAACCAGCGGAAAAGTAAATTTCTCAATATTCATTGAATTGAAATTTGAACATTTTTTGTTTCAATTTTTTCATCATTATTTTTTTTCTGTGTATTTTATGAAAAATTGATTGGAACAAAAGTTGTAGGTAACGATTATATCTATAACCCTTTTTTGATAATTTTCTTAGTTGTTTGAACGGTCGCCATTTTGAAATTACTTACTCAATAATGCCCAATAACGAACTCCGTAAAGATGTTTAAAAGATTTATTTTTGTAGCAAGTTTGAACATGATACTTCCAAAATTGCGACGTCTATCGTGTTAACAACTTTCGTAATATCCCTAAAAATCTTAAAGGTATAAATTTTACTGAAGAGCGAAAAAGATTTTTTGGGGGTGTTAGTTGAATCATTTCGCAGAGATATATACAAATATAGATGCTTATATAACAATGCAAACACATATTACCAAGAACTAAGAAAAACAATATTTTCTGTTGAATAATAATATATTTATGTTTCAATAATGACACTTAAAAATATTCTTTACTAGCCCAAATAATGCAGTAGAATAAATATTTTTCTACAAAAACAGAACCAACTTTTATTAATTGATGCATTGAAAATTTCAAAATAAATAAATTCTATTGGTAATGATAATTTTGAAGTTATGCCCTTATAGGTAGATAGAAGACTTTTAACAATGTCGGTACGCCATATATCCCTAATACTTTATCAAAATTATTGATTGAAGCGTCATTTTGAAGATTACGTTCCCCGCTAATGTCAAAAATTAATGAAATTGAGAAAAATAATATTTTTGAATTAGAAATGCTTTAAACACTTTTGAGCTACCTAATAATTAGAACATGTAAACTGTAAAGCATGTGAGGAACCTTATAAATGGTAGATCTTTGCCTTTGTTTTATTAGCTTTTGCAGAGGTTTCAGTGTATAAAGTTAAAATTCAAAATATGAATAAAGTCAAACCAAATAGATAAGGGTTAGGGCCGAACTCTCTACAATAAAGTAGATTTCTACGAAATTTAGATTGAAAATTAGGTAGCACCTCCCTTAAAACACTAAGCAACCTTTATAAATTACCTTTATGATAATTCAGTTGTGTAACTAAAGCTAAACTAAAGTATAAAAATATAAAAATTCACTGATTTATCGAGATGACATTTGAAATTTATCCGGTATCTAGTTTTAAAATATTTACTTATTCAAAGTTTGACATATGAACATTATACCTACCACTTCTTTTCAAAATAAAGTGTCTTTCATGGACGAAAACTCGCATTTGTGCGAAATATTCGCACGGCTTATCTAGTTATTTTGATTTTTTCTGTATATCAACTAATAAAAATCAGTCATATTTTATGTGAAATAGTTTTATTTCTCATCTTTGAGTGTACCATTAATCATCACCAAGTCATCAAAATTGGTAAACTTTCACTAATATTCTGCTGTAATTAGAAAACAATATTTTTTTAAATATCCATTTTAAATGTTGCTGGATATGTTCCTTTTGATTTAGCCGTCTTTCTTCTTGAAACTGAAAGTAAAATAATATACAGGGCATTCAACCTTGAAAAAAACTTTGATAGGTTTTGTATTTGTGAAACATTATAAAAATAATATTTTATTAATATACCTTTTCAAATAGGTAAGTAATATTCACCCGGATTGAGCCAGAATATAATGTGTCAAATGACCCTGTATATATCTACAAGAAATGCTCGTTTAATATTCAAATAGTTGTATTGTGGTCTTTAGCAAACTCATGGCAAAACGTACAAGAGTCTACTAGAAGAGAAAAGAAGATTCACAATCTTCAAGGACACTCTTCGTGAAATCAATGAGCACAATGTCAAATACAACAATGGCGAATTCTCTTACACCATGGGTGTAAATCAGTTCTCCGATATGACACAAGCCGAATTCGATGCAACTCTAACTCCCATGGAACCAATGCCGGCAATGCCTGACGATGTTACCCAACTTTCGCTCAATGCAACTGGTCTTGCCGTCAATGAAAACATCAACTGGGTAACCAGAGGATACGTCACCCCAGTAAGAAGACAAGGCCCTTGCGGTTCCTGCTGGGCCATCAGTGTTGTAAGTACAGTTACTAAAGAAGTCAATTTTAGATTGATTTTAACTCTTTTTTATTTATATACAGGCTGGTGCTCTTGAAGCTTTCTTTAAAAAAACTACCAATAAATTGGAAGTATTGAGTCCTCAGAATCTCCTAGATTGTGCCAGAAATGGGGGCAATATCGGATGTAAGGGTGGCTTCATGTTCAATGGTTATGAATATGTTATTAAATATGGCATACTTACAGAGGCCGAATACCCATATAAGGGTAAACAAGAAAATTGCCAGAAATACGGAGGAAAGAAAATCAAGGAATATTATAGATTAGATGGTCAAGGCGAGGATGTTCTTTTGAATGCAATAAGTAAGTATTATATATGGGAAGTTTGTTTTGACTGTCTTGGTAAGAGACAACGTATATAAATATCTTGAGGGTGCAGTCAAAATACCTGGGCTGGGTTAAAGAATACTCTTTGGTAAATGGTCGAGCTTTCGGAAATGTTTATTTCCTTTTGACATATTTTTATTAATTAATTAAATTCTTTATGAAATTTGAATGCCAGTTGTATAACAAAACTTTATGACTAATGTTAATAGATTTCGAGGGATAAATGTTATTCTAAAAATTTTGACAGATCAAAGACACTTTATATAAATTATTATCTATATTATAAAATGTAAAAGAGCAGAGCATTAAATTTCTATCAGTCACACATAATATTGGAGATTGTTATGAATTGGTTAAATTCCCTTTATATTATACGAGGCATGAACAAAAAATAATTTCCTGAAAAGTTATAAAAAGTTGAAAAAGTCATTTTTTAATGGATTGGTATATTTGCTATTATTTTACTGGAAAGAGGAGAAAATTGTACATGTAATCTACCAAAAATATTTTGTGGTTTCGTAAGAAATTTTTTATAGAAATCGAAAAAATATTATAAAATTTTTCGTATGAAATTACAAAATATGTTTGGTAGATCAGATGTAGAATTTCCTCCTCTTTCAAGTGAGACAATAAGAAATATACCAATCCATTAGAAAAAAAATGACTTTCAATTTTTTTTAACCTTTCAGGAAATTATTTTTCGTTTAGGAAATTTAACCAATTCATAATAATCTCCAATATTGTGTGTGACTCTGATAAAAATTTCATTCATTGCTTTTTTATATGTTCTTAGATATTCATTTTTATAAAAAACCTTTGATCTGTCAAAATTTTTAGATAAACATTTATATCTCAAAATATATTAACATTAGTCATAAAGTCTTGTTATACAACTGGCATTAAAATTTCATGAAGTATTCAATTAATTAATAAAAATAAATATGTTCCATAAGAAAAAATTAAGTTATGTGCAATTTCGACTATCTGGGTACACCTGGTATAATTGGGTACTTGACTATTTTTTTGAACAATTTTTATTTTGTAGTTAGACATTTTATTAAACCAAAAAAAAATACAAAAAAGTTTACTAGTCTATTTTGAAAATTAAAAAATATATTCAAAAATTGTTTTTAAATTTCCTGCTTGAATTCTGAAAACAGCTGAAACGTCACAATCTTCCTTAGTTAGTGTTCCACGATATTAAAGAAAGGAGGACTAGAGCAGAGAACACTATCTGACCAGAGAGAAGATACAATATTGTATGTTCTCTCTGAGAAGGATTTGTTCATTGACTGATTCCTACGTCACTATCTTGGTCGATTTTTATAGGCGTTCGCAGTCACGTGATAATGGGTTTGAAATTACAACTATTTAAATTGATTATATTTTAAATTTCAAGAGAAATTTAGACTGCATAATGTGATTTTTGGAATGTTAGGACTACCTAATATGGTCTGAACATTACTTTATATTGAATTTCCATTAATGTCAAGTACCCAATTGAAAATATTTTTGAATTATAGAACTTAAAAAATCAGATATAGTAAGTGAAAACTAATTTTTGAATAATCTCTAAAACAGCTCAAGCGATTTTGATCAAATTTGGTAGGTACTTAAATAAAGTTTTAATTTTTAAGATTACCTACAGGGTGAGTTTTTAGTGTGTCCTCGGTCGATAACTCCGTTATGACAAGAATAAATAGGCACTCTCAGTTGGTATATTAGAAATAATATAAAAACAGAGAAATACCACAACACACCAACAATCTTATTAAAATTAATTAATTAATTAAAATTGTTGGTGTGGTGTGGTATTTCTCTGTTTTTATATTGTTGTATCTACGCCAACAGTGTCAAATCCCAAATACTATTTAATTACAAATGTACAGGATCTACAACATGGTGACAGATAATTCTTATGTTCTTTCCTTGCTTGTAACTCATAGTTATGATAATGTACCTACTCTTATAAAAATCAAACGAGTTATTCAGAAAATATAATTCATTAATATCACAATCGACATGATTTAGGCACAGTATAGATAATTTGAAATAAAAACCCCAATAACCAATAACATTAATTTCATTTTATCAGTTGAAATTATATTGCCGTGGATCTTTACTGAAAATTGATATTGGTTACCTGTGATAAATTTTCTATTGTTTATTAATAGTTTTTTATGGTTTTTTCAATAGTCAGTTATTTTCATTTACACAATTTAAAGGTATTTCTAAAATTGGAAGGAAAATATGGAAATTGAGAGTGCCTACATTTTTTCGCAAGAAACATTATTCATTTATTCCTGTAATACGAAGTTATCGACCGTGGACAGACCGAAAACACCCTGTATATAAGTGGCTTTCCTGAAAAAGCGCATGGGTCCATGAATTTTTTCTTGAATTGCTCAACAGATTTCGGTAAAATTTTGCATAATGGGGTTTTCGAGGCTGAGAAATCGAATATTCGCATATTTTACAGATGCGGCCCTTAAGGTCCACATTAGCTATTTCGAGAAAGGGTTCACAGATTTTGATAAAAATTTGAAAAAAGAGAGGTTTTTATAGGCAAGAAATCGATTGGCGAAATAATCATTATTTAATGGGTGTTACCCTCGAGGTCCACACTAACTATTTCTGGAATGGCTCCGCAGATAGCGATAAAAATTTCAGTATGAGGTTTGGAAGTCGATTAGTGATACAGCTTTAAGATTTTTTCAGAACGAACAGTATAATATCATAAGTCCATCATCAGTTCCATGAAAATGGTGACGAAGCATTAGAATCATATTTAAAAAGATAAACGTGTATTTTATAATAAGACATTGTATGACATCTTGTTGTTTAAAACTTACCGGTTTAAATATGATTCTAAAGCTTCGTCAACATGTTCATGGCACTGATTGAAACATTTTATGATATCACACTTTTTGTTGTTCTAAAGATAATAAAATACAGGATGTTCCATTGAAAAATTATGAGTCGTATATAAATTACCATACACCGAAAAAAATAATATGCGTGTGCCACTGGATTCTGCATAAAATTCTCTATGGGATAAGTTTTCAATTATTTGACATTATCGTTGAGAAACTTCGTAGATCTGTGGGAAATCCAAAAAAGTGTGAATTTTCAAAAACGCCCTTAACTTATGAACAAATGAAATTAGGCAAAACCTGTCCAGGCCATCTTGAGTTTCACAAAAAAATTACACAGGAACGCGAAAACCGCAAGGTTCTATCTTCAACAACAACCCAGATACCTGGCTGTCTCAACCAAAATGGGATGTGCACTGTAACCTATATATATTGGATGAATTTATTTTGATGATACATATTATATATTATTGTATTTTTATTGTAAATAGTTAATCAATTGTAATGTGTATATCAAGATATATTTAATGAAAATATAACTTTGCAGATCAAGTGGGGCCAACTTCCGTAGCTATCGACTCTAGGCGTATAAAGAATTACGCCAGTGGCGTTGTCGACACGAACAGTGGCTGTACATCAAAAACCGACCATGCTGTATTAGTTGTTGGGGCTGGTACCGAGAATGGCAAGAAATACTGGTTGCTTAAGAATTCCTGGGGTAACAAATGGGGAGAAAAGGGTTACTTCAAATTGATTAGAGGCAAAAAAGCTTGTGGTATCACAAACCAGATCACTGCACCAAAATCGTAAATGATATATATCTATCTAGATTGAATAAATATGTAACAAAATGAATTTTTTGTTGCCTTTATTTTATAACGCAATTGATCGAAATATACAGTGTGTCCAAGGTAAGAATGGGATAGCATTGAGATCTCGGCAGAAATGGTGATTAGAATTCGGTTCGATTCGAAAGTCGGTTAAATAAAAAATAACTCTAGAAAATGGCGATTAAAATATTATTCTACGACGTTTCGTTTCTAGTAACCATCATCTTGTTATATATGAACCCAAACACTCTCTATTAGATACCACTTTTCATTACCATCATAAATATAGTAAAACCAGCTAAAGATTGCATGAGACAAAAGGGGGAAGTTTGCAATTTGCTCTGTTGCGCGATCGACTTGATTGTCGCTGTACTTAAGTTATTTCTTAAACCTAGAGGTTTATATCAGAGGATTATATTTTAATAGATACGCAATGCCTCAAAATATCGTCAAGTTCCATAAACGTGAAAAAAGCTGAACAAATACGCGGTAGATAAATATGTGTTTGAAGATTGATAATAGATATGACAACACCGTACCTACTCCCCTACATTATTTTAGAATGCATTCTCTTAATGGCCATACTATCCAAAATTTGTTAGTATGCGATGCTTATTTTAAAATGAAATACTTGGGTAAGTTGAAAAGTTTCCGGCCTGACACAGAGATGGCGTTCCAAAAATACATTTTGTGCCTGTATGCAAGTGTCATTAGTCTCTATGACAAGTTTCATCATCTTGCCGCTATTTTGGAATGCGAAAAAGGCAGAACAATTACAGACGAATGTTACTCTAAACTTCATAACGACATAGATGCCAAAATTCGCGAGAACACGCCTGGCTTGAAGAAGAAACAAATCATCTTTCACCAGGACGTTGGCGTTGGGAAAACTGCAGGATTTCGTAAACGACTTTCTCAGCCATCCCCCCTATTCTCCTGATTTGGCACCCTCAGACTTCCATCTGTTCTGATGCAAGAATTTTTTTTTTTTGGTAAGTGCATCGCATCCAATGAAGAAGTTGAATTTCCGGGAAGGAATGCTGATGTTGGAGAAACGCTGGACTAAGTGTCTTGAAGTGAAGATTATGTGGAATAATCTTTGTCGATAACTTTTCAGTGAAACTCTACTCATAAAAGTGCGAAAAAAATAGTAAAAAAATCAAATTGAAAAATAGTATCTCGTAATTTGATGTCTCATATACATAAAATATTTGTTATTTTTCGAGCGATTTCCAAAGAATATAATACCATAAATCTTTGATAAATTGATAATACTTTACTTATTCGGAGATTTCAAAACATCGCGGAAGTACTTACATATATTTCAGATATTACCACTGCTGTAACCCGGAAACCGTAATTATTCTAGGAAAATGTCCAATTTAAATGCTGCCAGATATAATTCCCTCTTTAATTGGGCCGTCACATATTTTCGATTTTTGAAAAAAAAATGCTCGTCCATATTTCAGAATCTACCACTGGTCTAACTTAGAAACATGATTTTTTTGAAAAATATTCAATTTAAACGTTGCCGTATATGGTCTCTTCTTTAATTTTATCGTTTCTTTTTGAAAAAAAAAATCTTCTTTAGGGATAGGTTTTTGTCGGAAAGGACATGTTGAATGTCGATTCTTTTTTCAATGGGACCAACTCGTAATATTCCTCATTCAAATTATGAAAATCGAAGCACATTTACTATTTAAAGGGCGCGACAGACAAAGAAATCGTGGATTTGTATATCTGCTCCGTTTGGGAAGTCGGTCAAAAATTCAGCAAATGTCAGATTTAGTGTTCGTGCAAGTCAGGAAAATCTTCAAGAATACCTACTCAAAAACTTGCAACCTAAAACAATAAAATATACAACACATCATTTATTGACATGCCTACTAAGAAAAATAGTGCAAGAAACACTAAACGGGTGTTTTTAGCGAAAAAACTGGCATATCGAATACCAGGTGTCCCTTTGTTTCAAACTTGTAAACATCACTAGATGGCGCAACGTACACACGCAATACTTACTTTACAAAACATAAAGCCCAATTCGCTCGCATCGCTTGCTTTGTCTTTTGCTCAGGTAGTTTACAAAAGTCAGTGATCAAAATTTGCAGTAAATTGAATTTATTTGTTGCAATATTTGATACCAATAGTTTTATTTGAATGGTGGTGTATTCTTGTGAGTCCAATACAAAGAAATTAACACACAACAACACTTTTCTCAGCAAAGGAGTAGGTAAGTAAATTTATAACCTCATTCAACGATGTTGGTCTTCAACTCTATATTATGTTATATCGTAGAAATACTCAATCTATATCTATATTTTTAGCCATACCAATTAAAATTATATTACGATTTATGTAATGGATTAGGTATTTTGGCAAAAGAAATATTTCTTAAAATAATAACTAGGTAGGATCTGGTTTTTAAATTGCATAATTATTAACCTAGACGTATACCTACATATTATGTCAAAAAAACCATCGAGATTAATATTTTTAACCTTAATACTTATACCAAAGAAGATACTCATCTATCGCCTTTGACTACTAAGATTTACTTTACTCATCCTAATAAAATGTTCTATCAAGCATTCTGCAAGAATTGTTTTATACATTGAATTTAATTCAGTGCTTAAGCAACAATACAGATGATATCATTCAGTCAGCTCAAAATGGCTATTTTAGGACAACATTCACTGGACTAATTAGTTTCCCTTCAAATATAAATAGGTGATATAATTGGCCCAAAGAATAAAAAGATGTTTATTATTCTTTGAATTGACAGGATTTTGTTAAAAGCAAAGTCTACTTAGATAGACTTTGTTCAAAGTAGGATATTTGACAAAAATAATTACGGTAGAGTGAAAACTGTGTCTTCCTTTCACTAGTAACTGTTTCTTATAGGCCAGGAAAATAAGTTCTCAATGAGATCAAAATTATACTCCTTCTGCAACAGTGCTGCCGTGTGCAAATATAAGTAGATAGGAGATTTTTGGCACCAACTTCAAAAGCACCAGCACCACTGGAAATAATATTATTTTGTATTTTTCAGTGCACCAACTAATAAGGTTTTATTTTTGGTTAAAAAAAACATATTACATAACGTATTATTATTATATACATACTTCGGTGCATCATCATAAAAAACATATTTCCAATTTAAATGTTGCTCCCTCCACATAGCGGAAACATATTTTAGATTTTTCCACTGCGGTGACACGGAAACTTTAGATTTTTTGAAAAATGTCTAGTTTTAACGTTGCCGGATATGGACTGTTATTTTGTCGAAGTATATGTTTGTAATTTCAAAATAACAGGTTTTAACTAATTGCATATGGTATATGTGTCACTAAAAACAAAAATCAATTTTTATAATTTTTGTATGACTGTTTGCTCCGGCGAATATCCGGAGAAAGTCTTTTTTCACGGTGGAAAAAATTAAACATGTACGCATCAATAGAAATGCAAAAATGTCATTTTTTTTTGACAGTTGCACAAAAAAATATTCCTTTCCACCTTTAAGTGTGACATTAGTCATGAAAATCGTTGAACGTTCAATAAAGAAGAAAGTATTTATCCTATTACCCTTGTGCTTGTGATTATTCAGAGATCACAAAACATCGCGGCAAAAATACACATATTTCAGTAGTTACCATTGCTGTAACTCGAAAACCGTAACTTCTTTTGAAAAATGTCCAATTTGAATGCTGCTACATAGATTCTCTTCTTTAATTTGACCGTCTTATATTTTTAATTTTCGAAAAAAAATGCCCCCTCCACATAGCGGAAATACACAACATATTTCAGTTGAAGTAATGGTAGAATTGCTGCAACTCGAAAACCGTAACTCTTTTGAAAAATGTTCAGTTTGAACGTTTCCGGATATGGTCTGAACTCTAACTCTGCCATCGCAGATTTTCGAGAAAAATTGCCCCCTCGACCCTCTTCGAGGTCGAATTGTGTACTTCCTCCGTTTGAGAAACTCGTCAATAAACGAGCTTTGTTCTTTTTAACAAAAAGAAAACACATGTTAACCAAAATAGTTGAGAATATCGAAAACACTTTCTATGCTAGAATTAAAGCTCATATTATTATTCAGTCATTAAAAAAAGATGAGATCAAAATCAACAAACAGTGAAATGAGCGATCAAAAATATGTGAGAAAAACACCGTATAAGTTGATTGTACCAATTCTCAATTGATACCACAAATATTATTATAGTCGTAAAATTTTATTACATCTGAAATAGCTTCTATAGTAGCAGTGGAAAAGATTTTGAATAACATCTAGCTTTAGCCAGACATAAAATAAATCAGATATTTTCCCTGTATTATCATTTTAAAAGATTTTTAAGAACGTTATTGGGATAATTTACCTTTTCTAAAGGCAACTTACGTAGGCTATATCAGGTAGTAAATAAAGGTAACTTAGCAGAGAGGTATCGGGTGTACTGAACATGTGCAATGCAATTGGACGGAAACTATATTACCTACTGCCAGACAGACCCATTCAAATGATCTTAAGCCTCCTCAGTTCTTTATCGATGAATATTTGAGGCAGTAGAATCAGGCAAAACGGAACGCCATTTAAACCAGCACATATATAAAATATATTGCGAACTCTGTTTTGATATCAAGTTGAAATCTAAGCGTCAGAATCATTTTGAAACAAACTTACTGTACCTAATCATGTCGGGAGAATGGAAATGTGTGTTTTGTGAAAATTCCGGCATCATTATCTTCTTTTCAGAGCAAACATTGGAAAAATGTAGAAACATATTAAAATTACGACAAAAGCATAATCTCAAATACAAAGACGTTATTTTACCAGATGTAGGAGGAACATCAAATGGCTACCATAGGGAATGTTATAAAGCATTCACAGCACTGATGCGAAAATATTATGAGGCTGAGAAAGATGCTAATAATGAAATGTTGTTGAAACCATCAACATCAACTACTAGTGGAAAATCATCAGTCAGTCCTGCCAACACATCATCAAAAATACCAAATTTAACTCAAAGATTGGCTGAACAAGAAGAGGCGTCAACTTCATTGGAACATATACAAGGCATACGAATATTTGATTCTATCTTAGAAGACATTGGCATTGGAAAAAGTGGTAAGGTTTGTTAATTTGTAATCTGAAAAATTAAGAAGCCAAAAACAAAAATTGAACACAAATTTGTTCCATTCAATGATTGGATAATCTTAATAGTGTTTTGGACGCATGCGTACGGCTGAAACAATAACATCTCTTGAAAACCGGATATAGAAAATTTTACCCGATTACAATAATATCTACAAGGGTTGAAAATCTAGAAAATATATCATTTTTACGAATTAAACTATTTTTTTCTGCTTAGTCAATCCCTGATATATGTGTTATTTTTTACTTTTCCATCGCTACCCGAAGAATTTAAATCGCATTGTCTGTCTGACTGTCTATAGATTTTCTAGCCAAAAAATTGATTAATTTTTGACCGACGAACCTCGACCGGAAGAGGTATACAATTCGACTGTCTGCTTTTTTTTAGTTTATGCGCGTTTTTATAGTAAACCTACTCCGATTTTGATGATTTTTGATTCATTTGAAAAAGAAGACTTGAGAAATGATCCCATGTTCGTAAAAACTCAAATCCGAAATCTTCTTCCCTCCTAAAACCAACCTCGACGGAGGTGGAGGGGGCAAATTTTCTCGAAAATCTAAAATTCGAAATGCCAGGATTAATAATAGGACAATATCCGGAAACTTTTAAATCGAACATTTTTTCAAAAGAGCTACCTATGCTTTTTGAGTTACATTCATGTTAAAATCTCAAATATGTGTATTTTCGCTATGTGGAGGGGGCGATTTCTTTCGAAAACTGAAAGTCTCAGGGTACCATATGAAAGACAAGATATTTGTAGTTACCATTATAATAAACATATTTTCCTTAGAGTTACGATTTTCGAGTTACTGCAGTGGTAAAATGGTTAAATCTAAAATACTTATGCGTATTTCCGCAGCGATGTTCGGAGACCTCAATAATAACAACTACAAGCAAGGAATATGCGTGGGTAATAGGATAAGTACTACCTTCATTGGTATTAGTGAACGTTCAACGATTTTCGTGACTAATGTTACACTCAAAAGTGTGAAATAAGTATTTTTTACAAAAAATTGGACCGACGTTATTAGATAGTGCACTGAAAAGTATAAAATAATATTAATTCTCTTGGTGCTGGTACTTGTGAAGTTGGTGCCAAAAGTTATCAATCTACCTGCAACTGCACAACTTCAAAAGTAACAGCACCAATGGAATTAATATTATTTTATACTTTTCAGTGCACCAACTAATAACGTCGGTCCAATTTTTTGTAAAAAATATTTTTCAGTGTACCAACTTACAACGTCGATACAATTTCTCGTAAAAAATATTTATTTATGTTACCGTTTTACCACTAAAACTGCTGTTAGAATGTTTTGTTGGGATATATGTATTTGATACACAATGTATCAAATACATTCAAATATATCACGTGTAAGAGTTTTTTCAATAGACGACAATTATTGAATATTTCGTACATATTTATTTCATTTTGGGAATAATTTCTGGTCACATTATTTTATTATTTTTAGAGCGTGGCGTTTCAGTAGTCAGTTTTTAGTTTTTGAACTTTTTATTTTTTTATTCTATAATCTGGCTATACGTCTTCAAAAAAATTATGTAAATTTTTGCATCATGTCTCTGGCGTCCTCAAATTACTTAACCGTGAATCGCCCACTTTATCTTTCGAGTTTAGATGAAATATAAGAGAAAAGTTTTACAGCGAATCATAAAAGATACATAAAATTAATAATCTAACAACTTTTTAATCATTATAAAGAATTCCAAGAAACAAAGGTATATCTCGCATCAGAATACCTTTGAACTCATTAACTGAGGATCAAACAAATTAAACTTTCCTAGAAATATTCGTAAGTGCTTAGCATAATGACTTTACCTCTAAGAATTAGATGAATAAGGGTTTATGTCTTGGGGATTCTTAATTCTTATACATATTCAGACTTTGGCCACAATTTAAATTTATACGAGATACAAACAAAAGTAATAATTCAATAATCAGCACATAATAAATAAGTTTTTACCATAATAAAGGAATCACGCCCCTCAAGTTTTTCGCATTTGTTTTAAAACACCCCTGTGGGATATTACGAAATTTTCAAACACACGATAGAGGTTGAATTTTTAAGGTATCAAGTATCAAAGTATCAAAAGTGTGAAATAATTTTTTTTACAAATAATTGGAGCGACGTTATTAGCTGGTGCACTGAAAAATACAAAATAATACTAATTCTATTTGTCCTGGTACTTGTGAAGTTGGTGCCAACTACCCAACTATAGTATCCTGACAATTTGAACTAAAATTATTACACAATGAATTTGAATGTTGTACGCTCATAACTGGCTTATATAAATTGCACCTAAGAGGGATTAAGGTCATGCCATCATCTCACAGGTAGAGTGCAGCCGCTTCATATACCTGCCAACCCCTCATCTTGCAAAATAATATGCACACAATTATTCGTTGTTTCCCTTCGTCCCTCTTCCCTACTTAAGTGCGAGCCGTGAGCTGTTGGTGTGACAATAGAATGGGGAACGCATGCGCGCACCTATCGATCCCAATTCAGTAGGGTGGTTTAGCACGAGCACCCTCTCTCCCCCTTTATGATATGGTTCAGTCCGTCGCTGAGTATCCAGTATCTCATCATTTTGGTATCATTCGGCACTTATTTGCGCGCCGAAATCCAGCGATTTTATATAAGTATTATTAATATCAATAATTCGATCTGTGCTTGATAGAAGAGAAAAAAAAAACAGTTTCCTACCTAAAAATATATCATCACAACTATAACCATATAATCAATGAATTGCTGTTAGATAACACGAGTGATTTGGAAATTTGTTACAGGTAAGTTTTCTGAAGTAACAACATTGTATTTTCTCGGGTATCTATCGATATATATATACAATTCAGGTATAATAGTAGTTAACGGCATTCTCAAAGCTGGGGTTGTCATCTGAATTTTGTCGGTAAAACATAATAATATATAAAACTTAGTTTCTTGTCCGTGATGAACAAACAACAACCACAGTTGCGTGTTGCGGGTTTATTTCAGTTTTGTTGAGTGAGTGATCGATTGCTAAAATTTGCGCACAAGCGCATTACTGTCAGAAATTTGAATTAGACATTTGTACATTATTTATTATTTAATAGGTATATTATTAGAAATAATGTTCGTACAATCTAATTTAAATGAGTAGCTTTCTTCGAATTCTAAATAGATAGGTATCAATATAATTGAAATACATAATCAAAGCATCAGTTTATTTTCAAGTAGTAAATGCAATTGATTGTTTATTTAAAACAAAGCAGCGAGTACTACTTATATAATTGAGTATAAATTATAAATGAAGTTTTACAGATAACGCGCAAATACTTTGTTTATTATTGGGTGTTTCATTAGTTTAAAGCATTGCAAATGTAGAATTCTATTTCCAAAAATATAAATCATTACAATTTATTTAATGTCAGCATTTACCTTTTCGTATATTTTCTACGAAATTTCTTCAATTCACACTAATGTCGGAGAAAGTTCTTAGGTGCTTTGTATAAATTAATTTTGTTACAAAAGCGACTTATCTTGTGTATTAATAATTTGCAATTCAAGACACTTTAGATAAAGATTGACCTTAGTCAGGAAGGTACTCAACCCTTTTGGAGGGTAGTAGAAACTTTGAAGAACCCGTTTTTGTTTCCATGTGTATGTCAATAAAAGCCGTTAGTTATATAATAGAAATGAAGCAGCATGTTTATCATGCGACTTGACTAAAAGTTAGTTTCAAAATGGCAGATGTCTAAAGATCTAAAAAATAATTTGCATGTAAATTTCTTGTAAAATAAAATTATAATAGATTGTGTTTTAAATTCACAATTATAGGCCAATCTCTTTCTTGATAAAAATAAGGATGAAATAACGAATGTATTTAAGTATTTTGTAAATTAAACTAATTCAACATTATAACGTTCATAAGCAAATGACTCAATCAAAAGATAATATTCAATATCGTTAGTACCTAGTCGTTTCAAGTAGTTTCAAAATGGTGGATTCTCAAGAGAAATCATGGGACGCATCTCTACATTATCGAGGGACTTTTTGGTTATATTTGAGGTTATTGATTTAGATAACGTATAAAATAATATATAACAAAGTTTGTTTTGAAATTTCTCACTTTAATAGTACAGTTTTACGGAGTTGTTTGATCGATTCATTATTGATATTCCATCGCTGCTTGCCATGTTTATATAACAGAATAAAACTTTATTCTGTGTTTATAAGTTAGGTTTGGTTACTATGTAACCGTACTTTACTGCAATGGAGCATTTTTTTGATTGCTTCGAAAACTAGTATTTATAGCACAAAGCAACAAAACCCAATACAAGTTCGTAATATTAATATTTTGGAAAGTTTATTTTGGAAAATATATTCAGTATTATACATTCCATTTATAAAGTATGGAAACACTTACTAAATTACTATCATATAGAGAAAAATCTTCGACAGGCCGATTTTTGATTTTTATTTTCTTATTTTATATGAAAACAGCATCATTTTATCCCCTCTACTTTCCAAGTTATGACGTAATCGTTAAATTTTTTAAATGGGAATGCCATGATTTTATATTATAAATGGAAAACTGTCAATTTTATGTGTTCAAAAATGCCAAATACATGGGTATTAACATAAAAAAATATTAAATTTAGGGTGCTAAAAAATAAAAGTAAAAATATATTTTTATTTGCTGCTTTCAATTTTATACAAATTATGCATAAAAACAAGTATGCGTTTGAATCGTATTCCTTAGCAACAATTAATAAGTTACTAGTTTCCACTGCATTTTAATAATTAATTTAGTTAATTATCATTATTGTTATTATTGAAAATTTAATGCAGCAAATGAAAATACATTAATTTTTAGCACCCTGTATTTTATATATTTTTATGTTAATACCCATGTATTTGGTATTTTTGAGCTCAGAAAATTGCCAGTTTGCCGTTTATAATTTAATATTATGGACTTCCCATGTGAAAAAATCCATGATGACGTCATAATTTGGAAGGTGGAGGGGATAAAATGATGCTGTTTGCATAAGAAAGTAGAAAATCAAAATTCGACCTGTCGGAGCTTTTTCTCTATATGTTAATATTTTAGAAGTTATTGGAGCGTTTCCATACTTTATGAACGCACTGTATAAAACTACTTATTTACGTGAAACAAGCATTAAACTTGATTCTCTTCATCAATATTCTAATAATTTATTAATCGTAATTTATAGTCTAGTTACAAAATTATTTAAAGCATGCAATTGAAATGATAGCTCTGTCTATCTTTTTTCTCTGGAAAAATACCTGAGGGGACTGCCCCTTCCTCTATTACTATACCAATGAGACACAAACCGTTAAAGTATTGATTATAGGTTTTATTTTAATACAATCAATTCTCCCCAAGCACCTGCATTTTGTTATGATTGAAATTCCTTGTTGTTTTCATATTGAAAATTAGTATTGAATCACTAATGAAATATATTGCCAATACTTTTGAAGAAATCTAGTTAAAACTTAGAAAACCGCAGCCAATTTATTTGGATAATAACGTGTTTTCGTTGTAGATGAAAAGAAAGTTGATACAAATTCACATATTATCTCTGTTTCATTTTAAAGAGAAGTGCTGAGAGATGGTCCAAGAGTGAACTTTTAAAAATTCAAAATGTCCCGCAAAAAAGTTAACGGGTATTTAAACATTTTATTTGGCTGGATTAAAGAAACATTCAATGATTTGGATGGTTTATGAAAAAATTAGATAAATATATTTTCCACAAAAACTGTGACCATACAGGTTCTTCCATGAAAAAACGTCAACGGTGGCTCTGAATATACCATATTTGTTGGCCTTATACATAACCAAGAGATAGGCACAAGTTCAAAACTACCAGTATCACTACAATTATTAATATTATTTGGTATTTTCCAAAACCAAATACTACTACTCAAGTCGGTTCTATTTATTTAAAAAAAAAGTTTTCCTAATATAAAAACTATTGAAATTTGGGTCTATTGGTCTATACATTGTTTCGGATATATGAATTTTCATCTACTTCTTTTCACCGTATCTCCTATAAATTATTGCACTACTTTAGTACTTCAGTATAAAGTAAAAAAAGATGACTATCGTAAAAACAAAAACTATTTACATCAATTACTCAGTCAATGTAATTATTTCCCAGACCGAACCGCAAACATGGAGTCGCATGGTATGCGTATACTGCAAAAGAAACGCACCACAAACTTTCGCGAAGACGAAACAAAATTGTTAATACAACTGTGGGGCAGTCCCCAAATACAAAACAAACTGTACCTGACTCACCGCAAAGCCCCCGTCATGAGGCTACTAGCTGCCAATATGCAACATAGAGGCTTTTACAGAACACCCGACGAAATCAAAACCAGAATCAGGAATCTGAAATGCCTCTATCACCGCATTAAGCGGTCCATGCAAACTGGTGTTGGTATTGGCACAGTGGATCCAGATTGGACACATTTCAAAGCCATGGACGAGATATTGACCAGACGAACGCATAAAAATCTGTACAAGGATAATGTATTCGAAGGACCACGATGCGAGGATATCAAACAGGAGATTATCGACGACATCGACATTAACGATGATATGGAATCATTCACGACGAACAGCATGAACGAGTAAGTGTCTTATACGTACATTACTTTCGTTTCTAAATGTGAAATATATCATGTTTTAAAAAGATGTCCAAATATTTTTATCGGTATTTAAATCGTTGTCACTACAATGACATTACCCATATTATTCAAACAAATATTTCTACTCAATTAGTCTGCTCATATATAAAATATAAAATAACAGGGCATATTCTATTCAATGAAAATTTTCACTCAGAATCTACCACTGCTTCTTCTTCAGAATTATTCAAACTGAATAGTAACACAGTTAATTTGTCTAACTGTTCCAAACGGAATGAATCAAGCAGACACATTTCATAGATGTATCTCATCAAAAAATTATTTTATCACAGCAAACGAAAATGATGGGTTATCTAGCTTTTAACATGCTAGAAACAATAATTCAAATGTTATTCTTTCCGCTTTACAGATCCGATAATGAATTTGAAGAGGAACCCCGACCCATACAAACGATAACACCAAAACCCCTGTCAGCTCTGCAAAATACACCGAAGAAGGATAATAATTATGAGAAAGTTAAGATTGCCCCAAAACCAAACATGCCACAACCAAAAGTCCTTCAAAATCAACTCCAAATACCCATACAGGTATGATGAATCTCTATAATTTATTTCTGTAGAAAAAAATCTATATCCCATATATTATACGTATGTATGAAAATATCAAATTTTATTTTATTATAGGCTAATTTACGGGGA
Source organism: Crioceris asparagi (assembly GCA_958507055.1). NCBI lineage: Eukaryota > Metazoa > Arthropoda > Insecta > Coleoptera > Chrysomelidae > Crioceris > Crioceris asparagi. The sequence goes on from OY293826.1 coordinate 6,974,922, forward strand.
AATAATGGTAATGGTCCAACCATACCCTTCCCACTTCTAATATTGAATGGTTTACCAAATGCAGTCAACTCATCACAAAATAAAGGTCTACTAGATATCACTTCATCCGGCAACACGAACTCTAACAACTTAGACAAACCTAAATCAGCGACATCTTCATCAGGTAAATATTTCTTCATAAATGTTTAAAGTCGTGTTTAGAGGTTGTGTTTCTTATTCGTTTTTAATGTTATGTGTCAGTAAAGGTACGAATAAATGTATGTTTTGTAAATTAAATGGACTGTAACTGACAAATTATACATATCCACTCTCAAAGACATAATGGATTCCATTCCTTATGTGTTTATTTATTCCTACATGGTCTTTCACAGAAACCATAACTACTATAATAAGTTAATTTAATTAATTTATCTTGTGATTCCAGATACAACCACATGTTTACTAACCAACCTGCTTGAAGTTCAAAAAGAGCACCTGCAAGTCGAGAAGCAACGATTGAAGCTGGATAAACAAAAATTCAAATTAAATCAATTGGTTAGTACTCAGATGCTAATGATGCTTCCATCATTGCGTAATTATCTGCAAAAACTCTCCACAACACCATCACCAGCTGATAATGATCGTGACGACGAGGAGGAGGAGGCGGAGGAAGATGAGGAACACACTAGTCCTAGAAGAAAACGACAACGCCCTAATGAACCCATCAACAATGATCTGTCCGATGGGAAGATTTTGAAGAGTGTCCTCGAGGAGGGTATCAAAAAATACATGTTGGAAAGTATGAATGAGAGTGATGAGAATGATGATGAGGACGATGATGACGAAGACAGTGGCATTCATAATGTCAATGATGATAGTGAGAAGAAATAGTTTTAAAATTATTATTATAGAGATTGCATGTGATCCATTTTAGAAATAGTTTCTTTACAAAAAAAAAAACGGTAACAAATTTTTACACTGTATGTACATTCCAAAGAAATCATTCCTTCTTTTCTTATTATTCAAATGAATGTGATTTCGACTATAAGAATTATTTATTTATTTGATTTCTTGTCATTGCTGTTAAGTAATATATACGTTTTACTTTGATACTTTTGTGCCACAACCTGATTCATCCCTTCCATTGGACCACAAACCGCAATGTTTACAGCGAATTTGCAGTGTACTGAAAGCGATAAATAAAAAATGATTTGTGTAAAAAACGTGGACACAGCAATGGGGATGGGGAGGGTCTAGGACACTTCGCCCAAAAAAATCGTACTGAAAACAGTTTCCAGAGCCACTTCATCCAATGTAAATAAAAGTCCACAAAGCCCAAAATGGACACTTCGCCCAAAACTCATTGGTGGACACTTTGCCCAAAACTCGTTGGTGGACACTTCGCCCAAAACTAGTTGGTGGACACTTCGCCCAAACTAACTAAAAGTCCACAAAGCCCAAAATGGTTACTTCGCACAAATTATTTATTTATTTCGATCGAACTCGGACCTTAGTAGTAAGTTAATATAACTGTTTAAATTTGCAAATTCAAGATAGTGGAATGTTAAGTTCATTATATTAACATATTCATTTTTGTATGAGCTGCAAATAATCAATATCAATACTTTTAATTACATTGGGTAATGTGGCTCTGGAAACTCTTTTCAGTACGAAATTTTTGGGCGAAGTGTCCAGGTCCCGATGGGGAGCTATCGTTTTCGTGCTCACCAGTTGGCACCTAAGGCGAGGTCATTTTCAAAAGTTTTAGGTCAATTTATAGCGCAGAGATGCTACTAGTAATTTCATTTTTGGTCTCTAATGAGAGCTTTTTATTTTTTTGTCAAACACGTTGTCACAATTCTGTTCATGTGAATGCCGCCTGACGTTTATTGAGATTTGAGAGGTTAAATCATATGGCTACAGCGGGGGTAATGCTGCTCGCACTGGTTGCTAGGTAATAGCTGGAAAACTTGTTTCGCTCAAGACATAGTGACGATATTTTGATGAAACTTTTCTAAAATATTTAGCTTTTAACACCAGCTCTAACGCGTATGAACTATCAATCAATATTTTCCTTAAAGTCTTGTGAAAGCAGTAGGAATGCCATGTGAGTATGAGAGGACAAACCATAGACATAATAACCCAGGGACAAACCAACTTTTGACTTGACAATGTCCTTCCTATCTATGGGTAGCATTCTCAGGATGTAAAGCTAAAAATGACCTCAGAGAATTCATAAAATGAGTGTATTAGTCCTCGAGCCAGCAACAGATTTTCATGACCAAGTTTCTCCCGAGTGATAACTTGTAAAATGCTTCGGAGAGTTGTATCATGAAGCTCCGTGAACGTCAGCTGCGGTTCGGTGGGTGAGTTGAGCAGTGGCAGCCTCCCACACACGTTGAAAAAAAATAAAAATTTAATAATTTCCTCCCTATTGAAAATTTATCAAATTGTAGCTAATTCAATATCTTCAAGAAAAAAAAGTCACATGAATATAAAAAAAATATATGTATATTAATAGTTTGTAAATTTTCAATCGGGAGGAAATTATTAAACTGCCACCGCTTAACCCACCCACCGAACCGCAGCTGACGTTCACGTAGCTTCATAATACAACCACAGCTTACCATAACAAATAAGCTGTGATACAACTCTCTGAAGCATTTCACAAGTTATCGTCCGAGAGGAAATGATTGACAAAATTTGTACCCTGGCTGGAGAACTGTCGTGACCACTCACCAGATGACTACCCGTCTTCCACGTACACAACCAGATTCGAAATAACACTTGGAACAGTAGTATGAACAACTTTATTTAACAGGCCAAAAATATTAACATGACTTCAATATTAACATGTGCCAAATACTTTTTGAATATCAGAAACACAGAGTGATTATTTTCTTCATGAATATCTGAGTCCACAACAAGGACTATATAAAGAAAAATATGATTTCAAAGGCAACAAGTATGTGTCTATGCTATACGGCATTATAGAAAAACGTTGAGAGAGAAAAATTATAAATAAAAGAGATAACTGTTGCCAAAGCGAGAAAATATACAGTGAGGACCAAAAGTCCGCCCCCAGCGTAACTTCTTGATTTTCAATATTTAAAAAAAATGAATACATAAGGTGTATGACCTTTTCAATAACATTATTTTAATTTATACAGGGTGTCTCAAAAAAGACTTATAAGTTTATTTTTTCAAATGGAACCCCTGTATATTATTAGATATTCGAATTCTACGTGAAATTCTAAGCAGATTTCATGCATCATTTACTATACCTAAGTTGAAGTGAGTCCCAAAAAATCTTAATCGAAAATATTTTTTACAAAAAATTGGACCGACTTTATTAGTTGGTGCACTGAAAAGTATAAAATAATATTAATTCTATTGGTGCTGTTACTTTTGAAGTTGTGCAGTTGCAGGTAGATTGGTAACTTTTGGCACCAACTTCACAAGTACCAGCCCCAATAGAATTAATATTATTTTATACTTTTCAGTGCACCAACTAATAAAGTTTTTTGTAAAAAATATTTATTTCACACTTTTGAGTGTAACATTAGTCACGAAAATCGTTGAACGTTCACTATACCATATCAATGAAGATAGTACTTATCCTATTACCCACGTATATTCCTTGCTTGTAGTTGTTATTATTGAGATCTCAGAACATCGCTGCGGAAATACGCTTGAATATTTTAGTTGTTACCATTTTAACACCAATTTTACTCGAAAACCGTAACTCTAAGGGAAAAATGTTCAGTATAAATGTTGCTACAAATAATTATGTCTTTCATGTACTGCAAACAGATTTTCAATTTTCGACAGAAATCGCCCTCTCCACATAGCGAAAATAGGTATATTTGAGAATTTAAAGTGTCTCTATGTCGAAAACCGTTACTCTTTTGAAAAAATGTTCCATTTAAACGTTTCCGGATATTGTCCTATCTGTAATTATATCAACGCAGATTTTCAATTTTCGACAAAATTTGCCCCCTCCACCCCCTTCGGGGGCGGTTTTCAGAGGGAACGAGATGTCGGATTCCCGTTTTTATGAATATGGGACCATTTCTCAAGCCTCCTCTTTCAAATGAATCAAAAATCATCAAAATCGGAGTACGTTTACTATATGAAAGGCGCGCACAAACCAAAAAAAAAAAAATGCACACAATCGAATTGGATACCTCCTCCTTTTGGGAAGTCGGTCAAAAATGGTCTGATTTTCGATCCCTTACATTATATTCAGTCGGCTGTTTATACTGTAAGTGCCTTAGTAACCATAACAAGTAAATAAATCTTGACTCTGTTGTCAACAATTGTCAAATTAATATTTTGTGAGTTGGTGCCTACAACAACAAACTACAACGCCACAACTTCAAAATTACCAGCACCAATAGAATTAATATTATTTTGTATTTTTCAGTGCACCAACTGATAAAGTCGGTCCAATTCTTTGTAAAAAATATTTATCAATGAAAGATTTCCCGAACGTCCAATGTGTCGAAAATATCTCCGGCAATTGGTGGCAAAATTGTAGTAAAATTCCAAACAAGTTTTATGCTAGTATTAATTATTTCTTGAAATATAAATAGTTCAACTTTCTCTATGTAAATAATCTGTGTATTTGAGCCCCTTTCAAACTATGCAACACTGACAATTAAACATTAATAATGTAACGTGCAAGGGGAACAGTCGCCGGCATTGGGCGACAAAGTGGCGGCATCCTTTTGATGCTTAGGTGCGAGCCATGGGGATCTCGAGAGCGGCCGCTGACAAAGTGAGAGGCATGTGCTCACTAGGATGCCGACAAAGGATTTCGAGAAAAGTCCAGTGGTGGCTGGTGAATCAAAGATCAGAAGCGGTCCGAAAAATGTGGAGTCTTTTTCGGGTATATATTTGGGAGAATTGTCGGCATGAGAGAGATTGTAAAAAGACATTTTGCAATAATAGAAGAGTCAGAGTAAGCTAGTAAGAATATTCAATAGTAAAGTGATGTTGTAATTTTTATTATTCTACTTTCGAGTGTAAATAAAAATTATTTGATAATTGTAAATTTGTCTCACTTATCTGCGAACCCGTATACGCAACAATAAATATAGGAGAACAGGATGGATACAGTGTTTCAAAGGACAAACAACAAATTTTTTCTATGATTATAATATAATTAAGCCTATAAGTAATACATACATTGTACTCAATAATTTACACAGTAATGCTAGTCTAACAAATAATAATAATCTGAGAGTTTATTCTATCTCATCAACATATCGCACCGATGACATGAATGAATTGAATGATGAATAATTTGAATATTTCCACAAAATTTCACGTCAAATTTTCAAGTGTATATATATTTCCACAAGACCACACATAAAAAAGACAAGGACAATAAACAGTTGTTTTTTTCTTTTTATTTTTAATACCAATAAGACAAGCAGCATACTTCAAGTGTAGAATGGTGATGAGTGTATCAAAAAAAGCGGCTGATTCACGAAAAAATGTATACTTCTAACTAAAATAGTTTTTATTTCCGCCATTTTTTTAAAATTGTATATTCTGGCAAAAAACTAATACATACTGCATTCAAACAAAATAGGAATACAGAAAAGCATATATTCATTCACGATACTTGTTACACATTTGGCTGATTTGGATGATAAAACAGATAAAACTCAATAATAAAGGACACAATTTATTCAAAGGAAAAAATAATTCAAAGAATCAATCACCATTTTCACCGCATAACTAAAAAAATAAATCACTAACAATCAGAGGAATACAAGTAGTTCTAAAAATTATTCAAAAACAAAAGAGGATTTCTTCTTGGATTTGTACAGTTGTAAGATAAAAAGAATCCAAGATGACAATAATAATAATAATAATTGTGCTACGTCAGAGAAATGTCGTTTTACAAAAATAATACTAGTTAGATTAAATATGGGAATCAATTGTCAGGCTCTTCGATACGTGGGGATCCACCTGATACAGATTTTATATTCTTGCTTTTTCTCGGTTGGTTCTGTTGATTTGGAGGACTGTATGGAGTTCTTGCAAGAGAGCTGAAAAAACATCAATAATAGATAATATTCAAATATTAATATAACAATGGTGATGGTTAGTACGAGATCTATCTATGTTTTCAATATTTTCACTTAGTTGGAAAAATGAATGTTCTTTTAATGAAACACAGGCAAATGAATTACACTAGAATCAACAAATGAAAATTAGAAATTTTATGAACTTATCAAGTTTGAAGGGATCAGTTAACAAAATAGATTTTAACGGAGGTTTACGTTTCACCAAAAACTCATTTATCTCTTTAAATACAAAAAAAAGTTAAAGTTTTGTTTGTTTATGTTTATCAGCGCGGTTCGCAAACTAAACAAATCCTCCATTGGCAAATAATACGATCCCGTTCAATTTTCTTTAAAATTCGATGATGCAAACTATCACTATTGGGTATATTTCCTTATTAAAAAAATATTAATTAGCCAACAAAAATATAACATCTCTACACTTAACGACATGCATTAGAAATGAAATTAGTTGCTAAGTACCACAAAGATTTTCATGCAAAAATTCACTGAACAATGTTATTAAAATTAAATGAACTCAATATTGGTAATGTCATAAACTATACATACTCAAGAAATATCAGTGTTCAGAAATAACAAACTCGACGCAGAGATGGATAAATATTATAATTTGATTTGTTATTAATTTTTTTCTTTCCCAGTACGTAATTGTTAAAAATAATGTAAATAGCATAATACATATATACAGGGTGTCCCAAAATTACTGTACATAGAGCTAGTTTATTTTGATGAGATCAAAATAAGTGGATTGAGCCAAAGAATTTTTTTTCAATAACTCAAAAACGCTTCGTTTAATTTTTATAAAATTTGGTATGTAGCTATTTTTTAGTAGATTCATCAAAAATTGCACCAACTGAAATGATGGAAAGGTAAAAACCACTCTAATCCTACCATAAATAAAATAGTGTGGTTTTTCAAGGCTGTCCCTGTTCCTTCATTTTTTTGTCATGGAGCTGTATTCATTGGCAGCATTTTTGCCTTTTGCAAAAACATGTATCTCTCATGATATCTGAGTAAATAAATTTTTAGGGACTGATGGTTCGTGACAAAATTTTCAAGAAAACTAAGTTGGCGGTTGTCAATGATACTAATAAGAAATTTGATAATTTTGACAGATATGGTAACAAGTTGAATTAAAAAAAAAAATGTTTTTATTAGGCATTTAAGATTTCAAACGTAGCGATGAGTACAACTGCTATCTCCCCTTTTCTTGGTTTGAACTATTATGTATATGTGTTTGCCAGCTATTCCATAACAAATTACTGTGTATCTACCACAATACAAAATTTATCGTGTAAAGTGTAAACAAAGGTTAAGTGTTCCATGCCCGTGCGTAATTCCAGTGACGTACGACATTATCGTCCCATGTTGAAGAAATAATTTGATCTTGCTTGAATCAGATAATACAATTAATCATTATTGGATCACACTTGGATCAGTGTTAAGCTTAACAGGCGGCCAGATGCCTCCGATCTAAGTATGAATTCAAAATTTCAAGTCTCTAAACCGTATGGGGCCTGAGAAATCGCTGCGGAGTCCATATGTAGAAAGAACCGAAAGTAATAAAATTATTTAAAAATTGTCGATTCACAAGAACTTCGAATCGAAACAAAAAAATACAAGACATAAAATGGAATAGTATCGACAATTTTTACTTTTTGACACCATATCGGTCAAAATTATCATTTTTTTTATTGGCAACGTTGACAACGCCAACTACTTATGTTCTTAAAAATTTTATGTTACTAAACATCTGTCCATAAATTTAAATACGATGTAATTTACGATAGGATTAGGGTGGTTTTAACCTTTCCATGATTTCAGTTGTAATTTTTGCTTTGAACAACGGCTCTTTAAAATAGCTATATAATTTTTTTATAAAAATCGAACGAAGCGTCTTTGGAGTTATTAAAAAAAATAAAATTTTCTTTCGACTTTGAAGCTTCCTGACAGACAAACGAAACACTTTCTGATATAGGTAATTTCGGCTCAATCGACTTATGCTGATCTCACCAACATACAGTAGCTCTATGTATGAATTTTAGGACACCCTGTATATACATATATGCCTCTATTCTCTGATTTAGTGTATTGAAATCTTCTCATTATCTCTTTTATTGAAGAGAAGCGGTTTTCAGGAGAAAAGACTATTTTCACCATAATTTTGCTTTTCCTGAAAAGCTTATCAAGCTATGAAAGATCTATTATTCTGAGGATCAAAATTATAAAACCTATAAATTTTACATAATATTTCGTAGCTTTGCTCAGGAACTTCGAGTTATGTAAGAGGATTGTACGATTTCAGTATATTTTCTGAAACCTACTGAACCAGATAAATGAGAATGAAGGTTTCATCGTATGTTCGAAACCAGTATGTAAAAACTGTCCGGTTGAAATTCTTTCCTTGAGCACAATATACATTTTTTCAGTAAACTCTTAACCAATAACTGAGCTAGGTTAAAATCACCAATATTAAGCAGAACATTGAGATATGGTGGGGTATGACAAATTGATTCCAATTTAATTAAATAACATGTGAAATAAAAATAATATCTTCAAGAACAGGCCACCATATAATATGTATATTATTGGAATCAATTTAAATGATGAATATTTATCTACTTACTTGAAAGCTGAGTCATTTTTGATGACGATTTAGTTGTTACGAATTAGTGTCTAATTAACCGATCTAATTGTGTCGTGATAACCTGGAATAATACCAACAACCCAATATAAGAAGTGAATTGTTTTTTTTTAGTTTGAACATGAAGCATAGCTGAAGGAATGAATCATTGACAGATTAGTGAAATGGGTCATTATAAGAAAAAATGGTTATGAGAATCAGAAATATAATTACTAATAACTAATACAAATTATATACTAGATAAAATTTGAATATTTCAAATTTATGCACACTCCACATTAATTTCCACACGGGGCCGGACTTACAGTTTTTTTCTTTCTTTTCAGTGTATTTGAGATCGTTGCCAAAGATCTCGGTTTTATTTAAAATTGAATTTGTTTTTTCAGCTAAAATATCGGAAATAATGCTATAAATAAATTACAGCCAAAGATTTTGGATTTCAGGGAATATGATTTTAGATAACATTTTCGGAATCAACCTAATGTTTAAAAATTATTTTGTTAAAAATAAGAAATGTAAAGAAATAGCACTTAATACTGCATATTAAATATTTAGTTAAAAGATATAATCTTAGTCGTTAGACAGGGGCAATAGGGAACGTACCTACATTTTTTTTATTTCATTAATATGTGTGTTTATGTATAAAAACACCCTATACCAACTATCAGCCTTTAAATCGCAGTACTTATGTTACAATATATTATTAAAGTTGAAATCCTCGCTAAGCTAATTCAAACGAGACCAAACGCGTGGGAGCTGCTGTGACGTCACTCCTTGCATCGAGACGAGTCGAGCCGCCGCAGCCATGCTATTTGCCATAATTTGATGTACATTGCTTTTTTTGTTCTGGTGTGATTAAAGAAATTAGGACTGGAAAATCATTAATAGGTCTAGGAGATGATTTTGGCATAACTGATGGTAATGCTTCTAAAATATTTTCTAAATATTAACTAATTATAAGTAAATATGTGAGAAAATTTATTATAAAGCCCCAAATTTCTTTTATAAATTCAACTTTACCTCTGGCTGTTCGAGCTCGATATAATAATGTCTTTATGTACCATTTATTGCTTGGAAATAGGGATAAAAAAACTGTCTGGAATACACTACCGAAGAGGTATACAAGATACCTGTGCACGGGTCCAGTTTAGAAACAACCATGGCTCAGGCGGGATTCGAACCCGCGCTCACGATGAGCTGTGGCAAGCTACGAACGCTCTTCCAGTGCCTTAGCCCACTCAGCCATCGTGACCCCATTTTTAAGAGATCAAATCACCAAAATCAAATTGCAGTCACGTTTAAGAATAGTGCGTTTATAACTATGGGCCTTTACCTGCTGTCCGCCTTTGTGTCGTTCGACAAGCAATGTCTGAGGTCAACCATTGGCAGTGCGTTTGAAGCGGAGGTCAAAATAAAAACATTTTAAACCCTTATATTTCAGTTAAAGATTTCTTTTTCGACTTTCGTTCTTGAATGTGGGTTTTTGATGATAATATCTTACGATTTTGACTATTTTTACTAACTTTTATTTTTTTGGCAAGTTCCGTATTGAGGTTGTTGAACAATTAAGTTCGCTTTAAAAATGAACCAATGCATCTAGATAAAACAAAACATAGGAAAGGAATGGTTCCTAACAAAAAATGGTATTTTTAAAGAACTTTATTATGTTAATTATTCCACAGGATGTTTTAAAATTAAGGTTATGTAACAACCTTTTAACTACCCCCTGTATAATGACTCAAACGATAGCATGTAACAAAATACTGTATATGCAAAATGAAGAGATTCTTTTTATCTACAATTTTCTGAAAATACAATAAATAAAAAAGTTATGACACTTTAAACTCTACCAATTATTTGCATGTTGCGTTTTTGCCTAGACATTATAATATTTACATATAGAGTGGTGAATTAGTCCGATTTTTTGCTCAACTAGAAAGAGTATAAATAATGCCATAATTCTCTCTAGTTTTAGGCCTAAATAGTTAGCTAAATCAAATTCGTAAATTCGAATTAAGTCTTGCCAATAAACAAATCTGAGAGTGCTTGTTATAGAAATAATAAACTCCAACAACGACTTTGGTTAGTAAAACAATGATTCCAAGGTGGTGACAATAATGACAAATGGTAATTGCATAAAAACAAACATTAAAAAATATTGATTCACTATCAGAGTTTTGGATGTGTATGTGTTCGTTGCCTACCTAGATGTAGATGTATTCGTCATTGGTAGGGCCAATTTTGAGGATCTAATGCTTCTACGGGACGACACCAAGGGCGTTGTTGATGTGGCAGATACTCTGTGATCTCTGTGTCGGCGACTACTGTTTACATGCACAACAATACATTGAGAAATAAAAGAAAAAAAAAAAGAAAAACAACATTTATGATGAATGTGACAACACACATAAAAAGCAGCTATTAATAGTAACTAAATATTTTTGTTTGATTGAAGGCATTCTAGCAAGAATTTCAAGTAGCTCGATAACACTGAAGAAGAATGCACACGTCATTTTTTCAACTAATTCGAAAAAATTGTAATTGTGGCTTTTTGCGCACGCTCTACCTAACTAAAATGACCGAAACTCACAGTATATTCCAGTAATACTAAAAGTAACTACTCACTTTCTTATTTCAAATGAAATAATAATATAAATATCTTTTATATGAAACTATAATTCTACTGAGAAAACTTTTATCAAGATTGCCTATCTCATAAACCTATTACCAAAAGATATTCGGAATTTATTACAAATTAAAAGCTACTACCAGTCTTTCAGTACGTTATAATGAAGTGTGAGTCTTATGTTTGGGCCACCAGATACAAACATCATCACATTTACAAGGTGTAACATTTCCTATTCCTAAATTGTGAGTTTGTGAAAATGTACAAGAAAAGTATGTTTTACAATTATAGTCGAATAGAGCATTTTTAAAAAAAACATATTTGCAAATTTATAATAGTTTCCTCAAAGACAAGCACCCTATATAGAAACTGCACTTGATTGTGCTTAGAAAAGGTAAGGTCAATGAAAATATCACTAATAATGCCTGAAAAACATAGTATAAGCTTAATAAGATCAAATAAAGATAAATATAGTATTTTCAGATATTTCTAACCCCTTAATAAAAAACAGATTGTGTAAAAGTGTAAAATGTATCAATATTTATTGAGAGGCGCCATCTAGTAAAACGAAACGGCGACTATTTTGCTAGGTATGAAACGAATAACTTCCGGACCTCTAAACAGGGTTGCAAATCGTAAAAAGTCATTTACAGGGATATAGATTGGCCGGATTGCATTCCAGACCTTATTCTGTTTGAAAATTTGTGAGATGGGCTTTAATAAAGAATACAGAATGGGAGTCTTGCAACCATGTCGATAACTGATCCAAAGTGGACGGGGAAGAATGTATGAAGATACCACAAGAATTTGATTCAAACTTCTTGATCAAGTATAATAGCGCTGAATAATATTCTCCAAACTGAACAACAGATTATTTAAAAAACAATCAAAGAATCATGTGCAGTGAGCCTGTTCTAAGAACTCAAGATAAATTTTCACGTAGAATTGACTGAAACTGAACATAGCAGTCAGACTTTACGAGATGTCAAGTGATACGTTTTGATTCATGTCAAACGAAATAATTCTGGAAACATGAAACTATTTAAACCCTTGAATTGCTGCTAGATTTTAAAACGGACTTTGTTCAAACTGAACATGAAAGACATTGAACTTTAAGGTACAGTGTTCTGTTTATGTACAAATATTGTATTATTCTATAGTACAGATGAATCAAATCCTATATACAAATATAAAGCAACCAAAAAGGATCTTGTCTAAGCAACATTTTGAGCAAATATCAAATATAAGGGTAAAAAAATAAGAAAAGAATGCTATAAAGAAAAGCAAACATCTATTACTATGACTATTTATCTCACCTTGAACCAGCTGTTATAGCTGGAATTGTTGGGTGTCCACCATATGAGTGTCTGTTTCTGGAAGAGCCAGTGATTCTTGGAATTTCTGATCGATTACGTGCCCTCACCTCCCATTCAGTATCAAACTCTTCCTTTTCGTCCTCATCGACATTGATTAAGTCCTCACGTTCCTCTCTATCACCCGTAATCATGTTTTGTTCCTTTTCAATTATATGTGCCCTCTCACCGATATGATGTCCAATTGACATTTTCTTTGTACCGGTAACAGAGTCAGTAACGGTTTTTTGTGTCTCCTTGATGCCACCAGGGGCGACGCGGGTGCTTGATGTAGCCTTGTAGACTTGAGGGCGTCCATCAGGACCTGAAGTCATGCTTATAACGGTGCTAGAGCTGCTAAAGTTGCCCGTATTCATTGAGTCCAATGAACCGCTGAGAAGTCTATTGAAATTTGGCATCATTGGCATGGAAAATGGGGACATTAGAGAGTTGTGCATATTGTTGTGGCGGTGAGTTAGGGCTCTGTTCTCGAAATCACCGAAACCACCTCCCATAGGACCTCGCATCATGGCAAACGGGTCAGAGAATAATGAATTCATCATGTTGCTCATGTGACGCATTTGTCGCATATGAGACCTGAAATTTAGATATGAATAAATTTAATTGATTGAAAAAAGTCCAAAAATTTAGAGAATATATCAAAACAAGAGATGGTAAAAAAAATGGAGGATCACTGTCTAAAAATCCTAAGAAAATGAATCAATTTAAAGATTTTTCCTTTTTTGGTGGAGATATCTTTATACTTATACTTTACAAATTTGATAATGTGAAATTATTAAGAAACACAATAATGTTTTCAAAACGCACGAAAACCCTCTTCTGTCTAGAATATTTCCAGCTGATCATGAGTGAAAAAAAGAAGTTTCCATTATTTAAACCAATAATATTACGAAATATAATACATCAAATGAAACTTATAACGTGATTTTAATGAAAAACATTTTCATCCCAGTTTATTGGATTTCTAGAAAAACAGCATGGCCGTCATGTCCATTGTTTAGAAAGTGACGGAGATATGTATATCGATATTGGCTGATAACTTTTGGACTTACCCAAATATTGGATCGTTCTCCATATCGCCCATGAGAGAGCCAAATACAGACATATCTCAAGTTGAAACACAAACGAAACACTCCAGTCAATGTTCAATCAATTAAAACAATTTAATTTTCAGGTAAATCTGATCAACAGAAATCTTGAAGAACGGCCTGTGCCTGTTATTAATATTGACAATTGAATTGACTAGTTGACATGAACTTCCTCCTGTCATTTGTCAATTGTCAAAGTTCATAGACTACAAGAAACCAACACTTGAAACAAGGGAATGAATGTTTGAAAACTTTCTTCAATTGAATAGGGAAAATATCTTTTTCGCTGCATGTAAAATAAATTAAAATGAAACGCTAGCAAACGTCAGTTAATAATGCACATTGAATATCTTAAAACTCTTTTTCACCATATAAATCTATTTAATCTGTTATTGAAGGATAGAAACAATAGTGTAAAGTCCTAAAGATAAATGTATGAACTATGGACTGTAGAATGATAAAACATATGTTTATTGTCAATGTCATAAACTACAGTATAAACCCCTATCAGCTCTGCCCCTATGGCAGGACATGTTATCTGAGCTTTATTTAACATATTAAAAAATGTATCTTCTGTTTCTGTTTTGTTCGTAATGAGTTGTTAGTAGTGTAATCTAGTGGCAAATGTAATAAGCTAGTTAAGTATGATTTTGACATTTGATCAGATGTCTGACGGTTTTGATTTGATATGAAAATTGAATATTTCTAACGATTGATGAATTATTTATGAATATATGTGTGAAAACTGTGAATAAAGTAATTAACTTGCACGTAGGTAAATTTATAAGATTTTTATAGTCAATTTAATATAAAAGGTTAATTCATATAAACTTGTTGACGTGTATAAGTTTGTGTATAGGTTGGATAGTTGGAACTGTCAGTTCACTGGAGCCACGTTGGAAGTAAATGAACTACGAAACTGAATTGCATCTATGAATATTTAATTCACTGGTACAAAAGGTAGACAAATTTCTTATATTCTATTCTCAGAAACTCCTATTTTATATAGAATTTTAGATAAACAAGGATGAAGGTGAAGGATATAGAAAGAACGGCCAATGTTGCCTGGTCACCAAAAGATCAGCATCCTATTTATCTCGCTGCTGGAACGGCCGCTCAACAACTAGATGCATCATTTAACACCAATGCAGCTCTAGAACTGTATTCATTGAATCTCACCGAACCAGGTCCTGATATGCAACTTGTTTCATCCTTACCTAGTAACCACCGATTCCATAGAATTGTATGGGGCTCTCATGGTAAGGATGGTACTCATGGCACAATAGTTGGTGGATGTGATGGTGGACTTTTACAAATCTACAGCGCTTCAAAGCTGTTGAAAGGCGAAGATGCTTTGATTGATAAACAGGAAAAACACACCGGACCCGTGAATGCGTTGGATTTCAATAGTTTTCAGCAGAATTTGTTTGCTACCGGCGCTGGGAATTCTGAAATTTTCATTTGGGATTTGAACAACACTGCTTCTCCTATGTCTCCAGGTGGGATTGTTGAAGTCTAGTTTTTTATTACAATTTTGGTGACACCTATGAAAATTTTAGGAGCAAAGAGTCAACCTCTAGAAGATGTTTTATCTGTTTCATGGAATAAGCAAGTACAGCATATCTTAGCATCTACATTTCCATCAAAGTGTGTAATTTGGGATTTGAGAAAAAACGAACCGATCATCAAATTGACTGATACTGTATCAAGAATAAGATGGAAGGTTGTGGCATGGCATCCTGAAGTAGCTACGCAATTATGTTTAGCTTCTGGTGAGCTTTCAAATCAACTGAAATAAGAATATAACATTCTGAAAAACAATATTATTGCAGAGGAAGATCAATCACCTATTATACAATTATGGGATCTTCGATTTGCTACATCTCCCTTGAAAACACTCGAAAATCATCAGCGAGGTGTTCTGTCTGTGTCTTGGTGTTCAGATGATTCAGATCTTTTAGTTTCCTGTGGCAAGGACAATCGAATCGTTGTATGGAATCCAAATTCCAATCACCAGAATGGGGAAGTGTTATCTGAGCTAGCCAAAACCAATCAATGGAGTTTTGATGTGGCGTGGTGCCCGAGAAACCCGGCGCTGATTGCATCACCAAACTTTGACGGTCACGTTGGGGTTTACTCATTGATGGGAGGTGTGTTTTACTTTGAAATATGCTGCTTAATATAAATTTATTTCGGAAACTCTGTAGGTAAAATCCAACAAATTCAAACTTCAAACAAAATAGCTGACAGTTTTCCTGGTATGGATGGGTATGTACAAGCTCCCGTACCTCAGGCAGCACCAACTGTCAGCACTGATTTGACCAAGCCACCAAAATGGTTGAGAAGGCCTGTTGGAGCAAGCTTTGGAGTGAGTAAAAAATTTCTGCGTTAGTGTGACATGTGGTATTATTAATAGGATTTATATACAACATTATTATTATTTTCTAAATTAGGGCAGGAAATTAATTTATAATCAAACAACTTTATAAACATTGAAGAAAAATCGAAATTCTGTCTATGAAAGTTTAAAATTAAAGTTAAATACTACCACAATAAGAAGTAAATGTTTCTTTACAAAAACTGGAACCGACTTTATCAATAATTGGAGCTCTGAAAAAAACAAAGAAAATAGTATTAATTCTATTGGTAATGGTAATTTTGAAGTAGTACATTTAGGTAAAGTAAAAATATTTTACAGTTTTGAGTGTATGTTGTTATTATTTAGATTACTTGATTTTACGCAAAGAAGACAAATATACAAACATTTTACACCTTTTTCCTTTAGAAATATGACATTGACTGATAAGCCTGGCCAGGCTAATGTTTTGTGTTTAGGAACACATTGATAATCTTTGCGACTGTAAAACTCATTAACAACCATATACTGTCTTTTGTCCTCTTACTTGTTTAATATTATTATTTAGTACAATTTAATTAGAACAGACATCATTTGAAGTGACCTTTCAATTAACAAAAGTCAACAAGTTCTACAAGACCCAAATATTAAAATGATGTGTCTGAATTGGTTAGCAATGTTATTATTTTCTTGAAGTGTGTTAAGTGTGCTTATCGTCGTTATCATTGAATCTTATTTGTTTATCCTATCTGATGATTTTTTTCTCTTAAATATTTAATGAGTATCAAGTTTGAAAATTTAATTTCATTAGTGTAGATCATTTTTTTTCTATGTAACATTGAAGATCGATTATTTATGGAATATTTATTGAAATATAGTATCTGCATTGGTATTTCTGTGTATTAAAATGGTCAAGGATTTATTCTGTGCTTAATCAGTACTTCTAATTGAGATAAGCTTTACAAATTATTATTTCATCGTAGCTTATAGTTTGGTTAATTTTCGAAGTAAAAAAACTACTCTCCCATTTTCTCTTCATTATGGCGTATGAAATTGATAATGTAAATTGAATACATTATTATTTATATGTAACATCTGGAGAATATAGTTTATTACATTTCTTTTACAGTTTGGTGGAAAACTCATAACATTCGAAAATGATAAGGCCGCCATTTCCCAAGCTCTACAAAATTCACAACCAGGTCAACCGATGCCAGTAATTCATCGTACTGTTCAAGTTAGTCAGGTTGTTACAGAACCGGTGCTTGTTCAAAAATCCAATGAATTGGAACAAGCTCTAGAATATGGAAATTTCAGTGGTAAGTGTTAGAATATATTTTGGGCTTTGGAATAATTTACGTACAAATATTAATACAATTAGGCATAGGAATCGTAGCTGATCCATTATCAGTGACAATCCACTTGGAAAGGGAGACTTTATCTTTCTTTGTACTTCTCTCACAATTTTATATCGTTGATTCTCTTTTTAAATTCCATTGTTGACCTGTTTTATTCAAGGACGTTATATTAAATGTTCCTTGGTTTTACTTTTGTAATGGGCAACATGCATTATTTTATTTTCGGTTTCATTTTAAAGAATTTCATGTAGAATAGACCACAAGTAAATTAAAAAAAATAAATATTTAAACTTATTGCAGAAAATGCGGTTTTAAACTGAATGTTTCAAATTTCGCGCGAAAACGGAGCTATATTTCCGATAACGTCACTCATGTCTGTCACTCCTATTTGTTCTTCGCTGCGAGGTAGTGTTCTCTGGTTCGTCGCTGGCTTTCATATGTATTGCATTCTATTTTTTGTATAAGTACAGAAAGAACTGTAAAGTATCTAAAATGAATCACAGTCATCCATCAACATCAGGTGGTCATAATAATGATACTAATGTTCTAAAAAAGCCGTGTTGATTCATGTTTTGTGCCATTGTGACCATCTACTTCAGTAAAGTTTTCAAATGAATGGTTTTTAACTAGACCTTCTGATCCAAAATTGGCGTCTGCTTTTATGAACAGCTTCCATTTTATTATAAAATACAATTAATTTCGTTACCAAATGATGTTTAACGTCTCACAAGTATTATCTCAAACACGTTGTGACAGACATGAATGACGTCATCGGAACTGTAGTTTCGTTTTCGCGCGAGAATTAAAACAGTCATTTTAAAACCGCATTAAACATGAAATCAAAAGAAATCAAAAACAACTATATTGCATGTTGCCTATTTTATGCAATTATTATATATTTGACAAAAAAACTCAATAACGTTTGAATTTAAAAAAACAATGAATTACGGTCGAATTTCGTTCACTGAGCGACCACTAATTAGAAAATTATTGATAAAAATATCTTTATAGGAGGATATAGGAGCATATTTGTGAATTAGCTTTAAAAAACTTTTTTTTTCACAGAATATTGTCTGAATAAATCAGAGGAAACTGATGATCAACACAAAAAATACATCTGGCATTTTCTCAAAGCTAATTTCGACAATAATCCCAGAGCTCAACTGTTGAATCTTCTTGGTTATAGCATCGAAGACATTAATAACAAATTAAATCTGCATGTTGCTGAAGAATTAAGTCATAATATCGATGGACTGGCTGATGATTTCTCTAATCAAAGGGTGTGTTGGTACATTTTCTTGAATATATTTTTTTCTAGCTATTTTTATTTTCAGTTGGAAGATTTTGATACAGCCGATCCGTTTAATGCGATAAGTCAAAGTCAGAAGGAGGAGAAAAAATCTGAGGAAACATTCAAAATTAAGACTGGAGATGGTGAGTAAATAGATTTCAGTTTTATTTTAAAGCAGGCTTACAATTCGTCTGTCTGCTGTTTTTTTAATTCATTCTATCGATTCAATAATACTAATTTCGGTTTGTACCCGTACCACATCTTACCTTTACAAGCTTTAAAACCTGACGACTACAATTATTCAAGACTTGAATTTAGTCGCTGGATATTGAGAAATCAAAGATTTGTCTGATAATATTGTTTAGTGATGAAGCCTCATTCACCCGAAACGGCATCAATGACACCAGGAATTCACATTGTTGGGTACTTCCACGACAAACTCGGGAATCCTATTTTCAAGATAGATTTTCCATGAATGTTTGGTGTGGAATTATTGATCATTGGTCCATTTATAATGGAAGATCGTCACACAGCCATTCGTTATTTAAGTTTCATTGAAAATGATCTTACAATATTACTGGATGATGTTCCTCTTAATGTAAGACAACGAATGTAGATTCAGCACGATGGTGCACCTCCACACTTTGGTCGACAAGTTACAGAATTTCTTAATCAAAATTATACAAACCGGTGGATTGGAAGAGGTTCTGCAGTTCCTTGGCCAGCAAGGTCACCAGACTTTAATCCTCTAGATTACTTTTTATGGGGATGACTGAAAAGTTTATGCAGAAAAGATTGAAAACAGAGAACACCCAGTAGCTAGAATCATGGATGCCGCAGAAATTATTCCTGCTGATCCTGAGACTGCTGGCAGGCAATTAAGAAGGGCTAGACTACTATTCAGCAACATTTTGAGCACCTAATTTAAGAAAGCGGTTTCTTTTTCAATGGTCTTTAAATTAGTAGGGAATTCCTGCTACTACCTAACTAAAATTTAAAGTTCTTCTAGCTCAGTTAGGCTAGAGTTCCGGATATATGTTTATTGGACATTTTTCACTTGAAATCATCCCAGCAACACACTCCCCAGCTATGGCAGTCATGTCGTTGGACACCCTGTATATATAGTTTTTCACCTATATTAATCAACAATTACCTTGATATACATATTTCAGATACTGAGGGACTTATCACGCAAGCCTTGCTATTGAACAATGTAGAAGCAGCTGTTGCACTATGTTTGAAAGCTAAACGTTTTGCCGATGCTCTCATTATAGCTACCACAGGTAATTTGAATTATATATATTTCTATGAAAAATAATGTCTTGCACATTTATTTTTTTATGAGATCATTGAACATTTTTATTCTATCAGGTGGTGCTGATCTGTTGGCTCGTACCCAACATAGATATTTAGAACAATCTGAAGGTTATGTCTCATCATTAATATCGGCGGTAGTGTGCGAAGATTGGGGATCCATAATCAATAATTGTGATGTAGATAGTTGGAAGGAGGCGTTAGCTGCTGCCTTAACTCATGCTTCTGATAATGATCTTCCAGTTCTTTGTGGTAAGTGAATTTTTTAAGTATGTTTTCATTTCATTAAATTCTAATCAGTTGGAAATAATCACTGCCGGTTTCAAGAATCTTCTATAAATATAAAGGGTGGTCCGAGTTATAATGGAGAAACTTTAACAGCGTATTCAACAGATAAAAATAATTTAAAAAAATCATACAGTGGGGACCAAAAGTCCGCCCCCCTCACCGTAACTTCTTTATTTTAAATATTACAAAAAAATATTGAATACATAAGTTGTAGGGTTTCATTTGGTCTTTTCAATAACATAATTTTAATTTATACAGGGTGTCTCAAAACAGCCCACTGACTAATTAGTTTTTTTTTTTAATGGAACCCCCTGTATATTATTACATATTCGAATTCTACGTGAAATTCTAAACAGATTTCATGCATCATTTACTATACCTAAGTTGAAGTTAGTGAACTTTTACACAGTTTTAACGAATTTCATAAAAAATGATATACTTAGGTGTTTGAGCATTGAGAATATTTTAAACCTATCCACTTTGTTGCAACTCATCGCTAGATGGCGCTACTTCTGCATCGTTTAATCGATCGTCATAAAAAATAGTATACGTAGGTGTTTGAGACAGAACAACTTTTTCCGGGTTCGACTAGTAGAATTATTAATTATTGAGTTGTAAAGGATAGTATGAACAGTTCTATCTATTCTATTAAGGAATAATAATACATTATTTTTATTGCAGAACAATTAGGTAATAGATTAGAGGATCACAGCAATAACAATTCCAAACTAACTCAAGACGCTCAACTGTGTTACATATGTGCTGGTAGCTTTGAAAAATTAGTATCCACATGGATGGCGGATGCCAATAATACATCCACAGACAAGCTGCAAGAATTGGTGGAACTGATAATGTTTCTGCAAAAAGCCATTGAGCGACAAGGAAGACACATTGAAGTATCAGGAGCATTGGCTGATCTTCTTTCACACTATGCTTCACTGCTGGCATCGCAAGGTGATTTGAAGACGGCCGTTGCCTATTTGGGTTCCACACGAAATGAAAAAGTGTCAGAATTGCGTGACAGAATCTATGTGGCATTGGGACAAAAGCCGACATCATCATCATCGACGTATATGCCTCAGGAAGTACTACAAGCTACGACGACGAACAGAAGGGGAAGTCATAGACAATCGTTTACTAGTTATGCGAATACGAATAATTTCAGTCATACGAATCCATTTAGGTGAGTTTTTTCTTCTAATATTTGTTCTATTGTAATAGAACTTTAATAGTTATATATTAAAATACCGGAAAGTGAGTTAATAATATCTAGGAAATGGAAGCAATCAATAATATTCATGAACGATCTTATTACTCCTCGGAAATGCGGTGAGCTCAGGTACGTTGGGGACTAAAACGGTTGAGCTAGCAGGTAGTTCCTATAAATATTAATAATTCCGTCAAGGGGTACGGTAGACTTGATTGAAACCTTACCTGAATAATAAAACATAAAAAAATAATGATTTCGATATACATAACATATATCCGCAAAATTCGAATTATCGAGTATTTTGTCAAATTCTAATAGTTTAAACAGCTCAATCAATGTCAATAAACTTTGCCGTAAATGGCACATGTACTGTCAATCCTCCCATTGTTGGCGATAATCTTAGATCATAGGACCTCAAGTAGCACAGAAAACGCAGGTTAACAATTCACTACATACGCATGGACACATGCAGATACCATACGCCACATACATACCATAGGCACGCTAAAGTAATTACTCATTATATGACATACGGTATGTAGAAACTTTTTCAGTTTTAATGTATTATAATTAATAAACACAATGAACGAAACTATGGCTTGCCTAATATTCCTTGAAAATCGATAACTACAAAAATATCTACCTACGTTTTGTAAAAGATTGTGTATTATGAGTCACATTTCACGCGAGCGATGCCGGGTTTTCATCTAGTAAGTTCATAATAACGAATATTAACAATCAACAAATTTCCAGATATATAGGAATCCAACCAGTGGATTATTCGATCTGAGAAACGCCAAATTTATATCAAAATCTGCTTAGCCATTTTTGACAAAGCTGTACATGAATATATAAATTTCTCCTTGCACAACTGAAGTTTCACTTAAAAAAAAATGATTAACTTCTATAATAATTATTATACATTAAATTAAATTTTATAGCATAACCTTTTGAACTTGAATCTATCTTTTAGAAATGTTTCTAGTTAACAATTTACATGCTAAAAACATAATTCTCTCATGGGTATCAAAATGACACGTACTGAACCTGATCTACGTGCTACATGAAATCTGATTCATCGTTTCGTTTTCGTTTCTAGTACGCAGAATCAGTACGGTAGTGTCGCACCTCCTCAACCAGTTGCACCTGCAGCTGCTCCAGTGCCGCTACCAACACCACAACAATTCAATCCCGGTCAGTTCAATACAGGTCTGCCGAATGCAGCGCCTAATAGTAATAATCAGCCCTGGCAACCTCAGCCAATTAATAATTACTCATCTCAAATGCCACCGCCACCAGCGAAACCTTTTTCACCTGCCCCCCAGCAACAACCACCACCGCCACCACCCCAGTCACAACAACCACCAAGGCCCATTAGTGTAGGCTCATCTCAAGGTAAGGGAGATTGATAATAAACTGTCTTAAAATTTATATTTGCACTGATGTGGCGCAATTGCTCAATATAGTAACAGCTAATTATTATTCAGAACCATGATGAACTTTAGCGCGAAAATTAAATGAATATGACACACATTCAAGAAACATAAGTATTGGAACAACAATGAAATCAGAAATGTGATTAAAAAAATGCTAATGAAAATTATTTATTATATTGCATTGATAATAAATATTTCTTTAAACTATTTTATTATTTTCCATTCAATTTCAAACTTACCAACGAACTGGTCCCAGAATAGAGGCGTGTGGAACTCTAAATAATACGGTTTTATCTGAACCAGATATCTCTCCCATGCATACAAACTGTTTTCTATTGAATAGATAATTTTGAAACCATTTGCAAACCAATCCCCTAATATCCATATTATATTATCCACTGTATCAAATGCTTTACTTAAATTCAATTATAAAAGTCCACCATTTTTTTTTTGTAATCAAGGTATTCCAATAATCGTGAATGTACCGTTTTTTTCAATAATTTTAGAAAGTACTTATCCTACACGGGAGGAAAGGACTCGTCCTTCAGTGAATTTGAGATATAATAATAATAATAGTTTATTTTCCAATAAATATAAATGTTTATAACAGGGAAAGTAAATAATAATAATAATAATAATAAAAATATAAGTACTGGAATAAGCAATGAAATTAGAAATGTAATTAAAAAAGCTATATTAAAATTATTTATTATATTACATTAATAATAAATATTTTTAATCTTGTTTTGCCTATTTTTTTATAAATCAGTATATGTATACGTTTAAGCCGTTATAAAGAATTGATTGTTTGCCAATTATTGTTCTAATTTTTACAGATAAAACATTATTGGAACAACTAGTTAAATGATTGTGTTGATTACTATTAAATCAAAAAACTAAATTTGAATGTTTTAAATTACCTATTTACGACAAGATGAATAAATATATAAATTTTAATTTTATATTATGAACAAATATCAAATAATCTCCTGGGTTTATATAAATGAACGGTGGGTTCTCTGTAATTCAGTTTGAATATGCACTTTATAATTTTATTCTGAAGTATTTTCAAATGTTTCTGTAAAGATTTTGTTGCTGAGCCCCAAACTGAAATTAAATATTGAAGCATTGAATGTGCTAATGAAAACTATATTAATTTCCAGTATTTTAAAGGTAAACAATTTTATATTTTAAATAGAATTCCAATTATTGGAGCTATCTGTTTCCTCAATTTTTCAATGTGTTTGGACCAAGATAGATTTTCATCTATGAATAATCCAAGAAACTTTACACTGAAAGAGTATATGATATTGATATTATTGAATTTAAATTGATTTTATAAATCAATAGATATATTTTTCCTGACTATAAAATTGAAAGATTTTTCTTAATTTAGTGTTATGACATTTTTACTAATTGGAGATTTTGCTGATATCATGCATCATACTAATTTTGATCTTTTGTAAATTACTTCCACTATATACTATAGTAATATAATCAGCAAACAAATTCATTTTTCCATTCAAGTTCAAACTTACCAACGAATTTATATACCTGAGTAAAAACACTGGTCCCAGGATAGATCCTTGTGGAGCACCTCAAAATACGTTTTTTTTCTGAACCAGATACTTCTCCCATGCATACGAACTGTTTTATATTTACATAAATAATTTGGAAACCATTTGCATATCAATCCCCTAATACCCATAATGATACATAAAATACAACAGAATTTTATGATCCATTGTATTTGATCCAGTGATAAAAGTCCACCATATAGTCTATTCAAATGAGCAATGTGATCAGTTTGCGACTTTTTAGTGACCTTCCAACATCATTTGACATTAAACTCAATAATGTCCTAAATCTATTATATTATTCAAACTTTGGTCACTGTCTTAGATTCTTTATCACAAGAAAACCCACACATACACAACACCAATTAAAACTAACAGTATGTAGATTTGCTGAAAACTATCTAAATTACCTTAATCTTAATTATGCTCAAAATCATAATAATTATTTTAATAATTTCATAATAATCTTTTTAGGTGGTTCAACTGGTTTACCATCACGAAAGTACGTCCTCGATCCTTCGGTCACATCAAATTCATATGGTGTCCAGGCACGTAATACCTACCCGGCCCAAGCGACATATCAAAACAACAACACCTTCTCCAATACACCCTACGTACCACCACCAATTGAATCATCTAATCAACCCATGATGTCTGCTGCTGCTTCTCAAAATAGTTTCAACAACGTTACACCACTCGTTCCTAATCCCACAGCATTCAATGCCCCGTTATCGATGCCGATGAATAATACTCAACAGCCTTACGGAAATGCACCACCACCACCACAACAAATGGTGGAATCAGCTCAGCCGGCCATCCAAGCGTTTTCTTCGCACAACGCACCAGCCGGATGGAATGACCCGCCACCGCTTAGCAAACCTCTGAAAAGTCAGGTGAGAAAATTGTACAAGGTACCTTTATTTTGTCAGAAATTGCCGTATTAATTACCATCTAAAACTAACGACTATTTTTCTCAAAGCAGTGGTAATAGACATTAAAAGGTATCATTCGAACCCATTAAGCTATGGATAGTATTTGACATAAGACATAATTGGCCGCAATTTTTTCTAAATGGAATGTTAATAGCTCATTTTCTGCTTCAAAAACCATGCACTTTATCTTCAAATTTACTAAACCGCCGTTAAAACTTTCGTTTCATGAGTTTTGGGACAAATAATTTCTAATAAATGTGGTGATATGTCCAGTGACACGACTTTCCTATCGCTTTCAAACAAATTCCATCTAATATAAAAATCGACTGTTCAGTTCGTATGAACCATAATTTTTATCACTATTTCAAGACCACAATCAACAATGGTTACATTCAATTTTGACCGTTTAGCCAAAATTTAAATAAACAGAACATTTGACAACTTTTCTCCTTCTTTTTGAAATGCACCTTGAAATGGGTTTTAGAAAAATGCTTCATAAAAATTATTTGAGCTGTTTTCTCACAATAATCTTGAGGAAAAAGGGATTTCCGGCTATTACCTGCAACTACTGCGAGCAGGAGGTCCATTCTACGTCACAGGCGAGCGGCATTGATACCGTATAAAACAAAAAAGGAATCGGTCCAGTTGCTGAGACATTATTTGCACAGACAAACAGAATAATGGCTGAAAATATAGTTTTAAGACTCAGCGGATCCTAAAACATTAATATATGTTCAAAGCCGGACACATGATTACAATACTTTCGTTACTACTTGGGTTAGCGGTAGGAATGTAAAATTGTTCACGGTTGGTTCAGGCATTATTACTGGAAATAGTCTAGTATACTTGAAATAATTTTTTGGAATATTTTTATTTTATATTCTGCATAATTGCTCCAGTTTTTTTATTGACGAATAATTCATACTGACTACTTTCAGGTAAATACACCTTGAACAAGAATCAGACAATTTTATGTATTTTTCTAGCTAAAAAAATCATCTTTATGTTCTGAAGTATTAAAATACAGTAGATCATGAAATTCTGTTGAATACTACATATGTGTATTAGGAGCTTTGTATACAAATGTTTTCAAAATTATTTATCTAATAGAAAACAGTATGCATGGGAGAAGTGTTTGGTTCAGAAACAGCCGTAATATGTGGTGTTCCACAAGAGTCTATCCTGGGACCAGTTCTTGTTCTCATAATTATAAATTCGTTGGAAAGTTTGTAATTGAATGGAAAACTAAATTTGTTTGTTGTTGATAATACTATAGTATATAGTGGAAGTAATTAAACAAGAAATCAAAATTAGTATGAGGCAGGATATTAGCAAAATCTCCAATTGGTTAAAATGTCATAAGGTAACACTAAATTATGAAAAATTGTCTTTCACTTTTATAGCCAGGAAAAATATATCTACTGATTTAAAAAATCAAATTAAATTCAATAATGACAATACCAAATACTCATGAATATCTATCATGGTCCAAACACATTGAAAAATTGAGGAAACAGATAGCTCCAATAATTGGAATTCTATTTAAAATAAGAAATTATTTACCTTAAAATACCTGAAATTAATATACTTTTCATTAGTATATTCAAAGCTTCAATATTTAACTTCAGTTTGGGGCTCAGCAACAAAATCTTCACTGAAACCTTGGAAAATACTTTTAAATAAAATTATATATAAGTGCATATTCAAACTGAATTACAGAGAAACCACAGTTAAATTTTGTATATTTATTCATCTTGTCGTAAATAACTTAATATATTCAAATTTACTGTTTAAATTTAATAGTGATCAACACAATCATTTAACTAGATGTTTCTATAATCTTTTATCAGTAAAAATTAAAACAATAATTGGCAAACAATCAATTCCTTATAACAGCATAAAAGTAGGTATATAATGATTTAGAAAATTTTTTAAAACATTTTTCAAAGATACGTTAATATAATGAATAAATTTTATATAGCTTTTTTAATTACATTTCTGATTTCATTGCTTTTTCCAATATTTCTATTTTTTTCCGTTTCTTGTTATAAACATTTATGTTTCTTGGGAAATAAATCATAATTATTATTATTATTATATTAGTTTGACAACACCATCATGTCGGCATACCATGCTGGAACAAGGATATGGAGAAAGGTAGCCTCGTGATTGTTGAGTGTGTTTTAATATGTGTTGAAAAATCATTTATACTATGGCACACACTAACAGTAGTATTTTGACTTTGCTATATCTCTTTAAGTAACAAGTATTCCTTACGTGCCCGGTCGATTGGTATGCTGCAAATTTGAAACGTTGACAAACACAAAAATCGGAATCGGATTTGAAATAGCTGATTATTACCTGTCATAGTTGGTTTATAATATCTTTGGTCACATTCATCTTTCAAAATATTTTACATAAATAAAAATTATATTATCAATTTGTATTATGATTATGGTTTCTGGGTACCAGGAGTCCGGTTCTTTGCAATATTACTCTTCCTTTATTTTGCTTCTTTAGTAATAATTTAAATGTTTTATAAACTTATGCAATTCAGTTGTCGTGGTAGGGGCAGGTTATTCTTTACAGTCTCCGCCTAATCACGCTATCACGTGCTGTTAACCTCAAAAATCTCGTGGGTATAGAATCTTCTCATGAGCCAACCCAGAAACATGCCAAGAAGCATACATATTATTAATTATCAATATTTTAGAAAGTAATACATTTTTCATGTGGAAAATTTAATAGATCTAATATACAGGTAATAACACTTGCCTTGTGTTAAATAGATACTCGATGGGTAGTGTAAAGACTCACACTACTCCATCAAATTACTTGTCTGATGAGAATAAGCTTTCAATCGTTCGCACAAGCTTCGTTTGCAACATCACAAACAAAATATTATTTATTTTTCTGTTACAGTCAAAAGCTGAACCATCAGCTTCCGATCCAATCACCCATCCAATATTCGGAACGGCTCCAGTTCAGCAACCATTACCACCAAATAATGGTTACGATAACAACTATGCTGGTGGTCCCCCACCACAAAACAACCAGCCATACGCTCCTCCAACATACAATAACAACAATATAAATGCTCAGCAGCATCAACAACAACCAATGTATCCTCAGAATAATGCACCGAATCCATATCAACCGTCGCAGCTGACATCATCAACTCCACAAAATTATGCTCAAAACTTTAGTATGGCCAATTTTAATCAGAACGCCATTGGGGGACGAGCCACTCCTCAACAACAACAACAAGTTGCTAATGCCAGAGCTGAAACGCCTCAGCAAATTATTCAAAAGGCGCCCATACCTGAAGAGCATTTGCATATGAAGACAGTATTTGATGAATTGAAGAATTTGTGCAGTTGTGCCGCCAGCAATCCGGTAAGTTGGGGGGGCGTGAATTTAATTTCGATAGATTTCAATTGAATTTCGGTGTTCTATCTATCTATAGTTTATATATACAACGAGTCTATATTTTTTCAAATTATTTTTCGCAGTAAAAACTTCTCGATAGTTTTTAATGGAAAAATATATTGTTGAAGAAATTTGAAAATTTAGAGAAATTCATCATTCAATATTTAATATCAAAGTCTGTATTGTCAATCTTTCATCCTGATGTAAAGAACAACAATCCGACATATTGCCAAAAGCTGTCTTCAGTGGAATATTTATTAGTTTGTGTCCCGGAACTGAACTGTAAACATGCAAATGTTTTAGGCAGATGATATCTCTGAAATTTGCAAATGCGGTATTGCAATTATAACATCATTTCAAATAACCATCGTTATATCTATAAAAGTTTCGCTTAAAAACGAAAATATTGAAGTAATTTGGAAAATTATTCAGAATTTTTAGATTTTTTTCGTTTATGTCCCTGATCTTTTTATCTACTACACGCCTTAATATCTTATTTCAGCAAACCAGACGAAAACTGGAGGACGTAGGCAGAAAATTAGAATCTTTGTATGACCTTTTGCGAGAACAAAGGGTGGGTATTATTTTATATAAAAATGTTTTTTTTTAATTAAAGTTTCTATTCTCCATATTTAGTTAACACCAACAACACTTGCCTCACTACATCAAATGGTGCAATTAATCCAAAATGGTGACTACACTGGTGGACTGGCATTACATACCCAATTAGTATCTGGGCCAGATTTCGCCCAAATCGCCAGTTTTATGCCAGGTGTGAAAGTTCTTTTACAATGTGCCCTACAATTGCAAGTTTATATCAGATAAGGATAGGACAATATTGTGTAACATGTTCTAGGCTACTAATTAATATATAATGGTGACATTTTTTAACTATATTAATAGATATAAAAAATGAAATAGGTGCAAAATTGTGATTAGCCGTAAGAGAAAAAATATGCAGAGAAATAAATAGTATTTGAATACACTTTTTGATAACTCAAAAGTTTCTAAATCCATTTCATATTGGGTGTAAGTGTCAGAAAATCTTTTTCTGATTTCCACAAATGTTTATAGAGTTCCAACGTCCATGAGAATATAATTAAAATAATTTTGTATGTCATCAAGATTATTTATAAATGACCATAAAAAAAATATAATAGAATTCAATTTGAATGAGGAAGAATGTTACTGAAATGTTTTTTTACTAAGCAATGAAAACTAACAAGCATGAAATGTATAACTTTTACGTTACATTGTGCTTTCTTTGTTTGGAAATATATTTTTGAGCAATTTTTGTTCTAATTTTCTACCATAGGTATACAAGAAAAATTATATATTATACTTTAGTTGAATAAAAATATTGTTAAGAAAAACATCATTATTATCTTTATTTTGTTTCTTGATTCTGTTTGTGTTTGAAATATAAGGGACCTAATATTGACCCTTCTGGTACTCCAGGATTTATCTCAGCTGCTACCCCTAAAACCGTGAATGGGTAAGTACTGTTATGATGAATGTTTTTGCATAAGATAGAGATCGTACAGAAATTCTATGTTTTTGTTGACATTCAATTTCGATAAATTGACCAACTGATTTAGCAAGTTTACTGTTATGTTATATGCATTCTCATGTCTGCTGCTTGTTCTTAGAGTCCTTTATCAATACTTTTGACCTTCACAATTGATTTGTCATTGACTCTGCCTTAGTAGCAAGGGCATTCGATAATTATTTTCCGACAATCGGACCAATTGTAAATGTATTTTAACCACTAGGTATGTATCGGTATTTTATCAATCAACACAATTGAATATGAGACAGCGAAAATTTAGTTGTACAACAAAGGCGGTTGATAATTTCCGAATCAAATCACTATAGCAACAGAGTTTCCAAACAATTATGTAATGTAATAACCAGTATGGCGCATTGGGAACATCTGATTTTCTCTAAGGTTTAATAAAATAGGTCAAAGATGCTACTTCAAACTGACAAGCACCTAATGACAGATTAGCAACCTTAGATCCTAGTCTAAGTTGGTAACCAATAACCATACTTTTAATTGACCATTTTCGAATGACGTAATTGACAGTTCGGCCATATTTGCTGGGTGGCACACAACCGACACAACCTCATTTAATATACTTGTTGCATTTGTAAACATTGTCAATTTTTACTTTCCAAAAAGTTTGATTACGGCTAAATTTATACGAAAATGCCTCATTTTTGTTGTGTAGTTAATTGTTCATCGCGTGCTGAACGAGATAGGGTATCTTTTTTTCGATTTCCTGCAGTTTTGACGAACAGAGGAGAGCATTTGAATGCGCTGTCCGAAGTAAGAAGAAATGCTTGGATTAGATCTTTGAAACGGGGACCTTTGAAGGAAAGCATGCTCAAACATGGTCGTATTTGTTCAAAACACTTCATAACAGGTAAGAGTTTTAATATAGAGATAAGCATATATGGTATATAATAAATTTGTTTTATTTCAGGAAAACCAGCTGCCTTAGAGGATAATAATAATCCAGACTGGATACCCAGCCAGAATTTGGGATACATATCCAGCAACCTGCCAAGTACATCTTCTTCTTCTAGATATGAAAGGTCCCTCAAAAGAGCCAAGATTGAAACTGAGGTTAGTTGTGTTTTTTTATTTATTATTTCTATGAGAACTCAGACCGTTTTCAGAACGATTCAACTGTTCAAAGCACTGAATTTGAACCGAGTTCTTTTTGAAAACATAGATACTAATTCGACCACTGAATTATAGCTTTAGTAGGTTATTTCTATTACCTCCTTTAATTTTTTAGGTACAAACTATCCAGGCAGTTGAGGAAAACGCGGAAGTTTTTCAGGAAAATCTTCCACACGTGAACGAAGCCCATCAAGAGATTTCAGAAACAGAAATTCATGAGAATTATGTTAGTGTATCGGCGCAAACTGATTTAACTGCGGATTATTTGAACAGTGTTTTTACGGACTTAAGTTTTTGTAATTCACAAATTTATTCTTTGCAAAAAAAACTTGAAATTATGGAATTAAGTGAAGAATATTTTAAAAATGATGATACGAAAACACATTATTTTACAGGTTTTCCTAAAGCTGGTATGTTTATTTTAATTTATGAGTGTGTTTCCTCATATCTCTCTTCTCATCCCAAAAAATCTCTATCCACATTCGAACAATTATTACTTTCTTTAATGAAGCTCCGTCTAAATTTGCCATTTAAATATCTTGCATATAGATTTGGCGTAAGCCCTAAAACTGCATCAGAAACTTTTTACAAAACCCTTGATGTGCTCTATGACAGATTCAAGCAAGTAGTACATTGGCCAGAGCGAGCAGCTTTACAAAGAAATGTTCCCGCCTGTTTTAGAGAAGCATTTGGTAACCAAGTAGCAGTCATTATAGATTGCTTTGAAGTTTTTACTGAAACTCCATCGAATGTTGTAACTGCTTCTCGTTGCTGGTCAAATTACAAACATCATGAAACTGTCAAATTTCTTATTGGGATAACACCACATGGCACAATTTCATTTATATCTGAAGCTTGGGGTGGGAGAACAAGTGATAAATATTTGGTTGAAAATTGTGGGTTTTTAAATAAAATTGTACCTGGTGACATAGTTTTGGCCGATAGAGGTTTTCTAATCCATGACTCGATTGAGGTTTTGGGTGCTAAGTTGAAAATACCAGCGTTTACAAGAGGTAAAACTCAGTTGCATCCTAGAGATTTAGAAAACACTAGAAATATTGCAACTGTACGAATCCACGTAGAGAGAATTATAGGTTTACTCAAAAGAAAATTTAAGGTGTTTCATGAGACTATACCCATAAGTATGTTATCAAAAAAATTAAATTGTCTAACTGCATTAGATAAAATGGTAGTAGTATGTAGTGCATTTATATCTATATGCCCATCACAAATACCATCCAATTAAAAATAAGTTTATTTCATTGTCAATAAAATTTATTATTTATAAAAATAAGTATATTTCATTATGTATAAAGTTTATTATTTATGTAATTTAGTTAGGTAAATTTATCTCACTCGAGTGTTATTTATTTTACTTCTAGTCATTTTAAACTGGTTGTTTCAATACTACTTCCAAATAAAAAACATTCTATTTTTATATTTCTTTTATTTTTTGGTAACCCTATTTACAATTTTCACAAAGCCAAGTTACAGGAGCCTCGGAAATCTTAATGCAGTCAAAATGAAACCACTGAGTCTCGCAATTGTCATTGTCACACCTTAACATTGGACGTCCATCATCTGGCTTTTGACACGAACACCATAATGTTAATTTACCCATGCCTCCTTTTTCTGTAAAATATCTTGCCAATAGTTCCGGTCTGATCACATATTTGTGGAAATCAAGTGCTTTTGAAACATTCGCCAAAAAAAAGTTATTGTCATACAATATCCTTTCGATGAAAGTTATGTCTTTGGACCATATTATAAAATCACAATATTTCCGTTCAGTCACAAACATCTGACATTGGATTTGGTAATAATAGCAGTGGTTACGGTCCAAAGAAAATTCACCATTATTCATAATCAAGCAAGTATGCTTTTTAGTTGCATAGTCCTCCAAACTTGAATTGTCTGCCAATAAGTATGGACATTTTATTTCCACACACCCCAAACCACAACAGGAACATGACACCAAACCATCTGGAGATGCACCGATTTCAGGATGCTTTGAGGATATAACAAATCCACTTGCTGACAATATAAAGTTGGTATGTTGTCCATCATAAAATTTTTGGTATTCTTCCAAAGCTATTTTTTCATGCTTGATTCCATAGAACGTTGCCTTATTGTGGAAAATTACCTTTTGCGGATAACAAACACCTTTAATAACTGTTAATGATGGCTTCTCTATTGTTGTTCTGCAAACTGCTTTAAATCGAGAAGCAGTGAGTCTTCCGGCCCTGTATTTAAACCATGTGGAATTTTCAGACTGTTCTCGAGTTGCTGCCTCAATAGCTCTACTTTGTTCTTTGGTTAAGCTCACATCCAAAGTCTTGGATATAACAAGCAATTCCTCATATGATTTGCCAACCATGTCCAGAGAATACCAGTTGTCCAAACTGGGTGGTAGATTTTGAGGGGCATTGCTTTCCATTTTGGAGGCGAATGGGTCCAATAACCGGCAAATTGCGGGGTTGACATTTATTTCTTCAAGCTTGGACAGCAGATTACACAATTCAGCATTATCGAGACAAGGAGCACGTTCCTGAGACAAAATCTTTATCTCTTTTTTCTTTTGCCAATCCATATCCTGCACTCTTACCATTTCAACATTTTTCATGGGAGGTACAGGCCAAAGCGAAAGTTTTTCAGTACAGGATGTGCCAGGTCCACTGTCTTCCGAGGTATTTGGACGAGCATTCAAATAGAATAAAATGGTAGCTACGTGACTGCAAACTTCTGACAAGCCAGCCATGCATGTGCAGTGGGCACTGGAAATATTAGTATCCTTTAGGATAATAACCCAAACCTTGAGTGATTTTTCCCTTTTCCTTTGAGAGTGTTGAACCTGAAATAAAGATAAACATTTTGTTAGATCAGCTTCAAAGATTTCTGAGATAACAATTAAATATATGCATAAACTATTTTTGTTTATTTATAAACAATATAAAGCAACGTGAATATTGTTTATTATTGATTTCTTACCTTAGCAATGACGGCAAATGCTTCATCATTAACTTGTTTTGCCAAAACCTCTTGAACAGAGCCAGCTTCATACTGCTTGTAGGCTTGCAAGCTTTTATAAGCCTTGAGCTGTTGGCCTGTGTAGTAACTATGTGATAGAATTAAATAATTTACAAGGTCCATCAATGTAATATTGGGAATTTTATTGACATCTAGGTTGAACTCCCCAACAGGAACTGCGTAGGGGTCAATACCGTCTATAATGTCTATTTTTTGGTCATATCGACACTTAACATCACCACTTAGAGTCACATAATATTCACTTCTATCCATCTTTTTGAAAAAATCTCCAAAAAACAACCAAATAAAATTTATAACGTCAGCTTCGCACACAAACAAACGCAGAATGAAAAAGTTGTGTGCCACCCAAGCAAAATGGCCGACCTGTCAAAATCACGTGACCGAAAATGATTAATATTAACTGGCAGATCTGTCAAAATATGTATGAAATTATTTCAAGATGACAGTGATATATTAGAAAAAAAAATTCTTGGCATCCAGTACCTTTTTGCAGCCTCTGGAATGTTTGTCTCTTTCTTATTCAACAAACACGGATGTCCTATCGTTTTTAAAATACGGCTGTCTTTATGACGTTATTTTTTCCAGGATCCGAGTAACATAGCACACATTAGTTTGTCGTAGATAAATTCTACGTCGATTTTTGACGTTGATTACTTGTAACATTGCGTGCGTATTCGATTCATAACATTGAATCTACACAAAATTATACATTTATTATTAATGAATGCTGATAATATATGGAATAATGCAAGCAGTATTTAAATAAGATAATTTAAATTCAGCTGAACCCTGTGCACATGTTCATAATGAAATCAATCTATCAGGCGATTTGGAATTCTAATATTTTTATGTCTCACATCGGTCAAACAACCACAAATTATTTTGAATTATTTATAAAGATTATAAATATGTCGTAGCAACTTCTCATTAATTTGACAAAGGATAATTGAATATTTAGCAATGTGAAATTAATTCAAAATTTATGAATTAAACTCAATATTATCAAATGAATGTAAGTAAAAAAATTCCGATGGCCTGTAGTCAGCGGAAAGGTAAATTTTTCAAAATTCATTGAAGTGAAATTTGAACAACCTTTTGATTGGTATACATACATGTTATTACATAAAATTGTCGTATGTCTTATTTAATTTTTAATTTTTCACCTGTGTATTTTATGAAAAATTCCTTTGAACAAAAGTTGTAGGTACTGATTATATCTATAAACTAAAATTATTTTTGATGATATTTACAGTACGGCACTTTTTTGATATTTTTTTTAAATGTTTGAACGGTGGCCTATCGAAACTACTTACCCGATATTGCCCAATAACGAACTCGACCGAGATATTTGAGAGATTGATTTTTGTAGCAAACTTGAACTTGATACCTTCAAAACTGCGACCTCTATCGTGTTAACAAATTTCGTAATATCCCATATATATATATATTTGGACCAAATTTTTTTTTGGACTAACATATAGACATATAACAACATGCTGTTGAAATTTTTTCGAAATTCAAAAGTGTGAACGATCGCAATAGCTACATTTCTATAAGAAATTTACCTAATTATTAATAATAAATCGTTTATTGTCCAAACAAGAAAAACCAATGAAAAAACATTATTAAAATGCATTTATAATGAAGGTAACATAAGACAGACCCCTGTATCTCCTCTTTTGGCTACGTGGAAAAACATAGGCAGTGTATCCACCTGTCATTATGTGGTCTCATTGGGTCTCACAATATACTGGAGAGAAATTTGAGAAGAAAGTGAACTGGGAATAGTGACCAGAAGATAACAAAATAAAAATATCTTTATTCTAATGTAATTTTATTATTAAAAATTCAGGTAACTATAAATGTGTCTTTTTGGTAACATTTTCACCCAATCATTGTGGATACAAAATCAAGATTTGCCAGTCTAAATACTCTAATAATAATTAAAAATGCAGTTTGCTTTGAGCAAAGTTTTGAACCATTGTAAAATTAAATATATAGGTACTTTAAAAACATTCAGGATCATTAGAGAGCCTCATCAGAATCAGTAAAAGAAATTTTCATAAATATGTTTATCCTCACAAGACTGAAACTGACACCGTCATTCATTAAATAAAAAAATTGCAGACACTATTTATTATAACTTTGACAGTATAAAATTATTTGTTGCAAAAATATTCTTCGGATCTAGTTCCTGTTTTGTTGCCAAGTAGAGATCAACACCGACTTTTGAAACTGTACTCGGGTACCATTTTCTTCTCAATTTTCCCACACCATGGTGGTGGGAAATGCTTCCACCACACTCAACTATTTCATCTCTTGCCTTGGTCTCTAAGTGATGATGAACCTGTACTGGATCTTCGATACCGGAATGATTGAAACCTGGAAAATAGTTAACATAAATCCAAGTTATTCACATATACAGATTATGAATAGAATGTAGGTAAAAAAATAGTTTTTACATTGCTCTAGGAAGAGAAGCACACGGTCCATTAGACCAGTTTATTAAAATAACAGATTCGCGACGAGAATTTCAACTATTAAACCAAAATAACTGTAGCAAGAATGATTCCCTTTTTAGAAACTTAGGGCGGGCTGTCAAATATCTACAACTACTCCAAAATCAAGTTATTCTGACTATTCAACAACCTCCTTTTACTTTGTTGGACACCTGGCTTCACCATGAGAGTGCTTATCGATAATAATTTGCGAGAACTACAAAAAGATCGATGCCTTAAGGAAGACCAATTCTGTGCCAAAAATCCGCCAAATCAACTCAAATTCGTATATCTGAATCACTGATTTGGCTATTGTTTGACACAAAATGATGGTTTATTTGAATTTTTATTAGATTGAATTTGTAATATTTATTATATTTTAGAGTTAGAGTTTATTTTATTGCTTGGAATTTAACTTTATGTTTTTCATTTTGTAGCATTTAAATTATTTTCTAAGCCGTTATAGCTAATAAAAAGCAAAGAGACGAAGTAAACATAGTCTCTGTTAAGTTAAAAGTATACGTAGTCTTTGATAATTTCATACTGGTTATAACGTGCGAATGTCTGTGGCGCCTGGTGATGGTGATTCTATTGTTGGAAATATAAGGAAGGCGAACGATTCTAGAGGTTGTTTCAGATGAATATTTTACATCATCGCCGAGCATCTGTTACTGTACTCGGCTGTCTCGAATACCTTATTTCTGTTAATCATGTCAAAAGATACTAAAATAACAAAACTTTGTGAATCTCTAAAGAGTTGCCAACAATTCCAGTGGATAAGTACCTTTTAGCAATTTCAGGCAACATTTCAAGAATCTTCTAAAACTAGGAGAACAAATCATGAAATTGACGCATTAAGGCAATTCCACAAAACTATACTTTGCACCTCAAATTACTATATATCTTTGCCACTGGTTAAATTAAAAAATATATTTTCTCTTAAAAAAATACTTATGTATATCACAATATTTTATCCGGGAATTTAATCTAATATCGCAAGCGATTTTGAATTATTTCAAAAAAATCTAAATAAAAATAAAACTCTTCAACCCTGTATATCGGAAACCAAGCTTCTGAGGACATACCTTTATATGAACTTTTCGACTCAAACTTATCCCAAGAATCACCCATTAAAATAAGTACCTACACGACATTAAATAACACCTTATGTATATATAGAAAAACTGCTCGTTAAAATATATTAGGGTAGGTACTTACTACATATTATAATTATCAATATTAAAAGTAGATATAGGTAATTTGTTGATCTAATTTTGCCACATTTGTTTACTTCGTTCCTCCACCATTTGTATGTAATTATAATTTACAATAATTATAAATATTTTTCTTAATCAAGTTTTTATTCCAATTCATAATTTCAAGGATTTACTATAATTTTAATGATATTATGTTTATTTATTCTTTGATAATATTACGAAGCAATTTTTTTCTAAAAATCGATTATGAACATAAGTTTAAATAAATAGACTCAGACTATAGCTTTTATTTTGTCCGATCACTCTTAAAACTCCGATGATAGATAAATATTTTTTTTCAAAAAATTAGACCGACGTTATCAGTTGGTTCACTGAAAAGTACAAAACAATATTAATTCTATTGGTGGTGATACTTTTGAATTTGTGCAGTTGCAGTTAGATTGAAAACTTTTGGCACCAATTCCACAAGTACCAGCACCAATAGATAGAATTAATGTTATTTTGTAGTTTTCAGTGAATCAACTAATAACGTTGGCCTATTTTGGTATCTTTAATTCTATTATCTCGGATTTTCGATTTGCCCCTTCAGAGGCGTATTTCAGGGGGAAGGAGATATCAGATTTGCGTGTTTACGAATATGGAACCATTTCTCAAGTCTTTTCTCTCAAAAATCATCAAAATCGGTGTACGTTTACTATATAACATGAACCAAAAAAAGCATACAGTCGAATTGTTCGGGATTCGTCGGTCAAAAAGTAGTTTATGGCTACAAGTGCGTAAAGGAACGAATATCTGACAATCGTTTTGTAACATTAACCTAGGTATGTGTCATATTCATTGAAGGACGACTGTGGGTTTTTGCTCTGAGTTTGGTATGACAATCACACGAGTCCGAGAGCGAATACGACATATATCTACCTAGAAGCAAATGTTTCACGATTGTCAGATTCGCTCCTTTGCTCACGGATAGGATTCATCATTTTTTGCAACTCTTGCCTAGGAAGTAAAATTTCGACATTTATCTTATCACTGCGTGCTCGCGTGCGGAAAGCCATGACTTTTCGCACTTGTGCTTAAAGTAATTCATGATACTGGCGGAGAAAAAAAATTCACGCACTAGATTCATAAAATTGCATGTTATCGTCAAGGGTGCGGATATCGAGTACTTTCGCCACGATAATCAGTTCTCGAAAGTTGAACTTTCCAGGCCTCAATAGACGTTACCATCGCGGATTCAATTCCTAGTATGGCTACAATCTTTTTTCAGTGTTTAATATAACATTTCTTCTTATAAAAAATAGTATAACGACAATATGAGAAAATATATTAGAATAAATAAATAAATATACTTAATGGTAAGAAGAAGAATAATCTAGATTTTTTTATCATAATAATATAACATAACCTCTCATTCAAAATATCTTCTAGTTATAATAGTTGGATTCAGAATTTTCTATTGAATAAACGGAATTCTATTCAATAAGTAACCTAAACACATTTGTAAGGTGAATGTACTTACGGTTATTATTCGTCTTAGCATGTATTTGTTATATTTCCTTATTGTGCTATACTTGTTCATGTATATGTCATTGATTAGTTCTAGAGTTGGTAGATTTATTCTCATACCTTCCAGAAATTATATGTGCGGTACAGTTTGTCACAGTATTGTCAGTTTGACAAGCTTCTAGAACATTATTATGTGCGTCTAGATAATCATAGAACATTCTCGATGAATGTCATGTCAAGATTCAGTTATATAAAGCCGTATCGATCACGGGTCACAGTCAGTTTGTAACAGTCAGTCTGTGGAATCCTATTTATTTATAAAAACTGTGAATGCTCACCTAGATAAAAGTATATAACACATCCTGCATCGTAGGTTTGAGTTACTCTACAATTGAAGATGTAATATAAAATTCCCAGTTTCTTAGTTTCAGTTGCTATAACTTGTTTCACATTTTTGACTAGAGTGATAGCTCTATCCCATGGTACGGAAGTTTCGAATGATTCTGCGACGATATCGTATTGCAAACCCAAATCCTGAAAGAATACCCGATATAATATATGACATCTCTCAAACGCGATTTATTCTCAAACTCACTCTTATATAAGCAATGACAAAAGTTAACGTATACCCCCTTTCGCCATTGCTTTCACCGGCAGGAATCCCACCAAATGTCTTGACTATTTCATAGAGCTTATTTTCATTCACTTTGACATCACTTTCATCACCTTCAAACAACAAAGTCATTACACACATTTGATCTGGATCGAAACCTTTTATTTTGGTTATGTAAAACTTCTTCAAACCATCTAGTAAGAGACCGAAATAACTTGTTTCCGGTTTGAGTATAACACCAAATTTGAACTGATCATTATCCATCAAACGGATCGATGCTGGTTGTATTCGTCTTTTGGCAACTTCACGCATATATTTCACACCTTGCTCGAAGTTTGGGAATACAATGGAACCGTACTTCCTAGAAAAAAGATACTGCTAAAAATATCGACTTTGACTTTTAGCTCGTTAGTAAAACCATAGTACTAATGGTCTCATAGAATCTCAATTTCTCAAAAAACATGGTCTTAAATCATTAAAAAATGTGTTCCGAATATTTGGCAAATGGCTATTATAACACCCTGTGGAAAGTATAAAGATATCTCTGCA
Organism: Crioceris asparagi; assembly: GCA_958507055.1. Taxonomy (NCBI): domain Eukaryota; kingdom Metazoa; phylum Arthropoda; class Insecta; order Coleoptera; family Chrysomelidae; genus Crioceris; species Crioceris asparagi. The sequence continues at coordinate 7,016,041 of OY293826.1, forward strand.
TATTTAGACTCAAAACATTACGATGATATTCAGAAACTGTGAAAGCAGAGTCTTTGGAAGATGTCGTGGATTTTTACTTAAAAATCTCTATTAGTTAGGTTAGGTTTAGTCCCATCAGAGTCTATATTAACCAAATGAATTTACAATTGCCTTGTCTACAAAACTGATGTTTTGTTCTTTTAAGTTTCTGCTGAGCCACCTTGAATAGCATTTGCTTGTTTCAAATATTACCTGCATTTAGGCAATGGTCTCACTTTGATCACAACCTCTGTAATCACTCCTAAAGATCCTTCGGAGCCCAACACAATATGATTGAAGTCTGGACCACAACTCATGCGCGGAACTTGGCAGTTTTTCTCTAAAACTCCTTTGGCAGTTACAAGCTTCACATGCACCAGTAGATCTTCGATGTTTCCGTAGAGGTTTTTCTTCATTCCTATTTTAAAAATAGGCATTTAAATGGAATAATTTGTTTTTCCTTGATCGAAGCAAGAAACTTACCAGATGCCCGCGTAGCGACCCACCCTCCAAGGCTAGAAAACTCATAGCTGTCCGGTTCATGCCCAGTTGTGTAGCCTAATTTTCTCAGCTCCCGTTCCAAATCTTGGCCGATAATGCCACTTTCACAACATGCTACCAAATTCTCTTTGTCGAACCATAATATTCTGTTCATTTGTGATGTATCCAAAGATATTATTGGTCTGGGTTCATTGGTTGGGCATTCCACAGCACCTAAAATAATAACATGTCTTAGATAAACTTTCAAATCTACCAATATTTTTCTTTGAAACAATATGACGTGAAATAAAAACTCCTTCAGGCCTAGGGAGTTCCAAATGAAAATATTCTGAATCATCTTAAATGAATAATCTGAGATAGGATGATAGGTTTCATGCACCCACGTCGATTCAACTCCTCATTCTTGTAAAAGAGGGAGACTGAGTTAATATTTTATGTCTTTGTAGAAAATCAGAGTTTACACCTGAGTGAGTATCATCCCAGAGAACAAGCTGCCCTGAACAGAATACCTAAATTACGCTGCCAGAAACTTCACACGCCTTTAGCAGATGAGAAGAACTATAAGTCAGGGGAATTAAACCAGAAATCAAGAAATTAATTTACGCGGCAGTTCTTGAGCCCACAGTCTACACAGCTTGAGAACTGCTGCCTCTTCCAGGGGAATACTGGGCAGAATAATAGGAACTATCCTCAGTGCAATGTCTGGAGCAGATAGATCATTTCAAGAAGTACTAATGGAAATCTTTTCTTTCTACTTGACCATATGGAAGATGGCCACAAACATTACCCTGAGAATCAACAACACCTCCAGTGAAGAAGTTGTTAAGATGCTGGGACACCCCAAGAAATGGAGAATGTGAGATGTCATACGCTACTTAATTACTATTTGAAAAGAAATACAGGATCGGCCTGTCATCCACAAATTATCAAGAGCAGATACAGCGTGTCCGTCCGCTGAGAACATTGGTTCAATCAGACGGGTCGAAAAGTCATACTGGTAGTTGAGCTGGAGAGTATCAGAGCCAAAAAAGGAAAAGAAACTCTCCTCGTCCTATGCTAAATGCAGGTATAGATAAATAACAAAAGCGTGAGTTGATATATGGGACTGTTATAAGTTTATAAATAGACCGGCAGAAGTCTCTGCGGCAAGGTTATCCCTATGTAGGTTCCTGGAGACAGCAATGTGATTGGCATCTTCATATTGAATGACTTCACTAAATTCTTTGTGAAAACCGGAACCCCTAGATCAAGAGCAAACTCCAAAATTGCGTTGCTGAATTTGATGCAAGGGAGAACATGGATGGCAGTTAACCAAGCAGACTCTTCGTCAACCATACTAAAAATTCGAATAACTAGGAAACCCACATCCTCAAATTAAACAGGAGGAAGTCCAGAGCCCAGACGAGTGGGCACCTTTACCTTCGTTACTCAAGCTTACCCCAAATCTTGGATAAAGAGACTGCTGCATTGGCGGCTACACAATTTGCATTTGGTGCAAGAGTTTATGATCTCATCATGTAAATATTTCTGGATATACAGTTGATTGACACAAAACATTTTTGAAGCCTTGGATAGTAAATTTATGAAATAGAAATACATTAGAATGACCAACCTGATACAGCTGTGCCACCTCCGAAAGGGATGATCACTAATTCCTCCTCATTGGCCAACTCGACAATCTTGACAACGTCGTCGTGGCACTTTGGCCACACCACCACGTCGGGAATTCGTTCGAATTTCGAACGTCGCAACGTGAACATGTCATGCAATGTCTGTCCATGGGCTCTTATAACTCTGTCCAATACTTTGGTGGAGTAGGATACATTCAGCCTTACAATTTTGTCTAATGATTCCGATGCGATATTTGATGTAGGGTATTGCTCTTCATCTGGTATGTCTTGGCTGGTGTTTGGCTGTTTTGAAAGGTTCAGGTTGAGATTGTCGACGACGTATTTTGCAAAGTGTGGTAATCGCATTCCACCAATTGGGTATCTGCAAGTTAATAATGAAATGATATATTATCATTTTCTTTTTACTCTATATGTATTCAAGCATTTATGATTCCCCCGAAACGAGAAGGGGCAAGTTAATAAATATTTCTTTGTTTGTTTGGGAGTAATTTTTGGATACTGAATTTTGAAAATAATATATATATATATATATATATATATATATATGGGAACATTTTTCAACTCTCCCTTTCAGAATAAAAAAATATCATCAATAACAATGCACATTTACTATACGAAATGTGTTAACAAACATTTTTTTGTCCACCGTCATTTTGAACAAGTTCCCGTCTTAAAAATCATAAAAGGGTAAGAGGTATCCATCGAATAGCTTAAAAGGTCCTTCCAACTCCTTGTTTTTTTGATATTAATTTCTCTGTATTTCAATGTATTTCTTTATTAATGTTCATATTTGGTGGGATGTTTTGAAATGAACACCCTGTATAATTGTATAAATGTGAACAGTATATAAAACTCTCATCACAAATGTTATGTGCCTCAAAACATCCAGCCAGTCACTCAATTAATTCAATTATCAAGATGACACATGCACATAATTTTGCTAACTATAGCAGAATTGCTCGGTTTTGCGCACTTTATACTTATCGGGTGGTAGGTGTATATGTACCTATATATAATATATCGAAGAAGATATATATGTAGTTGAGGCGCACAAAGTTTATGTGGATCTTGATGAATCGTTAAAGCAGATCTGATAAGACACAGGCTTTTAAAGTTGCATCATTGTCTCCTAGATGTGAAAAGAGAGGCAATATAAAATTAGCCGTATTCATATCATCAGTCTAAGTTCGGTACAAGTTGTCTTTAACTTCAAGCAAACACATATTAGTAAGCTTACAACTTGTCCCTTTTACATACGACTTTTCTAACCACTCTCAAACGAATTCCATCGTCCATCGAGTATAAAAATCCTTAGTAAAAATCGTCTGACAATTCATTTTTTCAGCGTGCCCAAAGGAACCACAATGTTCAAATTCAGTGTTTACATTTTATAAATTATAAACATTAAAAGGACGCTTTTAGTTAAAAAAAAGATATAATAGGCATATCATACGAATAGTTATTTATTATACATTATACAAGGGTAAAAAGTATTAGATTTTAGCTTCGGGGGCTGTTTTTGGAAGGAAGCAGATTTCGGATTTGAGTTTTTACGAATATGGGACCATTTTTAAAGTCTCCTCTTTCAAATGTATCAAATATCATCAAAATCGGAGTTACTATACAGGGTGGTCCGAATTACAATGGAGAGACATTAAGAGCGTATTTAGCAGATCAAAATAATAAAAAAAGTTCGTATAAACTTATCTCCAAAAACGGAGATACGGGGTTTTGACATATAGCGAAAAAAATCGGTTTTTAAAAAAAAACTTTACAATATTTTGCTTTCAAACTTAGTAGGTATTATTGCCACTTGCATGATAAACACTTGTTTTTGTTTTACCAGTGGCGTTCGTGAGACCGTTTTAATTAATCTAAATAATAAAAAAGTTGTACGCCAATGGTTTATCGCAATTTTGTTAACAAATTTTGTCTTTCTTTCTTTAAAAATAAGAAAAAACGATTTTTTTCGCATTATTTCAACACCCCGTATCTCCGAAACGAAGCGTTTTTTAAATTAATTTTATCTGCTGAATACGCTGTTAAAGTTTCTCCATTATAATTCGGTCCACCCTGTATAAAACGTGCGTATGAATCAAAAAAAAGCAGACAGTCGAATTGTATACCTCCTCCGTTTAAGTTCGTCAGTCAATAAAATGAATCAAAAACATCATCAAAATCGGAGGAGTATGTTTACATTATATAAAACGCGCGCACAAACCAACAAAAAAAACAGACAGTCAAATTGTATATACTTATACCACCTATCCGTTCGGGGTTCGTTGGTCAAAAAGAGGCATCGGTTCCACCATATTGAGACGATCTATCTGTCATTTTGACAAACAGTTGGCGTCAAGTCATTCTTCCGAGACAATTAATGTGCTATTACTAGTTATAGAAACTGCATTGTATTTGAATATTAATCATTGACCGACTTCCCAAAAGGAGGAGGTATACAATTCGATTGTGTGCTTTTTTTTTTTTTTTTTTTTTGGGTTTGTGCGCGCGTTTCATATAGTAAACGTACTCCGATTTTGATGATTTTTGATTCATTTGAAAGAGGAGGCTTGAGAAATGGTCCCATATTCATAAAAACGGGAATCCGACATCTCGTTCCCTCCGAAAACCGCCCCCGAAGGGGGTTTAGGGGGCAAATTTTGTCGAAAATTGAAAATCTGCGTTGATATAATTAAAGATAGGACAATATCCGGAAACGTTTAAATGGAACATTTTTTCAAAGGAGTAACGGTTTTCGACATAGAGACATTTTAAACTCTCAAATATACCTATTTTCGCTATGTGGAGAGGGCGATTTCTGTCGAAAATTGAAAATCTGTTTGCAGTACATGAAAGACATAATTATTTGTAGCAACATTTATACTGAACATTTTCCCCTTAGAGTTACGGTTTTCGAGTAAAATCGGTGTTAAAATGGTAACAACTAAAATATTCAAGCGTATTTCCGCAGCGATGTACTGAGATCTTAATAATAACAACTACAAGCAAGGAATATACGTGGGTAATAGAATAAGTACTATCTTCATTGGTATTAGTGAACGTTCAACGATTTTCGTGACTAATGTTACACTCAAAAGTGTGAAATAAATATTTTTTACAAAAAATTGGACCGACTTTATTAGTTGGTGCACTGAAAAGTATAAAATAATATTAATTCTATTGGGGCTGGTACTTGTGAAGTTGGTGCCAAAAGTTACCAATCTACCTGCAACTGCACAACTTCAAAAGTAACAGCACCAATAGAATTAATATTATTTTATACTTTTCAGTGCACCAACTAATAAAGTCGGTCCAATTTTTTGTAAAAAATATTTATTTCTCTCAAATAATGTGTTATGCTTCAGGACGCAGCACAGACACTGTAGACAAAAGAAATCATCCGGAATTATATTCTACAAGTAAGTATAAACAAATAATATTAATAATTGCTTTATATTGGTGATGCTGATACTTTTGAGATGTTTGTTAAAAGTCTATCTATAATAATAGCTCCACTTAAAAAATACCAGCACGAATAGAATTAATAATATTTCATATTTTTCAATGCATTAAATATTTAAATCGGTCCTGGTTTTTGTAAAAAGTTATTTATCAGGTATTATAAATAAGCTTCTCTATTGTTCGATTTAACACAATATCTAATCAATAATTTTGTTATTATGTGCAAAGTCAACGATTCTATCATTTCAAATACCTATGTATTATAAGTATAATTCAAGAATGACTAAACTATTATGTGTGAATTTAGAAGTAGGTGTGTATACTCAAATCAAGCTTATTCATATTTCTCAAGGATATATATATATATATATATATATATATATATATATATATATATATATATGCAAATTTTATCTCGGAATCTGGTCTACCGATTTCGATGAAAATTCAAATGTATTGAATCGATTGGTTATACTCACATTCACAAGAAAAATCGTTTTCATCAAATAATACTATCATTTTACGGGTTGTACAAATTGAATCTGAAATACTAAAAATATGTAATGAAAAGGTTGTTCAAATTTCAATTCAATGAATTGGCTACAGGCTATCCGGATTTTTTTTTTTGATTCGTACGCACGTTTTATACTGGGTGGTCCGAATTATAATGGGTATTCAGCAGATAAAAATAATTAAAAAAACACTTCGTTTCGGAGATACGGGGTGTTGAAATATTGAAAAAAAATGTTTTTTTTTTAATTTTTAAGAAATTTTTCCAGATTTTGCTTTTAATCTTAGTAGGTATTATTGCCACTTAAAAACAAATTTAGAGCATGATAAACACTTGTTTTTGTTTTAACAGTGTTCGCGAGGCCGTTTTAATTAATTTAAATAATAAAAAAGTTGTAAGATAATTCGCGCTATTTTAATTCGTTTTTATTGACAGACTTCAAAAAAAGTAGAAGGTATACAGTTCGGTTGTAAGATTGCTTTTTTTATTTTTTTTATGGCTATTCGCGCCTTCCCTCCAAACACCGCCCCCCAAAGGAAAATTGAAAATCCGAGACGACAGAATTAACGAAAATTCCATATCCGGAAATGTTTAAATTGGACGTTTTTTTAAAATAATTATACGTTTCCGCGCTACAGTATATATATACATATTTTCGGCCATTGGTCTGTCTGTCTGTGACAGCATTATCTCGGAAACGGATGTATTTTATTGCTTTCTTTTTATTTTGTTTGTTACCAATATCACTCGCCGGTGGCATTGAATGAGAATCCTGTATACACTAAGTGTTCAGCTATAGCAAAACAAGTGATTTCCTCAAGACTATAGCCAAAACGGCTCTAAGGATTTTGATTAAACTTGCCTAAAGTATTTTTCTGAGAGCCTTTAACCGCCTACACACCGCCATCTCTGAGAAAAAGCACAAAAAAAGTTAATCTTGAATAAAATTCCATATTTTCCACATGTTTCTTCAGATTCTGGCTAAACGTTTCATCTTGCGAAAAAATGTTCCATGACCATTGTTGTTTGTCTTGACATGCTGAAAAAAATGAGTGGTAGCACGATTTGACCAGAGGATTTTTACCGTTATTATCGTCGCTATGTAAGGAAAGTATTGTAATAGTGTAAAATTTTTCATTCACTGGAATTCTCCTGCGAGTAGTAGGAAAGTCGTATGAGTGGACACACCAGATTTTTTTAACTTCATTTAAATTCATTGTTTAATGAATATGTGTATTTGCGAAAGGGCCAAAAATGTTTTCTTTTTATATCACTACCCTATGAATTGTAATCACATAAAGTTTTCGTATCTGGCTTTTACATTTCAGGGTTTCCTGGGTCAAAAAACACATTTCCAGCCATTGATCTGTCTGTCAGTCTGTGCCAAAGTTATCTAGGGAACGGATGGACCGCCTTTGTTGCTTTCTTTCTCACTGACTTCTCATACGGTACAAACAATTCGACTCATTGTCGGCGTGATTTTTGTATGTCTGAAAGCGTGCTCCGATTTTCATGACTATTTTTTCATCTGAAAGAGAACTATTGAGAGTTGGTCGCATTGAAAAACAATTCAACATTCAACATGTCCTTCCCCCCCAAAAACATCTTCCAAAGGGGGTGATGGAGGTATTTTTTTCGAAAATCAAAAATTTGGGACGACAAAATATAAAAACAGACCAAATATCCGGTTGAAAATGGACATTTTTTCAAAAAAAAAAACCATAGGTTTCCAAATTACAGCAATGGTAAAGTATGAAAAATATTTATTTCCGAACTATCTGAATAAGTATGAGCTATATTATCTACTTTGGTGAACCCTTGAATGATTTTAATTACTACTGATACACTTAAAAGATTGAATTTTTTTTCAAATAAATATTTCTTTCAAAAAATTGGACCGACTTTAATAGTTGTTGCACTGAAAAATACAAAATAATCGGTCCAATTTTTTTGTAAAAAATATTTATTTCACACTTTTGAGTGAAACATTAGTCATAAAAATGGTTGAACGTTCATAATACCAATGAAGATAGTACATATCCTATTACCTATTCAAAACTCAAAACATGACGGCGCAGATATACATATTTCAGACTTTACTGCTGTAACTCGAAATTATTTTGCATTTTTCAGTGCACCAACTAATAAAATAGGTCCTAGTTTTTATATAAAATAATGTTTCATACGGTATCGACAATAAAAACTCCTAGCTCCAATTTGTCAATAATATTTTTACTGGAGATAAAGTGCTAATATTGACTTATAGTATACCAATAAAGTAGAAAAACTTAAGAAAATACGTTTTGATTTAATTTTAGATTCTATACTAACTGACACCAAAGTGTATGTGCAAGTGTATGCCATTAATTAAAACTTACCTTTTGCCTGTGAAATAAACTTGGGATCCATTTTCATTTTTAACATAGAATTTGGAATCTTCATATCCCCACCCATTCCATTTGAGTAATTCTTGTCTGAAAAGGAGACAAATAATATCAATATTTTTATTAATATCAATACTGATCATTTTCAAATTTTATTTTACATTTCTTATATGTGCTATTGCTTTGTATTTTAAATAATCGACTGTCAGACTACCCTATAAGAAAATTAGTTTAACAGAATTGGCCATTCCCTCGTCTCTTATTTCCGGAACTACTGAGCGTAAAATATTTCAACAAAAAAAAATCCCGATGGCCTGTAGTCAGCGGAAAGGTAAATTTTTCAAAATTCATTGAATTGAAATTTTAACAACCTTTTCATTGGTATACCTACATGTTATTAAATAAAATTGTCATAGCCTTGCGGTAAGAGGTTTTTGTTTTGGCTGTTGAATATAAGGCAGACAGGGTTCGAGTCCACTTCAAGGCAGATTTTTTTTAGTCTATTTCTTTTCAATAAATATACTATATATTTTTTTAATCAGGGTCTATATTAAGATGTCCAGAAAATGTACAATTACATCAAATTTGTATTGAGTGTTCATGTTTTATCAATATTACTTATTTTTCTTTATTAATTTTTATTTTTTTACCTGTGTATTTTATGAAAAATTGCTTTGAACAAAAGTTGCAGGTACTGATTATATATATCTATAACCTAAAATTATTTTTAATAATATTTACACTACTGCTCTTTTTTGATAATTTTTTTAAATGTTTGAATGGTCGCCATTTTGAAACTACTTACCCGATATTGCCCAATAACGAACTCGACCGAGATATTTGAGAGATTGATTTTTGTAGCAAATTTGAACTTGATACCTTCAAAACTGCGACCTCTATCGTGTTAATAAATTTCGTAATATCCCATATATATATATATATATATATATATATATATATATGTATAAACTTTTGAACCAAATATTTTTTTGGACTAACTTATAGACATATAACAACATGCCGTTGAAATTTTTTCGAAATTCAAAAGTGTGAACGATCGCAATAGGTATATTTCTATAAGAAATTTACCTAAAAATGGCATATCGGGCAATTCTCAAATTTTACAAGATAACCTTAGCGAACATTCTGACTATAGAACCTTTTCCATGCGATTCCGCTTTTTAGATCACATTTTTTAAGATAAAAAAATCTGGTGTTTTCACTCACACGACTTTCCTACCGCTCGCAGGTAAATTCCAGTGAATAAAAAATTGTCCAATCAAAACGAACAACAATGACATTTTTTTGCAACCCCTTAGGCAGAATGTGAAGACATATTATGTAGAAAATATGAAATATATGCTTTTTCTCAGAGATGGCGCTGTATATGGGTGGTAAAGAGCTTTCAGAACAATACTTTAGGCAAGTTTAATCAAAATCCTTAGAGCCGTTTTCGCGATATACTCTTGAGCAACTCTTGACTAAAACAAAACAAAATAAAAAAGAAAGCAACGAAATACACCGATTCGTTCCCGAGATAATGCTGTCACAGACATACAGACAGACAGGCAGGCGGACAGATAGACCAATGACTGAAAATATGTTAATTAGATTAGAAAACTCCGAAATGTCAACAACTTAAAATTTGCCCACCTTGTACTTCACCAGAAAATATGAAACTTTCACAAAAAGACCTTTCCAAAGATTTTTATTCCCAATTGTTTAAATGGTTTCAGAACACTTTTTTCCATCTCTGGTTTGGCTAACAGATTTATAATAAATGACAGTGACCTTTTACTTTCCTACGCCACTATAGTAGCTGTATAAGGAAAGTATTGTAATCGTGTGAAATTTTCGGTATCGAGATTTTTACAAATGTTGACGTTTCAGAGTTTACTAAGTCTAATAAACATATTTTCAGCCATTGGTCTGTCTGTCTGTCTGTGACAGCATTATCTCGGGAACGGATCGGTGTATTTTGTTGCTTTCTTTTTTATTTTGTTTGGTACCAATATCACTCGCCGGTGGCACTGAACGAGAATCCTTTATACACTGGGTGATGAGCTATAGCTATAGCCTAAAGTATTCTTCTGAGAGACCTTTACCACCCACATATAGCGCCATCTCTGAGAAGAAGCACAAAAAAGTTATGCTTGAATAAAATTCCGTATTTTCCACATATTTCCTCAGATTCTAGCTAAACGTTTCATCTTGCGAAAAAATGTTACATGACCATTGTTGTTTGTCTTGACATGCTGAAAAAAATGAGTGGTAGCACGATTTGACCAGAGGATTTTTACTTTACTACCGCTATTATCGTCGCTATGTAAGGAGAGCATTGTAATAGTGTAAAATTTTTCATTCACTGGAAGTTGCCTGCAAGCGGTAAAAAAGTCGTGTGAGTGGACTTTTAGAAAAATTTGAATAAATATATTTTGAATGCTAATGTGTGGCCTTTGACATATTTTTCGACTTATTATGTGAGGTGATTACAATCCCTAATTATCAAGTCTGCTTTCAATTTTTTTCTGCGATGAACTATGTAATTTATATTTTTTGTACAATTCCATTATACTCGTTCACTTTGCAGAAACATGTTACAGAATTAGTGCTACAAAAGCCGATGCGACATTTATTTATAGAACAGGAAGATGTTATTTATTTAATGAACCTAATAAAAATAAGTAATTCCTAATTCATTGAGAAATAAAATTACTTCCAGATAACAATTAGCAAGTATCTATTAGGTATTTCTATGTATCTTGAATACACATATTTTAAATGATGTTTATGAAATTAAACTACGATATACCTACTAAATTTCAATGAGAAATGGGGAAAAATTGGTACGAAAATTTGTGAAATATTTTTTCAGTTTCGTAGAAGTTAATACAGCACTCTGAGTTCAGCTCTTCTATGCCCCATATTCTTCATTTATAGTTTTATAAAATCGATAAGCACTGGCACAATAAGTAAATATGATCAATGTAGAAGATCCTTGTGCGGAAATTTGGCAAATTACACCTTAATTGGATAATTTGCGTCTAATATAGTTCACAGACTTTGTAAATAATATTTGAGCGAACTCACCTATTTTTCGGTATGACACTTTTCACAATTATAGGTTCTGCAAGCTTACTAGTAACAATTTCACTTGACATTTTAGCGTTTATTTATTTGTCAAAAAACGTTTCTATATCAAAGTATTTTTTATTTATAATAAACGCCGCTTTATATTTGACTTAAAATGTGGAAAAGAAAACAAGATCGATTTTTATACATTCAATGGCACACACACATTTATATGCCCTATGGCCAATAAACATTCACCCCTTGCACATGGGTGGTGTGAGCAACGTAACAAGACGACGACGAATATTTCCGACGACGCACGCGAGAGCGCATCGAACACCCAGACGCAGACGACGTCGCGGAATGCGGAATTTGAGTTTGAGCGTCGTACTGACACTGACACAGAGCAGATGTGCGGCGTTTTGTCTCTCTGCTCTGACAGCAGCAGCATCGAGAAGAAGGAGGTGTTCCCTATTTAATTTTCAGGGTTGATGTGCAAGCTATTTCTATACATACATACATACATGCATGCCGCCTTCTTGGGTATAGCGCTTTTCAAGATATTTGAGACAGAGTTTGAAACTCATGTGTAAAATTTGTTGTAGTCGAGAATATTATTGTATATTGTCGAGCTCAGCCTGTTTTGGAAAACATCCAGTGAGTCGTCATATTATGATCTATTAACAATTGGATTATTTTAATGTATAGTCTCAAATATCTTGAATAGCGCTATACATGAATGCATATTTTATCCTGACCGTGCCTTGATCAAAATCGTTCATCGCTCCAAATTAATACGGAACAAAAAGTTCATAGGACGTTCCATGTTATACGCTATGTCCCAAATCTGAGGTGCATATATGTATTACTATAGTTTAGGCAACGAGAGTTATCTTAACTTAGTCAAAGACTCATCCAACTCATTTCCTCAACTATGAAAAGACGGATTCATTAATATAAGATACACTCTCTTGACTGTCTATCTATCTATGTTTGAGACAGTCTATTTTTGACCGACGACCCAACCGGATGAGGTATACAATTCGACTGTTTATCTTATGTTTTATGGATGTTCGCGCATTCTGCATAGTAAACGTGCTCCGATTCTTTTTTAATTTGAAAGAGGAGTATTGGGAATTAGTCCAAATGAAGAAAAAAAATCAATATTTGACATACCCTTCCCCTTAAAAACTTCACCCAAAGGCAGTGGAGGGGGCAATTTCTCCCGAAAATTGAGAATCCGAGAAGGCAAAATTAATAAAGGTTCCATATCCGGAAACGTTTAGGTAAATTGGACATTTTGAAAAAAAAAATACAAATTTCCGAGTTTGAAATATGTGTGTTTCCGCTATTTGGTGAGAGCATTTTTTTTGAAAATCGAAAATATGAGACTGCCAAATTAAAGAAGAGAAAATATGTAACAATATTTAAATTGGACATTTTTCAAAAATGGTTATGGTTTCCGAGTTACAGCAGTGGTAAAATCTGAAATATGTGTATTTTCACTGCGATGTTTTCAGATCTCTGGATAATGTCACAAGCAAAGTACATATATACAGGGTGGCCCATTAATACAGGACGTTGGCTATATCTTAGTGTACCAATACATTTAGAGGTAAATCGGCCAAAAGAAAAAGCTGGGAAATATTTATATGTTGCTAAGTCTACAGCTAGAGGGCGTTACTCACACCGCGAATTAGAAATCACTATTTTATTCAAAATTATGCCAAGTTAACCTATATTAAAAATATTGTTTTTGAACCTACTGAAAATAAGAAAACTTTTTTGTATTAAAGTTTTTTCTCTATCTTGTCAAATAAAGAGTGGGAGGAGGGGCAAATGTTGGTTTGAAAAAAACTGTTTTTTTTTGTATGACCTATTTCGAATAACTTTATTTCATTTTAAAGCGCTTCTACTGGTATAATAACATTTTGAGTTTAATAATTTTCCGAGTCGGTAGATGGCGCTTTATTACAATGTCGCAAATTTCTATGAATTTCTCAGATACTCAAGAAAACCGCAACTCGATATAATTATTCCTTCCAGAGTTATTTAAAATAATACCTTCATTTTTACGTAACCAAATCAGAGAACACTTTGAGTATTAATTATTATTTTTTATTGAAGATACATATATTTTATATCAACTACATTAACAATAATAAAAAAACATGTGTGCACCATGTACGCATATCTTAAACGTAAACAGCTGGATTAAATTTAAATATTTATTTATTTTTTATTTTCGATCACTTCAACAATAACAAAAAAAACAATTAATTGTATGCAAAAACTGAGTTAATCGAACTCACCATATTTAATTTATGCATCTGCATTTTTGATTTATATTTTTATCTGTTGATATTGAAAGTAAGAATTCCGCGAAAAACCAAACGAAAGCTTGAGTTTTGCAGAATTCGACGCCTGTATGTAGACTCAAAAAGTTTATTAATAATTGTTGTATAAATTATTTAGTGACGCTAGGTAAGAAATATGACAACGTACTTTTTTGTAAAATTCACAATAATAGAAACATTTGTATTGTTTCATTAGCTTTTCTATTAAACATTATCTTTCTTGAGGGAGAATTTTCCCACAAAAAAGATGACCATAGGGGTATAAGCTGGCTTTTCATACGTTCACGCTATCGAAATGATTGATGCACCAAAATTTTCTTCAATATTTTCTGAACATTTCGTTCGATACATATCCGAAAACTCTGACAGTTTCTAAAATACCTTGCGTCTCAAAATTTCACGACCCATTTCTTACCTAGCGTCACTAAATAATTTATACAACAATAATTAATAAACTTTTTGGAGTTTACTCATTCTGCAAGACTCAAGCTTTCGTTTGGTGGAAGAAGTTTTAAAATACGTCAAGAAATACGCCTAATACGGCAGTGGAAACATAAAATCCCTTTGGAAATCACGACACGAAAAATAATCTTTTTCGGGTTGTTTGCAGTCGCGATTTTAATTGCGCCCACCGGATTTGTATCGGCGAGACAATTTGCCATGTTTATATTTTTATAAAAGTATAGGATCGAGTGCACACCCCCTTTTAAAATACATCTTTTTGGACCGTAGCTCCCTAATTATATTGTGACGGATTTTCGTTACACTGGCTCGTGTGTCGCGGACTTGAGATTTTACTCCCTGGGCGAGTTAGAAGTTTCACTTCAAAATTTTCTATTACCTATGTCACTCTAGATGGTGTAATTTAAGTTTAGTGTAATTAAACGAGAATTAAAAACACATAACTGTAACAACCACCTAATACTTTATACGAGAAAATTATAATAAGTAGGAATCTCGGTAGACCTTGAATAGATGATAACTTGGGATAGTTTTGATTAAAACAGTGTTTTTTAATTCATGGTGTGTAGTGCGCCATCTAGCGTGGACTTAGAAACTTATAAATATTTAAAATCTCCTAATAATAAGTATAAGCAACGTATTATCTTATCTTCTTTGGTGAGGGTTGAATGATTTTGACGATTTTAGGTGCAAAAACAAAAAGTTTTTCTGAAATAAAAATTTCTGGCTCTTGGACTGCTGTTATTCCCTAGATAGTTCCATATTCTCTACTAGTTCCTTTTTTATTTATTAATCTTAGTGACATACGTCAATCAATTTATGTTGGTATACTTGACACTGTGACTTATGACATTTTAAAATGGTGTCTTAAATGTCAGTTTGTGTACATATTTATAAAATGTATACTTCTTGTTTCTGATCCAAAATGATTTTAGTTTACAATCTAGTGAAAATTATTAAATAAATATAAACTGAAATGGCCACAACTGCTCACAATCTAGAGACTTTCAATATAACTGGTAAGAATAATCAAATTACCCGCAATTAATTTGTTTTTGGAGATAACAAATTATCAAATTGTCTGTTGATTGAATCATCTAGCCTGCTGATATTACTCTAGATATATTTACTGATAACAATTCCAAGTGTTGTGATGAGTAAATATGTACTATTTTGGTATAGTGAATAATTGTAATTTATACATAACTGCTATACCATCTTGGGAAACTTAACTGTGTGGTTATAAATTACAGTTACAGTGTATTTAAATGTGTTTATATCTGTTGCAAATGCAACCCTGTGGTTTCGGTTTGTATTAGTCATTGAATAGATTTGGAGCAATGAAAAAAAGAATTCAGAGAGTTAACAGTTGAGTAAAAATACCACTTAGCCCATAACTGCTGTTTAAATTAAATTACAGCTTTCATAATGCATACAGATTATGCCATGTATATCAATAGTTATTCAGGTTTATTTATTATTTCTATTTTTTTTAGATCTTTCCCCAGAGCAGCAACGAATTCTGATTGAAATCAGACGCAGAAAAACTGAACTCCTTTTGGAAATACAGGTAATTAGTAAATTATTATTATGACCATAAATTCTGTGTGCATACTTTTTGTATATTATTCTATTTGTTCCTAATTCTGTTGAAAGTGAGGGAATTAGCAATTGTTTTATTATAATTATTGTTAAGTGAAATTTGTTGTGTGTATGTTATCCACAATAACTAGAATTATTGTTACTATTTAAAGAAATCGTTATCTTGAACATGTGTAATGTGAATCTAACCTTGCGAATCTTAATATTGAAAAATTCCATATTTAGGAAATATTTGTCAATTTCTTCAACTATCTATTTACAATATCATAATGTCTGCACCCCAGATGGCCAGACATGACATTATTTCGATTAGTTTAAAAATAATTCTACATTAATTTGGCTCAGTTGAGTTTGACATTTCACCGTGTTTTGTTGGTTGCCTAAGGTCGGTCAGTATCTCTTGGATAGATATTTTAACGTGATTTGGTTCGTTTATTGAAAAATGAATGCTCATGAAGAGACTAGGTTATATTTTATATATCCATTGAAATATGCCTTTGAAAAATTTACTTTTATCATCCCGATATTTGACTCTTATTTTCATATTATTTATAATTTTCTATACTATGGTGAATGTGTAGATCAGGTTCCAAAGGATTGTTGACAATATTTTTGTGCTTAGTTATGTAGGCCTGGATTGTAAAAAGTCATTCCAATGAAAATTTTAAGGCACTAAGCCCTAACAAGGTTACAGGAGGGTGTAGAGAATAGGGGTGCTGGGTGGAGAAAATAAGTGTTTAGTGATATACTTTTAGTAGTCATTTGACTAATATAATACGAAATTAACCCGATAAATAAAATAGTGCTAGAATTAGCGAAAACGGAGCCAAAAAATATAAGGGGAAGCGTGCCGCTATTTGCAGATTTAACAATTGTGATTGCGCGACGTTGCCAAAATTACACTTTTGTACGGATATCCGATACATGAAGTCGAATTTGTATGAATAAAGTAATAAATAAACAACCAATGAAATATTGATAATACGCCATCAAAATAAACAGTGCAGCAGCGTAGTGGCGCATAGACCTGTCATTTGAATTAGGAGAAATTCGAGGTGAATATAGTAAACTTTAGAAATTTTTCCTTCGCCAAAATGAAGCGAGCGCCTAATATTTTTTAGTGGAAACAGATCAAAAACATGCCTTAAGGCCGCTATAATAGTGAAATCATCGAGATCCTTTGGAACCTGATCTACACATTCACCCTATCTATAGGTACTTATGTAATAAAATTGTAACCTGCCGATGTCTGTACATTAATGATCTTTAAGAAAAAATAATATGGGGTTTTTATTAGAGCAACAGAAGCCAAAACAATTTTTTTTTGAAATTTTTTGTCTGTCTGTGTGTTTGTACGCGCATCACGCAAAAACTACTTTATGGAATTGAATGCAGTTTTCACCGACTATCTTAAAATATAGGCTACATTTTATCGCGTCTGTCTGTCTGTCTTTCTGTATGTTTGTACACGTATCGTAGAGGTTTGACTTAGATTTTAGGTTCCATTTTACTATGTTTGTCGGTCTATGTTTGTACACGCAAAAACTACCGCATGGAACTGAATGCTGTTTTCCACACGCACAATGTAGCAGGCAAAAGCTAATGTTTTGATAAAACCGCAATATGACTGTCTTCTAAAGGAAGCTTTCATCTGTTCGTTTGGCAAAATAATGTATGTTTGATATGTGTTATCACAGTTGGCGGAAATATTTATCGACCATTTAAGCAGGATATAACGAGGTGATATAAAATTTAATTCAAATTGTGTTTTTTGATTGTGGTTATCACAACAAAATATTCCGCAAGTAAACTAATCTCAATAGAGTGTAATTTTTGAATAGATAATTTAAAATATTCTTCGTCGTACTTTTTAAAGTGAGAAAATATTAATTTCAAATGGTTTTTATGGCAAACCAACGGTTAATGTATTAGATGCAGGGGCTTGCCATGAGGAATACAGAATATATTTAAACAAAAATGGTGATATCTGTTTAGCGCCAAAACTTCTGATGTGGAGTAGAGAGTTGATTGATATTGGCATAATTGTTTTTTTTTTGTAAATTGAATTGGTAATTTCAAAGGATATCTACAATTTCATTTTTGACCGACTTCCTAAACGGAGGAGGTATATAAATAACAAGTTTGTTTTATCTTCATTTTTCGCTTTTTGAGAAAAAAATAACAATTTCTTTCAAGCAATAGTAGAGTATGTGTTATCATGTTCCACTGGGGCTGGTTCTTTTGAAGTTGGTGCCAAAAGTCCTCCATCTACCTATAAATGCATTACTTCAAAATTAATAATAATAAAGTCGGTTTTAGTTTTTGTTAATAAAATATTCTCGTAGATTTGATCTACTAATATACGAATTTTACGACCAAATAGGCAGTTTCACTATTTTACTTCCATTTTCCAATACTTGCTTTCCTAAAGTATTTAGTAATTTTGTTGTTTTGTTATGAATTCGTTGAATGGTTTTGCTATTTTTAATCTGCATGATGGCCTTTTGCTGAAACAGGTCGATCATTCTGTAACCAATAATAAAATCATTCAACAATCTCGAGAGACTTCAACCAAATACAATGTGCATACAGGCCGACACACCCATGAGAGAGAATGAAGGAAAAAAAGCTGGACGAAATCGATTTACGTTATATAATATTATAGCAATTATCTCAATTGGTTCTGCAAATAGCTCTTTGTCTATACAGTGTGTCCAAAATAAGGTTGCCATAAAATTAGGATATTGACGGTAATAAATGAAATAAATAAAGGTGAGGAATTTTATGATGTTCTATATTTTCTTGACATAATTTTCATGGCTCTTTTAGTTTTCGATATTTGAAAGAAAAACTTAGTTTTACAATTTTTAGTTGACTGGAAAAAAGCTAGCAAACAACGGAAAGTATTTCTTCAAATATTTTTTTTCATAGCTATACCACAAGAAAAATATTTTATACCGAATTATATTCATTCAGTGGGTATTTCAATTATGCTTTCAATATACTTCATATTGGATTTAATAATATTTCTCTAAATTACACTCACTTTTTAATAAAACACATATTCCAATATTTTAAATCTAATCTATTTGAATATGAAATACTTATTTGAAACATAGCTAAAAAAAACATTCAGTCATTTGGTGCTTGGTGATGTGAAATAATCCAGTATTCCTGGTCAATCATCAATACTGATGGTCATCAATTGGTTTGCTGAATCTGATTTCGTGTTGATCAACTAGATTAATCAACTTGATTCATGAACAGATTCGATCATGTATCAGGTTCTTAATGCAACTAACCCTAACCTTAACTTGGGCACACTGTATAATACCGGAAATTGGAAATGGAACATTATCATCCGTAACATTAGCCCTATTTTTTTATAGTTTGCGTAATCCTTGAACAAAACACTCTTGTTAGTCTTTTCATTTGATGTTTGTATATTTTTTTTTCTCTTCAGTTTCTACAATAATTGTGAGAATAAGCGAGAGCAATATTTGCTGAAGTAACTGCGAATATCTATATTTATAAAGTAGCTTTCAGAAATTAGTAAGAGCTTTCAATTTGAGGGGATAAGCTTGGACGTGAACTTTTTTTGTTGGAAAATTAATACTTATGATATACGAGAAATATATCTAGGTCTTTGATTTACCAAATCTCAAAATTCAATCGCAAGAAAACTACAAATTTTATGGAATGCAACAAAAATGTTGTTTTTGAATGTAAAATTTGGATTCCTCAATATCATTTAGTATCGCCATGTTGAAACTGAAAAAATCCATCTAGATTCAATGGATGATAGTGGGAATATATCAATAATTTTATGAATTTTTTTGGGCTCGCCCTTTGGGCTGCATTTTGCCGTAATGACGACGTACTTCATAATTGAAGAAGTGACTTGGTAATCTCTTAACAAATTCCGTAGCATATTGGGGATGATTTTGGATAGCTTGATACAAACATAGCTGATATATATATATATATTGATTAAAATTGATGATTTGGATCTTAATGCACCCTCATGTTCATCCAACAGCTCTTCCATTTATGATATTCAAAATGCTTTGTTGTATCTGGTTTGACGTATCGCGTGAAGCTAGTGTTAATAATGAAGATAGACGCACATGTGGGCTGGTGGAGAGGGGGGTTGTATACTGATAAGGCACGCAACTTCCATTTGCCTCTATTATTAGAGGCACACTTCCGTTATGCCGCTCTATTGTTTCTGTGGAAAAAATGCAGCCGAAGAGACTATTTAAATATTAATGTTTATGCTTTTATATAATTCACTTTCATGATGGAAAGAGTAAATACGAAAATGAATAAGAAATAAACTATTAAATTAAACCTTTTAATTATTATTGTCAGGGTTGGAATTTTCATTCAATTTTGTTTTGAAAAAAATATATTTCAAATGACGAAATTTTATATCGTTACACTGATGAAGGTTATGTGATAATCTCGATATAATAAAATGTATTTATACAAAAATACAAGATGCCTGCGCTTTTTCCGATATAAGTTATTCTAGTTACAGTGTGAAACAGAATAAACTCCATTTTATTTTTTTTAAGTTAAAATTCAATTTGTTTAACAATTGACATTGTTGTCCAAGTAAAACTCGGTACCTGCCCTAGATACCTCTTTGTTCATTATATCTACTAATACACTAGACACTTGAAATCCATCAAACTATAATATCTGCCTTTTTCCATAGCCTGTACATAGAAGCTTAATATTAATGTACTATCATTAAAATCTTGTAAATATTTGCTTTAATATATTTATAATCTTCTGGAGTGATGAAAGGTTATATTATAAACGTTCATCAAATAAACTTTATATAATCGATATAATAAATTTTACGTATTGAAATGACGTTAATTTACTTTATGAAATTATAGCTGTTATCGGCAACTTCGTTCGCGTGGAATTTAATTTCATATTTAAATGTCTTTAAATCAAAATAACTTTCTCCGATTTAAATTAAATAAAGCCTATATTCTGCTCCAAGCAAAGCTCTATCTACCTTTGAAAATCCCATAAGAACCCGCGAGGTTATCACGCAAATAGCAACTGCAACGCGACCGCGACTATCGCACAATCGTCGCTGTCAAAACGTCGATTTGGTACAGTGTTGTCGCTCTGTCAGTCTTGAGCGTAAACTGATACTCGAGTAAAAATTATGAAAGTGAGGTGGATTGCGTGTATTTGTGAATAATGAATTACTTTTAACATGTTCTCAATGAAATTGCTATTCTCTCTTTTATATCCAATATTTTATAGACAGCGTATACTAGACTGTGGCAACACTAGTTGCTAAATTTTACATGATACGGGGGCCGCTCAGTAATTACGGAGATGTGCGCGAACAAACAAACGGACAGACATAAAGCTTTTAAATCATTGTTTTGTATTCTATTATCTTTCTCTTATTGTGCATTCATACCCTCAACCCCTACATTTGACAACATATTTTCTGCTGAGAATGTCAATTAAAATATAATAACAGGAACATTTTATATGAAATTTTCGGATTTAACAAAAAACATTGAAGTTAATATTTTGCTAAAAATTACGAAGCTTAGGAACTACCATCAACAAGATATGAATAAATAATGTTACAAAAAGGTGGTCGAACAGTTTTTTATTAATAAAAGATATAAGTAAGTACCTTCTTATTTCAGTGGCCCAATTTGGTACAAAATTCAGTCGTGTGAAGATCAAATCAAAATGGCGAACAACTAAGTTTTATGAAAATTCTATTTTGTATCATTTTTTTCTAATTATGGAAGAGAACTATTGAGACATATTGTTATGATTATTTTTTACAAAAAATTGTACCGATATTATTAGTTGGTCCACTGAAAAATACGAAATAATATTAATTCTATTGGTGCTGTTACTTTTGAAGTTGTGCAGTTGCAGTTTGATTGATAAGTTTTGGCACCAACTTCACAAGTACCAGCATCAATAGAATTAATATTATTTCGTATTTTCAGTACACCAACTAATAACGTCGGTTGAATTTTTTGTAAAAAATATTTATTTCACATTTTTGAGTTTAACATTAGTTACGAAAATCGTGGAACGTTTACTAATACCAAAGAAGATAGTACTTACCCACGTATATTATTTGCTTGTACTTGTTGTAGAGATCTCAGAACATATCTGCGGAGATACGCATGAGTATTTTAGATTTAACGATTTTACTACCGCTTAACTCGAAAACCGTAACCGTAAGGAAAAAATGTTCATTATAAATGTTGCTACAAATATAGTCTGTCGTGTGGTATCCCAGAGATTTTCAGTTTTCGAAAGAAATCGCCCCATTCCACATAGCGAAAATACACATATGTGAGATTTTAACATGAATGTAACTCGAGAACCATAATTCTTTAAAAAAAAATGTTCAATTTAAACGTTTCCGGATATGTTCCTATCTTTAATTCTGGCATCTCGAATTTACGATTTTCGAAAAAAATCCTCCATCCCCTTTGGAGGGGTTTTCGGTGAAAGGAATATCGTATTTGAGCTTTTACGAATATGGGACCATTTTTCAAGTTCCTGTTTCAAATGAATCAAAAATCTTCAAAATCGGAGTACATTTACTATAAAAACGCACGAACAAACAGAAAAAACAGACAGTCGAATTGTATAACTCCTCCGTTCGGGGTTCGTCGGTCAAAAAACTAACATTCAAAGTGAACTTTGTTGACGAGTAATGCTTCTGGGTTTTTTCAAGTTTTAAATAGTTTTGGCCGAATAATTCATAGACAGTTTTATTGTCAAATCACATACCTTGCAATAACAAGGCTGTGTACTCAAATATAGTATCGGACCATGTTCATTGTTTACTATATTTGTTCGAGAATGCAAGTATGTATGTATAAAATTAATAAATTATTTAACAAGTTTTTTATGCATGGATTGTACAAACAATAACATTAAAAGTGAATCTGTCATTATTTTGTATGTATTCAAGGTCAGTGCATATATACCTCTATATTATTGGATTTATACAGGGTGTAAGAGGAGTAACTTTCGAAATAGAGCAGCAAGAGTAGAAGGAAAAAATGTACCCCGATTTTGATGATTTTTGATTCATTTGAAAGAGGAGACTTGAGAAATGGCGTCAATTATTCATAAAAACTGCAATCAGAAATCACCATCCGTCAGAAAACCGCCCCCGATGGGTTGGAGGGGACAATTTCACTCGAAAATCTGAGACGGGAGAATTAAAGATAAGACAATAATAATAATAATAATAATCTTTATTCAGGTTAACATACAAATCTTAATTAAAAAAATAGTATGCTAATAGATTGTCTGACAAGTCCAACAAACCCCTACCGAGATGCAAATAGCATCTGTCTGTAGACCTGAACATAATAATGTATTAAAATCTACAAGCTTAATATACAATAAATAAACAAATAATAAAATTAAAATGCAACAAAACTATAAATACAACTACAAATGTAAAGACAGACACATGATATAGGAAGTATTAAATATTAAAACAGATTTCTTAAGTAATATAACAATATCTATGTATATTATAACATCAAATTATTTAAAATCCAACTCTTAATATGAAATTTAATACGCCCTCTAGAGAAGTTTAATTTTTTTAGATTGTTATCTAATCTATTGTAGACAAGTTTGGATCGATATAAACTAGTTTTTTGACCAATATTTAATTTAGTTTTACTTACTGTAAGCGATTTGTGTCTAGAAAATAAACATGCTTCAGCAATAGTATATATACTCTTCCCGTAGATTACAATAATTATTTATTAGTGCTTCCAAAATATATTTTTGATTGATGTTCAGCAATCGTGTCTCACTAAAAAGGTTGTGTTGTTTACCAAAAGTTAAAATTTTGATAGCACGCTTTTGTATTCTTACTATCGGCCCTAATGTATTTGAATAAGCTAAACCCCAACAAATAATTCCATAAAATAGGACGCTACAGAACAAAGCATGGTATAATTTTAATAAATCATTTTTTTCAAGAATATATTTCATTTTATAGAAAACAAAAAGAAGGTATCTTACTTTTTAACAATACTAAAAATATTTTTCTTCCGATTCCAAATTACATCTAGTACAACACCAAGGTATTTAACTTCATTTACCCTTTTTATTTTATCACATCCACAGTTGAAGTTATCATAACAAACATCATCATGTATTGTGAGTCCGTCTGTAACAGGGAGCTTATCCGCATATAGAGACACATATAAACACTGGATTTTGACATATTTAAAGACACTTTGTGATAATTAAACCATTTCCTTATAATTTTTAAGGAATGTTTGGCATTGGCTGTGACTTCATCCCAACTCTCACCACTACACATAATGACTGTGTCATCCGCAAAAGATACAATAACACCTGGTAAATTAAGATTCAATAACCCATTAACATAGGCATTAAATAATAATGGACTCAAAATTGAACCTTGAGGGACTCCACAAGTAACTAAGCTGTAAGAACTTTTAACACCATTAATGAGAACACACTGAAATCTATTTGATAGATAGTTACGCATCAAATCATTAACAATCCCTCTTATACCTATATCATTCAATATAATCAATAGAAGTTCATGTACTACCGTGTCAAAAGCCTTTGCTAGATCGAGAAATATTTAAATTGAAAATGTTTTCCGCAGGGTTACAACAATGGTAAAGTCTAAAATATGCGTATTTCGGCGACGATTAGATCTCTGAATAATAACAGGGTAATAAGATAAGTACTATCTGCTTTCATATTAGTGAACGTTCAACGATTTTCGTGACTAATACTAAACTCAAAAGTGTGAAATAAATATTTTTTACAAAAAAATTGACCAATTTTTTTTTGTTGGTGCACTGAAAAGTATAAAATATTTAATATTAATTCTTATTTTTCGTCTAACCAATAATAGAGACGAAATAAACTCATATTCATAAATTCCTTCCAATATTATTTCTATTATAACCTGAATTATATGAAGTGGGTAATATCAAATGCCTATTTATGGATTCCAAGAATAACTTTGTGCCCGTCCGTTTATTCTTAAGATTTTTTAACTTACCTAGGCCCTTGTTCCTTAATCCTGGCTGAGCCGCTTGTTTACCAATTTTAAGCATTTTATTGTGTATTTATATTCATGTAAATAAGGATCAAAAATAAATTATGATAATATCTATTTGTCTGGGGCTCCGTATTGTCTGTACGTGTTGAAGAAAGATGACTTCTTCTTGTCGCTGAAAGCAATTTTAATTATTATGTAAATATAGAATGGCGCTGTCTTTACTTGAGTCTTCTCTTTATGAGATTATCCGGACTCATAAAAAGGGGGCTGTTTTGAATAATATGAACTAGTCATGTCGATAAAATATTATTACTTTCTTATTTTTTATTTGCAAATATAACAGATTTATGTGTAAATCCTTGAAACAAAAACCAAAGCTATGGAATTGAATTGAAAATTTTATTAGCCATTAGGCATTGTAAAAAGGCTTTTTTATGAGTGATTTAAATATTTATATTTTTCAAATTTATAAAATGAACTGTTTAAAGAAATAATGAATAGACAAGATTGAAAATATTCTAACTAAATATTCACTCAACGTTTTCAGGACAACTTATGCCAAAATCATAAGTACGGAACCGACTCTCACTTGATTATTTATAATACAAAATTTCAAATCAATGATAATCGATTTTAGGAAATGATCCAGGTACGTGTAAGTGTAGGCCGTAGAAAGTTGAAAGGTAGAAAGTTGAAATTTGAATCTATTTCATTTCTACGGAACCCATTGTGTGCTAGTCCCAGTCGCACTTGGTCGTATTTTTTTAGGGAATGCTGCATTTGTCAATCTGCAAAACGCGGATATGTAGAAAAATGAGTTTTGGGGTAATGGAACTCAAATATCGTAAAATGTACACAATAACTATTTTGGCATACCTGTTTGCCAAATAATATTAATAAATTTGTTTTACATAATTGCTTTTCGGAGGTGTCATAGAACTTAACATTCTGTTTGCAGAAAACCTCAATAAACCCTTACACCATACGCTCTGCACGTAGATATGCCAATTACCTTTCGTGAACTTTATTCCATCAAGAAATTTCATTTGTTGAACATGGAATGGAGTTAAGTATGATTGACTCAATACGTATTTCCAGACTTTCTGGGACTAGGATCGATTTCATCTTCGATCAGGCGACAGACGGTCTAGTAGCATCTTTTACGGTTTTGGATAATTTAGATAATTTGCCTTTTATATATTAAACGAGCTCCGATTTTGATGATTTTGGATTCATTTGAAAGGGGAGACTTGAGAAATGGTCCCACATTCATAAAAACGCAAATCCGAAATCTCCTTCCCTCCGAAAACCGCCCCCGAAGTGGTGGTGGGGGCGAATTTTCTCGAAAATCAAAAATCTGAGTTGGTATAATTAAAGATAGGACTATATCCGGAAACGTGTAAATTGAAATTTTTTTCAAAAGTGTTACGGTTTTCGAGATAGACGCATGTTAAATATGTATTTTTGATATGTGGAGAGGGCGATTTCTTTTGAAAATTGAAAATTTTTCGATACTACATGAAAGATATAATTATTTGTAGCAACATTTAAAATGAACATTTTTTCCTTAGAGTTACGGTTTTCGAGTTAAATCGGTGTTAAAATGGTAACATATAAAATACTCAAGCGTATTTCCGCAGCGATGCTTTGAGATCTCAATAATAACAACTACAAGCAAATAATATACATGGGTAATAGGATAAGTACTATCTCCATTGGTATTAGTGAACGTTCAACGATTTTGGTGACTAATGTTAGGTACACTCAAAAGTGTGAAATAAATATTTTTTACAAAAAATTGGACCGACGTTATTAGTTGATGCATTGAAAAGTATAAAATAACATTACTTCTATTGGTGATGGTACTTGTGAAGTTGGTGCCAAAAGTTATCAATCTAACTGCAACTGCACAACTTCAAAAGTAAGAGCACCAATAGGATTAATATTATTTTATACTTTTCAGTGCATCAACTAATAACGTCGGTCCAATTTTTTGTAAAAAATATTTATGTACATATCATTCAGTCTGTATTTCTTCTCCTCCCTCTAATTTATACTGCAGGTATCGATATCTTTTGCTGTCATCTACAGTCTCGTACCTACTTCTGCATTTCCTATTTCATGTTGTTGTATACTGACAACTATTATTACAACTACTGCTACTGTGTGACTGATATCATCGCAATAATCGCAGTGTCACGCACGAACCGTGACAACGAGACAAGAACGAGTGATAGAGCGACCGAACCGAGAGCCGAGTGTCTGTTTCATTGTACCCTCGGACTCTTCGTCGGGGTTCAACAATCGAAAAGTTTCGTGTCTTCTTCGTTGTCTATTTTGCCAGCGCGTTGGGCAATTTGAGTCGTGCATTTTCAAAAAGAATATGACAATAGTGCCTTGACCGGTTTTGTTTGTTGTATCATCGGCTGCGGTTTTTTCTGGCGATTTTTTTAAACTGATCCGTGAATTTTTGTTGTGTTTGACTTAATAGTGCGGTCAATCAGAAGTACCTATAACAAGAGAAGATAATAGTTTAAAGGGTATTAACATCTCAGTACATAAAAAATCTTATTTGAAAAACAATACATTGATTGCTATGAAAAAGTTTGAAAATGTTTTTGTCTGTATGTCCAAAACTACCAGATATATCAAACTTTCTTTATGGCATAAGCTCAAAAAAATCAAAAACTATTCAAAACTGGGCCCTAAACGTCTTAGTAGCATCGTTGCTAAAATCTGAGAAAAGCTTTTTTTGGAAATACGTTTTTTAAAATTAATCAACACCAATAATTTTTTTCACAAAAAATTATAGTTTCCGGTTTATGATTTTAGTATTTAGAGCTGTCTTGTCAGAGAGTAAATTTAAGGGCTTCATTATTGACTTACTACTTACTTACTAAAAATGGGCAGTTTATATGGGGTTTCCAGTTTGTTTTCAAGGATTCAATAATAATAAATGAAGAAATGTTATTTATTTATTATACATGATAGAAAATAGTTAAGGCAGGCAATATTGAATCCCATAACTTATAATGAATAAATTTGCTCAGAGTTTCAGTTTGCATTCTTGTTGACAGTTTTTAATATAAAAATCATATATTTAGTTACATTTATGTAATATCATCAAGCATAATACCTAGGTATTTATTTACTCTTATCAGTATTCTACAATCTAAATAAATATTAAATAAATTGTGGCACACTATTGCAGGAACTACCAAAT
Organism: Crioceris asparagi; assembly: GCA_958507055.1. Lineage (NCBI taxonomy): Eukaryota > Metazoa > Arthropoda > Insecta > Coleoptera > Chrysomelidae > Crioceris > Crioceris asparagi. The sequence goes on from OY293826.1 coordinate 7,044,349, forward strand.
GTCATAACATAAGCCTTTTAAATATTCTAATATAATTAATTCAGTGCAATCCATTTATAAATTGTATTGATATTTGTTCATTACTAATTCAACCAGATAACAAGTTTTATGAGTCGATAAGCAGTATCATCAGCAGAAGATATGGTGACATCTTCATTTGTGACAGTTAATAGATCATTCATATACAATATAAATTGCGGTGGGCCTATTACTGTGCCCTGGGGCACACCCATATTAACTTTAACACAGTAGCTGGCATATACATTAACTTTCATACATTGCATTCTTTTCTGAATGTAACTGGAGTATTCTTTGATATAAAAGTTTTTCAGATATTTTGGCTAAATTTTATATTAATGATAAGTATAGGTATATAATTTGACATGTGTTTGTTTACCATTAGCTTTGTAACACGGTCTCACTTCATCTCTTCTCCAGGCAGATTTATATACTAAAGGCACAATTATGAAATTTTCAAGGTTGGTTTAATTTAGTATTTCATATATTTTATACGTCTATGCTGTTTGTGGGTACAAGAAAATAATACTCGGATTAATACCTGGTCCTTATTTTATTATAAATATATTTGACATTAGCAATTTTCCCATTTTTCTTATCGATTTTTTTCATGTGCTATTTTATTTCTAGGATTATTTATATTATTTTGATTTTTTTTTTCACCCACGATTTTGCTATTTTTTTATTTCCTTCTCAAGATTCCTCTGATGTTGTTTATATTCAGATGTGAGAGTTTCATTACATGGATCTAATTTGGTCTGTTTTATAAAGTACTTTTTACCTTACACGACTCTAAACTTTGACGTGATATCCAGTTTTGACGAGAAATTCATCATAGAGTGGATATGGCTCATGTACTTGCGGTTTTTATTGTTGCGTATTTATTTATTGTTGCATACAGTTCCGTTATTATGGTTGTAGATAGTAGACTTGACGTACTGAAATAAGAAGTACATGTTTACCCATAGAGATGTTTAAACAGTTGTTGAAAATTTAAAAATACTTTTCACTGATATTCTGGTTACATCTGGAGTTCCGCAGGGGTGACATCTAGGCCTATTCCTCTTCAGAATTTTCTTGGATGATATTGCTCTTATATTTTGGTACCTATAATAAATGCTTTCTATTTGCTAATGACCATATGCAAATCATTTCCGATAGCTACAAAAAATCGTCCAATTCTAACACAATAGTGGCTGGTGCTATTGTATTTCGTTTTATAGTTCCAATAATACTTCTCTATCAAATTAAAAATAGCTTTGAACCTGTTTCTAAAATTTGTGGTTTCGAAGTTACAACGTTTTAATGGTTTATTATTATCAGAAAGTGACACAATAAGGAACTATTTTATCTATTAAACAATGATATCCATTTATATTTTGTGAATAAAAATAACCAGTTCATATTTTTATAATTCACGACAACTCACTGAAATTCATGATAAAATATAATATTCTCCATATATAAATAACTTTGTTATGATTTTAATTGGGTGATTTATTGGTTGAAATAATTTTTGGCGAACATGCTATTATTCATATTTAATAGGTGAGCGAACAAAAGGCATATTTATCACTGCAATAATAATAATAATTATTATTGTACTATTTGCTCTAACAAATTGATCCGTTTGTTATGTCCTTGTGTTATATATGATTCATAACAAATTCCTGTTATAGTAAGTACATACATAAGTGGCAAGTTTCAAAGAGCGTTATTTAGTTGTGTTCCATATTAAAACGCTTTTATATCTTATCTAACAGGCAGGTGAGGTGAGATTCTGATGAATTTTACACGTTCTCTTTCCTGGTACGTGTTCAATCATGCTATTATACAGTATTATTTACTATAAATTTTTATTTTTTTCTTATAAAACCGTAAGTCACAGATCCACTAAACATAGTACATATTAGTAAATTCAGAAAAATCTTATCTTTTCGAGAAGAAAAAAATAAATAAAATGTTTTCCGATGACGTCATATCTTGACAAATATGATGTAAAAGGAAAATCTGTAAACACCACTAAACAGTACATAAAATATACACAAACTTTTAATAAAGTAAAATTTTCGCACCACGTCATAATTAAGCCATAAATCAGGTGTGTTCCGCTCATTTTGCCCTACCCTGTATATTAAATGATGTTAAACTCCGATCAAGTTGTATAAATATTTTGGGTGTTGGTAATTTCCAAATATCTCTCATTCGTCTTTTACATATATCTACGTGATTTCGGTAGCATTTTATCAAGCTGAGTCATTGAAGAAATGACGTTCTTATACAGGTTATTTAAGGAATTCCTTGTTTTTTGTTTAATTTGTTAAGCGTAGCCTGAAAAGGACGAGTCCCTAATCAATTATGAGATTTTTATTGTTGCTATAGGAAACTAGTATTGCCGTATAATAAATAAATAGTAACTTTATATAAAGTTATGGAATAGACTCTCGACTAGACTGGAAAATCGCTGCGGATTTACCTTCTCCACTTACTTAACCGAAATAAATATTATGTTTTACATAAAACAGGACCTACTTACAGCTTTGGAGGGACGGACATGTTGGATTTTTTTTACGAGACCAGCTCTATTAAAAAACATAAATAACATTTTATTTGAATGGCGTTATCAAAAAATTGTGTCCAAATTAGGTTGAGCGGAAGCTTGGTAAGTGTTATCACGACGTATATTCTTCCATTTGTTCATTATTTAACCTACTTTTACACAATTTGGGTCAAGGAGCAACTTCAACTCTCGCTAGGAGGATTTTTAAAAAAAACATCTCTCAAAGAACCAAACTCTATGTGATAGATGGGTGAAAATCGTGACTTTCTAAGTTTCCGGTGGTTGTTTACTACTGTTACTGTGACTGTTGTAACAAAATTAATGTAACAATAACAAGAACATCCATTATATCGTGAAATATAAATCTGTTTTGAGTTGTGGGAGAGGAAAAAGATATAGACCAAAGGCTAGCAATGTATTTAGCGTTCTCATTTTAAAAGTCTTGAGAATTTTAATGAAATTTTACGATAATTTTTCATTCATTTCATTGCCTGTTAAAAAAATGAATGACACCTGCTTTGGGAGTTCATTTTAAAAGTGATATAGAAAATTTAACTTTCAAGGTTGGTGTTTAAAAAAATACATTTCTGGCTCTTCGACTACTATAAGTATTACGAAAACGTGGATCTACGTTGTTGAGGAGAGTCCGTCGTGTTTTTTTCATTCTTTGGAGCACATTGGACTGGCTCTTTAGTTGCGTATATACGCGGCTAGTTCCTTCTCAAGGACGGTCACACAAATAATGTGGAATGGCAAAAGAAGCGAAACGAAAGGAAGATTGATCGTTATGTGGTGCAAGGAGAAACCAGCAAATAAAATATATATTTGTATTTGCGTGGTGGAATATTTTTCACCTGCTGGTTAAATTGTGTGATTCTTACCAATGGATCGATGAGGTTTTTTTTTGGAAAGTTTCATGATGATAATGTTCGGCTCGATTCTGCTGGCAAGAATACGTATCCTAAGTATATTTTGATAACGGAACGATGAGAATACATTTTTTTATTGATAAATAAGACATATTTGCTATTAGTACAGAATATAATTTGTTTTGTCGTTAATTGATTTTATATTAGATTAAAAAACAACGAAATAAATATCTAAGAATATTCTAAATCAAGTCAGATTTTAAACAAAACAAAAAAAATCTTAATCAAAATTGGTTCCTAGCCCGATAACGGATTGACCAATTTTACGGTTTTTAATTTTTAATATTTTTTTCTATAATTTTTAGGAAAAAGTATTTCAAGCAAAAGTTAAAGGATCAGGTCATATTTTTAGCGTAAAAATTTTTTTGATGAACTTTAATCAAGGGTTATTTTTTGAGATTTTTAAAAATTTTGGACGGTCGCCATTTTGGAACTATTTGTTTGATTATGCCCATGTACGAACTCGACCGAGATGTTTATACGACTGAAACAAATTTCAACTTCATATCTTGAAAAATGCGACCTCCATCGAGTTTACAAATTTCGTAATATTCCATATAAATATATTGTAACGTGAAGACTTACCCGAATAATGAACTACACACACAATGCACATTCCGGAAAACACGGGAGACATCAGAGGCAACGAGAATAAGTCCTGGTCTATTCTTGAAGCCATGTACTGAGAAATAACCTCCAGAAACCACGAAAACAATAGTGGAATCATCTAGAGCTTTTTAGGTTAGATATATAATGCTGATGGCAATGACAGGATAGTTAGTGATAAATAGTCAGTCATAGATCACAATCGGTCATAGATCACATAGACAGTAGAAAGTCTTATATGGTCCGAGAAATAAGTGTGAATATAAATGTGTATATAGTCGTGTAGTTATTGGTGTAAATAAATAAGTGAAAATAAATCGAACCCAGTTTTAATAAAAATTTCCGTTACAATATAAGTATATAAAATTTTGCAAAAAATGTCATTTTGTTCTTCGTTATTGGTATATAACATCTTTTCGTTGTTTTTTATTAAATTTTTAATGAATTCCGAGTAGAATTTTTTTCTCGAGTAATTTTTTCCGAGTACTCGGCTTAGATTTAATCAGTGAGCGCCCAACATAAAAATTACTTGAAAATTATAGGTTATAATATTAAACTCTGATTTTATCCCAAATCGACTACATCGTATATAAAAAAACAGTCCTGTCCTTCCATGAATTTAACCTATCCTATTTCTGAGAATAATGGTTGACGTTATCGTTTTATCGATTATTCTCACTGGTAACTTCCCAATTCCTGGATTTAAAAACCTTAAACCTCTCAGCTGAACCAACATGAAATTACATGCGCATGTTCTGGTACACTCTACTAGTATATTTGATTGAGTGGTAACGTACTTGCGTTTCGTATGGTTGACCCGGGTTCACCGCATAAACAAAATTCACAGAATAAGATCCAGAAGAACCTCAATGGGTCTAAAACTTAAATTTAACTAATTACGATTGCATTTCGACCACTGAGCAATTTGAGTGACTCAAAATGTCGTGAATTGTTTCGATCTTCGCATTCCGTACCTCCGATGAAAAAAACGAATTGTGAGATCACTCCAGTATCTGTCCGTTTGTCCCAGCTTATTTTCTTAAAATCTACAGAAAGGAGAAAATTGAAATTTGGTATTGATCCGGAGTTAGGTATACTGATACTGGGGGTTAATTTTGAGAAGCAAATTAAAAAAAGAACACTCTTCACTAAAGCTTTTTTAATAAAAATCATACCATTTCGGACGTATCAATTTTCTGAACTTTGACAGATACCTTTTTATAGCTAAAAATCATTATATGCGTTTGAGATATTTAAATTACAGATGCTAAGTTATCTCCAAAATGGTGTCCTGAACGCGATCTCGTTAGGTATTTATTATGGTTGAACTTCATCTGAAAATAATATAAAAGTTGCTATGGAATATCAAAGATTGTTGCACTTGAACGTAATGATAATAGAATGTAGATAATTTTGTATATTAAACACTTATATGTGATGGTTATTTCCAGGCATGATAAACATTCAGAAAGATGCGTAGCAACAATAAATGGCTATTATTATTGTACGTTTAGTTTCAAGGAATTGTACAAAATCATTTTTATTTGCGTATTTCATTAAATAATAAATTATATTCAAGTTGTATTAACATTGAAATGACCTTGTTCATACCACGAAATATGCTAATATAAGAATACCAAAGGTATCAAAAGTGGATTCATACCAAGTTTTTCGAGGTAGATACATATTTTTGTTTGTTTGTTTTTTTGTTTACTTTCCTACCGCTACTCAAGTAGCCTAGTAAGAAATGTAATGTAATCTACAAATTTCGGTGGCCATGTTTTCAAAAGATGCTTACGTTTCAGAGGTCCCCAAGTTCAAAAAACATATTTATGACCGACGAACCCAAACAAACCTGATAAATGGTCCCATATTCGTAAAAATTCAAATCCGAAATGGGGGGTGAAGGGAGCAATTTTTATCGAAAATCTGAGGTGGCAGAATTAAAGATACGACAATATCCGGAAACATTTAATTGAACAATGTAGAGGGGGTAATTTCTTTCTGAAATTGAAAATCTGAGGTAACTACATGAGAGACCAGATTATTTGTAGCAACATTTATAATGAACATTTTTCCCTTAGAGTTTTCGAGTTAGAGCGGTATTAAAATAGTAATAGAGTGTTTTTAGTCCGCACATTAGTCATTGATATCGTGTTTATCGTTATACGGAGTCGGCGCAGTAGCGACCTGTCACGCCGTTATCTTTATTATAGTGTTTTCGGTCCGCACATTTGTCAATGAAATCGTGGTTATCGTTATACGGAGTCGGCGCAGTAGCTACCTGTCATGCCGTTATGTTTATTAAGCATAACTCACTTCCGTGTCAACCTCGGTAGAGTTCACTTCGCTTCTGAAGGAAATCAAAAATTTCCGTACGGGAAGTACACGCTAGTAGAGGACGTGAGTGCTGGGCCCCCGAGGTGGACAGGGAAGTCTCGGCCGTGATAATCGAGGGTAGTTCGGGGTGTGCAAGCGAAAAGAGGTCGATTCCTATTTAACTTTTAAGGTTAGAAGCACGTGGCAGCGTGGTCTGGAGGAGACAAGAGGGAAAACCTCGCTGATAACCTTAGGAGCGTGACAGAGAAGGTTATACTCGGATCGAGGCACATTGCTGGACTCATCTTGACACGTGCATTGAAGAATAATCATACAAGAATAACACAAAAGAAATAGAGGAAAAAAAAAGCTATTATTAATGGGTTACAATATGATGCAAAATCAGACAAGATTGTAACCCCCCGAATGAGCTGGCCAAATGCACCAATAGGGAGCAAGGGCCAAAAACCTTAGAGAGAGAGAGAGAAGCATAACGGACTAGCGGTATCTTTATAATGAATGCTTATCGTTATTTGACAATTTTGACACTGACATTTCTGTTTATATTTTTCTTTTGTGATCAATTTTTTGAACTTTTCGGTAAATTGGTAAATTAAAGTGATTTTCTTACAAGTTAGTGGAGTATTTCCAGTATAAAGCTAGGTACACATTTTGTCGATTATTTGAATCTTGTTAAGATTAAATAAAAAAACTCTACTAAACATAATGGACGTGGTTAATTACGCAGGATTAGACGTATCTTTATATAGAGTGCTTATCGTCATTTAACAATTTTGACATTGACATTTCTGCTTATGTTTTTCTTTTGTGATCAATTTTTTGAACTTTTCGGTAAGTTTTAAGTGATTTTCTTACAAGTTCGTGGAGCATTTCTAGTATAAACCTAGATACGCATTTCGTGGATTATTTGAAGTTTGTTAAGATCAAATAAAAAAACTCTTTTACAATTGGGACAGTTACTACTTAAACTTGTGCGACCAAAATCTCTGTAATTTGCGAAGAAAGTTATAGTTATTAACCACAACTATAACGAAATTGACATTTAAAGTGACTGACCAAAAACACTGTAATATCTGAAACACTTATTCGTATTTCCGTCGCTGTTTTGACGTCTAAATAATAACAAGTACAAGCAGAGAATATACGTGGGTAATAAGATAAGCACTATCTTCTTTGGTATTAGCGAACGTTCAACGATTTCCGTCACTAATGTTACACTCGAAAGTGTGAAATAAATATTTCTTACAAAAAAATTGGACCAACGTTATTAGTGGGTGCACTGAAAAATACAAAATAATATTAATTCTATTGGTGCTGGTACTTGTGAAATTGGTGCCAAAAGTTATCAATTTAACTGCAACTGCACAACTTCAAAAGTACCACCAGCACCAATAGAATTAATATTATTTTGTATTTTTCAGTGCACCAACTAATAAAGTCGGTCCAATTTTTTTATATTTATAGCGTTTCAAATGTTCTTTTCATATATTGCCTCATATCCATTGGGAACATGCAATATAAAATCCTATCTTTATATAGTAAATATTGAGTGGATTTATTTATTCCTTCTCAATGTCATCGTACTTGGACTTCTTGCTACCTAGGACACTCCTATTTTCTTTGTATGGTACAAATACATATGTAGTATGTATACGCCTTGAGAATATGAAAAAACTATGTTCATACTGTGTTGTTCTGTATAGCCGGATCTCCGGTAGCTTGGCACTAAGTTGAAGTGGAAAAAAAAACCCAAATCCATTACGAGAGAACCAAATCAAAATTTCACAATGGAAATAAAGTTTTCGCTTCTCATGCGATAGAAGATTCTAGAGATTTCATTATATTGCTTAAAGTAATTTGCAAAGAACATATGACACTAAAAACTCTATTGTATGTTTTTACTTTCCTACGCTACTATAGTAGCTGTATTGTAATCGTGCGAAATTTTCGGTATCGAGATTTTTACAAATGTTGACATTTCCGAGTTTTCTAAGTCTAATAAACATATTTTCAGCCATTGGTCTGTCTGTCTGTCCGTTTGTCTGTCTGTGACAGCATTATCTCGGGAACGGATCGGTGTATTTTGTTGCTTTCTTTCTTATTTTCTTTGGTACCAACCTCAGTTTATAGACCATGGGTACCAATACCACTGCTGCTGCTGAGCTATAGCCAAAAAACGTAATTTGCTCGAGACTATAGCGCTAAATTGGCTCTAAGGATTTTGATTAAACTTGCCTCAAGTATTCTGAGAGCCCTTCACCACCCAAATACAACGCCATCTCTGAGAAAAAGCACAGAAAAAAAGTTATGTTTGATAAAATTTCATATTTTCCACATGTTTCATCTTGCGAAAAAATGTTACATGGCCATTGTTGTTTGTCTTGACATGCAGGAAAAAATGTGTGGTTGCACGATTTCAGCAGATGGTTTTTACTTTACTACCGCATTATCGTCGCTATGTAAGGGAAGTATTGTAATAGGTAATAGTGTAAAATTTTCGGTGTCGAGATTTCAACAAATGTTGACGTTTCAGAGTCTCGTGAGGCCAACAAACATATTTTCAGCCATTAATCTGCTTGTCTGTCTGTGACACGAGCGGTAGGAAAGTCGTGTGAGTGGACAAGTGGAAACTTTTATTAAATAATATTACATATTGAACGGTTCTCTAACAGAATAGATCCAAATGTCTCCTAGGTATAAAGTACATGATTTTACTATTTACGTTACTGCAAATATATGGAACCCTTGGTGTATGGTACAACTCGTACTTGCAACGTTTTCTTGCGGGTCTATAAGGGTTCCTTTTGTCATCCTCCGCAGAACCCTAAAAATGATATTGAAATATAAAAATCAAAAAATTTGCAAACCTATCAACGAAATCATCTCACAGAGGTTGTAAGTTTTCATGTTACAGTTTTCCAAAACCAGCTGTCTGGATGCGACTCTCAAGCTCGAGGTTTAATTCCAAAGACTTTTTTTGCCGAAATAATAAAACTGAAAAAATAGTCAGTGAAAAGGTGAATCAAAAATTTCATAAATATTTTCACTTGTGTATAATATAACGTACCTATAGTCCTACATTATGTTAAATACTTACGTAAATTATTGCCCTTATAGATGACTAATTTAGCAACATATTTTTACAATGACGAAACAACTTTTATTATGCAGTAATGTTGTACTCGTATAGCGAGAACAAGAACGTATGTTACCCATAATTTATAGGCTAACTGTATTTTTTTTCTTTCTCCAACACCACTTCTTTTTTTTGTTCTGTCTCATTCGCTGAACTCAGCCTGAACCCAAATACAAGAAACATTCTTTGGAGTGATTAGCCTGCGGCAAGGTAGACGACTCTTGCCTTCTACTACTACTGCACATTCTTTCTTATTCTTGGTTGTTGTTGTTCGGCTTGGAAGGTTCTCTTCCGCCCGCTCCCCACCGCCATGCGTTTTACATGATTGTCAGAGCTCGTGTTCTTGTTGGTTCTCGTTGTCCTATAATGTGCGCGAATGCTATGCACAATATGAACAGCATAGAGTGTTATTGAACTGGAAAAAAATAATAGTAAACAAAATATATAACACACCTATCGACTTTGTTATTAATTATTCTGATGTTCTAATGTTAAAAACAACTTGTGTGATTAAAATCAAAGTTATGCAGGTGATAATAAGTATTAAGTTGCAGTTTTATGAGTAATTCCTCTTGGAAGCTACCAAAGATTATATTTAACTTCCCAATTTTAGACATATCTATTCTATTTCTCAATTGAGATAAATCTTAAAGCACAGGTACCCTTTCTGAGAAGCTGTATTATATAAATGGTTTCTCGTGGGCTTCTGAGAGGATGAGTCTACAAAGTGACAGCCAGAGATTCGAACGCACTTCCGGCTTATCACCCTACACTCGTCCAAATCTGCGCTGTTTAACAATGCCTGAAGTCGGTTTATGTTAGCCCGTACCCATGTTTTTTTTTGTGGCCAATTTTTAGTTACACTATCTGGAAAGCCTAAAATGATATCGACGTCAAACTGTTTTCATTCGGTGCACCATTACATGATGCATATTTTTATTGGTAAAAAAATCAAGGTATCAGGGACCAAGTAATTTCATGTAAATTTTATTGAAATTTTCTTAAATTGATCCGCACGACATCTAGCTAAATTGTTTTTCAAGATTATTCTTAAAAAAAATCGACAACAAAATAGACGTGGGAAGCTGAAAGAACTGAATTAAGTCAAGTAATTTTGTATTGAATGCATGTCTAATTATATTAAACCAGCAATGCTTGTATATATATATATATATATATATATATATATATATATATATGCAAATTTTATCTCGGAAACTGGTCTAACGATTTCGATGAAAATTAATATATATGGGTTTTAGAGTGTATTGAATCGATTGATTGTATTCACATTCCCAAAAAAGATCGTCCTCAGCAATGAATATTCTTATTTTACTTTCTCAGATTATATGTAATAAGTATAAGCCTAATATCATTATAATGCATAAGTAGCTGAATGGTAAAGTTTTCGGCTACTAATCTGAAGTTCCTCGGTTCGTATCCTGATCAAATATGATTTTTTTTCTTCAACAAAACAAAACACATTTTTTGTAAATAAAAGGTGTTATGTTAATATAAGATCCGTATAATTTCATCGGATTTTTTTTTGTGAAAATTTGTATATATCTAATATATTATTAAGAGCAATTTATATATATATATATATATATATATATATATATATATATATATATATATATGTATAAATAAATTTTATCTTGGAAAGTGCTTTAACGATTCTGATCAAATTTTGTTTATAAACAAGATTCTGATTTTTATGATTATCTATGCAAGTGGATTTCCTGACAAAAAGCGAGGGAGTCCCCCTTGACTTTTCTTGAATAGTTCGGTAGATTTGGATCAAAATTTGCAAAAGGGGGTTTTAAGAGCCGAGAAATCGATTGGCGATACTTTCATTTTTTAATGGTTGTCACCGTCGAGGTCCACACTAGCTATATGTTTCACATTCATATTTATTTTGAAATCTGTAAATTATGAGCTATGTGAACGATATACAATATTTTCCGATCTACCAATTTACCGATTACCATTTTAACTAGAAATATGCACATTTTTGAACTAAGATTGAACATCCTTAGTAACTCTTACTAGACCCACTCTAAATCCTCTGTTACCCCAGCAAAGCTCGGTCGCCCACAGATTATTTCTTAATTGTGCAGAGCGTTTATGACTTCACATAAACATAGACAGGTTGATATCTTTTTTCTTGATGAAATCGGTAAAAAATTGAATCTTTGAGAAAAACCCCTGTTAAAGATTGTGGCTTTGATGTTTGTTTACCTAATTTTTCAGCAGCAGTATTTTGATGCGGCATGTGAAATTCCACGTTTATGCTAAAATAAAATTGCATTGCAATGGAATCCTGTGCTAATTCATTTTCCTTCTAATTGACATGAGATGATGGATTGGATCCAGATTTAAAATGTTTTTATTTTTTGTTTGTGTTGTCTAACTAATAATTTGTTTTCTTATAATTAGGAAACTGATTGAAAGAAAAACCCAGAAATTTCGTTAATTGTAATACGTATAAGTATGTATTTTTTATTGGATTCTATTCTTTGATTTCACCGTCATCATTATTTCTGATCAAATTCCCAAAAGAAGAAGATATATGAACCATTTATACATGAACCGATTTTGATGATTTTTTTTCCAGTTGATAGAAGATGATTGAGAGATGGTCCCATATTAAACTTTCCAACATTGGAATTTTCTTTTCTTTTTTACCAATACCAATAGAATTAATATTATTTTGTACTTTTCATTGAACCAACTGATAACCTCGGTCCAATTTTTTGTAAAAAATATTTATTAGATCTTCTTTAGTAACGAACAATAGTACATAAAAAAATATGTTTTCTTGAAGGAAGCAGAATTATAAGGGAAATAGTAATACTTTAATTGAATTATTGAGATCATTGATGATGGGAAAAAATAAAAAAAACAGGGATATTCACGAAAATGTGTATTTCTATTTTTTCGTAGTGTTCATTTGCGTGAAATAAAAAAACCTCAAAAAAACTAGGACCGATTTTATGAGACGATGCACTAAAACGAATAAAATAACAATAAATAAGTAATGTCAAAATCATACAATTTTGAAGTTGGTCGAGAGTCTTGCTGATAATTATACCAACTTGAAAATCTTTATCGCTCTTACATTATTTATTTTTATTTTAACCTTCTTAGTGCTCCATCCCAGGAAGGCTGTCCTAGTATTTTTTGTAGAGTTATTTTTGTAGTTTAGTTTCAATGTACCAGAATAGTGAAACTTATTGGTAAAACGCATTCAGCAATACTTATAATTAAATATTAGTTTCATAATATTTTAATTTCTTTGGTAGTTACTCTGGCAACAAAAATATGAAACGTGACAGTTCAAATATGCATTTATTGGTGTTCTACTCGTAACGGTATTTGTAGCTCTATTTGGCAACCTAATTTATTAAATTATTACATAAGACTATTCTTATCTATGTCTGTTTACATATTGTGAGATACAAGTTGCAATTATTATATAGATATATGTAGGTAATTATAAGGTATGTTTACTTTTATTGATAGTTTTATTTTATCTTTGTTCACTTATGAACAATGCATCCCGCTATATTGAAGATAACTGATAATGCATAACGTTTTTTCTCTTGAGATTAAATGTTTTGATACCTAAGGTTGAACTATAAAGATATAATAGATACCTATCTACATATTTTTGAGATTGTGGCTAAGAATTTTCAGAAGCGATCCAAAAAAACAACACATGTCTTATCTCTCAAATCATCTAAAATCGCCTATTTTTTAAAGATCATTTGTCACTTTTTGGAGCAGAAATATTTTATTGATCAAAATTGCAAAAAAATCACAAATCTGAACTGTTAAAATGATTATAACAAATATTTTAAATTAAATTTAAAAATAATAATAAATTTAAAGTCCATGCAAAAAATATATTTGAACATCACTTTGCATACCTTAATTAATTATTGTTCTTCAATTCTCATTTTCATTTAATTTGAATCATTTGGTTACTCCTTCTTTCTTTCTATCTTTAAAAGCTACTAAAAAGGGATGAAAGCGAAGCTTGTTTAAATATTATATAATCTAGGAATATATGAATCCTTCTCAGTTCATTGCCTAAAAAAAGTTTCAAATAAACCAGGTAATGAATGTATTATTTACCTTTTCAGACGAATATGCTTCGAAATATTTATAAATATATAATCCCTATACCCTTTCTACCATACCCATATAATGGTGTAGGGTTTACAATCTTTTTATATTTGCACAAATTTTCTTCATTCCTTCCTGTCGTATGCCAGTACAGTTGATTCTTTCCAGTTCGTCCCTCTCTTCTGCAGCAGTTGTGTGATTGTTTTATCCCAGGTGTTCCTTGGTCGGCCTCTTTTGCAATTCTACTGTATTCTAGCTCTCGATACTTTCTTAATTGGTCTGTTGTCATCCATTCTCCGCAGGTGTTCTCACCAAGTCTCTCTTCAACGTATTCTAGGCTTGTGTTTATTTCTAGATCTTGTCTTATATCTATATTTTTCATTCTGTCTTTTTTGGTGACCCCTCTAACTCTTCTTGAATACTGCATTTCCGCTGACTGTATTTGACTTTTCTGCGGCTCTGTGAATACCCATGTTTCGCAACCAAAAGTAAGTACTGGCCTATATATTGTTTTAAAAACTCTACTTCGATTATTAAGTACTGCTAGAAATGTGTGTGTACTACATTCATTGCAATCTTATCTTGCCCTTTAAAACTGTTTGTGCTTTTTTTCTATCATCTTTTCGAATATAATTACCTACTATTACATCATCTACTTCCGAGAATCAGTGATTACATAATAGATTGTGCATTGTCGCCCCTAATCTAACTATCGAACTTATCCAATAATTCTGCTCTTATATGTATCCAACTTCGATTCTCGTATGTGATTCAATTCAAAAGAATTTCATTGACAAAGAGCATCTATCTGTTGTGAGTATTTACGACTTACGACACCGGAAATATGTGATGATGGTGATTATTATACTTAAACATGATTTCAACAGAAGTCATTTCGATTTTCCGGAACTGGTTAATCTCATTTCATTGTTAATGAACGATCCGACGATGACACAGACGGACGGATGGATGGATAGATGAATGTTGTGTGTCAATGTGGCTGGCGACTTGAGAGAATTTTTCAGTTGAGTAGTTGATTGGAGACGAGACCGAAGGTCATGGTTTTATTATTATAGGTGATTCATTCATCTCCAGTTGGTAAAGTTAATTGTTTTCACCAAACACATTCTAGTCGATTATTGTATCGATGTGAATGAGCTTAATATTTCACAAATAAATTCTATTCAATGGAATATTTTATATAATACTTACTAGCTTTTGCCCGCAACTTCGTGCGCGTGGAAAACTGCATTCAATTCCATGCGGTTGTTTTTACGTGATGCGTTTACAAACATACAGACAGACAGACAGGCTTGGTAAAATGGAACCTAAGTTAGACGTCTAGCAATACATCATTGAAAATTGCATTCAATTTCATGCATGCAGTAGTTTTTCCGTGAGGCGTTTGCAAACATACAGAAAGACAGGCAGATGTGTTAAAAAGGAGCCTATATTTTAAGATAGACCTCTAGTAATTTCAATACACCTATTATAATTTAAAAATTGTAAAATCTGTTGTTTTGGCTTCTGTTGCTCTAATAAAGACCCTCATATTAGTTTTTCTTAAATACCTATAATGTACAGACATGTTACAATTTTATTATACAGGGTGAGTTTTTAGTGTGTCCACGTTCGATAACTGCGTAATTACAGGAATAAATAAAAAGGTTTTTCACAAAAAATGTAGGCACTCTCAATTTCCATATTTGGAAATTAATTAGAAATGTACAGGATGTCCTACAAGATGGTGACAGACCATTCAGTTGTTTTTTAAATGGAACACCCTATATTTTAAATTCGTTATGTACTCTTCTTCGCGATTACATTAATACAAACTTTATTGAGGGGTTCAAAAGATATGATCGATTTTAATAATTTTTGTAATAATGAAGTTATCGAGTTATGTAAGTATACATTCTATCTGAGATATATCACGAAAGTAAGCACAAGTTGTGACGTATCGGTGCAATCTGTCCTTGCATAATAAGGGTTCCTTACAATCTGATCTGTACAATACTCGTAACTACTATTTTGCAATTATTCATCTAAGGTTGATTTCTTTAGACAATCTACTGGAAAATAATAGTGTATGTTTTTAGGGGTCCATACCAAATTGATAAAAAAGGGACCACATAGTACTAATACTCCGCTGTCTGTCCGTCCGACCGTCCTTTTTCAGCAAAATGTATCTCATGTTTCTGTTTCCGATACAACAACAAATTTACCAAGTCCGTCGGTCAGCGGGCTATATCTAATGAACCGTAATAGGTGGTGATCGGTACAAGTTCGACTCGCACTTAGTTGCATATTTTTAAATTTTATTTTGCTTCATGTAAAGTTGATACAAACATTTTCATTATAAATACCTACGTAAGTATTTTATTTCCGTTCATGGTTCATTAGTTTTCCTTCAACTCCATCCACATTCAGTAACCGCTATAATAAAAACATATTTTTTATAGAGTATAATAACATTTTATTGATAACATAAAAGCTGTTGCTTAAGATAAACCTACTGCATGTGGCTACAAATAAATAATTAGATAAGAACAACGGTTGATCTGGTGGAGAATGTTTTTAGATTATAAAAGTTCGTTGAATAAAAATGCGAAAATATGAAGATTACTCGGGCAAAAACTGTTTTTAAATTTACGATTTGTTTTAATAATTGTATGACTTATCAAATAAAATTAAAATTAACTTAGGTACTGATAAGTACTTTTTTAGAGAATTTGAATTTTCTTTGTAAATTTATCGGCATAGGCCAGTGATGGGAAGTTCTAAATCCTCTGAAAAATTTCCCACTGTAAATACTAATTTTGAAATCATATTCATAATTAAAACTAGCTACTAAGCTATGTGACAATTGACATGATTCTAGTTTAGTAGCTACTAAGTTTTGATTATGAATAGTTGCTGCGTAATGTTTAAATATTGTCATTCCAGTTTCCGAATATATTTACTGGTATAGTAGGTGTGTCTAGTGAATATTGAGCAGTTCAGAAATTATGAAACTACATAAAAAAGTATGCAACGAAATCTAATAATCAATACAGATCCAATAACGTACGTTGTTCCAAAGCCCCCTGTCATTCAAGTTATCAGGATTTATCTCAGGTAAACATTTCATGATAGACTAGTATAAAAAGCAATCTCTCCATAGGTAAGTGATAATAATATATGAAATATCTAAAAAATATTAATTAACTACGCTACTAGAAATAGAAAGAAAGAAAATCGAAAGGTACCCGTAACCTTTCGATTTTCGGTAGACCATTAGCTACGTATTACGACGTTCTTTTTGTTGACTTTATTGCCATTTTCAATTTTCCATATATCATATTTACTTGAAAAAGAAATATTACTATTCATATGAAGATGAAGACTTTATTAGTTGGTGCATTGAAAAATACAAAATAATGTTAAATCTATTGTTAATGGTAATTTTGAAATTATGCACCAACTAATAAAGTCGGTCCAATTTTTTGTAAAAAAATATTTATTTCACTCTTTTCAGTGTAACATTAGTCATCATACCTCTTACCCACAAAACGACCCCCCGTCACCCGCGTTTGGTTCCCTGCCTCACAGCATGCTTTTTTGGACACGGATTATAGGTGCTGAATTATTTAGCTAATGTTGAAATTGAAGTTAAGTGGCCATTCTCACTTCAGCATTATTATGATATTTACATCGTATCTGTCGCATTACTTAATGATTAAGAATTGTCATTAATGAAGGAATATTCCGTAGTCAAGTTTTCTACATTAGGTATATGTATTTCCATTTTCCAAATCTATTTTAAAATATGATTATTTCCAATACACCTCGTATAATTAGTGTTATAATTTCCTGAAGGTGATAAATCAACCAATCCACCTTGTACATAATTTGTCCTTAATAATGATAATTGTATCTTTAATTGAATCATCGACAAATAAAAAGAAGAATAAGTTGTGTTATTCAGTGTAGGCGTGCAGAACCTATTTGGTTGTGTTTTGATGTGTACTGTGAACGGCTCTTTTCGACTCTTGCATTGATGCAATAAAAGTCAAACAGCAGGAGCATCTAATTCATTTATTAACTCAACTTCGGTCGTACGCGTCACCGTTTATTATATCAATAAATAAATCGTCATTTGCAGGCTATAAGTCTAGTTGTGCATTGTAGTTAGATAGAAGACTTTTGGGACCAATTTCAAAAGTACTAGCACCGATAGAATTAATATTTTTATATTCACAGAGTTTCACGATGGGAATATATTATTTCTGTTTTTTTTTTGGAATTTTGACCCACAAAAGTCACTTCAATTAAAAAGTGTTGGAATTATCTATCGTTTGTCAAAAACCCAAAAAAAAATTACGTCATTCCCGTTCGAGATATTCGCAAAAAACCCTTGGTCGAAACCGAATTTCGATCAAGGGTTTTTTGCAGTTGGTTGGTATCGGCTCAAGGAAGAGCCCTATTGTTTTTTGTGAAGTTTAGATACTCTGGTGTCGAGTTACGGCCGAAAAACTGTTTTTTATACCATTTTCTAAGGAAAATCGAAAATTCAAATTTCTTCACTTCTTGGGCTAAACTAAAGTCTAAAATGGTACAATTTAAGCTAAATATATCAAAATAAGAATGAATGTAACATTTTCATCAGATAAAATTTTAAGTTGTTGGTATAAGGAGTATGCTAATCGGTGTGAATATGCCCCCCATCTGGGTTTTAAAATGTTGTAAGAGCATTAGAGTTAATCTTCAGCAAAATAAGAATAATGATGTTGAAGTTATTAGTTGGTGCACTGAAAAATACAAAATAATAATAATTCTGGTGTTGGTACTTTTGAAGTTGTGCAGTTGCAGTTAGATTGAGAACTTTTGGCACCAACTGCGTAGATTTTTAATTTTCGAAAGAAATCGCCCTCTCCGCATAGCAAAAATACATATATTTGAGAATTTAACATGCCTCTATGTCGAAAACCGTAATTCTTTTGAAAAAATGTTCAATTTAAACGATTCCGGATATTGTTCTATCTTTAATTATACCACCTCAGATTTTCGATTTTCGAGAAAATTTGCCCCGTCTACCCCCGTCGGGGGCGGTTTTCGGAGGAAAGGAGATTCCCGTTTCCGTTTTTATGGATATGGGACCATTTCTCATACCTCCTCTCTCAAATGAATCAAAAATCATCAAAATCAGAGTACAATTACTATATAAAAGGCGCGCACAAACCAAAAAAAAAAAAGCACTCAGTCGAATTGTTTACCTCCTGCTTTCGGGGTTCGTCGGTCCATAATAGTTGTTATTTCTAATTGAAACTTGGTTTTGGAAGACTGGTTGAAATATTATCACAATTACCATTTCGTCTTAAAGTTTTCAACAGCTTTGGATCTGTGTGATAACCTACCTACCGTATTAGTGAATTCTTCAAAATATTCTTGAAAAACGATCTAATTCATTGTATAATAAACCAAGACATTATTATTTATAAATCATGATCCTTCATAACGGATTACGACAATTACAAATTTTAAGCACGATGCATTCAAAACATGGCATCGAGAAGGAAATTCAACAGATTCCTTGAAATATTAAATAAATTCATGTTACCTTCAAAAACGTTTGTTTTTCTATATTGTGAGTTAGAAAACTCCTCCTCTAAGGTATCAGCATTTTCTAACTATTTAATTATATAGGTGTCCCGGACATGACATTAATTAATCAATGCCGATTCCAGTTCTCACTTATTAAAAATGATTCGCGGTTCCATTAACTTATTAAAATATTCATGTTAATTGCTGTATTATTCACTCGTATATTTACCTTTGTTCATATTTTGAGTCCCTTTGTTCTAGCATTTGTTTTCCTCATAGTTGAATATACTCATTTATCACGAGGGTTTCATGATACCTTTCACCCCTAAGGGAATAGAATATTAATAGTGATAATATGTATGTGGAACAGTTAGTGTAAAAAGGGGTTAACAGAGTCCTTCTGATACATAAGAAAGCAAGGAATAAAGTAGAGCATCAGAAAAGGCTTTTTTATTTAGAATTGGCAAATTACATGACGATTAAAAAAACAAAGATTATTAGTAGTTTCTTTACCCTAGGTACGAATGTGGATCTTTTCCGAGCCGAATTGGACATTTTATTTTTCAAAAAAGTTACGGCTTTCGAGTTACAGCATTGGAAAAGTCTGAAATATGTGTATTTCCGCCGCCATGATTTCAGATCTCCGAATAATAAGAAGGAATGGCAAAGAATATGGGTAATAGGATAAGTTCTATCTTAGTGAACGTTCAACAATTTTTATGACTAATGTTACACTCAAAAGTGTGAAGTAGATACTTATTTACCTAAAATTTGACCGACTTTAGTTACTGCACTGAAAAAATACAAAATAATATTAATTTTGTTGGGGCTGGTCCTTTTGAAGCTGCTACCAAAAGTCTCACTACACTTGCACAACTTCAAAATTACCAGCAGCAGTAGTAGAATTAATATTATTTTGTATTTTTAAATAGTTTTTATTACTTTCGGTTCTTGTATCAATGGACTCCGCAGCGATTTCTCAGGCCCCATACGGTCTAGAGACTTGAAATTTCGAATTCGTACTTAGATCGCAGACAACTCGCCGCCTATTAAGCTCCAAGTGTGATCCAATATTGGTAATTATAATTATCTCATTCAATCTCATTCAACCAAGATCATTATTTTGTCGACATGGAACGACAATGAGATCCGTCACTGGAATTACGCACGAGCATGGAGCGTATATATACGTCTCGTTCTCTGGTATATAGGTACTTTTTGGAAGATCGTCTATGGTTATGTCGCAATTGTCAGACGTCAGACGTTATTGTTAATTTAAAGTTTAATTTTGTGTTGTGGTAGACAAACAGTAATTTG
The DNA here is from genome assembly GCA_958507055.1 of Crioceris asparagi. Taxonomy (NCBI): domain Eukaryota; kingdom Metazoa; phylum Arthropoda; class Insecta; order Coleoptera; family Chrysomelidae; genus Crioceris; species Crioceris asparagi. The sequence goes on from OY293826.1 coordinate 7,064,969, forward strand.
TTATGGAATTGCTGTTGCTGGCAAACACATATACATAAGTATAGTTCAAATCGAGAAAAGGATAGCAATAGTAGGTACTCATCGGTACGGTTTAAATCTTAAATAAATACAAACTATTTTTAACTATTTTTCAAAAATTTCACTTGTTCAGTCTACCAACTAATAAAATCTGTTCAATTTTTGGTAAAGAATATCAGGCTAATTCATAATCCAATCTTAGTTCGGTACTAGCTAGTATCGTATTAAAATAAGAAACAAAACACTATCCTACCATAACACTGACATAAGAGTCATAAACCTTATTTCAAGGTTAGACTTCCGCACTTAATTTAGTAGCGTACTAAGTTTCGATTATGAATACGCCTGTATGGTATTTATATTTTCGTTGATTGTCATTATTGCAACTTTAGTAGTACTTGCTTTTTGAAAATTAGATACATAATACAATTTTGAACTAAAATAGTTATGTTTTTTTAGATGAGGCACTGGAAAACCAAATGATTTAATTATATATTCTTCACTTAATATCAAACGTGTGAAAATGTAATAGAATTTTCCAGGGCATGTCAGGTTGAATGATAAACTGTTTTCTCTCACTTTCATGATATAATTCTCTCTTGTATACGTGAATATTTTGTTCAAAACTACACTCTCTGCCATTCTAGCAGACAGAAAATTGAGCATTTAGTTAACAGGTGTACCTACCGTAGACCATTGCTAATTCACAGGCATGCCAGGAAGGAGTCGGGGTGTCGCATAACTTTTGAAACTCCACTCGCTGGTTACGGTGTGTTTTAGTTTAATGCGACATCCTCGTCGCTCGCGTTGGTTCATGTCGTTCATTCATAATATTGTTCCGTAAAACGCCCAGACGGAAGGAAGACACAGAAAGACGCGCGACGGAAAAGGAAAAACTAGGAATAGGAGGAACTCCGCCGATATAATATTATGTACATAAACGAAGGATGTGGAATATATATTTTCAGGCGGGACGTTCAACGACCCCGATTTTCTGTATTAGCGTCGATATGATAATGTCTGGAGGGAAATTAAAAGAGATCTAATGTGCGTGATGAGTTTTCCATATTATATGTATTAAAGGCAATGGCTGGTATGCGGAAAATGCTTGATTTGAATTTGATATGAAGCTCTTGGGTATAATATTTCTGTGGTGTTTTTATTTTTTCTTTATGTTGGTGACTGAGGAATTTAATGTGTTATTAATTTCAGTCACTGACTTGGTCATTTTGCTTATTCCTATGAAGAAATTAATATTCTATACAGATAACTAGTTGAGTCTCAGATTAATTAATTAATTGATTTAAAATCAGCTGTAACTGTAAAGCTGCGTGCACATGGCGCCGCTCCGACCCACTCCAGCAGGTATGCGAATTTCAATGCATCTGTTTTCAAAGCGTTTGTAAACAATAAAAAATCTAGAGATTGGGTGATCTGCTACACGACGGAAACTTTACCCTTTAAGAGCATCGAAATTTGCCAACGTTGCGAATGCATTACATAATTAAAAACAGATCATTTTTATCTTCTATTTTTTTGATTGTTTTGCAATATGATAACCACCAGTAGATAAATTATGGATTCCCTACTAGTAGCATAAATCAATAAAATTTCATATTGAAGACTACTGTGATTTACGTTCCTGTTTATAACAACCTACGAATTTGTTAAGGATCTTAATGAATAATGTATTTCTCATTACCTGTTTACGTATCGTCATTTGTTAAATGTAACATCTTTTATTCAACTGGAATCAAATCAACACAAATACATAATTATTAAACATGAGTTTATATGTTTGCTTTCGTGTACATTCATGGTAATCACATGACCATCATTCTCAAGTTATGCGCTCCTCCATCAACGTCTGCTCCATTAAACCAAAAGAAAATAACGAATCACATATTTGTAATTGATATAGCTGCCCTGTTTGCTGCTGCATTCATTGAGATGAGAATGAAAAAAAAAACGTGTTGGTGCGAATTATAGAAGGTGTCCCATTACCCATGGGAACATGTGGATTCTCACATATGTATTCCCTTTCATTTATATATATGTGCGTTTATAAATAAGAAGTGTTTTCATTTTTGACCTTGAAAAGTCGCTGTGTTACTAGGTTAAGTAAACCAAATAAAAATATTGGCTAAGCTGATACCACCTATAATAGTAGCAGGCCGGACAAATGGGATCGTGACGTCACGAGATAGAAGAAGAAGCTAATTTTATTGTATTTAACAGAAATATAAACTATTGAACTTTGTCAATCGGATATCTATATATTACCTTAGCCAAGAAAATAAAGCACAAGGTACCATAAATATTTACTGACCGTCAAATACCTATCAACTATAAAGGTTTAAAGCTTACGTTTCATTTCCTGTGTTTAATTTCTAATGTGAATATAAGATTTGGCTTAATTAAAATTTACATGGCAAAGGATTGCCCCAAGATAAAATTTAATTAATAAAATGTGTTACAAATATATTAAATGAAAAGTAAATTTACGTTGATTATATTTAGCGATGTATAAGATCATGAAAATAAGTGTTGTGAGGGTGCGACCGCAACTGTCTGATGAATAGTGAATTTCATGGTTGAGTACGAATGTTTTGGCTAATTTATTCTAAATTCACAACTTTAGCACTGACGAAGATAATCAACATTCTCGAAAGCTCGGCGTGATTTAAAGAATTTTATTGAATCAATAACTGTATCATCTTTATTGAATATTAAATACTCAAGAATACAAAATCAGAAGATATCTACCTACTTGTTGGTATAATCTCTGACCAAAGTTTGCTGTTCACTCAAAAGCTCTTGACGATTCATTGTTGAGTACTAAAAAAAAAATTATTTGATTTGATGGTGTTTTTTCCTAAAAAATACTCTCAAACACTTAGGTGTCGAGTTATGCTAACGTCAGATCACGTCGTAAAATATATTTCGTTTCTCGGCCTTCTAATATAGGTGGTGTTGGCCTGAGCTGAGAAAGAAACATTTGAGATTGAACTTTTAATAAATAAACTACACGTGCATTTCTATTTGAGATTGTGCTGTATTATTTGCAATTCTAATTAATTATTATAGAAAAGTATGTCGGGCTTTTCCATTAGTATTGTCTGGTCACATAGAATTACCTACACATATATTAATTAAATCGTAACAACAATGGAGACTCAAGTAAAAGTTTATGAATGTTATCAATTAAAAAATCTCCATTGCTACTATGATTTCTGGATAGTCTCATGATTTCACCTCAGGATCAGATTTGTTACACCCAGATTTCTGTTGGTTGTCACGGTTAATGTTTGGAAAACATACAAAAGATAAAACTACCATATCTCACCAAGACTTTATTTCTCTCATACTACAATAAGTGTTACGTCAACAAAGTTAACGTCTTCACTGTGTGTTCCTAATAAAGTCCTTAATGTTATCTTCTCTAGATTCTTTTATTTCAAAATGAATAATAAATAAAGTCATTGGCTGAAATGAGAAACTGTAATCGGAACAAAATTTTTGTAATGTCATTATTTGTTTTATTTTCGTGTGTTACTTCTTATCGTCCAAATCACTAACAACATGTTAATATATAGTGCTGCAGTTTTACAAAATACCATTTCTGGCAAGTACATAAATATACATGGTAGGTAGATACCTTTTGAACTTTTCTGTGGAATGAATATTTATTCTCACATTAGCTGCATAGGAGCTGACAGTTTTATATCCTCTTTTGGTAATAGAAGCAAAATTCAAATAGATGCGATCGTATAGGAGTAGCATTTATCCTTTAGGATTGCCTATTTTCGTTCAAGGTCAATAATTTCTTGTAAAAAGAATGCTTTTATGCATTTTATATCTTGTTATATTATTGGGCTGTTTTTAAACTTTTTACTAAATGCGGATCATCTCTAAAACTTGCAAATTAAAAAAATTAAACTCGTTTTAATGAGAATATTTTCTTCACATTGAATGTTCAATGAATCAACTTTATATTCTAGTATCGATTTATGATATTTCATCTCGTCATAAAGCAAAAAAAAGATCAATAAAACTTCAATTTAAGCTTCCATAATAATAATTGTCGACAGTATAAATATTACTCTTAGTAAACGTACCAAAATGAACTAAAAGAAAGCTGAAAAATGCCTCATCCATTGTTTTCTCTTGTATTGTTTGTTGTCTTTTTTGGTCGGCAAGATGGAACGGCATGAAATATTCCTGAAATATTTTTATGCGGCACTTTTGCAGGAAAACAGGACAAAGACACAAAAGTATATCTTTATGTTGTTGGAGTTGCTTTTTGTTTGGAATGTTATCAAACAGGACGCAAATGGCTCTTATCACATCCGGTAGTGACGGATACAATTTGATGCGACATACTAGATTAATATTATTAGAAAATAATTGATGAAATGACACTCGTACTGTCTTGTATGTATAAAAAATTGTTTAAGGTATACTTTCACAGTTAAGTATTGAGTGATCCAGGAAAAAAACATTAAAATTATAACGAATTAAAGTATCTCTGAAACAAATAAAAAATATTCACAACATTTCACGATGTGAATATATTACTTTTGTTTTTTTGAAAAATCAGTTTTTTGAAATTTTGACCCAGTAAAACACTCCAATCAAAAAGTGTTAAATATACCCAACGTTGCGCCCGAGATTATCTATTGTTTGTAAAAAGAACAAAAAAATCACGTCATTCCCGTTCGAGATATTCGCTAAAAACATGAGTCTATAGGCAAGCAAGTAAGCAAAAAAACTCAAGAACGAAACCATATTTCGATCAAGGGTTTTTTGCTGTTGGTTGGTATCGGCCCAAGGAAGAGCCCTATTGTTTTTGGTGAAGTTTAGATACTCTGGTGTCGAGTTACGGTTGAAACACCCTTTTTGGACCATTTTCTAAAGAAATAGTCGAAAATCACAAATTTCTTCACTTTTTTGGGCTAAACTAAAGTCAAAATGGTATAATTTAATCAAAAATATCAAAATAATACTAAAAATAACATTTTCGTCATATAAAATTTAATATTGTTGGTACAAGGAGTATGCTAATCGGTGTGCATATGCCCATGAAGGCTTACTAATGCCTTCGTTACAAGTTTTACTTATTGGTATACCCTTAAATCCATTTCCTTCTGAATCACCCTGTATGTGTATTGTTCGGTGTTGGTAGTGAACCTAATAATTGTAGTTGCATTCAAGATTATTACTTTATTATAGAAAATAAATGTTCATTTCTATTTTGCGAATTACACATAAATGTTGCTTTAGAACAATTAATAGAATTCAGCATATCATTATCACATTTCAGTCTTTCTCTGTGGATTAATTAAAAATTAGGTATTTAACAATCCGTCTGAATAACGTGAAAGTACATCCTGCATAATTCAGCAGGTATATAATAAATACATTCACTTCACTGGTAAGTGAAGAAAAAAAAATGTTGAATTATCTTACACAGGGTATAATACATTTCTATACACTTCTTATTATAATCGTATACGCATTTCTGTACGATCTCTTAACGCTCGAAGAATTTAAATGAGACCTGATGGCGGAAGGCGTTTATAACATCTTTCTTCTTGTCTGCTGTGTCTAGGTATGCATGAAGGAGAAGAAGACGATTTCTTGTTGTTTATTAGCGTATACCTACCTGCCTATCTCATTTGTTTTGATATACAGTTATATAAGGGTGTGAGTGTGTGCGATCATGTGTAAATTTACACTCATTTGAGAAATGTCTGAGATTTGTGAATTCAAATTATGGAAGATCAACTTTCTTATTAACTACGTTGGAATGTATAAAGTGTGTAAGGCAGGCGGCAGCATAACTGAAATGTATACCTACTTATTCTTGGAATAAAAAATATTTTTTATCAAAAATTTGACCTACTTTATTAGTTGGTGCACAGAAAAATACAAAATAATATTAATTCTACTGGTGCTGGTACTTTTGAAGTTGTGCATTGTAGTTAGATAGAAGGCTTTTGGCCAGCACCAGTAAAATTGATATTATTCTGTACTTTTCAGTGCTCCAACTAAAAAAGTCGGTCCAATTTTTGGTAAAAAAATATTTATTTCACACTTTTGGGTGTAACATTAGTCATGAAAATCGTTGAACGTTCACTAAAACCAAAGAAAATAGTACCTATCCTTCTACCCATGTATATGCTTGTGTTTTGGAGTTATTACATAAAACTAAAAAATTCAACTTCGAATCTTCTTCACAGGCAAACGAAGCCCTTTGTGATATAGGTAAATTTGGCTCGATCGACTTATTTTGATCTCACCAGCATACAGTAACTCTTTGTACACGGAATTTTGTGACACCCTGTATAATCTCTTCTTCAATTTGGCCGTATCGTATTTTCGTATTTTAGAAAAAAATTGCCCCCTCGACATAGGAGAAATACACATATTTCATTCTTTACCATTACTCGAAAACCGTAACTCTTTTAAAAAAATAATAATTTTAACGTTACAATTTTAACATTTCCGGAGATGGTCTCAGTTTTAATTCTGCCTTTTCAGATTTTCTATTTTCGAGAAAAATTGTCCCCTCCACCCTCTTTTGGAGAAGTTTTTTGGGGGACATGTGGAATGTCGATTTTTTTTCAATTCGACCAATTCTCAATTTTACTCTTTCAAATGATAAAAGAATCATGAAAGTCGGAGCCGGTTTATTATTTAAAAGACTCGAACATTAAAAAAAATCATGCAGATGAACAGTGGAGTTATATACTTTCTCCGTTTGAGAAGTCGGTCAAAAATGACGACTCCGCTTGAAGCACGGCGGAGAGGTATGTTAATTTTAAGCTTGGAAAATAAACAATACCAGTAAAGATGCAACCATCGGAGTCCACCGTATGAACATTGCTTGTAGATCTTCACTTTATTTAAATAAATATTTCTTACAAAAAATTGGAACGACTTTATTATTTGTCACTGAAAAGTATAAAATAATATTAATTCTATTGGGGCTTTTACCTTTGAAGTTGTGCAGTTGCAGGTAGATTAATAACTTTTGGCACCAACTTCACAAGTACCAGCACCAACAGAATTATTATTATTTTATACCTTTCAGTGCACCAACTAATAACGTCGGTCCAATTTTTTGTAAAAAAATATTTATTTCACACTTTTGAGTGTAACATTAGTCACGAGAATCGTTGAACGTTCACTAATACTAATGAAGATAGTACTTATCCTATTACCCACGTATATTCTTTGCTTGTAGCTTTTGTTATTAAGATCTCAAGACATCGCTGCGGAAATACGCTTAAGAATTTTAGCACCATTTTAACACCGATTTAACTCGAAAACCGTAACTCCGAGGAAAAAATGTTCATTATAAATGTTGCTACAAATAATTATGTCTTTCATGTACTGCCCACAGATTTTCAATTATCGAAAGAAATCGCCCTCTCCACATAGCGAAAATACATATATATGAGAATTTTACATGCCTCTATCTCGAAAACCGTAACTCTTTTGAAAAAAATGCTCAATTTAAACGTTTCCGGATATTGTCCTATCTTTAATTATACCACCTCAGATTTTAAATTTTCGAGAAAACTTGCCCCCTCTACTCCCTTCGGGGGGCCGTTTTCGGAAGGAAGGAGATGTCGGATTCCCGTTTTTATGAATATGAGACCATTTCTCAAGCCTCCTCTTTCAAATGAATCAAAAATCATCAAAATATGAGGGTTGGTTTGTGTGCGCCTTTTATATAGTAATCATATAAAAGGCGCACACAAACCAAAAAAATAAAAAATAAAAATCACACAGTCGAATTTTATACCTCCTCCGTTCGGGGTTCGTCGGTCCATAAAATAATCATTCTTACACCAGTGATTTTTGTACCTAAAAACCATCTTATTCTTCTTTTGAGAAATTGAAATGTCTGTGTCGGATATCTACTTGTTAGTTTATTCGATATCTCTGTATTTTCCGATTAATTTATTTTCCGTTTTTGAATCACTAATGTTCGCGACAACTTGAAGATATTAGAATCTCTTCGAAGTTATTAAATATAAGTACTTAAGCTAATCATATACAATAAAGTTTGATCTGATTAGTTCAGATAAATAAAAGTTCAAATCATGTTTAACGGAACTTTTAACTTTTGGATTTATTGTACTCATAGTATTTTTCTTTGAACAAATTATAGATGCGGTTTCACATCACTTCAAATATTATTTATGTTCAATGTGAAATCTTGTAATTTACAAAATTATTTTTGGCCAGATCCATTTATTTTTGACTGAAATATCTTCTGTGCTGATTTCGATACACTTTCGGCGTGAATAATTGTTTTGACTGCTCATCAAATTATCAAAATGGAATCCCAACTAGATAGTAATGGAGAGGAACTTTTCTCAAAAAATATAGCCAAAGTCAATATGTATTAACTTTGCTTCTACGGATATGACAGACTCAGTTCTTACTTGAATGCATATATGTCACGTTTTTTTTAACCATTATAATTAAATCTATTTTTTTTTGTTGAATTATCTTGTAATTCGTCTTCCAACATTTGTAGACGAGATTAGACTTAGACTTCTATACATTGTCCTTCTCTTTTAATTATAAATCTGCGCCTAATAGTTTCATCAGAAGAATCTGACAAATTACGTTATAATAATAAAACCTTATACCGACAAATGGGGCAGTATGTTTTTCGGCAAAATTGCCCAATAGATTTTGGAGGGAACTCAGCACATGTGTGTGGTGTTGTTCATCGAGGGTTGATGTTGAGATGCCTTTTCGACCCGCATTCTTTTGTTACAATAACCATTCATGTTATAGTTCAAGAGCTAACTAACAAAAAATATACTTCAAAGATATCTAGGTACATTTCTTATGGAAATAAACCTATTTTTTGATCTGACCTAATTCGGATTTTCGTTATGTTTCCAGATAGCATGAATTATGTAAAAATTTGGTGGCAGTTTTAATATCATGGGGTTCAAAATAAAAATAAATCATCAGAAACCAATATTACCTAAACTCATATATCGAGCGATCAAAAAAAAATCATCCCCAGTAGGCCTTTGAAAATAAGAACATGTCTTTACTTGAATCATCTGCTATAGTATTTATATTGATTGAAACATCACTACTTGTCACTTTTAGCTTTTTATCTGTATTTAGCAGACATGATCTCATTTTCAAAGGCCTACTGGGGATGAGTTTTTTGGATCGCTCTATATAAAAGCATAAAAATATCTCATGGAAAATGTCTTGTCATAGTTTCAAAAAAGAATCACAATATCGGATCTGCATCATTTTTTTAACCAAAAAATAATGCGAAGTTAGAAGATTAAAATCTCATCCAATTTATTTTGCAGAAAAGTCGAAAGATCAGCCCTTGAACTATTTATCCAATTTGTTGTTGGTCCGTTATTTATTATTGTATTCTCCACAATATCATCCATTCATCGTTGGGAATTTTGTTAAGTTGTATATTTTGTGTAGAGCATTATTGGCTATACTGTTCTGTCTCTGAGGTAATGGCTGTAGAAATCCTAACCTTACGCAAGAACACATACACGCAACCAATTCCCTTTCGAACAAGGAACGAACAAGAACAAACAGCAAAAACAGCAGTTTACACATGAAATACGCACGACGTATATATAACGCGAGCACGCAAGCACACCACGACGCGTATGTTTCTCCCCGTTTGTTTGTATGATTGATGTATTATGTATGTAGTATGTATATTCTCAATTCTCAAATCCCTCAAATTGTTTGTGTCTCGTGTGTGAGTGAGTATACCTATAATGCTTTAAAGCTAATGAGAGCGTTGCATATTTTTAGTTTGGGATTATACTATATTTATATACCCACGTATAAGTATGTATATATAAGGTTGGGTTGTTGGCGCATTGATAGGAGATGATAGTTCAGTTGTTCGTTGGTGCGGAACAAAAAACTGTTAGTCCAGGCTACAGGGATTTTAAATGATTGTTGTAAACTTTACCATTAACTAAAGACAAGACAGTAAAATGAAATTTTAAAAGAATAAAGAAGATTATTATTGCAGAAAACAATTATTATTGATGGAACTCGTAAGAGCACAATGAGAAAAAAGTGTTTTTTCGGTTTTCGTCTAAATTTCCAGAAGTATAAAACTACCAAATCATAGGAACATAATGAGAATAGTTTCTCAGATGTAGCTTTTGATTATTTTTACTTAATCCAAGAGAAGCTGAGTCATTCATTACTTTTGAAAAGTCGTGTTTTCATTGTTTTTTGGCGAAAGTCTTCTGCTTTTGGGGTACATATAGGTAATCTAATCAAGCATATATGTGCCAAAGTTGAAATTTATAGTTTTAGCAAGCTTTCCCTCTTTCAAATGAAAAAAGAATCAACAAAGTGATGAAAACAAAAACAGAGAAACAATCGAAGCCGGTCAAAAATGAAATTCGTTGTCGTAAAAGCTTTGAAAATCTTCGAAAAGAGCCTTTAAATAAGCCAGGTGAATTCAAATAATGAAAATATATTTATTTACCCAGAGTGCTTTAATTACTTAATAAAAATTAAAATTTCCCAAAAAGCCGACATTTTTAGTTTTTTCATTTTCTTTTTACATACATACATACAATTTGTTTGTCTGCTTTTGTTGGTTTGTGCGCGCGCTATATCTAGTAAACATACTCAGATTTTGATGATTTTTGATTCATTTGAAAGAGGAGGCTTGAGAAATGGTCCCATATTCGTAAAAACTCAAATCCGAGATCTCCTTCCCTTTAAAAAACGCTCCTGAAGGGGGTGAAGGTGTCATTTTAGAGTTACAGCGATGTTATAATCTCAAATATGTGTATTTTCGCTATGTGGAGGGAGCAGTTTCTTTCGAGAATTGAAAACCTGAAGTAGCCCAATTAAAGACCAGATTGTTCGTGGCAAAATTTATATTGCACAATTTTTTCCATACAGTTACGGTTGTCGAGTTGAAGCAGTGGTAAAATCAAAAATATGCGTTTTTCCGCGGCGATGTTTCTAGATTTCTGAATAATAACAAGTACAAGCAAAGAATTTATATAGAAATGGTGTAAGGAACGTTCAACGATTTTCGTGAGTAATATTACACTCAAAAATGTGAAATAAATATTTTTTTACAATAAAATGGACCGACTTTATTGTTGATGCACTGAAAAATACAAAATAATATTAATTATATTTGCTCTGGTACTTGTGAAGTTGGTGCCAAGAGCCTTCTATTTTGCTGCAATAGCACAATATCAAAGTTACCAGTACCAAAATAATTAATATTATTTTGTATTTTTCAGTGCATCAACTAATAAATTCGGTCCAATTTTTTCTAAAAAATATTTTTTAATATATCATTCTGGAGAGTTTTCTATTTTCTAATGCTTATTGAGAGAAAAAAACTTTCTTATTGTTAGATCAATAAATCGAAACTCATGTCATCAATACAAAAAAAAAAAAAGAATCCTGGAGCATAGATAGGAACATATTAAAGTTTCATGTTATCTATTGATTGATTATTCTAGTGGGTATTACAAGAATATTTTGACATATCGGTAGAGCGTCGTTCTTTCAACTCATCCACAGGAGAATCCCTGGGTTCGAATCCCATTGTTTTAATCTCCCAACGTTATAAGGTGGAGTTGTGTATCTGTGAGGGTGTCTGTGGCATCGTAGCTCTCACGTACGGATTGATGATAGTTTTTGATTTAGTTTTTTTTATTTTTGAAATATGAATTAGTCGACAATGTTCTCAGTTTTTCTTTGATTAAATTTAACGTGTGAATCTGTCTGTCTGTTTGAGGTACGTCTAACTTCTGTCCGTCGTATTCAGCGTAGCTTTCAAACGGATGAACCAATTTTGATTAATTTTTGTTTGTATGATGCCTTGATTGCGAGTGTTTTTACCAGTTTTTTTTATATTTTCTATCCTTAATATATTTTCTTCCATATAAAGATAATATGATGAAATGTGATTTTATCTTTTTATAGAAGAAAATATATGCTAATAAAAAATAATAATGATAAAATATCTATTTAAAATTAGTGGTTAAGTCATATTTTTTTCTATAAATTGCATTTACTACTAGCCAATATAGGTACGAAAACCTCGGGGTAAGAATTATAGTCACTCTTGTCTTTGCTTATAAAAAAAATCAAAATCTTCCTTTCGGAAAAAATCATTGTTTCCTTCTTTCTTACCAGCCATTTTTATCCAGATTAACTTTTAGTTTCAGTTTATTTAAACAATTCCAATAAAAGTACTTTATTATCTGACTCTGTAGACTGGCCTATGTGTATAATCTGCGGCGTCGAGCGTCAGTGGGAAGTCGCCAATGCACACGCCAGCAGTTGCCAGTTGTTCGCCATCAAGCAAACAAACCACGACCACAGTCTAGTCTGATGTCTTTAGATCAGTCATGTCGTTTGCAGCAGTAGCAGCAGCCGCTTATGATTCGACTGTTGTCTCGTTTCACACAGTCTTCGACGTCACGTGCAAATCATAGAGTCGTCAGGTGTATTATATATAGTGTTTGTGTTGAGGTGAGAATATTGCTTGCGGAAGAAGTGTGATTGAGGAAGTGTGTAAATTTGAATTTTTGGCGAAAGTGTCGGGTCTATTTCGGAGCTGACGGTGCGACATGCCGGCATAACTCTGGAATGTATCTTTAATTTAAGTTTAAGATTGCTGTTACGCGGACGTTAGTTTGTTGTGAGCGAATAATCAATCGATGGTAATTTAGTTGAGTTGAGAATTTTGATTTGTGGCAGCGGTACAAACACAGAAAATTTCTATTCTGGGTTCTTGAGCAACTAAAAGCATCATCATGATTTATTGGTTCGTTCTTGGATTGATTTTGAAATTCAACAACAAATTTGATTTTTCACGAAGAACTTTAGTTGCTTTAGCTCAAATAATTATAAATGCTACATTTTACTAACATAAGAACACATGAATGTTTCCTATACAATTTTTTTAAATGTGTTTCTAAACTATCCAAAAGCATTTATAATTTCGATAATTCAATCATAGCTCTACAAATAAACGTAGGAATCATATCAGTTCGCCGAGATATAAGCAACTCTGAAAAATACATTCAGAATGAACAATATCTGCTTCATGGTAAATCAAAAGCTTACACATACATATATGGTTTCCGACATGATTGTTCACTCCTTTATACAGGGTGTTCTAAAGGTTTTTTGACCGAAGATCCCCGAACGGAGGAGGTATACAATGCGACTGTCTGCTTTTTTTTGGTTTGTGCGCGCGTTTTATATAGTAAACGAGCTCCGATTTTGATGATTTGTGATTCATTTGAAAGAGAAGGCTTGAGAAATGGTCCCATATTCATAAAAACGCAGATAAGAAATCTCCTTACCTCCGGAAACCGCCTCCGAAGGGGTGGATAGGACAATTTTTTTCGAAAATCGAAAATCTGAGGTGGTATAATTAAAGATAGGACAATATCCGGAAACGTTTAAATTAAACATTTTTTCAAAAGAGTTACGGTTTTCGAGATAGAGGCATGTTAAATTCTCAAATATATGTATTTTTGCTATTGGAAAGGGCGATTTCTTTTGAAAATTGAAAATCTGTTGGTACTATTTAAAAGACATTATTATTTGTAGCAACATTTGTAATGAACATTTTTCCTTACTGTTACGATTTTCGAGTAAATCGCTGTTAAAATGGTAACATCTAAAATACTTGAGCGTATTTCCGCAGCGATGTTTTGAGATCTCAATAAAAACAATTACAAGCAAAGAATATACGTGTGTAATAGGATAAGTCTAAGTACCATCTTCATTGGTATTAGTGAACGTTCAACGATTTTCGTGACTAATGATACACTCAGAGGTGTGAAATAAATATTTTTTACAAAAAATTGGACCGACGTTATTAGTTGGTGCACTGAAAAAAATACAAAATAATATTAATTCTATTGGTGCTGGTACTTGTGAAGTTGGTGCCAAAAGTTGTCAATCTAACAACTACAACTGCACCACTTCAAAAGTAACAGCACCAATAGAATAATATAATTTTATATTTTTCAGTGCACCAACTAATAACGTCGGTCCATTTTTTTTGTAAAATATATTTATTGAAAAAAAAAACCTTCAGCTTTGTTCATAAACAACTTTAACTACGACAATAGCTTAGTCTTTTTGTTTGTTACTCTGCTAACGATAATATCATACGTGACAGTATTGGTATCATACTTAGTGCCGAATTTAAAAGTTATATCTGGCTCGAAGGACCAAATTGAACAATAATAACAAAACACTTTTCAATTCGTTGTTCTAATTATGTTTTCCATTAATAAGATCTCTTATTGATAGTAAACCTAATCATGGGTATTTCAGAAGATTGAATAATGTTTATATTATTTTTTCTCCTCGTATTTTTTTTCCACGTAATATCATCATCAAATGGAATGTTGATGTTATGAAAATTAACACATTATCTATAATAGAATATTTTTGAATTCTTATGCTAAAAGTATTGAAAAACCTGTCTAACCAATATGCACGTCCTAGCAAAAAACAAGTTTTATACATTACTATATACCTATCTGATATTTTTGTTTTGTTATGCTAAAACTAATAAAAGTGTGACTAATCAATATTCAAATCCAAGCAAAAAAATAAATACATATCTCTACCAGGTGATTCCATTTGATGTTCACACCTTGTATTTTTGTATTTTTTTTAATTCAACAAAAAAGTGTTGTCAACCTTGTGCATTTTTTTTATTGTTTGCCAAACTCTTATTAAATGCAGTCAGCAAATTATTTTTTTACATGACATATGTCAAAAATGCGATAGTGAACATTTTTTGCTGCACATTTTGATCTAGATTTGTAGTGGCAGTCATGGCGCTTTTTAAATTTATCTACGTAAGAAATACTTTTCTCTTCATCTGAAAGAATATAATAAAATCTAGTTGGTTTATTTATCTCATATAGAAAGTATTGTTGCCTCGAAATTTTGTATGCATAAGATAAAATTAAGTAATTTATTCGGATAGTTTTGAAAAAATAATTATAATAACGTAATTCTGGTAAATACAACATTTAACGGTAAAAATTAGATTTTACCATGTCATTTTTTTAATTTTTTCTCTTCTACTTCGGTGAATGTATAGAGAAAAGGTTAAGAAAGGTTACTCGTGGGGATGCAGTTATTTGATAAATAAAATCCTTCAATTTAAGCCGAGCTTTCGACAGTGTTTATTCTCTTCTTCAGGGCAAAATTCGTGAATTTAGAATAAATTAGCTAAAAACAGGAAAGATTTCATAGTCATCAACTACAAATGACATTTGCTGTCTTTTATTTTGTAAACATGATAGATCTCGTATTTTTTAAGATATCACGTTCATATTTGCTACAAAAATCAGTCGTTCAAATATCTCGGTTGAGTTCTTAAGTGGTCTTGATCATCGGTCTTGTAGTTTAAAAATGGCGGCGGACCAAACAAAATTTTTTTTCTTTACAGATATGATCTGTCTCTAGACATTTTTCCCTAATACCTTAAAATATACCTATCCACTGGCTACGAGCTATCGGGATCTTTTATCTCTTGCTGTACCTAATATATATGAACCTATCGATTATATTCGACATTATCTCGGAAATCCCTTCTACCCATTTTGCGCCAGCCATGCGACCATCATAATATGACTATGACCATATCTGCTACTGCTTTTATGTGATTGTTTGTGCTGGAGCGCTAAACAAACCAGTCGCTACTTTTCGTCATTCAACAACAATGTGATAATCGTTTCGTTTATATATAAATAAATGTTTGGCGATCAGCGCGCTGTTTAACTTTGATGGCGCATTATTCAGACCCGACACTTTCGCCTTATCAATAAATGTGTATCTCTAATAATTCTGTGCTTTTATCCAAACAGATATAATCACACGGAACAGTGGAGAAAAGTGCTGTGATAGTCGAGTGCCTAACAACGAAAAAGTAGCTAACATTATTAGTAAATTGATGATTTGCGAACCACGTGTAGTTAATAAGTGAACTAACTATCTCCATCCTTTCCTTCGGTTGCAACTTACTTTTTATCTGTGATATAGAGGTATATATCAAAAGTGATTTAATCGATTTCTTCATGAACTGTGAACTAGTCTTTAATAGTTATTGTGTTCAATAATAGATGATGATGATGATGTGATTTGTTAAGAGAGTTAGTTATGCAGTGCACAACATTAAATCGACCTAGAACTGAATCGATGGGCGCTAATGTGGCCCATTGGTTTTCCTCATTGAAAAGAACTAAGAAATCAAAGCCAAAATGTGATAATAATTGGATATCGAAAAGTACATGGGACTTGCCAACAATTTCGCTAGGAGTTAAACATTTGGTATGTTGTTGATTGATTGATCTATCTGCTCTGTTAATTATTGTTTGTCTCTATTATTATAATAATTATTTACATTAGAAGGTCGTTATCGGTTATAATTGTGTTGGAAAATGGAATACTTGCGCTTGTAGAAATTCTAATACTTGTATAATTTTGGTGTCGTAAATATTTTGATTTCAGAGAACGTGTTTGTTTTAATTCCATGGCGTTTGCCTCAATATTTTCACAGCAAAATTACCCTCTTCAGTGTATAGTGATAGAAAACACGTGGTGGTTGTCTCAAGTTCATACTGTTTTGAGGAAATATTTTTTTAAGGTTATATAATTTCTTACATAAATAGATTATTCAATTTTTTTATAAACACAGTGTAGTTTTCAAGCTTCCGGGATTTGGTAATATTGTATATTTAAATTTAAATCGATAGATTAATATTTTAGATAAATGACATAATCCACTTTATCTTTCTATGATAAAAAATAAACTTCATTATTTGTAATATTGTATAAGTCATCTCAATCAACTGCGGCTTGTTTCAAATATCTGATTATATCCATTACCATTTTAATTTGGCAACTTCTTCGATATTCATAATAGAAAAATGTGATTTAATTAATTGTGGTCGTGCTCTCATTATTACTTAGTTTATTTCTATTTGATTTAGATTTAAATTTATGCTAATTAAATAGATAGGTATATTCGAAACTTTAAACCTGCTATATAAAAAGGAGGATGTATACGATTCGAGTGTAGGTTTGTTATTTTTACATTTGTTTGTGTTTGTTTTGTAAACGTGTACCGGTTTTGGTGATGTTTTCCTCATTTGAAAGAGAACTACTGGAAACTAGTAGTTCAAATTCAATTACAGCCTAGGCCAGGGATATGGTTATTATAATCTAAAATTCTATATGATAGAAATTTAAAAAGAGGACAATTTTATTTGTCTTTGAAATGGATATCTTTCAAAAATTCGAAGTCTTTGAGATATGAATCGTCAGATAACTGAATATGAAACAAAAATATTGTAGATTTTTCTTGCTTTACACTGTTTAATAAGACATCTGAAATTCATTCCATTATTTTCACAATTTTAAACTTTTGGAAGAAAGACATAGGTATACCGGGTGATGCAGTAAGAATGTCCAGTCTTCAACCATAGATTTTAGATCGCAAAATATGATGATTTAGCTGAATAGTCCTTTATAAATATTACAGGTTTCCGAGATACAGGGTGTTTAAAGTTGAAATTTATTTGTTGAATTTTGCAATAATTTCTATGTTTTAATAGTTTGTAGTTTTATGTTTTTTGGCATGGTGATTACGAATTTGACTTCTAATTTAGCATTTCTTATACAGGGTGTTAGTTACACCCTGATGCTTTAGTAAATCAAAACAATTTCTTTCTTTGTTGAATTATTAGAAAAGCAATCAAAAAATATAAAAGAATTTTCATTTCCACTAGAAAAGTCACTCTTGTCTGATTTGTGTAACTCCAGCTGTTTTTGAATTATTTGCTTTTAAAAAGTTCAATACATTTTAATTTTACTATGAAAACCCTGTATAAGAAATGCAATTTAGAAGTCAAATTCTAATCACCTTGCCAAAAAACATAAAACTAAAAATTTTCTAGCAGGAACTATTAAAACAAAAAAATTATTGCAAAATTCATCAAATAAATTTCAATTTTAAACATCCTGTATCTCAGAAACCTGAAACCTGCAATATTTGTCTAGGGACTATTTAACTAAATCATCATATTTTGGGGTCTAGAATCTATGGTTTGGATATTTGACATTGGTAATGGATCATCTTGTATATTCAATAAATCAAATTTAAAAAAAAACTATTGTACTTTATCTTTTTAGAATTCCGTGAATTCGATGAAAAGCGGAACCCTTATCAAAATTGCCCTGGTGTCTCTATGTCTGTCTATCGGTCTGACCGTTTCTTACAATCTATTTCTCAGAAAATAGATTTTAGTAACCATAGCATAAATTCAATTTTGTAGTGGTCAGTGCATTCAAGGAAGTAGTAGTATTTTTGAATGACGAACTGCGAACAGAGCAGGTATACAATTCGACTGTCTGCTTTTTTTTGTTTGTTCGCGAGTTGTATGTGGTAAACGTACTCCGATTTTGATTATTTTTGAATTTTATTGGTGCTGGTACTTCTGAAGTTTGTGCCAAAAGTTATCAATCTAACTGCAATTGCACAACTTCAAAAGTAACAGCACCAATACAATTAATATTTTTTTGTATTTTCCATTGCACCAACTAAGTAATAACGTCGGTCCAATTTTTTATAAAAAATATAAAAAAAATTACTTATTTTGTAAAATACTCGTTTTTTTCTGTCGTAAATACCAAAGTCCATTTAAGTACATTTGATCAAGTTTTAGTTCCAAAAAGTTTGGGAATTTCCATGTTATTATTTGTTAATATTTACACAAGTGATAGTTGCGACGAAAAAAAAAAACAACGCTCAATAGATTACTGACGTAAATTACTCTTTTTTATCATCATACTGGGTTTGTTTGTTGATTAAACATAATATTTTTCGCGCACAAGCCAGATTTCTAACATGAACTTTATTGACCTCTTTACTGCGACAAAACACAAATAATAACTATATCATAACATATTCTGTTCTATTCATTTATTATTGGCGAAATGAATTCGTTCCAGATTTTCTAAATGATTGATTAATATCTACACAATATTAATGTTGGCGTCATTAGAGAAATGCACTTTGGAAGATATTCAGTTTCATTGAAGTGGGAAGGGTGTTTGTTATTTATAGAACTAAAATAGCCATCGGTTACAACAACCCTCATATATATGGATAAAGATAAATACAAAAATCTATTTGATCCATGAGTCATGGTGTTCATTGAGGCTGATTGAATGAGTGAAGCTGGAAGTGGTTTTATAAGTGTCTTATTTGGATATGCAGAATCAATCAATATAATTGAGTTAATTTGAGCTCTTAGATTAATTGAAATATCACTTTACATTTTTATGATACCTATATGAAAGCGTATTAGCATAAAATATTTACTTTTTCTTTTCTTTTCGATTCAATTAATTGATAGTTTATGTAAAATAAAATTATTCTTAGAAAGAACCAGAAAAAACGCATTGTTATTGCAATATGAATCAAGAAGTTCAAAAATAATGTTGCCCGAAAGATGTTTTAGATTCAATTCCAAACTGAATTTATGGTATTTTGTAAATATTTCAAAGAAAGTTCATCTGGAAGACCAAATAAAAGATTACCTTCTTTAATTGACACTGAAAATAATTTAAATATATCAAATAAATTGAAATTCACGTCAAGTCACACCATAATATACAGGCAGATTTTTTAACGTGCCCATAAGAAGATTTTCATTTAAAATCGTGATTTGAACCTGGCTGTAATCAACGTTACCTAATTTAGAGAAAATATTTACAAAATTGTGGCACTTCCGGTTACACCGGCAATTGTACCTACTAACTCTGTTTTTTCAAATTGTTTTTTATTAGATATTTGTATTCCGCGCATTTAATCAAATATGAAAAGCCCTAGATGTTATTATATCTAATCTGTCATATAGTTTTTGACGAATCTCATTTTTACTGCATATAAATCTCATGACAGATGCCTATTTAAAAATTCATATCTCTCTTATTGTAAACCGGAAAAGCAAAAAGTTGTTTTTGATCGGTATCCCGAAGTCGGAATTTCCTTCAAATGCCTCTCCTCTGAAAATTGTCTTAATACTCCAAAAAAATATTAAAGACGACTATGACAAAAGTTAAAAAACTCAACTTTTCTTAATAGCTTGTAGCTATTTTTTTTTGAAATAATAAAAAAGATATTCGAGATTTTTCAAATTTGCTATCGCGATGTCTTTTTTACGAATGACCTTGGACGTAAAACAATCGCTGTCAAATTGATGTTCTGAAAGATGAAGTACAAAACGTCTGTTACAAAAATTCAAATGAATCAGTATGGAGTTATTTATAGTAAGTTAGTTTAAAAATCAGTATTGAACAAAATCATATTTTTAATTGACTTGTCCTGTTGCTAAAATTTCATGTGATGTGATGATATGTGATCTTATTTAATTTATTTCAAAATATCAATTGTTGCAAGTTTTTTTTTTATAAAAAGTTTTTTTTATATATGTAGTAATATTCTAAAAGGCTAACGTAGACTTGATCAGATTAATTATTAATTTTTTTAGTAGGCTAATTATCATGTAAATAATTAACACAAAAATTGCTCAACTCAGTTTTTTGTTACATACTTATGCATCGAACGGGATATTGAAATTTATTATAAAATTGATTCAAATAGGTTTCACCGAATTTTCAATGACAGAAACTATTTTTTATATCCTTAAAGCATGTCACTGCACCAACAATTAACTATGTACTAGTTATTGTATAAAATATTAATGCATATAATATCATTCCCCATTTTTCTAATAACTTTATACACGATATTAAAATGTTTAGCATGACATAAAAGATTATCAGATTGTAAACGTTCTCATTATGAGTAATAAAACAGATTGTCTTACTTGAAACGTGCTATTGTTTTTTGTACATTGGATTTTTGATGACCTTTATTGCTTATTTTACATTATAATTAGTGCTTTAACC
This sequence comes from Crioceris asparagi, assembly GCA_958507055.1. Lineage (NCBI taxonomy): Eukaryota > Metazoa > Arthropoda > Insecta > Coleoptera > Chrysomelidae > Crioceris > Crioceris asparagi. The sequence continues at coordinate 7,086,020 of OY293826.1, forward strand.
TTGGTGGTATTTTCTAAAGGGATGGTCTCAGTCTACCTTCCTTATTATAATAACTACTCTTGCTATCGCTAATTATGTGTTCAGATGAATTAATTGTAGACTTTCCAAATCTGTGCTGAAAATACGTGAAAAATTGTTAACAAAAAATCATGGGTGCTGTAAGATGTTTCTGCTATTTTGATAGGCTGCCATAAGTTCCATTTGTAGGCGTCAATAATTTTCATTGGAGTTTCTCACTTTTTGACCGACTTCCCAAACGGAATAGGTATACAATTCGACTGTATGTATGTCTGCACGTTACGTGCTCCGATTTTAATGTTTTTTTTTCATTTGAGAGACGAGCATTGATAATTGGTCCCTTTAAAAAAAAAACAATATTTGGCATGCCCTTCCCATCGAAAACATCCAGCAAAGGGGCATTTTTTCCCGAAAATTTAAAATCTGAGACATTTCTAAAAATAATCACAGTTTTCCGCGTTACAGTCTGAAATATGTGTTTCAGCTATGTGGAAGGGGCAAATTTTTACGGGAATCGAAAATTCCACTCAAAAAATAATTGAGACATAAGTGTGTAGTAGATATTCATTGATAATTAAAATAGAATAATAGAAAATTAAACAGTTTCCAATTCTTCACAGAGCATTAGAGGTCTATTTAAGGTTTAGGTAGTTAATGTAGATCCTACACCAAAATATCTACAATTTTCGACCAAAACTGATTACATTAGTTCATGAACTGGAAGTATCAAACAATAGTGCATCATTCATTTAAGTCGGTTCTAGTTTCTTTTATGATTTCACCTTTTTGAGTTTAATAAAATCCTCCCTCCCTTTAGAAGGTCGTTTTGGAGAGAATTGCTTATTGGAATTTTAGATTTCACGTAGGTTTATTTCTTAGAAGTACCAACTCTTTTGAATGAATCATCAAAATCGGTGCACCTACGCACGAAAATATATAAAAAAATCGTCAGTTGAAGTCGAAAATGCTACGGTAATTTGTTTATTTTTTTATGCATAAATTCTGTACTAATGTGCTGCTTAGTTTTGCTTCAAATTTGGTGAAGCGGTTTTTTTATTTAAAAAATATCTTGCATTTCGATTAAATACTAAATTTCGTATATCAGCATGATGGACCAGGTAGTTTTGAAACGTCAGAACTGGAAAATCAACATAAAACTCTAAAAAATAGAAAAATAACGGAAATGAAATTAATGAATTATGTAAAAAATAAAAGAAAATTATGTAGTGATTCCATTGTCTAAAATTCAGCTATCAGCTTTTTTCAGGTACGTAATACGAAACCCTAGGTACCTATGTCTACCGGGACGTTCCTAGTATGGATCTCGATTAATTTTTACTGCGTCTTTGCTATTGCGCTTTCAATAAATTCTCTTGATATTTTTATCAAATTTGGATAACCTCTCACGAATTGAAAGTTGATACATTTATAGATTTCCCTAAACTGACCGAGCATGTCTCGTGTGCTTATCTGTTATCTCGTTTAACAAGCAATTATTAAAAGTAGCGGCTTTGTTTGATTAACAGTTTATAAAATATGCCTCTGGGTGTCAAGGTCATCGAGGTTTTCCTTGTCACTATCAGAATTTATTCCACATATCGAGAAATATACAGTTATTGGATAAGAAACAAAAACTTTTGAACGATAGTACGTGCATATGTGATTATATTTTTTTATTATTGTTTTTATAAATCGCACTTGGTACAGTGTGTTGCGAATTTATCTTTATTGATGCATAGATAACTTCTGAATAATATTTTTTTCTTCATATTTTGAGCTAACTATGTAAATATTGCTTTTTGACATTATTGAGATAATGTAATGTTTTCTCTAAACAAAATTAATTTTTGGCAATAATATAAAATAATGAATAGAATTACGGAAAAAATTATTTAATAAATTTGCCTTCGAAAATTTAATTCAATTTTTAATATAATATGAACAATATTATTGAATTCTCAGTAAAATATTTCATGGCTAAAAATACTTTGGTACATAAATATTCAATAAATATTTCAATTAAGTAACACAAAAAATACAAACAAAATGATTTAGAAATTTACCAGAAGAGTTCGGAAAATTGGTCAATATCGTACATACAGTGATAGTTTAAGTAAATATTCTCTTTTATTATTCAGAAGAATAATTTCTGCATCTACTATTAAATAGTGGCAATATCTCAATTCGATCATTCATATATCTTATTCGTCAGCTATTATTGCTTAGCCAGCCAATGCGAGCAGGGTGCAAAATCAGTGTCACCAGCGAGTGGTATCGATACCATACAAATGAAAACAATTTAAAAAAATAAAGCAACATAATCGGTCCATCCGTTACTGACATAATTTTAGTACAAACGGACAGGCAGACCGTAACAGTAGCGTCACCACAGCTTAATTTGAATAAGCTGTGGCGTCACTCAAGGTATGTGGGGCCCATCAGAGCTACACTAGAATCTCAATCAATAATGCCAAGTTTTGAAAGCAAATCATAGAGTTTTTTCTAAACCAAGCACAAGTAAAGTGTAAACAGGGCATAAGAAAATAAATCTAAGCAGAAGTTCTGGGTTGTCTTTATATTATTATTATTATTATAAAAACAAGCGAAGAGCTGCAACTCAAAATTAACACTTTTTTGGGCCTCATATTGCTATTTTCCAATCAATTTCAGTATGACCAAAAATTGAAAATTTCGTTATATTTCAATAGACTTGCGCGATCGGAATATATATTCCTAGAGAAAAAAAAAATTTAATAAAATTTTTGTTACAGTAACTTGAAATAATAATAAAAAAATTACAAAAGAAAATTAAGGATAATTACGATTTTCATTAATTTTATGAAACTTTCGGCCTATGATTTCAAAACTTGAATTTTTTCGCATCCTCCTATTACCCATATCACACTGCATACACTTCGAATGAGTCTTTTTTTGATCACTCGAGATATCATCTCGTGTATTTTCTATTGTATATTATTTCGATAAAAAATGTGTAAAATTAATGTGTAAATATTTGTGTTCATATTTTCATCAAACTTCTTAGCTAATTGATTTATTTATCAAACAATTTTTACACAATTTTACGTCATTTTGTCTCTCTCAACTCGCATATTAAAATATGTATTTTAATAACATATATATGTAGACTGAATTTTTAATCCACATTGTGTGTGTTACTTATACTTTTAACGAAAACGTCAAGGTTCTCTACCAATATTATTTATAATCCACCTAATCCCACTGATAAAACATACTTGCTGACTGCTAAATACTTTGTATAAAGTAGAATAGTACTGTTATATAAAAGTAGTTATGCAACAACATGTATTTGTGATTTTTTTTTTCATTGCCAGAAAAAAAATTGGTACCTACCTAAACAGTACACAGTGCGTAAAGTTGTGATATATTGACTTGTTTTATTCTTGCAAGTGTGAATTGAGATTTTGCCACTACTTGACTACTTACTTTTTTTGTGTGTGGTGTATTGATATCTATTTATAGAAACAAACAAATTACAAAGAAATATAGTGTTTTCTTTTTGTTTTTTGTTCTCTTTCGTAGCTAGGTACGTCGATGTGCTCGTGTGTCCGTGTTTGTGCCTCTTTCATAGTTCACAATATCGTCCAGTCGTGTTGTGCTTGTCCTAGTGGTGGGGTAAGATGACCTCTATCTCTCTTTTTTGCATCTTGCTGTTGTTGTTGTTGTTGTTGTTTGTTTTTTTGTTTGTTTTTTCATCTTATGTCTGCTGGCTTATTTTTTGTGCAATGTTTTTTCTGCTTTTGCAACTGATGCTTCAAGTTCAATGTTACTTCTTTTTTGAATACCTCTTTTACTTTTCTGTGACGCCTCTGAATTTATCAAATAGTGATAGACCTTTTTTACTTATTGACTGCTACGTCCTCCTATGCTGTACCAACGACTAATTTACGAAATTTACAAACCAGTACTGTCTTGCCATTAGTAGCGATAAGTCGCTAACTTAGCGATAAATCACAAACATAGCGATAAATCGCTAAAATAGCGATAAATCGCTAAAGTGAAACATCGGATTAACCTGTCGCTCTAGCCTTCTATGTTTTACTGGGTATTTTCTGTTAACCAGCAGTCCATATACCTAGTATAAAGTCAATGATAATAAGTGCTGACGTCACAATCTTTGGACATTATTTCTAATCAAAGCAGCCATCTGCCATGTTGTGATAAAGAAGGTTATGTTATGTTGCTCTTATAGAATAAATAAAGTTCTTATTCTGTTTTGGGAATTGAAATAGTTGCAAAAATCATTTTGATTAAAATTCTGGAGATTGTTCTTTATAAAGTGTGACTTAAAAATTTTACGCCAACTTACCGCACAAAATTTTGCAAACAAAAGACTTTTTTAAAATAGATATCATGAAAACCTTATACCTGAACTAAATTTATGGCGCAAGAATCTGCGATTGTTTTCAAAAACAGCATATAGATAGAAGTTACAAAACTGACAGGACTACCATTCTGAGGAATAATTCGATTGTAAAAATGAGCTTTTATGAAGCATCAAAATTTTGTTTTGTTGCTAAGCAGTGTAACCAGAAGATTAATGCTTGACCAAACAAAGATCAAACGGACTTGTTACCATATACTTACTTACAAGTTAAATAATGAGTTAAATTCATTCAACTGTTCTGTTTAAACAAGAAAACCAGTTGATATACTAGACATTGAATTATCTGCTTGCATTTAATATTTATTTGCGGCTGATCAAATATATTCTTGTCCTATTTATTATTATCAAGGCGCATCCAGATTTTCCATGAACCGCTGAGGATGAGTCTCTGCCTCGTTTATACACGGGACAGTTCTTGAGCGAAAACTTAGGGGTCGTCACATTTCTTCTACTATTTTGCTGCATGTATTTGCTGTATTTTTGATCATTTGCTCTAAAAGTTTTTTTGTATTGTTTTGTGTTTGTAGTAAAATCAATATTTTTACAGCCATACTATACCCGCACTTATAAAGTTCCCATATTTCCCTTTTATTCAATAGTCTATTTGGACTACTTTTTCTAATAAGATTTTCCAATTTTCCTTCCATTGTTTAACAAAGTAGAAATTCTACATTCACAAAAACCCAACAATTTATTTTGACGATGACCTAAAAACAGATACGTTTATACCAACTACAACGAGAAAACTTTTATATTTACAGTTTTGGATTCACGGAAGAATTCTCAATGGAAATGTAGAATTATTAGAGTTTTTCTTCATGTCTGTTCGATATTGTTTCTAAGTTATTTTTGACTGACTTCCGAGAAGAAGGGGGTATACAAATATACTGTATGTTTGTTTTTGCCATATGGATGAGATATACAATTCGACTGTTAACATCATTTCCATAAAGCACCGTTTCAATTTTATTTAGAAATAATTACACCAAATCTTTGCTTATTGTAAGGTATTAAAATTGATTTTTTGTGAAATTTCGTGATTTGCATAATATTCAAATAAATTAGAAAGCTGACAACTTTTTTTTTACAATTTAATGTATAAATTGTTTGTGTCCACCTTACAATATTAATAATAAATAAGAAATTCCTTTGAGACCTGTATAATATACATATACTTGGTAACATCACTTTCAGTTAGATCTACTATTTCAAATTCATTTCTACTCTTCATATATAGGTAGGTATAAGGAGTAAATTCTATAAAACTCAAACTTTTAATTGGAAGCTTTAATTATAATCAAATACGTTTTGAAACTCTGTTCTATTTGTGTTGCTATATCAAGTTTGAGATGTAGATAAATATTAGTTTATCTACTAATTATTCATCTACTCTGGAAACAGTTCATTGGTCTCTACTCTGATTTGTTTGCCAGAAATAAGAAACTATTTTTGCACACAAATCAGTTTGTTGATTTTTCTCAAAATTATGTCAAACTAATTAGCAAAACTTGTGGGTGGTGCTATTTTTTTCATATTCTTTTTTAAATTCTTAGGTTCTAACAGAAATATGAATCAAACAATGTACATACTTTCAGTTTCGTTGTAATTTTGAAAAAACAGAAAATTTGGTAGCAGTACGAAACTATTTTGATTATCTTTCTTATATTAAAAAAATTGGGTCTACCCTCTCAAATTACTTTCCTACCGCTTTCAAACGAATTACATCGAATATAAAAATCATCTGATCATTCAGTCATAAAACAGTGTTCATATCGAAATTTTATGTCGGAGGAACCGTTTAGCCACAATAAGGTTAAAAATTTACAAAATTTAAACATCTAATTTGAGCATAACTTTTTTCTCTCATTCTTCTCAGAGATACGCGTTATAGCTCATATGATAAAGCAGAATGTTTTATCATCAGAATCGTTTGAGCCGTTTTCGTGCCACAGTCTTAAGCAAAACACGCGAGCAAGATGACCAATCTACGTTATACTGGCGAGCCTCAATGTTACCCAACAAGACAAAAAAGAAATCAACAAAATCCGAAATAATCTTGGCACAGACAGACAGACATACAGATGAATGGTTGAAAATATGGTTGTTTTTTTTTACTCTAGGACCTCTTAAACATAAAATTTTACACGATTACTATACCTTCCTTACTAGGTTACTTAGAGTGGCGGTAGGAAAGTAAAAATGATGACTCATACTTGAATTGACTACCGAGAAAGCTATAAATATAAATTGGTGTCGATTCCTAATAATTAATTATAATATTTGTACGTCATATTTCACCTTTTTTTCGATGAACTCAAATTGTTAACCTAGGTAGACTGGGGATAAAACCCGCATAAATATTATATTTTTTAATTATCTGTTACGTAATCAGTATGAACCTTACTGAAATTTAACTTTTACAGAAACAACTGTAATTATTAATATGAATATGTATGCATTGACTTTTTTAAATAATTTGTGTCAGTACAAAATACGTCAAAACCTATATAGTGAAATTAATCATCTTTAATACACAGTTGAAATTCTGAATTCACACTGAGTACTGAACCGATCTTCAAGATTTATGTGTTAAATTGAAGGGGATACTGCGGAGGTTTGCCGAATTTCCTCAGAATTTACGTTTTTCCTACGATCTACGCCTTACAGCTCTTCAAAGGTTGAGTCAATACAATTCTTACGGAAGAATAATAATAATAAGAATTGAAATTCTGAGTTCTCAGTGAGTACTGAACCGACTTTCAAGCTTTATGTGTCAAATTACAGTGCATAATGAGTAGGTTTGCCAAATTTCTTCAGAATTTACGTTTTTCCTAAAGGCTACGCCCTACAGCCATTCAAAGGTTGAGTCCAATACAATACTTACGGAATAATAAAAATAGTAATTGAAATACTGAGTTCTCAATGAGCACTGAACCGATCTTCAAGATTTATGTGTCAAATTAAAGGGGATAATGCTTAGGTTTGCTGAATTTCCTCAGAATTTACGTTTTTCCTAAGGGCTTCACCCTACAACTCTTCAAATGATGAACCAATAATTTTTTTATGGAAGAATAAAATTCAGTAATAATAAATAAAAACTATTTTCTTTAGAATGATCATTTCAAACCAATGACAAAACAACCAATTTGTCAATTGTTTACTAGAATGTATTTTTTTTGTACAATTATACGAAAAATATCGATTATGGCGAGACTATTCCAATTACTTCCACTTTCCAATGATTTCTCACCATTTTATTTAGCCTTTGTTATTTAATTATTCATAGTTAAAAATAACACGTTGTCATTATTTTCGCAATATATAATATATTTTCACATTAAAAAGAGTGAGAATGAAACCTTCAGTTGTTAAAATATTCCATTAATTGGTCCAGTTTTTAATATACTAACGTAAATGTCTTTGAAATGTTTCTGGTTTATATTATGAATGATCGATTTAAAGCAAAAGTTGATTTGTTTCCACATCCTATTAGATCAACAAGGTAATGAAAACTGAAAATAAGTACTGGAAAATCGTATAAAATTCGAACTTGATGTTAATATATTATGCGTTTATTTTACATCATGAAGCTCATAATATACTCGTAAGCTGTGATGTTGATGATAATAACTTTAAAAATACTTCGATGGAAATAGCAGCATGTGTGTGTGCATCGAGAGGTTCCGGTTACTAAAATGAACTGACTTGAATTATTCTATTTTCTCCCTCTGTATGCTTTTGATGTTGCATTTTCTGTTTATTGTTTTTTGAAAAGTTGGTTGGATTTTTTACATATTGAAAAAGAAGTTGTTATGTACCAATTTTTGTCGGCCATTGCATTTAAAAGTAATAAATTTCGTTTTAAGACTGTCAATTTCTATTGTTTATATTGTTTCCATAGATAAGATTCCTGCCGCAAATAATGCTTGAATTTCTATATATATTTTTTACGGGAGTTTACATCGGTCAAACTGGCTGACATGTTCAAATCTGTGTCAATGAACACAAGAGCTCGTTCCTATACCATAAAACTAACTCAATCTATGCGCTACATCTCAATGCTTTTAATCACATTTCATGATAATTTCAAAACCTTACCTACCGGAAAGAAAGGATTGAAATTGAATTTTCTTTTGTCATAAGAAATTAATAAAAGGAAACAAAAATCTCCGCATTTAACCGATCGATGGAATGTCTACTGATAATAATGGTTACTTAATTAGTTTATATTACAAGTCATTAAGTTTTATGTTAACTACCCTTATTACTTGAGCATGCATTTACCAACTTCGTTCTTGACGGAGATCCCCGACCACACGGGCAACTTTTTTTCTTCATTTATCCCATCAATGGGCAATTGAGCAAATATTCAATAACATATAAAAATTACTGGATTATCCTATTAGCTTATCACGTTTTATTTACGTTTAACGTATCGTACGAACAAAGTTCAAGAGAAACCAAAGTCTACCAATTACAGAGGTGACAATAACATCAGATCACTATGAAAAACAATCGTCTCATAGGTAATTGACCTTAATATGTATGTATATAGAAAAGAATAAATAACTTTTTACCAAAATTAGGATTAACTTTATACAATGAGAAACTAAATTATATTGTACTTTTTGTAGAATGTTATTTATTTCACATTTTGTCATGTCATCAGAAAATATACCTAGGTATTTGTATACATTTTTAAAAATCTGCCAAATTTTCGAAAAATATTGTCCCCTTATATGGGATTTTCCGGAAAAACATTTGATTTTTTTGCTTCATTGTGACCGTTTCCCTGTATTCTTCATTCAATTAAAGAACAATAATCAAAATTCCTCCGTTTTTCGATGTTGATCAACTAAACCACCAATATAGGCCTTCTAATAATGTAATAAGTCACAAGCAGGCCTCGGAAATACCTGCGGATTTTTTTAAAGCCGATTGAGAAACATTTCAGCACGTGTTTTGAACTAAATTCTGATTCTAGCCTTGACGCTTGAATTGCAGATGGACGTCGAACAACAAAATTCATTACCTTTTATTGTTCTCGTTTTATAGTGAAGGGGAAAAGAGTCGCCAGTATCTTTATATAAACAAATAACAATTATTTTCAGTGGATAATACGTTTTTATTGTGAGATGATAAAAAAAAGCATTTGTTTGCGATGGGAAATGTTCGAATCCACTTTATATTCTACTATTAATCCAACCTTGTATCACTTTTGAACCATGATATGAAACAAGCTTGAATTCAAATACTTATTGATTATCAGTCTAGGGCTCACCAACTTACAGAGTGCTGACGAGAGTCAACTAATTTAAATTAATTAATAATTGTAATCAGCATTAATAACAAAATTATTTTATGTCTTTGAACGATTTTATTTGTAGCAGAAACTTAATAATTTTCGTTGAAGAAGATGTCTTCGATTTGTCAACAAAGAAATCCCAATATATACTGTGTACCTGTTTTAGTTATTGTAAAGATTTCCGTTAAAAAATAAGCTAACTAAATATTTGACTAGGTATCTATTTTTAAACCTCTGTTGCCATAATAAATCACTCAAGTTAGGACCCTTGAGGTGAATTTTAACGGTCTTTGTGTACTTGTAAACCAGATAAGGCATTAGCTCCTCTCGTGTAGAAAAAAAAAACAGATCGAACAAATTAGTGGCAGTTATATCGTCGTTATATCCATAGTTAAGGTATTTTTAGTACAAACTATTTATAGTTAGTTATACACAAAGGCTCATAGAGCCGACCGTATGTTAGGCATCCATTCAGAAAATGACCGACTCTATTTTTAATCACAAATTGAGCCATCTTAACCTCAGAACGTGACACTCGTCGAACGAACTTTGTACTTGTTTTTTTTTACTTTCTAAATCGCATTGGCGATTTGTATATTGCATTTTTTTTGCGTTGTTGTAATAGTAAAATTTGATTAGATACGGATGTATGAATTTATTTATTGAAAATATTGTTGTTTTTATGGATAGGTATAATTTTAATTTGGATTTGTGGTTGAAGTGAACTGAAGTGAAATGCTGTTTTTATATAGTACAATAATTCTAGTTAAATAGAAGACTCCTGGCATCAACCAGCAGCAATAGAATTAATATTATTTTATAATACATATGCAATAAATAAAATCGGTCCAATTTTTTGTAAAAATATACATTTCACACTTTTGACTGTAACATTAGTCATGAAAATCGTTGAATGTTCACTAATACCAAAGAAGATAGTACTTATCCTATTACCCACGTATATTCTTTGCTTGTACTTGTTATTATTCAGAGATCTCAATACATCGCGGCGGAAATACGCATATTTCAGATTTTACCACTGCTCTAACTCGAAAACCGTAACTCTATGGAAAAAATGCTCAATTTAAGTGTTGCTACAAATAATCTGGTCTTAAATTTTGCGGTTTCAGATTTTCAATTTCCGAAAGAAATTTTTTTGGAGGGAAGAAGATTTCGGATTGGAGTTTTTATGAAAATGGGACCAATTCTCAATGCTCCTCTCTTAAATAAAATAAAACATCAAAATTGGACCACGTTTACTATGCAAAAGGCGCGAGTATCCATAAAAAAGAAACAATTGCGGACGTATACTTAACATAACCGAATTCTGATTGTACAAAATACAATTTTTTAAAAAATCATTCTCCAGTATCATTATGTACCTAATGTTTCAAAAAGAAAATATGGAAAATATATTCACTACTTTAACTAAGTTTAAAACCTAAATAAAAAATATGAAAAGTCGGAATTGCATTTGCAGTAAATTTACCCTAAGTTTGGCTTCATGTTTTGAATATTTATCATATTATTCTAAAACCAAAATCGTAAATAATCTAACAAAATTATCTGGTACTAGGAGAAAAATAAAAAAATTCTTGACTCGTTTGCGAAATTTATTTTTAATATTATAAAGAAATAAAAACGTTTTATTATCATTTCGTTCCAAATGATTTTCATTTTTTGCATTATCAACAAAGCCTTGAGAATAATTCACCTGCATTTGATTTTGTAGTGTGTAGAAATAATGATACTTGTGGATGGAACTGAAACTTCCTATCGAATACAGGATGTTTTGTTTTCAATAACCTAAACCCTCAATGTTTAACATCGGAAGGCATTGCGTAAATGTTTATTTATTCTCAAAACTTTGTTATTAACACTAAACAGAACGTATCATCATCATCGGTATTGAGTTCGTCAACTATAATAATAATTATGCACTGACCGCCACTTTATTGTTTGTTATTGAGGATGGTATACTCTATTTTATCTGCAGAAAGTTCAATAGACTTTATAATTTATTAATGCACGTTTATTAGCATGTAGATAAACATCCTTAGTTCAAAAGTATTTTTACTGTTTTTTTTTTAATAGATTTTGGAATATCGTCGAGTCATTTTTCATCGACTTTCAAACGAAGGAAGTATACAATTCGACTAAGTCTATGTCTGTCTGTTCGCGCTTTTTGCACGCTAAACTTATTTCTCATCAAAGTATGTTAGACTCATACAAATACCAGAGATTTTGTGATAATAAATATTTTTTACAAAAAATTGGGCCGACTTTATCAGTTGGTGCACTGAAAAATATAAAATAATATTAATTCTATTGGTGCTGGTTCTTTTGGAGTTGGTGCCGACAACAACAAACTACAACAGCACAACTTCAAAATTACCAGCACCAATAGAATTAATATTATTTTGTATTTTTCAGTGCACCAACTGATAAAGTCGGTCCAATTTTTTGTAAAAAATAATTATTTCACATTTTCAGTGTAACATTAGTCACGAAAATTGTTGAACGTTCAATAATACCCAAATTGTTATAGGTAGGTTTAGCTTGTACTTCTTATTTATTATTCAGAGATCTCAAAACATCGCGGCGCAATATACATATTTCAGACTTCACTGCTGTAACTCGAAAACCGTAACTCAATTTAAATGTTGCTACATGTAATCTTTTCTTTAATTTGGCCGTGTCATATTATCAATTTTCGAAAAAAATTGCTCTTCCACATAGTGGAACTACGCATATCACATATTTCAGACTTTACCATTGCGAAACCCGGAAACCGTAACTCTTTTGAAAAAATGTTCAATTTAAACGTTTCAGGATATGGTCCCCTTTCTAATTTTCAAATCTCGAATTTTCGATTTTCGGAAAAAATTGCCCCTTCCACATTGCTGAATCACATATTTCAGACTGTAGCGTGGAAACGTATGATTATTTTCAAAAATATCGAATTTAAACTTTTCCGGATATGAAATTTTCATTAATTCTGTCGTCTCGGATTTTCAATTTTCGAGAAAAATTGCCCCCTCCACCTCCGTTGGGGCGGTTTTTGGAGGGAAGGAGATTTTGGATTCGATTTTTCTCTATAAGGGACCATTTTTCAACTCTCCTTTTCCAAATGAAACATACATTATTTATTAAATAATATTAAATATCACAATTCTGCAATAGTTAATGATGTTACATTTCATGTACACAAAGTAAGCCTTACATGTAATTAAAATGTAAAAAAAATATTTAGTTTTAGATTTTCACTAGATAGTCATCTAAACCAAATGTTGGAGCATTGTAATGATATAATAATGTTGACTGTTTTATCATAATACTACTGTTAAAGAATTAAAACAGTTGATTTCCCACTTAACTCTTAACTTTTAATTTTTACCAGTTTTAAATATGACCATTTTTTGAATGTAATAACTTTATACAGGGTATCCCAAAATTATCCGGCCAAACTTCACCAGTTTATTCTAAGTATAAGAATAATGCAAAAAGTTTCAATAAACGTAGGTCGAAAAATATTCGTTAAGGGAAATGCAGCCCTTTTAACATACGCGCCTGAATCGCCTGAAGATGGTTTTTATTCAATATTTCCAAAACTAATGAATATAATGGAGCGAAATTTAAGGAATCTACTAAAGTTTTGACTCCCTACATGATGGCTAATAGCAATTTCAAAATTTTGAATACGGATGTATCAAACAAGGCTGCGTTCGGGCAAAAATTACCCTAACTTTTTGATATGTGGATTTTTCAAAATTTTGTCGTAAACTGGATATTTTTAATACCAAACAGGTACTCTTATCGAACCTCAAGTAAGATGAACCGTTTCCTAGTAACATCGATTCAAAAGCTTTACTACTTGTCTCAGCTTCATTCCTTTGTCGGTAGTACTTTTTAATTACTACAAGTATTCTTGTAATTTAATTGCATTACTGTAAAATGTGTTTTATAAGACTTTGATAGAATAAATAAATAAATAAACGTAATCCGGTTTTCATGATACTTTTTCATTTGAAAGAGGAGGCTAGTTTTTTGTTTGTTTCTTTTTGACCGACGAAACCCGAACGGAGGAGGTATAATTCGACTGTTTGCTTTTTTTGTTTCTTCGCGCCTTGTAATAGTAAGTACCTAAACCTTCTCCGATTTTAATGATTTTTTATTCATTTGAAAGAGAAGACTTGAGAAATGCTTCCCTATTCGTAAAATCTCATATCCAAAATCTCCTTCCCTCCGATAACTGCTCCTAAGGGGTGGAGGGGGGCAAATTTTCTCGAAAATCGAAAATTCGAGATGTCAGAATTAAAGATAGGACAATATCCGGAAACCTTTAAAATAAACATTTTTTCAAAAGAGTTACAGTTTTCGAAATACATTCATGTGAAAATCTCACATATGTGTATTTTCGCTACGTGGAGGGGGAAATTTCTTTCGAAAACTGAAAATCTCTGGGTACCACATGAAAGACAATAATTATCTGTAGCAACATTTATAATTAAATTTTTTCCTTTTAGTTACGGTTTTCGAGTTACAGCGGTTGTAAAATGGTAAAATATAAAATACTTTTCCGCAGCGATGTTCTGAGATCTCTACCTAATAACAAGTACAAGCAAATAATATACATGGGTAAAACGATAAGTACTATCTTCTTTGATATTAGTGAACGTTCAATGTTTTTGGTGACTAATGTTAGGTACACTCAAAAGTGTGAGATAAATATTTTTTTACAAAAAAATGGAACGACGTTATTAGTTGGTGCACTGAAACATACGAAATAATATTAATTCTATTGGTGCTGGTACTTGTGAAGTTGGTGCCAAAAGTTATCAATTTAAATGCAACTGCACAACTTCAGAAGTAACAGCACCAAGGCAATTGATATTTCGTATTTTTCAGTAATTCTATTGGTGCTGGTACTTGTGAAGTTGGTGCCAAAAGTTATCAATTCAAATGCAACTGCACAACTACAAAAGTAACAGCACCAAGAGAATTGATATTTCGTATTTTTCAGTGCACCAACTAATAACGTCGGTCCTATTTTTTTGTAGAAAATATTTAATAATCTATTATATTATTCACTATAAACTTAAAAAAAACAGTATCTTTTATATGCACTTCCTGCAATAAATATGCAGTTTTATTTATAAGTCTATAAAAAAAGCTCTGACTCATTTACATATTGAGTAATTTGTTTTTCTCTATACTCTAAATAATTATTCCTATCCTTGTACTTGGATTTTACCCTGACCTCTTGATGTCGTTCGTATATGAACATCATCAGCAATTCATATACCTACTACCTACGTGTGCCTAATGAATTTTTCATTAGCTGGAGCTGAACAAGCTTGTAATAATGAAGATGATTCTAGTAGGTCTTCCATAGATATGTATATATAAAGCTTTCATTTCATAATAAATATTTCAAGAAGCGGAAATGCTTTCAAACAACATAATAGTGAACTCTGTTTTATATAGTTATTCTTTCAGAAATTACTATTCCTAATAAGCAATTGTTTTCTCTCGATGTTTATTATTAATTCTCGAATTATAATTTTCTACTGAATTTTTACCAGTATCCCTTGTAAAAACAAATCTCATTACTTATTACCTCTGCATTGTCAATTAAATATTTTTTTTCGAAACTCCCAAATTTGAGACTACAAAATTAAATAAGAGGCCATATTCGTCAGTGTTTGAATTGCACATTTTTCAAAAAAAACTTAGGTTTCCGAGACAGTAATGGTAAACTCTGAAATTTGTATATTTCCGCGATGTTTTGAAATCTCTTAACAAATTTAAGCAATTTCTTTGGTGGACGTTGAATGATTTTGATGACTAATGTTACACTCAAAAGTGTGAAATAAATATTTTACAAATAAAAGGACCGACTTTATTAGTTGGTGCACTGAAAAAGTATAAAATGATATTAATTCTATTGGTTCTGGTACTTTTGAAGTTGGCCTCATAAGTTTTCAAGCTACAGCTTCAATTGCACAACTTCAAAATCAGCAGCACCAATAGAATTAATATAATTTTGTATTTTTCAGAGCACCAACTAATAATAAAGTCGGTCCAATTTTTGGTAAAAAATATTTATATTTAATGAATTGAATTCCACTTCTCAAGATTTATGTTTGAAATTGTTTTAAGGTTGTGCTGGTACTGAAATTAGTGAAAACTTTTTAAAATATGATCTTGGTTATGGTACTAGAAGCCCTGCAACATTGTTGATGTTAAATTTATGGAGATGGTTGGATTTTGCAGTGGTTTAAATAAAGTGCGTATTATGGCTTTGGCATCCAGTTAGTATATACATGATATACTATTATCATCATCCATATCATTATCCATAACTGATATAGATCTGCAGGATTGCCTTATCTACCAAAAAATATTTATTATTCATACAATACTGTAGATAAATATTTTTTTGTCTGAAAGAGTTATGAAATACTTATAGAAGCAGATATTCTTTTGTCGATTCAACATATTTTCTATTTTAAATTTACTTGTATATTATTGAATTTTTATGATTTTTCTATTTGAAATCTAACTTTGTACAGTTAGCTGTGAAGTACCTGAAAGTATAGAAATGTCCGTACATATACACTTATAAAACTAAAACTCGTGCCAGTAGTACAACCCTAAACTTCTCTACAAAATTTGTGGCTTATCCACTTTCAAGTTACAATGCAGCTGAAATAAATCCATGTTTTCAAGTGTGTTTTAGACACTGTTAAGCATATAAATAATTCTTGAAAACTTTTACAAATTACATTCTGTCCTGGCATGTACTCTATCGATCTCTCTATTTGGCTCTATTCCATTCTCTCTAAGTGATTTGATTGAGGTTCTTTCAGAATAATTCGCAGTTGATATAAAAATAGAATCGCTGAGTCGATTTATTTTTGATGGCATATACAGGCTGTTTCAAATTCGACTCTCACCATTGGGATCTCGGAAACTATAGGGAATATGAAGGTGGTTAAATTGGGGCAAAGTTGCGCATTCATGTGCTCAACAATAAGCCGTTTAGAATTTTTGTAAATTTCGAGTAGTTCCGGAGATATCCGGAAAAAAACGAATTTTTGGAAAATCATTTTATTTTTTTCTTGGCTTTATTTTTTAATGAATTTCTAAATAAATAACACATCTTTGCCACTTTTGTCACTCTTTCCAATAGTTTTGTAATCTGACGTTTCGTCTATGTGTAACTATCATGAACTTTTTTTTTTATTATGGGAGCCATATTGTCATTCCACAAATTTGAATAGCCCTTTTTATTACCTTTTTGACGATGTATTATAAGTTGGATTTGATGTCCTAAAAATCCGAGAAAATAAATAAATTAAGTTTTCCATTCGGTGACTTACAACTTTTAGTTGGAATTTTCGATTTGCAAGTATCTTTTCAATCCCAAATACTTAGTATATATCATCCTTGCATTCTATTAAACACTAACATCCTTCAAAATTAGCAAAAAAATATGCGTAAATATACTAAAAATAAGTTCGCGAAAAAGTAAGGTTAAACGAATTGATGATTGACTTGTGCCAACGCTGCCAGTATAACTTTAGGAGCATTAGATTATTTTATGAATTCCATTCTCAAGAATGTTTGCTTTAAAGAAAATTAACGACAATCATATATATTATTTTTCAAGGCCTTTTTTGTCGGTACGCCATAACTTCCTTAATACTTCACCAAATTTCATGAATCATTTTAAAGCTTTCCTTAACCGCTTAACCGGAAAAATATGCGATACTAAATATACGGTGTGTATTTTAATTAAGTGGGATTTAAGTAGGTTAGAATGCGAAAACTTTGCACGGTTCAGCTAGTATCTTCTAGTAAAGCAATCACTGAAATCATATTTTCGAAAGCCTGAAGACAAAGTTCGATCACCTTGGTCATCAAAAGTTGCCATAATATCGTATTTTTGCCCTAAAGTAAGTATTTGTAAAAAAATATTTTTTTAGTAAATTTTAAACATGAATCTATACCTTTAGACACTTAAAATCTGACCACTTGGTTGATGCTGGTTATCGAATATTTTAAAAAAATGTTCAATATCGCAAACGTTATATTGGCTGTTTTGGCAATATAGGAATTGACAGTTTTTAAACATCAAAAACACTGCAGTCAATCATCAGTTCGTTTAACCTAACTTTTTCGCGAACTTATATTTACCATTATTACACGGTTAGACATTTTCATTTTTCCACTTTTTTTATCTTCAATTCGAGATTCTTTATGGGTTCGGTGTTATGCGTGTGTTTTTCTGGTTCAAATTATCGGACTCTTCTCAGTCTAATAATCTTCTGTATCTGTAGAAAAACAGACAGTACAATTTGCTTATTTTGTTTTATTTCATTTACAATGTGGGACATTTTTATAAGATGACCGACCCTACAGTTGCTCATGAAACAAAAAGTTGAAAATAAATAAAACAAAAATATGAACGAACAGCTTGCCTCTACCCGCATGAGCAGATGTCATTCTCATGCTGGTCATCTTGACTGACAAAGATAATTATTATAAAATTATATTATTCTATAATTATTGTTTCATCATTATTTCCGTTAAAATGCAAATTGAATGGCGTACGCTGCATTTAAAATTGCGCGAAATCGAATAATTAGATCGTACATAACGTGTGTCTTCAATTAATATTATTATTATTATTATTATTGTTAAACTATTTAGCAATCGCGAAAACATACGGTTTTTTTCCTTCTGTTTACTCGTTAAACGAGTGAATTGAATGAGACTCGTTACTTACTTACGTCAAAGGCGTCATTAACAATTTGGAATTGTTAATGGTGAAAAAAGCACTTCCATGAAGCCATTTCAACTTGTTTGAGATTCCCGTAATTAGATTCACTGAATTATTTTATTCCTTGTAGAGTCTTATGGCTTGTTTTCAACGTTTCATTCTTCTGGAATTGATGCTGAGATATTGGAACTGATTTGCGAAGAGAGAGAGAGTTCTGTGGTTGAATAAGAAGTATTTATTCAAATTTATGGGTTTGATTGCAGCCTTGGCAGGTCTATGATCATCTTCCTAATTCTTCTGTCGTTTCGTTTTTATATATTGTAGAACCATTTTGATCATTCTCAGTTTCTTTGGACATATAAGATTTTTAACTAAAGGAAACTCAATGGGAAAGGATAAATACATTTTTCTTGGTGATCATTTATAGATAGACTTCAAAAATATTTCATGCTTTATTTCATCCTGATATTGAACAATAATTTTAAATGTTTTTCAACAATATGCTTGGATATTAATTAAGTACACTTATTTTCATTTTGGATTTCTTCGTTTGCTGGTTTGTATTTATTTGTTCTATCTGTTTAAAGTTTAATAATTGAACAGTATGTAGTTAGGATGTAGTTAATTAATATTAGTTAATATTTTCATCGATTTCATCAAATTGCAACCGATTTACTTTTGTTTCGATTGAAGTTACCTGCAAAATTTAATTCTGGTTGAAAAAATATGCGTCTGAATTAGATTTTGTATTCCAATCAGCGTTTGAATTCCAACTATACTGATTTTTTCAAAATACGCGTGCAAATTTTCTCATTACCTAGCTGGGTATTTTGATAGGTGCACGGTCATGAACTTATAATTGATTTTTTTTTGTTTTCAATTTTGAACGAAACTTGGGACATATAGTTTATTTCACGAATGATGGCTATTGCCTGTAATTATTCACGAACTACGTACATCGCGCTATACTTCTTGTCGCATCTCATTATAATGAAATGTTCTACTATGTTTGTCGATCTAAGCTACAACATCAGTATTTCAAGTTGTAGGTATACCATGATAAGGCGCTGCTCGTATGTCCAAAGCAACGCAATTCAGATTAATGAATTCAAATTTTATAACTCAAGCCAAAGATTTGTATTTTATGTTCTTGCATTATATTTAATAATAAATCTTTTATATAGTTGCTAATTTAATCAATCGATGCTTTTTTCTCCCTAATTATATGTATTTCGTTAAAGCGTATAAAAAAAATTAAATACCAGATCTTATCTCTAAATAGCCACGCCACTGATTAACTCCCCACGCATGAATTGATCCGTTTCTCGTGTTTTCAAGGCAAACGCCATCATTTGTGAAACAAACTATACCTAGTTGAAAGAGGGAATAAATCCTTATCGAAATTATAAAAAGATATCTGCCTAGTTTCTTAGGAATTTTAGATTTATAATTTCGTCCTAAGTAAATAAAAAAATGGGCAAGTGCTAGTCGGGCTCGCTTCGAAAGGGTTCTGTATGTAGGTTGTCAAGATTATCGTATAGGTTTTACTGTAAGCACCATTCTCCCTTCAGTCATAATTTACTGGAAAACCTATACTAAAAGCGTAAGTATGGAACTCTTTCCAGGCGAGCCCGACTCACAATTGACAATTTTTGTATGAATAAATCAATTACTTAATCTAAATAAAGAAATTGGAAAAGGCTATTTATCAAAAAATAACAATTCTACGCCTATGGATACATAAATCTATGTCAACTTAGATAGCAATCAAGATTTTGAAGGCTATTTAGAGACACCCTGTATAAATCTCACGTGTCTCTATCTAATGCCCATACCAATAGCCGTCTAATCCTCATTATTTTTAATCTAATTTACTTACTTGTACAGTAGAGATCTAATCACGAATCCACAGTTCTAAAACATTTACCAAGAAGCATTGCATGGTATTATTAGCACAAATTTAAATTAATCGCTCTTTTCTATTAGCCGCAACGGCTACTTTTGTCAGTTATGTGGTAAGCTAAGATATGATATTCCACACATGTCCCTAGAACAATAATTGTCGAATACATAATTTTCTGCTACTTATCAAAGTTTTATATTTGTCAATTTTTTTAACCAAGAAATTATCCCAGTACGCATATAAGATCAAAAATTATTTATATATCCATGGCCTTGTATTTAAAAGCGTATTTGGCTTGTGAATGAAATGTTTGCTTATTTTAACTTTGACTGATTGATGAATTTTCATATCTGTTCGTTCTATTCTTAACTGAGTGATTTCTCTTTGTTGCAGCAACTTAAAGATGATCTCTGCGAAGTGGTCTCAGAAATGGAGTCCTTGGACACTGGTGAGGATGGTAAAAACAGCAACAAGACCAAAATGATGTCCATTGGTCGAAAGAAATTCAACATGGATCCCAAAAAGGGCATCGAATACCTGATTGAAAAAGGACTATTGCAAAATACACCGGAAAGTGTGGCGCAATTTTTGCACAAGGGTGAAGGTTTGAATAAAACTGCCATCGGAGACTACTTAGGGGAGAAAAATGACTTCAATGAACAGGTGCTGCAAGCGTTTGTCGAATTACATGATTTTACAGACCTAATTCTCGTCCAAGCTTTAAGGTAAAGTATATTCTTTGATTTGATCAAGTATTTTTGGAGCATAAGTAATTACCCTGAAAACTCAACAGATGGAACAAGTGGTAGATCAAAATATATGAATTTCATAATTCCTTCTAGTTTTATTAGAGCGCTGTATAGATGAGTATTATCGCCGCCCGCCATTGTGTGTCCTGACTGTCACGCCAGTGGTATAGGTTATACACGTAAAGATACGTAAACAAGCGCTCTACCTATACCACTGACGTAACAGTGTGACAGTAAGGACACACAGCGGCGATAATACTCATCTATATAGCGCTCTAGTTTTACTGAATTATTTCAATTCTCTAACAATAATACATCGTATGTCATTTGTAGTGAAATAAACTATTATACTTTCATCTGCTTCACTTTCATGCTATTAAAAATAAAATTTCGATATTTATTTTATTTTTTCTCTTTTCAGACAATTTCTATGGAGTTTTCGATTGCCTGGTGAAGCTCAAAAGATCGACAGAATGATGGAGTGTTTTGCAAAACGTTACTGTGATTGTCAAGGTGACAATAATATATTTGAAAATTCCGATACATGTTATGTACTCTCATTTGCCATCATTATGTTGAATACGAGTTTGCACAATCCTAGTGTTAAGGAGAAGCCGACGATAGAACAGTTTATCAATATGAATCGTGGCATAAATCAAGGGCAGGACCTACCTAGAGAATTATTAGTGGTAAATATATTATTTATTGTTAACGTAACTGGTATTGACTTATATGATTCTTTTGTATCAATTATAATAATGTATCTTTTGCAGAGTTTGTATGAAAGTATAAAAGCAGAACCCTTCAAAATCCCCGAAGATGATGGCAACGACTTGATGCACACATTCTTTAATCCGGACAAAGAGGGTTGGCTGTGGAAACAGGGTGGACGTTATAAAAGTTGGAAGCGACGTTGGTTCATCCTCAATGACAATTGTCTGTATTATTTTGAATATACTACCGATAAGGAACCCAGAGGTATTATACCTTTAGAGAATATTTCGATAAGAGAATGCACCGATCGACAGAAGCAATATTGCTTTGAACTTTATGCTAGTGGTGGAGCAGATTTTATAAAAGCTTGCAAGACTGATTCCGAAGGCAAGGTAAGGAACATTTCAATGGTAGACTATTTTTTTTTGTTCAAACTAGATTTAAATCCGTACTAAGAAGCCAAAATTTGACGCTTTATTGCCGATATACAGGCTGATTTTTTTAACGTGCCCATTAGAAAATTTTCACTTAAGAATCGAGATAGAAATATGAAAATTTGAACCTGGGTATAATCAGTGTTGTCCAATTTAGTGAAAATATTTACAAAATGATGGCATTTCCGATTACACTGGAAATTGTACTAACTATGTTTTTCAAACGGAAACCCCTGTTTTTTATTAGATATTTGAATTCCGCAAATTTAATTAAGTATGAAAAGCCCTAGTTGGTGTAACTTATCTTTCATAGTTTTTGACGTATGTCATCTTTATTGCAAAAAATTCTCATGACAGATATCTATTTAAAAATTCATAACTCTCTTATTGCAATCCGAAAAAGGAAAATCTTGTTTTTGATCGGTAGCCCGAAGTTGGAGTTTCCTTCAGTGTGCCCATCTTTCTCAAAATTGACTTGTTTAACACTACAAAAAAAATTGAAGACGTTAATGACAAAAGTTAAAAAACTCAACTTTTCTTAATAGCACACTCTTTTTTACGAATGAGTATCTGACATTCGCTGTTACTGATACCACGTTTTAACTGTCAAATTGATAGTTTTGACAGTTGAAGTACAAAATGTCTGTTACAAAAATCCAAATGAATCAGTATCCAAACGATGTCATTATGTCATTTTCGATCTGTTTTCTATTTACGGAAGTTGTGATAGAATAGTGGAGAGAACCTGTCGTAAATTTAATGCCAAATATCAAGAGTTACCTGCAATGAAGAGGAAACAATTTTCATGTTTACGCGAAGGTTCATTCTTACTGTAACAAAAATCCACTCAACATTAGGTTTAAAATAATAACCGAAGTTGAACAAAATAATGAAGTGAATGTTTTGATATTTAGCATTAAAGACACGTTTATTAATCTTTCCTAGGTTTGTTTCCGTTTCTTAAGGAGGTATTTAGATTTTTGCGAATCTTATATCCCTAATAATATGGAAGCCTTAATTGGCCATTAAACATGAAACAATTGCAACTATCATCAACTTTCTTATAAGGTGAAAATCTTCTAATGGGCAAGTTAAAAAAATCACCCTGTATAATCTGATTTATTGCGAAGAGTGTGTAGAAATTGGACGCGATAGTTGCACCAGGCACATGCCCGAAATCATATTTACACATTAATGCCATAAAATTATCTTTTAAATAAAGCAAGTTTCATGAATATTAAAAATATATTGTTATGTTTCATTTCCATTTAGAGTTCTATGATGTTAAATGGTTTATTTTGTTGGCACAGATTGGCGTGGTTTTAACCTCAAAGTGCATTAGTCTCTCTTGCTTATCTTCCACTTTTCTCAATATTTTTTAAAAGATTCAGTGTTAGATATTTATAAGCCTGTTGGAATGTTTGCAGGTTGTCGAGGGAAAACATACCGTCTACCGAATGTCAGCCAGCAGTGACGATGAGCGAAAAGAGTGGATCCAGAGACTGACACAGAGCATTAGCCATAACCCTTTCTACGATATGCTGGCCAATCGTAAAAGGAAGGCGCAGCTCTATGCTAAGAATTAAAACTATTATTTATAACAAGGATGATAGTTTTTAAAAATCTTTGCTTCAGAAATTCATTTTACTCTCCATTTTTCAATGCATCATTTAAGAATCAAGCCTAAACTGTATTTTATCCCATCAGCAGTTTATTTTTCCACGATTTTTTTTCAAGTATTTAAGAATTATTTTTGAACTCAAAGATTCTGCGTTATTTTGTAAATAACATGTAAGAACTTATTATTGTCATTATAAAAATCTCTTTAAGGTTAAAAAATGTTCAGGTATCATTCCTGGTGACAATTTTGACATTTGTTCATATGCTTTCAAATTATTTTTCTCCGTTTGACACCAGATGTTGCTCACACAAGGTAATTATTATATTATAAGCTATTTTATTACCATTAAAAATGATCATAGAATACAATGTTCAAGAATTATTATATAGTTGACAAGCCTATTTTTAATTTTTTTTTTCAACAAAATTTCATTCTTTATTCTTCGTTGCAACGAAAAAAAATGTTTTTGGTTTTGCAAAGATGTTTTTTATGTACCTGTTATAGTCTTACTAAATATCATTTTAAGCATATCTAATATAAAAAAATATCTCTATTTATGCGCCGTTCATAAAATATTTTTTCTTGAATAAGAGCTGGTGGTGCAAATATTAATAATATCCATAGTAACTTGTCCCGAGAAAAAATGTCAACAACACTTATAGAAAAATAAAGTGAATATTTTTGCCTTGGTTATTAGTTCATACTCAAAAACGAAATCATGATTTCTGTCTCTCTGTATGTCAAAACTGATTTTTCTTTCAGGTACAAAAAAATATTGAAACGTTAAAAATGTGTTATCCTTGCTGACGGTATTATACATAACATTGGATACATTATAAATCTGGAGCAAGGTCATTTACATCGAGTAATATCCGATTTGAGTTTCCGATCTCCAAATGTTTAAAGAAACAATATTTCGAGTCTCAACTATTTTCGTGCTTGTTATACTTACAATTAATCTCTTATATGTCAAATTAATATCAAAACACGTTACCTAACATCAAACACGTGAATACTACCACAAACCAACACGGTTTTCAATAACCAATACGAGATTCGCGAACAAGCTTGGCAATTTTAGGAGTGAGCCTCTAACTCTAAGGCTGACCCTTAAACATGCCAGGATTGTTGGCGAAAGATGTGTTGGTTGTATTATAGAAACTCAAGTCAAGTTGGTATGTGGTGGTACTCGAGTGTTTTTCCTTGAGCTATCGCATGACATAGTCAATCATTCTGCCTCATGGCTAAAGAGTGCATTGTACCGAACCGGCTAAAAACTCTTCAGATCGTTCGTGTTGCCGCATTTTTCGTGTCGTACGGTAGCTCGTGTAAAAACGCACGTACACGTATCTGTGTGAATGATTACAATTTCCAAAAGTTATTGGAAACATTTGTTTTTGTCAGCAAAGGTGTATTAAGTATTGAAACTTTTGAAAAATTTGACCTGATTTCAAACCAAAATATATGAAGTTCCTTATCTAAGGTGTAAAACAAAAACGAAATCACTAATTCTTGAAAAAATTTCTGTCTGTTCTGTCCACTGACACGATTTTCCTATTAATTAGAGATTTATTTTCATTAGAAACGCCGAATATAGAAATCCGTCCGATCAAATCATTTTTTTTTCTGTCTGCTAAGCAAATAACAATATTATTCTAACATTGAATTTGAGAAACATTTGATGCAATAAAATTTTCAGGACAAATGATCCACCAGCTCTTTGATTGTTTTGTAGAATTAGTCCATTTTCTGTTTGCTAAAATTTCAATTAGTATTTAAAAATGAATATATTCTAAATATTTACCAACGAAATCTGATAATGCTATGTAGGAAAAAAGGATCTATTTATTGTTGGTCACTGTTACAGTCAGGATAGGCAACTGCAAAATGAAGTTCATAAGAAAAAGAAATGTTTCAGTTAAACTTTATATAAAGAACAATATTTTTTATTCGATGATCTTAATCATCTGCATCTTGATTTATAAATATGAAGACTGCTCCGTTTTATTTATACACAGGGTTAGAATTCATTTTGAACAACAGCTGCCATCAAGTTGACTTTGTTTTACTACCTAACGTAAAAAAAAGTTGAGCAAAAGAACCGTCGTTAATGTTTTTGTATATAAATGATATAATTTTTCCCAATTAGTTAAATTGTATAATAATAATCTTTATTTTACACTAGTCTTGTAAAATTGTATATTTTTTTTTGTTTTTTTTTGTCTTTCCTTTTATTTATTGTCTAGTTATAATAATTATTATTTTTTATATAGCGAATTTATTTTATGTGAATTTATTATTATGTTGGAATGTGTACAAAAATATTATGGAAGCAATTGAGATATTGTAATTGAAAAAAAAAAATATTTTGTACGACCTGACGATTTTCGACTGCTTCCCACATCTGTTTCTCTTACAGTAAGTTAGGTTAACCGTCCAACTGTTTGCTAATGTAGGTAAGTTCTCAAAGAGTAAACCATCCTTGCTGTTCTTGATACTTGGTATAAGAACGGTTTACTGATAGAAGACAATGTTTGGAGACAGTGCAGCTTAGTCTGAAACCCGTTAGTTAAAAACCACGACCAGGTAGCAACCGGTAAACTTTACTTATATTCGTAGCAACAGATGTGGTAAACAATCGAAAATAGTCCAGTCGTACAAAAAATATATAAAATAATGTTTGTATATATATTTTGTGTATTTGGATTATTCTAATGCTATGAGCGATATTTTTATCGAAGAAATTTGGTATATTAATGATTATTTCGTAGTGAATATTCGAAAATGTAAATCCTATTGAAAAACATTTATTGAGAATATTCTAGTCATCCTATACCTATGTAGAATATAAGTTCAAGTTTGGAATACAATTTTCTTCTGTAAAACGTTCAGGGATGATGATATAATTTTGTTTTGTATAATTATGTAAATAAATCTTTTGCAATCTATTTTACATTTATTTCTTATGGATTCTCCTCAACTTTCAATTTTCCTCGTAAGTTTTGTAACGTACTAACAAAAAATGATGACTTATCAGGGATAAATACAAAAAAAATCATTTCCTGTTTAAATTAGATCAATTGTCATTTGTACTGTTTAAATATCTTGCTTTTCTTCAGCAAGCTTTCCGGAGCTTTTTCGACTTTCCAAACAGAGAAGGTATAAAATTCGACTGTCTACTCCGATTTTGATGATTTTTGATTGGTCGCATATCTTGAAAAATTCAAATGCGAAATCATCCCTCCAGAAACCACCGGTGAACTGGGCAATTATTTTTCTCGAAAATCTAAGACAGCACAATTATTTAAGATGAGACAATATCCGGAATCGTTCAAATTGAACATTTTTTCAAAATAGTTACGCTTTTCCAGTTGCAGCAACGGTAAAGTCTGTAAATATGAGTATTTCCGCTCTGTGGAGTGGGAATTCTTTTACGAAAATTGTAACTTAATTTCCGAGTTACAGCAGTGGTAATGTTTGAAATATGTTTATTTCCGCAATGTTTTGAAATCTCTGAATAAGTATAAGCAATGTGTTATACTCTACTTTGATGAATAATGAGTGATTTTCCTCCTAACTAATGTTACACACAAAACTGAAATAAATATTTTGTACAAAAAATTGAATCGACTTTATTAGTTCGTGCACTGAAAAATACAAAATAATATTAATTTTATTGGTATTGGTACTTTTGAAGCTGGTGCCAAAACTACAATACTCTCGGCCGATCTGACGTTCCTCTGATTGTTTACCGAATCGGTCCCGATTATTTCAAATTTGGCCTCCAAACTTTGGAGGGTCGACTTAGAAGAACCACCGCGCCTGCTGTAAAACGGGGTCAATGCGCCCTACGTTTGTACTAACACTCATTTTGAGAATATAAAAGTATTTGGACGTGCCGTTCAATCGTGTAACTTGCCAGCAAAACAACATGGCCGCCACTTGGAAGTAGTGTTCTCTGGCCGCCACAGGCTGCCAACGTCGACTCGCCCCACCCTTTAAAACGGTTTTTAAATACACAAGGGACTGGGGACCCATACACAGTACAAAATGGTTTAAATAAAAATCATAAATATCTACATCAGATGTGATTGAATATTAAATGTCATATTAAAATGTACAATTGATAATTTTCTCAACGGATATCGATCAGTGCAGTATCTATTTTAATTTATATAATTCACTGCCACATTCCTGGATTCAATGATAACTAATCCATTGGCATACATTTTAGTTTTCTAATACATTACACTACAGGTTTCAAAATATACTACGAGATACTAATATTTCCCTATTGTTTTAGGTTACCTACTCTTTATTACAGTAAGATGTAGGAATAACATGTGGATATTATTTTAGCCTTTTGTTGTATTGATAGTGAGATTGATTACATGCAAAATTCTGAGATATTAAAATAATCCTTATTCATAATTATAATCGAGATAACTGAATTTATCAATCGTTGTTTTGTTGGTATCGGCTGATGGGACTGCCATTCTTTTAGTCATAATCATTGTACCTGCCTATGAATATCAGTGATAATTTAATCGCGACTATAACCAGTTTCAAGGTATCTTCATATACCTGCCTGCATTTGCAAGAACGACTTTCTCTTGGTATACTCCTTTTGTAAGGTAAGATAATCGAATTAAAAATTATTTTTAATGAGCCAGTCGTCAGTTGTTCTCAATCTTATTCACTTTTGACCGACGAACCAAACGGAGGAAGAATATAATTCGCCTGTTTGTCTGCATGTATTTTTTTAGGGATATTCGCGCCTTTTAAATAATAAACCTGCTCCGATTTTCATGACTCTTTTTTTAACTTGAAAGGGGACTATTGAGAGTTGGTGCTAATGAAAAAAAAATCGATACTCAACATGCCCTTCCCCTCCAAAATTCCTCCCAAAGGGAGTGGAAGGGACAATTTTTTTCGAAAAAAAAAAAAATTAGACGTCAAAATTAAAGAAGAGTCCATATGCGGCAACGTTTAAATTGGATATTTGTCGAAAAAATCATAAGTTTCCGAGTTAAATCAGTGGTAAGTGTAATATTAGTGTCTCTGCTATGTGGTGGGGGCAATTTTTTGGAAAATTTCCCTAAACATGGCACGGCAAAATTAAAGAAGATATGTAACAACATTTAAATTGGTCATTTTAAGACAATACAGTTTCCGAGTTGTTTTGAATGTTTGAATATTAATAATTATTATTAATCATTTTGATGACTAATGTTACACTCAAATGTGGGAAATAAAAATTTTTTTACAAAACATTGTACCGACTTTAACAGTAGGTGCAATGAAAATTACAAAAGAATATTAATTCTATTGGTTCTGGTACTTTTGAAGTTAATAATTTCCAATCTAACTACAACTGCACAATTTCAAAACCACCTAATACCACTAATGGAATAATAGTTATTTATTATACAAGGGAAAAAGGTACTAGATTTTAGCTCTAGCTTAAATCTAATTTTCTTCCCGTGTATAATACACAATTTTTTTCTGTGACGGGAAAAACTATGGTTCAATACTGAAAAAATATTACAATATATTAATTATTAATTATTGAAGTGAAATTTGAAGTATCTCTCAGTTTAATTGTGAGTTGATTCATATTTATGTGTATATATATCTACCCGGGAAAAAATACTCACTTTTTTACAGTGGGAAAAGAAGTGATACTTTATCACCTGTCAACAGAGACAAAATGTCAAACTTTTTCCCGTCACTGAAAAAACATTATTTTCGTATTTTTTCAGTGCAACAACTAGGTAATAAAGTTGACCCAGTTTTTTTTGTAAACATTTTTTTTTATCTGACACTCTCATATAACTATTTTCCATAAGAAGGCTAATAAGTATCTATTGTTTGTTTGTAAACGTGTAAAATTTCCGGTGTCTGGTTTTCAATAGAACTTTAAGTTTCAGAGGTCCCTGAATCCAAAAATATATTTTCTGTCATCGGTCTGTCTGTCTATGCTAAGATTATCTCTGGAATAGGTGGCCTGATATTGTTGATTTCTTTTTTGTTTTGCAGATTATCAATATAGCTATCAATGCTGCTAGTTGCTAGGGAATAAATGAAAAATGTGATTCGCACAAGACTGTGGCGCAACAACGGCTCTAACGTTATAGATGAAACTTATCTAAAAATTCTGCCCAAAGCTCCTTACCACCTTCTAATATCTGAGAAAAATCTGGGCAAAGAATTATGCTCAAATGTCTTCTTCCAGATTTTCCAGTTCATCCGATCAACATTTTCTTTTGACCGACTTACTAAAAAGAAACAGTATTTTTGCTTAAAAACTTCGTTGTTTTTCATAGCGAATGTAGCCTGATTTTGATATTTTTTATTCATTTGAGAAAAGTACTCATGAACTGACGTTTTCAAAACCGTAAACATCCTTCCTTCCAAAGGGCCAGAGAACGTTTTTTTCTGAGTGTCATCCCGGCAGCTTTTGAATTGAGCATTCATCAAAAAATACTTTTGAGGTTGGTACCAAAATTTAAAACTACCGGTAAGAAAATAATTAATGTTATTTCGTTTATTTTATTCGACTGTTTGTCTGTATGTATTTTTATGGAGGTTTTTCATTGGATATGGATGGAAATATATATACATTCAACATGGCCTACCTAAATTTGAGACGATAAAATTGACGTTTCCGGCAACGTTTAAATTGGAAATTTTCAAAATAATCATAGTTCTCCGAGTTACAGCAGTGGTGAAGTCTGACATATATGTGTGTCTCCGCTATGTGGTGGGGTCGATTTTATTCGAAAACTGAAAATATGAGACGGCCAAATTAAAAAAGAAATTATATATTTCTAGCAACAATTAAATTTGATATTTAAAAAAATACAGTTTCCGAGTTACAGCAGTGGGAAAGTCTGAAATAACCTATTTATTTCTGCGATGTTTTGAAATCTTTAAATAAGCAACATATTATCTTCTTTGGTGAACGTTGAATGGTTTTGATGTCTAAATACACTTAAAAATCTGAAGAAAATATTTTTTACAAAAAATTGGATTGACTGTATTGGTTGCTCCACTGAAAAATACAAAATAATATGAATTCGGAGGAGGTATAAAATTCGGCTATCTGCTTTTTTTGTTTGTTCGCGCCTTGGATATAGTTAACATACTCCGATTTTGATGATTTTTGAATTATTTGAAGGAGGAGGCTTGAGAAACGGTCCCATATTAAAAAACGCAAATCCGAAATCTCCTTCCCTCCGAAAACTGCCCCCAAAGAGGGTGGATGGGGCAAATTTTCTCGAAAATCTCTGAGGTTGTACAGTTAAAGATAGGACAATATCCGGAAACGTTTAAATTGAACATTTTTTCAATGGAGTTATGGTTTTCGGGCTAGAGACATGTAAAATTCTCAAGTATGTGTATTTTTGCTATGTGGAGAGGGCGATTTCTTTCGAAAATTTAAATTCTGTGGGTACTAAATGAAAGACCTAATTGTTTGTTGCAACATTTATAATGAATATTTTTGTTTACAGTTACGGTTTTCGAGTTACAGCGGTGGTAAAATGATAACATTTAAAATGCGATGATTGAGATCTCAATATTAACAAGTACAAGCAAAGAATATACGTATAATAAGATAAGTACTATCTTCATTGGAATTAGTGAACGTTGAACGATTTTCGTGTCTAATTTTACACTCAAAAATGTGAAATAAATATTTTTTACAAAAAATGGACTTTCGTTATTAGTTGGTGCACTGAAAAATGCAAAATAATATTAATTCTGTTAGTGCTGGTACTTGTGAAGTTGGTGCCAAAAGTTATCGATCAAACTGCAACTGCATAACTTATTAATATTAGTTTGTATTTTTCAATGTACCATCTAATAACGTCGGTCCAATTTTTTTTAATATTAATTTGTGTTAAGGGCGCACCATAAATAAAACTTATATTATTATTAATAAATATATCTTAGCGTGGGATTCACCACAGCATATGTTCAGGAATTAGATACTTGAGTGAATTATGTATGTATAAGCTAACCGAATTAATGTTCTTGATAAACATTAGTTTATCTTTTTCCATGCAACGCAATGTTCCATGTGTTGTAACCTGTATAAATATAAGCTGCTAGTCGGTAGTTGGTAGAAAGATAAGCAATTTGTTAGTCATAATTCATAACAATAATTGAACAATCGAATTTCCTTATTATGGAATTGATTGGAATGGTAACAAAAATGTTGGTGAGTTTAACATTTCTATCAATACCAAATTAATGAAAATAGCCTTTTATGTAGGTTTGAATTATAAATAGATATTTTACGTTTTAATATGGGTCGATTTCACCTTGACCAAGTTCAGCTAAATTTTTCGAAACATTTCACTGCACTATAGTGCGGAAAGTACATACATTCTGGTTTAGCTGCAATCCTATAAAATTATGCTTTCTCACCAGAATACCTATTCAATAAATATTTTTTACAAAAAATTGGACCGACATTATTAGTTGGTGTACTGAAAAATACGAAATAATATTAATTCTTTAGGTGCTGTTACTTTTGAAGTTGTGCAGTTGCAGTTAGATTGATAACTTTTGGCACAAATTGATTTTCAAAAACAGCTGTATATCTTGTTAATAATCTTAATTAGTAAGAGTTATCAAGTGATAGTGTATTTGAAATTTGTAAGGCCCTTTTAATTATATTCTCTTTGTGTTTGACTTTTTTAAAATTAAGCAGTTTGTAAAAAAAACTTTTTGTTTCTATGACAAGTTATCTCCAAAGTTCCAAGTTCTTAATAGTTGCTTCTAGCAGATGAAAACTATTGTCTGGTTTATTTGAGAAAGAACAGGTATCTTGCTTTACAAATAAAATGGACCGACTTTATACAAAAAATATTTCACACTTTTGATTGTAAGTTACATTATTATACATGAAAATCGTTGAACGTTAACTAATCCCAAAGAAGATACTACTTGTTATTATTCATAGATCTTTAATTTGGCGGTCTCATATATTCAATTAAAAAAAATTGCCTCCACCTCGGAAAGACACATATATCAGACTTTTGCACTGCTGTAATTCGGAAACCTATGATTTTTGTGAAAAATATACCATTTAAACGTTGCCGGATATGGTCTCTTCTTTAATTTTGTCGTCTCAAATTTTCGATTTTGGGCATTTTGTTTGTCATTTTTTTTCAATGGGACCAATTCACAACAGCCTCCTTTCAAATGAAAAAAAAAATCATGAAAATCGAAGCACGTTTACATTCGAATTGTATCTATACCTCCTCATTTGGGTCGTCGGTCAAAAAAAATTAGGGCCGATTTCATAATGAATCTTTAATTGGAGATTAGTTAATTCTTCAATTTGTTTAACTTATATCTCGATGACGGAATAAAAAGAGTGTATTTTTCCATAACTTTTGCAACATTAGTCACCTTATGTCACGTTCTTTAAAAGTAACTTTAAATTATATGACCAACCAAAAAATTTATGAAATTTTTAATCTAGGATTAAAACTAATAAGAGATTAAATTTGATTATGAAATCGACCCTTAGCTCGATATAAAAATATCACTTGATAGCTATAACCATTCAAGATTTTTATGAGTAGCTCCTGGGGGTATATTGTTGAAAGGGGTGAATTTTGGTACAAAAGTTGTATTTCTCAATATTATTTTTGTCGTCATTTCCACGATTTGTTAAAATATTAGATTCTAAGTGGTTGAGACATGTTTCGAGGCTATATAGACTCATCTTCAGTCAGGATACAAGGAGTTTGTGGAGAGAAACAAAAAATAATGTAAACCAAATCACCAAACCGCAAATTAAAATGTTGTTTCTAACATGATTGATTTGAGATGTAGTTCTTTTAATTGTTGGAATTGTTCTAATGTAATTTTAAGAAACAAAGTTCCCTCATGTGGGGAAAGTTATTACTTTTCATTTTTATTTTTAGAATTTTTTGTTTAATTGCGTTTTACTAGAATCAATCTTATACTGGTACACAGTTATATAACAAACTACCGATCTCTGTAAGAGAAATCCAAAATCTTGATGTATCTAAAAAAATATCTCAAAGATCTCCTGTTGCCATACTCATTTTATGATTTAAATGAAATTATGGAATATAGCTTATAATAGTACTTTTATATCTCTTTATGTATTTACTAGATGAAAACCCTGCTCGCTCGAGATATGACTCATAATACACAATCTTTTACAAAATGTAATTATAAATAAATTAACAAAATAAAGAGCTTTCAAAGTTTATTCTCTGTAAACCTCTCTGTTCTAAGCACTCAGTATTGGAGGATTGGCAGTACAACATGTGCGATTTACCTACGTCAAATTCATCATTATTTTTTATGTTTTATTATTCAGGTAAGGTTTCATTCGAGTCTACCGTACCCCTTGACAGAATTATTAATATTGTGATTTATGTTATAATTTATTTTATATATTCTTTTTTCTCTACTGACTTTTACAATATCATGTAAATGATATCAATGGAATACAAGGTTATTTATATTATTATATTTATTATTTATTACTTTTTACTTTACCACTAGATGGCGCTAATGTGCATCTATTGCTACACTGTTTTACCGATCGCCATCAAATCGGTATACTTAGGTGATATGTCAAACACTATCCGTTTTCTTGTAACTCATAGCTAGATGGCGCCAGAGTGCTTTATATTCTACACAGTTTAATCGATCGATAACGGTATTCATTCCAAGCCATTAAAATTAAATTCCTCACTGAATCAATGAAATTGTTTCGTAGCTGACTGATTTCATTATTTTGTTCTCTGGAGACCAAAAAAGGTCCCGAATACATACATACGCCAATCTAGGTACTTAAGTCATTGTCGAACTCATCTCCGATCGAAACTAAATTTCTACAAAACTTGAAGTATAATATTTTTTCTTGGCGATAACATTAGTTTATTATTAGGTACCTATATGTATATGGATAATTGCAGGAGTTTGCCTACCATAATTTTCAGCATACTAATACAAATATAATATGCTACTAATCATTTAGTTATGCAATGACAATTCAATGTTGCGGTACGTTTGAGAGCGCACTGAATCTGTAAGTACTTATGTGTATATTTTGACTAGGTATAGGTATTTCTGCAAATTAATCAATAATTTGGAGTGAATAAATTGGATTCAATGAAAAATGCCGTAGCTTATTCGATTTTTCAGTTAATTTGATTTTGCCTATAATATATAATATCATATAATCAATATATACACTGTCTGCATTATTTTTAAAGAGGCACCACATTTTTTTAACTTTCCTATCGCTACCTCAAGTGGCTATGTAGGAAAGGAAAGCATTGTCATCATGATCGGTGTCCATTTTTCAAAAGATATGTACGTCTGTAGGTTTTAGAAACAAGATTATCTTGGGAATAGATAGACCGATTTTGATGTGGTCTTCTTTGTTTTGTATGGTATCGATATCTTGTGACATGAAACGTGCTGCGTGCTCCCCCTAGCTATTAGGCAATAGCGCTGGAAAACTTGTTTTGCTCAATACTGCAGCGCGAGAACGGCCCTAAGAATTTTGATTAAACTTCCTTGAAATATTATTCTTCTTGAAGCTGTTTACCACCATTTGAAGACACATCACTGAGAGAAAACAGGAATAAAATTAGGCTCAAATGAATTGTCAAATGTTCTGTTCATATTTCAGCTAAACGGTTCGTCCTACGTCAAAATTGTTCCCTGATCATGAAACTTTGTAAATGTTTGTATTGGCAGCAGAATAAAGTCAAGGATTTGTGAAACAAGGTTATTTAACACGTTATTTGCGGGGGTTGAAATTTAGCATATTGGCAGATTTACTCTATAAAATAAAATAATTCAACAAAATGAATTAAACACAGCTTTAGAAATTAAAAGAAAAATAGTTTGATCATGATTTTCATTAAAACACTGAAGGCAAAATCTCAAAATATATTTCGATAATGTCTCATACTTTTTATAGCTTCTTCTAAAAGGATTGTGTATTTATGGTATACTTGTTCTCCTGTTTTATCGGGTAACTCATTAGTATGTAAGATATACAAAAGTGGACTCAGTATAGAGTCTTGTGGAACACCCTGAGTAACATATGTTCTACCAGATAAGATATACCTACTATAAGGAACCCTCTCCAGAACTTGTCTATGTTCAGTTAACTTAAATCTTGTCATGCATTTCCACGGATTTAAATTTTCTGAAAACTGAATGAACTTACGACTTATGCCTCGAAGGAAACCAGAGTCCAACGTCGATATAATCTTTATCAATAAAATAACTTATCGGCAGGAACTTAAACATTTTGTTTTAAAATGTTGATTAAAATGAATAAAAGTTATCATCTTTTCCTGTGGTAAAAAATGAATTTCTCATTATTGAAAAATGTAGAATTTTCAATAAATTACAGCAATCTAAATAATTTGTCAAACAAAATGATTATTTTTCCATTATTATTTCTCATTTCCATATAAATTATCTGCCATTAGTAAAACATATATAATGCTAGAGTTCTCTATTGTTATTGATTTGTGGTCATGTAATTTATATTTCAGCTGATTTCAATTTGCTTTTTAAATGATTTCCTTGAACTTGTACATACCTAAATCTTTGCAACATACCATAAAATAAAGAGATTATCTAAGTATGTCCGTCCCCATTTCTGTTTCTCAGTTTACTTCTTCTAAAGTGTGAAAATGTTTTTCTAATTCAGTTTTTTAAGAGAAAATTTGATGTTTTTCAATCTAGTCGTCAAAAAATCGGTATTCGGACACTTACATCTCTACCGCTGGCTAATCCTTGAAGATATATAAATATAATATACAGGAATTGTAGTTCTTAAATATACTAGAGAAAAGTCCTCGACGGTATGTATCTATTGGGTCTATTCTGTAAGACATCCGTTAAAAATTATCGGACATTAATATTTGATGCTTTTAAAGTAAATTACTGTTCTGTAAGCTCAGCATTTAACGTACCTGATAAAATCCAATATTTAAGAGCACGGAACACGCTGTTTTGTATAGAAAGTGCTCACACTTGTTGAGTCTTGTGTTGATTTTAAGGTTATGTTGAAATAATCTGTGGCTACGATCTACTCCTTTCTTATCATATATTTGATTAAAGAAATTACAATTTAATGAACCTTGAAAATCATAGAAATCTTATTTGGTCTCTTAAGAATGTATTTGTCAGTTACTGTTTCATTAAATGGATAATGAGAGGTGGTGACAGAATAAGTATATTTTGTAGATTGACCTGAGACTGGTATTATAATAAAAACTAAATGTAGAATTTGCCTGGACTAGTTTGTTTTGGGATTTGGTTAATGTTGTCTTGTAAAATATATAATCAGAAGCGATAATTATAGAGAAGATGACAAATTTGTTTTAAGAAATGCTGAAAAACTTCAATATATTTCCAGAGAATTCAATTTCAAGATTGAATTATTGTTCTCTCGACACTCCCGTAAACAGAGTTGCAGGATTAGCATACAAAATTTGCGTCGTAAATGAAAAGCCTTTAAACATCGTAATAGCATTTGTTTGACAAAAGACTTCACTCAATCCATTCCAAATACGGAGACGAATCTGAATATTATGTGCTATCAACTAAGCGTTTGTGTCAATTAACTTGATTAAATACATAGAATCGCGAGAAACTTTATGTTATAGGGTTAAGTATACAGGGCAGGGATTAGATTTGGAGAAAAATTTGGTGATTTAGTATTTTAGTGACTAATAAAAGGGCGTGGTTTCAATTTGAAGAAAAGAACAGAGATCCCTGAGTCTATTTATCAATCGAATAACTCATTCATTGTTCAATAATGAAAATTTGATCTTGGAGGTTGAGTTTACAGACCGAACATACATGTTTTTTAGATAAATATGACAGTTCTGTAACCTTAGAGAGTTATAAAGTACCTAAGAACTTTTCGTTATTTATCACTATTTGCTGCATTTGCTCTCCATTTTGTACTTTGGAGTGTTCTTCTGTTAGTGCCGTACTCGTAATCGAGTGTTGGCAGCTTCTCTTCCTTGAAAGTGTTACCACAGACAAGGGGACCTACAGTTTAACGTGGATTCCGAACCACCAATATGTCTCAAGATAAATCTCAAGGCACACGATTCCAGAGAGCTGTACTCGGGAAATAATGCTCCCGCTGGTTTCCAGTTACCTTGCGAGAGGAGGATAATGCAATATGACAGTCAGAGATTCACAATCGCGCCCGCAATGGTCACTCGTCCAAACCGTTCACAAAGGATTGTGCTGCTTAACTTTGATGATCGAGTTTAGCCTCTTCTATAATTTACCTACGACCTGTCTCATATTCGTTGTTGTGGTCTTTCTTCCAATCTTTTTCTCCGTGAGATTTTTTGAGTTCTACATATGACCTACCTACCTCTGCATCCATATTGCATCAATTACTTATAAACTGCTAAAGCTTCACTGATATTCTTCTCATTTTTACAAATACTTCCGTACCTAGCATACCTCTTTCAGATTTATATGTATTTCGTAAAATTTGAATTGATAAGAATCAATTGATTATAATACTCTTATCTTAGTTGGTTATATTACATTCATCCTTAAAAATACTTGAATTAAATATATATATAATATAACAAACTCTTATTGTGATGGGTTTCATACAGCAGATATCAAAATTAAATACGAATCATAACCTACAATCATAAGAATTGGCATAGATTTCAATGATGTATCGATAAGGCAACTCAGATCGTAAAATGTCAATAAAAGTCTCTAATGACTTAGCTCATTTAACTAGACTAAAGAACAATGTTTTCATTCATAATTAAAGACTCTATTTTATAAGAAAATATTAGCTTGACTCAACTTAAATCATATTTTTATCTTAATTTATAACCCCAAAATTTTACATTTTCTTAAGTCCAACAATTGTATGATGCATACTTGAACATTATCATTGATTTTTCTATCATTCCATTATTATCTTAAATAAAGCTCATAATAGTTAATTAATTCAAAATAATGTAAATTTAAAATATATTACAACGTTCTATTCATTCCTCAATACAACCCTGTCTATTATAATTGTTTCAAATCGTTATTCATTTGAAATATTCCTCAATTTAAAATTACTTTTAGCAATTAAAATTATATTCAGCCAACAGATGTTTTTCTTTCTTTTTTTTTGTTGCAGTCTTCAGTGACGTCGCTTTCTGAGCACCAATAATAATTTATGACAAAACTTTGGTTGAAATTGACAAATATTTGATCAGTAGGTATAAATATCATGGAAGATAAGGAGAAAATGACAAGTGGGAAGGGGGCAGTCACCTACATCTTCTCCATGAAGAAGGATGAGATGGATGTCCCCCCAAAAGTATTAGGCAATTTTTGGCAGATACTGCCATGCTTTGTTGGTAAGCTTTTTATCTATTTTTGCAAATATTATCTACTGATTAATTAGCATAGTTCAAAGTGGCTCAACAGTTTCTGTTCAAGTGAAAAACGCATTTGGTAGAAGTGCTTTATATAGAAATCATGAATAAATGTCGTGATACTATTATTAAAAATTAAGGTATCAACTTGATAATGTTTACATTGAAATTTAAATATTATTGACCGAAGAATCAAACAGAGGAGGTATACTAAAATTCGACTGTTTGTCTGCATGTTTTTTTTATGTTCGCGCCTTGTACATAGATTTTCATAATTAATTTTTAATTTGATAGAGGACTATTGATTATTGATTGAAAAAGAATCGACAGTTAACATGTCCTTCCGCTCAATAATGTTTCCCAAAAGGGGTGGAGGGGACAAGTTTTTTCGAAAATCGAAAATTTAAGACGACACACTTAAAGAAGAGACTATATCCGGCAACGTTTAAACATTTTTCAAAAAAAAAATCCGTGTTACAACAGTAGTAAAGTCTGAAATATATATGTATCCACTATGTGGTGTTTTTTTTCGAAAATTGAAAATATGAGACGGCCAAATTAAGGAAGAGATTATATGTAGCAACACTTAAACTGGACATTTTTCAAAAAAATTTAGTGTTTCCGAGTTACAACAGTGTAAAAGTCTGTAATATATATATGTGTATTTAATATTTCATGACTAATGTTACACTTAAAATTGCTAAATAAATATTCGTTACAAAAAAATGGAGCGACTTTGGTGCACTGAAAAATAGAAAATAATATTAATTCTGATATCTACTTCTGAAGTGAGATTATGTTAACAAGCCTATTTTGCTTCACAAAAGAAGATAATTTTAACGTTAACTTGAATACAGAAAGTATGCTATTTTTTGACCGACGAACCCCGAACGGAGGAGGTATACAATTCGACTGTTTGCTTTTTTTTGGTTTGTGCGCGCGTTTTATATAGTAATCGTACTCCGATTTTAATGATTCTTAATTCATTTGAGAGAGGAGGCTTGAGAAATTGTCCCGTATTCATAAAATAGCAAATCCGAAGCCTCCCTCCATCCGAAAACTGTCCCCGAAGGGGGTGGAGGGGCAAATTTTCTCGAAAATCGAAAATCGGAGGTGGTATAATTAAAGATAGGACAATATCCGGAAACGTTTAATTTGAACATTTTTTCAAAAGACTTGCGGTTTTTGAGCAAGAGGCATGTTAAATTCTCAAATATGTGTATTTTTGCTATTTGGAGAGGGCGATTTCCATCGAAAATTTAAAATCTGTAGGTCCTATATGAAAGACCTAATTATTTGTTATAACATTTATAATGAACATTTTTTCCTAAAAGTTACGGTTTTCGAGTTACAGCGGTGGTAAAATGGTAACATCTAAAATAACTATGCGGATTTAAGCAGTGATGTTTCGAGATCTCAAAAAAATAATTACTACAATAATATACGTGAATAATAGGATAAGGACATTGGTATTAGTGAACGTTCAACGATCTTCGTGACTAATGTTATAGTCAAAAGTGTGAAACAAATAATTTCTACAAAAAATTGTACCAACTTTATTAGTTGGTGCACTGAAAAATACAAAATAATTTTAATTCTATTGGTGCTGGTACTTGTGAAGTTGGTGCCAAAAGTTATCAATCTAACTGCAACTGCACAACTTTAAAAGTAACAGCACCAATAGAATTAACATTATTTTGTAGTTTTCAGTGCATCAAATAATAACGTCGGTCCAATTTAAAGAAAATATTTATTTGACTGTGTGTATTATTGCACCAAGACATAAAAGGATATCGTTGTACTTCTGGCAAAGTCTTCATAAGAGCCAAATACTAATTACATCATTTCCAGGTATCTTTTGCTTGTGAAATTTCGGTCGATAAGATGGGCTAAAAGTTTTAAGGTACATTTAATACAGGTTCAAGTACCTACAGCTTTTCGAGATGGTAGATTTGGGGTTCACAGATGCGCTAGTGTTATGAAAATATCTCCAATAGAGATTCTACATGCTCTTACCCCACTGGGAGTGGAGGGATCTCTTTTGTTCGAAAATGGAAAATTTAAAACGACAAAATTAAAGAAGAGACCATATCCGGTAACGTTTAAATTCAAAATTATACAAAAAATATAGGTTTCGGAGTTACAGCAATGGTAAAGTCTGAAATATGTATATTTCTGCGATGTTTTGGAATCTCTGATTAAGCCAAATAAGTACCATCTTCTTTGGTATCATGAATGTTCGACGATTTTAATGAGATTATATTTGGATTATATTTGGACGTATTTTGTATTTTTCAGTGTATCAAGTAATAAAAACTGTCCTACTCTTTTGTCAAAAGGTATTTTTTACATTTTCATCACAATAATATATTACATATTTAATGGTAAAGCATTGATTATTCCTTCAAATTATATTACTATTCTCTGTAAGTTATTGATTTTGAAATCACTTTTCAATCTGTTGAATTTGTTGTCTCCTAGCTCTCATTTTAAGATACACATATGAAAAATAAATCTATCTCAAATATTTACTCAATATAGTTATTAGATTTTCATTTTATTGCTTGATACAATAGATTGAAGAGCTGGCGGCGGAGTTGATGCTAGTTTATTTAGTATGGTTAATGGAACCAGTCTATTAATGATATGGAAAATTGGCGTTGTTTTATCGAAATGTTTTTTTTAAGCATATAGTCATGTGTACAAACAATGGTTAAAGAATTTGCCTAAAATCTTTTGAAGGACATTATAATATCTAATATGTGTCTTGTTTGTGATGTTAAATCTACAATTTACACTTAAATGATATAGGTATCAGATGAGCAGGTGTAATTATTTTTTGTTTTATCAGTATCTAGGTGGGTATGCCATGATCGGCAAATCCAAAAATTGAATTATAATAAACTGTCAAAGATATTTAATGTGATGTGATGTGAATTTCATCAAAAGATTTGATGATGATTTGAGCCATTAGATGATGGTTGAAATCTTTGTTTATATTACCTCATCAAACAATGTGTTTCTCATATAATAATCTGTGTTTCTAATCCAGTTATTACCGAATAAATGTGTTTCTTAAATCAGGCAAAATTACTGTTCTCAAATCCAAGGATAAAAACGACTGAGATACGCTCTTTTTGACCGACTTCCCAAACAGGCAGGGCAGCAATTGTACCTAAAGTGTGAAATATATGTGTTGAAATCTTAAAATATAATTAGTTGATGCCATAAATATTCTTTACAAAAATTGGACCGACTTTATCAGTTGTTGCATTGAAAAATACAAAATAATATTAATTCTATTGGTGCTGGTTCTTTTGGAGTTGGTGCCTACAACAAAAACAACAAACTACAATGGCACAACTTCAAAATTACCAGCACCAATAGAATTAATATTATATATTGTATTTTTCAGTGCAACAACTTATAAAGTCTGTCCAATTTTTTGTAAGAAATATTTATTTCACATTTTTGAGTATAACATTAGTCATGAAAACTGTTGAACGTATAATACCCAAAAAGTTATAGGTAGGCTTAGCTCGTACTTGTTTTTTATTATTCAGAGATCTCAAAACATCGCGGGGCAAATATACACTTTACTTTACTGCTGTAACTCGAAAACCGTAACTCAATTTAAATGTTGCTACATATAATCTTTTCTTTAATATGGCCGTGTCATATTTTCATTTTCGAAAAAAATATTGCTCTTCCACATAGCGGAGATACGCATATAACATATTTCAACCTTTACCATTGCGAAACTCTTTTGAAAAAATGTTCAATTTAAACGTTTCCGGATATGATCCCCTTTCTAATTTTCAAATCTCGAATTTTTGATTTTCGAAAAAATTTGCCCCTTCCACATAGCTGAAACACATATTTCAGACTGTATCGCGGAAACGTATGATTATTTTTAAAAATGTCCAATTTAAACATTTCCGAATATGGAATTTTCATTAATTCTGTCGTCTCGGATTTTCAATTTCCGAGAAAATTTGCCCCCTCCACCTGTTTTTGGGGCGGTTTTTGGAGGGAAGGAGATTTTGGATTTGATTTTTCTCAATATGGGACCATTTCGCAACTCTTCTCTTTCAAATGAAACAAAATTCGTCTAAATCGGAGTACGTTTACTATGCAAAACCCGCAAACAGCCATAAAAAATAAAAAAAGCAATCTTACAACCGAATTGTATACCTTCTCCTTTTTTTGAAGTCGGTCAAAAAGTCTTCTTTCTATCGACCTAAACATCAAAAGTACCAGCACCACTGGTATTAGTATTATTTGGTATTATTCAGCGCACTAACTAATAAAACTAATTGTTGTTAAAAATCTAAGTTAGTTATACCATTATGAGGTTGACTGATTGATTCACTCCTCTAGTTTTCAAAATATTAACATTATATATCGATTTAGTATTCAGAGTATTCCTCCTCCAATGTCTAAAAAGAGGTGATAAATACCGTTTAATGAGGTACATCGTTTTTCTTAAAACTACAACGAAATAAAATAAACTA
This sequence comes from Crioceris asparagi, assembly GCA_958507055.1. Classification (NCBI taxonomy): domain Eukaryota; kingdom Metazoa; phylum Arthropoda; class Insecta; order Coleoptera; family Chrysomelidae; genus Crioceris; species Crioceris asparagi. The sequence continues at coordinate 7,129,938 of OY293826.1, forward strand.
CAAAAAAACTAGATTCATTGGGAAAATTTTTTTATTTTTCTGTCCATGAAAATAACTGATAAATTTGTACAAGTTTGTGTCACGCCAAATCATTAAAAATCTCAAAAAATACCTTTTATTCAATTATGCTGCAGTTTTAATCAAAATGCTCATAATGTGACATAATATATGTCTTGAAGTCAAGCTTAATTAACTCAGCTTTTTATCGACAAACCGCTTAGATTAGAGAATATTTTACGCTATGTTTATCAAATCACGGGGCATTATATCGAGCGATCCAAAAAAAAAATCATCCCCAGTAGGCCTTTGAAAATGAAAACATGTCTTGCTAATTGCAGATAAATGTAATTGCAGATGGTTCAAGGAAGAACACTCTCCCCATTTCAAATACGTACTACGAATTATTTTGTTTTTTTGGATCGCTTGATAGCACAACATATACTTTTTGACTTTATTCAGGCATTTATCTTATTGTCAACCGCAATGGCACTATTTATTTTAAATGAAGAGTAAATATTTTCGTTACATCATAACAAATTCTACATACAGAATAATAATAATTGTATTGTTCTGCAAATATTTTATTGTTCTAAACATAAACATTGACCATACTCAAGCTTCTGCAATTATTCATCTTACAATGAAATTAAACATGTAATTACAAGTAATGTAATAATATTTGCACAATTTATTATCTTACATGGAGGTCTTATCAACTTTCTAAATTGGTTCATATTTAAATTGTTTATCAAAATTGGCTTACTTGGATTAAGTATGGAATGGTTTGTTTAAATAAGTATTATAGAGCAGTTCGCTTGTCTTTCATGAAGAACATAAGTGAACATTATGATTCGAGTTAATCAGTCAAGGTAGCCCAATCATTCGTACTCAGTTGTAAATAATCAATATCTGAGAAACCGAGTTTTCTTTGGTAAATAAAGACAATTATGGGCATCACAAAGTCAAAGTGACATTTCAGAGAATTCAGATGAATACATTTATATTTTATAACTCAAGCAAAATATTTGTATTTTATGTTTCTGCATTATTGTTAATAATAAATGTTCCATAGAATTGCTTATTTATTCAATAGATGCTTTTTTTAATTATATGAATTTCCTTGAAGCATATAAAAAAGATTGAAATTCCATATCCTATTTCAAAATCGTCACGCCACTGATTTACTCCCCTCGGTTGAATGGATCCGTTTCTCATTTATGACAGACAGATTCAAAGAGTAATATTTATTGTTGATTCTATTACTTTTGAGGATACATACTGTACAACGTTGGGCCGACGACAATTATTATCAGGTAGTTGGTGTAAAAAATAAAACTCTATGGAATAATTGTAAAAACTCTATTTCATTCGGAATATAAAATTATTACTACCGAGGAACTGATATACAAAGGAGAAGCTCTTTAGACTTTCGAGAAAATTGTACTCCAATTATCCATTTTGTTTTGTACCCTTGTAAACTCCTTCTAGTAGTCTTATTTTTTAAAAATGCTGACTCGTGCGATCATATCCTAGGAGTGTTCTAATGCGAATACCAACATCAGTTACAGTTACACAGACCAATGACTGGAAATACTTTGAATTTCCAAAATAATAAGAAATTTTCAAAATTTTGTGACACTGGACTATGCATTGGGGCATGATTAGTCCCAGACTTTGGATTTAATAGAGCAAGAGCGGATTGTAGAAAACCTGACCGATCCAGTAACAGGATGAGTTGCTTTGGAAATGTTAGTTTCCACATCGAATATAAGGAAAATCAAGGTGGCTGGTCAGCCTCAATCACTCTTGTAACTATTTAGTATTTACTGAGTAGATATATAATTATAATCCACTACCATATATAATGGTGTAGGGCCTACAATCTTTTTATATTTGAAAAAAAAATCCTCAATTCTTCCCTGTCGTATGCCAGTCCAGTTGCTTCTTTCCAGTTCATCCCTCTCTTCTCCAGTAGTTGTGTGATTATTTTATCCCAGGTGATCCTTGGTCTGTTTTCATCCAATCTTCAACGTATTCTAGGGTTGGCTTTATTTCTAGATCTTTTCTTATACCTATCTATTAGGTAAATTTCTTATCGAAATGTACCTATTGCGATCGTTCACACTTTTGAATTTCGAAATAATTTCAACGGCATGTTGTTATTTGTCTATAAGTTAGTCCAAAAAAACATTTGGTTCAAAAGTTTATATATATATGGGATATTACGAAATTTGTTAACACGATAGAGGTCACAGTTTTGAAGGTATCAAGTTCAAATTTGCTACAAAAATCAATCTCTCAAATATCTCGGTCGAGTTCGTTCTTGGGCAATATCGGGTAAGTAGTTTCAAAATGGCGACCATTCAAACATTTAAAAAAATTATCAAAAAAGAGCCGTAGTGTACATATCATCAAAAACAATTTTAGGTTATAGATATAATCAGTACCTACAACTTTTGTACAAAGCAATTTTTCATAAAATACACAGGTAAAACAATAAAAATTAATAAAGAAAAATAACAAATACTGATAAAACATGAGCACTCAATATAAATTTGATGTGATTGTATATTTTCTGGAGATCTTAATATAGACCCTGATTTAAAAAATACAGTATATTTATTGAAAAGAAATAGACGAAAAAAAAATTCTGCCTTGAAGTGGAACTCGAACCCTGTCTGCTTTATATTCAACAACCAAAACAAAAACCTCTAACCGCAAGGCTATGATACATACGACAGTTTTATGTAATAACATGTAGGTACACCAATGAAAAAGTTGTTAAAATTTCAATTCAATGAATTTTGAAAAATTTACCTTTCCGCTGACTACAGGCCATCGGTTTTTTTTTTAATTCTGTCTCTTTTGGTGACACCTCTAACTCTTCTTAAGTACCGCATTTCCGCCTCCTGTATCTTAATTTTCTGCGGCTTTGTCAATTCCCATGTTTCACAACCAAAAGTAAGTCCTGGTCAACATATTGTTTTAAAAACTTTGATTTCTGTATCTCTATTTATGTCATTTTTGTTTATGATTTTTTTGTTCAATGTGAAGTAGAGCTTATTGGCTTTTTGTATTCTGGTGTTGATATGTATTTCTTGTTTCCCTTTTTCGTCTAGAGTTACTCCTAGTTATTGGAAATGATCTACTTATTCTATTTGGTCCCCATCTATCACTATCTTTAGCTTTTCTATATTTTCTCCAACCATCATGACTTTGGTCTTATTCTTATTTACTCAAAGCCGTGTTCCATATGTTTAAATTCATTTGCAGGTCTTTATTTTTAATAATATCATAAATATGATAAACAAAAGCCGCCTGAGGCTCCCTCCCTGTCTTAGTACTGTACTGGTTGTATATGTTTCTGAGGCTAGATTGTTTCTAATTACTGAGTTTAAGTTGCCTCTGATTTTTTTTACTTTAGTCTTATAATCTTTCCGCTTAATTCTCGGTCCTTCAGAATTTTCCATATTTCACGTCTTTGTGCCGAAAAGATATGAAATATATTTGGGCGGCCCGATAAATAATGATCCACTACTTTGGCGCCCTACTTTTTTAAATAGTTTTTTGGTCCACTGCTGGTGTACTTATCGATTAACAGTATCAAACTACGAATAAATTCAAGGTTAAACATTTTTATAGTATATATGACATGGACTTATTATTTCACAAGATATAGTAGTCGGTGATCATCAAGAGTATGTTATATAATAAACAAGTACGATAGGTAATCTGTTGACACTAATCAATTCCGATTTCAATAATTATTGTCAACTTTTGAATCTACCTGTAACGTACTGATTTCCAAAATATTTTATTTCCAATTTACCTTATTCATAATTCATAGACTTATATATTTATCACAAGAATATTTTGATACGTAATTTGCTTGCTTGATTTCAGCTACTCTATCATGCATTCCTTTCGGCTTGATGTTGGGTTGGCCTTCACCATCAAATCCCATTCTCTTGGCCACCGATTCGGAAATACCCATCACCATTGACCAGAGTGCCATGATAGCTGGTTTCCTGATGATTGGCAATACGTTGGGTACTCCAATTTCAGCCAGAAACTGCCTACCTGTCAAATATGGCATACTCTTGGGCATGTCGCTTATGATAGGAGGCTGGATTGTCATGTGGCAGGCTTTCAATCTGTCCGGGTTACTGGGTAGTCGTCTGCTTGTTGGATTTGGTCATGGATTTGTGGCTGGGCAAGTTAAGATTTACATCAATCAAATGTGCCCTGCCACCTTCAAGGCAACATTTATCAAACTGATGCATTTGCAAACATTTGCTGGTCTCATTATGGTTTATTCATACGGGGGTTTTGTTAGTTTCAGACAAACATCAATTATTTCCATTTGTATAAGCTTGTCATTATTTTTTGTATTGTTATTCCTGCCATCGAAACCCCAAGATGGGTTTAAGCTTAATAAAGAATTATTGAGAAATATGAATAATATATTTGAAAGATCAAATGAGAAAGCATTGAATGTCGAAGAGACATTCAATAGAGTACCTGATCAGTTAGGATTGTGCGATTTGTTTAGAGCCATCTTCAAGAATGGTAGCTTTCGATCAAAGTTCCTGTTATTTGTAGTGTTTATTTTCTGCCAACAAGGCAGTGGGCTTCCTGCAACAATCATTTACACTCAGATCCTTTTCACAAGGTCCCATTGTCCAAATCCAGAGTTAATAGCTATATGTTATGTGATAGTATTTTTTATTGCAAATGTGATAGGTATTTTTATCTCATCAAAGTATAATAAAGGAAAAATATTGTTGTTCTCTTCTGTAGCTGTATCGATAGTTTTAGTATTGAAAATTTTAGTTATTAATTATAGCTTGAATGAAAATTATTGGAGTTATACTTCAGTACCTGTGATGTTTGCTTATTTAATTTTACATACAATAGGACTTGGAAATATTCCATTTACTTTAATTGAGGATTTTTTTCCATTAGAATATAAAACCGCGGTCGTTCACTTCTTTATAATGCTACATTCTGTATTAGCATTAATAATTACGAAGATTTTTCAACTTTTAATAACTGTGTACTTGTTTGATACACCATTCTATTTATTTCTAGCTTTTAGTTTGATAAGTTGTATTTTTGTGTATTATTTTCTTTTACCAAATAAGACTGAGCAACATAGAAAAGTCGAAATAACTGTGAAAAGTTGACTTGAATAAATATTTATTTATTATATGTATATATAATTCTTACTTTGTTTCTTTAATGTTTACTTACTTGTTCCATATGATGAGCATTTTTCCAAAGACTATAAAAAAATCTCATAATCAATTTATAGAAAAATGATCAGCTTCTATAAGAATCTCCTTGCAGCAAGTAAATAAAGTTATTCCGGAAATTATGCTTATGATTGCGCAAATAAATAATAGAAACTAATTTATTCTCATATTATACAAATATATTCATAAATATTAAGTCTTAAACAATTTGAAGGGGTTCTTCTACTTGATCTGCTGCCGTTGATTTGATGTCTTGTAAATCGTTTTTATTCTTGAAACGATCCCAAGTGAACTCCACAGACCACATAATCACTGTCAATAATGTTGCGGTGTTTATGATCAGGATACATGTTCCATAACTTCCAGTTAAATCTCTAACCAAGCCTTAAAATAAAATATATTCCAGATTATTGATTACAATGATAAGCAGTAGGTAATATAAATAGTGAGGGACACGGGCGCATGTTAAGTACCGGTATAATTACCATTTTATGGTTGGTATGTTTAGAGATATTAATAATACCTTTAAATTAAGTACACTTAATTTTTAGTCGAAAAGTTCATATAAAGGTTTGTTTTCAAAAGCTTGGTTTGCGATATACAGGGTTGTTTTATTTTTATTAATTTTTTTGGAATTATTCAAAAACCGTTTGTGATATTAGATTAAATTCCCGGGTAAAATATTGTGATATAAATACGTATATTTTGGGTATTTTTTAATTTAACCAGTGGCGTAGATATGGGTATGTATTGGTACAATTTTAACCAAAAAAGTAGTACGCCACTGTTTTTTCGCAACTTTATACAGTTCTTCTTGAGTCTGACCTGGATAGAAAACACTTATTTTTTTAGATGACCCCATAAGTAAAAGTCTAAATTATTCAAATCAGGTGATCTAGGTGGAGAAAACTGAGGTCCACCACGACCTATCCAGCGATTTTCATAATTTTCATCTAGGAATTGAACTAAAATGGTGAAATGAGCCGGAGCACCATCATGCATAAACTACATTTGTTGGCGCGTTAAAAGCGGAATTTTTTTGAAGTAACATATGTACATGATTTTGAAAGAAATCGGGGTAAGAATTTCCATCAACACGTTAAGTGAAAATTGTTCCTAAAAATTCGATTCTCTTGAGGCGTGTGGGTTTCTTCGGCACACTTATGATTATTATGGAAATTTCTTCTTTCTTCCCTGGAAACATTCGCTTCATCAGTAAAGAGAAATTTTTTTTCAAATTGATGATTTTCAAAAGTTTTTTGAAGATACCATCGAGAAAATTCCATGCAGGGTGGAAAATCTTGTGGTAGGATCACCTACCTGAACTCTTTGAATTTGGTAAGGATACAACAAATATTTTTTATTTCCCATACTATTACGTAGCACACATTTAAATGCCCGTCAGTTTTTCTGGTACTAGTTTCTGGATAATTTTCGATTTCTTGTAAAACAGCCTCTTCAATCGCCGGTGTTCTAACCCTGAGAGTTCTTCCCTCGGACGAGTTGCGTTGAAAAGTTGCATTTTCAGACAGGCGCTGGTGAATATTTTTAAACGTTCTACTATCGGGTATGGAACGATCAGCATATCTTTCGTAGTAGATACGCTGGACTCATTTAGCATTACCATCAGCAAGACCGTAAACAAAATGAATATCGGCCTTCTCAGAATTCGAATAATTTTCCATTTTTTAACTAAAATATTGGTTATGACAAATGGAAATAACCAACCAAACTAATTAGTCAACAAAGTAGCACTTATTACTCGTGAATGAGACTTACTAACTTGATTTGATATAAAGAGTTTACTCAAATACTCAAATTGCCGAAATCCTTGTACTAGTTTTTAATTATTATCTTTAAAATGATAGGTTCTAGGGCAAAAATACAAGAAGCTTTTTTGTTTAAAATTAAATGGTTATCAATAATTTTTAAAGAAAGTTGCGAAAAAACAGTGGCGTACTACTTTTTTGGTTAAAATTGTACCAAGGCATACCCATATGTAGGCCACTGATTAAATTAAAAATTATTTTCAGTTAAAAAAATACGTATCTGTACCACAATATTTTATCCAGGAATTTAATCTAATATCGCAAACGATTTTTGAATTATTTCAAAAAAACCTAAATATAAATAAAACTTTACAATACCCTGTATATCGGAAACCAAGCTTCTGAAGACATACTTTTATTTGAAAATCACCCATTTAAATAAGTATATGACATTAATTAACATCCATTTGTTAGGCCAAAAATAAAACGATGTAATAATACTTACCAATAAGTGGTCCTCCAATCAATATCACCAATCCATTGGTGATCATTTGTATACCTGAAGCAGCAGCAAGTCGCTCAATTGGGACATAACTGGGTATAATTAAATACATGTATACGGTACGAATACCTTTGAGGGCACCCAAAACTGATGCCACAATTAATAAATATATTGTACTTTTCAATAGGTACATCACTGAAAAGATAAAATAGAAAGTTCAGTTTTAAGGTTAGTATCACATGGTTGATGAAAAAATGTGTCTCCTTCGAATCACTGTTCAAGTTGATCCGCTTTTTTTAATATGTTCTGAAAACTCGACTTGCTTGCAGTCTACCAGTGAAACGATCAGTAAAATTTGATTTTAATAATAAGCTGAAATGATTTCAAGTTTTGCCATCGCCATATTTTGACACTCTTATTGGTAAACGCTAACCTACATTCTTCTTCGTCACGATTCTAACCTAAGAAATAATATTGAAGTCTTACCAGATCGCACGAGTATTAATCCTAATAACGCAATAAGGTATATCATTCTTGGCGATTTATCCAAGCAGTCTCCAATGTAGGGGGCCATGAATCGAAATGCTATATCAGCAGCTCCGACAATCGATAGGAAATCACTCACTTGAGTTAGATCCATGCCATATTCGCTGAGTATAAAAACGGTTAAAATGGAAAAATTCAATTCGGCAAAAACAGCTACAGAGATTCCCAACATAATGTTGCAATACACTTTGTCTTTCAGCAGCTCCAAATCGAAAATTGCCACTATCCTCTGCCACAGTCGCTTCCATCTGGGTTGTTTTTTCTTTTTCACGCTCAGTTCATTGTAAATTTGCTCATCGGCTCTCAGTGAATTATTATCGATGGGTTTCTCATCGAAAATATTGTACGAGCTTTCCAAATTAATAGTAGAAGCACTTGCCCACCATTGGTATTTGGTGCGGGATGTTTGTTTAACTAGAGACGGTATCCTTACTGCAATAACACAAAACTACATTATTGATAATTTTGGATGTTGATCATGTGATCAGCTGGTTTAACCTGATTGCAATGATATCATGCTCGAGCCCATAAGAGCTGAATCGATTCCATAGAGGCCGGCTCCTTCTTGCTCGAAAAAGGAGTTGCTGGAATCTTTGCGGCCATACCGCATGCGGTCCATTTGGGAAACTGAAACCAATTTTAAATTAGATGGCAGTTTCAACTTGGATGGATACCTTTAATTTTTAAGAATATTGAGAACCTAGTAAATTGGGTTATCCATTAATTTCCGAAACCTTTTTGTATTTTGTTTCATATTCATTGAATCAATATAAGAAAAATAATAAAAGTTGAATGTGTAATGAGTTAAAGAAAAAATCAGATTATCTGAAGTGACTGAAAAATTGAAAAATCACGTCACTTTAAAATGACTTAATGCTTATAGCTAATATAAGATATTAACTATTTTCTGAAAATTTTGACAGATAAATAGCAACATTTAAAAATTCATATCTCTGAGACTATTTAAGATTAAAAGTTGAAATTTTCATGGACACTACTCACTATCGAATAATATGTTATGGCTAATTTATATGTCCTTGATATTATACAGGGTGTGCTCAAAACATATTGGTATAAAATTTAGATAAAATCAGTTATAACTCTTTTTTTAAATAGGACAGTATAATTTTGACGCTGCCGATGGAAATATCGGATAATTTTATATAGGAATAACTGAATTTCTTATCGGCAAACACTACAACAACATAAAAAATTGTTAAGACACGAATTTTGCTCTTCTAGCGACCGTTTTCTAAGAGAAGGCATCCCGAAAGAGTTTCTTTTCGACGTCTTCAAGAGAGATTTAATCAAAATGGTTCGAAGTGTTATAATAAACAATTGAAAGAAAAACAACAAGATATGAGCATAGTCTCAGTAAGGAAAATTATGAAATCAAATTTTTATCAAAGTTATCATCCTATCATACAGCAATATCCAATACTTCAAGGTAGGGTGTAATTCAGTAACTGGGCTAGGAATAAAACAAAAAATGAATGGACGAGTCCACATTCTGCAATTTTGCTCAACCAAATAACTTTACATAGATAGGTCTGAGAATCCACATTTTATTAGAAGACTCGATAGCCAGCATCGGTGGAGAGTAAATGTCTGGGAAAGAGTTAACAGTGGTAGGAGCATATTTTTTGATCAAAATTTTAATTGGCAGGTCTATTTAAACTTTTTGCAACAAGAACTGCCCAATCTTTTAGAAAATGTCCCATTGAATATTTTGAGAAGAATGTGGTACCAACAGGATGGTGCTCCAGCCCATAATTATATAGAGTAGTTAGGTCATTTTTAGATTTAGAATTCGGACAGAGGTGGATTGGTTTAGGAGGACCAGTTCTATTTCCTCCTAGATTACCTGATCTTACACCTTGTGATTTTTTCTTGTGGGGCTATGTCAAAGATATTTTATACCAGTGGCCCATCACAGACCGAGACAATATGAAAATTCGTATTACCATTGCATTCAGGTCAATTACACCTGATATGCTGCAAAATACGAAAACAGCATCTATTAGATGCGTCAAATTATGTATAAATGCAATTGGTAACCACTTATTAGGCTAATTTAAGATTAAATTGATTCAATTCTTTTCTGTTTTCATTTAATTAATTTACCATTACTTGAGTTCAGTTTACTAAATAATTGTATGTATACGATTGATTATTTAATTAACAAACTGACAACTTAATTTTAATCATGAATCCAAGGCCTACCTGATTAATTTATAAAATTCTATTAAATAATTACAAAATAGTAAATATTTCCGAAAAATCATTATGAGGCCTAGTTAAGTGTTCAGTTATTCCCACGTAAAATTATCCGATCTTTCCATCGGCAGCGTCAAAATTATACCGTCGTTTTGAAAAAATGAGTTTTAACTGAATTCATCAAAACTTTATAAGAATATGTTTTGAGCACAACATGTATAATATCAAGGACATATAAATTAACCGTAATATATTACTCGATAGTGAGTGGTGTCCATAAAAATTTCAACTTGTAATCTTCATTAGTCTCAGAGATATGAATTTTTAAATTATTCTATTTATCTGTAAAAAATTTCAGAAAATAATTGATAATTGATATCTCTTTGGGTTACGCTCATAAAGGTAGAGTATTTTAATATTCTAATCTATTTGGAAACTGGAATCCACTAACCAAGCCATGAATCGAGCGAATTGAATTTAAGGACAGAAGGAAGTAATTCCATATACTACCCGAAAAATCAATCCCATTTTGTTGTAGTTTTTTACCATTCTTGACGTGCTCTCGTCTGTTTTTTTTGTATGTGTTGCTCACGTGAATTTTAAACCAACTTTTTAACTTTGTAACAGAAACCTGAGACAATGTAATTATTGATTATATTAGGCACTGTAGCTTCTGGATACGTTCACAGAATTACAAAACTTTACCCCTGCAAGTAATACATGGTGTTATAGAAACTCGAACACATGCATGTAACTTCTGATGAAAATATCGACATTCCAAATAAAGGACATTTCGATGATGTTTGAAGTTATCGTATAATCCTGACAACGAAAATTGAACTTTCAGTTGTTGCTGAAAAATCCTTTACTTACATGCCTTAGCCGCAGCAAACCTGGACGTCAGTGCTGGCACCGTGTGATACACCTCCTCCTCATGTTCCGAATCATATCTCGGTATTTCCGGACTCACTTCCTCTGCCACATTATTGGCTGTTTCTCTGTCCCTTCGCTTCAAGTCCTTCATCTCATCGATGTTGATTTTGATGGCATGATTTTCGACAGGTTGCAGCAGACTGGCAGCTATAAAGGAGTGCGCACACAGCCCTGACAAAATCAGTGTGACACCTCTGACATCGTAGTATTCCATTAGAATGTTGACGATTTGTGGATAGAGTATAGGTCCCAGGCCGGATATGGCCATTGTGATGCTCATAGCTTTGTCTCTTTTATCGTGGAAGTAAGAGTTTAGGGCGAGACTGTGTGATGAAACTGTCAATCCCACGCCAAGTGCTGGAAAGTGAGAGTTACGTCTTGCTATAGACATGTAGGAATCAACTTTTTGAACTAGTTGTTGTGTAAAAGTCAAGAAAATCCTATAAATACTGATTTTGTGGGAGAGATTAGATCTACTAATGGGCGTCACCTTTAAAAAATTGGAATTTTGCCTGGATGATAGAGTATGACGTCACTTCCAGTTCATGTCTTAAGGGACATATTACATCAAAACGAATATTTTTTTGTACTGCATATGAATATAGGAGCTACCTCAACTTCTCCATTATGCTGCTTTATTAATCTGATATATTCTTCATTGTTGTTTAGAGTTTTTTTTCTTCTGCCTAGTGAATCAGGCTACCGATATTTTATTGCCAATAACCATTTGATATTACCGCAACTGATGTCATCCTCTGTCATCTAGGTCAAAATGAAGAAACTATTAACTCACAGAAAGTCATCTAGATATGTATGTTATTTTTAGGAATTTTCGACAACGGTCTGTTGGACTATTTGTTATAGAGACTTCAAAAAAAGTCATCAAAAATTGATAAGATCATATTGCTTCTATGGGTGCCTAACTGGAATGTCTCCGAAGGTAAATTTTCTAGAGGATAATGATTTCTCCTTTTTAGTGACGGTAAATTGAACGATGTTATCTGAAAAGGCCTATTTAGGAATGTGTGAAAACAACATCATTTTCAGCTAGGTTTAGTTTCCATCACTAATGAAACAATCGAAAATGTGCAATGAATGTTTTTTCACAAAAAATAGGATCGACAAAAATTTCAAAATAAGGTTAATTTTACACCAAATTGAAAACTACTAGGATCAATAGAATTAACCTTATTTTAATTTTTTCAGTACATCAATTAATAAAGTCGGTCAATAATATCTACGTATATGTTTTATTTTTACGATATGTTCAATTCTCTTGACTGTAAAATGATATTAGGATTTATTTCTAGAATCTTATTTAATTTGCGCAAATATTTCAAAACCATTCTTGAAAGTGCCTTTAAATGTAGAATGCAAAAATGAAAAAATATATAGGGTGTTTCATTTCAAAAATATACCAATATGTCAAACGATAATGACGTGACAAACTGACGTAATACTGGATAGGATGGGCGGTTTGAAAAAGACGTATCTCAGATTTTTTTTTTCTAAATATGCACAATAATTGAAATAATGAATTTATTCCATTTGGCTGTTCCACACTGTATACCACAAATAGATGTCTTTTTTATTGTTAATGCGCTATTTACAAGGTCACATTAAAATAAACAATATTTGCTATCAACATAAAAATTGCTGAATAGTCATTGGAATAAATATATTCCCTACCTCAAGAGAATATGGGGAAATACCATAGATCAGTAAATTACAGCATTTACTACTAATATCATAAATATATTTGAAGAACGCTTCTATAAGATTTACAATTAATATACTTGATTATGAAACATTATCGTATTTGATAGCATACGGTAATTAAATAAGTTACCAAGAAACTGCTTATTATATTTGTTTTTATTCTTTTAATTCTGGTAATTGGTAATGGCTATTATTAGAAGTTAATGGAAGAGTAATATGTCAATTTAATACAATTAATAACACAAAAAGATACTTTAATTAAATTACCTACTAAAAAATGCGTTTTGCTTTGGTTATGTCAAAGGTTAAAATATGGAGTTCAGTGAACTCAACCTAAAGATCTGGAACGGCCGAGGGAGATATGTATTTTATAGGATCCCGTTGGCAGTCCAGCCCGTTAGAGTAAATGAAAAAAATCTGCGCTTCTTATGTGTTTTTGTGTTTAATAAGGGACCAAAGCAGAGATTATGAAATTATTGAAAACGCTATAAGGTAAGGGCCTTATTATGGTCGTCCTTAAAATGACAGCTAAGCATCCGCACTAAAAAAACTAATAAGGGAACCATAATAAAATACTGCCTTCCTCTATTTACGACTAGTTACCGTAAGTATTTAAGGTGTTTTTATTTGCCTTATTGAACGAACTTAACCTCACAAAAAAACATGATTTCATTATAACCTTCCAATATTTGGATTGTTTGTGTTAAAATAAGCCAAATCACTTTTAAACAAAAAATCAAAGACGCAGACAAAAGTATTAGGCTAGCTATTACTGCTTTTTATCCAGAGAAACTGTTAATTTGAAGAGTGCGTTCCAATAAGTCTTTATTTTGTAGAGAAATAAGGTTAAGACCTTATTAAAATAAGGCAACCCCTTATAGTGCCTCATGTAAAAAATATATATCCAGTAACTCCCTTATGTCCGTTGTATATTTTGACCTAATCTCAGCGGTGCTTTGACTTCTTCCGACACATCTACGAGTCATATGTGTATTTGATCATTTCTAATAAGAACGACTGTCTTACAGTTGATTTAACTGTCATGAAATAAAAGCATAGAGGTTAGAAGATTTTGCCATATTTGAAATGAATACTATTTCAATCATATTGTACCTACCACCGATGATGTAACCCAATGCGGAATTGAGTATTTGCTAAGGTAATAGTATTATCTATTTATCTACTGTTGATTAAAGTCATTTATATTTTAACTTGACTATTTTAACAAGTTTTTAATAAAAACAGTTATAATATTATCTCTCTAGAGCTTCAATAATTTCTGAAATTTTTTTCGATTTGCAATTTTCTTAAAAAAATTCGCAACTTAGAAAAAAAATTACGAAGAATAATTCAAGCAGACGTCAAAATCAAGCATCGAATTGGTTTAAAACAACAGGTATAAAATTTTCACTCATTAATTTTGCGACCGAATTATTTTCCGAAAAATTCAGATTATTGTCATAGCAACCTGTCAAAATCAAAGATTGACTTATTTAGATTAGATTGACTTGAGTCTTATAATATATCAAAGGCTTACATGTCAAGAATCCATAGCATAGAACATACGCTGTCCAAGTTTGTGTGTACGCCATAGATAATACTCCAGTGAACATGAAGAGGGCACCCACAAAAGATACTTTCCGAAAACCAAAATTATTCATCAATGGTCCATTGATCAGTCCAGTTAACATGCCAATAGCTGAGTTTATGTTTATGATTATTGAAGTTTCGTATGCAGATAGTCCCAGTTCTTTGAATGGCTCTTGGATGACCATACCGAATGTCAGTCCCATGGGAATGGCAACAAACTGAAAAAAGAAAAAGTGAATTGTATTATAGTAATGTTCTAATTGAAAAATATTTAATACGAAAAAGTATTTCTGAGAAAAGCAGCATTATACGCAGAGCATCAGAAATAAGAACGGTGAAATAATAACAGAAGAAAGAGATGTTATGAAAAGATGGAGAGAGCAGGTAGTTTATGGAACTACTTAGTGAAACAAAAGAAGTGTAACAAATGGAGCAAACTGAAATACTACAACAAGAAGAGGAAAATGAAATAATCATGGAAGAACTAGAACAAGTAATAAAGGACCTAAAGAATGGTTTGTGAGCTTATGAATCAACTCTTTATCAGCAGATGTCACAACCGGTTACTATTCCGTCAGTTTAATTCAGGCAGTTGATTATGAGTTGTACTGTATAAACAATGCTCTTGTCCAGAATAAAACTTATCCTTGACTGCAAGTTAGGATATAAGCTCGAATTATGACTAGTACCCGAACTTCGAAGAAAACCCCGACATATTTTTCTATTTGTAGAGACGAAAAAGATAATCTTGATAAAACTCGATCACTCTTATAATTTATTTTTTATAAGTTTTCATAAAAAAAAATTTATCTTGCCAGATATACTTTAGATTAAAATATTTTATCATTATCAATCATAATTTTATGTTTTACCGCTATATAATTATATTGTTTGTTATTGTTGTTTGTAAGTTTTTTGAATATATGTAGCTGTATATATATGTAGTTGGTATGTAAATGGTGGATATTTTGAACAATTTTTATTTTATACTCATTTCTATTCATACTTTTGGCCGACGAGCCCAAACGGAGGAGGTAGTATACAATTCGACTGTCATCTCCTTTCCTTCCGAAAACCGCCTCCGAAGGGGGTGCTGCGGACAATTTTTCTCGAAAATGTGGAGGAAGCGATTTCTTTCAAAAATTGAAAATCTGTGGCAACCAAATTGAAGACCAGATTATTTGCAGCAATATTCATATTTAACATTTTTTCCATTGAGTTACAGTTTTCGAGTTACAGCAGTGGCAAAATATGTAATATTTGTATTTCCGCGACAAAGTTTGTAGATTTCTGAATAATAACAAATACAAGCAAAACTGCACAACTTCATAGGTAAAAGCATCTACAGAATTAATATTACTTTTTATTTTTCTGTGCATCAAATAATAATATCGACCAATTTTTAAAAAAATACTTTTTACCGGTAACCAGTAGGTATACAGATTAAAATTTGAAACTGTTATCTAAAACCAAAGTAATCGATTAATATCTCTAACCATCGAAGTAGTATCTGTTATTACTTAATTATCTTTAATTATCACACTAGTATAACGTATCATAAAAATGATAATGAACACGTTAAATGTTTGATCACTTGAGTAAGCAGTGATCACCTGTTGAATGAATGTTTGCATTTCATGAAGTACCTAGTTGTGATTTAAAAACTGAATACTTATAAATATATTTTATTAGATAGAGAAATGTTCCTTTGATAAATCAGTTTAATTAAAATTCAATGCAGAAATTCATAAGATATTTTAGCCGAAGGACTAATAACTAGGACTCATTTCTTCGACATTTTATTTATTATGTACCTATATATGTATATGATAGATTGTTTGTTGTTATACAAAAATATAAAAACCTTCAAACGGAATCATATAATGCTAAAGTTAAATGAATCTTAAAAATATATATATATATATATATATATATATATATATATATATATATATATATATATATATATATATATATATATATATATATATATATACCTATTATTACCACACATTTGGAAAGCAATGGCAACCTACCACGAGTATTCTCCTTAGTAAAGCCTCTGAATTAGGCATCATTTCCATACCATCGGTAAATGTCTAATGAATATGTGAAAATGTTATCTCATATTCAATTATTATTTAGAAATCAATTTACAGGGTGTCCCACAAGATAATCTCTGTCCCTCAAGCTCGAATGATATTCTATTAAGAAAAAAAAATTAATACGAAGTGCTTTTGTTTTTAAGGGAACTTTTATATTATATACCTTTCACGTATGCAGGGTGCAAGTTTTCCATGGTCACGAATCAACTCTTAAAAATTAAATGGGACACCCTATATATAATTTTGGAAATAGATTCCTCATAAGAAATAAGAGTGACTTTCAGTAAGATTTCTCTCGTGGTTTAGTAGACGATTTTTTTAGACGTATTTATTTAAGGTCATGGAAAAAATATGAGTTTATCATATTTGGTTAATCTGCCATTTTTGTGTTAAGGACAATACCTCAATATATAACTCTAGTTGTTTTCTTTGGCGAGAAATTATACAGGGCGATGTTAGAAATTGATCACCTATTAGTCGATAATTTTAAATTTTAGAAAATATAGGCTATTAAATAAATGGATGCAATAAAAATACCTTTCGTTTAAATTTAATGAGGAAATACGCTACAAATATTAGCAGAGGTCGCTGGGCCAGATTTGACCG
The DNA here is from genome assembly GCA_958507055.1 of Crioceris asparagi. NCBI lineage: Eukaryota > Metazoa > Arthropoda > Insecta > Coleoptera > Chrysomelidae > Crioceris > Crioceris asparagi. The sequence goes on from OY293826.1 coordinate 7,147,180, forward strand.
CCCTAGACATTTTTCTCTGGGGAACATTAAAGAATAAAGTCTCTAAAAATAAACCTTAAGATGTTGATAGTTGATGATCTCAAAAATTGAATAAGAGAAGAAATTCAAAATGTCAATGAATTTGCTGCAAAAAGAGACGTCCTAAGAAAACTAAAAGTCATCTACACAACTTGTATTATTGCCCATGTAGCACATTTACTTTAATTTTCCGTTTTGTATTAGATAAATTGTTTGTTTCGTTTCTTTTTACATAATAAATAATTCGTAATTAAATTTTCACTATTAACTCCAAATTCTTGCTAATTACTTAACAGTGCAAAAAATTATCATATTGGTAAATGTCAAAACATTTTTTTATTTGTTAAAATATCGTAAGTTGTTGAAATAAAAGATCTATTTTAGCGATCATAGGGGGGTATTATTTTCTCATAAAATACACACATTTTAGTTAAAATTATAAACTACAGTTTATTATGTTGAAAATCCACTACAGTTAAAAATATTTGTAACTTATTTCTTGATTAAAGTTAAACGAAAGATATTTTTTATCGCATAAGAATGTTTAATAGCGAATATTTTCTAAACGGATTGGTATAGGCTATTTTATACAAAGTTACCTTCATTTTTGTGAACATTCGAAATCCACAATGATATACAGGTTGTTTCATTTCAAATTATCGACTTATAGATGATCTAGATATATATATCCTCATCGGATCAAATTCTGTCATCACCCTGTATAATTTCTAACCAAAGGGAACGGAACAACTAGAGTTATATATTGTGGTATTGTCTTTAATATGAAACTGACAGATTCAACAAATATGATATACATAGGTATATATTTTCCTAAAACCTTAAATAAATACATTTTTAGCAAAAAATAGATAAAACGCCTATTAAATCCTAAACCACGAAAGATAGCTATTAACTGAAAGTCACTCTTATTTTTTATGAGGAATCCATTCCCAAAATAATATATTGAGTGTCCCATTTAATTTTTAAGACTTGATTCCTGACCATGAAAAACTAAGCACCTTGTATACGTGCAAGGTATATAATATAAAAGTCACCTTATAAGCTTTGTATTTAACTTTTCTTCTAAATAAAATATATTTCGAGATAAGAGGATAGAGGATCTGATGTGGGACACCCTATACAAAAAATAATGATATCCATCATAATTATACTCTGTGATGATATATCAAAACTAAAGTATGATTCTCCTGTTTGTTATTACAGTACTCACCTCAAGTTTGACAATATTAATATGTCGGTATATCTTTTTCATATTACATAACAACAGATTTTATATTCAAGTAGGTAGCAACATATTTTTATTATTATTAACACTTTGATGACAAAGCACATATATAATTACATTTAATATATATAATCAAGGTCATCTCTTCGAAAAATTCTCGCGGCTACATTGTTGACTTTTAGATTCTAATCTTTTTTAATATTAAAAGATGTAACTGCCACAAAAATGTAAAAGAGCGAGATGCCTTCGATTTTGTTTGACATCAAGTGACGAGTTTGACATAATGTTTATCTTTATCTCCTGATGTCTAAGGAAAAATGCTTGTTTCCAATTTTGTAGGTATTCGCCACATATAAAGGTACGCAGATGAAATATAAATCAGTTTTATTAAATAAAAGTGAGAAGATCCCATCATTATTCATATCTACGTGGGGAATGTTATCTCAGAGATATCATTTGAATGAACTCTCTTAAATAAACATATTATATCATTCAAAGTTCTTTATCTTTTGAATTATGTAATTGTTAATGGCTTGTATCTAATATTAATGATAATATCAATTTATAATCAATAAATAATACTTAATAAGTAAATTGAGGATCCTAGTTCGAAATTATATCTGTTTATTAGGTAAATTTCTTATAGAAAAGTACGTATTGCAATCGTTCGCACTTTTGAAAAAAAAACACCGGCATAGTGTTAAATGTCAATGAAAAAGAGTAAAATGTTTATATAATGTTTTCTTATTGACTGTTTCAATATTTATTAAAATATATTTTCCAGGGATGTATTCATTTAATATACCTACCTATAAAATTCTTCTTCGGTCGAGCTTTCGAGAATGTTCATTTTCTTCGTCAGGGCAAAAATTCGTAAATTACGATATTTGTTAATGCGATAAGGATCGCATTTATAAAGATATCAAGTTTAATTTTGCTGCAAAAATCGAACATACAAATATCTCGGTAAAGTTCCTTAAGGGGCTGGGTCCCACTAGTAGTTTAAAAATGGCAGCCGACCAAAAAATCTCAAAAAGATGCCATTGACAGAATGACATTAAAAATATGTTCAAGTTATAGATATTATCTGTACCTAAACATTTTTAATGAAGCATTATTTCCTCAAAGTGAAAGAAGAAAATAATAAAATTAAAACCTTGATTGTCTCCAACCTGTTTATTTAGAGAGCTTTAGCAATCAAATCTGAGTTGATGAGATTTTTAACTTTTAATATTTTATATCACAGAAAAGATATTCTTTTATCTTTAGTAGTGGTAGGTATAATGATTTATAAAAAAATGTGCCAAGAGTATTTTTTTACCCTGGTACATTATCTCTTGCAAAACTTCAAAATGTTATTTTAGATATACTTTAATTCATCACCTATTGAAGTCGGCGCTATTTGTTTTAAGTTACTTTTATGCATAACGTTTGAATAAAATACAACATTTTGCTTTTCTTTGACTAATTTTTCAAACCATCAATTTCTCATTCAAATTCTATTACCACACACAGAGGTTCCATATTATTGTTTATTCAACGAGGCTGAATACGATGGAAATATTCAAGATCAAAAGCGAAACGTGACAAATTTGGAGTATTGTGAAACACATTGGAATAAGCTTATTTTTCCAATTAACGCTGTCATAACTTAATTGCATAGCAATTCATGCAAATTTATTGACGATCAATTTATTCATAGTGCCTTTCACAATGAGAATGCAGTGTAGCGTCTTATGGTGCCGGTCGTTGCAACCGCGTTGTTATGCCAGGCCATAGACCAACCATCAAGTTTTGTCTACGGCAAATTTCACCGTCTGGGTTGAAATTTTATCTCAACACTCTTTCAATTAATAATAATAATAATAATAAACAATGCAGCCCAATATTTACAGAAGAAAATATTACAGATAAATTTCAAAACTAGCAACACTGTGTACCGTTTGGCAATTCAAAATACATTCCCAATACCCGGCCACACTGCATTCTCAGTGTGAAACGCAGTATACTACAACATATAAATATTTTTTGCAAAAAATTGGACCTTTTACAACCAATACCCCCTTTGGGGGCGGTTTTCGGAATATGGGACCATTTCTCAAGTTTCCTCTTTCAAATGAAACCTACATTCTAAATATATCGCATATTTTGATGTTACAAAGTATTAGAGTGAATATATATTATTAAGTGCATCTAATGTATTTTTGTTGCAATTAGGTATGTACCTACTATTTCAATCTCTAAAATGCACTGACAGAAACCTCATGTAGTTATCACAATTTTCAATTAGAATGTCAATACTTATGATTTATTTCATGACTCAACGATAATATCAACCTTAGAAGTAAACAAGGTTGTAAAGATATTTTCAATGTTCTAAAATAGGATTTTTCTATAGAGTGATCGAAAAAAAAATCATTCCCATGGAATGTCCATTATAAATCTTTGAACTTTACTCTGCCTTTCTTAAAGACATTTTCGGATAATTGAAGTAAACTTTTCAGCTCTTAGTAGGAGTCTGCCACTATCTGCTGTCCATGTATTTTCCGTATTTTCCGTACACCTTGTATATCATAATTATGAATTGGAATAATTTTAGTGACATCTTATCATTACAATAATTTAGTTCATGGAGAAAGTAACCCAAACGGATAGTGTTATCAACTTCTTACCGAGCAATAATAACGAGTAGGTACCTACTAGATAAACTCTTTGAACCTGTTTACAAGAAATAGGTGACCGGAAACAGTAACCTTCTTCGTAACACACCACGATAAGAGTTTACCCATAGTATTTGTTTGTTGATTTATTTATTTCATGTAAATAAATCATAATACATAATTCATACTGAGACGGTCAAAAATGTATTTCACTAATTTCAGAAATATCCAGTTATAATTTAAAATATTTTTGTGATAAAGTCGTCTATCAATATAAAAGCTATAAATATGAAGTAATTGCGTTCCCATAAATAATAGAATTTCTGAGATTAGGGCGATTTAAAAAATCTGGTCCATATATTCCCTTTATATTGAAGTAAAACCCAATTCTTTTAAAACATACATTGTGGTGCAAAGCTTATAAGGTGTATGATTAATATATCATTTGATGTAGATTCGATTCCAACGCGCATGTTTTACTTACTTAATTTTTCTGTACTAAATAATAACAACATTATATAGAATTATTTTTTTTTTTGAGTGAGTTAATAATAATTTGTTATTTGAATTATTCAGATTATTTATTCCCCATACTTCGTTTCCTTTATTGATAAAATTAATGTTATCTACCATGATCACTCAAAAGTGTGAAATAATTAATAAAAAAACTAGGACCGACTTTATTAGTTTATTAGGTGCCAGAGCTTTCTGATATAAAGAAGGCTTTGTTGGTGCATTGGAAAATACACAATAATAGGTATTAATTCTATTGGTGCTGATACTTTTGGAGTTGGTGCATACAACAACCAACTAAAACGGCGCAAATTTAAAAGTACCAGCACCAATAGAATTATTATTATTTTCTATTTTTCGGTGCAGCAACTAATAAAGTCGGTTCAATTTTTTGTAAAAAAAGTATTTCAAACTTTTGAGTGTAACATTATTCAAGAAAGGTATTGAAAGTTCACCAATAACAAAGAAGATAGTATAGTCGCCGTCCATTTCACGAGGCGGTTGATAATTTCAGAGGAAACAATTATGTACTGGCGCATTGAGATCATCTGATTTTCTGTAATGATTAATGAAATAGGTTAGAGATCATAATTCAAACTGACAAGCACCTAATGACAGATTGGCATCGAATAACCATATTTTTAATATTAATTGACAGATCTGTCAAAATATGTAGGAAATTATTTCAAAAATTTAGCCCGTGTTCCTAAATACAAACCATTAGCCTGGCCAGCCTAAATTATGGCATCAGTCAATATCATATTCCTATATTGAGTCCATACATCTGTCAAGCTTCGACGGCCATTTTAACCCTGGCCAGGCTAATGGTTTGTATTTCGGAACAGCCAGTTAATTTTTTGTCAACTAGCACATTTTTGCAGCCTCTGGAAAGTTTGTCTCTCTCTTATTCATCAAACACGGATGTCCTATCGTTTTTAAAATACGGCTGTCTTTATGACGTTATTTTTTCCAGGACACGAGTAACTTAACACAAATTAGTTTGTCTTAGATAAATTCATATTCCGCCTCGTTAAGTGGAAGGCGACTATACTTATCCTATTACCATGTAAAAGGCTTAGCTTGTACATGTTATTATTCAGAAAACTCAATACATCGCGGTGTAGATATACATATTTCAGACTTTAGTACTTATCCTATTATCCACGTATATTGTAGTTGTTATTATGTAGAGATCTCAAAACATCGCGGCGAACAGTATTTTAGATTTTACCATTTAACCACCGCTGTAACTTGAAAACCGTAACTCTAAGGAAAAAATGTTTATTATAAATGTTACTACAAATAATCTTGTCTTTCATGTAGTACTATCAGATTTTCAATTTTCTAAAATCGCCCCTTTCCCATAACTCGAAAACTGCAATTCTTCATGAAAAAAACAATTGAAACATTTCCGGAAATAGTCCTATCTTTATTCCGCCACCTTAGATTTTCGATTTTCGAGAAAAATTGTCCCATTCACCCCCTTTGGGATTTTTTTGATGGGAGGGAGATTTTGGATTTGAGTTCTTACGAATATGGGACCATTTCTCAAGTCTCCTCTATCGAATGAATAAAAAATAATCAAAATCAGAAAAACGCACGCACATACTAGAAAAGCAGAGAGTCGAATTGTATACCTCCTCCGTTTGTTTCGTCGGTCAAAAATAAAAGTACATTATGTAAGGATCATTAAGATTTTGAAGTTGGTGCAAATAATCTTTTGTAAATGATACACCATCTCTTGGCACCAACTTCAAAATCTTTAATTATCCCTTAATTATTTATTCGGGACCATGAAAGAGGTAGTTTGTTTGTAATATCACAATTATTCCTAATGATGACAATAAAACAAGTTATTTTATGTCGCCCATGAGAATTAGTTATTATCAACGGTTATTTACGCTTCCATCTTCTATCTATAAACCTAAAGAATAATATTAGTGTTAAATGCTAACTTTATGTGCAATAGAAATCTCGTGAATAGTTAGTTTATAGTTTTCTCGGAAAAATTGTACATAATTTTACCACAGGAAGCGATTTATCAAGAAATTGAAATGGTGACTGGTAGAGATGAGATTATTGGAAATTTCAACAATTTTTTCTGTTAACATTGTATGTATAAGCTATTTAAGATTCTATTTTTTTTAGTATTAATAAGAAACCATTACTTCTTTTTGTAGGTATCATTAGTAAGTTCAATGATCTGTTTGTTATGTTGAACGTCGATACAAACGGGAAAAACTTTGATGGTGTAATTTTCGGTGAATTTAGCATCGTTTTTTACTTGTTTTGTTTTTTTTTTAAATATTATGATAAATTTAATTGGATGATGGTGGTTTTATTCCAAAAAATCAATCGAGTTTTGCATAATGGCTTGACATGTATGAGGTAATTGGAAATTCCCAATGGTGCTAGGTATCTACCAAACCATTACTTCTTCAAAGTATTCAATGGGTTAAATTCAATGAAATCAACATTCTAGGAGATTCCACTGAGTACTGGTTACAATTTTGATCAAATTATCATTTATACAATTTACAATTTATTGTCATTTATACAATTTACAAAATTAATCGCATTTTGATGCATCTGAAAATAGTCCATTTGAATAGGACTTCAAGATGGAGGCTAAGCCAAATTTTTCTTCTTTGAGTGCCCTATTCCCGAAAAACCTCACCTATATTTGTCATTTCACATATGTACCTAAAGAACATCTTATAGTTTATCGCCGGATCCCAATGGAACTATTTTTACTTTTACTAGGTATTGTTACTCGTGGTAGGTTGTCAGTACTTTCCAACGAGATGGCCACCTTGTAGCAAGATTAATGCTGCTATATAGTAAAATCGCTGAATATAAGTGAGATCGTCTAACAAATTTAATAATAATGAAATGCAAAATTAATATTTTTATCAAAAAAGACAGAATTTTAATGGTTGATGCACTGAAAAATACAAAATAATATTACCTATATTTGTGCTGGAAGTTTTCAAGCCGGTGTTAAAAGTCTTCTATCTAACTATAACTGCACAAATTCAAAATTGATAATTATTGATACATAGACTTAACGTAATAATTTAATTAATTTGATCTATTTTTTATGCTCATTCTATTTGTTTGAGATGTTTAGATTTAAATTTTATTCTTCGACAGCTCCTTTGAAATGTTGTTTAGCCTTTTTAACGCAATCTAGAAACGATTGTGAATGTTATTGTATAAATTCAAATTTTTAAAATAACTGAGATAACGGAAACGGAAGTTTATTTTATCTGATAGAAAAAGTCTGTTTTGTGACGGCAATTGAACATCTATACAAATATCACATACCTACCACTTCCAGGTCTTGTTTAAATATAGATAATAATTATTTAAACGATTTAAGTAAAATATGTGTATTAGTAATGTATTTAATATCACATTAGAGAGAGAAAAGATCATTGAAATTTATTAAGTGATATTAAATATGACAAAACTTTTAATAAATTGGCACTATGATTGAATATCAATATACACTGGGTGTAAAACGTCCCGGATCGGTAAATTACTTCGAAGAAGGCGCACATTATCAAAAAAACTTCCTTTATAAAAGTTGTAATGTTTTAAAAAATATTTAAAACAAAGATACAGAGTGACTCAAACAGTCCTGACCAACTAATATGTTGTTTTTCTTTTAAATGGAATGACTATTTTTTAATTGCATTTTCTGATTCGAATAAATATTCTCAACAATTATTATGTAACATGTCATATGGCTAAACCCGTTAGTTTATGAAATAAATCAAATTAAAGAACATTCATACGATTCACGATATTACATTCATTTTACGTTTTTTCAATCTAGTGTCAAATAGAATGGCCCGTTACGTTGCCGGACTTGATGCCTCTCGATTATTTTCTCTGGGTACACCTAAGAATTATTATTATTATTATAAGACATTGCTAAAGTCAAGTTCGCCGTCCAGGTGAATACTAACATAGGCATCTGATTTCTATGTAGAAAACCCGATTTCAGAATAAAGCAATATTATAATGGAAGGACAGAAATATCTATTAGTCTTTTTATAGATGATGTAGATGATTGATATTCCACAAACATTAAATATATCAACATGCAAATAAATTCATAAATAAAAAAAAATAATTAAATTTTCGTGTCTCTACCATATTGTAAATATATTTATTTTTTGACCGACGAACCCCGAAAGGAGGAGGTATACAATTCGACTGACTGGTCCCATATTCATAAAAACGCAAATCCGAAATCTCCTTTTCTCCGAAAATCGCCCCCGAAGGGGATGGAGGGGGCATATTTGTTCGAAAATCGAAAAAAAAAAATGTTAAAAATATTTATTACCATTAGATCTTAACGAAGCAAATTTCATATCTTCTGATGAGAAGCCGTTTTTGGAAAATTTATCGACATATTTCGTAGTTTTCTATCAATATATCTATTACAATACCAAACTACAAAAAAAGGAAAAAATAATTTTCTTTCTCATTTTACAATTATATCTGATCTGAAAATTGCGAGCACTTTTGTGGACTATGGATTATGGTCGACTTCCAAAAACGAAGGAGATATACAATTCATCTGAATGTTTTTTTTAAATGAATTTTCTGTTTTAAGCATCATTTAAATTGGACATTTTTCAAAAACATTACCGCTTTCATAGTTACAGAACTAGAAAGGGGCAATATAAATTGTTACAGCTATATTTTAAAATCCGCTGCTAGTACTTTTGAAATTGGTGCCTAAAGTCTTCTATTTATCTACAACTACTGCAACAGTCACCGATAAATTAATATTATTTTGTATTAACTAATGAAGTAGATCATATTTTTTGTAAGAAATATTTTAATACCTATGTTTTATTTTTTCAGAGTTTATAGAGAAATCTGACAACAATGTTAATTATTTCCTTCAACTTTACCTCTAGAAGCACTAGTCTTTATATAAAAGAAAATATAGAAAAATATAGTAAGAATATAAAATAACAATATCTATATATCTACATATTTGTAAATTATACATTTTACATATATTATATGTATATTTTTTTAATGTTTTAAATATATATTATCGCTATTATAAACATCCTTTGGTTTATAAAATATTTTCAAGGTCACCATATTTTAATGAGCGTATTTAAAATTTTAAGTTTATCGCTGACATTTTTTTATTAAGATAATGTGATATTCTCCACAATGAATAAGTTTGATTAAACTCACTAATACTGATAGACGAAATAATCATTAGTAAAGAATTTTGATTTATAGAGTTCTCGGTATTATTTTTATTGTTCCTGAATAATGGTGGTTCATGTAGATTATTGTTATCACGTAGCTTCCTTAAATAAACCTGCTTTATTGAAGTATTAAGATATTTATGAGCAATTGCTTAATATTTCTAACGAAGGTATAGCTATAGCCGACGACTTCTTCCGCGTGGAACCAACAGATAGACAAAAATAGTTAAAAATCATTGTCTTGTTCAAGACTTATTTTTGTGTGATGCAGAATAATGTAGTGAATTTGCAATGTTTTCGTCCCTGTTCTAGGTTCTAATTATCTGCTAAGTTACGAGAACATTAATTCAAGTAAATTACGAGTTTTTTGGGTCAAGATAATATTGCGATACCAAAAATCGTTGTGTGTTCGCTTTTTTACTTTCCTACGCTACTATAGTAGCTGTATAAGGAAATATTGTAATCGTGTGAAATTTTCGGTATCGAGATTTTTACAAATGTTGACGTTTCAGAGTTTTCTAAGTCTAATAAGCATATTTTCAGCCATTGGTCTGTCTGTCTGTCTGTGACAGCATTATCTCGGGAACGGATCGGTGTATTTTGTTGCTTTATTTTTTATTTTGTTTGGTACCAATATCACTCGCCGGTGGCACTGAATGAGAATCCTGTATACACTGGGTGTTAAGCTATAGCCAAAAAAAACGTGATTTGTTCAAGACTATAGCACGAAAACGGCTCTAAGGATTTTGATTAAACTTGCCTAAAGTATTCTTCTGAGAGCTCTTTACCACCCACACATAGCGCCATCTCTGAGAAAAAGCACAGAAAAAAGTTATGCTTGAATAAAATTCCGTATTTTCCACACGTTTCTTCAGATTCTGGCTAAACGTTTCATCTTTTCATGATTTTTGCTTCATTTGAAAGAAGATAATTGAGAAATGTTCCCATATTTAGAAAAACTCAAATCCGACATCTCCTTTTGTCAAAAAAACGCCACGAAGGGGATGGATGGGGTAATTTTTCTCGAAAATAAAAAATCGGAGACGACAGAATTAAAGATAAGACTATATACGGAAACGTTTATCTTGAACAGGTTTTTTCAAATGAGCTACGGTTTTCGAGTTACAGCAAGAGTGAAGATTGAAAGATCTGTATTTCCGCTATGTAGAGGCGACATTTTTTTGCACAAACTGAAATATGAGATGGCTAAATCAAAGAAGATATTAAGTATATGTTGCAACATTTAAATTAGACATTTAAAAAAAGCTACGGTTTTCGAGTCACAGCAGTGGTAAAGTCTGAAATATGTATATTTCCGCAGCGATGTTTTGAGATCCAAATTATGGTAAAAAATATTTATGTGTTCTATTACATTAATCAAAATTATCGAAACCAGAAGTTTAAAAATGTATTTTTGAGTGATTCATAATAATGTATTGAATAATATTGCTTTGTTTTCGTCCCTGACCTAGATTCTAACCATCTGCTATGTTATGAGATGATTAATTCAAGTAGTTTACGAGCTTGAGGGGTCGAGAATAAAGCTAAAATAATCATCGGAACATAAATAATTATGTGAAATTCCGGACTACAACAGATTGTAGACTATCTTCGGGAATAGATGTTTTTTGTAAGTTTCGACGGCTCAGGTTGTTACTTACTCTATTTGATAACAATATTTCAAAAAATTGCTGCGGTAATCTTGAAACCTTATCAACTTTTTAAATAGTTATGCATCGAATAAGAAGGATAAGTCCGACATCGTATTCATTATTTATTCTCGAGATATTTGAGCGGAAAATTCACAGTTTGTTTCCGAAGTTAGAAGCCTTACATAGGCATAAAAGACAATAGACAAAAGATACTATGGCAGTGGTCCAAAAAATGTATTATTATTGGATCCATTACGGTTACTTTCAATTGGAAGTTAAATGAAAAAAAAGGTTAAGTTTAAACTTAGTGTCCAACTTAGAGTTGTTTATGAATAGATTTTCGAACATTCTTTGAAAACTTCCTGGAGATTTGTTAAAATAAGATTTTTGGAGATTATGTGAATGGGGAAACCTAACTAAAGTATTCATATGTGCTATAATAATTGTATGTCTGATATCTACCTGAGAATTTACAAACATAATATGAATTAAGATAAGAAGCAAGGTTGTTTGCGAAAAAGGTTACATTAGATCTCTAACGTTCTCGTTATAATTATATGTAAAGTTTGTTATTCAAACAGATAATGAGAGACCTCTAATGATTTACCCGAGGTATACCGGAAGAAGCTTTAAGGTATTCTGTTTCTAGGAGAGGCAGTGTTATGCTCGGTATTAATTCGAATCTTTGCATTAACTCATAAATGATGCCAAGTTAATTAATAAGTGAAACGTACCAATGGAATATGTGGAGCGTCAATAGTTATTGTTTTAATTATTGTTTTGCATTTCAATTAACGGTTGTTTTATGATGTTATGTGGCGCACTTAATGCTTTCTATATCAACTTTCCAAGAGTTATTATGGAAAAATTGTATATTTTTTTAATCTCTAAAAACTGCGAATGTGCATCAATCAAAGTGATTTAAACTGATCGTTAGATGGTTTTTTAATAGAATTTTTCATATTCATTACGAATTTCCAATTTTCTCGGATCCAAAATGAATGTACAAAGGTTCAAATATTACAAATGTATTACAATTTATTTGTTATGTTCATTCTAGTTGTTTTGAAAATTCAAATTTGATGTGAAATCGATACTTTAAAACATAGTAAAGGTTAGTTTTTCAGGCCCGAAAACTCACAAATCATCTTTACAAAAATAATATAATTTTCAATTCTAATATTTTCATAGGACCAATTCTCAAATGATGGTAGTACTGAAAATTCATTTACCTACTGTTGTCAGTTTTCTTTTCAGAATATTTGTTCATTTTTTGAGTGACTTTATTTGAAATAATTGTTATACAGGGTTATACAGGGTGTTCCATAATATGTGCGCAGGACTTGAGGATGTGATAGTTCGTTTATATTAACTTACCTTCTGAAATGCACCATTTTAGAGATACAGGGTGTTGAAATTGGAAAAAAAAAAATCGTTTTTTGTGAACATTTCCGGAACCGTTTATCGTACAGAAAACGGTTTTCGTAAGCATTTTCCACTTATAATAAGCTAAGTTTTGAGTCAGAACAAAAATTTTATCAAGTCATAATTGTTGAGGATTTTGAAGGAGTAGTGGTTGTTTTTCTCCCCAATTTCTACGCCAATGGAAAGTACGGTTTTGAAGCACCCATTTGAACCGACAATGTTTTTCACACAAAAAAGGTACTCTTGGTCGTGAGCTCTAAAGTCGTCCGTTTTCGAGAAAACTTTTATGTTGAAAAAACACGGTCAATCTTAATCTTCTAACGTTTACATAGATTTTGTTGTTTTTTCAACATAAAAGTTGTTTTTTCTCGAAAACAGTCGATTTTAGATCTCACGACCAACAGTACCTTTTTTGTGTAGAAAACATTGGCGGTTTAAATGGGCGCAAAACCGTACTTACTTCATTGGCGTAGAAATTGGGAGGATAAGTTAATTTTTTTTTCATATTTTTATTATGAAACACCCTGTATATATAAATATTTATTAACAAAAACTGGAAGCGCATTTATTCTATGGTGTAGGTACTGAAAAATACAAAATAATATTAATTCTAATGTAACAGGTCATTTTTATGTTGGGGCAGTTTCATCTTGTATTTTTCAATGAAAAATCAAATAAAGCGGTTATAATTTTTATTTAATCAATATTTTAAGTGGTTCTGTATTAAACGGTACACATTGCTAGTGCTGCAATTTTCATATCTTTGATTTTTTTGAAAAAAATCTAAAAGAAAAAGAAATTAACTTTTAGTAGTTTTCAATTTCCAGCAAAAATTTCGCCTTCTACCTCATTTCGGGGCAGGACATATAGGTATTTTGAAAAGGTCAGTGTGGGACCTTCTCCCGGATTGATTTTTCTTTATAAAAATCGGTGCTCGGTTTCAATGCAAAACAAGCCAACAATAGAATAGTGTTTATTTTTCTTTTGGTTAGAATGTAAGCGAATGGGAACAAAAGCGAACATTTTGAACACAATATGCTTCAAAAAGAGTCCAAAATATTCTCTTCGCGTACTAATACAAAAAAGGATAATTAAATCTTAAAAACTTACGTTATTGATAACGCTGGCCACCACTATCACCCATCCATATCCACCGTCTGGTGGTACCAATATTGTCTTCGGTGACATATTTCGAGGTAGAAAAATAAATATAGGTACTCCTTGTAAATCAAATTTTCACTTTTCCACTGATATTCTCATTCCCGCTCCGTCGTATAACCCATCACTTGAATCATGTTTGCAAACAATCTCATCATCTGTAAAAAGTGATAGAACAACAATAACAACAATTATATTTATCACTGATGTTGATGATGATGACAAAGTGCCGGTGCCACTTTCATTTCGCGACTGATTGTGCGCTCTCCGCATGGAAAAGTTGAGAAAACTCACGTGTGGACTTGCGATATTTCTCAAAAACTATCTAATAATAATTGAACATTCTAATGGACTTTCGTTTCAAATAAATTGTCACAAAAAGATAAGGCCGAGAGACAGTATTTAGATAAATTTGATAAACATTGACATTGCCATCTTATCTGGGCTAGTATCATTAGGAGAATGTTCATTACATAGATTTTTTTTTATTTCGACTAAGTGAAATTTTGATTTGATTGTCGCGGCGCCATCAACGAAATAAGAACGTTGTAGGTATATGTGCTCTGGTCTAGTGGAGCAACATTTTAGAACGGACTAGAAAGTATGAGTAGGTATACACATAATATGAGTGCAGACCGTGACTAACTAACTGACTTCGATGTCTGCTGCTACATCGACATGTTATAGTATAATCCGATGTCCGCGTAACCGCAATGTTTTATCGGAGGTGGTGGCGCCTACGAGGGTCACACGTATACTTGTTCGTTTATGGAGTGCGTTGCTCCCGGAAAGCATTGGCGACCATTCGCATATTTTATAAATTGATTTTGTAAGATGTTTTCATTATATGTGTGACGTTTATTAGGCCTTTTCAATTAAAGTAGTTTGCCATTACTTTCCATAAGGTTATGAGGTGACCATTCACACGATTAAAGTAGAAGATACGTGGGGGGAACCAATAATCCAACATGGCCAATGGAGTAATTTACGGTTGAATGGTAACAGGTGTTTGTTTTTAATGACATAAGGTTTTTGAAAATATTGTGTCTTCTTCTGATTTAAGTTTCATACGTTTTGACTTGTGGAATTGCAAAATGAACAATTTAGTTGCCGAATCGAATAAATCGTAGTTTAAACTCATATTAATTAATCATCGGCACTTAAACACACACCCCGTTTTATGTTATTTGACACTTTCAAGGCTGATCATTCAAAGGTATCTATGTGAAAGAAAAGCCTTACATGTTACGACAATGATAAAAATAACGATTAATCAAATATCAAATTCTACGTAAGTTGGGCGAATAATTTTCTTTAATTTTTAATGAAAAAGAAAGTTACAAATAAAAAATAATTGAAGTAATAAAATAGCGATGACCCGTACCAATAAATTTCATGATTTATAATTTTTATTATTTTTTATCACATTTAGAGAAAAATGTTTCAAATAAAAGTTGTAGGTAAGGACACATTATATGTATTATAATCAAGGGCTGTTTTTGAATGAAGCCACTTTTTCCGTTTCGTATTTCTACATTGCGTAATAATGCAGTATTTGTCTGCAGGGCTTTCCTCTTGCATTTTTAGCCTAGCCCAGCCTCATCAGAGTCTAGATAAGTCATTTAAAACAGTCGCGATATTACTTTCAATTAGAGGTTCTACTATCTCAATGCATTTGTGGATTTGGAAACTTTTTGATTCTCCACGTAGTAGACATCAAATTTCTTTCTTAAATCAATATAACACCAACTCCAATCGGATAATAATAAATTATTCAACCATGAGTTTTTATGCTTTATTTATACACTGAAACAAACACAATATTAATGAATTAATTACTCTTACGCATTCATAGACATTGCTTTATGGCATCTAGGAGTCAGCTGGATAAATATACTCGTATATTATGCATCATCAATTATTGGAAGAGTGATATGTGAAGATGATTCTAGAATATAATGTCTGCGAATAAGTCTATGTAAGACTTATTCAAGGAGCCTTCTATCGATTGAAACTAGGTAACATAAACATATTAACTCATAGATAAGATAAACAAGATTTATGATAGCAATGGAGAAATTAAACTATTGCTATAAAATAATAAAACAATATCGTGTTAGAGGTGAAACAAATTACAGTTTTTCCTTGATTTCATGTATGACGTTGCAAGTTGTTTATATTTTTATGGTTATGGTTAATATAAATTTGAGTAACACAAAAAAGAACAATCATTCGTTTCGCCTTGTGTCCGGGAGCACAAGTGAAATCCAGGTAAAGTATTGGTGTCAGAAGTGGGATACCTCTCATTTTGCTGAGAATATATAGAGTATACCAGATCAAAACAGTCGACAAGATGGCAACTTTTGCTGATGTTGTCGAGTTCCTTATAAAGTGCAGAATAGAACAGGCAGGAAATAGACTACACGTCCGAGAAGATTGCGCAAGAGATAGACATGAATATAGAAAAGAGTTCGCAAGAATTTTGCAGGAAAATAAAGAGAAACAAGCAAGAATTTGACAAGACAAAGAAAAACTGGAGAGAATTGGACAAGAATATTGAGAAGGACAGGCACGAACTATAAGTAAAAGAATATACCTAATATTGAACAGGAGAGTTAAGAATTAAACAACAAGATTTTCTCTTTTTAACATCACCGATTTTGGTAAAAATCCGTCCAGCCGCTTTGAAATTACAGATGTTTATTTACAAAAAAATCTGAATGCCTTCCACTACTTTATTTTTTGACATAAGGAAAACATCTACTACAAAAAAGACTCGAATTTATCTCAGCTTTGAAAAGCAAATTTTTTTGTTATCTCGATTTGTTTAAATTTGGAGAAACATTTTTTTTTATTCAAGATGGCGATTAATCAAAACTATTTTATTCAGTGTTCCTTAATGGTATGATTGGTCTGGCATCTCAAAATTTTGTCAGGTCAGGTTTTTTGCATCCAGCGTTTGCTCTATAATCTATAATTCGTTGTGGTCAAGATTTTTTTACGTAAATAATTGTCAAGCGTGGCCTTTTTTGGAACCAGCTACAAACATTTGTAGCTGGTAAATTTCATTAATCTCACGATTTTTGTCCCGATGAAGGTAACAAGCGTTACCGAAAGCTCGACATTGATTAAAGAGTTTTAATTTTATTGGCATTTTGACTGCAACCCCAATCATTAAAAATTCATCATTAATTAGACAGTCAAGAATTTACAATTCATTTTATATATATATATATATATATATATATATATATATATATATATATATATATATATATATATAGTTGATATTTTCGAAAAAGTGTGATTCTGTTACTTCGGAACCAATTTTTTTGGAAAAAAATCAATTAGCACATTTAACAGAATTTTATGAGAGAATCAATCAAAGGCACACAAAGAAACATGGTGAGAATTAACTGTGAATATGATATTGTTCTAAGAACATGAAATTACGCTTAATGCGAACAATGGTATTTGGATTACAGTAATGTAACTCTATTTACAAATATATTAGGTATCTCCTACGTGAGTGATGATAATTGTTTTTAAATAAACGATAGGTCTATCTCATTTTGTTATGATCTCAATTGTTTGAATTATTTTAATATCTACCACTTACCTACCGAATACTCATATCCTATTTTTCCAATAATAGTTCGTTCTTTTGTTAAATTATCATTAGGAAGGGGTGCGGTTTTCCAATACAATGTTTTTTAGGTTGTGTGTTTTGAATTTTTGTCACCTATATCGCGAGGAACAATAATGTTCAGGTGAAGAATCAAAACTTATTTTTATCTATAAGTAGGTTAACGACTTTTGACGGAGTGCAGATCTAACGGGGAGTTTAAATTAATTATTTTTTAATGAAAGTATTATAAGCTTCCATTTTGATAAAATTTATTCGATCAGACGCAATTAAAATCTCAATTTTGTACCAAATCTGGTTAAATGCAACTTCATTCTTATGTAATGTTAATACGGGAGAACTTTTGGGATTCAAACCAACAAAATATTATATTAATATTTAAATTATTGTACCAACTTTTATTCTGTATTTATTCAACTTTATTTCACATGCATTATTTTAATCAATCACGTAACAAACACCGAGGGTCTCTCAAGTGTACCTATGTTATCTTCTAGATGAAGAGCAATAAAGTATCTGGAATATTTTTCCTCGCTGAATGGACCTTAAAAAGCTCTCATCACCCTGCTGTAGGATTACATTTTTGGGAATCATATACTTAGGTACCTTATAATACACATGTGCTACTCTCAGAATCATATGAATTTCAGATTGGCACATCAAACATGTATGGTATTGAGAAGAAGCTCTGCAGAAGGAGGATGAGAAAAAAAGACACACTCTATTTTCTTCCTCTTGGTCTCCTGCCATCGGCGCAAACGCAGTCGCTGGCCGTTTGCTTATTATAGAAGGGAGCCTGGAAAATCTACCCCACAATATCCAGAAGCTGTACGTACGTAACCCGTCCGGATGACAGGATCATCTTTGTGTATTGTTGTATATTTGGTATTGTGAAATTGAATCAAAACATAGACCGGTCAGAGTGATTGACAATCAAAATCAAGGGAATACTTTCCATATTCATTGTGTCATAGAATTATTATGTAATTTTTGGAGAGTTTTTATTAGCGTTTTCTTGTATGAAAACTATTCAGTCAAATATAGATGAATATGAACAATAGAGTGTTATGTTTTGTTTTGTTTGGATTCTTATTTCTTGATCCAGGTAAGAGTATGTATGATTCATTGTTATCACTAGTTTGGAGTAGACTAATTTTAGCTGATTTACTTTTGAGGTGGTGTACAGATTTTTTTACCACTTATCAAATTTTATATAACAAATATCGAAAATAATACTTTAGTAGTTTGTATTCAATATAATCAGCTACTTATTTTACAGAATCGATTAAGTCTAGTAATATATATGAGTATTAATTTTGGTGTTAATGATTGAGAAGCATTTTTCAAATATATAAGGTGTTGTTAAATTATTATTTAAGAATGGGATTCTATATGAAAAATTATTGACACTTTGCTTAACATATCAGGTTTGTTTAAAAAATCATTGTTTTTTCAGGGATGTATCCTCAAATGGATATTTTTTATTCTTGATCTTATTGAGTTAATTTATAGGTAATATAAGAGTTTTAACTTGTGTTGTTTTCCTGCGTTGTATCATTTTCAAGATATAAAGTTAATAAAATTATTATATTATCCATAAACTAATTATAAATATTGGCGAATAAATCTATACTTATACCTATAATGATTTTTATATACATCAGATTTTTTCATATTCTTTTAAATGGTGAAACACTATTCAAATATAGAACATCCCGTATTTTAGAAGATTATTTTCGATTGAGATCTTGATTAGTTACAACAAAGCTACCTTGTATGTTAAATCCTTTCTCTGTTTACTGATTTTTTCGGCATTTTTTACTCGGTTTCAAAATATTAAGTTCAGTGCTGCAATAATAACAAATAATGAAAATAAAATAAAGCTACAGGTTAAACAATAAACTTTTGTTTTTACTCCATCCTAATAATGGATGTATCTCTTGAAACGTAAGAGATAGTTTTTTGTACGATGGTACGGAAACCTTCGGGTGCGCGTCCAACGCTCCCTTGGTCGTTTTGTTTTTAATAACTTGTCAGGATTTTGATCTATAGAAGTTGTTGCATCCCAAATTTATCTGGTATTTACTGCTCTAGGTACTGTTATAAAGGATTTGATAACTTGATAACGACTTATGAGATTTTTCTGAAACCTATATCAACTTTATAAAAAAATATAACCACAGACGAAAAATTTTTGTGTTTGTTTTCATATGTGAAATTTCTATGTCAATTGATAGAATATGGTTTAAGTAGTTTAGTAACCACAAAAAAGTATTATTGAGATTTTTTTTTGGTAAATATTGAATATGATTTTTCAGTGTCATAGTGATGCTGCGAGATTGGTCTTGGTCTTGCAGTCTTAGTCTTGAACTTGCAAAATTGTAAGGGGAAGGTAAACTACACGTTTTATGTTTTCATTATATTTTTTGTACCCCGAACGGAGGAGGTATACAATTCGACTATCAGCTTTATTTATTTTTTTTGGTTCGTGCACGTCTTTTATATAGTAAACGAGCTCCGATTTTGATGATTTTGGATTCATTTGAAAGGGCAGGCTTGCGAAATGGTCCCATATTAATAAAAACGCAAATCCGAAATCTCCTTTCCTCCGAAAACCGCCCCCGAAGGGATGGTTGGGGCGAATTTTCTCGAAAATCTAAAATCTGAGTTGGTATAATTAAAGATACGACAATATCCGGAAACGTTAAAATTGAACATTTTTTGAAAATTGTTACGGTTTTCGAGACAGACGCATGTTAAATATGTATTTTTGCTATGTGGAGAGGGCGATTTCTTTCGAAAATTGAAAATTTTTCGATACTAAATAAAAGATATAATTATTTGTAGCAACATTTATAATGAATATTTTTTCCTTAGAGTTACGGTTTTCGAGTTAAATCGGTGTTAAAATGGTAACATATAAAATACTCAAGCATATTTCCGCAGCGATGCGTTGAGATCTCAATAATAATAACAACATAACAACTAAAAGCAAAGAATATAAATGGGTAATAGGATAAGTACTATCTTCATTGGTATTAGTGAACTTTCAACGATTTTGGTGACTAATGTTAGGTACACTCAAAAGTGTGAAATAACTATTTTTTACAAAAAATTGGACCGACGTTATTAGTTGATGCACTGAAAAGTATAAAATAATATTAATTCTATTGGTGATGGTACTTGTGAAGTTGGTGCCAAAAGTTTTCAATCTAACTGCAACCGCACAACTTCAAAAGTAACAGCACCAATAGAATTAATATTATTTTATACTTTTCAGTGCATCATCTAATAACGTCGGTCCAATTTTTTGTAAAAAATATTTATTTATCACGCAGAATGTTTTAAACTATAGTTGTAGTCACAATAGCCACTTTTTGAGATTATATAAAGTTTAGACTGCTCTTATTTTGAAACTATTTTTTTGATCATGCTCATTAACTAACTCAACTGAGATATTCACACGATTTTGAAATAGATACTTTCATAAATTCGCGTATTAACAAATTTCTTATCAATTTTTAAATTTCATATTTTTTTTTTTAAGTTTTGTACAAAATTTGAAGTTACAAAGTATAATATCTATAAACCAGAAATACTTTTAGTCGCTTTCACACAATGGCCAGAGATTTTTTGGTAATTACCCAGAACAGACACTATTGGTTTTCTCACTATTTCCATCAAGAAAATGGTACAAAACCATTGTAGGATGAGTTTCGATGTAGAAGTATGATGCGCAAACATAAAGCAGGGCAAGGGAAATCATTATATATGAAAGTAAGACAAGAAAGTAGCAAAATGAGTGTTCAGGTGCGACGGAAGATACCAATAAAGCACAAGCAGACAATGTCGCGCTAGTAAGATACGATTCTCGTGTGTGAATGGGGAATAATAATTTATAAACTTTCTTAATTAATTACGCATCTCCCTTGCTCTAAATTAATTTTGCGCACCCAGTCTTATTCTCGGTACTTATTCGAGAATGGTTTGGTACTATTGCAATATCAGGAGTGTTTACTCTGAAACAATGACCGAAATTCTTTATACGGTCGATATTTATCCATTTCGAATGATAACATAAATATACATATATACAATCTAATAAGACTATCAATTAGATACTTCCGATGTATATTGCAGGGTTCCTCTTCATTTGAATTAAGCAGTTACGGTTTAGAATCGCGCGAATTTTTTCCACTTTTAAACAATTGTTGCGAAGTCTTGCAAGTCTTGCAGCAATACCATATTGGTCTTGGTCTTGCTTTGCGCATCACTAAATGTTACATTATCACTATTGTCACATATGCGCCTCATTAAGCTTACCTACTTGTAACTACAATTATAATTCTATAAGGGTTTGGTTATGCCTTTTTATAATTAAGTCAACATACAAAATTTTACCATATCGAAGGAGTCGTTGCAAATTTATAACGATAGTCAAAAATAAACATCGGAGTATCTTCTATGTAAACTCATGAACAATACGGGGAAGACAGTACCAATCTAGTCAGTGTATTTTTTTTTATCAGTAAAGGCATTCCGTCTGCGAAGATCCACTGCTGAAACTACAACTCCAACTCCCGATGACGATGACGATGATTGGGAAGAGGATGAATCCACAGAAATTGATGACGATGGCAAGATATACAAGAATCCGCGCAACTCGCCTTCAACTCAATGTCCACGTGATGAGGAGCAAGCTACTCTATTGGTAATATAATTTCCGCAGTCAGCTAGCTTATTAATCAGTCATTTGTTGTGTTGAGTATTGAGCAGTCATCTGACTGAAAGAAGCCATCCATTTAACAACAGGCTGATTGTTGTGTAACTAGTCAATGAAACTGCTAGGATATCTGTTCAATGAATCGTCTGATTGGCAGTGAAGGATCGTCTAAGCTCTATTTTTACTGTTTTTACCACAACAAATTCAAAAATTAGTTAGTTCAGTTTCTCATAAATTATCCACCATATCATCGTTCCGGATGTTGCCAAACATATTTGCTATTGTCACTTTTTTAGCTGAGGCTCTGAACAATTCTGTGGCGGTCATTAAAAACCAGGTACAAAGATTCTTGAGCCATGCGATTCTTTGCCTTCCTACACCTCTCTTTCCACAAATTTTACCCTGCATTCTTGATAGTTGATATCTGTATTTCTCATATTGTGGTCCAGGTATTGTAATTTTCTTGTTTTGATTGTAATAATAATCCCCTTCTCTTTTTCCATCCCTTGGAGGACTGTTTCATTCGTGACACGGTCCATCCAAGACACTCTCAACAATCTACGATACAGCCACATTTCAGAGGCTTCTGGTTTTTTGCTGGTTGACTCCGTTAAGGTCCATGCTTCGAACCCATAAAGCAGGGTGGAAAAGACGTAGCAAAGAAGGAATCTCATTTTTGATGTAAGCGTTAAATGATGGCTTTTAGATCAATTACCCATTCTATTGAATATTGCACGAGCTTTTCGATACGGCACCTTATATCATGCGGGTGATCCCATTGGTCGTTGATGTTTGTTCCTAGGTATGTATACTGACTCACTCTTTCGATGTTTTTTTGATTTATTAGATCGTGTCAGTTTTTGTTTCCTAACAACCATTAGTTTCGTTTTCTTGATGTTAATGCTAAAGTCTGTAGAGTGTCATCCGCATAAAGGATGTTGTTTATGCTTTCCCAATTTGCTAGAATTCCCGCATTAGTATTATCTAGAGCCTCTCCAAATATTTCTTTGGAGTATACATTAAATAACAAAGGCGACAGAACAAACCCCTGCCTTACAACTTGTAGGATTTCTATTTGCACTGTGTTCTCTCGTCCAACCTTAACAGAACCTGACTAATTCCAGTATAGATTCGTTATTATTCTCAACTCTTTATCATTCAGTCCTATGTCATTTTGTGATGTTGGACTCTATCAAACGCCTTTTGATAATCCACAAAGCATGCGTAGATGTCAATGTTCATATATCTGCAGAGAGTTTCACGTGTGCCAACTGCGTTTCAGAAACCAAATTGAGTTTCAAGAGGTGACTCATCAAGCTGATTGTCCTCATGATTTAGCTCCGGGTTTTCTTAGGTAGTTGTTTCATTTCATACAGACAAATTCTAGTCTGCTTCTTCGAGAAGCTTTATGAATTCTGCTTCTATATTATCTTAGCCTGGCGATTTACCCACTTTCATTGTTTTTATTCCACGTTGTACTTCCTCTACCATAGTATCTAATATATGTAACTAATATGAGGCATTTCTGGTCGTTCGTCATTAAATAGTTGTTCAGTATACATTTTCTACGTCTTTTTAATTTCGTTTTTATCTATGATAATTGTACCCCCAATTGTCTACCAACCTGTTTATTCTGTTTGATTTATATAATTTCATTTTCGTTTACTTCTCTTATCTTCTTCTGAATTGTTATTTCATAGATTTTCCATTCGTTAGTATTATTTATTGAACGTCTCATCTTTTACATTAGCTCTCGTTGGTCATCCACGATTTAATTTTAATAGTGTCAGGTTTTAAGATGTCTCATCTAATACCTTCCACGATACCATTTAACTTGTCAATCTCTTGCTTTACCGACAAGTCGTCAGGGGATATTTTTTTATTCGTTGTCTCTTTACTACTTTTTGTCTTATTGTAGGATCATTCATTTTTCCTGTGTCCCATCTTTTAACCACTTTCTTTCTTATACTAATATATTAGATTAAAATCCTTTTCCACACAACTGATTCCTGATATCGCATCGTTGTTATTTTTAGAAGGTTTTTCGATAACTTGATCTATTTTCTAATTTGGAATATGGCTAAAGTTTAGAATGGTCAAATATTTAAAATAACGAATAAAATATCTATATGATTTACCTCGTTACTATTGAATTCTTGAAAGTATTTATTACAGCTATCATGACATATGGCAAAGGTGGATTTTTCAATTTGCCCATACAAATGCAATTTACCCGTGGCTGGCAAAGTCCGCACATTATCCAAGTTTACAGAATATATAATGCGGTAGACGTTGACACTATATCAAATTTAAAGTAAATAAATACTTAATAAATAGATAATGGCAATAACTCATACACATAATAGTGTTTGTAATTCCAATATTATTTTTTTTACTTGAATATAAACCTTTAGCACCCAATAGCTAAAATGATCTATTATCACCTGTTACTAAGAACAACTAATAAGTATCACAAACCGTTGTTATTAGTAAGATTACCTACACTACGTGTTTCTCTACCGGAAAGAATGAAATAGGTAAATAACTGATTCTCTGGGGAAATTTGTCATCGACGGATCCATGGAATTGTATTTAAAAATGTTTCCTCATTTGTGGATACAGTTTGCTTACCAAACTGCAGAGGTCTCCAGATCAAAGTCTTTTTTCGTGAAGGATGTTCTTCCTTGCATTCCTCACTATTTTGACCATTCTATCAAGTGTCATTCTGCTTCGATACTATTGCTACTATAACGGCAGTTTGACACTTTTTTTGTGTATCAGTATCAGAATTTTCTTTGTTACTCTTATTTCACGACATAATCTGCGAAACACAGGATATTCACTTTTTATACTCCTATCATTATCATGTATTCCCTACAGCATTTATTAGTTCATACATAATAGGTATGGGCTAAGGATATCACCTTGTCGTATACCTGAAGTGTTTTGAATGATCCTCATTAAAGATTACAGCTTTGTTTAGTTCGTATTTTGGGCTTAAGATGTTCATATCTCATATAGGCTTTTTCTCTATGTATACGTACATTCTTCTTTTCAAATATCTTGATTAGCTACATAGTTCACTTGCTAGTGTTCAAAAGCATATATGCATTGTTGAATTTATTTGATTTAATATATGATTTATTTCCAATCATCAGGACTTCTTAGTATTTCAGTTTATTCGGACATAAGATCTCCAAATGAAGTATTCTAATTTTTAGGGACAAAACTGCCTCAGGAAATGCTCATCTGATGAAGACTGCAAGAGTAAGAAAAAGAAATGCCTATGTGATGGAGCATGTGGGCTTTCATGTATAAAACCAGGTACGAAATAAATAAATAACAAATCCTTATATATGATTAATTTCTTGAATAAAATCTCAATCAATATAATCGGACAAAAAAAAAGTTATCTCACGATAGACCTCTTAAAATGTTGTATGTATATCATTATAATTTCTCAATTAGATCGTGAATGCCCTGAACCAGAACAAATTGCTTTTGGCACTGTTACCGCTAGTGGGAAACTGTTTGGCGCCAGGGCCAGCTATTCATGCCAACATGGCTATCATGTAGTTGGTTTACAAAGTCGTTCATGTCAGGGCGATGGCCATTGGGCAGGCACTGCTCCAGCATGTAAACAAAACAGTGAGTACCTATTCAATACACTAATGAAAGTTTTGGGACTCGTAGTTACAAAATTTCTAGATTACATAATCATTTATGCAGTATACCTACCGCATTCCTTTGTTTTGGACATTTTGTTTGTTCGTATTTAATATGAAAATAATGTGAATAAGAAGCATGGTTGACTTTGTGTAAGAGAAAATTAACAATTTTGCCCGCATGTTAGAGTTACGATGTTTCTTCTGGTAATGTAGAAAAGTTATTTGCAATTTATTTAATTTATTCTATTTTGACATGAGGAGACTTGTATTTGAAGACTTTAGCTTTTGTGTAGAATTAGTATACTGGCTAGTAGTATAATAGTAACAATTACGGTATCATCGGCATAACAAACAATTTTGATATCACCCGCTATGATAAGATATCCTTCTATATTCTTGACATGGTTTATTATTTTGTACATCAGTCAGATAGCGGGCTTAAGGAATATCCTTGTCGAATTCCTATGGGTATTTGTATTTCATCTGCCAGTCTTTGGTTAACTAATATCTTAGCAGATTCAATGTGTTTTAGTTGTCTAGTACTTGCCTCACTATAAACATGGCGTTGATGGTTGACAGTTTTTTCTGAACTCTTCAGGGTCCTGTTCTCCAATCAATTTTCCTTCGGAAAGTTCGTAATCCAACACAGTTATTTCTAACGCATTTGTTGTAATTTTTATTTTGAGAACAATTCTGTAAATGGCAAAGATTAGATCTGTCACTTGTATCACCAGTTGACATTACAGCTCTTTTGTTTTCCATAAATACAGACAAATTGAAATATTGAAGCAACCAGGACCCATTTAATTTCTGCTACTAGCTTGATTTTTTTTAAATAATGTAAGACTTTGAAGTCTCTATATTTATTTTTTGAAGTGGAACTTCTTTGGTGGATTTCTGATAGGTATTTGACGAAAACGAAGAGTAAAATGGAAAAAATGTAGAGGTTCAAGATGCTTGAAGGGGGAATAGTTTAGGAAGCGTTTACGAGCAAGTGATAGAGCCAAGTATTTCGATGGCTATGGAGTTGGGAGTTGGAAGGAAGTTAAGGGAAGGTGTGTTAGCGCGCATTGGACTATTGAGGTGTGGGTTCCAATCTTCCGACATGTTGTATAATTATCTCCTGAGTGCATGGATGTATATTGATGGTATTTTCGATGGGTATGGGTGTTCGGTGGTGAAGTAGTGAGGTTTTAAGTGCAACTGGGATTCTTTAGGTGATGGTTCCATACCTGGCACTCATATATATACTTCAATTAGATGCTGCTTTTGTGCAAGTCTTAGGTTGTCAGGATGGCTTTGGTTATGTTCAAGTGCGACTGGAAATCACTGGATGTGGGTTCTATAAGTATACTCCGTTGAGTCCCGCGGGGATGACTGTTATTGGGACTTGCTTTATGGATGCGGTTAGGGAATACTATATGATGATGTCTAAGTACATACTTGAGACCCTCTTGTTGTGGGTTCCACCATTTGTTTTATATGGCCACTATCTTGGATTTTTCGTTTTTTTGTTATGGTCCGAGAACGGCTCAATATTTTTAGGATTTTTAAGTTGGTTGAGGGTTCCATACCTCTGGGTACTCAACTGTCAAAAATTTTTTTTAGAAAATATAATTATACTGTTATATTTCTTTTGAAACGTTCCCTCTCTTTTTCTCTGTCTTTCTCACTCACACATAAAAACAACTCAAATTTCTCCCATTATCTAGTTTGCAATAAGTTTCACTTCTACCACGTGTACGATGCTGCACATGATTTTTTTTTATTTTGTATTTTATTTATAATTATAGGGAATTTCTGGTTACATTTTGCTTTTGTGCACTTAGACTAACATACTAGTAATTATTTATTCATAGGTTCGTAATATAAAATAACATAGCACAGTAAACATTACATAAAGATTAAGGTATGTATTTCTTATCATATATTGCACAAAATTGAGTTTCAAAAAATAATACTCCCACATATAACTTGGTTATAAGTTATTATTGCAACTTGAAAGATTGCACATACATTTCAATCATAATTTGATTTACAAGACGAATCCCTCCACTCTTGCCATTTCTCAAAATAAATTACCTTAGTACTCTTTTCCAGTTTATTGCCTATCGCCACCAACAATAGATCATGCCCGACACAATGCATTAGCAGAACAAACCACTTTCGATTTGGATTCAACATTGCAATATTACTGTCATACTGGTTATGTGACTAACGGATTTCCGCGTGCCAAGTGTTTAGCCATAGACGGGCAAGCATCCTGGTACGGTCCTGACATATCATGTGAACGTAAGTAGATATAATATTATTATGTTGTTGGCTAATGATATATATATATATAATCTACAGGGTTCTGCGTTTCAATGTGCTTATTATATAATTCAGTTGGTAGTTAAGTTATGAGTTTGAAACATCTGTAACCTACGTCGCATTTCCCAGTTTTATCAACTATTCAAGTAGGTAGCCATTTTGATAATACATTTTGAAAAAACTGCACAATCATAAATATTTTGAAGATGGTGCAAAGAATTCCGGATGAAGTAAAATATTAAACTCATAACTTGAATGAGATCTGAGCTACAGAAGATGGAAGGTTAGGTGTAGGACCCTGTATATATGTATATCTGATCTATTAAATTCAAGGACTTTGACATAATAGAATTCTTACAAAGGGATCCTTTCGGGTATGTGCTTCATATGCATGTTGAAAAACGATCGTGCATAATGAGATGGAAATTTGATTTGTGGACTAAATCTATAAAGCAGACATAAGCAATGACGTTAGTTATCTGAATAATTGGTAATATTTAAATATGGGAAACATTCATTCTGAGTGGCGAAAAATTTTCATATAGAAATATACAGCAAAGTGTGAAAGTTCCTTACGAAATTCCACCACATATTTCATAATTTATTATAATACTAGCTGCTAGTCCAGGATTCTGCCAGTGAAAACCCTGTAGGAATCGGATTAACCGTTACGAAGAATCGCCTGAAGGAATAGACAGGCAAAAATGATGAAAATTACTATTTTTGACCGACGATTCAAACGTCAAACGAGATATACAATACGACTGCATGTCTGCAAGTTTTTTTTTTAATTTTTGTTCGCGGCTTTTGCGTAGTAAACGTGCTTCTGATTTTGATGATTATTTTTTCATTTGAGAGACAAGCATTGAGAATTGGTCCCATTGAAAAAAAATCAATATTAGACATGCCCTTCCCCACAAAAACATCTTCCGAAGGGGGTGGTGGGGGCAATTTTTTCAGAAAATTGAAAATCCGGCACGGTGGAGTTAAAGGAAATTCCATATAAGGATATGTTTAAATTGGATTTTTTTTAAATAATCACAGGATTCCGCGTTACAGTATGAAATAGGTGTTTCAACTATGTGGAAGGGGCAAATATTTCCAACAATCGAAAATTCTAGATTTGAAAGTTAGAGACGGTACCATATCCTGAAATGTTCATATTGAATATTTTTTGAAAAGAGTTACGGTTATCGAGTTACAGCAATGGTAAAGTCTGAAATATGTGATAGGTGTATTTCCGATATGTGGAAGGGGTAATTTTTTTCAAAAATTGAAAATATGAGACGGCCAAATTAAAAAAGAGTTTATATGTTGTTATCAAGATTTAAAATGAACATTTTCTCAAAAGAGTTACGGTCTTAGAGTTACAGCAATAAAGTCGGAAATATGTATATCTGCGCCGCGATGTTTTGAGATCTCTGAATAATAATAACAAGTAACAAGTAGTAGGCCTTATACATGTACTATCTTTTTTGGTGTTAGTGAAAGTTCAACAATTTTCATGACTAATGTTACACTCAAAATTGTGAAATAAATATTTTCAATGAAAAATTGGACCGACTTTATTAGTTGGTGCGCTGAAAAGTACAAAATAATATTAATTCTACTGGTGCTGGTAATTTTGAAGTTGGTTCCAAAAGTTTTCAATCTAACTGCAACGCCATAACTTCAATAGTACCAGCACCAATACATTTAATATGATTTTGTTTTTTACAATGCACCAACTAATAATGTCGGTCCAATTCTTTACAAAAAATATTTATGTTATTAGTGACCTGTTATTTTAAAATTACAAACGTACAAAAATTATAGAAAATGTTTTTTGTTATTATTGACACAGATACTTCCATGTGCAATTAGTTAAAACCTGTTATTTTGATATTACAGACACTTCGATTTTATTCATTAATATCTCTAGATATACATAGATGTCACTGTGAACATACCCACCTAAGGGCCGGTTTTATAATGTCCGGTTGACCGAAGGTTGAAACTCAACCGAGGGTCAACCGTGCCTTTCAGTATCATAAACCTGCAACCCAGGGTTGAAATGATAAGCAACTGACAGTTTTCATCAACATTTCAACTTTAGATTTTGCTTAAACTAGCGGTTGACCAACAGGCGGTTGAAATGTCCTTTATAAAACTGGCCCTAAGTAAAAAGATGGACCCTCTTAATAAAAGCCTCCGCTGTCTTATCTTATTATTCCCACTATCTCTTTCAATTTCAGCAAGATCTTGTGGTCCTCCAGTAGACATATCCCACGGTTGGCATGCCGGAGAATGTTACACCTACGGCTGCCGATTGACATATCATTGTGCCGAGGGTTACGAACTTGTTGGCAAAAATGAACGCTTCTGTCAAGCTGATGGTACTTGGACACCAAAAGATCTACCAACATGTGTATGTAAGTATCTAAAAAGTCCATTTAAAAGAGCAATTTGCTTACGTCATCAGCTAGGGGGAGGAAGCTTTTAGTGACTTTATATTGACCCTTCAGAAAAACATTTGATATTTCCAATGGGTAGATAATGTCGTATTTAAACATGTTTGTTTTGAAACTCATCAGCCATCTAATTGATTTATCATTGAAATGAATTGCCTTTTGTCATGTTTGTAGGTTATGTTTCTTATTTTAATTTTGATGTCATCTACTTATCAATACCGAATCAATCACATTATATGATCATAATATTATTTTTATTAGTGTTACATATTTTGAAGGAATAATCTATTATAACCTATTAAATATGTAATCATTTGATTCCTTTAAATATCGTGATTTGAAAACTTTGGAGAGTTTCGACATGCTAATCCATCTGTGATGTAAAACAATAGATAAATATTTTGTGATTAGACTTTTCAACAAAATAAACTTGTTGGAATATACAGGATGAGGCACCGAAAACAAAACAGATCGAATATTTTCACGACAAATGTGTTGTGGAAAAAAAAATGGACATTGTATGAAGTTAAAAATTGGAAATACCTAAAGTTCATACAATGTCTATTTTTTCAGTTTTTGCTCTTTTTTTAAATTGTTCTAGGTAGTTTTCAAATGGAGTATTATAATTTGGAATATGGAACTGTTGTTTTTTTCAAGCAAGAGGGGACCAAAATAAAAAGCTACGTAGTAAACAGTCACATGGCTGAATTCCTAATCAAATTACCTTTTCAATGATGTGTAGTTTCCCTATTTAAATTGTATCGGTCACAGTGACCAAGGGATTCATGACGATTGAGGTTATGATAGAAAGATTTCCCCCACGGAAAAGAAAATCGACGTGTTTTTTCGTTTTCTCCACAACACATGTGTCGTGAAGGTATTAGATCTGTTTCGTTTTCGGTGCCGCACCCGGTATATTCCATTGTAAAGTTTGTAGCTTTTAATTTTTACTATTTTGAAGACAAAGTAAACAGCTATAACTGATTTAACATTTTTGAAAAAAGGTTCAACAGTAAAAACGCGATGCACGGTTCACTGCGCTTTTGGAAATTGGATGCTCTAACCTAAAAAATAGCAGGACCCTCTCTCAAATAAATGCGTTCTTTTTGCGCCACCCTGTTTTATTTCTCAACAGTTTTTTGTCGGTACCCCATATCTCCCTTAAAACTTTGTCAAAACTATAGATGGCGAAATCGTTTTAAACATTACGTTTCCCGGTAAAGACGCAATTTAAAAAAAAAATCTTAAAATTATTGTTTTCATTAGAAAAAAAAATGTATGTCGAAGAGTATCCTTTAAGAATCCTTTCAGTAACATGCATGGCAGTTTTTGGATTTATCTATACTTATACCTATTTCCCCAATAATATTGTGCGAAATAGGTTAAGAAGTTAAATGATAAAGCTGGCAATATGTACACCACTATGTTTTGTATAAGTTATGTGAAGTTTCTTAAGAGTTGAAGTTTTAACTATAATAAATCAATTCAGTGAAATGTGAGCTTTCTTATTTAATTCCTGGTTTTTCTGTCAGTACTTCATTAACAATACTACAGAAAAAACAAAGTTTTTCTATGGATTTTAGCGTAAACATGCTCCGATTTTCATGATACTTTTTTCATTGAATATTTTATGATTCTTGTTTCATTGAACATTGAGAATTGGTCTTATTGAAAAAAAATGACATTCAACATGTTTTTCCCCTCAAAAGCTTCTTCCAAAGGGGGTAGAAATTCGAAAATTTGAGACGACAAATTTAAAGAAAAAAAATACGGTCTCCTAGTTTGAAATCTCTATATAAGTACATAATAAGTACAAGCAACGTATTATCTTCTTTGGTGAACATTGCATGATTTTCATGACTAATGTTACACTCAAAGTGTGAAATATATATATATATATATATATATATATATATATATATATATACATTTTTCAATTTGACCGACTTCATTAGTTGGTGCACTAAAAAATACAAAATAATGTTAATTCTTTTGGTGCTGGTAATTTTGAAATTGGTGTCAAAAGTTTCTATCTAACTACAATTGCAAAACGTCAAAAGTACCAGCACCATTAAAATAATATTATTTTATATTTTTCAGTGTACCAACCAATTTATTCAATTAAATTCATTAAGATCCTTCAGACATTCAGTAAAACATAAAAATTCCCAAATAAAACGTTTGAATTCTAAAGGGACTTTCATGAGACAATTTCAGAATATTTCTCGAATATCTTTAACACATTTAAAGTAAGTCGTAGTCGTCTAAAATAATCTTGATAACCCTATATTACTTTACTCACCTTTCAGGTAACACAAATAACAATAATTATGAAAATTTCCTATATCAATGTACTCGTAGGTAATGTCACTGTCACAAGGCAACTGAACTTCCGTAAACTTCCAATAAGGAACTCGACCACATCACCAAGAGCTTGGTGACGCTCACTCTTCCCTCAACATGGCCACATTGACGCCTCAGTCCTCTTCAATGTTTACTCAAGCGTCTGGGTCACATTGCAGCTCATATAAATTGAACCGACATCCTATCGGTATCGATCTAATTTTACTCTGGACTATAAATGATAGTATTGGGATTTTATATCCATTATTATACTTATTATATTTTAGAGAGTTCATCAACTTGTAATTTTTGTTGATTTTAAGTGCATTTCCTGTTCTTTCTGACCAAACAAACTTAAAATAAAATCTTTATACTTTCCTGAAATGTTTGGCATCCAGTTTTCAACAAATAGAGTTACGCTTCAGAGGTCCAAAAACATATTTTCAGCCATTGGACTGTATATGTCTTTCTGTCTGCGCCTAGATTATCTCCAAAACGGATGGGCCGATTTTTTTTAAACTCTGAAAATGAAAACTGAATGTTCAAACCACTTTATACGACGATTTTTATATTCGATGATATTCTTTGGAGAGCGCTAGGGAAGTCGTGTTAGTGGACACTCCACATATTTTCAAGAAGAAACACAGCTGATCAATCAAATTTACTTCAAATATTGTTTTGATAATGAAGAAAAAACAGTTTTCCCGAAGCAAAATAATTTGCAAATCATTATATGATTAATTATTTCACGTTCTAAAGAAGTTATAGAGATCATTGTAGCTATAAATTTGGAGATAAATGGCATATATTGTTTTTCCAAGAATGTATATTCCGTGCCCGGAAATTAATTATTAACTATCTTTTGAAACTATAATCAACAGACCGAAGTACCTACGACTTGTGAAATTTGGTAGACTTTTATATAAAACTAGCTTTTGCCCGCGACATCGTGCGCGTGGAATATTGCATTCAATTCCATGCGGTAGTTTTTGTTTATTTTGAAATGAAAACTATGTTAGGTTTCTAAAATTGAATGTTAGACAATTCGTCAACAGTCTTCTGTCAAATGAAAAAAAGTACCTATTATAAAAATCGGTGCACATTTACTTGGCTATTCAGGGTCACAAGGCTTAGAAAACAAACATACAAACGATTTGCATACATCCTCCTTTTTTTAAGTTGTTCAAAAATATTCTAAATCTAGGCCAAATGCCATAAGTCATCCAATCTCATCTAGTCATCTAGAAGTTAGTATACGTAGTCTCATTACTCTTTTACATTGTTTATATTTCAATCTAAATATAATATCATATATCTGATCTTCGATCGCTCTAAACCTACGTAATACGTAATTAATGAAGATTTTCCTGTTTGGTATAGAGTAAAGTGTTGAAATCTAAATTGCTGTAATATAATAAAAAGCTCTTTGATATCCTTTTGCAGTGGTAACAGCTGTTCAATGTCCGGCCCCAGAAAATCCCAGACACGGAAAAGCTATTTATACATCGTGCAGTTATAACTCCGTGGTGAGTTATGAATGCAAATATGGCTATACACTAATTGGTGAGAGTACTAGAAGATGTGGAGCAGATAAGAAATGGTCGGGATCACAGCCAGTCTGCAAAGGTGAATGAAAATTAAAACAGTCTCAATATTTTGCATAAACGGAAAGCTTCATTGTGTGAGAAAAGTTGTATTTCGGTGGATTTGTAATCCGAATATCTATGTTCTCAGTTTTCAACCTTATTGGGTATGATAGGGATTTATTTGACCCATAAATTTAAAAAAAATACTTATTCCTAGTAATTATTCATACATTTCTAAGACACAGTTTGTTCTTGGAGTCGTTATTATCCCTTATATCCCGCCTAAAATCCTAATAGGCAGACTTTAGGAACGATATTAATGTTACAGAAATAAATTGTGGCCACCCTGGAAGACTCTGGAATGGCTGGCTGGAGAACATTGAAGCTGGCACTGGTCTGGGAGCTTCAATCATATTCAGATGTCATGAAGGCATGCTTTTGCAGGGTAATACGTCGAGTGTTTGCCAGATTGATGGAAAATGGAGATATCCACTTCCTAAATGTTTGGGTATGTAAGAAATGATTTTCAAAAATTAGAGATCTAGTTATAAAATTTTGGGAAAACAGGTTTTATATGGAGGTTAGAAAGATAGCTAAGCTAACCAGTCAACTAGTACATATTATAACAGAAATTACGCGAGGAATTCACATCGTACATTCATCCCGACAATTTTTGAGAATGTTTCCCCTTCATACTGTTGGGCCTCGAGCGAGAGAACACATTTTGTTCGCAGAGTAAATAATAAACGGAATTTACGACGCATGTGCATTTGAATACTTTACGGTTTTTTAAGAATGTTTATCGTTAATATAATTAGAAGCTATCGTTTTGGTTTATGCTGTGCTTTCATCATTTTCTTTTAAACAAGAATTGTTCCCTTTTCAGCACCTTGCGTTGTGCCACACGTTTCGCAAGGACGAGTTATCCTTTATGGCAGAAATGAGACTGCAGCATCTTCCACTGTCGTCCAGCATGGTGAAGCACTTGCTGTCGAATGTGATCCACAATATGAATTTTTAGCCAGTCTGTCGCCTGTCACATGTAACAATGGTACATGGACTTCGATTCCTAAGTGTGAACCAGCTAGGTAAATTGCATGGCAAACAACAGTACCCCTATTTAAAAGAATAGAAGAATATTGTAACACCATATAATAGTGTCGAAATAAACACTTTAAAGATTCAGATTCTTTTATTATTAAAGCAGTATTTCAAAACCATTACAGCACAAAAGTATTTGGTAGATACGAATGAACCAGATGTGTCTTTGTTATGAAAATTATTCACAATTTCATGGACTAATCCAACTTAAGAGACTATAGCCTCTAGGCGAGTCGTCAATTAAAGTAAATTCAGTATTGTAAATGAATTCATTTGTTTTGATGTTATTAACGAGTATTGGAAAAAGTTAAATTCAATCAAGTTTCATGTTGTAAGGTGTAAGTTGCTCCCCAAGACACCAAGAAACGGAATGGTGCTGGCCCCAAAAACTGAGCACGGTATGAAAGCCAGATTCAGATGTAAAGATGGATTCCGTTTGAAAGGCGATCATTTGATGGAATGTTCATTCGGAAATTGGACTGGAGAGATTCCAAAGTGTGAAGAAGGTAAGGTATTTATAAAGTTACAATGACTGTAATATTTAAAAGTGAAAGATTGTCAATTCCAGTGTATTGCCCTTATCCTGGATCAGTCCTGAATGGAAAAATTCTACTCGTCGGCAACATGGGCTTGTACGACTATAGACCGTACGTGCGGAAAGTGACCAATAACAAACAAATAATGTACGACTGTGATAAGGGCTATATTCTATCAGAGGGGCCACCTGGTGCTACTTGCATTGGTGGCCAATGGAGCCCCAAGCAGTTGCCAAAGTTTGTACCATCATATTGTGTGTTTGTGTGATTTCTTAATGAACATGATGACATGTTTTTAGATGCCTTTTGGGACAACATCCGAGAATACGATGGAACAGGAAGAAGCGATCATTGGTGGCTGAAAAGTACAAAAGGGCTTTTATTCGAAATCTTCGCATTATATATGAGAAGAGGGAACAGAGACATGTACACAATTTTATGGAAGACCTTTTCAACAATAATATCAAGTTTGAGAGGAAGCCATCTCTGTCGGAAAGGATTGCTCGGGCATTGAATTATCACAACAACAGAAATCGTAGAAAGCGAGCATTGAAAGGTATGTTACACCCTATACTCATAGAAATAGTATACCTACTTTCAATGTGATAGTTTCCAAGATATCATGTCTTTAAGACACATAACTAACAAAAGGATATAATAAACACGGTAACTAATCCAATAAAGTATACAATATCATAAAAGGTAATGAAAAATAACTAAATTTGACAACAACTGGAACATTCGAAGTGCAAGGCTAACTACACAATAAGAATAAATAAATGAAGAATCTGTTTTTCTGCCTACACTGGTATCTTGCCAAACTTTCTCGAAAGCTGTTAACTTTAACGTCATAATTTTGTAGATTACCCATTTTCAGGAATGTTTTCTTTTGTTGAAATTTTAACAACTACATGGCTATTTCTGTTTAAAAGGTCACAAAGATCACTAATGACGTCATAATCGAAAGAATGATTTCAAAAGAATCGCGACCAAATTAAAAAAATTGACGTTTCCGAACGTCTATATATTTACGTATTTTATTTAAAGTTTCCTCTCTAAACGCTAGCACTTTATATTAAAATAGAGCAGGCAATAGAAAGAAACGGAAAATGAAGTAGCAGTATTCTCTATTTTCATTTTGTGTATCTTCGAAATTTGTGAAAATGTAATTAAAAACTATATGTATAGAGTCCGCCTACTTTACTTTCTCTCCGTAAATCTCAGATCCTCCCCTTAATAGTTATCGTGTCTACTGGTAAAGTTCCTTCCCAAGAGACACAACCTCGTCAATATGACGTGATTATTCCGGCCCTTGTTACGTCATTATTCACCTTCGAAATGACGTAAGTAGTATGTGAAATTCACGTCAAAATGTCACAGCCTAGAGACGTCATAAATTGACGTTAATTTGTCGTTATTATTTGACATACCAGTTACGTCAGGAAATAACGTGTATGTAACGTCTATAGAGAACGTTAATATAACGTCTTTATTTTTTGAAATTATTACTTATAAATGACGAAAGCGGTAGGTAGTTTTTAGGTAAATGGTTAAATGCGGTATTTAAACGAAATAACTTCAATTTCCTTTTTATTATAGACTATAATATACAAAAAATAATTACAATTCTAACAAAAATAAAAATTTCCTATAAGGTAGGTACTTAAGTAGTTATGTGTACAAATAAAATAAAACAAAAAAAACTAATGTATTGTCTACCCTCTACTGTGTATTAGTGGCAATGACACAAATGCATTACTGTTGTTTTGAGGTAACAACATACATTTTGCAGCAACACATGAAACTGGCCAGTCCCTCAATTCATCCGACAAATCATCCACAACAAAAATATTCAAATCACTGGATAGTAATGGGTATTTATAGAAATAATTGTAGGTAAGAAACAATTTCCCCACTATAATGATGGAATTATCAATTTCGTGTTCTAAAATATTATTGATTTGAACAACTTCATTATTGTCTAGCATACAATAACAATCAGCCTTTGAAACAGAATCAATGCAAAGCACAAAATTTTTCATAATTACTTTCTTATATTGAATCATGTTCACATATTTTTCATTATTAATATTATTGTGGTGAATAACATAACAACGAGGATAACTTACATTTTGATTCTGGTAAATTTTAGAATTATTTTTTTCTTTTAAACGGCGACATACTTGTTGCAAGGGAAGAGTTGGTGATTGTACTAGTCTTTTTAATTGCCCTAAAAAGTTCTCATATGGAAATGCAGAGAAGTTGTCCAATGGGCCATAATGTTTAACATCTTCAGTTAAATGTGTAAGCATATGTACATTATATATTAAAAATGTTTCACCATAGATTTCCTCTGAGTGTTTTACAAAATTATTTAAAAGTGTTTCTGCAAGTTCTAAATTTACATTTGTTATATGTCTGGGCGACATAAGAATAGACACACCAAAATGTAGAAGTAAAAAATTTTTATAAATTGGTTTTGAAACAATATTAGACATTATAACGGGACCTGTGTAGAGGAGGAATGATCTAAATTCAGTGGCTTTCCACCTGGCAATCTCTATTAAGCTACGAGGTTTGCGATTAAATTCCAAAGGTATAAACTTTTTGAGGTTCATTAAATTTTGATTAATGTCTTTCATTTGGGATTTTGAAAATTTTAATGGCGCATTACCTTCAACCCAGATATTCAGTAATTTACGCATTATACCCAGACATATCAAATGCATATAGTCAATTGGAAAATTTGTGACAAGTCCCACTGGCAATTCAACTAAAGGTGACAGGCCAGTATGGTGGTCTGGATCAGTCTGAGCTAAAAAAGAAGCATCAGTCCTTCTAGGCGCATTTCCCTTAAATACAGTTCGTCCTGCACAGCGATATCCTGAATTGGTACACTTCTCACAAGCTGAGAAACCCATGTGTCCTTTGATGCATTTCATATAGGCTCTGGCCGGCGCATCACAGATAAAACTATGAATTTCTATGCGATAAACTTTGTTATGAAATTTCAAACCTTCCCTCACCAAACTATTTAACTCGATAATAAAATCTGATAAAAATGTCTCTAAAGGCATAGGTTTTGCCTTTCCACAAAATATACCGACAACAAATGGTGTAGAACCCTCTATGTTTTTCAAAAGACCTAAAATTGGCCAAAAAGTTTTAGTGGAACTTTTGAACACTGGCAATCCATCTATGTTGAAGCTAATACTGAATGTATGTACGTTAACATACCTTGTCGTCCGAAGAAAATTGTATAAATAATCTCTTAAACCCAGATGACAGTAATCACCTGTGTCTAAATGTTTTATAGAGAGAGATCGTGGAGTTTTTAATAGAGTCCTATAATCTACTGGGAGAGTCGGATGGTATTGCTGCAAAATGTGTAACAAATCACTGATAGATGTTCGTGGTATGTTATGAATTTGAGCCCAATGAACCAACTGCGATGTTAACTTATCTTTAGTATTATCAATTTCTGAATTGTCATTGTTACTACACACTTTATCTGTAAATGATACCGAAGATTGATTATTTAGCAAATTAAGATCAGGCACATCGTTGACATTTGGCAGTGTAATATCAGGAACTTCATTAACATTTGACGTCAAATCAGGCACTTCGGTAACATTTGGCAGATTACATTGGTTATTTGAATATGCTGTATCACTATTTGGCATAAAAGGAATATCATTGAAATTTGTAAACTGGACAAAACTTGAATTTTCTTCTTTACTTAAATAACTAGGAACATTCGTATTGCTAAAATTGAACTCACTTAAAGCAGTCGCCACTTTTCTATAATATTGCCTCCTGCCAACAATCTTGACCTTTTTGTGTTTATTCATTGTTTGGATTTCTTGTTCTGCTCCAAATATAACCTTTGCGGAGAATGTTTCAACCAGACCTTAATGATGTCTTCTATATCTCTTTCTTTGGATTCGGGCAAACTAATTCGAACGGCATCTGAAATCAATAACAAAAAATATAGCTTTGTAATAGCAATTTTTTCTAGTTGCAAGTATGTATTTGCATCACTTCTGAAAAAAAGTATAGATATAATATATTTGCACTTACCAATAACAGACCGCTTCAAACGTAATTCTACAAAGGCTTTTTTATAGCTTCGCTTTCCAAAAAAGTTATAATTGCAAGCTATCCTATTGGAAAGCAGTTTCTTCAAAATTATGTTGGTCACACTTGTAACGTCCTTCCCACCCAAAGAAGACAGAAAGGATGCCTGTTGCAAAAAAAATAATTTCGAAAATAATAACCAGCAACTATATGAAAATTTACCAATTTTGATGAATTTTCATTGTTTGCCAAGTATTCTTCAAGTGTTTCTATATCAGAATCATCTACTATAGGCAGCTCTACAGGAAAATCAGGTGGCAAGTTGTGTGATGGAACAATGCCACTTTGCCAACGCTCCTTGAAATGGGCCAAAATTTGCTTGTTTTGCTCATGTACTTGAGTGACAATTCGAATTAATTTTTCTAAATCTAAAAGAACCGAAAATTTCCCTTAAATACTATTAAACAAAACCTCTAACTTTTATACCTTTGTTATCTTGATTAAACTGTTGCTGTGCTCCTTGTCCAATCCTATCACTTGAACTTGGTGTACTTGTATATATATAGCAGGTGGTGTTTCTCTTTCAAGGGTTGCTTGAGGTTGTTTAGTTTGTGAGTATGATGGGGTTAAACGTATGTCTAAAAATACCATAGTTATACAAAAATAATTCCAAAAGTATTAAACACTGCCTTACCATTCGAATTTGTGCTTCCATCGAGGCTTCTATTTATTTTAGGAGGTGCTGGCAAATCCACATCATCAGAGTCACTTGACTCGCTATAAAGAATCCTTTTTACAGGTAATCGTTTTCTCTGTTTTGAAGACTCACTATCAGTTGTTTGCACATCAGATGTTTCTTCCAACTTTTTAAGTTTTATACGTGCTTT
Source organism: Crioceris asparagi (assembly GCA_958507055.1). Lineage (NCBI taxonomy): Eukaryota > Metazoa > Arthropoda > Insecta > Coleoptera > Chrysomelidae > Crioceris > Crioceris asparagi. The sequence goes on from OY293826.1 coordinate 7,188,428, forward strand.
TTCATAATTATCTGAAAACAGGGCGTAGAAAATAAATCCAGGGATAAAAAAAACACGAACACTTGTATACTCACTACATTCAAAGAATATCCTATTAATTTTGAAAAGTTTCCATTTATCTTCTTCCGGATTCTCGCACTTTGCTACCGCTCTGTTATGGGCATTTTGAGTTTTAAAATTAGGCCAAAACACTTCCCTCTTTAACGGTGTCACCCAAACCTGAGGCACTACTGCAATTGTACCTTCTGCAGCGTCCTCCTCACACTCAGGTGCAAATTGTACTCCTACAAACATGATGATGAGACCTACAAATAGTACATATTCCTTGGAGAATATGTAAATAACTGAAGAAGACTACTTACCTACTTGTTATATATATACTTGGTTGTAGATTGCAAATGCTAAAACACGGTGACTCAATCATCAAACAAGAACACACATAAAAAATTGGCGGTTTGAAGCATAGGTTCACAGATTATACACCTACATAGGTTATAGGTTATAGGAGGAGACTATCCGGTGACCGGTGCTCGATGCACGTGGCGCAATTGACGACTGCGCAAGTGCGAAGCAGAGAATAGTGCGAAGTGCGAAACGGTCGCATGGCGTAGACATTTCTTACGACCAATAGAGATAGATATACATTTGCTACCTTTGTTTGGCTGATTTTGTTGCGGTGTTTTGCATAAATATTTACGGGTTGAAAAAGCGGTTATTATTTCCAGATTATAGTTATGACACCTTTGTTTTTATATATTATATTCCTGTCTATGTGCAGTTTTAAGGAAATACCATAATTGCAAAGACACATAAATACCTAGTATATACTAATAAATTTACTTGCATTGCTGATGCACTGGTCATATATATTTTAAAATTTCTATAGTTGAAGAAATTTCACACGATATAAAGACGTCATTAAGACGTTCTTTATAACACGTCATTACAAGGTGAACAAAATGACGACATTATGACGTTTTTACCAGTCCCAATGACGTACTTGACGAAACTTTGCCAAATTATGACGTCTACAGGACGTGAGTGTGCTGCTTGGGTTGATATTATATCAAAAGCTTCTTTGGGATTTATATCAGCTTTTCCATTTGTGAGTCTGTTTCAGTAGATTTTGCTGTATCTAAATGATCTTGGACTTTTTCTCTTCCTCGAAATAGATCGTGTTTCTTCAATGCCTTTGACCACTTCATCATATTTTCAATGTCCCAATTAATCAGGTTCCATTGGCTAGACTCTTGCCATGCTTCACTGCATATTATTCAGTTCTGTGATCTTTTGCAAAAGTTTCGTTTGCTTTTTTAGTTATTTGAGATTTATTTATTATGGTTTCAATTTAATTATTGACGTTGTATTATTTCGTTTCATTCATAATAATCAGAAAGGCCATTCTCCTTCTATCTAATGTATCACTCTTTGAAATGGGATCTCTAGTAGTATTGATGGGCTTCCATTGTCCACCCCTTTGGTTATGTAATCCCTGCTTTCTTCTTTCTCCACGTTTATCCATTTATCATATTCATCATATATAATTTGCAGATTAGTATGAACCCAAGAATACTCTAATCCTAACAAACCCTTGTAAGTTAGTGACCAGCTTTCTAATCTACTTTGTGCCTAGTTATCATGTTATAAAATATCTCTTATTGACTGACTAGACAAGTATTAAATTCACCTAACATGAGCGATATTTATTTTGTTCTTAGGAGGAAGTGGTAGTCGAGCATTCGGTACAAGCCACAAAAGCTCCAGTTCATCACTGAATCTGCGTCGCGGTCACAAGCAACGAAACAACTTTGACGATGACAGCGACAACTCTGATCTCGGAGAACTTGGCGAAGATACGAGGCTCAGAGCTAAATCCAAAGATCCTTGTGAACCTCTATCTAATGACACATTCATGCAAGTAACTGTAATAAAGGCTGGTAAAGATGCAAGTTTGGAGAACAGTGCAGGTACTGTGGTGAATGTCACCTGTGATAAAGGCTATGGCTTGAATATAGTCGAGAATAGGACCGCCAAGTGTCTCAAGGGCAAGTGGAAGCCAGCAAAACCGACATGTTTGATAGGTAACGCTACTATTTCTTAAAAAAATACTAGTGATGTGGTACTATCTTGAAAATATTTTGTAGCACCATGTCAACTCCCAAAAATACCCAACGGTCAATATAAATCCGGCTACAGGGTGAACCAAATCATAGCCAATGGTTCCATAGTGGACTACCATTGTCATCATGGCAGCAATCAAACCAGTCCAGCTTCGATGCATATCAGATGTATTCAAGGTCAGCTGACACCGACAAATCCGACGTGTAACAATGCAAGTTCATCGACGACGGCTAAATCTCGTCACCATGACCATAAAACGCATTATCTAGGTGGCAGTGATATCGTCAAAGGTGGTGATATTACCGTCATTGATTATGGTAGCTCCAATGGGCAGTACTGTGGACCGCCTGCAAAGTGAGCAAATCCTGTATAATATATCTTATGAGCTCATTACGTCAATTAAAAACTGATTACGACAACTTTAGCAACAAAAGATGTGGTAACTGTATATGTACTACTATCTTGCTGAGGACTATATTCTCAATGATTTTGATAATAATAAAATATGGGATTAGATACGACTGGTCTGCTTCCACTTCACAATCCTTATTTGACTTTTACCAATTCAAATGTTCATCTAGTTTGGTGTTGATTTCGCTATTTGTTCCCAAGATATTCCTGACGAAAAACAATTTCAATAATTTTTTGAATATTTTTTGAACTTTCAAGCCACATCAGTTTGATTTTATAAAATTACGAATGAAATTGGTCCACAGTCGATATCGATATTTCGTATTCCTTAATTTTTTTCCCTAATTTTTGTGACCTCCTTAGAGTTCGAGGATCTCTAGTATACAGAAATGGTAAACCAATAGTGGAAGACGACAGCAATTTCCCAGAAGGTACTGAGGTAACCTTCAATTGCATCGAAAGTATCATGGGTGAGAAAACTACTTGGAAGATAATTTGCGAAGATGGAAGTTGGATAGGAAGATCACTTAATTGTGGTAAGTGTAATTTACTACTGGCCTGCACTATCTATTGCAGAAGGTAACTCAATTTTAAATCGAATCTATCGAACCTTAACCATACTAACCTTTGTAATTAATAACTCCATTATCTCTTGGAGTTTCATCTACTCAAATGAAAGATATTAGCTTTATAGACATCACCTTATCAACAGCATATTTCTATTACTAGACTCAGAAGATGCGATGGCTTCACAAACCTTGAACAATAACAGCACATGTTTATTCAGAAACAATGAACAAAATGTCATCTCGTTCTACAATGATCAACAAATACGCGAGGACGTTGTGGAGTTCCCAGCTGGCACTGTTATCACCAGTAGATGTATTGACATTGGTAAATTCATGATGACTGGTAAGAAGTATTGAAATACTAATGACTGGTATGGGAAGTCATAACTTTATCAATGTTTTAACAGGTCCAAACAAACGTCGTTGCATGGGTGGAGAATGGGATGGTTTAAAACCTGTATGCTATGGCCTCAATCAAGCCAATGATTATTCCATGGAGAAACCTCCAACGATTTTGTTTAGACATCAGTTGGGTCCGATTGCCCAGTCGAATGATGGTAGGCTTATTGTCTATCCTGGAACTATTTTGCATATGGAATGTTTGTGGATTCGGCGATTTGGTAATCCCAAATGGACTGTTAGTCATGATTATAGGTAAAATATATGTCCATGGTTTATTATATAGAGAATCAGTTGGTAAATTAATGACAATTTAAAACATCTTTGATCATAAATAATGCATGTGGGGATAGTTCTAATGTAAGGCTTCCGCTCTAATCCAACGCATACCAACTTTTCAATGTACTTGGTCCAATTCAGAGATCTTAGAGATGCTACTAATGAAATTTTACAGAAAATATCCTGAAGGATGGACCACAGATCCTGGCCGCGATTCCCAATTAGAATACCGACTTTCCATATTCCATGCATCCAAGGATGATTCTGGAGTCTTTACATGTGTCACTCCAGCAAGGTATACTCATTCTGTTGAAATTGAAGTAAAAGGTATAGATAGATATGTCAAATAAATTGCATCAGTGATCTAATGTCATACATCTCCTTCAGCTATACATTGCCCAGTGGTACCTCAAAGAAGAGGTTTAACTGTAAGTACACAAAGTACAAAAATGAATACCAGGATAAAATTCTCCTGTGTCAATGGAAACTCACTGATTGGAGCTTCGGAAGTGGTGTGTCTTCCTTCGGGTAATTGGAGTTCACCCTTTCCAGTGTGCGAAAGTAAGTAGTACTAAGAAGTAAAGGGAGCATGATATCTGAAGATGTAGGTTAATGTAGCTGATGAACATTAGATAATGATAGCGATACAAACTACCTTCGTTCACTAGGTATAGAATGTGGCGAGGTGAGTGACTTAGGCGAGCACTTGAAGGTATTAGTTGTATCCCGAGAAGTAGGCGGAAAAGCAGTATTCAATTGCGATGGTGGTTTTGGTCTTAGAGGACCATCAGAAACTGTTTGCCAAGCTAATGGTGAATGGGCTCAACCATTCCCCACATGTAAAGGTTGGTTTATTGTTTTTTTTTCCGGTTCCTACTGATTTAGTGAGAAATCATGATATTATGGGAAAACAATTACTTTTAGAGGTGCATTGTGATGATCCAACACCACCAGAAAATGGATACATCCAAGGTAGTGGCCCATACAAGGCAGGTGATGTTGTTCAATTCAATTGTAATCCAGATTATATGATGGAAGGACAACCGATAATGGCATGTCAGGAGAATTCACGATGGTCAGGGAAACTACCAAAGTGTAAGTATTATACAAAAGAATGTACATGAATTGTTACAGAGTACGGTTATATAGTGAGACATACATGAAGATGCATTTTCATTTTTAACTTCTATTGCATACGGTCCAGACACTTTGGAATTATATTTGTTTTATTAGCTAATTTGTTCCTTTCTCAACTTAGATACCGACAGTCCTTCTTGGAGTTATACTGAGCTTAGATCTAAATTTCCAGCTTCGAGAGGCCATCAATGGACCAATTTCTGTTTACCTGTTCCTTAGTTATCCAATAGCCCCTAACATTTGAGGTCAGAGTCCACCGTCCTGGCTGCTCGGTATCGCCATTTCCCATTTTTGGGCGCTATTCCTTTTTCGGTGTCTATTGACACCAATATTTGATGACGTTGTTGATAGTTTCAGCTCAGTCTGAGCTGCTTATGTTAATTCAATCTTATTTTGTATGTAAGGGCCTGCAATATCTGGAGTTCGAATAACTGGTGACAAGCCTTTTTCTCTACTGTTCACGTCATTGAGCGAGTAGAAAATGTTCCAACTCTGTTGAGCCCTACATACAGAAATAAGGCTCAGGCCTTGTACCACAAGATGGAATCAGATTCTTTCTTTGATCATGCAACCTCTTTGCATTTGCACATTCAGATTTAGAGATTATGTTAAAGTTCTTTTCTCTTAGTCCAAGTTCAAATTTCAAGATTTGGTTCCCCTAGTTCAATGAATCAACAATTAGCGCGAACGATAAAAGGTACAAGGCTTCAGCTACGGCATGGCTGGGCTAGAGTTGGTCTGCAGTACATCCTTAAAATATTGACAGTTTTAACTGCTCAGTTGCTTCCGACTTGCTTGGACTCCCGTATCCTGCACCTAAAGAAGATCGGACCACTACAATGGTGTTTGCTAATATCTGCTATTGACAAGGTCTCGACTTTTTTTGCAACTTTTCTAGCTTTTTAACCAATGGTTATCGGAGTGATTGTTGGGAGTTTGTCACAAGAGATTCTTGTTTCGATGCCTTATAGTTGCAATTACCTAATAACTAAAGAAATGAATTCAATTTTACAGGCTTACAAGCATGTTCATATCCCGGAACAACAATAAGCGGTAGGATGTCCGCCGTCAAATTCTTCTATAAGATTGGTGAGAACATAACCTTTACATGTGAGGAAGGACTGGTGCTGAGAGGAGCATCAATACTGAAATGCATGAAAAATGGCAAATGGTCAAATACAATTCCAGCCTGTGTTGATGAGAATGCTGAAAGAAATAAAGAAATATCAATATTATAAATTTATCAATAGATAATAATGTATAATATATTCGACAACTTTGAACTGTATTGAAACTTCATACCTATCTATAATATCATATCATATCTATAATGTTTGATCAATTAGTTGTAATCTTTTTCTCAGCTTTTAGCATTTTGAAAACGTCTAACTGATTCGTCCATAAGATAAACTATTTTATTCTATATTAGAAATATTTATGTATTATATATTTTTGGCTTAGAAATATATGACCTTAATAATCTATGCTTCTTTATTTTGTTCGGCTTAACATACTTTAAAGTAAAGTTCATAATCTGAAAAAACATTCAGGTACACTTTTATTATATAGCAGCTGTATCTGGCTTCGGGTTGCTTTGGCTGAGTACAATACGAACTGTTGAAATATTCCAACTTAAAAACAATCTCCATAGCTCAGTTGCAAAAAGAAACAAATTAATTAAATCTGTTCGAACAAATTACTTCGAAAAAGTCAACTTTATATTATAATTTGAGTTCAAATCAAAATCAACCGTTATTCATTTAAACGAAATGAAAAACAAAATATGAACTATACTTACAAAATGGCAAACAACAAAACTTAATTTCAACGCATTGTTACTCTAATCAATTAAATCGAATAGAAAATAAAACTTAATTTACAAAAAAACACTGCAATCGGAAACAGCTAATTGGCAACAGATGTCAAAAAGCACGCTGTCTAGAATGAATGAAAAAAATGAGCTGTATAGAAAATTAAAACAATGCCCTTATAATATTACCTTAAGAAATCAATATATAGAATATAAGAAGATTCTTTCTAAAATGATAAATCAAGTCAAAAATGATTATTACAAAAATAAAATAAATAGGCATAAATTAATTCAGTGTTGTTGGTCGCAGTATAAACACCACTCTTTTCAAATAAGCTCACAGCCAGTTATTCTGTTGGGTTAAGATCTGGCGATCTTGAAGGCCATGCTGCATTTACATTTTGGTGGTTGGTAAATATGCGGTGCTCTGCAAAATAATTCAAAGAATTCGTGATCGTTTCGTAACTGCATAAACGATTTCACATGAATTCTCTACTGGCTTCACCATTTACATATGGGTTCAATTTCCAAAAGAGCCAATATTCGTTATGAATTGATGAATTTTAGGATTTCACGTAAAGCCGGGCAAATGAAATTGTTTTTATTACGAACTCACACTATTAATGCTTTAGTGTTGGCTAAGATGTTGGAAATTACTATTCTTATAGTCCATGGGTACAAACATAAAACTATTAATGAAAAACCGCTATTTTGAGATTTTATTTATGGTCTCATTATGTTGACTATGACAACTTTTTTATTTGGAAAAATTCTTGGAAATAATTTTTTCTTTCACGCCCTTTCCTTAGAAATTAGGGTTTCGGACTCAGTAACATTATAAATTTATGACGTCATAACTCAGTAATATTGGGAAATAAAAATATTTGTTTCGATAGCAAAGTCTTGAAGGATAACGCCCCACTCCCCAAAATTTTCGCAAGTGAAAAAATTGTCCTACTCAACATAATGAAGCGATGTAACAGGTTTCAGAATCTGGTTTTCGATGAATATTTTTAGGTCTGGCCCAAGGTCTATTAGTAGTAGTCAGGTACAAATTCTTTTCTTCCAAAACTATGGTGGTACGCAATCATTCGACAGAGTTCTGCTTTCAAACTGCAGCAGCTCTCCTGTTTTCCATACATGCTGCAAAATGCAGTTGTTCAAGCAACTGGATTCAATTTACTTTCTGTTAATGGCTTGATTTCTTAAAACTATTCAAGACTTGGAATTATAGGTACTTCTTACTTTAGAATGACCCCATACATAAATATATTATCCATCTTCATCATGTCTAATGTCAGTACAATCAAAGTTCATTCAAAAATTGATGAAAAATTATCAAGAATCACATGGAAACCTTTCATAAAACCACGTTATCGATCTATGGAAGATATCACTTAACCCGGCCCTGTCCTCTTCCGATATCAGCTACAACAACAACTATTACACCGCGCTCTGCCGGCTGTTTGGTTGTTCGGCCCTGTATCACCCTGGAAACGCAGGCAGGCAGCAGCAGCACACCCCACCCCTTCCACCACCTTGAGAAGCACATAGAGAGTTCCTGCCTGCTGCTGCCTGCTCTGCTGCTAGCTGCATCGGTATGTCGGCTGATTGCCGCATGGAACAGCACACGCACTGGTTATTACCAAAAGCAGCGCTTCGGCTGCCAACGAAGGGAATCCCTGCATCAGTGGTGCTCATGCACGCCGTCGCGATATACGCTCACAGCACACACATACCGACTCGGGAGCGCGGGGTTGAAATAAAAATAATATCACCGTGTAACACACACATACATAAAAGAGTGCCGTAGTAGCCTTGCAGCTGCTCCCCAAAGTTCTTCTTCTTCCGTCATCATAATGTAGCTGTGTTAATTTTAACTTAAATACCCGGTAATTTCACCTATTTTCATTCATTTGTCTTTGTCGGATATTCAGAGCTCACATAATATTGCAATGTGTACTCTATATTTTGTCGAAGAGAATTTGTTGTGTTGAAGATTGAGTGAGCTTCTATACAATCAAATTTCTGAGTACTACTGCTTTTTGTTTTGAGTGCTAGATGATGAGAGCATAATTAAACCGAAGATGTAAACATTGATAATAGCAAAAAAAGAGTTTTCTATAATAATTTATCTTTGATTTCATTTCTTAAATACAATAATACAACTTGAAGGCAAAAACCAAAGTAATTGTTAAGAGATGTACTTTTTAAATGTAGAATAGACATAAATTGTACAACCAAACTGTGCCAGCTGAGAAATAAATAATGGAATTAAATTAATTTTAACTACAACAACCCTAGTGTTGGTCACCAGAAAATTAAATTGCCATCAGAAACACTTACTGGACTCCAAATTATTATACCTGCATTGGAAAAGTTTCAACAAAATAGTGATTTTTTATTAAAAAAATTAAGCGATTGAATGAAAATTAAAATCTGTGTGGAATTAGACAGGTAGTAAATAAATATTTTTTACCAAAACATGGACCGACTTAATTAGTTGGCGCATTGAAAAATACAAAATGATATTAATTCTATTGGTGCCAAAAGTTTTCATTCTAACTACAACTGCACAACTTCAAAATTACCGGTACCAATAGAATAGAATAATTAATAATAATTAATATTATTTTAATTTTTCATTGCACCAACAAATAAAGTCGTTGCAATTTTTGGTAAAAAATATCAATTTCACACTTGTGTGTAAATAGTCATAAGAATTTTTGAATTTTAAAGATCCTCCTTTTTTGGAATTCGGTCGAAAATATACGAATAATTATGTGATAATTTAATTCTGTGCAGTAGGTACATTCAAAATTAAAAATGCGAACTTTTGCTAATCTAGGGTTTCTATTCTTTTATACCTGGTGTCACAAAATTAACTCTCATAATGTCCGTGACTGGGTTACCTAACTTAGTATAAGCTATGCTAGATGGACAGACAGACGGCCAAACAGAAAACGAAACCCTAAAAAAGAATTTTTATTGGTTTTCGATAGGCTTCTCAAACGGGGGAGGTATACAATTCGATTGTACGTCTGCATGCTTTTTTATGGATTTTCGCGCCTTTTGCATAAAAATTCGAATCAGAAATCTTCTTCTACAGCAATGATAAAGTCTCAAATTTGTGTATTTCTGCTATGTGGAGGGGGCAATTTCTTTCGAAAACAGAAAATTTGAGACGACCAAATTAAAGACCAGATTGAAATTGATTTTTTTTCATAGAGTTACGGTTTTCGAGTTAGAGAGGTGGTAAAATCTGAAATTAGCATATTTCCCCTGCGATGTCTTGATATCTCTGAATTATAACAAGTACAAGCAAAGAATATACATGGGTATTTGGATAAGTACTATCTTCTTTGATATTAGTGAACGTTCAACGATTTTCATAACTAATTTACACTCAAAAGTATGAAATAAATATATTTTACGAAAAATTGGACCTTGGAACTTTATTTGTTGGTGCATTGAAAATACCACATAATATTAATTCTGTTGGTGCTGGTACTTGTGCAATTGGTGTCAGGAGTCTTCTATTTAAGTACAATTGCAAAATGCCCCCGCCACCACTTTGGGAGAAATTTTCGAGGGTACTTTTGAATTAGAATTAATATTATTTTGTATTTTTCATTGTACCAACAAATAATAGAATTGGTACAATTTTTTGTAAAAAAACATTTATCTTAAAATTGTTCAATTAAATCATCGTGATTTGTTTTTATTTCGGAAAAATAAAACGGCTTTGCACATTTTTGACAATCAGCATTTTTTGAAGTATGCACTTAATTAATTTCGCTAATACCGAAAATATCTACTGTCATAAACATTATTTTGTATTGATAAACTCAGCAAGAATTCAATTTTGACAGGTGATGTAATTTCTGAAAATATAGATACATTATTTGTTTTTCTAAAACTAATTGGTGAACTGAAAAATACTAAACAATATTCTTTCGGTACTGATAATTTTTAAATTGTGCTGTTAGGTATATCAAAGAATAAAATCATTCATTTTCATATGGAAAATAACACTATAAGGACAATGAACGGAACATATCCTGAGAGCAATATAAACTTATTATGACACATTCACAGACTGTTGAGACAAGTGCTAGAAGAGGGTCGACTTAGACTTACACACTTTGTATACTTTTTATATTAATAGATGCAGATGTCTATGGAAAAAATACCATTTCAGTTAGAGTTTCTCGTGTTTCAATTTAGGAGTGAGATTCCTAAGATTGCATCTCACTGTTATGATTGCTTAAGGTCCTCGCATCCGGATTGAAGAGCGGAGCTATTATGCGATTACTTTCGGTCACAGAATATTTTCTCTGAACTAAAAAAAAATTGAACCAGGCTACTTATACTGAGTTAGGTGAGTTAACAACGGTCATAAATAATAAATAACAGCGAATGAAAATAAATTCAATCATTAAGACTCCAATTAATTATAATTGTCAAAATCAATATATTTCACTTAAATTATTGTATCAAGCTCAAAATTTCGGGTAACGTTGCTTAGCAACCTAACACATAATTATGATTTATTCGAATTACAGCCGAGATACGTTTCGTAATTGAATAAATCTTCAGAATTGTAGATAAGCCATAGTTTATTTACATTTTTCGAAAATGTTAAATCATCTGTAGGTTTTTGCACTAATAGATAGATATTTTTGTATTTCTGGCAAGGTTTATTAAAACGTTAATTTTCATACATCTTTTTTGCCAAATTTTAATCAATAGGCTGGTTTCAAAGTCTCAAGTAGTTTTATCGAGATGGTGGAGTGTTGGGTTTAACTAGCTACTTTTGAAAAAAAAAATCAATGACAGCATTTACAAAATGTTACTAAATAACACGTACATAAGGAAGGAGGTAATTTTTTTCTTATATCAATGAAAATTTTAGCAAAATATAAAATACAGAATTTATTATTGCTGTAACTCGAAAACCCATGATTTTCTTAAACTTTGCCCCATGTCCCCTTTTCCCAAACTGGAATTTTTGATTCTCGGAAAAATTTGCCCCTTCCACATAGCTGAAACACATATTTCACACTGTAACGCGGAAACCTATGATTATTTTTAAAAATGTCCTATCTAAACGTTTTCGGATATAAAATTTTCCTTAATACTACCGGCTTGGATTTTAAATTTCCGGAAAAATTGCCACCACCACCCCCTTCGGGGAAATTTTCGAGGGGAAGGGCATATCTAATATTGTTTTTTTTTCAATGGGACCAATTCTCAAGACTTCTCTCTCAAATGAAAAAAAAAATCGGAGCACGTGGAACATAAAAAAACATGCAGACATACAGTCGAATTATTGTACACCTCCTCCGTTTGGTTCGTCGGTCAAAAATGCATCAATATGAGAAATAGATGGTTTTTTGTTATAATGCATGGCTTATAGGCCATTACGGGAACTATATGAAAATCGTAACTCTCTTCAAAAGAACCTAACTAATACTTGACCGATAGAGGGTAATTTTCTCATGTCGCTTCCACTTTCTCAAATATTCATTCGCATGTCACAAAGTCTGGAGATGAATACAACTCGAAGCGACAATACAAGAAACGATTCAACAAATAATAATCCTTCCTTATCTCTGTCATTTCTCATAACAGCTTGTTGTGTAATTGTCTGCTGGTAGACGTGAACTTGAAGGCTCTTATATATAATGTTAAACAGAACCTGTAACACGTGTACTCAACCTCCTACTAGAGACATGAATGGTGCTTTTTTTACCCTTACGCCTTCAAGTTCTAAAAGGGCCGGAGTGACAGAGAGAGAGAGAGAGTAATAGAGGGTAGGGCACTGTTGAGAATTAATTAGTTCCTAGTCATGTCATTTTCCCACAATAACACGACCAAAGCTGTAGGCAAAGCTCACGGGAGCTGTAATATTGTCATAATATGGGTTTTTAGTTATAAATAACGTGAAACATGAGCAGTTGATATACTCGTAATACATTTATGATAGGAAATAATATAATTCCCTTATTTTTTAATGAAACCAAAAAAAAACATATTTGAGTATGTTTCATTCGAGAAGGTTCTTTTTATTTTTCTTTAATACTTATAAAGTTGGATCTTTTTTTGTGAGATATTCATTTAACAATTTTAATTGTTAACAGGTACAAAACTTACAATAAATACAGTAAAAGCTCCTGCTTCCAAAGGCTGTGACTCGAAAACCAATAAAGTTTTTGGGAAATGTCTAATTTAAAGGTGTTCAGATATTTATTTATTTTATTTATTTGGTACAACTTACAAACACAATATACTATGTAATTACATGTAAGGCGGCTCAGATATGGTACCTTGTTAATTTTGCTGTTCAAAATGTTCGATTTTTAAAGAAAAAAATGCTCCTTCCATTCCATTCGTAGGTAATTTTTTAACCCACTACTGTAACTCGAAAACAGTAACTTCTTTTGAAAAATGTCCAATTTAAATATTGCTGCATTTAATCTCTTGTTTAAGCTGGCCGTCTCGTATTTTCAATTTTCGCAAAAATTGGCCATTCGACCTGAAGAAAATACACATATTTCAGTCTTTAACATTGCTCTAACTCGAAAACCGCAACGCTTTTGAAAAATGTTCAATTTAATTGTTTCCAGATATGGTCTCATCTTTGATTCTACAGTCTCAGATTTTCTCTTCTTTCAAATGAATCAAAAATCATCAAAATCAGAGCGAGTTTACAATGCAAAAGGCGCGAACAACCATACAAAAAAAATCTTAAAAAGCAAATGTTTAAACGAATTATACCTATACCTCCTCTTTTTTTGGAATTCGTCCAAGAATAGATTTAGTGATTTTCTGACCAAAAAAATTAAAATACAAATAAAAACCACTGTCCTACAATTATTTCCAATCAACGTCTTTATTTGAATAATAATTATTCGAATATTAAGTGAGGCCGACAAGTTTCCTTTTTTTCTATTCTATGTCCATACGCAATCAGAATATTGGATTAGGTAACAATTTAGGAAGTACCTATTTCGATAATGCTTCTCAGTGAACTTGAACATTTCAATATTCCTACAAATTATATTTATAACATAGACTTTAATTCTAGTTTTTTCTCTACCTTTACTTCGTACTAATTTCGATCAATATTTCGTTGATCATTTGACATTATAATTTCCATATAAATATACAATGCCGCAAAAGGTCATGATCGATTTTCTATTCACTCATCAGATTTAACTCAAAGGACTTCATGAATGAAGCTACATTTTTTTCTGATATTGACCTAGATTTGGGGAATGAATGGTGTAGGTGGATTCTCAGGAATACGCTACGCAAACAAGTTCAGTTTATTTTTGTTTAACCAGGAGTTCTGCATTGTTTTTATTTGTTATGTAAATAAAATTAGTGATATTTTTCATTGATCATTTTGTTTTGATTATTTAATTATGTTGACTAATTTAAAATTAAAGCTGAATAGTTAATTAAAAAACTTGAAAACTATTTTAGATTGATATAAGATACCGGAATAAATAGTATTTTATGAAAATATTCTATAGAACGTTGAATGAAACTGCATTTTTGACCGAGAAAACTAAACAGAGATATGTATATAGTAAACGTACTCCGATTTTGATGATTTTTGATTCATTTGAAAGAGGAGACTTGAGAAATGGTCCCATATTCGTAAGAACTCAAATCCTAAATCTCCTTCCCATCAAAAAACACCCCCGATAGGGGGGGCTGATTTTTCTCGAAAATATGAGATGGCAGAATTAAAGATAGGAAAATATCCCGAAACCTTTAAATTGAACATTCAGTTATAGTTTTCGAGTTACATTGATGTTAAAATCTCAGATAAGTGTATTTTCGCTAAGTGGAGGGAGCGATTTGTTCCGAAAATTGAAAATCTGAGACCAGATTATTTGTAGCAACATTTATAATGAACATTTTTTCCTTAGATTTACGGTTTTTGAGATACAGCGGTGGTAAAATGGTACAAGCAAAGAATATACGAGGATAATCGGATAAGTACTATCTTCTTTGGTATTAGTGAACGTTCGACGATCTTCGTGACTAATGTTACACTCAAAAGTGTGAAATAGATATTTATTGTTAAATTCACAACTGAAAAGTAAACATTTAGATACTTTATAAAACTTATATTTTTTCTCTATGAATAAGGATTTCTTTTCTTTGTTAAAATTTGTTGTGAAACACAAACTATAAGGTTTAACTTTTGGTTTCACTTACAGAATGTATATCGTTAGCTGAATGTTTTTTTGTTAAAACAGCTCAAGATTATTACCACATTTTTTTTATTGGATGATTTCTATATTGTTTGGCAATAAAACCAAGACTACGATTTCCTAATTTCTTAAGAAGCTTATCGAATTGAAGAGTATTTTTGATTAAATGAAAAAAATTGAAACCCTCCAGCTTTTGCAGAACCAACAACCTTTCGAATTTTTTGCTCAAATCACTTTTCAAAGCCCATATTTTTAATTAAACAAAATTTATATCCTTTCTCTGAAACATCTTCCTCAAAAGGTTTTTTTTGTAAATTGAAAATGTACAATATCTGACGGGATTAAAGAAAAATTATTTTCAACAGCATTGAAATAAGGTTTTCGATTAAGAATGTTTTGAATTAATGGGTATTTTGAAATCAATGGACATAGAACACCGACTTATAAATGATGGAGAAAATTCCATCATGAACGACTAAAAATTGTGATATAAATAACGTTTTACAAAAAGTAGAACCGACTTAATTGGAGGATGCACTGGAAAACAAAACATAACACTAATTCTATTAATGATAGAAGAAATTAAAAAATCTTTTGAATAAAGCAAAATGTAATTTCAATATTGTATAATATAAGAATTTATCAAGTTTCAAGTTGTTTTATTTGCCTAATGCCTACTCAACTCTGGAACAACTTAGAAAATACAGGATAGGGTTTCACACTCACAGTTTACAGGAAAATTATTAGTGCGGATCCCCTGAACAATTATGGGTCTTGTTCTATTTGTTAGATCTCTCTGTTATTCACCAAGATATCAATAACTCATATGAATACTCCATTTCAAAAAGAGAGAGAGTGATGAATTATAATAATGAATGAATATCAATTGTATTTGGACGTTTATACGACAGAATACAACAAAGATCCCTTCATTATCATAATTTATAACTCCCTTTCTTCATGAAATGGAGTATAGACACTAGTGATTGCCCGAAACTCGACCGTAATTCATTAAATTTAAGTTTCATTCATCCTAAGAAAACGACTGGTCGATGTGGATTTGCTCTCTTCAGTTTAGTGTATTTGTAACACATATATTACATATTAATTTTAACTGCTTCCTTCATCTTATTGTACTCCTTCGTCATGCTAAATCTCATATTCGTCCGTGAACGCAATATGCTTGAAAAAGGGTCGAAGGATTATCTTCACGTAATCTATAGTTAATACACTATATAAATACTTTCTTATATAACTTTTGAGGCTTTTTTGAAACATTTTCGCCTAGATAATTTTAAACATTTCAGGTAGTAAAAATGATTTTTCCTTTAATTCCGAACAGATAACTGGCTTCCTTCACCGGAAACATGGGTGACGATAGCTCCCCCGATCTAAGCTTGAAGCTCCGCCGGGGCTCAAGTGATTCGAGGGACTCCTTTTACATGGACTTTGACAAGGGCATCGACTCTGACATCGAAGAGATGGCAACCACATCTGGGGCAGAATTGGGTGACATTACGGCCGATACGACTGCCTCAGCCACAGGTCTGGGCAGAGGAAGGGCAGAAGATGCGAGGTAGGTAAATGATAAGCGTAAAAACATTGCATAAATAGTTGATATTATTGGCGAAATTTAATTAGCGTGAAAATAATTGAAAGATAAAATGTTTTTTCAATCATAAACAAATAGGTTTATGCAATCATTTTAGTTTTCACAGGCACAGGAACTCTTTTTCATTGTTGTGAAAATTATAGAAATACTATAAGATTTACTGGACATTACAAGCGTATTCCGTCGTAAATCTTTCTTTAAATCCAATATTTTTAAAACTCAAAGGACGATATTTAGAAAACTTTGCAGGCAAATGCAATGACGCATATTGTATATAATGTGATTATCCTTGTTATTAAGGTAATCGTGGCTTAACCAATGACACCCTTAACTTATTATATTTAAATGGATGGTCCTGTATCTCTTCATATTTCAATTCTTTCGAATTCGTAAATATCTACTGGATTTGAGTAAATAATTTGTGAAAATGAGAAATTATATTCCTCCGAGAGCCAGTCAGAAATTTATCTTCTTAGTAGAGAGAATATTTTGGTTTCTTGACATAAACCTGAGCGTGCGTAAAGTCATTCACTTTCCACACTGGTGAAGTGCAAAATAGATCCTGGTTTGAAATAATAGGCTACTTTACACACTATTGTAATGAATTGAGATGTTATAGAAGAGATCGTAGATACT
This sequence comes from Crioceris asparagi, assembly GCA_958507055.1. NCBI lineage: Eukaryota > Metazoa > Arthropoda > Insecta > Coleoptera > Chrysomelidae > Crioceris > Crioceris asparagi. The sequence continues at coordinate 7,205,633 of OY293826.1, forward strand.
GTGCACAATTATTGTTCTTTTAAAGGCCAAATTAATTTTTTTTCATTTTTTATTTAGTATTAGGTATCTTATTCTCTTTGAAAACCAACACAGGTGCTAAAAATAATATCTTTTTAAGACATCTGAAAGGGAAACATTAACAAATCAAAAAGGAATATTTGATTAAATACCAGATGTTCGTTTTAAGGCCTGTTCATTTCGAAACTTATGGCTGCATTATTGAGGGTTACATACTTGAAAGTCTTGAAATATTCATAGCTTATATAAAAGTTGATTTTCTGCAGTTTAGACTGTAAAATAGATTGACTTTCGAAAATTATTTAACGGCCACTAAATTTGAAACTAATAATATCAGCTCAACATTTAACGCATTCGATAAAACCTAATATTTTAAGGCATCCCATAAATCGTCCCCGAGGTGCCGGTCTTTGAATCTTGCGTTAATTGTAAGTTTATGTTTCATTTGATAGAAAATGGAAAACATAAACAATGAAACTTGAGAATCATAGAAAGTCATAAGTAGAACATAGAATTTCAGAAGTCTGAACTAGTTTCTTTTGCGATTTGTCATTATAGAAAAGAGGGGTATATTTATTTTGTCTTAATCTTATAATGAAAACTTTTTATAATTGGGTAATTTTGATAATTTTTCAACCATTTGTCAAGTTGCTAACCCAAGTATTATATATAAAGATATGTTATAATCATCTAACACCATAAATTTGTATTATAATACCAAAGAAAACTATCTCTAAATGCCCTTAGACTATTTCAATACCAGAAAATAAGCAAGCTTCAAAAATGTTTCTCAATATGTTAAAATTATTAGCGACTGACATTAAATTTAAAGCCTGTTTTTGTCTAACAGAATAGCAACTAACATTATGGATTTTAATCAAGCCTTAAAATTATTGGACGCAGGTTACAGAATAGCTATTTAGATTTAAGGTCCATCTTCTTTTTTACGAGCCATAAAAAATAACGCTTTGTTTACAGACTTGCTCCAATTATTCTTCATAGTCCTTATTTTGCCAAAACTGTATTTTCTATCTTGACCTTAGATCACTTAATTTGGTGTTCTAGAAGTTCGTTGGTAAATACAAGAACTTATAACAGTGATAAAAAGCCACTTTATGACCTCTGACAACAAATATCAGGTGTTTGATGATTTATTTTCTTTTGAAAATGTCGTCAATACTTAGCTTGTATTTTTGTCTGCGAAACTAAATATAATAATCCGCTTCATTTATTTCTCTTTCTCCAACTTTTCATGGATAAATAGCCGACAATTATATACACCTCAATCGCTTAATTCATTATTTATTTTTTTGGCTGTTGGTGTTTTCATAACTCTACACACGCTACCATGCACGATAACATTGTTTTTTTTTCATAATAATAAAATAAAATATATTGCAGCTAGAGTGGAGAAATGCCTTTCGTGCAGATATAGCCAGCTACCTATGCTATCGGCATTGCAGCCATTGTTTTCTTTTTTCGGCTTTACACGAGTAACACGATCCATTTAATTTTTCCACACACATTCTCAGTCGACTTGATATATTATGTAGATATTTTCCATGTTAATTAAAGATAATATATTGAGCTCACTTATTTATCGGTTATGGTATCATGTATATGCCGCCATTTTGAGAAATTCATGACAAATTGCTGAGCCATGTGGAAAAAGTCCAGTTCGATGTCTCTGATTAATCATTGTCCTTATTTAAATAGATAAATAGAGAATCCTTATGATCTCATTTCTCTTCAAATATTAGAAATTGTGTTACGAATATCTTAAAAGAATGCAGTGAAACTATTATTGTTACAGGTTTATAGAAAGAAATATTTATAACAATAAATTGAAGCGACTTTATTAGTTGGTGCACTGAAAAGTATAAAATAATAATAATTCTACTGGTACTGGTAATTTTGAAGTTTTACAGTTGCAGTTAGATTGAAAACTTTTGGCATCAACTTTCAAAGTACCAGAACCAATAGAATTTATATTATTTTACATACAGGGTGAATTTTTATTGTGTTCACGGTCGATAAGTCCGTTATTACAGGAATAAATAAAAAAAGTTTTTCACAAAAAATCTAGGCACTCTCAATTTCCATATTTTGAAATTAATTGGGAATGTACTAAATGTCCTACAGCATAGTGATAGATCATTCTTATGTTTCTTTAAATGGAGCACCCTATTTTTATATAAAACTCGGAATCTACCTACTCTTTTTCGCGATTACATTAATACAAACTTATACTGAGGGGTTCAAAAATATGATCGATTTTGTCAGAAAATTGCAATGACTTCAATTTCCTGTATATTACTTAAATTATAAAATGATGTAAATTTTGTGCATGTGTCGATTATTTCTACTTGTGTTGTTTGTGTTGTAATTTTTACAGTAATGCAGAAGTTGTGGACAGGAAATGTCAAAACTCAAATACAATATATTCTTTTTTTAAATTTTATTCCATATACAAAAAGAACAGTCATTCAATTATAATTTTTATTTAATATTCCCTAAACCTAATTCTATATTTATTCCCGTAATAACGGAGTTATCGACAGTGGACACACTAAAAACTCACGCTGTATTTCTGTCTTCACCACTGCTAACTCGGAATCCTAGGATTTTTTTAAAGATGCCCAATTTAAACGTTGCCGGATATGGTCTCTTCTTTAATTTTGTTGTCTCAAATTATTGATTTTTGAAAAAAAACCTCCACCCCCTTTGTGAGAATTATTTGATGGGAAGGACATGTTGAATGTCAACAAATATTTTTTTACAAAAAATTGGGCCAACGTTATTAGTTGGTGCACTGAAAAATACGAAATAATATTAATTCTATTGGTGCTGTTTCTTTTGAAGTTGTGCAGTTGCAGTTAGATTCATAACTTTTGGCACCAACTTCACAAGTACCAGCACCAATAGAATTATTATTATTTTGTATTTTTCAGTGCATCAATCAATAACGTCGGTCCATTTTTTTGTAAAAATATGTTTATTTCACACTTGAGTGTAACATTAGTCACGAAAATCGTTGAACGTTCACTAATACCGCTAATATCCTATTACCCACATATACTTTGCTCGTCCTTGTTATTGACCGACGAACCCCAAACGGAGGAGGTATACAATTCGACTGAAATGGTCCCATATTCATATAAATGGGAATCCGACATCTCGTTCACTCCGAAAACCGCTCCCGAAGGGGGTGGAGGGGGCAAATTTTCTCTAAAATTGAAAATCTGTGGTGATATAATTAAAGATAGGACAATATCCGGAAGCGTTTAAATTGAACATTTTTTCAAAAGAGTAACGGTTTTCGAGATAGGAGCATTTTAAATTCTCAAATATACCTATTTTCGCTTTGTGGAGAGGGCGATTTCTGTCGAAAATTGAAAATCTGTTTGCAGTACATGAAAGACATAATTATTTATAGCAATATTTATAATAAACATTTTTTCCTCAGAGATACGGTTTTCGAGTTACAGCGGTGGTAAAATGATAACATCTAAAATACTTATGCGTATTTCCGCAGCGATGTTTTGAGATCTCAATAATAACTAACAACTTCAAGCAAAAAATATACGTGAGTAATAGGATAAGAGCCTACTACACTTCATTGGCATTAGTGAACGTTCAACTGTTACACTGAAAAGTGTGAAATAAATATTTTTTCACAAAAAATTGGACCAACATTATTAGTTAAAATTAGAAAAATACAAAATAATATTAATTCCATTGGTGCTGGTACTTGTGAAGTTGGTGCCAAAAGTTATCAATCAAACTGCAACTGCACAACTCCAGAAGTAACAGCACCAATAGAATTAATATTATTTTGTATATTTCAGTGCACCAACTAATAACGACGGTCCAATTTTTTGTGAAAAATATTTATTCTTAGAAGGTATTATGGAAAATTGTGTGCTACACAGAAAAAAGTCATTTCAAGAGCTGAATGGAATGAATGGAGGCGTTTCTGTGGTATTCCATCAAAAAATTTAATTCACTTTTGCCCGACAACTGGAAGCCACAGGGCTGAGGGAGTAGTGGCCCCACACGTCACATATCAGCAACTAAAGTGAATATTACTTTACAGAAAGGGTCGGAAAATGAAAGGAAAAAAGCAACGTACACTTATATACAGGGTGGAGATTTTAAATGGAACGCTGCTTATAGCGGCCCTCGGAATAAGATTTTTCAAACATCCAATAATACTTCTTCAAAGACTTTTCATGGAGTCCGTTTTCGTCATGTAAAAAAAAGGAGCCCAAAGTGGGGGCGCAGCCCTAAGCGACTTTGTTTTTTTCAAATTAGAAGACACAACTTGTGGCCACCTCTTTGGAAAGTTTATTGTTATAATATTTTTTGACATCTGTCAAACCATGTGTCAGAATTTACTAAAAACTGATTTTTAACTATTCATTGAACAATTGCATTAATAATAACATTATAACTGGAATGCCACCTTTTTAGATTACCAGTTGTTGAAAATGTGCCCCATTAACCTGTTGGCACAGTCCTAACCGATGGTAGAACTCATCCTTTACTCTTCCCAAAACTTCTGGGTATCTTTGCCCGAATCCTTGCCTTTAAGTCTTCCAGTTTTCAGGACAATTTATATGGACACCTGTAAATTTTTTAGTACCAGAACTCCAAGGAATATTCCTTGATGATGAAAAACTAGAGCAAAGGATAGGATGGAGTTGCTCCCCAGTCTGCTAGAAATCTAAGGGAATTCTTAAATGTTGCATTTCCAAATAGGTGGATAGGACGGCGAGGATTTATAGAGTGGCCTCCGAGGTCACCGGATATTACACCATTAAATTTTTATTTATGGGTGATTTAAAAACTAAGGTCTGTATGCTAGGATTTGGGCAGAGATACGTAAGTAAGAGAAGAGTTCTAAAGTGCCAATAGTTTAATGGGGCATATTTTCAATAACTGTCACGCTAAAAAGGTAACATTCCAGTATTAATATTATTATTAATGTAATTATTCATTAAATAGTTAAAGATCTGTTTCTAGTAAATTTCTGACACATGTTTAGACAGATGTCAAAAAAAACGTTATCGACCAATTTCTTTTTCAATAAGCTTTGCAAAGAGGTGCCACAAGTTGTGTCTTCTAATTTGAAAAATAAAGTTGTGTAGGTTCTGCGCCCCCTCTTTGGGGCCCCAGTTTTTTTTTTAAATGACGAAAGCGACTTCCATAAAAAATCATTGAGGACGTATTTTTGGATTTTTGAAAAATCTTATTCCCAGGGCCGCTATAGGCTGCGTTCCATTTAAAATCTACACCCTATATATATATATATATATATATATATATATATATATATATATATATATATATATAACACTACCCTTTCATTTTCGGAGTATAGGTACTAGAGAGATGATCTAGTAGACTCTAGGCAATATCAAAAGTTTGCCTTCATGCGAACATAATATATCTAGAGAATACATATTTATATTCCCGAGGAAAATGGAAGTCAATAAAATAATGCAGACGTAAATAAACGTTATGTGATACGGTTTGTTGCAATTGCAAGGCTGTCTACGTTAATCGGTAAATAAAAGAGGTAATCGTCCAAATAAATAATAGATGTGCATCCGTGCTTAGCCCAGAGAGTGCATTTCTATGCAAGAGTGAATGACGGAATTGTTTTGCAGACTGAAAATAAATAGAGTAGGTACTTATGATTTATGATCAGGTTTATCTGTAAAATATGAGTGGACCTTACCTACCTATTGGTTACAATGGGGTAAATTTTCATCAATTCTTTCTTTCGTATTAATTATAATTCCTTAACGTGCCTTACGGTAAGAGTTAAAAGTCAGAAATCGTCACGTAACGATAAAGCGTTACTCTCCCTCGATACAACTTTTTCTTGCCGGTTATCTCTCTTTCTCTATCTTTTTCTATTATATCGGAGTTTGTGTGTATGCGCGTGCGAATATATAGGTTCGGTAAGACAAGCATCAATTCAAGCATCGGGCACCGGCGGGTGCATAACCTTAGCACCCGATCTCAGAGTAAAAAATAAAAAATTATAATAAATTTCAAAATAACATACCTTTCCCTCATTTAAACAAAACATTTATTTTGGCACTGCCTTTCTCACACGAAAGTATTAACTAAACTATAAAATAATAAGTACCTACTTCAATAATAAGGATGATTAACATTAATCCTAAAGACTAATTAGGTAACAATTATATATTATATATTGTAAGGGTCTGGATATATTTATTAATTCCTAATGAATCAAGTACTATTTTTTTCTCTTCGGTGTGTAAGAATTGGAAATGTATGATTGTTTTTATTGATATTATGTGCAAAGTTTTAATTAGTTTTACATCTTGATGATAATAATCACAGAGAGAAGTGCCGGCGAGAGAAAGTAGCATGGAGGGAACGTAACACTTTTTCCTTACGTGACGATTTCTGCTAGTAACCCCTTACCGCAAGCCGCGTTCCAAAAAAATTAGAACAATGGAATGAAAGTACCTATATTTTTTCTAATTCACCCATCTACAGCTACATTACTATTTCTCAGCAGTTTTGTTCTGATGAAACAAGAATTATTAAAACTGGTCGATGTTGGCACAAAATCCAACAATCATAAAAACACCTAGAATCGAACTTGTATGCTTCATCCTTTTTATGGAGTTGATAAAAAACTGTCTGATTTGAAATATCTAAAATAAAGTCAACGTTTATTCTTTGTGTTAGTTTGGGAATACAAATGGCCGATAGTCTCAATGTGATAAAGAGAAAAATATATTATCTGAGCTCTGAATCGAATTGTTATTGTATAGATACCTGCTCCGTTTTATGGAGTCAGTAGAAAGCCCTAGTCGGAAATATTCTACCTCTACAATATAATAATTGAAATAAATATCTGATAGAGTTTGTACTAGTTTTTGTGTCAATTTGGGAATTCTATAAAATAGCGGATAGTTTCAAGCGATATTTAATAGTATTCCAGCAGGATATTATATGGTCTGTGTGAATGCAAGTGATGGGATATAGATGAGACTTTAATCGTACCGGAAATGCAGCTGAAGCGGATAGCTGAATGATGTTCAATTTTACTCGCGGAATAGCCGACGTTCAACCATACATGAAATTATAGCTCGCAGAATATCTCTGAAATATGAAATACAATAATCAAATACAAAGTAAAAGCTCTTGTTGTGAAATGTTACATTGGCAGATTAACCTCATTCGGCGAAACACATAATGTATGATGGGAATAATAATTTAAAATAAGAAGTAGTAAATCAGAGTAAATCATAAGTTTCAAGTAACTTTGTTATCCCTAATTTCTTATGATGGTTCGCAAAGCATGTGGTAAGAAGTACCTAGCCTTTGTAATAATATGATTATTAAATAAAACAAATATTATAATTAAAAATTAAAATTTCTTAAATGAGATGTTTCGGGATAGGTAAATGCCATTATGAATCTCGCTATAAGGTCAAATAATTATAAAATAAACAAAATAAAATAATTCAAAATACCCTCACATTATATAATTACCCCAACAAATAATAATAACCCGAAAATTAATTGAACATAATTCTTACAAAACTAAAATTAAAATAAATTCTAACGGAAAAATTATTTCCATGTGTTTTCGTTAGAATTTAATTTTAATTTTTGTTTTGTAAGAATTATGTTAAATTTATTTTCGGGTTATTATTATTTGTTGGGATAATTATATAATGTGAGGGTATTTTGAATTATTTTATTTTATAATTTGACTTGTTACATTTGGATCCCTGAGATGTTTCTACTACCATAACCTTATACCTCGATTGATAATGGGATTTACCAGTCTCGAAACATGTCTCATTTAAGAAATTTCAATTTTTAATTATAATATTGTGGAGATGACACACTGTTTTATTTAAATTCATCACTAATCCACTTTGAGAATGGATTTCTTCTTGAAATATGATTATTAAATATCTTTTTATAAAAAAAACTTCATTAGATGGTACACTGAAAAATTCTAAATAATATTTGTTTCACTGATACTAGGGTGTCCCATGGTCATGTCCTATTAGAAATTTCTGGAGAATGACAAAAGCTTTCGATCGAAAAATTTTATGGCCTCTATTAGATAATTTAAACTATCTTTGGAAAATATTTTCATAAGAAATCACTTCCGGTTTTGCCGGAAGTAATAAAAACTTTGTTGTTTCAAATATTATACCCCATATGTCGATACATTTTTGAAATCTACACAAAATTATGAGTTTATTTTTTTTTTCGTTAAAAATCGACAAATGCGAGTTGATCGAAAATAGGTGATATTTTTTATTTATTTGCTTGACAAACGTGTAGTTGAAATTTTTGGAATCTCTGCACATTATTTTGAAGATTTCGTAATGATTTTAATTTTTAAATTATTAGGATAAAATCGATGTGAAAATTATTTAATTTCAAACGTCAATAACTTTCTTATTTCGAATAGAACACCCTGTATTTTTTTGCACTGGCATGTGCAAAATTAAAATACCTTTCTATTGATGTAACAATTTCATATCTAAAGCTGCTAGATTAAAAGTTATTGAACAATTTCCGATTTTTTCAAAATTATTTTGTATTACCTTAACATTGGAATGTATCAAAATGGTATCCATAGTTACCATTCATTTATGTCAGTGATAGCTTTTGATATTCTCCAGAAATTTCTAATAGGCCATGACAATGGGACACACTGTATATTTACGAAGCTATAAATATCGCATAAATTAAACAAACTGTAATTAAAGACAAATTATTATAAAATGTTGTTAAAGATTTGACGGTTCTGAGGTATCCGTATGTATGGGACAATAACTCTTCCGATAAGCTGAGAAAAAGCTTTGTTACTGTGGGCTACGTGTCAGCTTTCTGCTCACAGAACGAACCTACCACTAGAGGTGGAGTGTTTTACAGGTATATCTGAGGTTGAATTTAGACTCAGAGGAATAACACACTACGTTCTATGAAGAGAAACAATTCTGATGAGGTGTCCAAAAGAAAATCAAACACTTATCACAGAAAATCAACAACCTATCAAAGAAACTCCTAGCACTCATCTTTCCAAAGAAAATAAGAATAATCAAAATCATTGTCCAATAAAGTTAAGCCACAGAAAGACAATTTATTTCTTTACGTATCAAGCCAATGATTGGTTCACATAACTTTATATAAGAACACATTTTTTGTTTAACCTTTCTTTAGATTCCGATACAATAGACAGTGACAGACGAATGGACAGACACAGAGACATACAGATACAAGAGTGATCTTACAAGGGTTCCGTTTTTTCAATGGATGTAGGGGACACTAAAAATCAATGATTGCGTTGCGAGAAAAATAAACTGCAGTTAAAAAATTATTATTGATAGATAAGGTAAGTTTATATGAACCTCAGTCTTGGCTTTAGGGTCTCTAAGACCTGAGAAGCAAATAGAGGAACACGATAAGTGCAGACTGTGATACATTTAGATATAATGTTCCCTCGCATGTCAACAATCTCTGTATTGAAATGATAAACCCAATTGTTTAGCCGTTGGGACCATTTTCGAGAATGTCTGATTAATTCAATGAAATAATTGACTTATCCAAAGTAAGCAGCACCCTTCGAATGAATACATTCAGTTTGCTGGGGGACCAGATTGCGAATATAGTATATTATAATATATGTATATAAATAAATGTGGTGCACAGTGAGCGTGTTTCATCAGAGATAACGTGTCTTTTCATTGAAGGTATTTATAATGGTCAAATTTATATATTTAAAACAATAGAGAGTGAATTGGATAAGTTCGAATAATTTCGTTGTCAGTTTACTATGAATTTTTCTATTATCCTTTTTTATAAGAACATAATTTTATAAATTGTAAAATACCATTGTCCTATAGTTTAAGTAAGGTAAGTAAAAAAAACTAAGCATTGTGAACATCATTATGGTATAGTTTTAAAAAAATAAGTCTTAATAATGGCTTCAAGTATTTTCTGGATTATAAATTAAATATAAAGAATAATTGTTGAAAATTATATCTATACATGGCTGGATACTACGGCAGTAAACATCAAAAGGCTAGTAGTTATTTTCATTAACAAACTCCATGAAATCAATTTGTTGGGATTCAAATCCATGTCTAATAAGTTTCCAAGGATGGGCAGCTGATTTGTCTTAATAAATTTTGATTTTACATATATACATACGAACATTGACGTGATTAGTTACCAACTTGTAGAGTTGACAACAACTATTATCCGGTATTATAACAATGCCAATCATTAGATTACGTCAACAATATACTTACGAGTAGGGCGACACAATATTGCTTGATTGTAACATAAAAACTATGAGTTTAGATTAACTACCTTAGTACCTTACCTTTACCTTCTTCTTCTGTGAGTGCCGTACTCGTATTCGAGCGTTGGCGGATTCTCTGCCTTGAAAGTATTACCACAGACAAGGGGACCTACAGTTTAACGTGGATTCCGAACGACAGATTCTCATTAGGTTGCGTAAACAAAATTTTATCATACTTACTGATATTATATAGGAAAATATATAACATTAAAATTTAAAATAAATGTTTAATATTATATAGTCTATTAAACCCCTAGGTGCAATTCAATTAAATTTTCGTTATTCTCAGATCTGAAAATTTCTATAACCTTCTAAAGTATAGTCCAATTTACTGATACTGCCAAACTTCTAATAGGTTATCCTAGGTTAATCGAAATTTACAAACAGCGGTTGACAGCTCAGAAATTTTTCTTTGGCAGTAATAATCGGAATAAACGGCTTCTAATTTTATTTATAAGGTTTATTTTTTAATTGCTAAATTAATAATATGAGGGGTCAATACATGTCGTGATAAGATAACTTGTGTGTAGTAATAGAGATATATTAAAGTTTTTGCTAAATAGTTAGATATTTAAATAAAAATTAAATAGGTACTTAAATAGTACCATAATATATTCAGTATCTGAGGGTCAATAATTTAGAATATCACCTGTGAAATGTAAAAAGTTGACAAAACCATAGTAAGACTCTACTCTTTTACATTATAAAGATATTGTGCAAAATCTAGATTTGAAGGCCATACAGTGACAATCATATGTGTTTTGCCATTTAATTTGATTTTAGAGGAGGTTTCTTTTGTTTGATATTGTCTGGATAAAATTATCAATTATTTAAATACAATATTAATTTTCACAACCAACATAAAATGAGTATAACAAATCTTATAAAATTATTAACTTTAAAGTACATAGATATATGTCTAACTAAAAAAAGCTAGAAGCTCAGGGCCTATCTATATGACTCTCTATAAATTTTACTTTAAAGACAGTAATAATCATGAACAGCAAATAAAATCATATTTCCATTTTACTTTTTCTTCAAAATTCACTTGCTTTTAGTAAATCAAAACAGAAGTTCTATGTTCTATCATAAATAAAATGTTGTTTACGCAACCTAATGAGGAAAGATGACTATAGAATTCCCATTTCATACTAAAATGGTCACAGGCGATGTATAGTGTCAGCTAAATGACAAACAATCTTGCTCATAATTTCTTTAAAATAAGAGTTATTATTCCTAACGAATAGTTTTGTATTTTCTCCATATTTCATTTAAGTGTGCTGACTTAATAATTAAGCTAGAACACTTGCCTATAAATTTCAAAAATGAAGAGTTATAATTTTTTCAAGTGTATTAAATCGGCACTAAATTATTCAAAGCAGATTCACTCAAATTCGATTATATTTAGTATAAGTGGGCTCACTTAATATTAATCTAGCAGTATTACTCGTAATTTCAAAAATTGAACAGTTATAAATTTTATTTTTGCATACTAAATTAGCACTAAATAAATAAATACTTGAATTTAGTACACCAATTTTATTGATGAGTGCAACTTTGGTTGTGCTAGCTTAATGGACCTGTCATATACAACATATATTAACATACAACATAATACCACAACTTGTCTCATAAATAACCGAAATTCGCTAGATCACATGGTTGACAGATTTCATATATCTGTTTTCTCATTACAAAGTTTAATTAATGCTACGGCTTCTACATCATCATACATCTATATATGTATATATTTAACCCTTCCATCTTTTACAGTTGGCCGACGATTCCGGCACAGAATATGAGCGGAGGCAGCCGGAGCAGTGCCACTGGGGGTGGTGATCCCTTGCTGCCCTCGCCCGCCTCACCAGCTCCTGTCATTGTCTCGCCGGAGACGTTGAGCCATTCTTCGCAGTCCAAAACGACCAAACAAATGACCCACGTTCACATATCATCATCTCACACGCACAAGTAAGTAGGTATATATCTAGTGAGTTGAAACCATGGAAATATGTCATCAGAAGCTATTTTCAAATAAATATAACAAACATGAAGGAAATATATTATAACACAAAAGTTTTCTTCATTATATTTTTCTGTTCATAATGTCTCTTAGCTTGTTCCTGAATTTACTCTGGAAGATAACTTAGTTTCCTAATAAATCAATTGTTACTGTTTTTTTTTTAAATCATATATTCTTTTTTCTTTTCTACTGGACCGGATGGATGGACGTTCATCCATTTGATGCCGCTTCAGAAAAGTATTTCATTAACGTTTATAGGATTCGATTTTGGTTAGGTATCTGGAAACCATTTTTCTTCAATTTGAGCCAAAAAAGAAGGAATAATCCTCTTTCAAAGCAGTAGGATTACAGATAATGGAAAATTAAACATAGCGTCTTTAAGATATAATAAGTTACAGGGCATAATTTTGAAACAATGCCAGTAGAATATTATCTACTGAATTTATTCAACATTCTATCTTGAGTGGATGTATAATATTCTAAAATCGATGAAATAAAACATATATAGGGTGTTTCACAATATATGCGCAGGACTTGAGGATGTGATAGCTCGTCCAAAAATATGAAATAAAGTTTGTATTCACTTACCCACTAAAATGCACCATTTTCATGATACAGCGTGTTGAAATAAAAAAAATTGTTTTTGTGAATATCTCCGGAACCGTTTATCGTACGGTGAAAACGGCTTTTTTAAGCATTTTCCATTCATAATAAGCTAAGTTTTGAGACAGAAACAAATTTTGTCATAATTGGTGAAGAAGAAGAAGAAGAGTAGTGGTTGTTTTTTTCCCCAATTTCTACGCCAATGGAAAAACACTGTCAGTTTTAGCTTTTGTTACTTCTTCTAACGTTTACATAAATTTTGTTGAATTAGTAATTGAAAAATTGTATTTCAAAAAATTTACTTTGTTTTATCAACAGAACAGTTGATTTTTCTCGAAAACGGTCGACTTTAGAGCTCACGACCAAGAGTACCTTTTTGTGTAGAAAACATTGGCGCCGCAAAACCGTACTTTTTCCATTGGCGTAGAAATTAGGGAGAAAAACAACCACTACTCCTTCAAAATCTTCACCAATTATGACTTAATAAAAAAACATCTGACTCTAAACTTAGCTTATTATGAGTGGAAAATGCTTACAAAAGCCGTTTTCTGTACGATAAACGGTTCCGGAGATATTCACAAAAATATTTTTTTTCAATTTCAACACCCTGTATCTCGAAAATGGTGCATTTTAGAGGGTAAGTTAATATAAGCTTTTTTCATATTTTTGGATGAGCTATCTGTATAGTGCGATTTTCCACTACTCCATAATTTTAGCTTGTGTTTCTTATGTCGGAATATTAGCTAAAGCTGCCTTTTGTGCGTTGGAGATTTGGGGATTCGGGTATTTGGAGATTCACGTCATTGGCTGAAATTGTCACGTGACCATATCGAAAAACGTCAAAATCACAGAATCTCCAAATACCCAAGTAGTTCGTTCAAGTTCAACTTTCTGACAGTCTCCACAATTACGCGCACGCGCAATTTTCGATTGGTTTGTTGATGTTGGCTTGCTGTCATCTCATCAGGGTCATTTGACATTAGATTAAATTTATAAATATTAACTGAGCACTGTGGTTTTAGAAAAACAACTTCAAATATATAATACATCAATTGCAATCCATCTGTCAAGTCAAAATCTCCAATACCCATTTAACCGAAGCTGTAAATACCGTGAGCATTGACGTTTCCCCCACCACTCTAAATCTCCAAATCACCAAATAGACCAATAACCAATTCTCCCTCGCGCAAAAGGAAGCTTAAGATATCAATCCCTATATCAAGCTCAGATTCACGATACACTGTTTAAAATCCTCTACAAGCTATAGACAAAGATTATAAACACCTTTCTGATTTTTGTTATAGGATTCATATGCCTTATAAACATATATATATACAGACAACCTGGTTGCCAACAATATTATTGCTCTCAAGTTGTGAAGAAAATTCAGACTGCATGTAAATACGAATTAGTTGAAACTTAAGCAAGCTATAAGGTAGCAAACATGAATATAGATGTTACTTATCTTCTACATTTCTACATTTTCCATAACCCAAATAATGCACCTTCAGAAAAGTTGAAAGAGTTGGTAATGTTTAACACATCTTGCAAATATTTCATCATGGAAATTCTATTTAATTTTTCCTTCTATATCTCATCTTACAAGAATTCAGTCTGCATATATTTTTTTTTATCAAACTATAAGAAATACCTATACGAAAACTTCATTAATGAATCTACCACATTCTCTAACAATCACCATCCCATCTGAATTGCTTCTAATGGCAGTGTCCAATCTTGCTTTCAGGTTTCTTTCGGCTGATATGAATGACATCATCAGTTAATATAATTGAAAATTTAATTGAATTCACTCTTCCACAAACACGATAGAATTGTTGATTCTGAAAGAGTCATATTGGATTTATATTTCTTACAAAATCTAGGCGACTTTATTAGTCCATGCACTGAAAGATACAAAATAATATTAATTCAATTAGTAGTATTTGGGATTTGGAACCATTGGCGTAGATACAACAATATAAAAACAGAGAAATACCACAACACACCAACGAATTTATTATTGTCCCCCGAAAATTGTTTCGCCAACATCTTCAGGAGTCACGTTGGCTGAGAGGGCTAAGGCGCTGGAAGTGCGTTCGTAGCTTGCAACAGCTCATTGTGAGCGCGGGTTCGAATCCCGTCTGAGCCATGGTTGTTTGTAAACTGGACCCGTGCACAGGTATCCTGTATACTTCGGTAGTGTATTCCAGATATTAAAAAAAACCTGTTACTAACTGATTAACTGAGTAACGGGTTTACCCCTGAAGATGCCAACTTTGTTGGCGATACAATTGTCAGGTGACAATAACAAAATTGTTGATGTGTTGGGGTATTTCTCTGTTGTGCAATTATGGGCACCAACTTCAAAAGTACCTGCACCGGTAGAATTTACATTGTTTTACATTTTTCTGTGCGTCAACTAATAAAGTTGGCTCGAAATTTTGTAAGAACGTTGTTTTCACATTTTCTGAATGGCTTTTAAGAAAATGATCAAATGTTGTCGAAAATAATCTTCTCTTTAATTCTTGCCAGAAAATATTTCCAATTTTCAAAAAAGGGAAAAGGAAAGACAATGAAGCAAACATACAATACAGCTGTACAGCTTCCTTCTTATTAGAAGACGCTAAAAATGAAAAGATATTACTGCTGTAAAAAGAAACATTCCTATATTCTATTATCTACATATTTATTGTTGCTATTGACTCGTTTACTTCTTCCAGATCAATTACACCTGGACCTCTAGCAATAACTGGTTACTATCATCATTACTATCATCAACAGCCACTTCCTGTTGTGAGGAGAATGTCAAGAGCGGAAAAGCAAGAAGAATGGAAACAACTGGGAACGTGAGTATTACCTCTTCAGGGTTCCGTACCAAATTGGTGAAAAGAGGACGACCCTATTACTGAGACGCCGCTCTCCGTACGTCCGTTCGTCTGTCAGTGGGCTCTATATCTCATGAACCATAATAGGTAGTGAGCTGAAATGTTCAGAGAATGTGTATTTGTGTTGCTGCTACAACAACAAATACTCAAATGTCTGTCCATCTATCCGTCTGTATCTGAGAGCAGTAAAAGTTAGAAGGTGGAATTCTCCTTTTACAATGATACGGAACCCTTTGTGCGAAATATCGGCTCGCACTGGGCCGTGACAAGTTATCCCACTATTCCTTGACTCATCTTCTCAACTTTTAAGATACCTACTGAAGCATTTTTTTTGTATTGAAGCTCTTTGTGTGTGTTCTTTGTTTGAGATTCAAATACAAGGCAAGACATCTCTCTTGACTGATTTAAATCACAATCAAGGCATTTCTAAAATATACAAATCGAATTTTGTAGCTCTTCATATGATATGAAAGTAACGCCTAATGCATTAAACTTAAATTTGCCGCTAATTCGATTATTTAGTTGGAAGGCTTAAAAGCTTAGACGTAGATTGTAAGTAAACTTTTCAAGGACATTAAAGCATTTTATATTTTTTCTCTTCCATTTGTAGCAGGATATCGCATATTGAGGAGTTTTCTGGTAAATGGAATAAAACGGAACCGATATTATTTGAGCTAAATTTACTATATCTATTTTTTACCCTTGTCAGTTTTAGTAACAATAAATTCAGCCACATTTATCATATGGAAGTTGTCGGAAACTCAATATATTCTTTTTTTATTACTATAGCCAAAGTTGCAACATATTTTGAGGCCACCCCTTCATAGCACTCCAAAAAAGAAAACTATAAAGTTCGCTCCCTATATAAATTCTTATTTCTTCGTTCGTTCTCATTCACCCCTCGGTGCAATATCGATTTCTCATTCTTCTATTCCCTACGCAGTTCTTAAGGTCTTCGGGACCGCTGCCCCCCCAACTTCCCCCTATTTTTGACAGAAATTTTCGGTGAAACGGAACCAGCAGGGATGGTTACAAATTGTGTTATACGCACTCGTGAAGAATGATTGAAAAATAACGACATAGAGTAAATAAATTGTGCAGCCATAACAATTTCGTTATTTGGAGATAGTAGATTTTTGTTTTGTGGTGTGGATATGATAAAATGCATCACTCGTAATGAAGGTTCGCTGATAAATTGTTTTCTTGCTTAGTACGGCTAAAAGGGTATCGTGTACAGCACACTTAGATAATTTATTACAATTTCCCTAGAAGTACATTGAATTTCAAGTCCTTAAATGGAAACATTTTGTAAATTTCTGTGATTAATATCTTTTTAACGATCTACTTCTTTGTAAAAAAAAAAATATAACTATGTTGTTGGTTGAGAATAGGATATCTACGAACATCAAGTTAAAAGCATTACGAAGATAATGTATTTTTGATTTCCTAAACGACGAAAAATGGCAATTAGCTATATTTCCTTCTAAATACATTTTTATTCGCCTCAGACTGATAAGTAGGCTGAGATAAAAGAGCTTGAACCAATTATAACGTCTATAGAACCAGTGATGATCTTTTGAAATAAAAAGTTCTTATCAAAGTATAGTCTATATGAAAGTGAAAGTTGATCTACTTCACAGGGAAATTGGGATTCTCAACCTAGTTACAGAGTTTAATTCATCTAACTAGGTATCTAACATTAGTTGGTTATTATTATGTTCCTCAAGGTAGTGTCCCTGGTCCACTACTATTCTTGATTTATGTCAATGACTTGCCAAACTCAACTCTCGCAATACTTTTCGCCAATGACATTACCTTTGCCATTCGGAAAAATAATAATGTAGTGTCATCTGAATTAGAAGAGAACGTTATTCAGGAAGCTACTAAGTGTTTCGATGCGAATAGTCTATGTATGAATAGAAGCAAGACCTAATCAGCTATGTTCTCATTCTCTAATGATGTGTCTTGGCATAATCATAGATTCAACGTTAATTTGAAAACCTCATATTATCAAACTAGCAAAATGTTTCTCAAGCAAAGTCTTTGCAATCAGGTAAATAAAAAATAAAGTTGGTAATGAAGCTGACCATACCATACCATACCATATCATGCAATGTTTCATAGTTCATTAACGTATGGACTGATAGACTGGGCTACATCTATTCATGTCTTAAGAATATCTGCAATTCAAAAGCGAGTAATCAGAATCTTAGCCGGAATAGTTCAAATGATGAGCTGCAAGCATTGGTTTGTTAAGTTTAATTTTCTAACTCTACCTACCATCCATGTGTTATATTTTCCAATCTCATACACATTTGAGAAAATTCACAGACGTATACTACAAATAGGAACAATCATTCTTGCAACACTAGGAACAAAGATAATATTAGAGCACCAATCCAATGACTAGAAATGACAAAGAGATGTAACTTATTTTTATCATTACACAATTCTCTTCCCCAACAATGACAAATACAACCCTCTCCAATTTCAAAAGTAAATTGAAGTAACACCTGTTGGAGAATGCTTATTATGATTCGTCTGAATTCAACTTTACAGTGTTGATTAGCATAGAATGTATACTGTATTTCTTTATACTTTATTTCGTATTTATTTATTTATTGAATTGTCACAGCGCTATGGTGTAATAAGTTGACTAATAAAAAATCAATCAAACATAGGTCAACTTGGAAAACATTAACAAATTTAACAATTTTTTTATTAATTGCCGAAAAATTACATCCGTTTAAATTGAATCTATAAACCCTTCTAATAATGCAATTTGATTGATTCAATTTAATCAAATTAGAAGATTAGAGGGAACTTTAGCTAACTCTTTTATTTTCGTAGCCACTACTGAAGTTTTCGTCACATTCACAAGTACTAGTAGGTACCTACCTATAGCTCCGTTTCTGAGATCGCCTAGAGTTTTTCACAAATATGTCCGATCTAATCATTCATAATACCCAAAACAAAGACAATTAGGTAGTCAAATAATAATCATATAAGGGGGTTAATACGTCCTTAGTCGCATCCCGTATTTCGACCACCAATTTAGTCTATCTCTCCAGTCACCCTCGGTTATTTCTATATTCTATATCTATCATGGTTTCCCATCAAATTCCTCCTCGGTTCTCGTCTTCTTTGTCTGTGTATCGGTTCGTATTTCTGTGCTTTCTTTGGACCTCTTTTTTTGGCTCATTCTTTTCAGGTGACCATATTTGTAATAGTTCATCTTCTTATTTCCTCATTCTGTTCATGATCTGTTCTTGACGTTCTGTACTCTCGTAATCTCAATCCATTTCGAATGTTTCTATTTTCTTTTTGTCTTCTTCTGAAAACGCATATAAATTGCTTATTTTTCTCGGGTAGTTCGTTCTGCTTTATTTATCTGGAACTGGAATTAATTAATTCATCTGATCAATGTCATTTAAATAAATGTGACACCAAATATATTTTTTTCCACAGAGATGCTCTAGCTACAACCCTTTCAGCTCTGTATGGAAAACTGCTCGTCGTAATGGGTACTGCTTTTCCAATGGCCGAAGTTATCTCAACCTATATACCACCTTCATTTTACGAGGCTTACTATCTGTACCTATATTTGGGCAGTATGTTCTTTTTGCTGTATATGTATGCCGTTTTGGTAAGGGATAAGAGGAAAAACAAGAAGGAAATGAAATTAGATGCAGGTAAGATGCATGCAGTATTAAATTATATTGTAAAGGTTTTCTTTTCTGAAACACATACCTTGAGGTTTATGACGAAAGTATTCAGGAATAGCAACTTTGACAATAAACTCACATATGTGTAAAGAAGATTATTCTTCAAAACCATGATTCTCTCTACCAAATTAGTGTTGTAAGTGAGTCACTTGACGCAAGCTCAAAAAGTAGAAATGATACTATTTTTGTAATTAAACCCCAAATACAATTTCGTTCAGAAAATAGTTGAAACTACTACTATACTTTTATCATAAATTGGATAGACTTTGAAAAAATGTTCAATTTTAAACGTTTTCGAATATGCCGTCTCATATCTTCGATTTTCGAGAAAAACTGTCCACTCCACCCCATTTGCGGGAAGGACATGTTGAATGTCGATTTTTGTTTTTCAATGGGACTAATTCCCTATAAAATGGAACAAAGATTCATGAAAATCGGAGCACGTTTATAAGGCGCAAAAAAATATGCAGACAAACTGTCAAATTGTATACCTCCTCCATTTGGTTCATTGGTCATAAATAACCGAACCGAACCGAATTCATTAGATTTGGAAGTGGTTGCTATAGAAGACTCTTTGTACTAATTTCAAAATCTTAACGTTGGTACTTTTTAATGTATTATCTATAGAAGTTGGTTTTAGTTTATTTTTAAGTTATTTATTACATAATTTTGACAGGTATTGACTAACATCTCACAATAAAGTAATTTTCACGCCCTTCATTCAAAAACTGTCTTAGTTCTAAAATACCAAATTATTATACACGTAAAAGTGATGCTATTATTAGTTGAGACTAGATAGGACATAGAAGAGAGGTAAAAGAATGATTTCAATGAAAAAAAAACAAGTGGACTCGATCCACGTATCCTGCTTCTACACAAGTTTATAATTCAGACGCTATATGGCGTGGCTATAGCCACATGGAAAATTAGCGGATCACTAACCAAAGTGCTTACAATTCATAAATCAAATTATTGATTCGTAAGCGATAACATCAAATGGATATATTATATGAACAACATTATTGTGCAAATATTTCAATTTATAGCCAGGTGTTTCCGGTATAGGTAAGTATGACATATTTTCGAGCTTGTCAGAACTCTTAACTAAAAACTGGTGAAATTTATCGAGAAAATTTTAAGTACAAATGTTTCAAGAGATTATATAGTCTGTAATATAGATATAAGAAAAAGTAAAGTTAAAAGTTTAGTTTTGCGGATTTTATTATAAAAGCCCTAAAAATCAAATCGTTGCAAAAATAGGTGTATTTTAGCATAAATTTTAATAAAATTTAATAAAAAGGGGCTTTTTAATTGATTTGTTAATAAATAATTGGTAAAAGCCTTTACCTATGACTTCCCTCGACAAACCACCCCGCCTCGAGATGGAAACAACCTCTTCGCTTCTACCGTTCTTATATTGTCACTTAATATTTTGACACCCTGTATATATATGATTAACGAAAACCGTTACATTGCGTCGCCGGTAGTCCTTCAATATGCATACCAAAATTCGTTGTCTTAGGTCAAGCCGTTATTGAGCGACACCACCAAGAGACTATAGACAGACTACAGACAGACAGACCGACGGACTTGAGATACCTTGATTTTCGTGATCTAGGAACCCCAAAACGTAAATATCAGCAAAAATCTCGAGGTCGATTTTTTACGTGAACACAATACTTCCCTTATTGAGGGAAGTAAAAGAGAAAAATGGTGTTCTTAGGACTTAAGAATTTTAGCTGGAATTCTCTATTTGGAAGTATCTTTTCATTCCAAATAGTATATAATCCTTGCATTTTATTAAACTACTAACTAAACAAAATAAGCAAAAATATGCGTGAGAATAGTTAAATAAGAACATAAATTCGCGTGAAAGTGCGGTTAAACGAAGCGATGATTGACTTGTCCTGTATGTTCGACGTTTAAGAACTGTCAATTCCAATATTGCCAAAACTGCCAATATAACGTTTGCGATATCTGGGGGCACGGCAGTGCCCCCGCCAAGTCGAACACAGCCGTAATATCCTTTTCTCGAAGCAGTTCAGGCCACTTGCGACCCCCCTGTAACTTCGTTGTTGAAAAAGCTAGAAGTCTGAATTCACAGAGACTTAGAGGACATAATATATCTAGCTATAATTCGAAATGACATACTATTCATAACTTTAGTTTACGAGCTATCGCCAGTCAAATTTCTGTAATTCTGTCACGGACACACTCACCGATCATTAAAATTCTAAGGTACTTCAAATTTGGAATTTAGTTATTTTTTATGTATAATGAAAGGAAAAACTCAAACATTTCTAAATTTTAGTTTCGTTTTCATAATGATAACGATTATGTTCAAATACCGCTCAGAGTTCGTGCGACTCCTCACGCTGGCATTGGAGTACTCAGTAACTGAACTGGGTACTAAACTGACCAGTACTGAACCATAGACGCGTAGCGCGTAACCAAAGTGCATTGTTGCCGGTTTGCCAGTTATTACTGGAACTATTGGAAAACTTCTTAGAGCTTTTATTAAAAAAGCCGCTAAACTGACTATTACCAAAAACAAATATACAGTCGAAATTTATACCTCGTTCTTTTAGAAAGTCGGTGAAAAGATGAACTACTTTCAGATATTAATCATCAAATGACACTGAATCCTCGTCCACTGAATTATATCTGACGTATATTGTACCAATTTATACATATATCAGTTGACAGTTCTTATGCAGCATTTTTTCATTTTACTATCCCTAATCGTACATTACACAATCGGCATTTTGAATGAGAGAGTACCAATTATACCAACCTCTTGGAGAAAATACGATCTTGCTGATATACTTCAAGAAGAAGATAGAAGGGAACTTTTCCATGATGTAAAGACTGTATACGCACCGGAATACAGATTTTTTATCAAAGGAAATTTGAGCTCATTCTTTTTCAACGATAACTCGTGTCCTGGTAATAATGCGCTTACAGATAAAAACGTTTGTAAGAGAACAGTTATCATTAAGAACGAAGATCAAGAAATCAACAGCGCAGTGGAATATGATGATAATGAGAAGCTTATGAAGAAATTGAATATCGATGACAAAATTCTGGAAACCAACTCCTTTCGAATCGATTTGAGTGGTGTTGTAGATTATGATTTAAATACGACACCACAATCGCTTGATGTTGTTGGTGAAAATAATAATGAATCTCTGAACTTGACAATAAGTATAGATATAAACGAGTATCCATTTACCACAAAAAATGAAGTTACAACAACAACAGATTCGACCAGTTCGTTACTCGATCAAACATCTACTGCAGAAACTGTTGAGTATAGAGATTTATTGAATATAACATCTTATCTACACGATCAAATAAGTACACCAGAGATAAGAAAAATACAAGGTATGTGTAAGATTATTTCATTAATTTGTATCTTTATATAAATCAAAATAAACTTGCTTGGAATAGAAAATAAGCATATAGGTATCCGTTCACTTGTGATTTGTTTATTGAAATATTGGTTATGTATTTTGTCGAACTCTGAGTTTCTGTACATTTTTTATTTTACATTGTCAACTTTCCACCAACGATTGTTAAATTTTTTGGAAAGGAAAATGACATGATGAGATTTTGAAAAATATTCGAAATGATCAGAAAATGATAAATGCAACCTCTAAACTTAACCTTACTCAATAATAATTTAAAATATTGATACTACCACAGAAAGTATTTTTGATTCAAATAACAGAGTGTCAAAAAATGAGAAGAGTGTTGATCTTTTCGAAAATCGTTGATGATTATAATCGAACAAGTACACACCTGGTTTCGAAGTCATAGTAGAAACCATTGAAAAGTGCTCATTATTCAATGATTCATATAATTTCTACTTGTTTTTTTTGTACTTTCCTACGGCTACCTCAAATAGCTACGTAAGTTTTGCAACCATAACGTTTTAGGGTCCCCTGAGTCCCTAAAATATATTTTCAGCCATTGGCCTATCTGTCTGTCTGTCTTTGCCAATATAATTACAGGAACGGATAGACGAACTTTATTGTTTTGTAGGGTACCACCTGCAGTACAGAATAGTTAAAACGCAATAGTAGAAAAACATATTTTGATCAGAACTTTAGGTCGTAAGGATTTTAGCTCACAAAGATTCTCTGAAATATTCTTTTGATATTCTTTCAACAGTATAATAAGGCTAAGGATAAATATTATATCATATTTTCCAAATATTTATCCATATTCTGGTTGAATGGTTGAGGCATAGCAAAATGCCCATCTTGCTCACAATACTGGATGCGCACTAGTATAAGTACGACTGTTCCTGAAGACTGTAGCGTGACAGCTGCTCAAACTATTTCAATGAAACATGACTGAAATACGCTCCGACGAGTCCTTGAATATCCTCTCAAGGTGTATATCTGAAATAGAATAAACTGACCTTCAAAATAACTCGGGAACCCAAAAAAATTACATTCTCAAAATAGGCTAACTAATTTGATTTTATATTTTCATATTTTTTTTTTGTGAACTGTAGGTCAATTCCTGTGTCTGGTAAAAATGTTGATTCAGAGTTTAATTTGACAACGTACGAGGTACATAAATGAGAAAAAATTACCCGAAATTCGTAACACCCTGTGGGATATTTACAGCAACTACAAAATGGGCTATCAACTAGTCTCAAACTGCAGCCACATGTTTTATGAACATTTTGGCTTTCAATTTACGTTATTAATTATGTTAATAAATAAGTTTACTATTAACAAAACGAATCAGAATCTTAGAAACAAAGACAAGTAATATTGAAACAGATGTTGAATCTCCCTCGCCAAAATGTCTTTATTTAATCAAAATTAACAAGATTATTGATAAAAGCTTGAAGAATTGTAATGAAATATCCATCTATTGTCATTTGGATCTCCTGGAAGCTGACTGGCACTGAAGGTCGACGACCAATGTGCCTCTGCAGTTGGCCCCAGAGATGATCAATGGGATTAAAATTAGGTCTGCAAGTAGGCCGAATCATTCGTTCAACACTTGCTTCGTCCAGATTTACATCAACAATAGATTCGACGTGCATTTGTACACGAAATCGACTCCAATTAAACTGTGAATAGAGAATTGGAATGATATTGTTTTGAGACCAGTTGACATCGCCTGTTGTTGCTGTATTCCACAGAGTGTCATAAATGTAAAAACTTCATCTCAAGAAAAGATAAGACATTATTTAATACTTCAATTTTTTATTTTCAAAAAATGTCCGAAAAAAAACCTTGTACATATTCAATGTTATCTCAACTTATAATAATTCAAGCCTAACAATTGGCCCAACTTCTATGAAATTTTCTCTTCTTCTTCTACGCACTCCACCATTTACATACAATTCTGGATGCCTTAATCGTCTTATCGTCTCTTCAAATATCACCTGCCTCGCCTGCATTTCGATTATTTCATCCAAAAGTTCTTGATCTTCCACCACCTGTGGTACTTCACTGATTATACACGTCATAATGAAATTGATCAACATAACCAGATATTTAAAACCAATATGACACAACAAACAATAATTGAGAGATTGCCAATAACCGCCAACAAGCCCGAATTCAGTACCATGATATGGAGAATATAGCCAGTATCTGTAGTAGCAGGTTTCTCTTTGAGATCCCACTTGTTGCCTTGATGCAGTTGGTGTTAGAGTTGACCTAACATAGCCAATCAAATTGAAGTTGTAGTAGTATTTGTAAATTTCTCTTGGTATTAAATCACCCACCATGGCAACTGCGAACGCATTCACCCAAACGCTGGTACCAGTTAGGGATTCGATGACACCTTCCCATGCTCCGATGCCAGCCATATTTCTTGGTATGGGTCTTCTGTATCTCACCACCAACTTGTAGGCATCTAAGCGAAGTTCAATCAAGTTGTTTAACAGAACGCACATAGGTGCAAATGGTGCAGTAGCCACAAAATATGTAATGAAACCATATGCAATAACAATCTCACAAAACTCTGTTGTTAGCAAGTATCGATTCGTTGGCAACAGGTAATATTCAGCCTCGTATTGTGGTAGCTTTGAGTCCTCATCGCTCTTCAAATGTCTGTTGTATAATCTCTTGAGCAGTGGAACAAACAGTACCAATAGATTACCAGCCATTCGTTTCATCATCAGAAGAAAGAACAATTGTAACGTCAGATTTAGTACACATGTTAGAGGTTGGCAGGTGCTTCTCTTGAAAAACTCGTAAATCTTATGTTGGTTTGGTCCGAGAAAGAATTTTCCTTGGAAAAATTGAAGATAAAATAACGATGTGTAATTATTGACATATGACAATAGATATCTTTTATATAGGACGGATCTATCAAAAGCAGCTTGAGTTCGAGGTTTCTCAAACGTTGTCAACCTGATTGATGCTTTTCCATACAACTTTCCAAACATTTTGATAAAAATCACTTGTAAGATACAACCAGACACCATTGTTATAGTTTTAGCGTGAGGTTTAAGGATCGTTAAAGCCAGAAGATCATTCAAACACATTTTGAAGATGATCACTCCAAGTACAGCTACTAATACCAGTAGCAGTAAGAGCATCACAATGACTATCGTTACGGAAGTACGGAATAATCGTTCCCGTTTTCTCATATAAGGATCCATTTCACCTGTTAGCTCATTTAATCGCGTTCCGTTGACCGTCTCCAGATATTCAGCTCTGGGCTGATAGTCTGCGTCGTCATTTTGAATTCCCCATCTCATTTTCAAAACGGCATTGTGTCTTTTCCATACCAGTAGGAGAATGTAACTCCATATGGAAACAAGAAAGGCATAAGAGGCTGTGAAGTAATTTTCGAACGTATATGTCCACGTGGCAAGGCTGCACAGGGCCGAAAGCTTTTTGAATGCACAATATTTGTAAAAGACACAAACTGAACAAATTAAAGTGTTTTTATCCTCACAAATTTCTTCGATTGGTTTGTAAGAGAAATAATTGGCATAAATTAAGCCCAAAATTGTAACGACTACTCCGATGGTAGCTACTGGCAGCAGCACGATATTAAGAACCTGTAGAAAAGCAAAATAGTAAGCAACTTCACAACCGAAATACTTCTGTACCATATCGACAGGCACTTCTTTGTACCACAGTGAAAATCTTGCAAAGTATTTCCTCAGCAATTGTCTGTCATTAAGATTATTCTTCTTGCCTTCAAAGTGACTTGGACCGTCATGCAAAGGGTACATTGTACTTACTATATCCAAACTGATCAGTCTGGAGATACCCTTGTCCAATGAACCTTCACCGAATTTGGTATCTTCCAAGATATGCACTATGATCATGATTCTTTCACAGCTGGTGAATTGTCCTTTCAATTTTTTCGGTATTGATGATATGGGAGTTTTCATAAATGACAGTGATCGATAGATTAGTGACCACAACGAGTCATCGGCAATGATTAGTTTATCTTCTTGCACTCCTATGTTATATATAAATGAATAGTAATCCAATGACCTTTTTGTGATATGTAATAGTAGGAATTTCTTATCTGTTTCTTGTCCATCTCTAATTTCTATTATTACGCCTGCGAGTTTCAAATTTTTAATGTAAAAACGGAGATTTGTCACATTTTTCTCATCGACAACAATAATAAAGTCAACTTTCCTTTTTCCATCTTCAAGAAAGCAACCTTCAGGTTCCTCGTCCTTTTCTGAAGACTTGTCTGACATTTTCTGACGTTGTCGAATAAACTTATACCAGGTGACAGCACGCAGTTATACTTAATCGAAAACGTTTAACGTTGGTTCAGCTAGTTGACCTGGTGTGAAGAAAGTAACACCGGAAAAAATACCGATAATTTTAATCTTGGTAAAAACAAAGATTCTGTCTTGGAGATGATCACTAATCAATAAATAGGGAAATGATTGAGGAGAACGAGCTTCATTTTAAAAAAAATATTTTTAACTTAACTATTTCTCAAACAATGCACAATTAATTATTTGATTTCAAAATCCCGCATATTAAAAGCAAGATCTTATTGAATAACAATTGTATCTAGGAAAAATAATGAAGAAGTACATGGACCCTACAGTGAACCCTTGTATAGATTTCTATGAATATGCTTGTGGAAATTGGAAGCAGTATTATACCATACCACCCGATAGGGCAACATACGATACGTTCGAAATGGTACGCGAAAATTTAGATGCTGCACTCAAAGGTACAATTTAAAAAAGATATTTTACACCACAACACTAGGTCTAGAGACTTCTGTGGTTAGGGTAGTTACCTTAATGAAAAGAAAACATTTGATTCATTGCAGAGAAAACAATCTCCAGTTTATCGCTCTGACGTTAATCGGGTTTCGGTGATAAGCCTAACCTCGAAATAGTGGCACGGTAATTTGCAATCACAAAGACGTCTATCTGACGGCATTTTTGACAGAACAAAATATAAATCTTATATTACATAAAATTACTAAAATCAGTTTTGCCGTCCGTGTGAATGCAGGTATAGATATCTGATACCCGTTCAAGGGACAATGTCTTTTCATCTTCAATGAGAGAACCACCCCTACCACTCAAATTTCGGCCAGTTGGTAGACCTTAATGTACCACCATGTTCTACAATTACCTTCAAAAAGCTCGACCACCAAAACGCTTACACAGTTTCAAAATTGCTTATCTCTGGAAGCGTTCATTTGATTTTGTTTTTTTTTATGGGAGATGTAAATCATTTTTAAAAAGTGTGAATTTACTGGTGGCAAGGTTTCTTTAAGGTCAGCGTATCAAAACAGTCTATAATATTCCCTACAGAACTCCTAGAAGATTTTGATGGTGTTCAAAATGAAAAGCCACTCTATTTCAACAAGAAAAGCTTTCTGGACAAATCATTTCTACCCAGTGACGTATCTGAGGCTACTGTGAAAGCAAGAATATTGTACAAATCATGTATGAAAGAAGATACCATTTCTGAACGTGGAACAGATCCTTTAAAGAAAATTCTTGATGAGCTTGGTGGATGGCCTATTCTGGAGCAAAACTGGAAGGAGGATAATTTTGATTTGATTGATTCATTAGCAAAGTTGAGATTGCTCAACAATGACGTGCTCATCGCTCAATGGGTATAAATAGCTTTATCTCTGTAAACCATCATCATCAAGTGGGGGATTTGAATTTTGAATATAACTACAATTAAGACTTATCGCATATATTTTCCACTATCTTTCCATCCTCCAAGGTCTGAAAGTCATTGTTTGCAACTTCTGCTGAGGTCAGATCATGAAATGCATTGCTAATTTTATATATTGGACATATTCTAATCTAAATAGATTCAAAACACTAGATTATACGTAAAATTATTGTTCAAATGATTTCAAAGGTAGGTCCTGATATGAAGAACTCCAATGAGTACATTGTTCACATTGATCAAACGACCTTGGGTCTTCCATCACGGGAATACTTTCTGGAAGAAATCAACATCAAATATGTCAGAGCATACAGAGTTTTCATACTCACTATAACAAAACTAATGGGTGCAGACGCATCCGTAGCTGATAAAGATGTAGACGATATGATCAATTTCGAAATGCAACTAGCTCAAATTATGGCATCATCAGAGGAGCGTCGAAATATATCAGACATTTATCTAAGGTAGGATTAACTCTTCAGACATATGGAAAACCTACTTTAAAGAGTTCACAACGGCCATTTATTCAAGAGAATGTCTATCGACAACGATCCAATCCCAAGTCTTATATGGCTCATTTCAGGACGGATATTGCAGCTCTAACTTTATATTTCCCTCAATTCGATTGGAAAAGCTATTTCGATGTCGTGTTGGGAAAAAATATAGACCTGCTAACACCGGTCGCCTGTTATTGCGCACGTTTTCTACATGAACTTTTATATCTTTTGAGCAATACTGAACCGAGAGTTCTACAGAATTATATTCTATGGAGATTTGTTAGACATAGGACCAACAATTTGGGTACGTTATAATTTATTCGAAAGAAATTAAAAGCACTTTATATAAAGTGAATACGTTTTCTGAAGGTTCATTAATTATATGAGGAAGTGAAATGAGTTCGTTTTAGATAAAAAGTTCCTGGATGCAAAAGAAAGATTCTATTATGTTCTATTTGGACGTGAAAAAAACCCACCCAGATGGCAGTTCTGCGTTTCTCAGGTCAACTCAAATATGGGAATGGCCTTGGGTTCCCTTTTTGTTAAAAAGTATTTTGATACTCTCACTTTAACACACATATTATCTCTTTCTAATTCATCATTTACAGATACTTTGACAAAAGTAGTAAAACAGATACGGTAGAAATGACCAAGGAATTACAAGAGGCCTTCAAAATGACACTTTTGGAGAATTCTTGGCTTGATAACAATACAAAAGAATATGCGCGTATGAAATTGGATTATATGGATTTGAAAATTGGTTTTCCAGATTTTATTCTTGATGAAACAGAATTAGCTACAAGGTATACGTGAATGTGATGAAATTTACCGAAATAAAACAGATAAAAATATCATTTGTCATTAGGTACTATGATGTTGAAGTGCATGAAGATTATTTCTTTGAAAATGTTCTCACCATGCTAAGACACTTATCAAAAGTGGAGCAAAGACGTTTAGGTACTTCAGTGAATAAAACGTTGTGGAGCACCCCACCGGCCGTTGTTAATGCTTATTATAGCAGGAACAAGAACCAAATCATGTTTCCGGCAGGTATAACATGCCGCCATGATGTTTTGGCACTACAAAAAGTGAATTTGATATGGGGAACTATTGTTCATTGTTTGTCCATGTTTATCCTGGAAAGAGTTTTGTTTGTTCACTTTTTGTTAAAAACTTATGTGACGAACACTTTTTTCGATTAATTAAAACTGATCAAAAAAAGTAAGTAACGAGAATTTTACTTTTTGTCTAGCTCATTTGTTTGTTGAGGAGAAATATTTTTTTGACCAAATTTTGTTTAAAGGATACAGTGGAAAATTTTTCATGGACAAATATGAAGAAACGTTGGGCAAACCACTGAGCGAGTTAAAATGGTTAATTGTCGTGCATTCCTAGTTTTTTTTTAAATCTTCATCAGAAAGTTGTTTCTGTTACCTTTTAAACTAACGGTGAACGAAAAATTTTCTTGGACAAACATAGATAAACAAAAAAGCGAGAGAAAAAAGCAGATTGACGTTTTTTTTACTTTTTAACAATTTCCATCGACAGAAACTTTTTTTATACAGTATGGAACAGCCAAATGGGATAAATTCATTATTTCAGTTATTGTGTATATTTATACAAAATCCTAAGACATGTCGATTTTTGTTTCCATCCATGCATCGTTCAAGTATTATGCTAGTTTGTGATTTCATTACCGTTTACCATATGACGTTAACTTTTCAATGAAACACTCTATATATTTTCAAATTTTTGCATTCTACACTTAAATTACTGATTCAAAAAAAATCATATTTATGTTCGATAATTAACTATTTTGAAGGCATAATCATTTTTAAATAAGTGTTTTTAAGGTGTTTAATAAATTAAATATAATAAAATAATACAGCAGTAATATTATACTGCTAAAAAATAAATTAGTGTTCTTTGAATTGCATTCAAGAATTTTTTATTTCAAGTTTCTTGATTATCCCATTTTAAAGGTTCAAGTATTGTTTTTAAAATGATTATATCATCAAAATAGTTATTTATCCACCATAATCATCATCAAAATCAAATTCATATTTTGAGCTGCCAACTTCACGGGGTCATATAACAATCATTATTTGACATTTAGATATAAATAAATAATAATAAATAAAGTAATGTCTAATTTCATTTCAAATTTAGCCGTTTC
Source organism: Crioceris asparagi (assembly GCA_958507055.1). Classification (NCBI taxonomy): domain Eukaryota; kingdom Metazoa; phylum Arthropoda; class Insecta; order Coleoptera; family Chrysomelidae; genus Crioceris; species Crioceris asparagi. Next base: position 7,237,102 of record OY293826.1, read on the forward strand.
TTTTCCGTAAAAACGCTCGGACCCTTCGATTTAAATTTTTCAATGCATTTGTTACTTATGTCAAATTCATGTGCTCCAAAATAATTCACGACCAACAACTTATTTTTTTAAATAAAAACAGCTATTTTTTAATTCTTGAATCTGGCTCCAAATTTTAAAAATGTTTCGTCCCTTGTCCCTATACCTAAATCCAACAGTTATCGAAAAAAATACTCTTGAATATATTAATATGGGTGAGGTCCAGAAGTGATGTTCAAAATTATTTAAAACCCGATAAATTCATACATGTTACATGAAAAATATTCAGAATTTGAAGCAAGATTTAAAAACAAATAAAATATAGGTGTTCTCGTTTAAAAATACTAAGTTACTTGTCGTATTTTTATGTGGACCTTGTATATATGAGAAAAATTGACGCGTTCGAGGATTTTCACTGAAACCAAACGTCTAAATTTTAAATGAATTTAGACATTCGTTCTGGGACGCACTGTATATACAAGGTGATACCATCATTTGTGGAAAGCGTTTTTAAGTGGTATAATATGAAGTCTCTGTAAGAAATATCTCTTTTATCTATACTTCTTTCTAAGGAATCATTCCCAACATATTTTTTTCACACTTCTGAGTGTAACATTAGTAATGAAAATCGTTGAGGGTAACTAATACCAAAGAAGATAGCACTTATCCTCTTACCCATGTATATTCTTTGCATTAATTGTTATTATTCAGAGATCTCAAAACATCACGGCGGAAATACATATATCTAAGACTTTAGCACTGCTGTATCTCGAAAATCGTAGCTTCTTTTGAAAAATGTCCAATTTAAATATTGCTAGGTATAATCTCTTCTTCAATTTGGCCGTATCATATTTTCAATTTTAGAAAAAAAATTGCCCCCTCTACATAGTGGAAATACAACACATATTTCAATCTTTACAATTGCTGTAACTCGAAAACTTTTTTGAAAAAATGTTCAATTTAAATGTTTCCGGATATGGTCTCGTCAATCGTGTAGCAGGTTTACTCTGCAAAACGCTCAAACAGTCATATAATTTTTTTTATAAAAAGCAATCATACAACCGAATTGTATAACTCCTTGTTTTTGGAGTTATAGGAACGTCTTTCATATAGATAACTATTAAAAATATTGACTTTGATAATGTATGAATAAAATAACTAAAATAGAGTTGGAATTTGTCAGATTTACTAGTACAATAATTTTGACGTAACCCAGTTTACTCATCAATGAAATAGATTGTTTATTTATTGTTTTTGTTTGTTAACCAGGTTATTTGTGAGTTCAATACTAGTTTATTAATTTATTTCACATTGAGTTATCAAAAGAATAATATGTCAATGTGAATATAACAACCAACTTTGTCGAGTATCTAACTATCTAATTTTTATCAATTACAATTTTACAACTTGGCAATGTTTCAGCATTTTCATTCATACAAACTCACTTGTGGCATAGATCAATTGTTATTATTGAAATGATTATAATGTTGGTGTCAATATCTATAGATTTCTGCAGTTTCGCAACCCTAAAACAATACAGGCAATCAAAATAAATATTAATCATTCCATGCTCAATTAGGTATGCTGCAACCACCATTCTATAACCGACATTTCCCTCGAGCCCTCAATTTTGGCGGCATCGGAGTGGTTATCGGCCATGAGATAACGCACGGTTTCGATGACAAGGGCCGCCTGTTCGATCACGAGGGCAATTTGCACATGTGGTGGCGTGAATCTTCCATTGAGAAATTCTACGAGAAATCTCAGTGCATGATTGATCAGTACGGTCAATATGTCCTGCCAGAGATCAGAGTCGCCCTCGACGGTTATCTAACACAGGGTGAGAATATTGCCGATAATGGTGGACTGAAACAAGCCTTCAGGGCGTATGATGCGTGGCTGAAGCGGCATCCAGATGCTGATGAGAGTTTGCCAGGTGCATAGAGTTCAATACCTACTACTATTATTAATATTAGGAGAACGAAGGTCTTTTGTACAATCCCGTGATGTACATTTATCTCTGGGCTTAAATCCAGCTCCTTGAAATAATTAATAAGTCCTCTTGCACCACAGGCTTTTACCTAGGACTTTTAGTCTTTTATGCGTTTTCGCATTCAGTTAGTAGGTGATTTACAGATTCTGGTGCTTCTGTGCAGAATCTGCGGAAATCATCTTCAACATAACCCATCTTTTTGAAGTGGTTTTTGATGGGATTATGACCTGTGGTGATTCCGACCAAGTTTCTCAGTTCATTTCTTTTTAGGAGAAGAAGCTTACTTTCCTTTGAGTATTGTCAGTCTAGTAGGCGTTTGGCCTGACTGGCTTGCTCTAGGTCATACCAGTATTTAATTTTCAGCCTTGACTACCATTTCTCAAATTTACGATGTTATGATTCTAAAAAAAATTTATAAAAATTCTGTTAATATCCGTTGAGAAAGTGGGTACATAACTTACGAATTTTCAGAACTAAAATTCGATTCAAGGTTGGAATATAATCAAAAGGGGAGCAATAATTAATAATAATAAACAATGAATGCAACAATTACAAAAGAAATTATAACAGGTAAGATTAAAGAACGGTAACACAGTCTGCCATTTTCCTATTAAAAAGAAGTTTCCTATACCCGGCCTACTGTATTTTCAGTGTGAAACGCAGTATATAACAGACAAATAATATAATATCATTGTCTATATACGGCCAATACGAAATACTATTTCTCAGATGACGACGACTGGTTTCATAGCAACACTCATTTGGTATGGTGTCCATTGTATTGTATAATTAAATTAATTTCATATTGCCCAAACTAGCAGCAGGTCCCTATCTGCAAATAGTCATTAATAAGGGCAATTTTGATCGATTGGCTTGGGCTACCTGCCTACAAAATTAATTGGAATCCTACAGGAATAATTGCGGTTCATGTCAAAACTTCGATGGGATTCTGTATTGACGCAGCGAATTCATTTTTGAATTATTGAAAGTTAAATTTGAATATGTATGAGATAGGAGATGACATTTGATTTCACTGTTATGTAAATTTTAATTCTTAATATGATAAATCCAATTACGCCCATATCTGTTCTCGGTGATTTGTACAACACTTCAGTGAACTTTTAACAGAATTCGGCCACTAAACGAATTTTATACCCAGAGCGTGATGTGGACAAATCAAAATACTCACGTCGCATTCTTGCTGTTCCTGCTTGGTCAATGTCCAAAATGAAGTAAGTAGGTATCCAGAACGAGATGTGGGCAAATGCTTATTTAAGTTTTATAACAATGAAATAGAAGCTAATAAAACAACTTAATAATCAATATCATAATCAACGAAGAAAGTATAAATCGACCAAAAAAAAATACTTAAGTAGGTGAAGTAGTAGGTGATGAAATAGAAAAATCTAATGAACTCAATAAATGCCATCACAAAATTAGGGGAAAATCTTGCGAGAAATTGAATACGGGGTCCCACATGGTTCGGTTCTTGGACCTATTCTATCTAATATATATATATATATATATATATATATATATATATATATATATATATATATATATATATATATATATATATATATATATATATATATATATATATATATATATTCGAATATAAATTTTTACATTTATATTTCTACTTAATCCTCTCCAGAAATAATACATCAATAAATAAACAGACAAATATCTGAGTTAAAGGTATATTTTAATTTAATCATTTTTGAATTACCATACCAGGTCTAAATTTGACTGGAAAGCAGTTGTTCTTCCTCAACTTTGCACAAGTTTGGTGTGGACAACAGAGAATTGAAGCTGCCAAAAGTCGTCTCAAGACTTCGGTTCACTCACCTGGTATCTTTCGAGTGATAGGTGTCTTGAGTAATTCTGAAGAATTTGCCTCGGAATTTCATTGCCCCAAAAATACACCAATGAATCCTGAATTCAAGTGCATAATCTGGTGATTATGAGGATATTAAATGTAGATAATTACTAATAAAATTACAATGTGACAAGTATTTTATTTTTGTTATTCAGTTACCCAAAAATTATGTTTTTGGGCGCTTACAATGCTTACGCTTAATAAACCTTGAAAATACATCAAAATATACTTACTAAAGAATTGTAGTTTTTCCAAAGTCCACGATGCTAAATATCTATATCTTCTCGGAATAACACAGAGTAACCACTTTCTTTCCCTGGCCCGTATACTGGAATCTATTATTGTATTTGTATATGGTCCTCTGTCTGCTGCGATTTCTTCCGTCTCTGTTAAAATTTCGTACAGATGACGACTCATTACGAATGAGGTGGATATCCATACGATTTTTCGTGAGCGAAGTACTGGGCAAACGCTGGTTATTATTATGTTAAGAAACGTGGTTCTTCACCAAATAAATAGCAAGGAACAGATGTACGAAACAAACTCTAGAAAACATCAGGTCATCGTCTTCAAGATAATTTTTTTACAAAAAATAGTACCGATTTTTTCTGTCGGTGCACTGAAAAATACTGGCACTAATCATTTTGAAGTTCTGCTGTTATAGGTAAAGAGAACATTTTTATTATAACTAAGTAACTAATATATATATATATATATATATATATATATATATATATATATATATATATATATATATATTATGTTGAAATTCAACAAGTAGTCCGGCTATCATCTTTGGTCTGAAACTATTGTTTTATGAAGATTCACTTTTCAGAAATAAAACAGAATTTTGTGTTTATCTAGAATATTAAAAGAAAAAATGTGTTCCTATTTCAGTAATAAATTTTAAAATGAAGTATTTATGGAATACCCCATTTATACTAATTAATTTCAAAAACAAACGCGCAACGGACAATTCTATCTTGAAATATTTTTTTTACATTTGCCCGTCATTGGACCGCTTCCATATAATTATTAATATACGTAACTTCTTTATTCTTGATCACTTTTTAAAATTATGGAACTGATTGGAATAACATGAACAGAAGTTTTAAACTGGTTCCGTGGCTGAATAAGAGTTGCAACAAAATGATTTTACTAATTTCTTATTATATATTTTTGGCAAGATAGATAATTTTCAATTTCTGTTTCAGAATCTCAAAAGAAGAAAGCCGAAGATATAATATCAGATGAGGAATCAGACAACGACTCCAATGATACAAGTGTTGTTAGCGATGCCAATCCATTCAAACAAAGGAAAACTTCAATATCAAATGGCAATAATAAACACAACCATTATGGTAGTTTCTATTTGAGAATGGGGGCCGTTGGTAAGTGAAGAAACATCGTAATTCATCGTAGTATTTGTTGGAAAATCCAAGTTTGCGATGATTTAAAGTGAAATCTATACCTTCATACCTTCATATATCGTAAAAACTCTCAAATGTAAATCAAAGAAAAAAGATCTAGAAAATGGGAAAAATATCGACATGTTTTGGTCTTTACAGATTTAACAGAGATTCATTAGTCTAGATATGATTACTCTTATAGTTCTCGGGATATAGGTAAAAAACAAAGATATTTGCTATTTCGACAGGTAACAACATTATTGTTTTCTAAGAAGTTGTTTTGATGATAATTTCATACTACCAAACTCATTTCTTTTTGTTATAGAACTAAAAATTTTTATCAAAATCATTCAGCCCAATTCATAAACAAAACTAGCTTAGCACTAGTTTAGTGTGATACTAAAATATTTTTGCCAAAAATTGGACCGACTTTATTAGTTGGTGCACTGAAAAATAGAAAATAATATTAAATCTATTGGTGCTGGTACTTTTGAAGTTGGTGCCAAAAGTCTTCTGTCTAACAACAATTAATAATGTTTTGAATTTTTCAGTGCACAAATTAATAAAGTCGGTCCAGCTTTTGGTAAAAAATATTTCTTTCACACTAAGTATTGAGTGTAACCCTAGTCATGAAAATTGTTGAACGTTCACTAATACCAAAGAAGATATTGCCAAGATGTCCAACTACCCATGTATATTCTTTGCTTGTAGTTGTTATAATTCAGAGATCTCAAAACATCGCAGTGGAAATACACATATTTACCACGGCTGTAACTCAAAAACCGTAGCATCTTTTGTGAAATGTCCAATTTAAATATTTCTACATATAATCTGTTCTTTAATTTGATCGTCTCATATTTTCAATTTTCGAAAACAGTTGCCCCCCCACATAGCAGAAATACACATATTTCAGTCTTTACCACTGCTGTAACTCGAAAACCGTAGCTCTTTTGAAAAAAAAATCAATCTCAACGTTTCAGGAGATAGTCTCAACTTTAATTCTGCCGTGTCAGATTTTCGATTTTCGAGAAAAATTGCTCCCTCCAACCTTCCAGCCTCTTCGGGGCTGTTTTTTCTCAACCCTCTTCTTTCAAATAAATTAAGAATCATCTAAGCAAACAAACATACAACCGAATTGTATACCTCCTCCTATTTTGATGTCGGTCTAAAACGGTCACGTATCGAGTTGTTCATAAATACGGCTGATACCTAGTGTTTCAGAACATCTGTAGCATGACTTATATCTGTCTGAAAAAAATACGAAATTTAACGAACTATTTTTGCCCATTTAACTTGTTTCGACAGCCTTGTTTTAAGTTTATTTAGAACTTATTTTGCAGATACATTGAAAAAACTTACTTCAAGGCGAAATAAGAATCAACTTTAAATTGATTTGTTTTGGAGAAAATTATTTTAACTCAACTACTTCTTTTTTTTTTCAATCCAAAAAGCAATTTTCAAGCTCGAACTATATGAACCGTTTCTTTGTTTCTTTTTTCAGCATTTGGAATAGGTAGTATGATCTATTCAGGATTGGAATTTGGACAGTATTTCGAACTAGAAAGAGATACCAAATGCCATAATGTACTCCTAGCCCTTACACCAGCTACAAGGATGGCATTTATTTTTATACAAATGTATTTCATTTTTCTCAACAATGAAGTAAGTTTTAATCACATAATCAATTCCACAACACATATTTGATTTGATAGAAAAAACTCAACAGGAAATCATTTGATATTAAAATTATCTATTCACTTAATATTTGTGATCAAAAAGTAGGAATTCGTAAGAAAATTCACACGCTGTTTTAATTAACTGTTCAAAAAGATAATAATACTTCTATCACATTTATATCCGCCACCTCCAAATTTTCCTATTATTTACTACATGAGAATTTTAGATTATTTGGTTTTAAACCACAATGTGATAATATCTGGTAAGCAGATATCTCTGAAGGTTAACCGCACTGTTTAAATAATATAATTATATTATATTATCTTAATTCAAAAGTTTTGTCCATTTTCTAGAATATATTTCCGAATCTTAAGCTTGGGGGATCCTGAAAGATATTATAATATCTTTAATTTGTATATACAATCATAATTTTGACTTTATGATGATCTATTTTTAACTATAGAACTATAACATTCTTATTTCAAGTAGGACAATATATTTCTTTACGTCAAAATGTAAGTCAGTTAGTTTATTTTAATAAGTTTTCATTAAAACTTACCTTACAGTATACCCTGTAAGTTATTTTATTTTGAACAGATATTCATGATGTAACAAACTTTTCATTATATTTTCCAGCAAATGCGAGTATACAAGCACAAACTAGCCGCACGATTTGGTCTAATGCACATGATTGGTACAAACTTATCCGTCTGGTTGAATGTTCTGGTACAAGAGACGAAACATGAAATTTTAACTTTCTACAACCCAGAAAATAATTCACTTCGCATCTCTCATCGTATACCATATAAAGGCAATGTCCTAGGTGAGTTTCCTAATTGTCTCTTATTCCTCGTAAAATGCATTAAGCTTCGTTACGAAACAGCTCAATATCCACAGCCTTGTCTATAACTTCTTGTTTTATCGCACTAGTACGTAAAGTGTCAAATATTAAAGAATATCAGACCTAGAGGCAAAACTGCTTGTCATTTCATTATTTTTATTTAATTTATCGAAAATCTGACTCTTTTTAAAACGTCGGTAGCTTTATAAAATGAAACTTTTTTCTTTACTAATTTACCAACTTTCTTAGAAACAAATTTACCAAAATCCAAATACAATCGAACGAAGGCGGGTTCATAAATTTCACTGATGTGAAATAACCAAAATATAGAGACCGGAATTTCACCTCCGTTCATGTAATTGCTCAAAACAATCCTCACATATAGATACAGCATGGCAAATCTAGCTATAAATCTAAAATTTATCATCCCGAATGCTTTCTTATTCCATCTTCGCGCATTGTGTACATTTCTAGACATTCAAACCTAGATTTGTCAAGCTGTACATCCTTGAATTGATAAAATAACATTGAACCATCACCAAATACATTCCAGGACTGCCAATGGTACGATCCGATCATCCACCCGAAGCCCATGGTCATCATCACATTGTTGCACGTGGCCTTAAAGGACCTCACCACCTGTACGAGTGCCGCCGAACCAACATCATCGGCAGCCTGGTACAGGACGCTTCGCCCTTCCTCTTTCCATGCACCATCGAATACAGCCTCATATGCGCCGCCATACTGTACGTCATGTGGAAGAGTATCTCCAAGCTGCCACCCGCAAGTCAGGCAGCACTGAAAGCTCGCTCAGAACTGAGTCAGTACAAGCGCAGCCCACACCATTACTCAGTGGACTGTGCCAGAGCCCATAAGGGTCTCTTTGTTGGCATTTTATTTCTTGTTCTAACCATTATATCGTTGATTTTGTTCTTTGTGCTCATTTCGAGGATAGAATTTATCGGTTTAGCTGTTGTAGAAGTCAATATATGCGAGCTTTGCCTCTACAGCTTGACTACGCTTGCGTCTCTGATTGGCATGTGGCAAATTAGACAGCTCAAGTACGATGGCACAAAAAACATTCAGCTGGATAACATTCTGCTGATCGGCGCCCAAACGGGCATGTTTATCTACAGCACGTTCACCATTATCGGTGGTCAATTCACCATACAAAAGAGCACTGTTCTGGTACTGGTCACTGCGGTGGCTTCTTTGGTACAAACCACATGTCAAACTATTTTTATACTTGATGCTTCGCGCAGATCATGTGTCACGCCTGACCATATGAAAAAGAAGCCGGGCCGTGAGATTGTCACATTTCTGTTAGTGACAAATTTGGCAATGTGGGCGATAAATACATTAGAGAAATCCCGAGCTGAATCACATCCGATTCAATTGCATTTCTATGGTTTATGGGCATGGACCATAATAACACATGTCTCCATGCCATTGGCTATATTTTATAGATTTCATTCCACAGTTTGTTTGTGTGAAATTTGGAAGAGAACATACAAAATCAAACCGACTTATATGTAGATATTTTTTTTTTGATAATTTTACCAGAAAATAATAAAAATCAAACAATATTCGAGAATATTACCGAAAAAGTAAGACTGAGTATAGCTACCAGAATCAGGGATTTGATATTTTGTAGCGGTAGATTTTTTGGGTCTGTTTTTGAGTAGTCTTGAAAGTACAACACTTTTGATATACCAAACTAGTGATAAATATATTCTATATTTTTTCTATAGGAACTGGAAAGTGTTCAAACAAAGATTTCGGAAATTTCAAATAAGTAGAATTATGTATTAGGGTGAATTTACCATGAAACATGAAAATAAACAAAAGATAGTGCAGTACGTCCATAACATTATTCAAATTTCAAACTAGATACCAAATAATATCAAATTCTGTGCCAATAAGAACAGACAAAGAACTTTATCAAATATTTTATATTCAAGTTTTCTACAAGATATACAAAATTCATGTCTCAAGTATTCTTGCCTATAATCAAATCATTTCTGTTATTTTCATATACTGTAATTTTCAAATTAATTTTATATAGACTTACTAAGGGTTGTAACACACTTCCAAGCATATCGTACAACTTATTGCAACGACTTACTTGGGTGTGTGAGATATGAAAGGCTAGCAGAATTGATTGATCTTGCGCAGGCTATAGACACATATCACATTATAATAATATATATTTACAAATCTACCTGAAGGAATAACTGCCATTGTTATAAACGGGAAATAATAGCAATACAAGATTTTCAAAATCTGCTCATTTTTAATTCAAATATTGTAATCCTCTCATAACATACTGCTATGTATTTAAAATAAAATATATCTGATCTATGAATATATGGATTAACTTATAAATAACCATTTGTATAGATGAACTAGGTACATAGATATAATAGTTGTAACCATTTGTTATAAGTTATATTTTATTAGGAAAATATTCCAGACAGTACCTTAAAGAGATTTAAAAACTCATGATTCCAGATATTTCTTCTTCTAGAAAATTAATTTAATTAGCCGTATTCATAACCAAAACGAAGAAGCTTCTGACACTACAAAACACAAAGTCTTACAATTCTTTAATATGTCTATGCACAGAAGGCACATTTTTGATAATAATGTTTTTTTTATAAAAAAAATTGGATTTTCTTAATTTATTACTCTGCATTTTTTATTATGAATACGGGTGCTCAATTAAAATCTCACATAATTTTCTCCACCGCATAAAATGCAAAACTAGAAATTATTTTTTTATACAGTTCAAATGAGTATATTCCATGGTTTATGTACAAATGTTGGGATCAATATTTGCTTAGATATCCAAAAAGTAGTCATAGAAAATAGTTTTAACTTTTTTATAGAATTTGATACTACGCTTCTAAAATACTCCCATTATAAAATAAATGATATGATTCATTGATTATAAGAATATAGAAACAGAAGATTTATATAATGAAACCTCAATGTAAGACTAGGAAAAATAAGGAGCATTCTAAAGTTATTCCAAAACGAAGTATTTTTTTCAGGAAGCAACATGGATGATGTACTAAAGAATACAAAATATTATTTATTTAATTGCTATTAGATTAACAAAAATACCCTGAATTAAAAAAATAATCTTAGATAAGTTAATTTAATTTAATATAAACAGCTTAATTTCTAAATTAAATTCAACAATTGATAATTTTAAACTTCGAAACTATTGATTAAAAAAAACTGGAAGTGCGATTTGAACTCGCGTGGAGAGGGTTCCGTACGTTCATGTTTTTCTAAATCTTACCCAAATTTAATATTATGGACTTCTCATAGGTTTTCCTATAATCTATAAGTAAAAAAACTAATTTCTGTATATTTTTCAACATTTTAGGTTCAGTAATTTCGGAGATAAGGGTGGGGACAGATCAATTTTCGTCTATTATGTTGAATAACTCGGAAACTATTTATTTTAAAATTACAAAAAATACACATAAGATCTTCACAGCAAGACCTTCCATTTGATACGTCACACGATGCAGTTTTTTAATTTTCTCCCTTCCTGCCAAAATACCCCCATTATACAGATTTCATCTATTTCATGTCACACCTCTGCGTTTGGGTCAAAGAAGTTGATATCTGTATAAAATTTCAATTCAATCGGTCGAGTAGATTCGGAGATAATTGACTGTGAACGACGGACAGACGGACACACGAGTGATCCTATAAGTGTTCCGTTTTTTTTTCGGACGTACGGAACCCTAAAAAAGGTCGAAGATAGATTGATTGTATTCATTCGTTTTCTTAAAAAATCGAATGGGACTATCTGTCAAAACCTTCCTTCATAACACAACAACTTCTCCTACAAACTAGGCTGTAAAAGGAGAGCTGAAAGTTTAAGGAACACAACTGAGCTTCTTTTCGATCCTTGCTTCAGTTTACTCTCCCATAATTTATGCAGATTCGTGAATACTGGACTGAAGACTGCCTGGACAATAATGTAATAAATTTGATCAAACTGACAATCAATGAATCATATTGTAATTGCAAAGTAAAATAAATGTGTGTACTGTTGATCAATGTTACGCTTAAATATCAAAATAAAAGTATAAAACATATAAATTAAACTATAAGCCCATATTAACTCCATACGAATTCACTTTCTTTCTTATTATCGATTCAACTCAAATATTATTTATTAATTATCGAAATAGATTTTAGCATAACCTGTGAAAAAGGTATCTCTAAGAGACCTCTATAAAATGCTTCCAAATATTCCTGGAATCGTAATAAGTCTAAATTAACTAAACTTATCAGAATTGTATATTTTGAATGCAGTTTAGTCCTGGTGTAGTCATTTTAAAACCGTTTCTTTGTTATAAACTTTGTCAGGGCATGGGATTACGCTGAAATTTGGTGATTAATTCAATATACCAAACTTGATAAACGCCCGATCGTCAAAAAAATAATTATTAGGGACGGGAACCTCGATTAGGATATGAATAAGTTCATGTCAAAATTGTAAAGGATCAATCACACGGCGCCAGTCCGACCCCCTCCGACTCTCTCAACCATCAACCATCTGACCTCAATGCGATTATAAACAATAAAATATCGAGAGATTGCGTGTTGCAGAGTGATCTATATCTTCTATATCTATATCAAACTGAGTCTAGGGTTAAAATATAAAAATTTTATTGTAAAACAAAATATAGAAAATTCTAAAAAAAATTTTTCTTTTATATAAATCTTCGTGAGCAAATGGTCTCCCAAAATACCACATGTATCTTTTATTGCAGGTAAATTGTCCCCCATCTTTGACAGTTTGCTGATTAGGTATTACATAGGAGAATTGTTTTGAGTTTTAAGTAAAACAAACGAGTTATTTTTAATCTCTTTTTAAAAAATGGAAAAAATATTTGCCACATCTAAGTAAATTTAGTGAATTGAATTTACCTGTCTGAATCAGCCACCTGCCATTTATACCAGGAGAAAATTGACCAATGTCCGTTTGAATACCAGGCAGCAGGCGCATTTTGGGGGATAATTTACGTGTTCATATCACCCAACGCTGTTTCTAGTAAATAAATTATTACCTAGACTTTACACCACAGCCGTCAATAAAGTCAACGTACAAAATTTCAGTATAATAGCATGTCTTTTTAAATAACAAGAAAAAAAACGATCCTGAAATACTTCTGACCAGAACAGTAGGTAGCATTTTATATGACCTCTTGAAAAAATCCGGTATGTTCATTAAACTCCAAGTACATATTTCTTTATAATTAACTAAGAACTTCTATACCTACCTGTTTCTAATGATTACTATTTATATAAATAGGTAATTCGCTACTATTTCATTGCTAAATTATAACTTATCTATCTCAATTTTATGCTCAACTAATTTCCTATATATATTATCGTCTCATGTGATGCTTCCTATTTTACTCTATATAAGTATATAAACTTCTGACTAAGATAATGATAATAATCAAAACTTTTCTCTTGAATATTATGAACACACTTGAATTCGCGTTAGTTAGTTTGTTATAGCTTGTTATTTTAATAGTTTGTTATATTATATTATATATTATATTTATTGTGCATGTATGTATATAATATTGGTTGATTGTTCGTTTTATCTCTTGATTGGATACGTTTTCTATAATAGAATTTTCATTTATACAGATTTATCTAATAATTAATATTGATATTTAATGAATAATTGTGTTTTAACTATTAAATATGTGATGAAATATAGCCTTTTGAATTATTATTTAAATAATAAAAAAATAAAATAATCCAACAGATCAAGTGAGCTGAAACACCTGATTCAAAAATGTAAAAAACTGACATATACCTACTAGCTTTGCCCTACCTCCTCCTTTTGGGAAGTCGGTTAGAAATGGATCTTGTAAGTGCATTATCTTAGTAACAGTTCAAGTCTCTTTCGATCTCTGGTATTTATTCTGAGGCGCATGTGTTAGAAATATTAATAAATAATCTTTCACAAAAACTTAAGACCGACTTTATTTTTTGGATGTTACACTCAAAAATACTTTTTGGACTTTTTGCAAAACGGAATCCGAAAATTTCATACGATTACAATACTTTCCTTACTGAGCTACTCAGGGAGCGGTAAGAAATTAAAAAGAGAAATAAATGAATCATTCATATTATTATTCATTTAATCTATATTTTAAGTTCACTGCTCATAAAAAATCATTTAGCTCAGTGAACAAGATCTAAGAGTGCTGAAAACAACTACTGCCTGAGCCATCATCAATACCAATCGCTTGATGATGATCTTTCATGTGGGGTGAGGAAATTGAATTATTACTGTGACAAAACAAGATTCAAGGACTTAGTTATTTCAATGACTTGCACGTTCTATCTAGTTTGAGGAAGTCTAAAAGTATGAGTAGCCTTTTCCAAATGCTATTGAAGGTGATAGTCCTATATAGGGTTTCCCAGAATTAGCCTGCGAAACTTCACCAGCGGATTCTAAGTTTAAAAATAATGCAAAACGTTGCAATAAACATAGGTCGAAAAATGTTCGTTAAGGGAATTTCAGCCATTTTAACGTACGCGACTGAAAAAAAACACTGAATGTCAAATAATTCAACGAGGAACTTGTCTTTTCCATGGTTACTATGCTCTCAAATTATATGATTTACATTTGAGACAAGTAGTAAAGCTTTTCAATCGATGTTACTAGGAAACAGTTCATCCTACTACGGTTCGATAAGAGTACCAATTTGTAGTAGAAAATTCCAAATGTTTATATGTTTACGACAAAATTTAGAATAAGCCACGTACAAAAAAGTTAGGGTAGTTGTTGTCCCAACGCAGCCTTATTCGTCACATTGCAGTAACCCTTTCTTTATAAAATTTGAGCTGAAATAATTATATGTAATTTATTTATCTTGTTCTAATAAAGTCCTTTTATTATTATTATTATTATTATTATTATTATTATTATTATTATTATTATTATTATTATTAATATTATTATTTGATACATCCTTATTTAGAATTTTGAAATTGCTATTAGCCTATCATGTTGTGAGTCAAAACATAGATAGATTCCTAAAATTATTAGTTTTGGAGATATTGAATAAAAACCATCTTCAGAAGCGTACGTAAAAACTCCCTTAACGAACATTTTTCGACCAATGTTTATTGGAACTTTTTGCATTTATTTTCCATCCTAGAATCCACTGGTCAAATTTGGCAGGCTAATTTTGGGATACCCTTTAAATACTGGATGAGTTTTTAGTGTGTCCACGGTCGATAACTCCGTTATTACAGGAATAAATGAAAAAAGTTTTTCACAAAAAATGTAGGCACTTTCAATTTCCACAACATGGTGACAGATCATTCTTATGTTTTTTTTTTAAATCGAACACCCTATATTTTATGTAAAATTCGGAATCTACTCTTCCTCACGATCACATTAACACAAACTTATACTGGGTTATACTGAGGGGCTCAAAAGATATGATCGATTTTGACCGAAAATTGCAATGATTTCAACTTTCTATATATACATTACAAAATAATGATAAAATGATGTAAATTTTGCGATTATTCTTATTTTTGTTTGTTTTGTTGTAATAATGACTTATTTTTATAGTATTGCGGAAGTTGTGTACAGGGAATGTCAAAACTCAAATACAATATTTTCTCAACTTTTTTAAATGGAACACCCTGTATTTTATATCATATACAAAAAGAATATTTTTTAAATTTTCATTTTTATCAAATATTCCCTATAACTAAAATGAGTACTTCCGGTGATACTCGAATCTCTCTCCCAATTTTAGGAATACCTTTAAGTTGTGTGAATGACAATAACAGACTATTGAAAAAAAAACTATACAAAAAACTATTAATAATCAATAGAAAATGTATTTCAGGTAACCAATATCAATTTTCAGTAATGATCCACGACAATATAATATCAACTAAATAGTTGATAAAATGAAATTAATGTTATTATGGTTTTCATTTTCAAGTATACACTGCTTAAATCATGACGATTGTGATATAAAAAATACCTCGTATGATTATTGTGAGAGTACATTATCATGAGTATGAGCTGCAAGCAAGGAAAGAAAGCAAAATATACAGGGCGTCTCAACATCCATATCATATCTGTTCGTTCTTTCATATAAAGAGAATTCATTTGGAAAAATCCACAAACTCAGTTAATCGTATTAGGTTATCTGAAAAGTTAATTATTTTTTCTCTCAATTCTTCACAGCCTTCATTATATTGCTTAATCTTGCAAGAGCAATGTCAAAAATTAGGTACATTGAAATTATTTCATTTTATTATCAGTTGAAATTATATTGTCGTGGATTTTTACTGAAAATTGATATTGGCTACCTGTAATAGATTTTTTATAGATTATTAATAGTTTTTTTGAATTTTTTTCAATAGTCTGTTATTTTCATTTAAACAATATGAAGGTATTCCTAAAATAGGAAAAAAATTCAAGTATCTCCGAAACTATTCATTTTAGGTTTAGGGAATATTTAATAGATATTTTTTACAAAAAATTGGACCAACGTTATAAGTTGGGGCACTGAAAAGTACAAAATAATATTAATTCTAATATTAATTCTATTGGTGCTGGTACTTTTGAAGTAGTGCGGTTGCAGTTAGATTGAAAACTTTTGGCACTAACTTCACAAGTACCAACACCAATAGAATTAATATTATTTTGTACTTTTCAGTGCACCAACTTTTGGAGTTGGTGCCTACATCAACAAACTACAACGGCACAACTTCAAAATTACCAGCACCAATAGAATTACTTAATATTATTTTGTATTTTTCACTGCAACAACTGATAAGGTCGGTCCAATTTTTTGTAAAAAAATATTTATTGTTTATGATATTGAATACTGGGTGTTAACTTTCTGACAAAATCGGTCATATCTGTTGAACTCCTCAGTACAACCCAGTACAAGTTTGTATTAACTTAATTGCGAAGAAGAGTAGATTTTGAATTTTATATAAAATATAGGGTGTTCCATTTCAAAAAACATAGGAATGATCTGTCACCATGCTGTAGGACATCCTGTACATTTCTAATTAATTTCAAAATATGGAAATTGGGAGTGCTTATATTTTTTTTTTAGAAACTTTTTTTGTTCCTATAATAATGGAGTTATCGACCGTGGACACACTAAAAGCTCACCCTGTATAGTATATATATAAAAAGGCTAAGAAATTATCGAAAAATCCTTTAAATATCAAAGCTCGCAAAAAACCTTGTCATCTGAGCAAAGATAAAAGTTTCAAACAAGTTAAATCTACATTTTCCTTTATGTTGGCTTCGATGGGTATTTTAAAGTTTTCACTTCTTTACAAGCTTTATACAGTAATGGAATTATCACTCAAGGTAGGAGATCTGCTCACACTTTCATGTAATTTCTGCTAACCTCGATGTCCTACTTTATTATGTGTTTGTATACATTACCTACGATGTATAGGCTTCTGTTAGAAATCGATAAAAAAAAACGAATGATAATGAAAAATAATGGAAGAAAAAAAAATACCTTGATACGACAACAAAGGACATTATTTATCATGTCATTACCAAATACTCTTTCAATTCAAATTCGATGAATATTTATAAGCTAAGAAGCAAATGATTGCAATATAACTGTTTCATCAGATAAACGAGCAATTAAGTTATTCACCTGAAATTTGACATATTCAGATATTTACTCTGGACGAAAATAGAATTCTAGACTTTTTTGACCGACTTCAAAAAAGGAGGAGGTATACAATTCGGTTCTATGTTTGCTTTGTTATGTAGGTATGGCTTTTCGCGCGTTTTGCACAGTAACGTGCTCCGATTTTGATGATGATGTTTGATTCAAATGAAAGAAGAGAGCTGAGAAATGGTTCAATATTCAGAAAATACCCCTCTCAAAATTTTTCGCTTATATCGAAACTCTGAGACGACAGACTTAAAGATGAGACCATATCCGGAAACGTTTAAATTGAACATTTAACAATAATGAAAAATGAGTATTTGCGCTATGTATAGGGTGCAATTTTCCTCGAAAATTGAAAGTATGAGATGGCCAAATTAAAAGAGAGACTATACAGGGTGATTCATAAGAAGTGCCCAGGACTTTTGTAGAAGATAGTTTGTCCAAAAACATGTTTTTTTTTATAATCATAGGTTCGCAAACGCAGTGTTTTCGAGATACGGGGGCCAAAGCTGAAAAAAAATCGTTTTTTGTAAATATCATAAGAACTGTTAAGGGTACAGCTCTCATCTATTACACACATTTTAAACTCATAAATACCCTTATTTTAAGGTGTAGAAAATGTTTTTAGAAAAGTCATTGGCGTAGATTTTGGATATACTTTGTATTTAAGCCCCACTAACTTCTACGCCACTGGTCAAAATAGATTGTGTTTAATTCTTCAAAACCGCCAATGTTTTCTAAGCAATAAAGGTACTCTTGCTCTATTGCTTTAAAGTTATCCGTTTTCGCGAAAAAGGTCATTTTATGAACAAAAACAAAAGAAAAAATGAACAAAAATGTATTTTAACATAGAAAGAACTAGCTTATGAACACCAAGTATTTTAACAAAATAATATAAAAAAATTATGTTTTTGATAATAAAATAACGTTTTCCTCAAAAATCACTTTAAAGCAATAAAGCTTTTTGCTTATAAAGCTAGCAAAGCAGCCATTTTTCAAAAAACTACAAGAGCAATTAATTTGGGAATACAGCACTTAATTAGCTCTACAAGCACCAAATATGTATTTTGGATTCTGCTCACTTTGCTCTGCTAGCTTTAGGGACGTAAAAACTTAACCGAAATTGGTGCTGGTACTTTTCAAGTTGTGCACTTGTAGTGAGATAGGTACTTATAAAGTCCGTCCAAAAATTTCCTACCCAAAGTAACTACATAATTTATTTTTGGAGGGCTAGAAGCTTATGAGGTTGACATGTTCTTACTAGGATATGGTCAATAATGTTTAGACATGACCGGATAAGCAAGTTTTTTTTTACATCATTATTTTATCTAAAATTGAACTAACTCATCTGTTTAGTAGCTAAACTATAGGAAATACTTACTGCTATTGAAGGGAATTTGAATTCAGAAAATATGGTTTTATATATTTTCGGAATCAACCGGCACAATTAAGTTTAGGAACAAGTTTATTAGAAATAAGAAAGGTACTAAAGGACTAAAATTGAAAATAAAATAAATAAAAATGTTGAATAATAAAAATTCGAGTGAATAACTGCTTTAAGTTGCAACAGGAAAAATATGAATTTGGTGCATATATTGTTTTGACACTGTTTTTAGGGTTCCGTACCAAATTGGTGAGTTACCGCTGTCCGTCCTTCTGTCCGTCAGCGGGCCCTATCTCATGAACGGTAATAGGTGGAATTTTGTTTCTGCAATACTACGGAACCCTTTGTGTGAGAGTTCGACTCGGCACTTGGCCACATTTTTTGGGATATCCTTTATTTCCAGAGTTGTTTTAATTCCTTGTTTGTGCCGGTTTCTAAGTTTCTTATTTTTAACAAAATAATTTTTAGACTTTACTATTTTATTAGATTCCTAAAATGTCACATAAAATAATATTGTCTGAATTGCAAAATTTTCTCCGTTAAGTTTTTATTTCAATTTTAGATAAAAGAGACATCTTTTGCGACAATGCACAGTTTTGTGGGAAAAAAAACATGTACAGGGTGGGCAAATATTATAGGATAACTTACTATATAGTCCGTTCAAAAAAGAGACGGAGTAATAAATTATGCTAATAAAGGGATCTCTGTTGTGTAGTGCCGTATAATCGCAGAAATACAATAGAGATTCCTTAGCATATTTTTTCACTCCGTCTCTTTTCTGAACGGGCTATAGTTATTTTCACAATAAAATGGTATTGTCTTCATGACTGCAATAGAGCTACCAGGTGTATTCTCTTTATGTACACAATCCAAAAGGATTGGACCTTATATATTTATGTTGGTATATAATATAATTTAATTAAATTTAAAATTATGGAGGTATTTAGGAAACAAGTAATCTTACACACATTGTATATTTAAACAGTGCGTTCATGAAGTATGGAAACGCTTCAATAACTACTAAAATATTATCATATAGAGAAAAAGCTCTGACAGGTCGATTTTTGATTTTGATTTTCTTATATTATATGCAAACAGCATCATTTTATCCCCACCACTTTCCAAGTTATGACGTCATCGTTAATTTTTGTAAAAGGGAATGCCATAATTTTATATTATAAACGGAAAACTGGCAATTTTCTGTGTTCAAAAATACCAAATACATGGGTATTAATATAAAAAAAAATTAAATACAGCGTGCTAAAAATTAAAATATTTTTATTTGCAGCTTTCAATTCCATACAAATTATGCATAAAAACAAGTATGCCTTTGAATCGGAGTCCTTAGCAACAATTAATAAGTTCTTAGTTACCACTGCATATTAATATTATTGTTATTATTGAAAATTGAAAGCAGCAAATGAAAATATATTAATTTTTAGCACCCTGTATTTCATATATCTTTATGATAATACCCATGTATTTGGTATTTTTGAGCTCAGAAAATTGCCAGTTTTCCGTTTATACTATAAAATTATGGCCTTCATATTTAAAAAAATAATGATGACGTCATAATTTGGAAGGTGGAGGGGATAAAATGATGCTGTTTGCATAGAAAAGTTGAAAATCAAAATCAAAAATCGACCTGTCAGAGCTTTTTCTCTATATGTTAATATTTTAGAAGTTATTGAAGCGTTTCCATACTTTATGAACGCACTGTATAATATATTTAATAACATGAATGAATGACATACAGTTTATGGCCGACCTCTTGCAAAACGTCCCAGTTAAAAAAAAACGTAGTCAACCATCTATTCTGAAAAGAACTATACCCACCAAGTTATTAGAAATAGACAAAATTTAATGGCGCAGTCCCGTTCTCTTTTTTTAGATAAACTCAATGGTGAAAATAACAATTAGTTATCGTCTCATATTTCAACATTCTTCAGATACTTTTTTAGTGTAAAATCCAGTGGCGTCGCTCAATTGTAAATTTGCTTCTTAAATTTCAAGTTATGGCATAAAGTTGTATTTTAAAAGCTTCGAAACTTGCCCAACCTGTAAAACCGGTCGAGTATTTTTTTGGACCAAATTAAGATAATATGCTAGTGAGAACAAGTCAGCTTATGAGTATTACAAAAATTAATTAATTAATAAATTTAATATGACTCTCAAAGTGTAGACGCGTTAACTATTTATATTTAACAGATTCAGAAAAAATCAACTGTTGACTATAGACTTGTCATATTACGGTGCATGGAAAAGAACTCGTTGCAATAACTGTACATTGTGCAAATGAGGACCATAAATCGAAATCAATTTCACTAGTTACACCCCCCTCACCCCTAATACAAAACAACAAGTGCAACAGAAAGAGAAAGGAAGAAAGAAATGCGAACAGTGAATAACGAAGACGACGGTAGTGAGGGTGAGGGTGGTGCTGGTGAATCTCTTCACCTCTCAACCCTCGAACGAACGAACCTGCCTGAACAAGGGGGATGAAATAACCACCAACAACACAACATGTCCCCCGTTCCCTATCCTATATGCCCAAGGCCCCGATATGATCACGTGACGTAAACACAGCAACGCGAAGGGCTTGGGGAAGGGAGTGTGCAGCGTGTTCGTGTAAAATCTACGACTGCTGGTGCTACAGCTACATACATACATACATACACACAATATTCTACCGGGTGTTTTGACTTTACTGTGTTTCATTACACACACATATAGCGAAACAGAAAAAAAGTGTGAGAGATTGATTCAGCGGCTAGAGCAGCGCACCAGCCTAGGCTAGCACACAGTCCGTCAATAAACACACGGTATCGCGGACAGGATAGAGTTACATACATAAACATTTTGCTTATATTAATTGATAGTTTGTTTATTTAGTTGCCGCCGATTGTTTGTTGGTTCTCGTGTGTTAAGTGTAGGTATCTATCTGTGCGTTTGTGTTTGCACGAGAGCGTGAAATAATATTGCGGACATACGAGTTTTGCGGTCTTTTTCAAGTTGACAGGACAATAACAATAAAATATTTGTATTAAACTTTATACAGTAGTGGCACAGTATAAACTGTGGTAGTAGTAGTGAAGTCGTGCAAAGACATTATATAATATTTGCTTTATGTTTATATGGAAAACGATGACAATGACGAGGTAAGTGGTGATCAAAATCAGAAAAATTTTGAGTCAAAGAATTTTCCTAAGGTACCACAATTTTGAAATGTTAATAAGAAAGTCAAATATATTATCTCCATTCTATGATAATAAAGATACTTTATTAACGCTTCGAGATATGTTTCAATCAATATATCAAGAACAAAGAAATTTTGTGTCTAAATTCTACAGGATGTCCCTTAATTAATGTTACATACTCCAATGGTAGATTCGCCAAGTGAAGCAAATACGATTAAACAACTATTTTTTTGATAGAATGTCTCTGGTTAGAAAGTTATAGGTTCTTGGAGGTATTTTTTTTTTAATTAACTTTTTTTGGAATATCTTCGAAAGTAAGTCAAATATTTCAATGAGATTTGGTACAGGGAAATTTGTATTGGAGAAGAACAAAATTATCATTGAAATTTTTCGCTACATTGTAGAGGGTGATGTTTTATTTACGACCACTACCTCTTTTCTTGTCCTAAGTTTTTTATAAAAATGAATTACAACTTTATTATTCAAAATAAAAATGCGGAATTTTATATTAGACAAAAACGTATACTTGCAAAATATCCAGAAAATGCGTATTTCTGAATAATTATTATAATGAAATTATACAAATGAAAAAGACGAGTATTCATAAAAACAATAATATTGCTTTATTGTAAAAATATAAATGAATATTTATTAATGGGATAATTATTGTAGTATTCATTGCTAGTAACTGTAAAATTTCTCATTTTTAATTAAATTCATTTGTATAAAAAAACTTAAGATAAGATAAATATTTTTAAGAAAAAATTGGACCGACGTTATTAGTTGGTGCACTGTAAAATATAAAATAATATTAATTCTATTGATGCAGTTACTTTTGAAGTTGTGCAGTTGTAGTTAGATTGACAACTTTTCGCCCAATCTTCACAAGAACTAGCACCAATATAATTAATATTATTTCGTATTTTTCTGTGCGCCAACTAATAACGTCGGTCCAATTTTTTGTAAAAAATATTTATTCCACAATTTTGAGTGTAACATTAGTCACGAAAATCGTTGAACGTTCATTAACACCAATGAAGAATAGTACTTATCCTATTACCGACGTATATTCTTTGCTTGTAGTTGTTATTATTGAGATCTGAAAACATCGCTGCGGAAATACGCTTAAATATTTTAGATGTTACCATTTTCACACTGATTTACCCGAAAACCGTAACTCTAAGGAAAAAATGTTCATTATAAATGTTGCTACAAATAATTATGTCTTTCATGTAGTACCCACAGACTTTCCGTTTTCGAAAAGAGTCGCCCTCTCCACATATATTTGAGAATTTAACATGCCTCTACCTCGATAACCGTAACTCTTTTAAAACATGTTCAATTTAAACGTTTCCGGATATTGTCCTATCTTCAAATATACCACATCAGATTTTCTATTTTCGAGAAAATTTGCCCCCTCCACTCCTTCGGATGCGGTTTTCAGAGGGAAGGAGATTTCTGATCTGCGTTTTTATTCATATTCAAATGAATCAAAAATCATCAAAATCGGAGCAGACAGTCGAATTGTACACCTCTTCCGTTCGGGGTTCGTCGGTCAAAAAGACATAGTGGTAGATAAAACAGTGCTCTCTACAATGAAGCGAAAAATTTAAATGACAATTTGGTTCTTCTCCAATGCAAACCAAGTTTCATTAAAATATTTTTGACTTGACTTTGACAAAAAAATTCAATTAAAAAATAACTTCTAAGAACCTATAACTTTTTAACCAGATACATTTTATCGAAAGAATAGTTATTTAATCGTATTTGCTTGACTTGAACATTGAAAAAATAATAATTTTATATTGGTGAGTTATGCGAGATTAGATTCGCTTCTTGTTGGATCTAAAAACCAATAAGAATCCTATTGGATGTTGTACTATATACAGGGTGGTCCGAATTATAATGGAAAAACTTTAACAGCGTATTCCGCAGATGAAAATAATTGAAAAAGTTCATATAAACTTATCTTCAAAAACGCTTCGCTTCCTTATTAAAAAAAAAACTTGACCAGATTTTGCCTTAAAACTTAGTAGGTATTATTGCCACTTAAAAACAAATGTATAGCATGATAAACACTTGTTTTTGTTTTACCAGTGGCGTTCGCGAGACCGTTTTAATTAATTTAAATAATAAAAAAGTTGTACGCCAATGGTTTATCGCAATTTTGTTAACAATTTTAGATATCCTAATCAATTCTAGAATGGTCTCTATCCTAGTCTTTTCGCTAAAACGAATCGTTTTCAAGAAAAGAATAATTTTTGTTTGCATGTGCACCTTATATCTTAGGTTTGCAAATGTGATGTAAATAAAAACGAATTAAAATAGCGCGAATTATCCTAATTTAATTTGCAAACCTCAGATATTAGGTGCACATGCAAACAAAAATTATTTTTTCTCGAGAACGGTTTGTTTTAACGAAAAGACTAAAGATACCATTATTGTTTAGAATTGATTAATAAAATTTATTAACAAAATTGCAACAAACCATTGGCGTACAATTTTTTTATTATATAAAATAATTAAAACGGTCTAACGAACGCCACTAGTGAAGTTTATATGAGCTTTTTTTTAATTATTTTTATCTGCTGAATACGCTGTTGAAGTTTCTCCATTATAATTCGGACCACCCTGTATTATTACCTACCATATTGTGTGGATTCTATTTGATTGTGAAAAAATAAATTTCTATATGTGGGAAGCACAAAATATTACCTTCTAATAAAGCCCACTCAACCTTTCCAATTTTTTTTTCATTTAGTTACCTGATAAAGGCGTTTGAATTATTGGGATTTCATTGCAGTTATACGCTAAGAATATTTTGAACAAGATCTGTATCTGTGTAATCAATTAAAATGATATTATCGAGTAAGAGGGAAAATGAATGCGAAGGCCCACATTTTGCAGAAAGTTAAATCTTGTGGATTACAGATTTATTGATTAATCGTTATTCCTATTTAGTTTGATGCTTTGACATTTATGCTATTCTTTGTAAAATTGTTTCGACAATAACAAGGTCAAAATAATATGTATACTTATACCTACTTATATATTATGCAAATAAAAATGAGTTGTCATTCTCTCAGTGCCTTTCTGAGTTTAATTTGTCTGCTTTTTTGTTTCGGACGCGTCTTTCGAGATCAAATGTTATTATAAATATTTTTTACAAAAAATTGGACCGACTTTATTAGTTGGTGCACTGAAAAGTATAAAATAATATTAATTCTATTGGTGCTGTTACTTTTGAAGTAGTGCAGTTGCAGGTAGATTGGTAATTTTTGGCACCAACTTCACAAGTACCAGCCCCAATAGAATTAATATTATTTTATACTTTTCAGTGCACCAACTAATAAAGTCGGTCCAATTTTTTGTAAAAAATATTTATTTCACACTTTTGAGTGTAACATTAGTCACGAAAATCGTTGAACGTTCACTAATACCAATGAAGATAGTACTTATTCTATTACCCACGTATATTCCTTGCTTGTAGTTGTTATTATTGAGATCTCAGAACATCGCTGCGGAAATACGCTTGAATATTTTAGTTGTTACCATTTTAACACCGATTTTACTCGAAAACCGTAACTCTAAGGGAAAAATGTTCAGTATAAATGTTGCTACAAATAATTATGTCTTTCATGTACTGCAAACAGATTTTCAATTTTCGACAGAAATCGCCGTCTCCACATAGCGAAAATAGGTATATTTGAGAATTTAAAATGTCTCTATGTCGAAAACCGTTACTCTTTTGAAAAAATGTTCCATTTAAACGTTTCCGGATATTGTCCTATCTGTAATTATATCAACGCAGATTTTCAATTTTCGACAAAATTTGCCCCATCCACCCCCTTCGGGGGCGGTTTTCGGAGGGAACGAGATGTCGGATTCCCGTTTTTATGAATATGGGACCATTTCTCAAGCCTCCTCTTTCAAATGAATCAAAAATCATCAAAATCGGAGTACGTTTACTATATGAAAGGCGAGCACAAACCAAAAAAAAAAAAAAAAACACAGTCGAATTGTATACCTCCTCCTTTTGGGAAGTCGGTCAAAAACTACAACATCTTCTAGTAATCCAATCACTGGATTCTTATTTTTGAAAGCCTGAAAACACCAACATAGTCATCAAAAGTTACCATAATATCGTATTTTTGATCTAAAGCAAGTACCTATTTGTAAAACAATATTTTTTTTGTAAATTTTATGCATGAAACTATACCTTTAGACAACTAAAATCTGACCACTTGGTTTATGCTTTCGGTATAGAATATTAAAAAAAATCAAATATCGCTAACCTTATACTGGCAGTTTTTTCAACATTGGAATTGATATCTTTAAACGTCAAACACACTGGACAAGTCCAGGATTGGGATTGAAAAGATACTTCCAAATCAAAAATTTCAGCTAAAATACTTAAGTCCTAAGAACATCATGTTTCCTTTGTTAACAAATCATTAAAAAAATATTCGTCTTCCACCTCAATTTTAATAAAATTTATGCTAACATACATCTATTTTTCCAAACATCTGATTTTTTAGGGCTTTTATAATACAAGTCGCTAAACTAGACTATCACCAATATTCGTAATATTTCAGCTTACAAAAACTCGACGGTTCAAAGAGCAGAGGTTTCATAACAAATAGAAATGTCAGAAGTCTTGGAAGCTTCTCTCCATCCATTTGCTCGATGACAAACATCAGCATTCATCCATTTCTTTTTTCCTATATAGTGTACATTGAACAACGCAGGGAGGAAATGTCTAGAAACCCTGAACAGCTGAATCTTTACACCGCCTCAGGACCCCTATCATACCAACAAATTGTTCGTGTTCATTGTGTGAGGTTTATTTTTTTCTATTGATGTATTTATTCATCAGACATACTTCATGTTGTTTAATTGACGATAAATCTTGATGGGGATTTTTTTGAAGGTAGATTCATGTCGTCTATATTAAAGTTTGAATTGAAATTAAAATGACAATAATGTCATGATTACTTATATCCGATTTAAGTACCTAAGTGTAATACCGGATACTTGAGTGTATGTCTGGCTTGGTAACTGTTGAATTTACATAATAAAAGAGATATCAAGCAATCCATAAAAATGCATAATTGAAACAGCACTTGTTATATAAATTTTAATTAGCAAAATTAACGTAGCAATAATTCCAACAAACTTAAACTAACATAATGATCACATCAAATATTTAAAATGTCGATATGTCATCCAAATATTTCCGCGGGACTGTGGCGCCAAGATTTAAAGGTGTTTTCTGAGTGTGTCTTCTTTTGGAGATATTGCCTCCTTTTTGTCCCAACAAGCTTGCGGGATGTTGGAGCGAATGGGGTGTTGGGTGGGGAAAAAAACGCGTTTAGAAGTAAATAAAAACTCGTACTTACCAATAAAATCACTAGCAGGTGCCTTGTGATTGTGATAGGCTACCATTAGCACATTTTGGGTATGTAATCCTTAAACAACTTGCCACATTAGAGACATAAAATTACATTCATTATCTGTAATTATAATTGCTGCTGATGCTATAACCATTGAGGCATAAAAACTGGTTGCTATATGACTTCGGTAATGACATGTTACTTATCCTGTGAATGTTTTCTCTCTGATCGCTATAGGTATATCCACTGGATGCGCTAAAAAGAAGGCTAAAATCATTTGAAGAGTGACAGTTTTCCAATCGCAATTGTTTCTCGATTAGCTTGTCTGAAGAACATACTTTCGCTCACTCATTTTAGATTGCTGCCTTTTGTTTTCTATTCCATTGCTAATGGTGATGTTTCTATTTTCAGCTGTAGGTTTATTTCTATGATTTCTTTTGTATTTTGACTTGTGACCTAGTTTTTCTTGCTGTTCTTTGATAAATTACTTACATCGAATGATTGATCGAGAAGGCAAGAGACGATATAAAAACCGTATCAAATCTAAATAAATGATTTAAGTTAATGTTAGTCTCAATAACACAAACAAGTTATTGTGATAGATTCAGATATTGTTTTCTTTCTGGAATCTATTTCAGCTAAATATATGATTTATTGTTAATATTTGATTTATATTATATTTATTATATAAGATTAGATTCTAGAATGTTTCATATTATTTGTTAATCAAAAATCATTTTTCTATCATTCAATATAATCCCCTTCAAAGTTGGATGGGAACAATGTTCTTGCGGTACTTTTCAGTGATTTGATCTTATTTATACTTGTACCTTCTAAAGTATATTGAAAAGAATACTATGCTTTACATAAGAAAACCAAATATTGGGAAGGCAAACTTTGAATTAATACAAAAACAGCTATCATATAATTATCTTACAAAATGTATTACTTATATAAAGAAAATTAATAATCACTATAAAAACCAATAGTTTTAGAAATGGAAAAATAATTTCTTCAAGAACCCTATCGTTATTGGCACTTTGCCAAAACCCAGACACTGTTTTCAACCTACCACACAAACATTGAAGGATTAGATACAATTCAATTAAGAATTTGTTTGCTTTTTATGTAGGTTTTCAGGTTTCCCATAATAAACGAGATTCGATCATGACTATTTCTTCATTTGAAAGAAAATAGATATTTTTTGCAAAAAACTGGACGGACATTATTAGTTAGTGCAATGAAAAATTAAAAATAATATTAATTCTATCAGTACCAATAATTTTGAAGTTGTGCAGTTGTAGTTGATTGAAAACTTTTGGCATCAACTTCAAAAGTACCAATAGAATTAATATTATTTTGTATTTTTTAGTGCGCCCACTAATAAAGTCTGTCCAGTTTTTTATAAAAAATATTTAATACAAACTTTTGAGTGTTACATTAGTCATCAAAATTATTCAATGTTCACCATAGAAGATAATACTTTGCTTATATTGAGAAAAATTGAAAAGATGATTTGTGAAAACTTTTGATTTTTTTTTGCGTGTTACAGCATCATAAATGTGCAAGATCGCTGCTCAGGTCATTTCAATACCAGCTTTATGAATGACTGGGTGACTCAAGTCTGTAAGTCTTTCAAGTGTCATACTAAAATACTAAAATCAATATAAATTATTCATAAATTGTTTGTCAAGGTCAATGTTTTCAAGAGGCCTATAAGAAAAAGTCAATAGAAAGTCTTTAGTTGATTACGTAAACGCATTCCTTTTTTAGATAGACCATATTTTCTATATGTAACAGACTATATAATGAGCTCGTTAATGAGCGACCTTTTCGTCTCGTTACGGTCTTGCGAGAGCCACGTCCGCCCGCTCTGCGTCCTTTTCAAACCATGTCTATGCAATTATTTCAATTTTCCATGGAAACGGAAGTTGCGCCCTGCGCCGCTCGACGATAACCGTCCTCCCCTTGAGCCTCTCTCCATGCTGCCCCAACCCCCACTCCCCAAACACCTGTTCGGGGGATGAGAACAAAGGAACGTCGCAACGCTAAATGGCTTGACGACGCCACCGATCGAAGCGCCACTATACGCCTACTAAGTATTGTACTATAGCTATTATTTATAGTAACCGCTGTTTGGATATATATATATGCGGTTAAAGTTAATGGATGTTTTTTGTTGATAAAAATAAACAGGAACTTGAGGTTTTAGCTGTTGTTTAAATTTTTGTTTATTATAAACGATAGCAAACCACATTTTCCAATTATTTTCATGCGACAACAACCAAAAAATATCGCAAGGTCGTTTTTTATCTTATTACTTGATAGTATAATATTATAAGGATCATGTGTTGAGAATTTTATTGATTTCTACAAATCGTTTTTATAAGTGTAATGAAAACAAGTATAATGTTAATAATATTACAAGAGAATTCAAGTAATGAAAAACTTAAAATACCAAGAAAAGCTTAAATTCCAGCATAAAATGCTATTTTGTCTTAAGCTCTCTCATTCCTTGATCAAATAGAAGAAAAAATATTTTCTTAAGAGATATAGCGATTATATTATGTTCATATAAGAAATTATCTTTTATGCTAAGGAAGAAGAAATTATTTAAATGTTACTAGCAACTAGATATTTTGAATTACCTAATTAATATTATTCTTTACGCACCATTTACAAAAATGTATCCCAGAACCTTTTTCTTCTCTGAAATTATTCTATAGAAGAATTTGGCCAAAAATTTAACCAGCTCAGTTTATGAGTAATCTACACAATCTATACATATATAATAAAATTGTAACAGGCCGATGTCTGTACACTGTAGATTTTTAAGAAAAACTAACATTAGATCAACAGCAGCTAAAACAACAGTTTTTAGAATTTTTGTCTATCTGTCTGTATGTTTGTACGCGCATCACGCAAAAACTACTATATGGAATTAAATGCAACTTTCACCGATGTATTGGTAGAGCTTTAACTAAAAATATAGGTTCCATTTTACATCATCTGTCTGTATGTTTGTATACGCATCACGCAAAAACTACCGCATGGAATTGAAAGCTAGTTAATTGATAGAATGTTTCTAGTATAGTATAGGTTCTAAACCAAATAAGTCTATTGATTAAAATTGCACCGTGTTGAAAGATGAAGAGAGTTTCATTCTTTGGTATATAATAAAAAAACGATAATCCTTCTTCAAAATATAGTAAAATCTGCGTTTTCAATAATTTATATTTATTTATTTCTTAGATTTGACGAATCATTGGTCACTCTGCTCGCCTAATTAACAGCAAAATCACCAGTTGTTATTTATTTGTTCCAGCAATTAATCTACTAATAAATAAATATATATCTTATATAATGTGACCTTCACATCCAAAGCAAATCTTTATTCCAAAGTTAAAAATGTAAATATATATACATAATGGCTTATAAATAACTATTATCGCCATTTCAAGTATGTACCAGTTTATTTAATAATGCATACAAAAAATATGATTATTCTATTGAGAATATTCAATCTTAGTAATAACATATTATAAAAAAAAACTACATCATATTTAAATGGAAAACGTGACGTTTATCATCCCAATGTTATGCACACCTATTTTTGGTAACAAATTATCAATTTTGTTCAATGAAGCTCGACAAACAGTTTGTCGTAAAGCTAAACACTTAAGAAAATCCACTGCGTACCAAAAAAGTGACAAGATGATAACTAATATACAGGGTGTCCCAGAATTAATAAGAAGCGACTCTTCTTTTAAAAAATTGAAAATGTGAGACGACAAAATTGAAGAAGAGACCATATTTGGTATTGTTTGAATTGGACATTTTTTTTAAATCAAAGGCTTTCGAGTTATGGTAGTGGTCATGTCTGAAATATGAGTTTCCGGTGGGGGATTTTTATTTTCGGGAATCGAAAATATGAGCTGGCCAAAAATAAAAAGAGACCATATGTAGCAACATTTAAGTTGGACATACGACAGTTGAATATTATTTTGTATTTTTCATCGCAGCGACTAAAGTCGGTCATATTTTTTTGTAAAAAAAATATTGTTTGACAATTTATTGTTAATACTTTTTTCTGTAACGGGAAAAAAGTTTGACATTTGATCCTTGTTGACAGGTGACACAAATTAAATCACATAATTGATTTGACAGATATTTGATTACTTTAAAGGTTTCCGAAGTAACGCATAGGTCTAATTTTAGTACAACAGACTGCCAATTTCAAACTTAAAATTTCACTAATTTTCTGACTAATATATTGTAATATTTTTTCATTATTAAATCATCGTTTTTACCGTCACAGAAAAAAATAGTGTATTTATTATACAAGGGAAGAGTATCAGATTTTAGCTCTCAGTTTTTTAGCATTCGAGCTAAAATCTAATACATTTTTTCCTTGTATAATAAATAACTATTTTTGATATTGTATATACAGCATGTTTCTTAATAACATTATAATATTTCGGTGATTATTTTTAGACATTTTTGAGAAAAAAAACTCCATATGAACTAGAAAAATATTTTTTAAATCTTTGGTATCACACTCCAAAATTTATTCAAATTATTATAATGTTTTTCAAATTATTTTCATAAATAACTTTTTGTTTAACGTTACATGAATTGTTTATTTTTTCGTAAATGAATGAATTTATTTTTTTCATGCGAAAACCGCACGTCAGATGAAAGAAAATCTTGTACCTTGTAGTTCAATAGTTAAGATCGTCATATGAAGATTTTTCTAAAAAATGTACTCAAGAATAACCTCTTGTTTGACAATCAGTATGTATTTATTATGAATCTAACAACCATTTCAGATATGATGAAACTATAAAACTACTACATCGTCACTTTTTTTGTAGGCAGTGTATTATGAAGCTCCCTTCTAAGAATTTGAATGACGATTTGATTAGAGATGGAGACAATTTCAATTCATAGAAAAAAAAAATACATTATTATGAATTATTACAATCTACGTAAGAGATGCTCATCACACTGTAACCATAAATAATCTCACTTATAATCTAATAATAAATAAATAAATTAAATATTACTTCTAAGTATTATTTACATAATCATGTTAAACTAAATATACCTATATTTACTTGCTTTTCAATTTGTTATATTTTCTTCGTGAACAGCATCGTGATTTCGCAATCAGACATAATCTTACAATAATATATACGATCAGGAGACTTACAACTAATAGAAATGCTATCACATCTAACAGATAATACTGATAGAATGGCAAATCAACAATGGGATTTCTCAGATGGCTGGCCCCATTGTGTCTGAGCACATATTCCGTCCACCATATTGCTTTTTCCAGACCTGTCATCGGTTGATCGCGTATCAGTTCGGCAATGCCGATTATATTTTGCTTATATCTGAAATTGGAATGGAAGAAAATTGAATAAAAGAAAGGTGGTATTAAGAGCTTGTGATATCCATTATAATATCGTACATAAATATGTTAAAACGTCAACTAGGAAACATATTTGTCGAAATACTAAATCCTTACAATATACCAGGGACAAAACTTGTAAACAACAACGTTGAACAGGAGAAAATGAAGAGTATGGTTTAGATAACTTTGAACATCCAACTTTCTCAAGAGTATTATGGAGACGACAAATAGGAAGAAATAGAAGAATTTACGGAGAGGGGTTCCGTACCAGAATTGGTCGAGCAAAAACAATTGTTTAGTATTATAGATGGAACACCTTTAATTTTAAACCTGCTATAGTACAAGAAACACAGCGATTGTGAAGGCAGAACAGAAACGTCAAAACAATCACGTTTTTTTTTTGTATGGGGATCCCCTTTATTCATATTTCATCCTGGAACCCAAAAATAAAATTTGATACCTGTGACTATTTCAAAGTGTATGAAAAAATGTATGACAAATTAATGATCAAAACAATACAGCAAAGAAAACAAATCTACTGATAAAATTGAAGCAATTAAAGAGGAAGTATTTTATTCTCTATTTACACAACCGTAAGTACTGTTGTCAATAGATGCTCAAACTATTTACCTTGTAGCTTATATGTACTTTAATTAGGATTAATATATATTATATTGACAAGGCAAACACATCTTGTCAATCCTTTGGAGTCACAATTTTAACGCTTCATTGATGCTTTCAGTTTATATGGATAATGGAGTAATCCAGAATGTGTCTTTAAGGAGACATTGTTACTTTAAAAAACTCCGTATTGGCTGTCTCCCAATTGGATAAATTCCTTTTAGATACTTTTCAACGGAAATCGCAATCCAAAAATCTATTTTCAAACTATTGTGCTTTTCATTAAAATCAAGACTTCAACCTTTAGGATATAAATTGTTGGAAAATAATAACATAATTAAAAAATACTACTGAATACACTCCGGTGGTCTAGTTGGTAAGAGATTCGACTTTAATCCAAGAGGTCTTGGGTTCGAATCCGACTAGGTCATGGACTTTTTCCTTTCATGAACATATCCTGAAATAATTCTGAAGTTACAAGGATGGCAAAAACTGTAGCGGTCAACATCACTTATCACTCACCAACCCGCATTATGTCAGCTTGGTAAGGTACGCCTTAAAAACTCCCTGACCTGGTAGAGATATGTTGGTGTTTCGGAGTCCACCTTAAACTGTTGGGCAACAATGTCATGGACTAAATTTTATTTTCTGTGGAATGTATTAGACCCCTAGAACTCACAGATGGGCTACCAAGGAATAAAAAAATGTAAAGTGCGAGTTGGTAGAGCGTGAAGAGTTGCAAGAACTTATAATGTTTGCTTAGTTTTTCCAGTAATCCAAGATTTTTTTCGCTATTTTTTTACGAATTTCCGCATTTGGCCTCCAAAGTTTATTTCAGGCAGACTTCATTTAATCAATAAATAAGAGTACGTCTATGGTGGGATCATCTAAGGAGCCACATTTTTATACTAAATGGATTTTGAGCAAATAGGCTGTTAAGGACGCACAAACAGATGGAAATAAAGTTACGAACATGATCTGATAATAGCTCCTTTTTATCATTATTGTGGGCTTACGAAACGAATAATATTATGAAATATCCCAATGTTTCGGTGCACAACTGTTTGACAATTAACTAGGTACTTCCCTACCATTACATAAAATCCAATTAATCAAAATAATCACCTACCTTGGGTTGTCAATAATCTCTTTAATAGCATTCGTAAGTAAGTCTGTTGTAAGCACTTTTTTGTCTAAATAAATACCATAACCATTCTCGACAATACGTTTCACATTGGCATATTGATCCGATATAAATGGAATTCCCACAATGGGTATATGATTCAAGATTGCCTCTTCCATTGATTGAAATCCTCCTTGGAAAACAAAAGCTTTAATTTTTGGATGTCCTACAAATAAAGAAAAAACTGTGAACTTATTTATGTATTTTTATAAGAAGCATCATAAACAAGAATAATATTTATGCATTTTTATATTTGGATATTCTGAAAATAGATCCTTACAAAATATGTAGGAGCAATTCTAGGCATATTTTGGATATCAGCAGTACGATACTTTATAGAAAATGATGGATAATTTTGAAAGCTTACTTAGGATATCTTGTTGGGGCAGCCAGTCCATAATTTTCACATTTTTCGGAACGTCTTCCAAATCCGTGATATCGAATTTCCATAAAACACGCTGCGGTAACTTCCTGAATGTGTCCAGGAAAACTTTTCTCAGTGCCGGTGATATTAAATTACTTTTAACATTAGTTCCCAAACTGCAATAGACCACACCGTTCTCCGCACCATCGAGAAATGTTTGCAATTCCTAAAATGGGAATCTTCGCTTATTAATAATTCATCATTTTACTTAATCTTGCTTAGGTACAATGCCTAATTAATTTCAAAAGAATTTGATATGTTATGAAACGATAATGTTATTTGAAAACATAATTTTTAAAGAGGTTGTCGATAGTATTAAGTATCTCTTCTAATAGTAACGTTAAATTCATAGAAACAAATTCATACAATGCAGTAGATGTTATTGAAAATTTCAAGAACGTTTTCGGTTTTATTAACCGACAACCCAACCGGAGGAGGTATACAATGCGACTGTTTATATTTTTTGTGGATGTTCATGCCGTTTGCATTGAAAACGTTCTCCGATTTTGATAATTAATTTTTCATTTGAAGGAGGAATATTGAGAATTGGTCCCATTGAAATAAAAAAATAAATTTACACATGCCTTTCCCCTCAAAAACTTCCCCCAAACGGGGTCGTGGGGTAAATTTTTCCAGAAAATCGAAAATCCGAGACGGCAGAATTAAAGAAAATTCCATATCCGGAAACGTTTAAATTGGACATTTTGTGACCGACGAACCCCGTACGGAGGAGGTATATAATTCGACTGTCTGCATTTTTTTTTGGTGCGTGCAATCGTTTTATATAGTAAACGTCCTCCGATTTCGATTCATTTGAAAGAGGAGACTTGAGAAATGGTCCCATATTCATAAAAAAGCAAATCCAAAATATCTTTCCTACCGAAAACCGGAAGGGGAAAATTTTCTCGAAAATCCGAGATGGCAGAATTAAAGATAAAAAAATATCCGGAAACGTTTAAATTGAACACTTTTTCAAAAGAGCTACGGTTTTCGAGTTTCTGCGATGTTAAAATTTGAAATATGTGTATTTTCGATATGTGGCAGAGGCAGTTTCTTTGGAAAATTAAAAATCTGAGAATGGGAAATTAAAGACCAGATTATTTATAGCAACATTTGTATTGAAATTTTTTTCTATAGAGTTACGGTTTTCGTGACAAATGTAACACTTAAAAGTGTGAAATAAATATTTCTTACAAAAAATTGGATCGACGTTATCAGTTGTGCGAATTGAACTTGTGAATTTGGTGGCAACTTCAAAAGTACCAGCACAAATAGAATTAATATTATTTTGTACTTTTCAGTGCACCAAATGATAACATCGGTGGAATTTTTTGTAAAAATATTTATTAAAATAATCGTAGGTTTCCGAGTAACAGCAGAAATCTGAAATATGTGTTTCAGCTAGGTGGAAGGGATTTTTTAGAAAATCGAAAATTCGAGATTGGAATATTAGTGAAGGGACCATATCCGGCAACGTTTATATTGAACATTTAAAAAAAATCATAGGTTTTCGAGTTTCGAGTCATAGTAAAGTCTGATATATGTGTTCACGCTATGCAAAAGGGGCCAATTTTTATTGAAAATTAAAAATTCAGGTTGACCAATTTAAATCATATTCATCAAAATTTGACTGGACATTTTTGAAAAAAATCATAGGTTTTCGAGTTAGAGTCATAGTAAAGTCTGATATATGTGTTTACGCTATGCAAAAGGGGCCAATTTTTTTTGAAAATCAAAAATTCAGGTTGACCAATTTAAATCATAGTCATCAAAATTTGACTGGACATTTTTGAAAAAAATCAAATGTTTTTGAGTTTCAGCAATAGTAAATTCTGACATGTGTGTGTTTCGGTTATAATATAATATATTTATTGGTTTTTTGACAACTAATGCTACAGTCAAAAGTGTGAAATAAACATTTTTTAGTTAGTGCCCTGAAAAACACAAAATAATATTTATTTTACTGGTGCTGGTACTTTTTCAGTTGATGACTACAACAAATCACTACAATTGCACAACTTCAAAGATACCAGTACCAATAGAATTAATATTATTATGTATTTCTCAGGGAACTATCTAATAGGGTCGGTCTTATTTTTTTCGTAAAAAATGTTTATATCAGAATCACATTACAGAGAGGATAACAGGCGATATTTGAATATTTTGAAAATATATTTTTAACAAAATTAGAAAAGTAGTTTTAATATTTGTTCACTATTTGTGTTAAAAAATTTCTTATTTGTTTGACGCTCGACTTACCTAAGATTACAATTCTATTAAAAATAGAACTAATATTATACTTTTATTAAATAGAAGTATTTTGTTTGAAGATTTACTTGAAGATAAGTTACTTTTACAAAAATCCAAATAAAATCAAATTGTAAGTATGACTGTAGATCAATATTCTCAACTTCGAAATTTGCTTAGCAATCCTTTCTTGAAAATTACCTGGAATTGCTTTTATATCTTTGTATAAAATATGGTTTCTATTATTTTTAAATGTTTGAAATTTAATAGGTATGATAAACTCTGAAAAATCAAACCATAATCTCGTTAAGATTGTCAGATAATTATCATCAAAAATGAAAAAATGTTTATATCAGAATCACATTACAGAGAGGATATTTGAATATTTTAAAAATATATTTTTAACGAAATTATAAAAGTACTTCTAATATTTGTTCCCTATTTGTGTTAAAAAAATCTTATTTGTTTGACGCTCGACTTACCTAAGATTACAATTCTATTAAAAATAGAACTAATATTATACTTTTATTAAATAGAAGTATTTTGTTTGAAGATTTACTTGAAGATAAGTTACTTTTCAGACAAAAATCCAAATAAAATCAAATTGTAAGTATGACTGTAGATCAATATTCTCAACTTCGAAATTTGCTTAGCAATCCTTTCTTGAAAATCACCTGGAATTGTTTTTATATCTTTGTATAAAAATGGTTTCTTTTTTTAAATGTGTGAATTTCAATAGGTATGATAAACTCTGAAAGATCAAACCATAATCTCGTTAAGATTGTCAGATAATTATCATCAGAAATGAAATTTTGGGTCAAGGGTACAATTTAGAGAAAAGCAGGC
This sequence comes from Crioceris asparagi, assembly GCA_958507055.1. Taxonomy (NCBI): domain Eukaryota; kingdom Metazoa; phylum Arthropoda; class Insecta; order Coleoptera; family Chrysomelidae; genus Crioceris; species Crioceris asparagi. Next base: position 7,275,370 of record OY293826.1, read on the forward strand.
TATGCTAAGAATCTTAGATATGCTACTGTCGCCAGTATTTATCAATAAAGGCACAATATTTTTTCAAGAATATTCTGAGATTAAAAATCTTACTATCATGTTATAAATTGGCTTATATACTTATTCTTGTTTTCGTTTTTTGTATGTGAAAAAGTTCCAACTGACATTCCGGTAAAAAATCTCTATACCAGAATCATTTACACTCAAAAGCATGAACCTCATCACCAGTTTTTTAATTAATGTAAGCAAAATATAAATGAACATTCCACTTTTTTGACCGACGAGTCTTAACGCATTTTGATGATTTTTAATTCATCTGAAAGATGAGAATTGAGAAATGATCCTATATAAAAACTTCAACCTGAAATATTCTTACCTCCACAAACCAACACCAAAGGCAATGGAGGTGGCTTTTTCTCTCGAAAATCGCTAATATGAGACGGCAGAATTAATTATAAAACAATATCCGGAAACGCTTATATTGAACATTTTTTCAAAAGAGTTACGGTTTTCGAGTTATAGCAATGTTAAAATCTGAAATATGTGTAAATTTGCTATGCGAAGGAGGCAATTTCTTTCGAAAATTGAAAATCTGAGATGGGTAAATTAAAGATCAGATTATTTGTAACAACTTCTATATTGAAAATTTTTTCCATAGAGTTACGGTTTTCCAATTATATCTGTGGTAAAAGCGAAAATATGCGCATTTCTGCCACGATGTTTTGATCTCTAAATAAAAACAAGTACAAGTAAACAATATACGTAATAGGAAAAGTACTATCTTCTTTGGTAGTTAGTTACCGAATTGAAACTTATGTACAATAAATATTTTGAACAAAAAAATGGACCAACTCTATTTTTTGTTTGTGCACTGAAAAATACAAAATAATATTTCTATTCTATTGGTTCTGGTACTTGTGAATTTGGAGACAAGAGTCTTTTATTTCACTACAATTGCACAACTTCAAAATTACCATTACCGATAGAATTAATATTATTTTGTATTTATCAGCGCACCATCAAATAAAGTCGAACTTTTTTTGTACAAAATATTTATTTTTCATATTTTTCAATTCGGAGACCAACGGGTGTTTTTAAAACCTAAGCAACAGTACGTACCTATATTGGCAACGTCGCATTATGTTATAGAGTCTACTTTTCTGGATCTTTTTGGGTTATTAAAGAAAACATTATACCTAAATTTCTATGTTTTTAAAGGTATGAAAGAAGACATAATATGCAGCATTTTTTTACTTCATCATGAATTTCAAATGACTCAAATTTATTTGAAGACAAGTTTCAAGAAAGTTGAGAATGAGATGTTTGATGTTGCATACTTGCCGAGCATGACGCATTAACTTTATAAATATTAGTATCATAAACAAAACTGTTCTTTGAAATCGTCCTTAATAAGGACCTCTCTCTTTAGAGGTTGATTTATACATGATTTATCAAAAACCTTCAATAAAATGTTAGTTGAATTTACCTCTGAAAGTTTCTCGGGCGGATTGATATGCAAATTCCCTCCAATATTAACAACATTCGGACCCAAAGGTCGCATACTCAAAGCTGGCGGCACATTGATGAATATCATGCTCACAAAATCCTTCATCATATCCTCCATACTCATATTAGAAAGTCCAAAATGCTTTTGCAGAAAACTCCTCTCCAACACCATCCACTCGCGATCTTGCAAATGCGATATTTGCAAAAACAATTCATACATGACACTTTCCAGACGATTCCAAAAGTTCATGGCACCCCCACGTTGGGCAATGAAAACGTCTGGATAGGCAATTGGATGAACTGGATTGCCCCAGATGTTGTAGAATTTATTGGGTATATCCAAGCTGGCCATGCCAATGACAGGACAGTTGAACTTGTGCCCCAGACCGAACATTACTGGGAAAAACAACTCAGCCATCACCAAATCGAAATGCTCACTAGTATTCCCCAAAACAGCAGCGACTTCTGGATGCGAGAGCTCCTTTTCACACAGATCCAGGGCGAACCTTTTAGCATATCGTACCAATGAAAAGGGATTAATATTCTCCTCGACTATTCGTATAAACTCGCGCCAGTCATCGTAGACGAAACTCACATCAATTTCAGTTACATTTGAAGTTACATTCCTTTCAGGATCTGTTGTGATGACAATGACTTCATGTCCCCTGCGGGAGAGTTCATTCCAAATGGGGCGGAACACAATTTGATGGCTATAGGATGCACTTGGGATTATTCCCAATATTCTGGCACTGTCACTGGAGTGAAAACTCATCACAACAAACAGCAAAACAATAACAGCGTCTGGTTTCATTTTCTGGTGAAAAAAATATCTCAACTGATGTATCTTGTAACGTAATGTTGTATTATACTAGCAGGTGGATAGGTGTTTATTATTTGTTGAAGAGTTAAGTGATACGCGGTTAGATAGGATACGCATATGCTTATGTAGATGATTTATGGACTTTAACACATTTCTTGGTATTGTCGTAGTTTCTGTTGGAAAAACTATTTATTATCTAAGCAAAGATTCAGTCTTATTTTATAAAACTTTCATGTTGTAGCTCATATTCTATACTTAAAAATAACTGTGCAGTTAAACATGAAATGAAAGGTTCCGGAAAACTGCAGAAAAATATAAAAGAGAAAGCAATATGTGCTTCAGTTGTTATTGCTGAAGTTGTCAGGGTGTTAGATTTGAATTTGAAGCAATATTTTTAATAGAAACAGAAGAAATGGACGTTGATTTTGATACAAGTGAAGGTTTATAAATTTTATATTTTTTTTATTGGAGCAGTAACAACGAAGTATCGTCATTAACAAATATGAAGATAATAAAATTATTGGAAATATTATCAAAGCTAAACTGTAAACAGATGTCAAGAAAGTAACGTGCTTAAATGGAAAGACAAAGAAGTGATACCGGAATGGATTGCCAAGATCTGGCAATCCGTTCATTTTATTTATTCATAAAATATCTAAGAACATTAAAAAACATAATTTTCTGCTGTTATACTTTACAATGAAATCTTATTTTTCTGGTTAAGTCAATAACTACCAAAACATCGAGTTAAATGGAAAAACATCATCTTTATACAGGGTGGTCCTTTTAAAGTGTTACAAGGTAATATCTAAAACACTGCTGATTCAAAAATAATGAAATTTGGAGTGATGCAACGGGACGTTGGCGGCACTATTTGGAAGCATCAGTGGTTTTGTAACTCTCAAAACTATTTAGGGGGGGGTAACTTTTAAAAATTAAATGGAAAGGTGTAGTGTTCTTTTCAAATTCGTAATCTCCAGAAAAAAATCCGTTAAAATCAAAACATACTGAAAACAAAACTACACGTTTCTGTTTAAATTTTTATAATTTACCCTCCACCCTTAAAAAGTGGTGAAAGATAGATAATCTTTGATGCTTCCAAATGGTGCCCCCCAACGCCCCGATTCATCCAAATATATTTTTTTTGAATCATCAGTTTTCTACATATTACCTTGTAGCACTTTACACATTTTAGAAGGACCACCCGGTATACCTATATAATTCAGAGAACCAGTTTATTATGATTAATTATAGCAAAATCTAAATATTTATTAAGAGGACATTTGAATAGGTGATAAGAATTTTGACTTTAATAAGACTAAAATTATTATTTTAACGATATCCTTCCAAGAATTATTAAAGGAACTTATTATTGACCAAAATATTATTTACTTTGCAAAAGTAAATAAAATTTCAGGGATCAATTGAAATGACATATGAGATACTAGAATTTTGTTTATCTGTACGATTTTATGATCAAATTTAACAATTTTCAATTAACCTCAGAGTTAGTGTTATCATGATTTTTTTGATAATCAAGAGCTGTGTGATGCTAAACTCTACACATTGTTTTGTGGCATTATATTGAATGATATAGAATATACGGGGTGGGCCAATGAAAACTGTACACCCCGATATATTGATTTTAAAATCAAAATAGTGAAAAATGCTCGGTCCCGTCGATTTCAAGGGGGAAAACTTTGCATACTCAACATGTACAAAAAGTAAATGTTTGGGCGGGTATTTATGGAAATAACATAATCAGCCCCTTTTTTACATCAGGTAACCTCAGTGGCGAAATTTATCAGGATTTATTAGAAAACATTATTTATCCACCTCTCGTGCAAGTATTGGAGAATGAAGAAGGCCATCATATAGCAATTAGTGCAATACCCCTTATTCCTATTTAAAATCTGGAGTTTGTGCTTGCCCCCGTTAAGGGGTAGGAGTTACGGGACTGAAAAAAGTACCAAAGTTGTTCCCCATGGAATCAAAAATCGACGTTTACGAGCATTTTCCCATCTTTTGATTCACATTCGTTAAATCGGTATGTAAAGTTTTCGTTGGCCCACACTGTATAGTAAACAGGGTAAATTTATTTTATGGAATATACATATTGTCAAAATAAATCTCTGCCTTATTTACAACTGTAATAAAAACGTTTGTCATAAAGTATGAATATATTATATTAATAACCTCTTCAGATCATTTGGAAAATTCCTATGTTGTCTTTATTAATACGAATATTTATCCATAATTCAATTTTTATCATTATTAAATAATGAAATATTATTTATTTGGTTAAACATAAACAGTGTATTGGTGCGTTTTGGATAATATGAAAGAGAGAGAGAGATATATGCTTTATTGTCAAAGAAAAAATATGTTGTTAATGACAAAGCTTATAAACTTATAAATATAATAATAACAAGTGAAATTTAAAAAAAAAAATTAAAAATAGTTTTTATTGGGCATTTAAGATTTAAACCGTACCGATGAGTACCTACTATTGCTATCCGTTTCTCGATTTTAACTATACTTATGTATATGTGTTTGCCAGCAACAGCAATTCGATAACAAATTACTGTTTGTCTACCACAACACAAAATTAAACTTTAAATTAACAATAACGTCTGACGTCTGACAATTGCGACATAACTATAGACGATCTTCCAGAAAGTACCTATATACCAGAGAACGAGACGTATATATACGGTCCATGCTCGTGCGTAATTCCAGTGACGGATCCCATTGTCGTTCCATGTCGACAAAATAATGATCTTGGTTGAATGAGATTGAATGAGATAATTATAATTACCAATATTGGATCACACTTGGAGCTTAACAGGCGGCGAGATGTCTGCGGTCTAAGTACGCATTCGAAATTTCAAGTCTCTAGACCGTATGGGGCCTGAGAAATCGCTGCGGAGTCCATTGATACAAGAACCGAAAGTAATAAAAACTATTTAAAAATATTGTTAACTTTAATTTGACAATTGTTGACAATATAGTTAAGATTTATTTACTTGTTGCTATGGTTACTAAGGCACTCACAGTATAAACAGCCGACTGAATTAACGTAAGGGATCGAAAATCAGATCAGTTTGGATTAAGATTTCTTGGGACTCATTTCAACTTGGGTACATTAAATGATGCTTGAAATGTTCGTAAAATCTGAATATCTAATAATATACAGGGGTTTCCATTTGAAAAAATAAACTAATAAGTCAGTGGGATTTTTTGGTCCTCACTTTATAACTCAAAAAGTACCAGCATCAAAAGAATTAACCTTATTTTGAACTATACATGGCACCTATCAGTTGTTCCAATTTGTTTTGTAAAGAAATGTTTATATCACAATTTTTGGGTGTTTCACTAGAAAATTGTTGAAAATACACTCACAATCAGCGATTTGAAAACATGGCGGCGGTAAGAATCTTGCACATTCCTAGTGTTGTAATTCGGAAGCCATTGATTTTGTTTTTTGGTAAAATGTGTATTTAACTGAAAAAAATCGAATCGAAGTATTAACTACGATTGTTTTTAAACTAGTATGTACGGATACGAAATCGAAATCTGCAGAAATCATAGAGTGTCCATTTGGACGTCATTGCACTCGCCTGCAAAAGTTTTGTAGATATTGTCCGTTCAGTTTTAAAGGTTTTTTTTACTTGGTTCCATACTTACTCCCAACCCTGTACCTATATTTCTGTTCTACTACAAAATACTAAGTTTCAAGAGAAATTTTGGGCTGGTTACTGAACGAAACGAATGCGTTAAAAAGTCATCAGAAAAATGTAGATAAATTCTTCCCAGACAGTTCATGATTTGATGATATGTTTGCTGTGAATAATGATCAAAGTATTTAATTGAGTGACTTAATCGACCCGGTTGTTTACAGTTCGCTTTTACTCTGTACCCTATGTTTACTTTGATGACATTTGGGCTAATCCACCCTTCCTCCAACTTTTGTTGTCTGGTCATTCAGTAGTAGTTATATTTAGACGACAAGTGAAGCGTATATAATACGTATCATATCTCGTTTCCCACTAGACGCCTACTCACACAATCTGAGTGTAAAATCCACATACTACCTGGGCGGCTTTTTCTCAAAGCCTAATACGCTAATTGTTCCGAATCAATACGTTTACACGCACATAATACACACGTAAATGCCTTAAAACCGTTCACTCAATGTTCAATAAATGACAAGTCTTGTCACTTTTAGGGAGATGGAGAAAAAACAAAGCCGAAACAACAAACACCTCTCCAGCCAGCAACCCTCTATTTTCCACGCATAACTTTGATGTAGAGACTTTACTCATTATATCGATAAGATAACGGTTTTTTGTGCAATAAACTTTTGGTACCAACTTCACAAGTACCAGCACCAATAGAATTAATATTATTTCGTATTTTTCAGTGGACCAACTAATATCGTCGTTGAACGTTCATTTATACCTAACCTAACCTAACCTAACCTAACCTAACCTAACCTAACCTAACAAGAAGAACACAATAATGAATAATGACAAAGAAATAATTATTTTACAGAAGTTTGCAGGAAATAGACAACTTTTAACTAGTACCGACTTGATAATAATAATTATATTGGTAGTGATAATTTTGAAGTGGTGCAGTTATAGGCAGATGAAAGACTTTCGGAACCATTGTCAAAAGTACCAGCACCAATAGAATTAAAGTATTTGGGATCTTTCAAAACACTAGCTAATAAAGTCGGTCCTAGTTTTTGTAAGAACGTTATTTATTTGAAACTTTTGAGTGACAATGTCACTAAATGTAAGACTTTCAGTAAGTATGTGCAATATATTTTTTTAAAATATCCCACAATCTAACTCTGAAATCATTGAAGTTTTTGCAGATATCTTTCTTGAATTTTGCCGTTTAAAAATTTTCAATTTTCGAAAAAAGTGCCTTATACACCCTTTGAACGGTTTTTTTGGATGAAAAACATGCTATAGTTTTAAAAGGGCTAGCTGATTTCACGGTTTTTAACTTTTATTATTTTTTCACCTTTAGGGAAAAATGTTTCAGTTAAAAGTTGTAGGGAAAAATTATATCTATAACAGAATTTTTTAATTGATATTTAGTCAATGGCTACTTTTTAACATCTTTTTAAGTTGGGTCGGACGCCATTTTGAAACTACTTGTCCGATCATACCCGTTAACAAACTGGACCGAGATATTTGTACGATCAATTTTTACAGCAAAATATTTTTTTCAAAAAATTGGACCGATGTTATCAGTTATATATTATATAATATTAATTCTATTGGGGCTATTACTTTTGAAGTTGTGCAGTTGAAGGTAGATTGACAACTTTTGGCACCAACTTCACAACTACCAGCCCCAATAGAATTAATATTATTTTATACTTTTCAATGCACTAACTGATAACGTCGGCAAAAAATATTTATTTGACACTTTTGAGTATAACTTTAGTCACGAAAATCGTTGAACGTTTACTAATACCAATGAAGATAGTACTTATCCTATTACCCACGTATATTCTTTGCTTGTAGTTGTTATTATTTTGATCTCAAAACATCGCTGCGGAAATACGCTTAAGCATTTTAGTTGTTACCATTTTAACACCGATTTAACTCAAAAACCGTAACTCTAAGGATAAAATGTTCATTATAAATGTTGCTACAAATAATTATGTCTATCATGTAACATATTTTCCATTTTCGACAGAAATCGCCCTCTCCACATAGCGAAAATGGGTATATTTGAGAATTTAGGATGCCTCTATCTCTAAAACCGTTACTCTTTTAAAAAATGTTCAATTAAAACGTTTCCGGACATTGTCCTATCTTTAATTATACCACCGCAGATTTTCAATTTTCGAGAAAATTTGCCCCCTCCACCCCCTTCGGGAGCGGTTTTCGAAGGGAGCGTTGGATTCCCGTTTTTATGAATATGGGACCATTTCTCAAGTCTCCTCTTTCAAATGAATAAAAAAAGCACACAGTCGAATTGTATACCTCCTCCGTTCGGGGTTCGTCGGTCAAAAATTGAACTTGATAGTCTTATGAATGCGACCTCTACCGTGTTATATGTATAAACATTGAAAATGGAAAGTTTGGTCTTCATAATATAACATCATGGCATTCGAACGTACAAATAATCGCATTAGGTCTCTTTCTGTAGGTAGTTTAAAAATGGCATAAATACAATAATTAAATATAGAATTGTACACTTCCGTCGTCTCGGCAAACTCGGTCAAATACATGTACCGATCTAAATTGTTTGTTAAATGATCTGAGGAAATCAGCCCTAGTTTTGAAAAGTTCGGTAAATACTTTCAGGAAAATTTTACTTGTATATATTGTATATTGTCTAGGTCTGTGTTTTTGTCTGGGTAACATTGTGGATATTATAAAAGAACCAATTTGTCGGCAGCCTATCAAAGCGAGCTTACAAGAAATAAAATCCCAGGGATCTTATATAATATCCCACCATTATTATATCCACATGTTATATATAATATAACATACGAGAGTACAAAAAAAAACTCGATAAGCTCAGGCGCCGTAATCGGTGAGGGATCTAAAAAGATATTGAAAAGGGGTAACGCTCCAACATATATGTATATATACCTACATATATATGTATTTATATAGTGGATGATGTATTTATAGATCTTTACAAGATGCAGAAGTGTTCAACCAACAAACGAGAATGAGACTTATACAGTATGGAACAGAGAAATGGATAAAATTCATTATTTCAATGTTTGTATTAATTTATAAAAAAACAATTTAAGATCACGAAAAGACAATGAAAAAAAAACATTCCTTCATTGAACTCTCTTCGAGTGATATATAACGACCAATTTTCTTCTTGGACCTTGTGATGCATCATTTTCAAAGGTATCTTTATTTGCGTCACAAAAATGTTATTGTTTTGGAATCTATGAGAATAAGAAATAAAACAAAAGAAATCCATCTGATTGACATAACTATATAATCTCAGTATAGCTCAGCTGCACCAAGATGTCGTCTAAATGATCGATCCGATCGCAAGCGTTATTCTATTCTTCTTCTTTAATATACCAGAGATACTTTTCCTATATTCCGAGAAAAAGTTTAATAAATAAATTTATCACTTTAAAGAACTGACAGGTCAATGAAATGATTGTTTTTAATGCTATTTTTTAAGTTTAAAAAGCAGTAACATCTTTGTATACAGAATGAAAATAACGGGCTTGATTCTAGAGATGACTATTTCTGTTCATCAACTTGGCCCTGATAGCCCATTGATGATCTTTGCCTGCTCTACGAATTTTCTCCATATTGATCCTTTGTGTTTTTCTGGATCTTCATCTAAGTATTTGATCCATCTATCTAATATTTGGTCTAGCCACTGCTATTCTGCCTATTCGTATGTGCTTCGTCATTTGCTTTGTCATTTCCATAACCGTCTTCATCCTTTCCATATGCCCCACTTATCGCAGCCTTGATATTTAAAGGTTTTTATCATATCAGGGTGTTCGCATGTTCTATACAGCTCGTAGTTATAATACTGATGCCATACCCCTTTTTCCAGAATACTTTTGAATAAGTGTCTGAGGATTTTTCTTTAAAATACTGCTAGTAACGATACCAGAGTACCTACAGGTTTATATGTATTATGTATATCTGGCATTTGGTTTCTCTGGAGATAAGTGACATGTGATATGTTTTATGAGTTGGTAGTACGCTTTGTCAGCATTCTTATCTCATTTTTCTATAATTTGAGTGCACACTTTCGATGATATAATCTACAATCATGAGGTTTTGGCATTGCTTCAGTCATTTGTTTGTCCAGTCATATAGATACATGTTCTTGGTTTTATCATCATCAATGATGTCTAGTCCACTACTATCTGCTGCCTTTAGTTTGGCGTTATTATGTCGCTATGCTTTCTATGAATTCATTCATCATCTTCCACAATTGTGACTCTTGTTTTTTTACTGCCGATTCACTAATTATTTTCTCAAATACAATATTAGAGATTACGCCGGACTTCAAATAAGGGACTTCCTGACGAAGTTTTATAATGACTAGTATAACGAGACGTTCTGGTATTCCAAATTCTATACAGATTCATTCATTGAGTGTCCACCCTATCATATCAAACTAAACTAGTATCGAACATAGAATTTCTTGTGGATACGGCTGCCTTTGTTTTTTCTTCTTCTAGAATCTGAGTGATGATAGCAGAAACATTTGTTCTGTGGTTGATTTCTCTTTGCTAAAACCACATTGATATGTGCCTATAATTTTATATATGTTTATGATAGGCTGCAAAGTACATTGGATCCCGCATCTTATACCCGGCGTTAAGGAAAGTTATACCCCTATAATTACTGCATGTTAACGGGTCGCCCTTTTCTGTGCAGTAGGATTATTACACCTTTGTTCCATTCCTCAGGTAGGTATAGATGTTTACTCAGATATTGTGCACCAAATTGTCAGTGCTTTAAATATCAAATATCACAGCCATATTTCACAAGTTCACCGCTAATTTTATGGTTACTGTAGCTTGTTATTTAAGAGTTCTGGGATTTCTTGTTCCACAGTGTATACATACATAAACACTTTCACGTCCATTCAGAATATATCTCATTTATGGCTTGTAAAGGAGTCGTTTTATTTTTGTTCTCTTATTTGTCGTTGTCGAAGAAGGAAAAGCATACAATTTGTGTTGCTCCTCTTTTGTCAGTACTGATTTGTGGCATAATCTCATATCCTCGAGATTATATAACCAACACGAATATTGAGTTACCTACTGTTTGTTATTTCCGGATGGTATTAGAAAATATAATGGAGAGAAAATAGTCATGGAACAATATATATATATATGGAACACAATGGAATGATAGACATAAATAAATGTTCTTCTCTCAAGCTCCGATTTTTGCCTAGTAACTGAGATAGGTGTTTTTAATAATCCACTGAGAGCAGTTCACTCCTTATTCTTCTGATAAAGTCGAGGCGCATTGACTGTGCAAAATACACCATCAGACAAAAAAAACAAGCAAACGATTTCACGATTCAGGTGCTGCCAGTTTTTGCATTATTCATCTAAAATCGTCAAAAAGAATACTTGATATTCCATTGTGACTTGAGTGAATGGAACTGTTAGGTTTTGTGCGTTAAGATGTCAATAACCATCTCGCAAAAGTAACTTCAGGCTTTATAGATAGATATTTTGAATGAACATAGAAGAAATAGAAATTTCATAAAGGAAAAAGATGACATTTGAAGTGTAGTATGAATATGTTCCAGTTTTGAGAGTCAATTTTGTAATAGAAAATGAGAGAGAGAGAAATGAATAAAGAAATCAAACTCGTTGTGAGAAATTATTCTTTTTACAATTACAAATATTAAAAGATGAACAAGATAATATACGGCAATCTAATATTATTTCTCTTATCTTCTAAATTGATGAGACAAAGATTTGGAAAAATAATTCAGAATAGTTAGAGACTCATACAAAGTATTCAGAAAAAAAAACGAGAACAAGAATCCCAAACATTTGACCCTCTCTACTAATCTAATCTAGTAATTTTGCAGGTTTCCTTGTAACAAACTTGGCTTTCTTAGACATTTATGTATTATTTGTTTATTCAAATAAAAGGTTATCAAATCACATTAGGATTAGGATTTGTTTATTCTAACTGAAGAAACGACTTATACTTATATTATTTAGATTAAAATTGTTCATTAATAACAATACAAAATTATCTGATTTAATAGATAAAGTTCGAAAGTACCTGAATTAGTAACTATATATCTATACCAACTACTACCTAACTGTCAAATATGATGATTTCTGATTTTTCCTTATTCATACCTTCTACCAAATCCACACCAATTTTTAAGTTATCTGGAAGTAATCAATAATGAGTGAGTCAGTCATTGATAATAAATATTTCTTACAAAAAATTGGACAGACGTTATCAGTTGATGCACTGAAAAGTACAAAATAATATTAATTCTGTTTGATGCTGGTACTTTTGAAGTTTCGCAATTGCAGTTAGATTTAAAACTTTTGGCATCAACTTTCCAAGTACCAACACCAATAGAATTAATATTATTTTTCCATGTCATGGCAAATAAACTGATAACCATCCAGTAACAATACTAGCTCCATAGAATTTGTTTGCTCCTCTATTGAAGCCAATCCTTTATCTTCAACCCCTTGAAGGGAATGGCTGTTGTTGAATGTGAATCAAATCTCATCCGATTTGGCTATAGAGTTTATTGTATATTATGTAAGTGGTCAGAACGGACACGTTTGACTGGATTATCTAACCCAGCTACGAAGTAGGTCACCGTAGAGAGAGAGAGAGAGAGAGAGAGAAAGAAAGATGTGATGGATATCGAGGCCAATGCTCTCCGAGAGATCCGCGAAAGAAACAGGGATGCAAAAATGCACAGAGAGACGGGCAGACCGCCTGGCGCTGCTGTTCCACATGGCCGGCACCACCAACTATGATGACTATGCGCAGTAGCATCACCGAAATATCATCTATAAGAGATTCCGTTGCCAAATTTATCCATGAAACGGTAGTCTGGGACATATGAAAGAATTTTCTATATAAGTACTGCACTCGAATATTCTTGATTTGTTTGATCACCAACATAGAAAGACACTTATATTGAGAAATTCCTATCATGATTTTTTCAAACATACTGCATTATATTCAAAGATAAAACTGTTAGATTTTTTTCAAGAAGATATTGAGCTACAATGTTTTGCTATTAGACCTGTTGCTCCTTATTGTTTCGAATAGCTTGATTTAACACTGCTAATGAATTACCTACATTCAAGGGAATAAAATTTATTCCGTATGCTCAATTTATCAATTATTTCAATGGATCTGACTATCTGAAATTATCAATTTGAGAAATCTCTACATTTGAGATACCCAGAATCATATATAATGATTTTTCGGTAACTGTTTGTCTATACGGTGTACATCGTCAACGATATACTTACATTATTTTTGACATTTGATTGATTAATTTTTCTACTATTTTATCTCAAGAACTGAAAATTATACCGAAATTTAATGGATACATACTTACCGAACAATATAGGCTAGGCTGATTAGTTTTTGGCCAAAATCTCTGGAGCAGTTTTTTTGGTTATAATACAAGAAAGAGCTGAATTTAAAAAAATCATTTATTGTACATCCTATCCAAACTTGGTGGAAAAATCAGTAATTGACTAATTTAGAAAAAAAAATGATAATCCCTGGTAGTAGTTTCAAAACGGCCGAACTCAATTTTTTTATTCCAAGAAATTGTCCAAGATTTAATTGCAAGTTTCGATTGACTCATGCAATTTTAAGCCAAGTTTTATTTCAAAGAAAATCTGTGTTGGCGGTCAGATTTTGTTCATGCTATAAAAAAACGAGTATATGTAGGCCCCAAGTGTAGAACTTCCACCCTCAGCGATCTATTGGTAGGTTTGTATTATGTTATATAAATTTATTTAATTTTAATTTAATTTTTAGTTTTGACTTTGTTTTGTATTGTTTGATTTTGATTTTGATATTTTTATTTTGCTTTGTCTACAAAATTTATATTTTTTCGACAATAAAGCATTTCTCTCTCTCTGTCTTCGTAGGGTGTACCGTCATTCTGCTGGTTTACTATATTATTATAATGATAAATATTTGATACTGTTGGTTCCATGTAATTTTGCTAGTAGGGTTCAAACTCAAAATAATTATCAAGGAAAAAATATAATCCTAGTGTGTTATTAACACTTTCAAATACTTTTTCAAGGACAATTTTATTTCAATTATTCTTTAGTTTAAAGAAACGTTGATTTAGCCTCAATCTGTCTAATTTTTATTTGCAAATAATAATGATTAACTCTACAAATTATAAAAAAAACAATATAAATCAATGTCATCTGTATTTATAATGGATACTTGGTGAATTATGACGATAGAACCACGTCGTGTTGAAATAGTAAGTCATTTTTTCATAATCGAGACATGAAATGTTCAAGGAAATCAAAATTATTTATTATATTATGCTCTATTATGGATTAATCTTTAATAAGAACTGTTGCTAGAATGTATATTAGAAAAGATAATATATTATATTCAATGCTATTTCTAGCCGTTAAAAGAAAAGAACCAAAATACAAAATGGATGCCTTTAATCAAAAAAATATGTTCAGAATCAATGCGTTTAAAAGAGGTTATTATATTAGGGCTGTGTATATCCGACGCGCCAAAACGGAACCATTATAAGATCACTACGTTGTCTGTCTGTATGTCTGTCTGTCCGTCATTCACATCCTACTTCTTCTGCTCCAAAATGAAGAGAGTTTCAATTTGATACTAATACATGAGTTAGATGAATGCAACACAGATATACAGTTAAAATAATCAAATTCCGGTACTAGGGGGTTAATTAGAAAATAGAATGAAAATTTTCATAATTCACATGATGGAACATATAAAATGGAAGGGCTCAATATGAGTATTTTTTTTTCATTTTTCTAAGCAGAACGACTGTCCGAAACTGTTAAGCGTTGAATTTTAAAAAGATACATAATATAGACCTTCACTCATTGTTCACAGGAAAACGACGAAAAGTAAGTACGGAACCCGTTCCGCGCAAGCTTGATTCGCACATAAACAATTCTATATATAAATATTTTTTCACAAAATTGTACCGACTTTATAAGTTGGTGCACTGGACAATACGAAATAATATTAATTCTATTGGTGCTAGTACTTTTGAAGTTGGTGCCAAAAGTCTTCTATCTAATTATATATGCCCAACTTCAAAAGTTCCAACACCAATAGAATTAAAATTATTTAGTATTTTTCACAAACTGTTCAATTTTTGGTAAAAAATATTTATTTCACACTTTTGAGTGTAACTAGTGATGCGCAAAGCAAGACCAAGACCAAGACCGATATGGTCTTGGTATTGGTCTTGGTCTTGCACCCTTGGTATTGGTCTTGGTCTTGCATCAAATACTTAGTCTTGGTCTTGGGTCTTGGTCTTGCATATACGGTCTTGGTATTGGTCTTGGTCTTGCTGCAAGACTTGCAAGACTTCGCAAGACTCTTGCAAAAATTTTCATCTTCTTATAAGTGTGAATATTTTTTGCGATTCTAAGCCGTAATTAATTAACTCAAATGAAGAAGAACCCTGCAATATGTATGGGAAGTATGTAATTCATAATCTATAAGATTGCCTGTACCTAATTATATTATCATTCGAAATGGATAAATATCGACCGTATAAAAAAAACGTCATTGTCCAGAATAAATAGGCCTGGTATTGAAATGGTACCAAACCAATTTAGAATAAGTAATGAGAATAAAACTAGCTGCGTAGAATTAAGTTAGGGCAAATGAGATGCGTAATTAATTAATAAAGTTTATAAATTAATAATCACCATTCACATATGAGAATCGTATCTTACTAGCGCGACTTAGTCTGTTTGTGCTTTCTTGGTATCATCCGTCGCAACTGAGTACTCATTTTACTACATGCATACATACTTCTATTTCATAACTCATTCTCTCGCTCATTCTGCAATGGTTTTGTACCATTTTCTTTGATAAAATAGAAATAATCTCTCAGTGTGGATATTGAGTGAAAGCGATTAAAAGTATTTCTGGTTTATAAAACTAACTTCAACTTTTGTATAAAATTTAAAGCAGGTAGAGATTTGTTAATACGCGTATTTATAAAACTAGGTATCTATTTCAAAAATCAGTCTTGCGAATATGTCAGCTGAGTTAGTTAATAAGCATCGAAAAAATAGTTTCAAAATAAGGGCAACCTAAAATTTCAAAAATCTCCAAATGTGGCTACTGGATAAATGTCATCAGATTTATAGATGATTTCTAACGTTTCCTTAAAACATTCTGCGCGATAGTAAAAATAATAATAATAAAAAACCGTGTTGTTTACCTTCCCCTGGCTACGAACTGTCGGGATTCTGTGAAAACAGCTCGTTAAGGGAAATCCTAGAAGGGTTGAAATTACTTTTAGGGTATTTCAGAATTTTTTGAAATCCGCAAATCCTAAAAGACTAAAATGAACTTTTAATTCAATATTTTTAGTATCTGTAAAATAAAGATCGATAACAAGGGAGTTCAAAGATTAAATCAATTAGGTTATTTACTAGCGTTTCTTATCTTATCATCGAGCAAAAAAATATGTTTCCTACCAATTTGTTGTTTGGTTACGGAACTGCAAGAGTCTTGCAAGTCTCGCAAGTCTTGCAGCAAGACCAAGACCAAGACCAGGTTAGTCTTGGTATTGGTCTTGCATCCCAGTATTGGTCTTGGTCTTGGGTCTTGGTCTTGCAAAGACGGTCTTGGTCTCGGTCTTGGTCTTGCAAAATTGCAAGACCAAGACCAAGACTGCAAGACCAAGACCAGTCTCGCAGCATCACTAAGTGTAACATGATAATCGTTGAACGTTCACTCATATCAATGAACAAACTAGAAAGATACTTGTATATTCTTTGCTTGTAGATGTTATTATTCAAAGATCTCAAAACATCACATATTTCAGACTTTACCACTGCTGTAACTCGAAAACCCTAACTTCTTGTACTCTTTAATTTGACCGTCTCATATTTCCAGTTTCTGAAAAAAATTGCACCCACCGCATATCGGAAATACACATATTCTAGTCTTTACCATTGCTGTAACTCGAAAACCATAACTGTTTTGCAAAAATGTTTAACTTAAATTAATTCGGATATGGTCTCATCTTTAATTCTAGCGTCTGAGATTTTCGATTTCCGAAAAAATTGAGCTCTACATCACCTTCGGGTGTGGTTTTTAGAGGGAAGCAGATTTTGTATTAGAGTTTTTCTAAATATAGGACCATTTCTCAACTCTCTTCTTTCAAATGAATCCACACTTTTATTATGAACAACGCGCGAACAGCCATACACAAAAAAGCAAACATTCTACGGAATTGTATACCTCCTCCTTTCTTTGAAGTCGATCAAAAATACATTTACTTGAAAAATAATAATGTTTTAACAGTAGATGGCTTTCAGAAGGTATTGTAACTTTATACTTTGTTACCAAGTTCGCATAATCTGCTCAGGCAAAATAATGATGAAAAAAAAGAAGCATATTTTGATTATTTTCATTTACAAGGTTGCTCATATTAAATTAATAATTAATACGATTTTAGATCATTATCGTGATTCTGGTAACTTTCATCCTTCAGTAGGATATCTGACTAACATAACCTAACCTAACTTAACTGCTCCTTATTTCTTGTTATAGAGATATTTGAATGTGAAATCTAATGAAAGCCATCTAACAACTGTCGAAGAGCTGAAATTCCTGATGAAATTCCAAGAATAGATGTCAACTGGTTCTTTGAAGTTGAAACAAGGTTTGAATTCCAATAATTAAATAGTTTCTTTTTATAAAAAAATGAAGAGATTGTTGTCTTAAAGCTATATAATTAATGTCAAACAATCCCTAAATAGGTGTCATAAGGGCCTATGAAGGTCAAATCAACCGTCGGTTGATCGACATTCTCTTGAAATGATTGGGTAAACTGTCAGTTATTACCAGAACAACCTTCGGTTGTGGTTTTATAATACTGAGAATCACAGTTGACCCTCGATTTAGTTTTAACCTTCGATTAACTAAAAAACACGGCTAAAACAATAATTGAAACAACCTACAATATTTGTGAACCTTTCGTTTTCAGCAGTTTCGGGGAAAACTACTAGCACTAAATCTGTGAAAAAATTTTGCAGATATCCGCTCTATATTTATATGGACAATTTTCCAATGCGTTCTTTGACGTCCTTCAACCTACCCCAATCATGTCCTTGAGTCCTTGAACATGATGCTGATGATACCTATATATTCCTAACCGCCCGACTACGTACTTTCAGGAAATTCTTCAGCGCATATGCCGATATAGAGTGACAGAGAGACTAAAGCATAGAAAAGCGGCAACGCGGCGCCCACGCAACATGTTTTCTATGTGGTGTGGTGCTCTAGCTCCTCTCTACTATTACGTACTACTTTCTATTCAGAGAGCTTTTCTATAACAAATTAATGATTGCGGGTCGTTCTACCGGCAATGTTTGAATTTTCACAGCCGTCGTCGTCGTCTTGCATCAACATATCATCTTCTGTTGTCCGGCAACATGAATAACAAAGTTGAAGACAAGGCGAAAGACGAACGTCTTCAGAGTGTAACCAAGTGCAAGGCCAGAATTGTAAGTGACTGAGAGAAACAGAGACACACACATATGTTTTTGCTTGCTTGAGCTTTCTTGCTACCTATTTTTTTGTGTGGTTATGTTTTTTCATTATTCACAGAAATGCACAACCCCTAACAATCTCTATCACGCAATATGTAATACGAGCCCACTTATACTAGAATATATACTCTACACTAATTACAAGTATATAACTTTTCACAAATTTTGAAGAATAATAATTCAAAGCCTTAATGTGTCAAAAACTTTCAAACTAATACCTCATGTATCATTGATTTAATATATATGATTAAATTAAACCGCTCGAATCTAAAAATAAAACATAAATAATATACAGTTCTCCTAATTAAATTTCGACGCATTTGTATATATCTATTTGTGCTGGGAGAATAAGAACGTGTTTTACCCGCGTTTTATGTTTTTGCTTGAATGTTGAGCTTTTAAAAAGCTTTTACTCATATCAACTCAATCAACACCTGGTTGGAATATAGTTTACAAATAATATTTCAACACTGGGAAAAAAATTGTTTATATAAATGGAAAATAGGTTGACCTACTTTTCAGCGGGAGCGATTCAAAGTGAAAATTTAGTACGGTGAATTTGATCCTGTGATGCGCAGTATATGGGTAGGACTGGACAATGTATAAAAGATAGGTATTTTGTTGTTGAATTTACTATTATTTTTACCAGAAATTAAGTATTTTACTTGCTAATATCGTTAAACTAATAGATATTCAAAAAAATGGACCGATTTTATTGGTTGGTGAACTGAAAAATACAAAATAATATTAATTCTATTGGTGCTAGTAATTTTGAAGTTGTGCAGTAGTTGTAGTTAGATTGAAAACTTTTGACATTCTACTTAAAAAGTACTAGAGCCAATATAATTAATATTATTTTGTATTTTCCAGTGCATCAACTGATAGAATGCGTCAAATTTTTTGTGAAAAATATTTATTATACACTTTTGAGTGTAACATTAGTCATTAAAATCATTCAACGTTCACCAAAGAGGATAATACGTTGCTTATACTTATTTAGAGATTTCAAAACATCGCAGAAATACACATATTTCAGAATTTCCAACTGTGGTAACACGGAAACCGTAATTTTTTAAAGAAAATTCCAATTTAAATGTTGCTACATTTAATCTCTTCTTTAATTTGACTGTCTGATATTTTCTAATAAAATTGCCCCCACCACATAGCTCATATTTCATACTTTACATACGTTACAGATTTTTTTGAAAAATGTCCAACTTAAACATTGCTGGAAAAACAGTAAGAAAATCAATAAATTAATATGATTTTTTTTAAATAACTTTAATTCTAAAAATATGAAAATAAACTTTAAATTAAATCAAACTATCAAACCCATCTACATATATATTATATAAAAGTTTATCGCGAAATTTCCGTACGTAAATATAAAATACATAAATTTTTTCTTAGAATTTGGTAATTTAAAGTTTATTTTCTTCTTTCTAGAGCATTTGAATAAAAACTTGTTTGAAAACTGTTTCTCACTAATAGTTTTATTTTTATTTTTAGTTTTAGCTGAACTTGTTTTATCCAAAATAAACGTGTACGCAAAATTCCAGCTCAATCGGTTGGAGATAACGGTTTTAAAAATGCAAGATTTGGCCTAAACATACTAACATACGAAAATTGCAAGTTAAATAAAAGCTCAAATGAACACAAACAATAGTCAAAATTTCATGGAAGTATTCCATGGCAGTTATCGAGAAAGTGCTCAATACTCACAACCATGACGATAACTTCAGATTTTACCACACTAGTGAGTAAGGTAGCTAATTCTTCCATATCATGAGTTAGTTTAACGCTTTATTAAGTAAAGTAAATAACTTTACACATGCACTGGCTCATGTTTCAGTCAGAAATAGAACCAACACCTATGCTTACAAAAACAAAGAATTCAAACACTTGTCATACAAATGAAAATTAATAATTTCGATTAACAATGTTTAATGATATTATTAGTAATTTTTTTTATATGCGATTGTCACTATGACAATACCAAACGTCAATCAACTGTAAATAACAAATGCTGGTTCATGTATTTGAAGTGCTAGTAAAATAAATATTATTTTATACTTTTCAATGCATCATCTGATGAAGTAGTTTTTTTAAATGCTTCCAATTATTTACTTGCATCATTATTTCCTTCTCAAAATTGATTTTACGAAAAATAATTGATAAAATCCAATAAAAATGAAAACATTTGATATATTCCATGACTACATTTTTTCTCAATCAATAACCATATACAATTATTGTGGTAATAGAGAAGTTGAACTATTAATATAATTTCAATTTGTACATCTTCATTCAAATTGGAAATCTTAATTAACTGTTGCTCACCTAGAAACGATTTACTTGAACTAAATAAACTGATGATGGTTATTAAGGCATGTGATTACGATACATCGTATTACATTCAATCAACGTATATCTAATTATACAAAGCTATTTCTGAAAAGTAGTGAGAAAACAATTAACTGAAAATTTATAAATAGTCTCATGAAATAATACAAATCTTAAAAGCTTATCTGAATTGCAATTCGATATATGAAAATATTTTACAAATTGTCGAAACTTCATTCTTATTTTCAGAAACATTACAGATGAAAATCAGACAGGGAACATAATTTTAATATTTTTCAGAGTTCCATACCAAACTGATGGAAACGGGTTCCATTTCTGGGAATTAGTATTTCTGTTGCCGCTATAATAGCAAATTCCATTCGTCCGTCCTTCCGTCTGTCAGCCTTCTGTAGGTATCTCATCAACAATAGGTGGACAGTGAAATATCGCTTTTGCATTGGTTCGGAACCCATAGCGTGAGAGTTCTACTCGCACTTGGCGGCATTTTTTTCATTCAATTCCTGCGTCAATTTTGATGAATATAGCTGCCCTATCCGTAGTCAGAAGAATGTAATTATAGTTTAACTACGCATACTCCAAGGACCCGCTGTAAGGAAATACCGTGAACAAGATAGATGCATGATTTTGTGTTAGGTTATGAGTAGATGCCATCATATATCTTCCAGATGCTTTGAAAATGATCATTTTTTCCTAAATGATTAGATATAATGTTTCTTCTGGTCCATGACACGAATAATTTTGACTTCAAAAGAAGAATTAGATAGGCATCAGGTCTAATTAATCCTTGTTTCCACGGTTACCTTAATTCATTTTTTATTACGTTTTTCTAATTCGTCTGAGATATTGTTCATTCCTTTTCTGAAGCGATGTTCGGATTTTCTTACCAACAAGAAAATTAGGTTATCTACCAATAACTTATTGCCAGTACCTGACCTTTCTACATTAATGGAAGTGATCTACCATTCAAGCATACTCAAAGGTCATTTTATCATATATTTGAACATCAATTCGCCAAATTCTTTTTTAACTATTATTCGAATCAAATACAGCCATGGTATCAAAATCAACAGCCTCTTGAACATTTATTTCTTTGCATCACTCCAAATGAATGGCTTACAACAGTCATTCGATCTGTTCCAATCCACAGTTTGTATGCTACTATGACATCTACGAACTTTTATTTCCGCTGCTCTTCTATTAATTTCCGTTCGCATCCATGGCAGGCAGGCACTCTACTCTGTTCCTCTAAGTGCGGAACTTTACTTTGTACCTTGCATCTATTATTGTGGCAAGTTATGTGGCTATATTGAGAACTTTGGTTTGCCCGCATCTATAGTTGAATACTTAATACTGAGAAATATTCCAAACGGGCATTATCATGTGGCTCTTGTGAAAGTATTAGGTATAGGTAGATGCAGATGGTATTGATTTTTGTTGCAGTTTTCAAGGAAATGTCACAGTGTCAACCATGTTTGCTTCGCTACATTTCAGGGTTATTTCCCACACATTGGCGACACCAGTTGATGCATATTAATATAATATAGTCTGCGTACACAATTGAAGTTATTGATCTCCTTTGTAAACGTTATTGTATAGCTGGGTATATACCTACTCTAAGGTTTACAGTAGCTATCACCTACCAGATGAATGCTTCTATATTTGTAGTCAAAGGTAAAATTTTCTATTTTATCGTTTGAAATTTTTCCACATTCTGCTTTTTGGTTTTCTTTTAAATTAATAATCAATTCAAAAAACTAATTACCGTACTTCTCCCCTTTTATGAAATCGACCAAAAATAAGAGGATCTTTAAGATACCATAAATTCAACCATCTACAAAGTTTAATAGTGATCAAGAAGTATACCGAAGCTTAAAAAATAAATATTTTTATTTCTAATTATTTTAATTAGTTCCATGATATCATTTCTCATACCTCTCTTAGAATTACGCAATGTCAGCACATATACAATATGTGTCTTCCAGCTGCAAAATAGGTCAGGATTTAGAGAATGGAAACATTGCAAGGACTGCAGGACGCGGCTTGTTCATTTTTCGGTTCTCCAGCCACAGTATAATTATTATTATTATGTCTGCTTGAGTAAAAATGGAAAACACTAGGGGAGAGGGCAGATGCGACGACGACGGTGGTACAGGCTATCATAATTGGTCAGAACAACTCATCACGCTTGAAATGCGACAAAAATTTCCATCAAATCTGTTCCCTCGAGCGTTCTTAATCTGTCACTGATGACTTATAGTTCAGTAGTGGATAGAGCTATTCCCAAAAGAAGAGTTTCATTGAATGTGTGCAAATAGATGAATCGTAATGAAACACAGCGATTTTGAGAAGATCAACTAAAAAGTGAAACAAAAATGTTGAAGATTCCATCGAATATAAAAATCGTCTGATCAAGTTGAACGAATATTCATTTTTTTCAGCATTTCAACACAAACAGCAATGGCCATATTCGATTTTAATGTAGGAAAAACTTTGACAGTTGAGCGGAAAAATATTCCTGCTCTTTGCCATAAAAATGTGCCCTAAGATGGCAGCAAAGGGCTTTCAGAAGAATTTTCAAGATATTCTGTATCATTAATACAAATATTTTAATGAAATCATACGAGACTTACAGTTATATTCCTTATTTTCAAAATTACTCCTTTTAAAATTATGAAGAAAAAAACTAAATATTGGGCTTCAAATACAAAAAGCCTAAACGAAAATCAAAGTACGAAACTTTTTCCATGTTTTCCTCAATCGAATTGTACATTATCTTTATAATTATTGATAGCCTAGGTACTGATACTAAAAACAGCGTTTCCTGAGATCATCTTGGCATAGAAACAGACTCACAGACCAATGGCCGAAAATACATTCTTTGGACACTGTCCTGTTCTGTTTATTAAAGGTTTTGATATATTGCGAACTGTAAGATATTTCGTCTTCTTCTGCTCAGCCGTTGAGAATATCCAAGTAACTGAAAGCAGTTCCTCACGGCTTTTTAAAAGTTCAGGATGGCTTCAGGTTGGGTAGATTTTGAGAAAATGTGGACAGAAGTTTCATCCCAAAATCCGAATTCTTCTTTCTCTACTAATTCGAGTTTCATAAGATGCCCTTCCAACAGTCAGTGCTCTTTCAGAACTCACAGAATTCTGAGTTTAATTTTACTCTTACTGATCCGACCTCTTGCTCTTTTTTATACTACAGTTTCCCAGTAAAATTTGGTCCTATCATATTCCCTGGGATTCTACCTATTATCCAGATCTTTTGACAAGTACTGCTTTCTCAAGTTTATCGAGTATTGTATTGGTATTTATTCTGCAGAAGGGTTCAGGTCCCAGATATGATGATTTCTTCATTTTTATGAGTACGTCAGCTATTTCATTATTCTCCAATCCAGTATCTCCCCAAATCCATAGAAGTGTAACAGTGTTGTTCTTGCCTAGTTAATTTAATTTAGAGCATTAAAGGCTGCTTCACTGTCTGAAATGACGATAACCTCTTGTCTACAAAAAAGTGAATCTGCTTGATAAGAGCTAGAAAATTTGCTAAGACTTTCAGAATATTCGGTTCTAGTTCCATCTGTTCCATTTATGGCACATCTCTTGAATCTTGAGATGGTGTCTTCTTCTATTCAGTTAATTTTTGCGAAACTTGCATCTGGAGATTTCCTCTCTGGTTATTCTGTATATTTCCCTTTTCGCTATACTCGCCACTACTAACTGGAGGTATGTAAGGCGTTATCTCCATAGCTGGCGTTGAGCATGTTTTCATGGTACCTGTTATCCATTCACAGTCTTAATTCTTAATGTTCTCGATAGATTTGCCTTTGCACTAGCTAGCTTAGTTGAGTTGCTCTTGACTACTACTCCGCAAATGATGTAGGGTCGCAATATTGACGTGTACATCCACTTCAGGTTATTTGGATTACATCTCGAGCTATTTTCGATTTTATCGACACCGATTTCGAAATTGCACCCGACTTACATACAAACGGAAAGATGGAGAAAAATATGGAATAGACTAAACACCATCAAATTTAAAGATTACAATGACAAATCTTTGGTAGCATGTGATTCAATTTTGGCAACCGGAACTTTCAGCTCCCGCCTTCCCGGACTATCATCATAATCATCTCGGTGGTCCTTCGGGGTAGCAGATATAGCAGATATGATGACGCGCGCAAGTCGCAACAGCCACACATCCAGAGCACACACCTCTTTCCATCTCTTTCTACTCTAAACTTTGCTGGCCGAGTCCGTCGACCTGATATTACTACAACACAGTAGACGACTAGTAGATAGATTGCCAGCACACGCACATTTGTATTTGTTGCTTATTTCGATCGTAAAAAAAAACACGAAACGAAACGGTAGGACCTTTTTTCATGTCCGCATATCATATCCGACAATTTGTTGTGTTGCATACACAAGCAGGTGCCGTTGCATGCCCATATGCTGCTTCGTCTTCCGGTGATTCTTCTTCCTATCAACAACCCACTATTCCATCTACATAATGAATGAATGGCCGGTTTAGCTAGCCCGCGCAAATCCTGTAGAGGTACGGCATCGCGTTTCTGTTTACGAATGTCCAGAACAAAACAATACACATAGGTATATGATAGAGAAAAAATAGGAGTGGAATCATTGTTTATATGTCGCCATTCGGTAAGTTGATCTGTCATTTTGTTGTTGTCTGATTTGCTTCCCTTCAAATCCTCTCCAAAATTTAAAATCTACGGAATATATTTTTTAAATTTTAGTTTGACATATTATAGTCATTTGTCATTTTAAATGACCATCTTAATTTCAAACATTCTCATCACCTCTTTAGATACATATCCATCTTGTACTTTTTTCTAAAAAGGCGTTTGATAATCCCTTAATAAATTTTGATCAATATTTCGATAGGGTGTGACCTACATTAAAATTTTGACAAAGGCCTTATTCCGTTATTTGAGCTTAACAATTTCGACCTACATACTTCACAAATTCTAACATCCTCTGAAATTTCTTGAGTGGGGTAGGTACTTCCCTATCATAAATTACATACTATATTTGAATTCAAACTATACGTCTATTTGGATTTATTACCTTCATAAATTGGAGCATGGATCTGCTTCTTCATTTTGTGGAATAAATTGATTGACTAGTAAACTGTCGTGTGAAGATACGTTTATTTCGTTTATAAATAATGCTATGTTAGCGTTGAAAGAAATACCATTTCAGTTTTTGGTTCAAAATAAAGTTATTTATATTTATCTTGAATCAAATCAAAATTTAAGTAGCTTCTATTCTTTATATTTGTTTATTTAGAACACTATCTTCAGTAATATAAATATTCTCACTGACTATAATTTTACTCAAGACTGTTTCTTATACAGGGTTATCCAAGTTGAGATTTACTCATCAATAACCATATTATTATTAAAAGTTCTATTAAGCCAACTAGCAGATTTTATTATTCTCAAAAAAATGGCTATTAAAACCCTTAGATAGCCTACATTATCAGATATAAAAAAATATAAAGATTTATAAATGAATGCCATGAATTAGACTTTAAAACTTTCAAATTCTCAAAACTTCATTTAGTTTGCATAATTCTCAATATAACAAATTTTACATTTTTAAATGTAAGACCATTCAGAAAGTCCATTTCTAAAAAAATAAGCTCATTAGATAACAGATTAACATCTATCTATAAAATTGTAAAGTTCCATTATTTTCATTAATTTACATTGCCTTTATGTAGGCATATGCCCAGGTCTTCATAAAATGCAATTAAAATAACGAAGTATTTGATAACTGGATCAAAATCATCAATATATTTGAGAACATAATTGGATTTTACTCACATCAAAATGCAGTCAACGTCGGGATACTTTACAAATGAGGATTGAAATCGTATGAATGAATAAGAAATATTATTAATAGCTTTTAAATCTTGCAGCAATTTGCTTAAATTTTTGAAAATTTTCGAAAACCTCGGTTTTGAAACTGTAAAATTGATCATACTGACTATTTCATTTCTTTTTGAATCACCAAAAAGCTGTTTTAGAGATTTTGGCACAAAAAACGAATCAGCTTGATGCTATTTAAGAATGTTCGATTAAAGGTAATACTATGTGGCTATCATTTTTCATTCTTCAGATAATGTAGTTAAAAAATTATTGCATACACAATACATAATACGTACTGTAACTTGGATAGTTTATCGTGTACTTACTGTTATTATTTCTCTTAGTATGTATTTGTTCTGTTTCCTTATTTGCTGTAGTATATGTCATTGATTAGGTCTGGAGTTGGTAGATTTATTTTCTCGAATCTTCCAGAAATTATATGTGAGGTCAAGAAGACTGGAAACATCTGAAATACACTTTGTCACAGTATTGTCAGTAAGACAAGCTTCTAGAACATTATTATATGCATCTAGAATTATCATAGAGCATTCGGGATACGGTCAGTTTATTGTATCAGTCAATTGAAGACATAAGACGATAGTAGATTACAGAAGGTCGTGTACAAGGTGTTGGAAATAAACCTTTTGGAAGCAATCAGCGAACTTTTGAATATTACCCCAAAACATTTAGCACAGGATTAAACGTTACAGTACATTCGAAAAATGATACTCATACATTTTTTAATAACCCTCTTATTAAACAATTTCAGAAGATCGCATATAAAGATGTACCTAAGTGGCAGATGGATAGACAGTTACATGTCTGATCTTATAAGTGTTCAGTTTTTTCATCGGATGCATGGAATACACTTATTTAGAACATTGCCGACTTAACATACAAATTGTACATATTTATAAAATCTAAAGTTATCCTTATTCTGATAATTTGTTTATTTTTCCCAAAGTTTATTGTTCACCTAAGCAAATTAATTAATAATGTATTCCGAAGACTCAGTTTTATTTACGACTACATAATGTTTATAGAATTATGCATAAGTTTATTTGTATGCGTCTCATACTCAAATTGATGGTACCTACCATTGTTACTCACCTAGTTAGAATAATTAGTCGGGAATATTTTCGATTTTTCTTTATTTTAAGAGAAAAGTGAAAGGCAAGCTATATGTTCACCTTTAACTGATTAATTCGAATTGAGGCACGTACTTTCTAGTAAAAGTCATAACCGAGGGCTCCAGACACTTAGATATATTGCTGGAAAGCACAATAAATACCGTTA
The DNA here is from genome assembly GCA_958507055.1 of Crioceris asparagi. Classification (NCBI taxonomy): domain Eukaryota; kingdom Metazoa; phylum Arthropoda; class Insecta; order Coleoptera; family Chrysomelidae; genus Crioceris; species Crioceris asparagi. The sequence goes on from OY293826.1 coordinate 7,303,564, forward strand.
TAAATAAAGGTGTCCACCTCATAAGATTAATAGAAAAGAAACAGTTAGAAACATGGAGCAACTACTTAGAGACAAAATTTTATTTTCCTGGAAACAGGTTAAACGATTTATATCATCACAATTTTGCTCAACATTTCCTTTTCTCTATTTTTAACGATATAGGAAAGTGGGAGAAGAAATTACGGAAGAACACAGCTTTGATTCATGATTCTTTTTTCATTTCATAGAGGACGATTGAGAATTGGGTCCCAGTGAAACAAAAATCGAGATTCAACATGTCCTTCCCCTCAAAGATTTCTCCCAACGGGGATGGAGGGGGCATTTTTTCGAATATTGAAAATTTGAGAGACCGAATCCAGTAACGTTTATATTGAACATTTTTCAAAAAAATCATAAGTTTCCGAGTTACAGCAGTGGGAAAGTCTGAAATGTGTGTATTTCCGCGATTTTTCAAAGACTATCAATAAAAATCAGCAACGTATTATAATCTTCTTTGGTGAACATTGAATGATTCTGATGACTAATTTTACACTCAAAAGTGTGAAATAAATATTTTTTACAACAAAACTAGACCGATTTTATTAGTTATTAGTCACAATGTAAAGCAAATGTTTTCTGAAGAACAAATGAGTATCTACATACCCTTAAATGCAAATAAACACTACTATTTTGACAAGTATTATATTTGTCCAGATTTAAATCATTGTAATTATGTTATAGTCATGGTGTAATCATGTAATCCTGGGACACCTTTTATGATAGTGGTAAACCCCTTGGAACAATAATTTGACTATGCTACTATTAGGATTTATCTCTTCAATTTCAAGGGATCATATGACATCTCTCCACTCTTCTAAAGTATTATTAATCCTCCAAATTACAGGTTTAATACAACAACAAAAACCTTGCTACATTGTTCACTATTTCTGGTGATGAAGTGGATGACATATTAAATGGGAGCAATGCCAGAATAACTGTGTCGAATTGTTCTAAAAATATAACTCTAGCTTTATTCACAGTTTATTTGAGTAAAGAAATAACTTCCTGCTTATACTTTCGTATGGTAACTCTGTATAATATTAGTTGTATTATAATTATTATTCTTTGGAATAAGGAAGAGATATTTATTTATATCAAAATGCCGGTAAAGCCCTACCTTCTATAATTATCGTGGAAGCTGTGCAAATATCAATTGCAACATTTAATCGAATATCTAAAGCTATTTAAGTCCTGTTAAGAGATTTCCAAGAGGGAGTTATTCAGTAAAAATGTTTGATAGAAAAGCGTTGCAATAACTACCAAGAGAATATTGAAGAGCTTAAGGGAAATATGATGTCGTCAAAGAATATCAAAGAATTAAAAAAAAACTCCGACTGCCTTGGTGATTTGAAAAATCACTCTGATGAGGTTTCCTTTCAATAAATCTTTCGATTTTTGTCTTAAGAAACTATATATATCTAATAAGCCTCTAGAAATAGAATGTTTCCTATCCGTTTCACTTTCACTTAAGTTTCAATGAGTCATCAGTCCATATTTTGAAGTTATCTGCTAAAAGTGGCATTGCATTATTGGCATCAATTCCTCTGCTGATACTTGTTGTAATCGTCACTAAAATGTATGTTTGTATATTACACAAGCTTGGACAAAGGGGGAGCGCCTGGCTGCGGGCTAGTACTGGCCGACTTCGATTATCGAAGTCAAGCAGTGCAGTGCATGGTGAACGGTTTGGATGAGTGACCGTAAAAAAGGGCTCGTTTTCGAATCCCTTGCATTCTCTTACTCTCGATAGGTTATCGAAGGCCAATATGGCTCCCATAAGAAAAAAAAGTTCGTGATAGTTACACATAGAGGAAACGTCAGTTTACAAAACTTTTAACACCATTGGAAAGAGTGAAAAAAAGTGGCAAAGTAAACGTGCTATTTATTTAGAAATTCATTAAGAAATAAAGCAGGGAAAAAATAAAATGATTTCCCGAAAATTGTGATTTTTCCGGATATCTCCGAAACTACTCGAAATTTTCAAACTTTCTAAATGGCGTATTGTTGACCACATAAATGCGCAATTGAACCAACTTCATATTCCCTATAATTTCCGAGATCCCAATGGTGAGAGTCGAATTTAAAACAGCATGTATATATACATAATTTTTGGTGATTGTACCTTTGCATCAGTACTAGAATGACATGTCTATCTGAAATGTCTAAATATTTAGTTCGGTTCAAATATTCCCCTGAAAAGAAACGTACCTTCATTCTGTTATTGTGACGAAATCCTCATCGGAGAGTTCCTGATGATGAATGTGAATGATAAACATCTTAACGTGGATAATCTACTGTCTATATCTGTCTTTCTTAATCACTGAGCCTGACCATCGTTCTAAAACTGGTTTACTTGGTTTCATTCATTCCTCCAACCATGATTTTCTCCCATCCAGAGATGAGTAGCATATCGTTTATATATTACCTAACTCTCGTTATACATCACTCTAATTATATTTCTCCATATGATATTAGTGTACCATAAAGTATGATGAATAAAAAAAACTGGATATGTACTTAATGTTGTGAAGATATCACCGCGTAAAATGTGTCTATCTTTAATCGCCTTCGCCATATATGGAGGTCTAGGTTATCGAATAACTATACTATGTATGTATCCACTAGCAATGAGTAGGTTACTTACGTAAGCTTCAAATCCAATAAGGAATATAAGGATTTTATGTAGCAAGTGGCATATGTACTAATTTGGCTTCCTTTGACTATTTGACACGAACAATAATATTATATGATTATGTTATGTGGAGAAAATCTGCAATGAAGGCAGGACGTATATAAGATAGAAGATGGTATAAATTTGTAGAAACTCCTAACTTCTGTCTCAACTAAACGTTATATTAAAAAAGTACCCTAAGAAAGTTTTATGTAGCAGGTACATATTTTTATTCTCTATGTGAAGTTGGTTGATTCTTAACCGTTCCACTTGAGAAATGACTTCATCGCTGGTTTTTGAGAAGGATTACCCCGTATACTCTTACAATTGATGTTGTGTTCAGTGGGTGTCTGATTGGAGGTTCTTGAAGCTAGAAAGATATATCATAGCAGGCCTATTCAAATTTCTAGATAAATATTAATTACTTCTCCAATTATATTAGATATTTTATTTAATACTAGCAAATGCATACCAATTCGGATCAGGAAATCACCGATATCCCCTAAAAATTAGCCTTTCTAAGTTATTCTAGGTTCCAGAAATTGTGCTGGGCATCGATGTGTTAGTGAGTGAGGATTTTTTTATATATAGATTTTAAAAATCACTCAGCCAAAAAAAAATGTTGAAAAATTGGCTATGTAAAAATGAGAAGATATATAAACTGATGACGCCATAATTCTGAAATTAGCGTAACTATTAAAATCAAAATCCGCCCATTGAAGAAAATGAAAATGCTACAAAAATAGGTATTTTTTGATCGACAAACCCAAACGGAGGAGGTATACAATTCGATTGTCTGTTTTTTTGATTTGTGCGCGCGCTGTATATAGTAAATTTACTCCGATTTTGATGATTTTTGAATCTTTTGAAAGAGGAGTCTCAAGAAATGGTCCTATATTCTTAAAAATTCAAATCCGAGATCTCATTTCCTCCAAAATAAGCGATAGAGGGGGCAATTTTTCACGAAAATCAAAAATCTGTGACAACAGAATTAAAGATAATTCAATATCCGGAAACGTTTAAATTAAACATGTTTTGTGGAGGAGGCAATTTTTTTTTAAAATTGAAAATCTGAAACAATCAACCGGACCAGACCAGATTATTTTTATCAACATTTATATTGAACATTTTTTTCCATAGAGTTACGGTTTTCCAGTTACAGCGGTGGTAAAGTCTAAAATATGCGTATATCCGCGACGATGTTTTTAGATTTCAGATTAATAACAAGTACAAGCAAAGAATATACATGAGTAATGGTATAAGTGAACGTTCAACGATTTTCGTGACTAATGTTACACTCAAAAGTGTGAAGTAAATATTTTTTACAAGAAATTGGAACCGACGTTATTAGTTGGTCCACTGAAAAATACAAAATAATATTAATTCTATTTTATACCAACACCAATAAAATTTATATTATTTTGTATTTTGCAATGCACCAACTAATAACGAGGGTCAAATTTTTTTGTGAAAATTATTTTTATATACATAGTACCTATAGTTTTGCCAGAAATTAGCTATTTCAAACTTTTGCTCAAACCCGTATAGGTGGTAAAAGCAATCTAAATTGTAGATGAATGTATTGGTTATATCTTTGTAAATATTTGAAGTACCTATACATGGTATGATAAAATATTCTTGGTTAAGAACTGCTGGAAAGAGGTTGTTTTCTGCAAACTTGCTATTCCATAGTTTTCTCACGTCTTACGTTAGGTTAATATAATATTTTTGGTAATATTAATAATGAATCATTGCGATCATTGCCTATTATGTTTTGCGCATCAAAATTCGCTAGATAATGTGATCAATAAAATGAGTATTTTTAGACTAATGAAACTGAATAAGAAAATATAAAATTACTGTGGGAGAAACAAAGACAAGAATAATTAATCTCTTTACATTTTCCTATCTAATGAGCTGAAAATTTGGCAATTAACAGCCCATTCAAAAGGGCTCCTCTATAGATCTTTTTTTTTAAACTAACCTAAATTTGGAATATATCGGGAATGTTGCTATTTATATCTTGACTCTCAAGTATTATTATTGACCCTCGACGTAAAAAGAGGGGTATTTTAAGTTTACCATGTCTATGACATCGTAGGTAAGTAACGGATGAAGCAATTTTAATTTAGTTTTTGTTTGAAAGATAACATGAGTAAGATTTTCTAGCTATTTGTAACTTTTAAAATTGAGAACACTATTTTAAATTTGAATTACTCTGATATAATGGAGGAAGAATTTTCAGTATTTTATTCCTGAAATTAAAAGGCTTCATGAGAGGAAAGATTTAAGATAAAAAATATTTTGCCATTTGAGTGACTTCACATAATAAGACACGATTGATCTTTTTTCCTCTGAATGGAAACTGCAAAGAGATCATATTAGTCTAGGCAAAATCAAACACGTATTTCTTCCTAAAAACACTCTCCATAGAAAGTGAAGTGATAATGGGGTATTTTTTTCTCAAAACATTCTATGCCAAAAGAAGAATATATTGTTCTCAGTAGCTTTTAAATTTCTTAAAATGTCAAAGGGTTTCCGAGTTACAGCCTAATCTTTGCATTATTTGAGAACTGTATAGCCATATTGGCATCAAAATAATTTTTTGTTTGATTCCCAGCACTCAACATTTTGAAATAAGTACCTAACAACAAAAAAATATTAGGCATACCTTCTGATTTTCCTCTTAAAATCAATCCCCCATTTGTTATTCCTTGATCCAGATGTCCTGACGTTTGGCAGTCAATGCACATCGAATCTGTAAAAGGTGATAAGTGCCAAGAACTTTCTATCTCTTATAAAGCCATATGATCCTTATGAATTTTATATTATTCAACACTTTTCAGTACATCATAAACCCCAAGAGATCTTTGTTGGGAAGAATATTAGTAAAATTAGTAGGTATAGAACATTTATGTAAACATGCTATTGGGAATAGATATTTTCATTTTGAAAACCATCCGATCCTAGAAATAAATATTATGTAGTATCTCATAAAATATCAAGCATCATGCGTAATAAATCATTATGGTTATGAAATTTCCACCAACCAGGAATAATAACTATAAAACTGGACAATATAAATACTCATTATATGTATGTGGGATTTTATGAGAGCGAGCTACAAAAATAGCTTTCTACAATTTTATGACCAACCAACCAAAGTCAATAACAAATAATAACTTGCTGGTAATAAATTGATGATAGTTGTCATTTAAAAAAAAAAGATTTTAATGAGAAAAAATTCAAAATTTCGTCCGACACAAGTCAAATATTCTTATACAACGTCTTAACATGTTGTTCTTTGGTCTATACAAAAAAAATTGGTAAAAGCCTTTACGTATGACTTCCCTCGACAACCCACCTCCTTTTGAGAATGTATCTTTATCGACCTGAATAACTACATCTCTTTGCTCATGGAAACAACCTCGTCGATTCTACCGTTCTTATATTGACACTTAATATTTTGTACACCCTTTATATATGATCAACGAAAACCCTTACATTGCGTCGCCGGTAGTCCTTCAATATGCATACCAAAATTCGTTGTCCTAGGTCAAGCCGTTATTGAGTTACAAAGCCAACAGACTACAGACAGACTACAGACAGTCAGGCAGACAGACCGACGGACTTGAGATACCATGATTTTCGTGATCTAGAAACCCCAAAACGTAAATATCAGCAAAAATCTCGAGGTCCATTTCTTACGTGAATACAATACTTCCCTTATTGAGGAAAGTAAAAAATAAAAAAAAATCCCGATGGCCTGTAGTCAGCGGAAAGGTAAATTTTTCAAAATTCATTGAATTGAAATCTTAACAACCTTTTCATTATTATACCTACAAGGTATTACATAAAATTGTCATAGCCTTGCGATTAGAGGTTTTTGTTTTGGCTGTTGAATATAAAGCAGACAGGGTTCGAGTCCACTTCAAGGCAGAATTTTTTTTTTCGCCTATTTCTTTTCAATAAATATACTATATATTTTTTTAATCAGGGTCTATATTAAGATCTCCAGAAAATGTACAATTACATCAAATTTATATTGAGGGTTCATGTTTTATCAATATTTGTTATTTTTCTCTATTAATTTTTATTTTTTTACCTGTGTATTTTATGAAAAAATGCTTCGAACAAAAGTTGCAGGTACTGATTATATCTATAACCTAAAATTATTTTCAATAATATTTACACTACGGCTCTTTTTTGATAATTTTTTTAAACGTTTGAATGGGCGCCATTTTGAAACTACTTACCCGATATTGCCCAATAACGAACTCGACCGAGATATTTGAGAGATTGATTTTTGTAGCAAATTTGAACTTTATACCTTCAAAACTGCGACCTCTATCGTGTTAACAAATTTCGTAATATCCCATATATATATATATATATATATATAAACTTTTGAACCAAATGTTTTTTTGGACTAACTTATAGATATATAACAACATGCCGTTGAAATTTTTTCGAAATTCAAAAGTGTGAACGATCGCAATAGGTATATTTCTATAAGAAATTTACCTAAAATACATGAAATTGGACCGACTTTAATATTTGGAGCAGTGAAAAATACAAAATAATATTAATTCTATTGGTGATGGTAATTTTAAAATTGTGCAGTTGTAGTTAAATAGAAGACTTTTGGCAATAATTTCAAAAGCACCAGGACTAATAAAATTAATATATTTTCAAAGAACCAATTGATACAGTCGATCCAATCTTTTGTAAAATTTCATAAAAATCGTTGAACGTTCACGAAAAAAGATAATACTTTACTCATACTTATTCAGAGTTTCAGACTTCAAAACATTGCGGAAATACACATACCTTATTCATAGTTTACCGTTGCTGGAACTCGGAAATCGTAATTTTTTTAATCCAATTTAAATGTTGCTACATATAATTTCTTTTTCAATTTGGACGTCTGATATTTTCAATTTTCTTAAAAAATTGCCCCCTCCATATAGCGGACAAACATATTTCAGACTTTACCACTGTTGTAACTCTGAAACCATTGATTTTTTTATAAAAAAGTTAATTTCTGGATATGGTCTCTTCTTTAATTTGGTCGTTAAAAATTTTAAATTTTCTAATAAATGCCCCCTCTACCCCCTTTGGGGAAGTTTTTTAGTGGAAGGACATGTTGAATGTCGATTTGTTTTTCATTGGAACCAGCTCTCAATAGTGCTCTTGCAAATGAAGAAAGACTCAAGAAAATCGGACAAGTTTAATATTTAGAAGGCAAATTTCATCTGTTTGGGAAGTCCATCAATAAAATCTTGGTGGTGCTATAAAAGGCACTTATAGAGGCAAGATCACTACTTTTAAGGAGGAAACTATTGTAATAGGCATGCTTAAAAAAGGTACCAATATTCAGATATAATGGTTTTTAGAAATAGTTTTCGTCGTTACTATCTTGGGAATCAGAAATGAAGTAGACTCTAAACTGATTTAATTTGATACATAATTATGTAACAAGGTACTGATTATATTTTCATCAAATTCTGCAGAGCAGTTACCAAAATCAGTCGTACATGATAATTTCTGTTCAAAGGGTCACGATGACTTAACGGATTAAGACGCTGGAAATGCATTTGTAGCTTGCGAAAGCACATCGAGGGCGCGGGTTCGACTTCCGTCATGGTTGTTGTTGTACTGGACTCGTGCTTAGGAATCTATTATACATCGTTCGGGACTATGTATTCCAGTTATAAAAACAAAATAAAACTAAAAGATAGTTATCGCGTGAGTTTTATTCCAATAAACTTCTTTAAAATTTTATTCAAATACCCTCTTCTCAATCTACAGATTTAATATTGAAATCAATTGTGCCGAAATCGAAAAATATTTCTTTATGCATTAATTGAATTACAGCTAATATACTTTTTGGCGATATTTATTTTTCACTCATATTGTAAACCACACTCCCAGAAATATACGTTTGAAATCTGAGAGTAACTCATCGCGCCGCTTTTTCCAACTATTGATATTATGATATTCAATTTCTTCAGTAACTCTCAAGAAATTTGTACCATAAACTTTCAACCTCAGAGATGTATGATAACAGCGCTGACGTTAAAGCTTTTGAAATAACGCTAGACGGCAAAGAATATTTAAGAGCCGGAGCAAAAGTTTTTGACTATTTTCGAATTTTTGAAATAGAGATAGCAGCTTTCAAAATATCACTATCTACAAGCGAATGAATATAATGAAGCACCCCCATTATCTTGTGAAACCTAAATACGGTGATTACATTGTTAACTTTGTTTCAGTATAAGATCACAAACATGCAGAGGTGTCCATATATACACGAGATGAAGGAGCGTCTTCTTGGAGAGCAGATACCCATGGAAATAATTCCAACAAAGACAATACCAACACCACCGCCTTTCATGATGGACCAACAACAATTACTGCCACAACAGCCAGTGGCTACTGTAGTCAAGGTGAGATAAAGTCCTTTTGTCTATTAATGATATGTATATAAACGTATACAATGTGAAACAACTAAATGAAATCAATTCATTGTTTCAATCAATGTGCATAATTTAAGAAATCGCGAGACGATAATCGTTACAATGACCAGTACGATCACCTGATCTCAAACTAATGGAATTCTATTCTATATGAGATAAATTCAATTGATTAAAATGAAGATTTAATTTAGCACAGTCAAACGTATATTTCGTCCATTTTACTGCAACAACGGTTTCTCCAGATTGTAGAATGTAGAATGTCAATAATCCGCTAATAAAGGGGAAATGGTCAATTTTTGCAGACTTCTCATAATATAATTAAGACCGTTAACTTTAAAATGTTGAAAAAAATACAAGATGGACCTTATGTATCGAGATTGGTGGATAGGGATGTGATGATCTTTAGAATGGCCAGTACGATCGCCTGATCTCACACTTATAGATATAAAATAAATTCAGTTGCTTAAATAATGAGCTTTCTTCCAGCACTGCGATACGTATATGTTCGATATTGAGTTTATTTTGCTGCATCAACTGTTTCTCCAGATTATCCAATAAAGGGCAAATGGTCAATTTTCGTATACTTTTCATAATATATTCAAAATCGTTAACTTTAAAATGTTGAAACAAACATATTTGAATTACATGATTCTACTAATTTGATATGTCTCATTAAAATATTAATCTAGGCTATCAAAATTAATTAATTCACCTACGCTATTCTTGCATGATGAGGTAACCTAACTTTGTATAAGTACCGAATTTCAACTTATCTTGTTTGTGCCCACAAAATTCCATTCCTTCAACGTTTCAACAATTTCCTGAAAAAAATAATTTTTTTCTTCCGTATTTGGAAGCGTGTAAATTTTCAGGGAAAAGTAAGTCTAAGAGTTTGTGTTCACATAAAAGAGCCCCTTTATTTTTCGGCAAGGATTTACCACCTAAAAACTTTTGCACTTATTTGGAAACACCCTTTATATTTTGACCATAGAGAAAATATGGCAAATGACAGATGGGCAAAACAGTGACAACACATGCTAATCTTGTAAGGGGTCCTTTTTTGCCGAATGAACATAAGATAATGATTACTCACTTAAACTATTTCAAAAAGATTTCGCAAAAATTCTACTCAATTAAAAGTTTGAAGATCGGAAATTACAAAAAAACATTGATAGAATCAGAGAAGGTATGTCATGATTAGAGCGCACTCCGCCTCACATATTCTTCAGTGTTTTGAAATAAAAATAATACAAATATTAAAAACTTATAAAAATTTCAAACAAATGGAATAGAATAGAAAACATAGAACATTTTTTCACATAATGAAAACAGTGGATTTAATAACACTAAGGGCCTATTTCATAATCAAATTTAATCTCTTATTAATGTTAATCCTAGATTAAAAATTTCATAAATTTTTTGGTTGGACATATAATTAATTCAAACTAACTTTAGAAAAACGAAAGAGAAGGTAACTAACGTTGTAAAAGTTATTGAAAAATGCACTATTTTTATTCCATCAACGAGATATGACATAAACAAATTGGAGAATTAACTAATCTCCCATCAAGGATTCATTATGAAATCGGCCCTTAGAGGTTATTTTCTAGAGGGATATAGCTTGATATACAGCTATATAGAAGCTGAGTTTTGATAATGAGGATGGAAAATTCGTACCTAAATTTATGAATTAATTGACCTTGTTGGATGAATGTAAATATAAATACACGAATTAGAATATGTAATGAACTATGAATAAACATGTGTATACACTCAAAATAATTCATGACTGTTCAAAATTGATGCAGTTCGATTGCAATACATTAATCTTGTCAGTGATATCTTAACTTATTGATTTACAACTCATCAAAAATAAATACAACCAAAAAGATTTCGACTCTATGTCATTTAAATAAAAAATGTACTTTTTACAAACAACACTGAAGGACTAATCATAAGGAATTTGAATTTGGTGCCAAGACTCTTCTAACAACCTATATGTGATCTTCGTCTCTTGCATTAGTTCAAAATCGTTAAGAATGAATATAAGTATGTATTTGGTTTGGATCTCGTAATAATACCATATTATTTGTGATTATGGATTTGTAATTTTCAGTGTACTAGTTAAGTTATCCCTAGAGCCTAAATAAGCGAGTTCTGATTTAAGGGTTTGATTTTTTATGGATGAAAATGAAGAACTAAAAAACAAAAATCTTTCATCAGCTCGGAATGTTTGTATAATACAATATTTTTTTTATATCGCTTTGTATCGATGGGCGCAAGTATAAGTGGTCTTGATTGACCTTTTTGAATGAATGCATACAGACTGTTTCAAATTCGACTCTCACCATTGGGATCTCGGAAATTATAGGGAATACGAAGATGTTGAAAACCTAACCTAACCTAACCTATATTTGTATAATACAATATTTTTTTATGTTGCTTTGTATCGATGGACGGAAGTATAAGTGGTCTTGATTGACCTTTTTGGATGAATGCATACAGGCTGTTTCAAATTCGACTCTCACCATTGGGATCTCGGAAATTATAGGGAATACGAACATGGTTAAATTGGGGCAAAGTTGCGCATTTATGTGCTCAACAATACACCGTTTAGAAAATTCTAAAATTTCGAGTATTTCGGGAGATGTCCGGAAAAATACCGAATTTTGTTAATAGTTTTTTAACCTGATGTTTCGTGTATGTGTAACTATCATGAACATTTTTTTCTTATTGGCATTCCACAAATTTGGATAGCCATTTTTATTATGTACCGTTTTGACGGTGTATCATCATAAGTTGGCCTTGTTGTCCTAAAAATCCGAGAAATCAAATAAATTACTTTTATAAAGTAGTTGGCTTTGATTATTCCAATCGGTGAAACGTAAATGACATTCTGTATTATTGTCAATTGCTGAGTCGTTGAAAATGGAGTTCTCCAATGAAGAAAAACGAGATATGATAAAACTTTATTACAAGAATGATAGAAACAGTATGAATACATTGAAAGTATATCAACTTAACATGTAGTTATCCCGAGAGACGACAACCCCACCGATCTTTATTCAACTTATTGGATAGAAATTTAGCTGAGCATGGTTCCTTTGAAAAAAAAACAGACAAAAATCTGGAGACAGGATTGATGAAAAAACTAAAGAAATCATTATTAATGAGGTACAATTAATCTTAAGTTTTTCAAACGAGCCAAAAACATCGCGAATTCTGTCCATTAATTTGGACAAATTGGGTTGTGATTGTCGTCCCTCAGGATACATCTTCCACACTTCCAATGTATATACTCACACTGTTTCTATTATTATTGTAATAAAGTTTTATCATATCTCGTTTTTTTTTCATTGGAGAACTCCATTTTCAACGACTCAGCAATTGACAATAATACAGAATGTCATTTACGTGTCACCGATTGGAAAAATCAAAGCCAACTACTTTATAAAAGTAATTTATTTAATTTCTCGGATTTTTAGGACAACAAAGTCAACTTATGATACATCGTGAAAACGGTAATAAAAAGGGCTATTGAAATTTGTGGAATGCCAATATGGCTCCCATAAGAAAAAAAAAGTTCATGATAGTTTCACATAGACGAAATGTCAAGTTACAAAATTATTGACACTATTGGAAAGAGTGAAAAAAGTGGCATGTAAAAGTGCTATTTATTTATAAATTCATTAAGAAATAAAGCCAGGAAAAAATAAAATGATTTTCCGAAAATTCGGTTTTCTCAGGATATCTCCGGAACTATCCGAAATTTTCAAATCTTTTAGACGGCGTATTGTAGAGCACATAAATGCGCAACTTTGCCCCAATTTAACAATCTTCGTATTCCCTAAAGTTTCCGAGATCCCTTTGATAAGAGTCGAATTTGAAACAGCCCGTATACAAAAATACATGTATAGACTCTAAATAATTCACGACTGTTTAAAATTGATGCAGTCCGATTGCAATGGCATTAATCATTTCAGTGATATCCCTATTGATTTACAACTTATCTAAAATAAATACAGCCAAAAAGATTTCCAACTCTGCTCTCTATGTCACTCGAAATCAACGACACTCATCGATATCATAATCCGGCATTAACGCACGATCCCTTACTTGGTTTTTGTCTTTCAACTCTTTCCCCTGCTAATAATAAGGGGGCTCTTTGTTGCACGTTAAATTGCACACACACTCACACACACCATTGTTTTAAATATTCCCAATCGAGGCAGCTCTCAGCTGGAAGGGCACCTGAAAGTGGAGAGCGCAATACGTACCCACTCACTTCTTTATAATGCAAAAACGATGATCCATTCCACACTTTTAGTGTTATCGGCTTGGAGCTGCCTGACAAAGTTATTTTAAGCGATCGGTAATCGGTGGTAATTCATCGATAGATTATCATATAAATATTTTTTTACAAAAAAATTGGTCCGACGTTATCAGTTGGTGCACTGAAAAATACGACATAATATTAATTCTATTGGTGCTGATACTTTTGAAGTTGTGCAGTTGCAGTTAGATTGATAACTTTTGGCACCAACTTCACAAGTACCAGCAACAACAGAAGTAATATTATTTTGTATTTTCAGTGCACCAACTGAAAATGTCGGACCAATTTTTTGTAAAAAAAAATATTTATTTTACAATTTTGAGTGTTACATTTGTAATGAAAATCGTTGAACGTTCAACATTATCCTTGTATACTTTGCTTGTATTTGTTATTATTCAGAAATCTAAAAACATCGTACATACACATATTTTAAACTTTAGCGCTCCTGTTACTAGAAAACCGTAACTGTAAGGAAAAAATGTTCAGCATAAATGTTGCTACCAATATTCTTGTCCTTCATATGGTACCCTCAGATTTTCAGATTTTTAAAGAAATCGCCCCCTTCACAGCGAAAATACACATATGTGAGATTTGAACATCAATGTAACTCTAAAACCGTAACTCTTCTAAAAAAATGTTCAATTTAAATGTTTGCGGATATTATCTTATCTTTAATTCTGCCATCTTGAATTTTCGATATTCGATAAAACTTGCCCTCTCCACCCCCTTCGGGGGCGGTTTTCGGAGGGAAGGAGACTTAGGATTTGAGTTTTTACGAATATAGGACCATTTCTCAAGTCTCCTCTCTCAAATGGATCAAAAATAATCATAATCAGAGAATAATAAAACGCGCGCACAAACCAAAAAAAGCAGACAGTCGAATTGTATCTCCGTTTGGGTTCGTCGGTGAAGAATGACCAGCACCAATAGAATTAATATTATTTTGAGTTTTTCAGTTCACAAACTAATAAAGTCGGTCCTATTTATTGACCAAACTCCAAAAAAAAAAAAAGAAGTCTACAATTTGACTTTATTTTTGTTTTCTATGTTTCTGTTTTGTGAGCGACACCAATTAATATTACACAATGTTTTGCAATTGAAGAGATACAGAGAATATTCCATTCCATTTCTATTATGTAGGTAATTACTTTTGAAGTATTTTTCTCGACAAATAGGCTCAACTAACTCCACATATTACTAGAAGTAATGTTTCAATAGCTTAAACTTATTAGAGTCTCTGATACTATCCACCTACTTGATATCTCCTAAGAAATATCCTGTGCAACGAAAAAGTTTAATTCTGGAAAGTTTTAATATGGCACTGGTTAATGTCAAACTTCTATGACAAATGGCGAAGATGGCTCCGAGGTATTATGTGAGATGATGCATTTTAAATGGAAAATTTGATTTCTCCTAAACTTTATGCTTGCTTCATTATTTATTTCACTCATTTTAACTGGCAGTAATAAATTTCTGTCTGTCCGTCCATCTGTTTGTTACAGCCTTCATTAGTAGAATACACTAAACGAAAAAATTAAAATATAGGTGAACCATTTTATTCATTGAATGTTTTATGTAATTTTCTAGCAGTAGTATACATATACAGGGTAGGGATTTTAAATGGAACGCTGCTTATAGTGGCTCTGGCAATAAGATTTTACAAAAATCCAAAAATACGTCCTCAAAGAATTTTTGGAGTTGGCTTTTTTCATAAGAAAATTGGGGCCCTAAAGACGGGACGCAGCCCTAAGCAACTTTCTTTTTTCAAATTAGAAAACACCACTTGTGGCACCTCTTTGGAAAGCTTATTGAAAAAGAAATTTGTCGATAATTTTTTTTACATCTGTCAAACTATGTGTCAGAAATTTACTAAAAAGTGATTTTCAACTATTTAATGAACAATTACATTAACAATAACATTAATACTGGAATGTCACGTTTTTAGCGTAGTTGTTGAAAATGTGCCCCATTGACCTGTTGGCACAGACCCAACCAATGGTAGAACTCTTATCTTACTCTTTCCAAAACTTTTGGCGTGATTAAACTTATCTCTTATCCAGGTTTCTAGATAATTTAAATAGAGACCTGTATTTAAATTTTCTTCAAACATTTTTAATACCAGAACTCCAAGGAATATTCCCTAATAATGGAAATCTAGACCAAAGGATATTTTTTCAGCAGGATGTAATTCCTCCTCATTTTGCAAGAAATGTAAGGGAATTCTCAAATGCTTCATTTTCAAATAGATGGATAGGACGGCGAGTCCTATACAAACAACAACCATTGCTCTGGCGGGACTCGAATCCACGCTCACGATGAGATCTCGCAGGCTATGAACGCATTTCCAGCGCCTCAACCCACTAAGCCATCATGGCCCCTATATTAATATAATTGTTCATTAAATAGGTAAAAATCAGTTCTTCGTAAATATATGATACCTAATTTAACAGATGTCAAAAAAAAAAAAATCTTATCGATAAATTTCTTTTCCAATAAGCTTTCCAAAGAGGTGCCACAAGTGGTGTCTTCTCATCTGAAAAAACAAAGTTGCTTAGGGCTGCGCCCCCTCTTTGGGGCCCCATTTTCTTACATGATAAAAAATCTTTGAGAACGTATTTTTGGATTTAAAAAAATCTTATTCCCAGGGCCGCTATAAGCAGCCTTCCATTTATAATCCCCAACCTGTACTTAATTAATTATTAATATTAGTTATAGTTTGAATACCCATCGAGTGGGGTTTCGTCACGATTCCTGACGTCATCTGCCATATTACGCATGTCGTAAATAATTTAAATTAGATTTTAATTCCTAACCCCAAAACACTGACACTGACATATTTGTAAAGGGGCTAAATTACTCTTAAAAAGAAATGTTTGACATTAAACGTCAAAGAGAACAAGAACAAACGTCAAATAACAATCAGCCGATCTGATCGAAGACATATGTTTATGACGTTAAAATTTTATTTCACCTAGTTTACAAAGGAAAAAAAAGAGATAGACAAGGTATGACGAAGCCCCATTCGATGGGTATTCAAACTATATTAAGAATTATGTTGCCAATCCTTATTGTCGTATTAGAATTTAGTTAATAGTCACATGTCACAGTGCGCCAAAACAAATGTCATGTTTAAAAATGATGGATTTTTGTGAAAGTTACAAAAATAAATTCACTGTACCTAATGGTAATAGAATCGTGAATAAGCAATATTGCTTAAATAAAAAATATACAATTTAAAAACACTCAAGCACTAATCATAAGGAATTTGAATTTGGTGACAAGAATCTCCTATAGCTGATCTTCGTTCAAAATCATTAAAAATGAATTTATGTATTTGGTTTCTTACAATAATCCCATATTATTTGCAATTGGATAAATATTGAATTGTACTTTTCAGCTTATCACCTAAATAAACGAGTTCTGATTCAAGGGGTTAATTTTTTTGTGGATGAAATTGAAAAAAAAGCCAAGAAAATAAAATCTTTCATTAGCTTAGGTATTCTAAGGATAATATACGAAAATTATTCTTATCTACGAAAAAACTTGGTGAAAAAAATACAAAATATTATCCATTCATTCTCAGGGTCCCATACATTTGATGAAAAACGGAACCATTATAAGATCACTCCGATGTTTGCCGGTATCTGTTCATCTGTCACAGCCTATTTTCTCTGAATCGACATAACAGAGAGAAAGAGAGAGCGCTCCTTATCAGTGATCCATATACTTTTTTTTCATAATCCTAAAATGATATGGCTTAGAAAATAGTAAGGAAAAATTTATTGTTCCCTTCCCTTATCTCCGAAACTGCTGTCTATAGATTAAAAAAAGAAAATATAGAATGAAAGCCTTCACTCATAGAAAACCTACACGAATATTGTAAGGACGGAACCC
Organism: Crioceris asparagi; assembly: GCA_958507055.1. Classification (NCBI taxonomy): domain Eukaryota; kingdom Metazoa; phylum Arthropoda; class Insecta; order Coleoptera; family Chrysomelidae; genus Crioceris; species Crioceris asparagi. The sequence continues at coordinate 7,320,980 of OY293826.1, forward strand.
TTTCCAAGCGAGCCTGACCCGCACTTGTCGCCTTTTATCGATGGACGCAAGAATAAGAAGACTTGCAGAAGACAAATCGATGTCAATTGTATAATTATAAAATCTTTAAATTCTATATGAATTATTCCTTTCGAGACCATTTGGAGCACATTTTTTGGATAAACTGAAAAATCCTATTCTGCGATAACTGCTAAAACGGAAAATAACTTTTCAACGTCATATTTTCTACAAAATATGTTACCCTTTCAACAATCTGTTGACATATTCTGTGTAACCTACTCCATATCGGTGAAAAAGTGAAAGATTGCCCATTCAAAATACATTTATTTCCAGTTAAATCCAGATGGATATAGTTCACATACATCACCGACCCATAACCGAGCCGATCGAACACCATTGATGCCTAAAGAGCCCGAGGACGATTTCCATTATGTACACCAGAAGGTTTATCCGAAAAATGCCAAGTAAGTTACTTACTTTTTATTCCCTTCACCTTGATTTAATAATGCAATTCAGCACGAGTGAAAAATATGATAGAGAAAAATCCATTATCTATCTTTAGGACATTTTTTACACAGTCTGTTCAAAATGAGGATTGGATAGCATTACTATATCGAGAACGGGAACAGATTCGCAACCAGTTAAATGGGGCAAAAGTTGAATTATTTATATTGTGTTTACGAAAATTTAATAGCTGTTTTCCTTCTCGAGATTTTGGAGGAAAACTGATTTTTGCAAAAAGAAATTAGCAGAAGAGTTAGCAAGAAAAAGGAAACTTTTTCACAGCTAATTTCTAAGCTCTACAAAATGCTGTTTACGGTATTATCGAAACAGGTTTCGTTAATTAGAAACCATCATCAACATTGTCTTTTTTATATGGACCGGAAAAAAGACGCACCCTGTATAAGCCAATTATAAGTTTTTTCATTGAAAACTCCCTTTTTGAGTTTGAATGATTTGATGTCAATAAATAATGTGCTGAATATTTTCTTATTGTTTTAATTTGCGAGGTTCTCATTATAAATGAAGATTTTCCTTTTAACAATGTTCTGGATTTCACAGTCAGACGATGTTACCCGTACTTAGAAAATAATGTTCGTTTGTTAAAAAAAATATTCAATTAAAAAAACTTTTGTTAAATATTTATTATCTTCAAAGGCATAACCAAGAATAGAAAATACATGCGTCAAATGCACCTGGTTGGAAATCTAGATCACAGTTAGCCCTTGATATATTCGGAATGAAATTCTCAATTGATTAACAGCTCTTTGTAATTAAGAAAAAACGTCGATTTCATAGCCATTACTTTAAAAAATATCCATCTCCATATGATCATCAACCATGCTAAATCACATATTCGATCGTAAACGCAAAATGCTTAAAAATGGATCCAAATTGTTATAGTTTGTTTCGCGAAGGATGGCGTTGGCCTGCAATCATTCACGAGCTACGTACATCGCGCTATGCCTACTTCTCATCGCATCTCATTATTATGAAATTCTCTCCTACGTTTGTCGATATAAGCTACATCAGTATTTCAAGCTTATCTCCTTCAGTACATAAGGCACAATCTTTATTTCATAGTTCTCACAAAGTCAAATTGTCATTTCAGAGAATTCAGATGAATAAATTTATATCCTATAACTCAAGCAATACATTTGTATTTTATGTTTCTGTATAAAAAAAATTAATTGCCATATCTTATCTTGAAATCGTCACGCCACTGATTAATTCCCCTCGGTTCAATTGATCCGTTTCTCGTGTTTTCAAGATAGAAGCCATCATTCGCGAAACAAACTATATCTTCGCTTATTAATATATAGATTCTGATTGTTTCAAAATTATACAATTCACTCTTAAATCTAGCTTAGTTCTATAGAAAAGAATAATCTTCTCTTTAAAGAAATCATTCAGACCTTTAAAACCTTGGTCATAAGTTCACGCAGCCTCCAAATACATTACAAATTAGTTCTCAAGTTTCCTTTGATTTGAAATGCAGATTGGTACAGAATTCAATGAATAATTGTCTAATGGAGCCCACAGACGGTGCAACTGGCACAACTTCAATGCAATTTGTTAGCTGATTAGTACAGATTAATATCTGCTAATTTATTCCTTACAAACTGCATGTGAAACAGGAAATATGTAGAATATTATTTATTCGAGTAGTATGAGAATAATTTTGTAATCTATATATCAATACATGATTGTATACGATTTTTAAAGCATAAAACGAGCACGGAGGATGATGAGATTTGGCATAGTGAAAGTTTGAATGGTGAAGTACTGCACACAGTTAAAATGTTGATGTATTATGTTTTAATATTTTAAATTAAATTAAATAAAAAAAAATATTTTTTTCGTGCTAAAAGTGTATTGTGTGTTGCATAACGAACCCAATAGCAATGTGAAGTCAACGAATCAGGGCTGTCAGATTCTTTATTGTAAATAGTGATGTAATTATTTATTTTGAGTGTTACATTTAAATGCGCACATAATGTCATTTCAGAAATTGTTGAAATGTTTATAATAGATTAATGCATTTACAACGCAAGTTTTGCAATGCAGAACATTTCGAATCGGAATTCACTTTTGTGAAGGACTACATTCTCTTCATTTCGTCATAAGGGTAAAGTAATATTACCGGCTTTAAGTCTAAATATTAGAATGCAGTATTATAAGCTAAATAGCTAGCTGCCATTGTGTTTTGGAACTGTTACTAAAATTAAATAGTAAATTTCATATGTATTGTAAGGAGTTAGGCAAACAACACACGCTAATGCCGTTCTGTACAAGCCTGCAACTGACCAAAAAGAACAAAATTCACAAAAATTATATGAAATATTATATCTTTGACATTAAAAAACTCAATAACGTTTCAAAAATATTCGATATTTCGATATTAGTGCTTTTGTAGTTGTCAAGAAGGGATCTCATGGTATGTGAGCCTCGACGATCTAACAGATACGAACATCGTATGTAAAAGCATTAGCCACCCGTTTATATAATATATACAATAACAGATTGAAGGAAAAGAGGTACAGTACTATTCTTGATATTTGAGACAAAATTTTAAGCAACATATACCTACAATAACAACATAGACCCCGACAAAAATAATTCATTATGTAAAGCTCGTGCCCTGCAACGGATTATAGAGACCCCTCAGACTATGTCTCAAATATCTTGAATATCGTTGTCCGATTCCTCTTTTGCAAAGTAAAACGGATTGATATCACATGAGATACAAATCATTTGTGGTGTACGACAAGGATAGGTACTATCACCCATCTTGTTCAAATTCTACTTTGAAAAACTCTCGCAGGAATTGTTGTTACATTAAAATATTAAGGTGTCAATATTATTGGTACGATTATTGATAACCTTAGATAAGCGAAACATACTGCACCTTTCGTGAATGCAACAGAAATCTTGCAAACACTTTTAGACGTGGTGGAGGACAAAAGTAGAGACAAGTAGTAGAGAAAAGACCAATTGGCTGGTATTAGGCGAGCGAGGGAATGTTATGTGTCGTTTCGAATATGATGAAAATATCAAAAAACAACTCTAGTAATTCAAATATCTGGAAAGCATACTAGACGAAAATTGAGACAAGATCGAGACAAGATGAAATAGAACAACCTAGAAGCGTCTTTGTGAAAATGGAAACAGCACGTTCCATAAAGGACAAAACAAACTAAAAAGAAGAAGAGGAAGGTTGGTTAATGCTGTTGCACTGCATTTTCTACCTACTGGTTCGTGCGCTGGTAGATCCCAGCTTTACATTTGCAACTACTTCTGCTTGTAGTAGTATATAGGCAAAATTATGTTTCTGCAACAATTTGGATGAAGTTGCAAGAAATGTTGCAACTAACTACTGTAGCTTGTTTGGAAGTGTTTGATAAACATTCACATATTATGAAAATATAATCAACTTTGAGCAAATGAGCATTATCCACACAGCTTTGCTATAACTTTCAAACGTCACTTGCAATAATATCTACCATTAGTAAGACTGCTCAAAACCTAGCTCTATACTTAATAATGTGCACTGTGTTCGGGAAACAAAAAAAAAACAAGAAAAGATGTTGAGGAAAAACGCTATCAGAGTTAACCATTTGGCACGAGGAATAGCAGAAGGCAGCTATGTATGGAATCCAACGGCGGCGTAATAAGCTCCATTTTCCAGCATCCATGCACTCCAAACACACCCCCCTTCAAAGTGTGGGAATGGAAGGGATGCTCCCGCGCCGCCCGCGATCAATAATATAAAGGCAACAACAACAACAATGTCCGCATATCTAACTGAAGAAGAAAGAAACTGGAAAGCTTTTGTATATTAATAATAAAAGAATGCACTAATTGAATAAATTGATCCTCTTTCATCAGAAGAGTACAGGATATATATGTGCTTGTGTTGTATGTGTCGATATTTCTGTGACAGCTTTGGGTAGGAAGGATTTTTTTCGTCGTCGTTGTGTGTGATAGTGGTTTTTCCGTGTTAAGAGTTAATTAACATCGTATTATCCACAACAACAATCAGAGAGAAAGAGGAAACGTTTTGGGTGAGGTCGTCATCGCCGTGTGTATAGTAGTCGGTGGGGTTTACTAGGTCAGAATCCCGGGATCGCCTACTGGCGGGCCAATAGCAACGCTGCTGAAAGGACCATGTGATTTTCCGCAGCTTCCCTTTCCCCATATTCCCGACTTTCTGGGAGATTTTAGTTCGTTCGGCAGGGCATCCCTCGCTCTCGACTTATAAACAACAAATTTGCGGTGAATGTGCGACATCATTGACCAGTTAAACTAATTCGTCCTCCGACATCAAACCCAAACACGCGTCTGGACCGCTTTGGTATCCAAATCGAACACCGTATTAAATATTTATTAATTTTCGGTGCAGAATTATTTATCCGGTAGGTACACCTTCCCGTCCGTCGTATATAAACGCGCTGTCATCGATTTTTACGAACGTGAAAAGAATGTGATACTTCAACGAACTCTTAGATTATTATACGTGTATATATAACAAGTGTGTGAGATTTTGTTGAGCGCTCAAGAACAAAAAAAAGCTCTTTTTTCGAATGATGGTCGGTAGCGAAGTGAAGGTTTCCACAGTCGAGGTGGAGACGGTGGACAATATGGCGACACTTCCGGTATCTCGGGCCCACGGAGGTGGCGGAGGCGACTGTAGTAGTAACAACGACAAAAACACAAGTGCAAACAAAGACATGGAGCTGAAGTTTGTTCAAGCAAAGCCTGATAAGAGGTACCTACTTCTGTTGTTTTGTATTTGCTTTGTCACTCATTTTACTCACTCATCTGAGTGAAACGGTTTCCTTGTAGTAGGCATTGTAACTAGAGCGCTTTTTTATACATTTGTAAATGGGACTGGTCTTTGATGTTTTTCAGGGTCGAGATTATTGTGCCGGTGTTTTTCTCGATTCGTGTACAAAAAGGATATCACTTGTTATGATGAATAATAATTTGTGCATTGTTTTACTAGGCTAATCGGAATCTGAAGATTTATTTGTTTTTATTTTTAAGATAATCTTTATTAGGTACAGGAATTTGAATCATATTTTTTTATAATACCTAATTTAAAGAAACAAAAGAACCTTTGACATATGTCGCAGGTTATATTATATTCAAAAAATACATTGATGAATTGGTGAAAGATTGTTCTTAATGCTTGATTTGAGATTGTCTAGTGTCGCTGATAGAAATGACTACAAATATTTGAAGTTGAAGTATAAAAATGACATTTCCGGTATCCGCCCACCCGAAATTCCCATTAGGCTTGGTTTAATTTATTGGGATGAAGTTTCTAATCAAAAACAATAGGAAATAAAGTTGAGTTTTGCTTGTGATTAAATGATTGTGGTTTAACTACCAGCAAAATTTAATACATCAACCAGAAATATGGCATACAACAAATAAATTAAATTACCTATGCCTGCATTCCTATATACAGGATGTTTCAAAAAAAAGTGCGAACATGTTTAGGGGGTGAATCCTTGTCGAAAATTAAAGGGGATCTTTCATGTAAACAAAAGCTTTTAGACCTTTTCCTGAAAAGTTACACGCATCCAAAAATCAGAAAGAAAAATCTTTTTTTTTTCTTCCTGGAAAATGCTGAACAGATGAAGAAATGGCAATTTGTGGACATAATTTTCAAATATTACAATTGAAGTCACAAGTTGTGGAAACAAAACATGACAGTCACCTATTAGATTTATTCGATTCCATTTACAGAAGATTGCAGTTTATTTTATTATTCAGAAACTATCGCTTTTACACAACAAAAGTATTGAAAAAAAATATTTTCCTTTCTCATTTTTGGATTCGTGTAATTTTCCATGGAAATGTGTAATAGCTTTTGTTTACTTGTAAGACCCCCGTTAATTTTCGAAAAGGATTCACCACTAAAAAATTTCGCACTTATTTGGAAACACCCTGTACAAACAAATTTGCGTTTACCCCGACAGTAAAATCTTTAAATACCTAATGTAAATTTTCAGATTCTATTTTCAAAATTATTTATTCGAAATTCGGAGCTGTAGTTACACATTTTTAGTACTTATGTTATAAATGACAACATTGAAGCTAGCACCACCAAGAGCTGATGTTTAGGGTTCCGTACCTTAGGGTGCCTATTAAAAGTCTCCGTTGTCCGTCCATACGTCTGTCAGGTGTATCTCATGAATCTTAATAGGTCGACAGCTGAAATTTTCATATTGCTGGTATATCAACAAATAATAAAAATATAATAAAAGTAAAAGGAAGGTTACCATTCAAAAAACGCGATTTTTCTTCACTTTTGTTCGACCAAAACAATCGCTATACCTACATATTTTTAAAAAGTATAGCTGCTATAACAACCAATATTGAAAATATAATAAATTAAAAAATTAAAGCTGGCCCCCATACAATAAACTTGTGTTTTAATTCGATCCTAATAATGGCTGCATTGTTTGAACCATGATAGGTAGACAGGTACGATAATACGGAACCCTTCGAGTGCCAGTACGAGTCGCACTTGGCCTGTTTTGCTGATTACGGGCTACTAATAAATGTGCGAATTACGTGTCAATAAACCAACAAAGACAGTTCGTATGCAGAAGTGTTGTACTTTTACAAACTTGTATCTACCCCAGAATCATGAATTTAAAAGTTACAACCGGAGGCTTTATAATACTACCAAATAAAATTTGAATAAAACTAATTTGTACCAAATTATATGAAGCTACGATTTGATTATTTTATAAGGATCTTGTGCAAACTGCACTTTCATATATTACTTATTTTTGTTGGTTTGTCAGCACCTAAGTTTTACATATAATTTAAATATTAATGGCCCCTCATTAGAGTAGATTTATTAGAAAATCTAAGTTCCAGAGATGGAGTTGGCAATTTATGTCTTCTAAATTGTTATTATCTTTCGATAATGTTGATACAGTATTTTCTAAAATTTATACGTCCATGCTCGATCAGAATTAGAAGGCCAATCGAATGATATGTGAAATAAGAAAGTTTTTTCACGCACCCTGTAAACATGTAAGACTATACATATTTTTTACAATAAAATTGAACTGAATTTATTATTTGGTGCATTTAAAAATACAAAATAATATTAATTCTGTCGGTATTGGTAATTTTGAAGTTGTGCAGTTGTACTTAGATTGAAAACTTCTGGCACCAACTTCAAAAGTACCAGAACCAATAGAATTATTATTATTTTGTATTTTTCAGTGCACCAACTAATAAAGTCGGTCCAATTTTTTATAAAAAATATTTATTTCTCAATTTTGAGTGTAAAATTTGTCATCAAAATCATTCAACGTTCAATAGAGAAGATAATACGTTGCTTACACTTATTCTGTTATCTCAAAGCATAGCGGAAATACACATATTTTAGACTATTCCACTGCTGTAACTTGGAAACCGTATTATTTTTTTGAAAAATGTCTAATTTAAATATCATCTTTAATATGGAGGTCTCATATTTTCAATTTTCGAAAAAAATTGCCCCTACCATATAGCGTAGACATGCAAATTTCAGACTCTACCACTGCTTTAACTCGGAAGACTATGATTATTTTGATAAATGTTTATATTTAAACGTTACCGGAAATGGTCTCTTCTTTACTTTTGTTGCCTCAAATTGTGGATTTTCGAAAATAATTGCCCCTTCCACCCCGTTTTGAAGAAGGTTTTAGGTGACCAATTCTCACTAGTCTTCTATCAAATGAAAAAAGAATCATGAAAATTGAAGCACGTTTACTATTTAAAAGGCGCTCCTTCTGGTTCGACGGTAATAAAACAATGTCGACAGTTTCTTCACCATATAGTCAACACTTGTTCGAATGCCAAAACTACCAATTTAACAGAGCCTTATCTTAGTTTATCATAGACCTTTGAATATGTTCAATTTTGCCCGGATGATAGAGTATGACGTCACTTCTGGTTATGTCAAAATGTTATTGTCAGTAGAATATTGCTAGCTAAATTCGCTTGGTGAATAGATAACTGAAACGTTAATTCGAAAAACAATAAATCAGACTTATTCGGAGAAGATAATGAGAATGAGAATGAGTATTATTTACGTATGCATCTACTGGCATGGAATTAACGTCATACTCTAACATGCGGGCAAAATTTGCCATTTTGACCTACAACGGATTCTTGGATTATAGAGTTCTGCAACATTGTTCCAAGATTCCAAAAAAGTTTACAAAATGTGAAACTTTAGAATCGGGACAATGTGTAATTTTAAACTTTTATTCATCTTTATTTTTATTGTTGATTCAATGTCTTGAGTTCCAAATGAATCTACACCTTCAGTCTCAAACTAGTAGGTGTTCATATCTAACGTAATCCGAATTTGCGTTAGAATTATGTATATAAACAGTACGGAAAGTCGTAAGCCAGATCATCTGGGTATTTTCATACTGAACGATAATTTTCATAACATAATAATATAAACACACATGAATTAATTGATTTACTCTGGTGGGGAATCTACTATATACTCTACTACTATACAAAATTCACAGTGTTTCCGTGAATTTTCGCGGTATTTTTAGATAGAAAATCAGTTCATTAGAATGCTTGCGGAGATCATCGTGTGTGTTGGTGTATTTATTATACAAGTGATACCTATACGTTTAAATTTGAACATTTCAAGCCCATTCAACAGTTGATAGAGATGTTACGAAATCAACACGTCCAAGATGTATCTAAGTATGTACAAAAAAAAAGTTTCAGTGATTCTTTGATTTGATGTTTGAATAAGACTGACTTTATCAGTGATTATAATCAATATCCACAGCCTTGACGATAAATTATCATTTTATCATACTAGTCCGTGAAGTAGCATTTGTTATCGCACTAGCGTGAAAATTAAATGACTCAATACACCTTCCGACCCATGTCAGATCACAATATCTCTTTGTCGTTTTCAGAGAACAGTCAATTCTTTGAGTAGATTACGCTGTCCATCCTCCATAGATATTAATTTTAATACGCGACTGTGAAATGCGACAGTGATAGTGCCATAAGCCAATCAATTGACAAAACAACTGCTGAATCATGGAATAACAAATTTGATATTATTTTCTTGGAACGGATGGTCAGATAATAGATTTTATAATGATTGTTTCTACTTTTTTCTTCTGAATGTAATCGTGGACATCAAGTTGTTTCGAATAAATATTAAAACTAAACCAAAATTACGTAAAACATCATCAAACCAGAGACGTATTTCTCTATCAATAAATAATTGTATCTTAAAATGAGAAGAATTTCATTTGTTATTATTTGATCAATCATTCCAGAGTAGGTAGATTTTTCCTTGGAACGTAGTTGATCCCTTTTGATATCCAGTCAAAAGGATACCAGAACAAACATCTCAGCCAGCCATCAAAATATGTTTACCTTGTATATTGAACTCTTACGTCAATGCAGCCAGAAATGTTTACATATGCTCGAAGTCTTCACTGGATGAATTTCCAATTTCTAAGCTACTTTGAACATAGATAGATTCTATAGACTTCATTTCAGCTCCTTTTTTTGTCGTCTAGTTAAAATATTTACATTTTCGTTAGCAGACTGATTGCGTTCGCTTCGTGATTTCAATATTTGATTGAAGATGTGTACTCCTTTTTTTCATCTATTTAGTTATCAACCAAACTCTTGTCCTGTAAAGTAAAGTAAACGTTATAACGTAAGATTAAAAAAAAGTTTTATGCAAATAATTCTCTTTGGTACTTTTTGCAACGACAATTTCCAGAGTTTTGGATATTTTAACTAGCTAAAAGGTATGATTTTCTCATTGTAGGTGATTTTAACATTAACACATTGAGTAAAACCAAAGAATCTAAGGATTTTATTGACATTCTATAATCCTACGATACTGTTCTAATAATACGGGAAAGAACTCGCCTGAATGGCTGTCTTAAAAATATTATCACAAACTCAAACAAGGAACAATTATACCTACAATAAAAAATCTTAGCACTGGCATATCTGATCACACAGTTTTTAACTTATATAATAAAGCCAAAATCCTATAAAACTAAGCAAAGAGTGATGAGATTCTTTCATAAACAAGCTATCGACAATTTCTCTGAAGACATATCCCTAGAGAATTTTGAAATTGTTTATTCTACAAATTGTGTAGATGAAAAACATAGAAGTTTGATTAATATGTCTCTTGTATATTTCAATAAGCACTTTCCTGTTAAATACTGTAACGCGAAGACCTACCCGAATAACGAAATACACACACAAACACATTCCAGAACACCCGGGAAGAACACTCAGCAAATCGAAGACTGGTGGCGCTCTGAATATAAATGTGTATATCGTTGCCTAATTGTTAGTGTAAATAAGTGGAAATAAATCGAGACCAGTTTAAATATAAATTCCCGTTACTATACGTTACTGAAAAAATATACAGGAGAACATACTTCTCCAGCTCTGAGATCCGATCCTGTAGAAATGAATTATTACCAATTGAAAAACTAACCTTTCAAATACCCCAATACACAAATGACTTTCTCCAAACAAAAAAAAAACAAATTCAATGAAATTTAAAAAAGGCAAAACAAGCATCCCTCGAGAGGAGACTCCAAACCTCTCAAAACAAATCTAAAACTTCCTGGCAAATTGAGTCAGAAATAACGGGTAAAATTTAGAACGACTGTGTAAACTCATTAAATGAATTATTTTTAAACAAAAGAAAAGAATTAATTGACAAAAAACTGTCAACCGCAAATAAATTTGATTGCCAACTATCATATAATACCAACTCCATATTTCTTAAACCGGTGAATTACTTGAAATTTTAAATAAAATGGAAAACAAAAGAAGGTCAGGGTAAAATGAAATATCACCCTTCGTAAGGAAACAATGTTTTCATCTTATAGTTGTAGCATTCTATGATATAGTCAACAAATCACTTGAAACCTTTTTTTTTCAATCCTAAAATTTGCCATTACAAAACCTTGTTTAAAAAAAGGTGATAAAGATTCCTTTCAAAATGATCCACCTATTAGCCTTCTCAATACATTTTCAAAAATGTTCTTAATAGTTATGTTCTCTAGAATAATAAGCTTCCTGGATTCTCAAACCGTACTCAATTCGAATCAGCATGGATTTATTAATGCAAAAAGTATTGAGACAGCTTTTTTTGAACTTACGGGTGGAATTTACAACGCATTTGAGCAAGGAGATACTGCCGCTAGATTCTTCTTGGATCTGTCTAGAGTCTAGAACCTTTGACTGCATTGACCATGCAATCTTACTCATAAAACTTGAACATTATGGAAATCAAAGATGAAGATAAGGGCCAAAATGTATGGTTATCAGCATTGGACATGTCCTTGGGAGTCCCTCAGGGCAGTAACCTTGCTCCACTATTATTTATTATATTTATCAATGACTACGAAACTGTCAACTTCTGACATAAAGATAACTAACCATGCCGACGATAGTTCAGTCCTGGAAAGTACAGATAATTTCCCGAAAATGTGTGAAATGGGAAATTCCATCATGGCGTCGGCAATATAGTGGTTCTGTAATAATAGTATATTGGTGTTGAATCCTGAAAAAAACACATGCAATATTGTTCAAAGCAAATCAAAGTTTGGAAACCTCACAGAAGGCCAATTTCAACGGACATGACATCTTTTTCTCGACCTCTATGAAATATTTAGGCATTATTATAGATGATACTGTAAAATTTGACCATAATATAGATTATTTATCAAAAAAACTTGGTAGAGTTCCATCCAATAGCTGCAGTTTAAGAATCAATAGAACGTTTTAATTTGAATTTTTTTATTCTCATGCGAGCCATCCGCTCTATTAACCGAATAGGATATTTTGACGATTTTTCAGAAAAATGCACTCTCTGTTACCTTCGGAAAGTATTTCTGAAGAGATGATGATGTTTGAATTTCCAGAATTTCGTAGGATCATTTCACAGCAGCCCCTTTCAAATGAAAGAAAAAAATATCAAAATTGTAGCACCATGTAAAACTCGCGAACATACATACATGAAAAGCAAATATACAATCGAATAGTACACCTTTTCCTTTTATCTGAAGTTGCTCAAAAATAATGTTTACTGAATAATTCTACCGCTTTTGAAATAAAATTAAAAAAAATTAACATGACGGTAAGCAATTGCAAGAGTTTTATGTTTCAAGTTGTGGCAGTTACCGTGGAATTTCCCATATCGGAAGTACCAACAATCTGTTCTGACCTACCTCTTTCATGCATTTCCGTTACCACAATTGGATAACCAGACACTATAGAAATTATGTTCGTTCACGTTTCCAACCACCAACGCTATAATTTATTTTTGGATTACGTGCTCTATTTTCAATTGAAAACACTATTATAGCCCGTACTCGATAGAAGAAAGTTCAACTCAATAGGATCATAAAGTAATTTATGGCTTTATTTTATGGCCAAAATTACAACCAGATTCTCCACTTTATCGAACTTGCCGCCGCAAATAAGGGTAATAAAAAGTTTTAATTGCAATTAACTTGTGGATATAGTGAGAAGTTTATTTTGGGAAAAGATGTCCTTTTCAATTTTTTTGATAGATTAATATCAGTTTCATTTCAAAATTATGATCATAAAAGTCTTCTTGTCCAAAAAGTTCCAAGTACGCCGGTATTTCTTTTCCTTACTCTAGATACGAGAAACGAAGCAGTCTTTTTGAAAGACTTCAAAGAAAGGAGCAGGTTTACAATTCGGTTGTATGTTCGGCTTTTTTTATGTATGGCTGTTCCCGCGTTTTGTGTAGTAAAGGGGAGAGTTCAGAAATGGTCCTATATTTAGAAAAACTAAAATCCAAAATCTCCAGGAGGGCGCAATTTTTCTCGAAAATATATAATCTGAGAAGGCGTAATTAAAGATGAGACGATTTCCGGAAAAGTTTGAATTGAACATTTTTCCAAAACGGTTTTCGAGTTACAGCAATGGTTAAGATTAAAATATATGCAAAATTAAAAAAGATTTAGGTACCTATATGTAGCAACATTTAAATTGGATATTTTTCAAAAAAAAGTACGGTTTTTATGTTACAGCAATGGTAAAGTCTGAAATGTGTGTATTTCAGCCGCGATGTTTTGAGATCTCTGAATAATAACAAGTACAAGCAAAGAACATACTTAGGTAATAGGATAAGTACTATTTTCTTTGATATAAGTGCACGTTCAACGATTTTTCTGAGTAAAGTGACATTCAAAAGTGTGAATTAAATATTTTTTACCAAATATTGGACCAACTTTATTAGTTGGTGTACTGACAAATACAAAATAATATTAATTCTATTGGAGCTGGTACTTGTAAATTGAAGGCATGAATTGAAAATGGACTGGAGAAAACAGGAGGAATGAACCCCATTGAAAACAAGACAAAGATTTTTAGTTTATTCTATCTGTGTGTCTGTTTTCATTCACTGCCCAATCACTAGTATAGAAATATTGCATGTCTCAGTTACAGTTTTCTAAATCTAGGTGATGATATTTGAATTTAATCAAAATATTTTCTTCTTACAGAACGTCACTCTTCATCATCATGAGCTTCGTGTACGCCAAACTCTTGGTTGTGGTATGCGTAACATATGTGATTTCCGATGTAGTCACCCACAATATACCATTATACTACTACGAGGGCTTCTTCACATACCTCTACGGCATGAGCATTCTATTCCTCCTCTATGTGTTCTGTTTCCTGCTGCAGGAAAGTTCCTGCTGTGCCGGCAACGAAAAGCAGGCCGTAAAGCCACCGCCTAAACAGAAAGTCAAGGAGAAAGAGAAAGAAAAGGAGAAAGAAAAGAAAAAGGAGGAGGAAAAGAAGAAGAAAGAGGAGAAGGAGCGTCAGAAGAAGGAGAAAAAGGAGAAGGAGAAGGACAAGGATAAGAAGAATAAGAAGCAGGATAAGGTGTGTTATTTTTTTTGATTATTATAGCTTTTTCATTGGCTTCTTCTAACTGCTAGACTAATTTGAAAAGATAAGTAACGAAGCTCAAGAAGGTGAACTTATTATTACATCAAAAAGTTCTTCAATGACATCCGTCATTCTAAGATATTTTTTTGAGAAAATTAAAAAAAATGCTCGTTTCGTCAATTTGTTTTCCCATTCACTTAACTTTTGGTTGGACGTGCCAGTCTGTCAAAGATGTGACGTAACGGATATTTAATAATAATCGTCTCCACAGCAGTGTCTGATAACCAATCGCTTAGTAATCAGGAATCAAAAATCAGTATCTTGTGGACACGACTGATTACTGATGCATCACTTAACTCATTTGTCAAACTGACGTTTGTTAAAAAGATTTGAAATAATTCAATTCGATACTTACACATACTAGAAGAATTGAAAATATAAGAAGAAACAGTATTTTCTGTTCAATATATATATATAAAAATATTATGTGGTTAACGGAACGATAGATGTCTATAACAAAATTGGGAAATAGCTGAAACAAAAGATAGGTTATGTTACACTATTGTTTACTGATAGCTGTCAACTTTTTGATTACTGTTTACTAAGCGATTGGGGTGATTTATATCCTGGTTAATACATTACAATAATTATGACAATAATAATAATATTACTGCTTCATGTTATTATGAATTCAATATGGACTGTAAGTTCAGTTGAGGCAACTGCCTAGCAACAAAATGAAAAGAACGGAATATAGTTATGCCGGTACAAATTCAAAATAACACTCATATTATCGTGTTTTTAAATAGTTTTTATTACTTTCGGTTCTTGTATCAATGGACTCCGCAGCGATTTCTCAGGCCCCATACGGTCTAGAGACTTGAAATTTCGAATTCGTACTTAGATCGCAGACATCTCGCCGTCTGTTAAGCTCCAAGTGTGATCCAATATTGGTAATTATAATTATCTCATTCAATCTCATTCAACCAAGATTTTTATTTTGTCGACATGGAACGACAATGGGATCCGTCACTGGAATTACGCACGAGCATGGAGCGTATATATACGTCTCGCTCTCTGGTATATAGGTACTTTCTGGAAGATCGTCTATGGTTATGTCGCAATTGTCAGACGTCAGACGTTATTGTTAATTTAAAGTTTAATTTTGTGTTGTGGTAGACAAACAGTAATTTGTTATGGAATTGCTGTTGCTGGCAAACACATATACATAAGTATAGTTAAAATCGAGAAAAGGATAGCAATAGTAGGTACTCATCGGTACGGTTTAAATCTTAAATGCCCAATAAAAACTATTTTTAATTTTTTTTTCAAAAATTTCACTGGTTTGTAATTTATTTACCATTAGCAGCACAATAATATTACAAAACATTTCATTAATCCTACAAGAATACGTGAGAGATAAACAAACAAGAAGAACTCAAAAAAGGATTGGTAATCCCTTAAGACCCAATCCAACGTAACGGTAAAAAATGGATTGGATGGGAAATGACTCTCCAGTAATTTTTCAACAATTCAAATGACATAATACTTGACAAAAACAATTTCTCGTTTCGTATTTTTTTAATTGATCTATAAATATCGATTACTCCTACAATATAATTATTTCATTGAATATTAAAAAAATCACCAGT
Organism: Crioceris asparagi; assembly: GCA_958507055.1. NCBI lineage: Eukaryota > Metazoa > Arthropoda > Insecta > Coleoptera > Chrysomelidae > Crioceris > Crioceris asparagi. Next base: position 7,337,101 of record OY293826.1, read on the forward strand.
CGCAGACCAACCGATTTTGTTTTGTTGGTTCGTTTGAAAGGTGATTTAAGTATTATTAGCCAGTTTAACGTGTATATCTACTTATCTGTCTGTGGCATTGTAGTTTCCAAACGAATGAACGTTTTTTGATTTATATATTTAAGTTCGATTGAGTTTAAGTTATGTATCTGTATGTATGTTTGAGGCAACGAATCTGCCAAACGGATGAACCGTTTTTTTAAAGGAGACAATAAATTTGTAGCTATCCTGAATTTAGGTACTTGTTTTGGGATTTTGATTTGGTACCTAAATTTTAATGTCAACGAATTAATCCAAGTATATTTATCGTTGGCAGTTACATTTGGTTCCACCACTGAAAATACTGACTAACTATTTATTTCATCTGCTTGTAGTGACATATTAGAAGACAAAAACGGTGAAATGTTGCATACGTAATCAGAAGTCACATCTTTGACAGACGTTTTCTTGAAAATTGGTGAAAAGTTTATTTCAACAGTTTTTCTTCAGAAGAAAGACTCTTTTTGAGTTTCGTATACTAAAAAAAGAAAATTTCATATTATAGGCTCGATGATGGAATATAAAATTATCTTTTTCGGTGTTTTATTTGTCATTAACAAATACTAATTTATTTTTCTGCTTATTTTGAGTTTTGGAGTATATTATTTTTGTGTTATTACTGAGCATGTTGTGCGTGTAGAGGGAGAAATTTCCACGCAAGATGCGTGACGTGGTCAAGCAGCAAGCAGCATCGCCAACTTATTGCCAGGTGAGCGAAAGGTTGGTGCTTATTCATCCATGAAAAGAAAACAGTCCCCACCAGCACCTCTTGTCTACTATTTGTTAACCTTTACCCCAAGAAAATTGTCAGGGAAACTCCTTCACCAAGTTTAATTATTCATACACAGTGCAAAGTGTTCAAGAACGAGGTTGTCTTCCAATCTAGTTGATCAACACGACATCAACAAACGTAGCTAACTGGTGGGGTAGATTCAGTACTCAACTTGAGGGATATTTTCAACTACGGTTTGTGTGTGGTCTCCATTAGATTTCTGATGACAATCGCCTGCCCAATGGGAGTTTCTTATCTTATAATAGATCTTAATTTTCGTCTTCGTACAATCTATGATTGTTTCTGAACACCTCCGTACGCCGGAATTCTTGCTCATATCATTGCAAACGGTTTTTCAATCTTTTGACAGTCAATATCGACCATTTTATCTACAGTGAAGTAAAATTTAGACTGAACAACTGAAGCCGGCAAAATTTAACCACGATTAGTCTGGACCAGACAGAATTAAATCTAGCTCATTGCACGTCACTGATTCCAAACACAATTACGTACGCTGTTCTACCCCCCATGTTTGTTCGCAACTGCAGAATATATAAACAAGGGCATCCGGCTGAAAATTGCTAACTATTTTTTTTTCAATGTCACGAGAAATAATTATTTCTCTGACCAAATTGAATTTTGTTTGAGCTTACGAAGGAGTTTCATAATCTTATGACAATTTTGTTGGTGTAAAGGGATTCATTATCCTTGTTTATCCTTAAATGTCGCTGCAAAATGTACCTACTTCAGTGATAAATACAACTTTCAACTTGAAAATCATTTAAACCTATTTTTAAGTTGTTCCGGCAGTAGTTTTATCAATCTAAATACTCATTGTAGCAGTAGTATCAATGGACGAATCTATGAAGTCAAATAAAATTTGAATTGAGTAACCTGTAGCGTTATGGAAAGTACAGTTTTGTAGCAGAAAAAACAAATTTGTTCGTTCTTTATATTTGAATCCTAATTAAGCGTTTTCACCCTCAAGACACTTTGGTGTACCTAATAAGTGTTTCATGAGTAGATTGGTATCTGCTAGTTTGTTAGAAAATAACTTCACTATTACGGAAGCTGACATAAATTGATTTTGATAAGACAGTAAATTTATATAAATATAAAGATCAATAAATCCTAGCTATCTTTTAAATTGTTTTTCTTGCAACATATCTGGATTCCTCTAAGTCTAATTCCTCTTGCAATTTTCCGTAGCTCAATACTGGAAAACATAATATAGTCAAATCAAAATAATGAAGTACCACGCTTACTGTTATACCTTTAATTTTGACAAACTGAATCATGTTCTAATTTTCAACATCTGTTTGTATTAATGGAAAGGAAATTCCGACTTTTTTTGTGTTGTTAAAGTGGGTTTGACACAGTGTTAAGAATAAGGATAAGAGTTATTGATTTATCAAGAGCAGCGAGCTGAACATTTTCTGAAGATGTACAAATATATCGAAAACAGCTTGACCTAGATGAACAGAGGAGTCTCGTCTCATATATAAAACTTCGAGTAATTCAGAAAATATAAAGACGAAGTTAAGGACCACTTTTAAACGCAATAATTTATGTCAGCTGTATTTCTACGACCACTAATCATTAAAGTACACGCACAATCATGTTGTCTGTCTCAGTTTTAATCTGTTTTGATTTTAATTATTGGGAAGAAGCTTTATTTTTTTAAAATTCACTCTCACCAAATTCGAAGAGTGATATCTAACTGCTGCAATTCTATTGTATCTACTTTGGACTAACCTCGCAAGTTCATTCATTATAATACTAACTATAAATTCATCTAGAATCATATTTTTTCAGCAAGAAGAATCCGATCAACCAATATCACTACAATGGCAATTCGAAGCGGTAAGGGATTTGAAAAATATGACTGTCCAGAAACCTTCTTATTATGAAATATGCGACCAAATATACCTAAGCACAGTTTTAGGAATGTATGCTGATTTTAAATTTGCTCTTTGTAATAGTATAGAAGACCTGAAATTTGGGAATAGATTAACGAGGATCTTTTTTGAAAAAAATTTACCCAGGTCTTAAAATATTACTAATTACCAGTACCAATGTTGATCTGGTCAAGATCAAGAGAAAGTTGTCCCAACAATGTTTTCTGTAGGTATAAGGCAATCATTTTCTGATCAATCAAAGGTATGCATTTAGAGCGACGATCTTTCAGTGCGACTTTGCTGCGATAATTTAGGAATTAGTTTTCTATAGATGGACTGGATGTGAATCTGTACCCTGTACCCTGTAAGGATCTTAAAAAGGTCAAAAAATAGTTAATTTGATTCCATTTTTTCCATGTTTGGTGGTTGTGAAGATATTTACTTGTTTTATGTAAAATATTGATTTATTGTACTATCTGCATCTTCAAAACCAACCAACAAAAAAAATCTGCACGAATGTGGAAATTACATACTTTATGAATTTGCAGTCAGACATATGTGGCATCACTGCAATCAGTAACACTAAAAGAACTTGTAACGTCTGCAGTCTACATCAATTACTATTTTCTTTGAAATTATGCACTCCCAGTCTGCTATGCTCCCATGTACCTATATACTTAGGCACTGGATTCTGGGTTAACTCATTAATTCTTAGCAACAAAATTCGCTCTGAACAACTAAGTAATAATAAATAAATAAAACGAAGATTATCAAGAGAGGCATACCTAGCGCGTTCTATCAGTGAGTAGGACAGGTGCGCAAAATTCTTAGGATGACACGTATGACACGTTAGTTTCTGAATATTTTGATATGAAAGCCTAGTAAAGACTCAAATTGACTATATCTGTTCAATGTCTCATTTGAAATAGGCTTGTGCAAATGAGAACGACCATATATTTGATAAGATATATTTTTGTTGAGGATGCAGTCATTTAATAAATAAAATTCTTTGGATTATGCCAAGCTTTCGAGAATGTTTATTCTCTTCGTCGGGGAAAACTAAAAATCGTTACAAATTTTCTTAACCACATAATAGATTATTAATTAAAGTACTTACATTCGTGAATTTACATAAAATTAACCACAAACAGGAAAGATTTCATAGTCATCAATCAGAAGTGTCATTAGTTATTTATAAATGTCATGGTAACGGCATACCTAGAGTTGAAAGTGTCTAGATTCAAGTTTTCTTAGAAAAGATCATATAGGAGTTATCTTTGTGTTTGTAGCTCTTTTTTAACAAGTCACTCATTAAACTTGAAAATATTGAGGCAGATATAAGTTTAATAAAAAGAAAAACTTATTATTCCATTATTAAAAAAAAATATATATATATATTTATAACAAACAGACTTAGAAACACATAATATAAATAAATATATACCCGTACACAGACTAGACTATCTGAATTCGTAGGTATTGCAGTATAAATTCAAGTCTATTATGTCAATAATATTATTTACTATTTTGTTAGGCATTCATTCATTATAATATATATATATATATATATATATATATATATATATATATATATATATATATATATTAATAATTGAATAATAACTTTTTCTTTTTAATAAACTTATATCTGCCTCAATATTTTCAAGTTTAATGTATGACTTGTTAAAAAAGAGCTACAAACACAAAGATAACTCCTATATGATCTTTTCTAAGAAAACTTGAATCTAGACACTTTCAACTCTAGATATGCCGTTACCATGACATTTATAAATAACTAATGACACTTCTGATTGATGACTATGAAATCTTTCCTGTTTGTGGTTAATTTTATGTAAATTTACGAATGTAAGTACTTTAATTAATAATCTATTACGTGGTTAAGAAAATTTGTAACGATTTTTAGTTTGCCCCGACGAAGAGAATAAACATTCTCGAAAGCTTGGCATAATCCAAAGAATTTTATTTATTAAATGACTGCATCCCCAACAAAAACTTATCTTATCAAATAATAAACCAGTGAAGAATTCAGAATCAAACTATATATATATATATATATATATATATATATATATGTATATATATATATATATATATATATATATATATATATATATATATATATAGTTTGATTCTGAATTCTGAATATATATATATATATATATATATAAAAGATGTTCTTGGGGATGCAGTCATATATTCAATAAAATTCTTTGATTGAAGCCGAGCTTTCGAGAATGTTTATTCTCTTCTTCAGGGCATTTGTAATTGATGGCTATGAAATCTTACCTGTTTTTGGCTAATTTATTTTAAATTCACGATTTTTGCCCTGAAGAAGAGAATAAACATTCTCGAAAGCTCGGCTTCAATCAAAGAATTTTATTGAATATATGACTGCATCCCCAAGAACATCTTTTTATTTATTATAAAACCAGTCAAGAATACATCAGTATATATATATATATATATATATATATATATATATATATATACTAATAAATAAACTGGAAGTAAATGGGTCACTTATAACAAATAACATAATATATATATATATATATATATATATATATATATATATATATATATATATATATATATATATATATACTAATAAATAAACTGGAAGTAAATGGGTCACTTATAACAAATAACATTTTTTAAATGTTTGTCAATCTGCCTGTCTGTTTGTTCCAGCTAATGTCCGTAACGGCTGACCCGATTTCGACGGGATTTTCGCTGGCAGGTGGCTAATGTTATAAGGAATAACTTAGGCTGTTTTCATTTTAGAAAAAATATATACAATTAAAAAAATCGAAGTGTGTGTTTGAAATATCAAAATAACAGGTATTAACTAATTGCATATGGAAGGTTATGTGTCACTAATAAAAATAAAGCAGTTTTTTAAATTTTTGTCTGTCTGATTGTTCCGGCAAGTCTCCGTGACGGCTAAACCGATGTCGGCTAGATTTTCACTGACAAGTAGCGCGGACGAAGACGCGAGTAAGAGCTAGTAATTAAGTACACTGCGTTCGTCTTATGTTGTTAAAATTTAGAAAAATAGATTATGAAAAGTGTATATGTTGCTCTGCATTGATCGGAATATGCTTTAGCCTAGATTCCATGCTGAATCTATTCATTTTCAAATCGATTTTGTAAATATTTCAAGCATAAGTCTGAAATACCAAATAATAAATTACCTGTTTTAATTGAAACTGCTAAATAATTAAATTAAAAGGATTCAAATACAGACATTTAATTGAAATTCAATTAAGATACAGAATACTTAGTCAAGTTTTGCTTATATCTGTAACAATTTATCTCTTTTAGGTGATTTTAAAACAAGATTTGCAAACGAATTGAAACTAAGAATTGATGAACAGTCCAGAAATGATCAATTCACTTCAGTCATTTCCAAATGTTATTAAGATATGACAAGTAAAGTTCAAAAATATTTTGATTTATTTAGGTATACTTATTACGATCACTAACTTTAGCTCAGGTTTGTGCAATATTATGCGATTTCAGATTCTTTAAGTAAAGACAATCGAAAATATGTTTCCATATATACATGGCAAACTTCGATTCAGTTTTCTTTTTGGATCCCTCGATATATGGAAATTCTGCTTGAGTTTTTTAGGCAGAATCAAAATTTTCACTGTTTTATTTGATTTTTGCAATGATTTAAATAATGAGTGTATTTTAAAAAAAAAAATCGCAGCTTGAACACCGTTGGTTTTTCTGGTCTCCGTTATTTCATATCTACTGGAATTTTTATGTAGGTACATTTTCCTTAGAAATATCGAATGAGAAAAAATATAAGTATATATAAAAATTGAAACCCGGGAAATTTACCTCCGTACTTTTTGTGGTGATGTACTTAGATGGATGGCCTGATTCTGCCAGACTGCTGATGGAAAATAGCAGAGATAATAATCTCCGTCTGCTGCCTTCGTTAGAACCAAGTTGTAAACGGAACGTCATATAACAGAAAAAGAGATAGCTTGTAGATGAATTCATTTCCTATAATATCGCTTGAAACGATATTCATTTCCCGTCTCTAAATTGTGGAATTCTATATCGATTATTATTCGATGCTGTTATGAATCGAAAGCAATTTGTCGTCCTATAGAAATGTTTTCCAGAAATACAGTTATAAACATCCCTGTGTAATCAAGGAGCTTTATGCTATATTTTTCTAAAGAAAGAAATATACACAGGGTTTCTAGAAAGTTCGTACTTATAATGATATAGATGATATTAATGTTAGTACTTCACATAAAAAATATTCTTGTCGTGCTTGGATTCACCTTGAAGGTGAGAATTCAAAAAATAATTTCATTCATATCATTTATGCGGTTGCCGTGGTATCAGCAAAATTTGAGGAATTAGATCAACTCATAATGATTCTTGTTTTCATATACAAATTTATTATTTTTTAATGAGTTGACCAATTTGACTTTTTTCGAAGTGGTTCAAGATTTTGCAGAAAAAAAAATTGAAGTGCTTTATTTATTTCAATCGATATCTACATACTAATGATTAAAACACAATAGAAAGTCAATTTAATTTGCAGAATATATGCACCTTGACCTTCAATACATTTTCTAAAGTTGTGTAAATATTTGCATTGCATTCGATATTTCTATCGATCATTTCTAATGGACTCATCAGATGTGAGTATATGATGTAATAACTTGTCCCTGCAATCCACAAGAGATCGATAAGCTAAACTTTTAAGATACCTGCAAACAAAAAAATCGATTGGATTGAGATCAGAAGACCGAGGTGGCCATGGAAAAGAACGACCATCTTGGCCGAGCCATCGATTGGGGAAAAAGGAAAGGAAAAAATAGGATTTGTTGGGTTCTAGCGATTAGGAGCTAAAGCTAGTTACTACTATCTTAATTGAATACATTTTTCATTCCTGATAATAATAATTTTTGTGACAAATTATTTTCTAGTAAGATAATGTAGGTGATTACGCATAATCGTACATTCCTAAACCCAGTGCAAGTCCATCCCTTGCTTGGACTTGTTTTTATTAGGGTTGGATGGTCAAATTATTATTAAGAGATTATTATCATTATTTTGAAAAGGATTCTCGACAATCTAATTTTTTGAATTCCATATCATTTCATGGTCCTTCATATCAGCCATTTTATTTTATTATTTATTATTATTATTATTATGGTCGTATGTTTCCGATGATTATTTCATTTTGAAATTATGTGCTACGATTTTCTTTCAGTTTGGTCTTTGTTTGCCATAATTTTTTAACTTTACCTTCATTTTATTTCACTGGTTAATATTTTTGACATCAATGTTCGGAGAAGATCATTTGTGAAACAATATATAACATCTAACATTTTCTTTATTCGTTTTAATAACCGCTTATAATAAACAATCATCTAATTTATTATCGCATGTTGTTTTTCATTAATAGTAACGCTCCCTATTTATTTATTTTGTTTCATTTGATCATCACCATTTAATTCCTTCATACTAATTAGAAAAATTTATCGGCTTCTTCCTTATAATTTAAATTTAAATAATTTCTGTACATTTTTCTTTATTATTTTTGTCATGTCCCTCCATTTTCCTGTTGAAAAATGTATATGCTTTTCAATTTCTCACTGTTCATATACTTGAAAAAAAGTGTCATTACATAAATTACCAGAATAAACTAGAAAGAAAGAAAGAAAGAAAATATTATAGAATAAATAAATATGAGCAATAATTGAAAATAAAAAAGTATTATATCACATGCAAGTGACAGGTTTTATTTCTGATTCTGGTAGATTTAAGGAAATGGAAAAGGTCAGCTTTCAAAATATGACTTTTCAGATTTTTATATGACCGAATGCTTGAGTTAGGTTTCGCGATCCGCTTCAACAAATTTTTCTTCAATATTGATTTCCTTTTTTTTCTAGTATTTTTTTGTGATCACCAAGCTTCATTTTCATAAAATGCTATTATCAGCAATGGCAGCCTTATCTTTATTGCTTTTTATTAAAAGTTTCTGTAATTGGTCCAGATATTAACTGACATTAATTATTTTGTGTATGTATTCTTTATAAATCTAAAATAAATAAAGTGAAATATCTCTCGTTTCTCCAATATCTCTTTGGTAAAAATTTCAGATAACATTATATTTTATCCTTAGATACTTTATCTAACTGTCTTGGCAAGAAATCCTTAATCTGGAACACTTAATCTTGTGCAAGGAATAAAATCTACTGTTAAGTACGCATCATTGAACATTCTCTAGAAAAAACATTTTTACAAATAATATTGCAAAACAAAACAGAGATTTCATAGTAATCAGACAAGACAAGATATAACTGAAGCTCGTCTTCATAAGTTTACTTGAAGCTCGATTAAATAAAGACATGTTTGCAAACCGCTCGTTCAGAGCTGTTAGATAAACCTAGAATAAAAAATGTAGAGCGACAGAAAACTAAGATCTAAATCAATAATATACAGGGATGTGCAAATGTGTGGAACCATGGATCACCTTATATATTTTTCTATTTCCGATAGGTACTTTTTCAACAATTCAAATGATACAGCTTTGTTTTTTATATTTAAATAATGTAAAAAATCTATTTGTTATATCCCCAAAATCTGCAGAGCTGTTGTAAATCAAAGTACGTTACATAAAAAAGAATTCATAGTTAAATTAAATATGAATTAAACACTCACCTATAGGTATCCGCAGATTTAATGAAAGAAAAGAACTACCCACAAACCTTCCTCCTCACTCCCATGTATTTGTTATAATTTTATTATTTGTTTTGTTGTTTATTCATTTGGCCGTTTATAACGTGCAAACAGAGTACGTACCGGCGCAACTCTTATGGCCTGGTAGACGCTGGCCTGGCCGAAGTGCCGGTGCCTGTCGCCGAATTGTCGTCACAAACTCAAGCCGATGTTGTTACTACGCAGGCCCAACAGCAGCAGCAGCAGCAGCAGCAAGGTGCCCCTGGGCAACCTGTGTCCGCCCAAGGGCAGCAACAGCCGCCCGCCGCCCAGGGCCAGCAGCCGCCGCCGCCGCCACCCTCTGCCCCTGCCAACAACACCAACAATTCGGGTGCTGATGTAGAAGCCGGAGGTGGAGCAGTCAGCACAGTCAGTGCCGCCACTGTGAGAAAGTGCAAGAGAAAGACCACCCAGAATGATCACAGTCATGGCAGCTTTTTCTTGCGCATCGGTGCTATTGGTAAGTAAACTTGAGACAACGGACATTCTTTTTGTTCACCGATTGTATGAGCAAATCCTATCTAGTGAGTTTTATTCAATAAATCCTGTACTGCGTCTAAGTTTTCCAAATCGAAATTGATCTCCAGACATTAAGACCAGTTTGTCCATTGTACCTTATCCTCTTTTTCACCGTACAAATCCAGCAACTAGCTTGTTGAGATGCTTAGCTCTAGTCTCTGCTGGACCCAATCTTAATTCCTAGAATATCCAATCCAGCAATACTGTACCTTCTACATGGTGTTGAAAAAATGTGACAACTGAATCAGGAACCTCCAATATTCAGAGCTTCGTTTCTTGGCAAATGAATTTCGAAGTATATATAAACCTTACTGAACTTAATCTTGCCTGCTGGCTTATCTTATTCAAAAATAAATATGTATTCTTGTTAGACTCTATGGATTAGTATGACAATAAGTAAACAACTTCTTCTTGGATGCCTCATTTTTTCTGCCAGTACAGTTGTGTTTAGGAGTTTGAGTATTTCTACTTAAAATCTTCCCCATCGATTCTATTTAAATAATCTTTGCAGTTCTGTTTATATCTTCTATTCTGTTTTCGCAAGGCTCAAAATGTTGTCCGATACTTTAATTCATTTTCAAGTCTATCCATTATTGTTTAAGCTTGAAATTTTACCAGGAACCTATAATCTTCTACTCAAGATTTCATAATTTCTCTTCCAATTTAAATGATTATTATGTTTTATTCACAAATTTCGGGCATTAAGTCCAATCAACTCAATATAATATTTGATAATTTTATCAAAACCAAAGGGGATCAAACTTTTTTATGTTCCATTAATATATATCAAAGATCTTTAAATTTCACTTCTATGTTAAATTTTCCTTTGTATTCATTATTACTTTATGTTACAGCTTTTGGATTGGGTACCATGATTTACAATGGATTGGAATTTGGAGTGTTCTTTGAAGTACCATTCACATCTCCATGTTACATGATCCTAAGAGGTGTTAACCCAGTCTTGCAAATGATTTTCACTTTTATGCAAATGTACTTCATCTTTATGAATTCAAGGGTAAGTTTCATCTTTACATCAAAATAATTGAGAAATTTGTAAAGTTTAATTGATACAGTAGGTATATCAAAAAGTTCAAAAACAAAGTCTTTCTTACCGTGCAAAATATTTGCTAAACACTATATACTACTGTAGTTATGCTTGTAAAATAAATGAACCCCATAATTTAAATTTAAAAGCTGTGAGCTGAAAACTCCATAGATAAGTTTCAGGTAAACTAGAATATTTATTATTTTCAGTTGAATATCCATCGATTCAAAGTTGTAGCACGTTTCGGACTGATGCACGTTGTAGCAACAAATATCTGCGTTTGGATACGAACATTTGTTATCGAATATCTGAAAGAAATCACCAACTACCACCTGAGGTTGCTCAATTCTACAATGCCAGCAACTAGTGTTGCACCACTTGCAGGTTTGTTATTCAAAATTTGCCCCATTTCACATAATATGTACCTACACCAAAATTCTTCACCGCTTTATTTTATGCTGAGCTCAAAAACCCAATGTAGTCATAAAATATTGAATTATTTCGAAAAGGGTTGGAACGATCCACAGCAGTTTCCAAAAACCGCTTACATGTAGAGAAAAATACGTGCTGGACCAATTTTTGGCCAATACCTAAATCTTTTTTAATATTATTATTCTATCAGGCGATTCTCACTAGGTCATATAAGAAGAGCCTACCTTAAATAAATAATTTAAATTGATAATCACATTTTAAACTTCTTGAACACATTTTAAATGTTCAAAATAGCATCCTGAAGTTTTGTTAAGATTGGCGTATTTTGGATCTATTTAATTGGATTCAATGCTGACCTACTTTAATATTGAGGAGTGAGGAATAATAGTTTTGTTGAACCTGAACTACAAAAATAATATAAAAAAACTTCTGCATTAAAACAACCATTAATTAATAGATTAATTTCTTTGCTTGTCAACTTATCTCCTATTATTTATACAACCCCGATCCCTGACTATTTCTAATAATTCAGCCATCTTGAATAACGATACAATAATCACAGTTTGTAATATTAATCGGTACTTGTAGCAGATCTATGATCACACTCAAAATGTTTGTGTCTATCTGACATTTTCAGAAAGTATTAGACTGCACAACTTACGCAATGCTAACACAGTGTTGGGCACCCATAGAGCCGTACCCGATTTGATACGGTCCACTGCTTCCGTATTACCCACAATTGCACCCACAACGGCTTCCACATTAAGAAATTACTTTCATACAACAACCAGCACAGCGGCCACAATGCTTAAAACGGTGGCGCAAACAATACCGACCATCACTAGTACCACCACAACAACCACCAAGTCTCGTAAGTTGCTGGAAGTCTGCCAGTTTCTTTTTTCAAAAGAAATAACTAATAATGATACAGATTTATTTATAGCATGCTAGGCATTGAATGAGAAAACTAATAAATTCCATCAAATTAGTATATCTAGATAATCCATGTAAAAACATTGAAAACAACTATCTAGGTTTATACCTACCTAAGATAATAAGATAAAAAATAAACATTTTGAAACTATCACTTCAGCGAAGTGGGTTTCGGATTTTTGAACTTGGATCAATTTTATCTAGAGACCGGTTGCACGGGATATATGCCATGGAACTTCGTATCCGGGTACCTTATAAAATGTAACTTCTATTCCTTTACAGTTTCATTTCTATTAAATTATGGACGTATAATCTAGGGCAGTTCATCAAAAAAATTTTAAATCTTTTTTTAAATGTTTTATTTGACATGCTTTTGAGTTCATCAGGGATGTTGTTATATCGAAAATCCGCATGGATTAGATGTTTCGATGATTGATGCAATATTTTATACAATTTTCAAACACATTACCCCTACCAGCCATGATGTAATTCAATGCGAGTTTGATCTCATCGTCGGTAGGCACTTATATATCCTTCTACAGTAGACTAAAGTAATTTATTTGAACAAATAAACTCGAACCCGTGTCCTATCAGTTGCAACCTTATAGCCAAATTGTTGACAGGAACCGTCAGTAGAGATTACTCGATGAAAAATCAGCAACGTATTTCAAGTTGTCGAGATTAAAAGCAATACAAATTTGGAGGGAATAAAAGTTTCATTTCCCGCGTACCCAAGTTATTAATTTCAAATATTCATATCTGCATGTAGGTATACAAAGTAACTGTTTTCATTTAAGTGGACCGAATAGTCTTTCAAAATTAACTGGCCCATTTGCCGAAAGTAGTTCGGTCTTTAATACTCCATATCGTTCGTACATTTGAATGTTTCGCCAAAATTTCGTAAAACTTATCGACTGCTGAAAAAGAAAAACTAGATTAGTCTTGCTTCAACAGTAGGTATAGAAAAGTAGGTACTAATTGCATGCCTTAACTAACAACAACGTCCTTGAATTTGAAGCTGTGTTCACAACTCCAAAAACAATCCCGACGACCATGTGGAGAATGTTCAATTTCGATCCAGTCACCAATCCAACAACCACAACCACAACAACTGCGATCCCATCAACGACGACATCAATGAGAACGACAATGGAAAAGATGTGGAGAGCATTCACGAATGTGGCTAGTACCACTGCTAGTACTACTACTACCACCAGTACCTCTACTACGTCTACAACTAGTGCACCATACAAAAACTTTGTCGATTTTAAGAGTTTCAGTAACTTTGTCCCAAATGATGTGGCTAGTGGTACGTGTGTCTAATGTTTTTGTTGTAGCTTTTTTGTTGGTCAGTAGATTTTGTATTCACTAACAGCACGATATTTCTATATGCCCAGTTAAATATTCCATACAAGACGCTATACAGTGCGAATCAGCCGAATAGATTAATAGTCCGAAAAATACCGATTCTGCCTGCCATTATCATTCCCTGCCTGGCTTGTGGATTTAACTTTTTAGTAATCTATATAAGGGTAGAGATAAATTACGGGCTTTGATCATATTTCAGTGATTCGCTCTGTAAAGAAATTGAGGAAATGCAGCCACTCCAGCAAACAATTAGAGTAATCATTTTAAGAACTGTTGCAAGTGAGGTCACTTTTAATTGAATTGTATTTTCTTGAGAAAAATGTATCATTTGAGATGAGGGTCAAGGGATCAAGGGACCATACAATAGTCAAGTTAAATAGCAAGACCGTGGTCGCCAATCCAGGTCACCAAATTGGGAGAAAGACACGAGTGGTTTGGCAGGTGGTACCGTCCTGCTAAAACCATTTGTCGACAAGATCATTGTCTAAAACTTGACGCAAATAATGATAAATATTTACCAAAAAATGCTCATTTGATTTGTAAAAGTTTGCCAATTGAACTTGGCAGATCAGTTCCGCTAACATCTTCGAAAATTGTAGCTGTTTATTTTACTCAATATGTCCGCTGGAGTTGGCAACATCGTCCACTTATATGGTCTTGTATCTGTATTAAACATAACAAACATTGGATCTTATAAAATTAATATTCCAGTTGCCGAAGAAACAGCATTAACTCAAGACATTGGGAATGCCATCACAAGCAACGGCACTGAAATTATCGATTATATTGTTCCACAAGCTCTTCGATCGTTCTCCTTCAATGATCTAGCTGTCCGTAACAACGATACTTGTGGACGCGTCAACATTATGGGCACCATTGTACAAGATTCCAGTCCATACCTTTATCCGTTCATTATCGAGTACTCATTGATTGGTGCTGCTGTAATTTATGTTATGTGGAAGCATATTGGTCGAAACCCAAGGTAAGTTTACCAATATATAATATATTTGAAGATTACTCTTGAACTTTATAATGCACTCTATAACTTTCGTTCATTTCCATAAACTTTAGATGGAGTTAGTAAAACTGTGTCCCATTCCAGTGTTCCACCAAAAAAAAGTACAGCTCTCCTGGTTCTGACGTACAAAACAGAAAGTACTTTCAGAAATTTTCATTTCCTAGGTACCCCGAATGAACAGGTCATATATGTTATAAAATAAGGGCTATTCTAAAAGGTCTGCCGTTCAACACCATAAAATTCAATTTACATACAAAATACTTTAATGGCATGATACTCTTCAACATTTTCCTCATGAAGGGCAACACTAGACTCCTCAGTGTCATTCGATTCAGTAAATGATGCTAGTTGATTTATGTGCAGAACTCAACTATTGCCTTTTAGTAGCTTTCGAATGCGATAGATGTAGCTTTGTCACTTCATAGGGTCTCTCCAATTATTTCCAACGCAACATTTGCTTCCATTCCATCCAATAGAACCATTTCCGAAGCTTCTGCAGAGTCTGCGTGATTCCAAACTGTCCACCCGAAGCTCCGTCTCTTCTAGCGGACACAATACTGCCGACACTTTGCTTCTGTTACAACCAATTACAGCCCTGAACTCAATGACCAATAAAAAAATTATACTGACAGGAGACTCTCTCAATTAAGACCAAACAATCATATGCCTTATTTTCTGGTTTACACAACAAAATGAACCCCCTAAATCTGTATACGATAAACTTCAGTGATTGGATTACTTAATTCTGTATAAATATATGTTAAATTGCAACTCAAATCGTCCATTAGGCTGGGTATGATATATAGATTGTAACAGATAGAAACGAGACTGATCATGCAAGAGTACCAATTTTTCTATTTGACGTATAGAACTCTAAAAAAGGTTTAAACATTTTTGGGGGGCATCATAACGGATATACTTAGCAGTCAGAACCTGAATGATAGGTACCAAGTGTATGTAAATTAATCAGTATTAAGTTTTCTAATGGCTGCTATCATTTCTTTCCAGATACGTTACCCAAGAAGATTTGGAACATCGCCTGGAGGCAATGCTGTCCCGACGTGCAGTAGCCCTAGCGCAAGCCCAACAGCAAGGACGTGTCGATTGTGCTGGAGCATCGAAAGGGCTCTTCTTTGGACTACTTGTACTTGTCGGCTCACTCATCTGCCTCATATTATTCTTTGTGCTGGTGCATCACAAGGACTTTGGCCTCCTAGCTATATACCTGGCCGATGTGTCACATTGTGCCCTTATGGTGCTCAGTATTATAGCAATTATTGTTGGATTTGTCAGGTGAATATTCCCTCCAGACCTTATACAGGATGTTTATTAATATTCTGTACAGAATCCACAATCCATATTTAACAAGTTACCAAGCCACATTTATTTAATTGAATTATTGTATTATTTTCCAGAGTGCGGTCTCTGAAGTTCAAAACGGAAGAAACCAACGATCTGAACGATATTCTTCTACGTGTATCTGCATTTGGATTATTCCTGTATGCTGTTTTTAGCATAATTGCTGGACATCTCAATGCATTTACCAAAGAACCCAACCTACTAGTAATGATCACTGGAGTTCTGGCAGTTGTTCAAGTAAATATATGTTATGACTATTTATAAATAAATGGGGGCGTGTTCGTGAAATCACTTTGACACGTTAATTGATGTTTTAAGTTGCGCATTTTAGCAAAAAAACTTCTTAATGAAGTTTTGTCATGTAACAGTGGCCAATATCTACCTTTTTTTTAATTCTAAATCTAACACCATGTATATTATTAAATTTTTGAATATTTCAAAAAATTATAGACATTATCCATATGTACAATGTCCTATACCTATTTTTCAGTTATATTAATTGTTTTCAGGTTCATTTAAAAAAATATATTAACAAAAGAAATCACAGATATTATAATGACCCTAATTTATGAACGTATCTGTCGGATAATAAATGGATTAAACGAGTTTGATCCAGTTTTTTTGGTTTAAAAAGTGACTTGACTGGGAGTGTTTTTTTTGGGATGATTTTTATTTTATTATTATTATTATAGTCCTTGAACCCTTGAACGTTGCTAATATCGAGGTGTCGTATTAGTCAAATAATACAGGGTATTTGTAATTTCAAAAGTTATAAAGCGCTTTTCTTAGTTGTATTTTCATTCCAGGTAGTACTTCAGCTATTGTTCATTGCTGATGTATCACGACGAAGAGTTCACTTGCCCGAGCATGACCGTTCAAAACCGGGTCGACAAGTTGTTACATTCCTGCTGATTTGTAATGTCACCATGTGGATAATTTATACATTTGAAATGCAGAAAGTTGAGGCGAATCCTGTTCAACTGGAATTTTATGGTTTTCTAGCCTGGGCCATTGTTCAACGATTCACTCTACCACTTTGCATCTTTCACCGGTGAGTATTATTCATGAACAGAAAAAAAATGTGTCACTTATAATCCAAGAGCTGGCTGCAGAAAATCTGATCGATCTATGGGGTTCTTCATCTTAAACAAACCATTAACCCCGTGAGGGTAATATGTTTAAAACTATAAACTGAGCTCTGATCAAATAGATCTAAATAGGTCGCAGTGGGATAAGAGATAAAGCCATTCCATCTATGTATAAAACGGCCGAATTCATATTCTGTCTTTATCTTAAGTGCTGAGGAAACTTTCATTGAGGGTTCTTCAAATTATAAAGGGAACCTCATTTCAGAGTCAAATCTCAACGCTTCCCTCCAAAAGGAAGACATTTACTAGGGATTTTTGTAACTTTAATCACTAAATAAATTTGGCGCCGTTCTCCCGTTCAATTCTCATTTGTAAGGTTAGTTTTTAGTTATTGGTAATAAAATTGATTTTTATAATTTGAATGAACTGGATCTGTAGAAAAATATATATGGACAGCTGGGTATGAAATTTTGGAAACTCGAGGGACATTTTTTGACACCAATGCTTGGCTATATCTATGCAACACGCAAATCACTGCGTGTTGCATAGACCAGTAAAGTTATTAATAACTGCATCAAGGGAGAAACAGGCAGTCCTCGACGGTTTAATTTCCTTAATTGGGCATTACTAAGAAGGGATCTTCCATGTTGCGGATGTACCTACCTTTTAATAAGTCATCACCGAATGTCTTCGTCCTCAAATTCATAGTCGGATTTATTCAAAAAATCTTTGTCCATTATGCTCCGTAAAGAAATTTGAACGTATGCTTTTCCACAAGTTCAAAACGGTCTATTATTTAGAGGTTGTAATCAGAGAGAATTTGTTTTGTTATTATGGAGAATGATTATGAAACGAGGAATAAGGAACAAGGAATCCTCATTCCTGTAGGCTAGGTTTTTTACAGCCAGCTCTTGCCCAATTGTCTAATATCATAAACTTGTACATTTAAACTGTTTTCATTCTTCACAGATTCCACTCGGCAGTAACATTAGCAGAAATATGGAAGACCAGTTATAAAGCGCGTCTCGAATAAGTACCATAATAATAATAATAATCTTATTATTTATCTATCAAATAAGATATACTTATTAGTTGATCGCCTGTGACAAAATAAGATATACAATTAATTTTGGTTCTTCAAGATGTGGATAGTATTAAGAAAAACATTGTACAGAACTAGGGCTTTTCTCCAAAACATAATAAAACATTGTCGAATAATGCGTAGGTATCTATATTTATTGGCATTTTATTCAAACAAAGAAGAAGAAAAAAACACCCAACTGCCAATTAGTTTAAGGTACAGAAATATGTGTTTACTGTTTTATTATTGACTGGAAGATATACGCCCTAGGAGTTAACATATTAATACTAGATCAGTTATTTAACCAAAGATTTTATTCACAAGATAATACTGTGTATATTTTATATTCCTCTGTATAATAATATTTAATTTAATTTTTTAAATTATATCGCATTTTGACAAACTTATTAATATAAGTCTGATATTTTTGCTCATATGACTAGACTAGACAAAAAAAACATATTTATTTCAGAAAGTTGTTATCGTTTCCATTATTATTATTATTATTCTATTTCTTTTTTGTTAAAAATCACATCATGAACAAGATAATTCTTATTAATTTTATCAAATCGAATGAAGAATCATATGAAATACATATATATATTTTTTCTAGATTTATGTATATAAAAAGACTGAAAGCACTAGTCAAATACATTTGCTTCTTCTTACACGACTTGCTTCTATTCAAAAGTAGAAATATTATGAGAATATTTACATGTGAATTTTCATTTGGAGACCAATTAACAACTTTTTGAACCCAAAAGCTTAGGAGATATCTCAACAGTGATAGTCTGGAGAAAAACAAACTACCTACTTATAGATTCCTTGCGGTCAATTGAAAGACCTACCAGTATTTTGAATACTGGATGGAAAAATTGGTGGAATCTAAGTCTAAGATTGTTACAATAAATACAACAAGACCATAATGTAGAGTAAAATCATGAAAATAGAATTGTTATCTCCGTGTCGACATAAGTATTTATTGTATTTGATATTTTAATGCAAAAAAAGATTTTGTTTTTTATACCTTCATTATCACAAAAGCTACAAGAGTTATGATAGTTTCTCAATGAAAAAGTTGTGTAGAATAAACAAAGCTCCCGAAATGTGCTATTGAAAAACCACCGAAAACATTGACTTTTTTAGAGATTCGCATTTTGAGTGCTGTTACGGTTAAACCATCTGCATTTAAGGAAAATGCAGGTACTATAATCATCTTAACCAAATGGATCAACGTTGGATCTCGTTGGATTCATACCTTTTGGTAGTACCTAGAAATTTAAAGACCTATTTTAAAGCATTTTTATCCAAATAGGAGGACTCAATAATATCGGGATAGAAGAACTAATCTATTGAGAGGATATTTTTATGGCGCAAATATTAATATGGTGGGCAAATGCAAGATATCTACAAATATTGACAAGAAAGGTTACCGAATGGATTCTACCAACAAGTACCTATACCAAAAGAAAGATGGTTTTAAGGTTATAAAAATACTGAAAATGAAGAAGTAAAAAATAAAGTTTATGGAAAGGAAGAAATAGAAATAGTAAAAGAAATATGATGCAAAGAAAATAATTACAATCGAATTGAACAAGGCCATAAATATAGTATTATAACGAAAAAAAGAGATAGAGGAGTTTAGACTCTTTTCCGAATTGCAACAGCATCATTTGAAAGATTTTTCATGTCTGCTACTTTTGTCATTGAGGTACCCTAAATAGTAGATATTTTAATTTTTTACATTCTTAATTATGGTCGAAATTGTATTTCTTATAACAATTTTAAATTTTAAAATTCTTATACTTTTTCACGAATGATGGCGTCTGCCTTCAAAATACGAGAAACGGACGATTTTGAGATAAGATCTGGTATTTCAATTTTTTATACGCTTTAAGGAAATTCATATAATTAGGTAGAAAAAAGCATCGATTGTTTGAATTCTCTGAAATGTCGCTTTGACTCTGTGAGACCTAAGAAATAAAGATTGCTTTGCCTTCGGACATACGAGCAGCGCCCTATCATGGTATAAAGCTTGAAATACTGATGTCGTACCTTAAATGGACCAACGTAGTAGAAAAGTTTATGATAATGAGATGCGATGAGAAGTATAGCGTGATGTACGTAGTTCGTGAATGATTACAGGCAATAGCCATCATTCTTGAAACAAAATATATAGCCTACAGACTATCACAGATGTTAGATGTCTCTTTATAAGATTCTTTAAAACTCACATTACTTTGAATAATTTCTCGAAATCCCAAAGAAAGAACTATTCCCCACTCACTTCTCAAACCTGAACTTAATATTTGTGTATATATTATATGAGAAGAACTGAGGTTGATATTGTGGCTATTATACTCAATGATAATGCAGTAAACTTCCGATTAACCGCCGAATACGGTAACACACGGCAACAGCGGATAAGCTAATTTCGAGAAATTGGATGAAAACCAACCCAAGAATGGTAAACCAACTGCATTCTGTTAGTTCTTAACAAGAAACCTATTCATTATATTTGTTTTTTTTGTAATTCCTGCTTTATTTTTGACTGAATTTTATTCAGTCAACATTTATCCGAAAGCCGGATAACCCGCCAGCGGATAATCGAAAGCTCACTGTTCATTATGTAACGTGGTTCGCTTTGAATATCGCTCTAGATCTTTAGATAATTCTGATTGATGATCTCCTTCTTTCAATCTTTGGAGATGTCTAGATAAAAAGAGTTCTGTTGTGATTTTCATAAATTACCACTTATTAACACAATAGAAGGATATTTGAGGTGAAGAAAGCTCAGAAGAATGTATCAAGGTACTTACATATACGCACACATTTCAATTTATATATTGCGTTGAAAAGTTTAATATAATAAAGTAGACATAGTAAATATTATGTGTACTATTGTCCGTATCAACTCATATATTACACATGTATATATAAATACATACATACATTTCAAGATAAATATATAAGATATTATATATATAATAGTACTTGTGTTAGAATAGTTTTATACTATTGTTGTTACTAACATGTTCAAACAGTTTTAAATGCCTCATTATATAGTCCAAGAGCCAGAAGCATATTTGAAAGTCTAGTTTACAGCAAGCTAAATATTAAAAAAAAAATTATTCACAGATTAATCGTTCATTCTTACCAAATCTTCTGGGACTTCGGTTCAAATAATTATTATTGACAAAATATAAAAACTAATGAAATATAACGAGTCTTTGAAAGGGTCTGTTTCAAAATTTATCTTGAGACATATTGGTGGTTCGGAATCCACTTTAAACTGTAGGTTCCCTTGTTTGTATTAACACAGGCAGATATGTCGCCTACACTCAGATATGAGTACCTACTATGCTTAATGAAAATTAATACTGGGAACTAAATGAATTCTTAACTGCATTAAAGTAAAACTCAGTTACTAAAATGGTTAAATGATGATCATTCGTTCTCTCATTCACTCAAGTACTTAGTGGAAGTATCTATATCAGAGTTCGCCCAATTTATTTTCAAGCAAATGAATTTTATTCCCAAGTGCAACTCGGTGCTCAGATATTAGATAAGGTATAAGGTGAAGAATGTGTAATAGAAAAATAAAATTCCATCATCCACAAAAATTGTCTACAAAAACAAAAAACTTTTCTAGCTTGGCAAAGTATTCACGATTTAGTATCTAAATTGTTTGTACTTTTGAAATGACAACTGAAAATTAGTTGCTGGCTCCTTATCTAATAATATTCAGTTTCCAAGTTTTTCGTTTAGTACAAAAAATATATACGAGAGCGCTACTTAACAGCCAATATATAATATATACCTATTTAAATGTTGGTAAATGTGTGTATATATATATAGAATAATATAACCAAAAACGAAAATAATAATATTATTGGACACCATGACGTGATTTGTTCGATAAAACTGGTATCAATTGTACAAAAGCATTTTATCTTTGTTATATTTCTTCTTTATTTAGCACATCTATATAGCAATTTGTACTCAACCCTCAAATAATAATTATTATTCATAAAAAGGGACTGCTTGAAATATTTGTGGACCATCAAAACACAATCAAGAGACTTATCATTCAGATATAAATTTTCTATTAACTACTAAACCCTTATAATACAATATCAAAATTAACCCCAAATAATATTATTAATATATTATAGTCCCATTTGAAATACAGCATAATGCTTCAAAAGGCTCCATTTTCAACTCATATAGTTACTAAAATTAAATTTTAAAAATATAATGGTTTGAGTGAAACAATACTTTTCAACAATTGTGTCAAAATGAAATAAATGCTAATAAATTATGGGCAGATAATTTTGTGCAGCGGATAAATATAAAAAGAACAATTGATACATTAATGAAATAAAAAAATGTTTAAAAAAATGAAATGGTTACAAACACCACATTTCAAATATTATATAATAGTAATTAGTGTACCTGTGTATTTGATATTTCATCTTTATTGTGTAAAGATTGAAATTACCAATGGGTTCAAGAGCATATATAACTGATAATTATTATAATTAATCGTTAAAATTGTGATTTCATGTATTTATATTAATATAAGGGTCTTGTGTCAAAAAAAAATAATTCAGTGGTGTTTTCCGTAATTTGGAAAACTAGGTGGCACAGTTTGGTTATATAATAGATAAATATAATATTAATAAATATAAGATGTAAGTACATACCGTTATATAGAATATATATATATATATATATATATATATATATATATATATATATATATATATATATATATATATATATATATATATATATATATATTAATATGAACCTATCATATTCGTACACATAGGGTTATTCAAAAACAACGTTGTCATAAATTCCCATATAAGAAACATAGGTTAGAATTCATTAATATTTTTCTGCCACACCTCAAAATATATTACAAAAATGCTGGCTAAAATATATGTTTTTGATATAAGTGTTTGCCCCCTTGAAAAATTAAACTAAAACAAGTTCACGAATATATTCGGATTAGAAAAAAAAAATATAAAGACATAAATAATGTTAGATCGCATTCATGTATGATTTTTCAAGATTCTCAATCAAGAAATGACGAAATCATTCATTTTTTAATTCGTAAAACCACACTTGATTGTTGTCGAATTTTTGTTGGTTGTTCAATATTTAATGATTGCAAAGTTACTTTTTTAATTTTCAATGATGTGATAAATTTATTTTGATAAAAATCAAAATATTGACCAAATACATTTTCAATTTGAATAGAAATCAATATATTTTAGCTAGATTCACTGAAATAGTAAAATCATTGTATATTCTTCATCTAAGTAAAACAATATTATTATTTTCCATTTATAAAGGCTGTGGGATACTATGTATGCACTTTTAATTATTTTTAATCACCACCAATACATCACAAACAAATAGATCATATATACAGAGGGAGCTATATGATAAATGTGTCATATTTTTATTTTCCTCAAAATAAAAATATACTCGCATAATATTTTATCAAATGCCCATTTCCTCTATGGAGCACCCTGTATAAATTGTCACACACACACACACATTCAGTTCAAATTTCCCCACCGAAAATCCTATGCGTATGTATTTTTTCAATTTTTTAAATAGTACGAAAAATAATCTGAAGTATTGGATTAGTACTCTTAAATAAATAAAAAAATATACATATAAATATATATATTAAATTAAGAAAATAAATGTGTAGTATGTAGTCAACAAGTTAAGCTCAAAAGAAAAATGTCCAAATCGAAAATGATTTTTGAAAATAATAATAATTATAGATGGGCTTGAATCGTACTCAACACTGCCGTTTCTCTAAATGTTCAACGTTTCTCATCTTTGTAAGTAATCATAAATAATAATCAGTTTTAAGTAATCAGTAATAAAGACAACAGCAAGCAGCCTGTGTTATCTAGAAACAAGGTGAAAATATTATATTTAACACAAAAATCATGTGTGAGACTTTGTTTTAGTACCTATAAGCACTTACTTTTACTTCAAAGTACGAACAATACTGGTAGTTGTAGTACCTACATATTGTCATCAAGTACTTTTCAATGTAATAGAGTCATCTATGGTGAAGAAAAAAAAAACAAAATTCGTTAACCATAATATCTAGAATTAACCAAACTCTCATTGAAATTTATATTGTTTATTTATTTAGACTAATAAAAATTTAAAAGTTAACAGGTATATATCATTCAGATCTGACTGAAAATGGAGCCAGGTAAGTATGTGCCTACATTTTTGAAATAATAATGGTGTGTTCGCTCACTCGACTTTCCCACTGCTCCACTTGAGGTTTCTCCTGACTATGTTAACCGCAAAGCTGTTACCTATGGTATCATGAAAAATGGCACATACGAATTTCTTTTAACATTGATTAACTTTTACAAAATATACGATTTCATTTGTGCATAACTTTCAGGAGGATACTTTAGTTCTATTTAAATCCTTGCAGAGGCGTTTTGAGGCTACAGCCTTGAGACCAATATTTTTTTCAGCAATTCCAAAATATCCGTTCTGAGCAAGTTGTTTATCTTGTGCCAAATGCGGGCGAACAGACAAGACAATGGCAGAAAAAACGTTTTTTTGGACACCAAAATTTAAGAGATCTGTTGAAAACCAGACAACGAACATTTTAAACTTTTGCAATACTTTTCTTAAACAATACTAACTGAACAGATAGCTTATAAGGCATTTTTCAGTGTTCTGTGGAGTTCTGAGTGGATTATTGAATCTAAAATTTTCGTTATATATCCAGAGTTTCTTAATTCGAGGATATAATTATTTATTAATGCTACAAAAATGTTGTATCTGAAAATATTTTTGTGGAATATTAAATTTAAATTTAAAATACATCACATAAACTGTAAAGATGGATAAACAGTAAATATTATGACTACATAATGCAAATTTTGTTAAAAAAATACTTGAAATACTATTTTAGTTCTTAATTTAATTTTAATTAATCCATGATTGAATGGAATGGAAACATAAGTGACCAATTTTTGTAAAAATAAGTGTTTAAAGCAGATTTCAAAATGGTATAATTTACTAATGTATTTAATGTAATTAGTTAATTTCTGCCATTAATGTTCAAAAGTAAAATAAGGTAAATAATAGTACTCTTGAAAAAGTCATATCATGAGAGCTGCTTGGGAAATATATTTTTTCTTTTGTATTTTTCTTAGAAGGTTCTGCTACAAGCCATTTCAAGGTAATCCATCAATTCCGATAGTATATGTATATGCATAACAATCATTCAAGATTTATAAAGTTATTTTTGGTGAATTAATTTATTTTTATTATCAAGAACTCTAAATACTCTTAATACATAGCCACTATATGGCTCAGGACTACTTGGTTTCAAAATCGTAGCTCGGATCTTAGCCCCTAATTTTTTTCTTTAAATTTAAGCGCTTTACACATTCGTCTAGATATCGAAACAAATCAAGAGATGTTACGTTTCGTCCGAATATTTTTTAATGTTTACTAAAGCGAATGCTTCTGAAGTCAGTACCAACTACTATAGGTACTAGTATTGTAAAATGCACAAAATCGAATTTTGCTTTCATATCAAAATAAAGAGTCAAACACTTCATGTTAAAAAATATAAAATGCTTTTTAATTACTCTAGAGAGTCATTTATTTAGGTATTTATTTTTGAGGCAATATATATATCTATTTTACATACAAAATCCCAGCTATTCCATCATCAGAGCTATTGTATTTTATTATCTATTGTTATTGTTTTGAGAAAAAGAAAATATGACAAACTTGTCCTGATAGTCTGAAAAAGAAGGCATATTTTATTATAACTATCTAAAGGTAATCTAATGATAATCTTAAAATTAATACATATATTTTTATTATAGTTGTAATATGAAAACACACTTGCCACATATCATGTCGAGTTTCGCCCTGACAAAGAAAATAAATATTCTCGAAAACTTGGCTTAATACAAAGAATTTTATTTATCAAATCTTTGTTACCAAATGTTAAACCAGTTTTGAAACGCTCGAAGAAGTGTTTCAAAAAGAAGTTATATATAGAATCATGTTTCACATTTAAAAATTAGTTAGTAGTATACAGGGTATTTCATAAGGTTACAGCATATCAAAGTTATATTTAAAAAAATACATTATCTGGAATTTCTTCAGCGAACTTTTCAAGATACGTCCTTTTTTCTGAGAAAATCTTAATTGTCACTGTATATAATTCTTAATCAACAATCGAGAGTTATTCTGTTAAGGTAAAAAAAATCGGAGTAGTCTAGTTTTGGTTCAACTTATTAAATTTTTGATACGAGTATCTTTCATTTTGTATGCACGTCCATAATTTTCTAGGTTATCTTAAATGGAAGATCTATGCTTTAATAAAAAAATATAGAACTGTGGATAGTCGAGAAGGTTTCAGATCATTATGTATGGAATCTGGAGGTTTATTGTTATAAAAACAAAGGAGTGAATATAAAGATACTGGGTCAGATACTTCTGAGCTGACTGACTGGATGTGATGATTGGCAAACCATCAGAGATCTCAGATATATCTTCGCTTCATTCAAGCAGGATAACTCTTTCTTTTTTACCTTCATACATGTTTCCATATTAATATTAACATATCCAGCAGCTGTTACGGCTATTTTCGATTGATCATTTGTCATAATCATTCTGATGCTATTTGCATATTGTGGATAATTATACCAATTCGTTAAATAGACACTCTCCTTTATACGTTCAGCCTGCAAAACGTCTCTTATTATTATTCAACAAATGTGCGCCAAAGAGGAGGAGCCAACCATTTCTCCTTACCTCATTAATAATTTCTTGACCTGGTTTGCAATAGCATCCAATGAATCCATAGAGGATGAGTATGAAAACACGAAGATCGATGAAGTTATCGAAATTTGATGCGTTTCTAAAATTTAGGGTGATTATCATAAATTAATACGGTGGTAAAAAAGCCTTCCTCCATATTCTCACTTATACGTGATTACTAAAAATAAGCAGAACTAAATTCACGCTGAAGTTTCTCAAAGAAAACAAACGTTCCGGAATTTATGAAACCTACTTCACTACCCGCTTGGGGCCTACGCAACTCACCTAATCGTTGCTTAAATCTCTGAAATGTTGGTTTTACTTTGATAGACTTCAGGCGAGTCGCTAAATTCTAGAGCATAGAGATTTCAGAGCATAATAATAGTATGTATGTATTTTTAAAAATATACTCACACAACTCGAAGCTGATACATGTTGGAGCATAGAAATGAAATAACACTACCCAAATAAACAATCATACTTATTGAAAAGCACTGGTTTATCAGTGTAGTGAAACTGAAAAAAATAGTTTTACACATTTATAAAAACAATATTTGAAAGATCAATTTATTTTTTTGTCTTCTCTCGTTATTGTGGTTCAGTCAAAAACATACCTAATACCCAACTGTAAGAAAAGTTGATACATTTATTTGTTTCTATTCTACATATTATATTAAATCAAAGAAAATTAACTAAACATTTGAACACAGATATTTATCATCATATTCTAACGACGATACATATAAACCAAGTCAAACCAAGGATAGAAAAAGGAGGGCTACATCAGATCTGAGCATGCTAAAATAAATAGGAGAGAAGTTAGGAATAGGTTTGTTGTGTAAAAAGAGTACCTATATATATTTACAAGAAACGCTATACTAGAAATTCATTTAAATAATAGGGTTTGTTTAACTTACTGAATAACTAAATTATGATGATCAACCCATGCTTCAATTCTACTTTCAATCATTTCACCACCGTTAATAGCGAAAATTTTACTCATTCTACTATTGAGCATCTCTAGTTGTATACGAACCATCAAAAGTATAGCCATTATAAATCCATCAGCAGAATTACTAACCGCACACAGGGTAATACATGCACAGTCCTCTAATAGAGCCAACAATTTTGTTGGAATGATTTTTGGTTGATAGCATGGTAGAGGTGCTTCGAAAAATCTCAAAGTTTTCTGTAGCCAACTGCAAGCTATCAGTATACGTACAACGAATATAATTCTTGCATTCATCAGTCTTTTTTGGTAATGTTCTCTTTCTTGTTGATCGGATACATTTTCAATTGTCCAAAAATGTTGGTCTATTGTATCTAATATTTTCATGACTTCCTTTTTCTTGATGTACATCATTGTCAACTTTGTGATGGTCTATAGGGAAGTTGAATGATTCATCAAAATATAACAGTGAGTAAAGTGCTAATTAAGCTTATAAATTGGAACAAAAGTTTGCTAATTAATTTCTTAAATACGAAGGGGAAACATTACTGCAAGGGTTGATTGTTCCTTGGCAAAAATATTTGAAGATTAAACAGTTTTCCTTCGGTGAAGAACAAGTAGCTGAGTGACAACAAATATAATAAACCAATAACGAATCCCTATTAGACACTAACTGAAGAACAAAGATTTTATTACTGGACAAATAACTTTGTGTATGATAAATTCCGAGTAACTTTATTAAAACTATCAAAGAAATAACCGCGTACAGGCAAATATATATAACGAGGTAGAAAGAGGGATTCGATAAGGATACTCGCTGAGTCCCCTGTTTTTTAATTCAGTGAAGGACGTTTGAGTAAGAGTGTGACTTCATGTGAAAAAGATATCTATGATCTAAATTAGACGTTAAGATGATAATAATAATGATGAAACTCAGCTACTTAGATATGAAGATTTAGAGAATTCGCAGCTTAGACTTAGAAGTACGAGGACTAGGAGCTATCAAGGCAACAAGAACATAAGCATATATATCGTATTGTTGCAAGCCCGGTGAAATATGTATTCGCACGCCGATGCTCACACTCGCTATTCGTGGTGATCTCATACGTAGGTACACCAGCTGCAATGGAATAGTAGGTATCGATTCCGCTTCTAAAAAATGCAGCACTCACGACCTTCTCGAACTAGTCGAACCGAGTCACGCTACACTATCTACAAAACTTTAATAAGAGTACGTTCGTACGCAGTAGAACCATTCATAATGCATGGTCTTTTATAGACCATGTTCATATTGAGCATATGGCAGAGGACTATGAATCACAGATACGATAAATAGCTATAAATTTCCATAGGGAAGATGAAGTCTTAGAAATTCGAATTTCAAAAGCAATAATAATATTTGGAGAATGGAAGGAAAATTCCGATCTAAATGATTGAATTAAAATTACGTGGACAGTGGAGCAATTAAAGTTAATTCTTTCAAAACACCATAACCAATTAGGGCAGTTTCTGTTATAAATGAAATATGAATGAAAAATAAATTCAAATTGTTTCTCTTCTATCTACTTACAAAAATGAAAGATGTGCAATTTGCCAGTACACCGGCCACATGTTCCATGTGGATTTCTTGATCTGAATAAAAAAGAGTCATAAGCGACAGTATAATAACACTAGCACAAGGTAGGACAGCAATAATAAATAATATCGTTTGCAACAGACTAGTATTGCCCTTATTTGGATGACATCCTAAGATGTAGAGTGCCTTCAGGGAAGCTTCAAGATTAAGAAAACTCTTCATTTCTATGAGAGGCCCGATGAGCTATCTCTCGACTAAACTAACATAATTGAGATATGGAGTTTTCATTTATATTACCTACTACCTTTTGATGAATAATTTATCAATCAATTCATGAAACAGATAACAATTACGAATCCAGATTAACCAATTATATGCCTATAAGCGATTTGCCGTCATGGATTTTTAATATGTTAAATAAGAATGTCAAGCTTTATGATCTTATGAATGGATAGGTACTTATTTAAAATATCGCCAAAGCAACAATTTTCGAAAATAATTTTGTTGTATGACCATTGTTTTGGCTAGACGCGTTTTTTTCTTCTGTTGGATTGAATTATAATGTCGATATTTTTAGCATAGATATCACCAGATAGGTACAAAGATAATACCTATTATGTTATACTAACAACGTTTATTATGAAAACCGATAAGAAAATACGCCCTGTTACTTAATACAAAAACTCTCAGACATATCGATTTTTAAATTTGATTGCGTTTCTTTTGAAGTCATTGTTTCGATTGTAGCGTATAATAATTGGAGAGTCTCCGAGGCAATATTCATTTTCGTTATAAAATCACTGATATTTTCAAAATGTTTCAATTTATACATCAAGTAAGAAGGTTTCTGGGTAATTGAAGTCTTATGAAGAAGTGTCAAGAAATTAAGTTTGCGAAGCAGTGGTCGCTTAAGTTATTTTGTATCTTGAAATGACGGGCTAATCGCATCAAACTTTCGAATACTTATAATGAGAACCTGATACATGAGTTTTCTATCCATTGCGTTTTGGGTTGTGTGTGCTGCTGATAACTTATACAATAGTGCAAGATCTTGATATATACTTTATCGTTCTCTATTTGGAAATCAAGGTACCTACATGTAGCTTTGTGTCATCCGCATATTGATGTTACTGATTCATGACTTCAATGAAGTCTGAGATATAAGTTGAAAACGATAGCGGTCCCTGTGGAACCCCAAGACTTCGCGATTATACTAAAGATATCTGGTCATCAACAAAAACATGCTGCGATAGGTTCCTCAGTAATCAGTTCCACTAACCCAGGTCCGAAACCGAAATATTTAAGTTTTTGTTCGAGTACCTATAGATAGGTCTAGAGTCAAAGGTCTTGTGTAGTCTAATAATACTAAACAGGTTACTATGAAGCAGAAAGGTATCTATTGTTACTTTTTCATAGTTAGGTATTTCAAAAATTTAGTTATGTTACATGACCATTGTTGTTTGTCTTGACATGCTGAAAAAAATGGGTGGTAGCACGATTTGGCCAGAGGATTTTTACTTTACTACCGCTGTTATCGTCGATATGTAAGAAAAGTATTGTAACAGTGTAAAAATTTTTATTCACTGGAATTTGCCTGCGAACGGTAGAAAAGCCGTTTGAGTGGATACAACAGATTTTTTTTGTATTTTACAAGAAATAGCTTTGATCGAAAACATGCAAATTACCTATATATACTTAACAAACAGAAGTATTTGCAGTGGCTATACGAAACGAATATTTCGAAAATAAAAATACACCTGCAATCAATAAAAATAAGAAACAAAATAAAATTATACATACGAAAAACAAAATTTCTATATTCAATTTGAAGAACACAATTAGTTCCATAAATAAGGTATAAGAACTTAAGATAAAATAAAGTAGGTATTTGCGCTCACTCGATATTAAATCGAATTAGTACGATCTGAAAGTTTGGTAGCTGGTTTAAATCTCGCATAGGGCTTCAAAAATGGTGAAAAGAAATAGGTAAGGTATGAGCATAGATATATTTTTCCAGTAAGAAATCTACGCAATATCCAGAAACTGTCTATACAGAATCGAGCATTTTTATAATGTTTTGCATAATGTTAAGAGATAAGTAAAATATATCGAGTATTTTGAAGTTTATTCAGTTACTAGCTGCATATTATGATCTACTAGTTACATTCCCAAACATTACATAAAATCTTCATAATACCCGACAAGTCATAGTTTTTGATACAATTCAATGACTTATATAGGTATAAACACAGTAGAACTTCGTTTCAAGATGGAAAACAAGATTCCTGGAACTTTGGTTCGGTTAACAGACAATTTTCAATTGTGCTGCAAAAAAATCTCAAGAAAAGTCCGAATTTCTTCGATATTTTCACAATATTCGTATTAGATGATTTATAAAATACAACCAATACATTAACCCGAAGAAATCACATCCACATTTTTTTTATAGCTCAAGATACAAGCTCCCCTACAAAAAATGGAACAAGTCTCATAAATAGTGAGACAAAATATAAATTTTAGCATTGTTTACTTATCTGCTTAATACAGTTTATCCGAAGAAATAAGTAGCATAACAGATCATAATAGCTATATAAAAGGTAAGCTTCACATCCTCTTAGGGTTTGTAGTACCTATTCATGATGGAACATTTCCTACATGGATGACAAAATCATAAAAATGGGTCATATAAAAATTTCACAGTTCAAAATTCATTATGCAAATTAAACAGCACATCAAATGTCAATAAAATCTTTATTCATTATAATTTAATTAAAGTGAACTGGTAAGTATGTGTAATGGTTTTTTATATCAATAATAAAAACTATATTTAATATACCTAATATATAACTAATAATTACTTTTTCGCGATACATCCCTGCCATAAGAGACCACCGCAAGATATGGAAATTATAAAATAGACAATCACAGTAATTACCCCACCGATAATAAAATAAAGCTTAACATTTTTCCAGAACAGAGATCGAGCCAAGTTTCTGCTTGTTGTCCTGAATGTAACAGACTGAAATCATAAACAAAGTAGAAGAATAATATTTTTACTTACTTCAACAGCAATGATGATTATCATTTTAGTAAATTATCGAAAGAGATGTAAATATTCATTGAATTATAGAGAAACTTACCCCAGTGTTCAAATTTTCAGCTTTATTTACCAAAAGTTCCAGTCTTTCTCCTCTCATAGCCACATTATCTAAAAAATGATGTGAATATGGATAACAACTTATTTCTTTCATTTTGTATAGGTGAGTACATACCAATATTTTTGACCATAATATTCTTCAATTCATCCAACTCGCTATGAACTTTAGATATTGTATCAACATCTTGGGATTCAGAATAGTGCTTCATTTCATTAGCTAATACTCGTGCGAATTCGGAATTCATAGCATATGCGAGAGCAGTTTCAGCTGCTTGTCCATAGGTTGATTGGAATCTTCTTTTGATTTCATTGAGAAATAGAAATGCTCGACTGCGTTCAAATTCCTACAATTTTCATTAGAAGTTGTAGCAGATATTCGTACAAATTAGAAGAATGATTATTTCCATTACATAAATTCATAATTTTCACTCAAATTATAATAACTATTATCAATCAACAGATTGAAACCTCACCCAGTATGATTCTTATGTAGAAAAGATAATTAAATTTCTCTCTAGAGGTATAAATACAAAGGTTCTATATAAATACGTTCACATGGCTGAACATGACTATTTTGAGAAAAAAGTAATACTCACATCGTCAGTAATACACATGTATATGATGCGATTTTCAGCAATGTAATGGAACAGGTAGTTCCCATGAGAGTATGTTAGCTTATCATTTTGTGGTGGTATTTTACTGATAATTTGTTCAGTTACTTCAGCAAAGTTTCCAGCACAACTTGCATATTTGGCTAAAACTGTGGTACCTCTACAAACTACACTGTAAAGTATAGGCATCTGCAAAGAAAATGATAAACTTTAATAGTACCAAATTACAAGATATATAACAAGATCTTACCCTGCACGTTGACGAGCTGTATTCAGAAAGTGGAACAATAATTGATATATTTGTAGTGGTAAATAGCTGATTGTCCTTTGTTCAGTAATTAACAGTCATTATTTGGGTATAATGCCACAATGACTTGTTTCATAAGCTTTGAATAGTGCTTTAATACGTGAGATTGAGATATAAAAAGTAATTTACAGTTCTGAAATATAAAACTACGTTTTTTGTTATTGAACTTCGAAAATCAAACAGCTGAGCACTGACATTGACACTTTACATATACAGCAGCACAAAACACACAACATTAATTTATTGTTGACTGACGTTGACGTAAAGAGTTTATGTATCTTTTATGCATCATAGAGCACAGAATGTATCTATCTACACCTTTCCAAGATAATCTATGGCTCAACAACATTGAAAATAGGCGCTAATATAAAAGAATTGGCAAATTTAAAAAATATGGTTACAGATTGTTATCTTTATTATAAGTAAAACTAAATGAATAATTTATCGATGGTACATCACTAGTACGTCAAATGACAGAAGTAAATATTTGTTTTCAGTTAGAAAAACTGTTAAAGTTATATTTATATTTATATGATAATGATACATTGATAAATGGACAATTTTATTAACTAGACATTATTGTTAATTGAAGTATTGAATAATAAAATTAAACAAGGAGATTCAGTTTATGTTCTCAATCTTTATTAGTTTCTAAATAGTCGCTTGCTTGTCTGAATTTTTCATACAAACGTGTTCTCGCCTTTTTTGACAGACGAACCCGGAACGGAGGAGGTATACAAATTCGTCTGTGTGTTTTTTTTTTGATTTTGATGATTTTT
This sequence comes from Crioceris asparagi, assembly GCA_958507055.1. Taxonomy (NCBI): domain Eukaryota; kingdom Metazoa; phylum Arthropoda; class Insecta; order Coleoptera; family Chrysomelidae; genus Crioceris; species Crioceris asparagi. The sequence goes on from OY293826.1 coordinate 7,371,674, forward strand.
GATTCATTTCAAAGAAGAGGCTTGAAAAATGGTCCCATATGCATAAAAACGGGAATCCGACATCTTCAATCCGAAAACCGCCCCAGAAGTGGGTGGAGGGGGCAAATTTTCTCGAAAATTGAAAATCTGAGGTGGTATAATTAAAGATAGGACAATATCCGGAAACGTTTAAATTGAACATTTTTCGAGTTTTCGAGATATAGGCATGTTAAATTTTCAAATGTGCATTGTGGAGAGGGCGATTTCTGTCGAAAATTGAAAATCTGTGGGCAGTTCATGAAAGACATAATTGTTTTATTTTTATTTATAATGAACATTTTTTCCTTAGAGGCTTTCGAGTAAAATTGGTGTTAAAATGGTAACAACTAAAATATTCAAGCGTATTTCCGCAGCGATGTTCGGAGATCTCAATAATAACAACTACAAGCAAAGAATATACGTGGGTAATAGGATAAGTACTATCTTCATTGGTATTAGTGAACGTTCAACGATTTTCGTGACTAATGTTACACTCAAAACTGTGAAATAAATATTTTTTACAAAAAATTGGACTGACGTAATTTGTTGGTGCACTGAAAAGTATAAAATAATATTAATTTTATTGGTGTTGGTACTTGTGAAGTTGGTGCCAAAAGTTATCAATCTACCGCAACTGCACAACATCAAAAGTAACAGCACCAATAGAGTTAATATTATTTTATACTCTTCAGTGCACCAACAAATAACGTCGGTCCAATTTTTTGTAAAAAATATTTATTTCTGGATCGGTTTCGCTATCAACTTGATGGGTGAGGTTTCAAAATCAGAGAACACTACCTCTTCAAAATAGCCGTTGAGATAAGGACAAGACATTCTCTTACACATTTTCATCCAATAAATCAGAATCATAAGTTTTGATTTTTGAATTAGGAACTTTCCAAGTAGGTATAATCGGACAAGGCTTTGGAAAACCTTCAAAATAATAGAAATGTTCCAGCACTCTTTCTAGCCGGATCACTACCGACTACCGTCAACTCTTTTTCGTACTTTTATTTCCAATAAAGATAATATTTAAATTTAATAAGAAAAATATTTCAAATAATTTAAAATAATATTATAGTCCTGATATTCTTATGCTCAAAAATAACTGTATTTACCAGTGGCGTAACTTTATTATTAATTATAACATAAATAACAGTAATTTAAGTGAAAAAACAACAAAAATATTCTTTTGATATTTTCGAAATATGTATGTATGATAGCTAATTTAAAAAGAATATTTTGTATATATATTATTTATATGTTCTATTTCTCAATTAACATTTACAAGAGAGAAGTGTCGATCCACAAATCTATTTTTATGCCATGTTGTAACAAAGCAAACAAGAATTTAAATCCTAATTGTCACAATTACATATTATCAACACACCAAATTCTATAATCTTTAAAATTATACGTCCATATATAATTTGCAATAATAATACGTTCGTCCTTGACGGCACAGCTTATATAAAAATGTCTTAGACCCACTTAATTTAACAATAACAATTGTTCTCCCATTACGGTTCAGCAGTTGCATTAACACAACAAAATTCTTACACCTTATATATACACACATATATAATAACTATTACTATGTATATCTGTAAGAAGACATAATTTTAAAATATTCGAAAACTAATCAGTATTCACTAGAAGTGATTTAATTACAACATGAACTATTTTTAAACAGTGACATAAAGCTTCATCGCTCCTGCTCAGTGGTTATTTATTAACAACCTATCAAACAACAACAACAACAACTACAATAATCTTCGACAAACGTCATTTTTGCGCAAAAGCGCTTGTTTCTTTTCAAAGCTATCAAAATTAGGTACCTACTACTACTGATTTACCTTAACCATTGAGTGTGACAGTGTACTCAGTGACAAGTGATCTAGTTCTACTTATTATTAAAAAATATGGTGAGTGAATTGATAATTCTAATTTATTATTATTATGTGTTTTTGTGCTAGTTGAGTCATTATTGTTTATTTATATTGTGTAGATAAACTAATTTGAATTTCAATTAACTAAGTATTTGCTTCTATTTTGGCATAGGTAGAATTAAACATTTTTCTGTTTTTAGGTAAATTTCTTATAGAAATATACCTATTGCGATCGTTCACACTTTTGAATTTCGAAAAAATTGTTGCATGTTGTTATATGTCTATAAGTTAGTCCAAAAAAACATTTGGTTCAATATATATATATATATATATATATATATATATATATATATATATATATATATATATATATATATATATATATATATATATATATATATATATGGGATATTAAGAAATTTGTTAGCACGATAGAGGTCGCAGTTTTGAAGGTATCAAGTTCAAATTTGCTACAAAAATCAATCTCTCAAATATCTCGGTCGAGTTCGTTATTGGGCAGTATCGGGGAAGTAGTTTCAAAATGGCGACCATTCAAATATTTAAAAAAAATATCAAAAAAGAGCAGTAGTGTAAATATTATTAAAAATAATTTTATATATAAATAGGTTATAGATATAATCAGTACCTACAACTTTTGTTCAAAGCAATTTTTCATAAAATACACAGGTAAAAAAATAAAAATTAATAAAGAAAAATAACAAATATTGATAAAACATGAACACTCAATATAAATTTGATGTAATTGTACATTTTCTGGAGATCTTAATATAGACCCTGATTAAAAAAATATATAGTATATTTATTGAAAAGAAATAGACGAAAAAAAAATCTGCCTTGAAGTGGACTCGAACCCTGTCTGCTTTATATTCAACAGCCAAAACAAAAACCTCTAACCGCAAGGCTATGCCAATTTTATTTAATAAAATGTAGGTATACCAATGAAAAGGTTGTTAAAATTTCAATTCAATGAATTTTGAAAAATTTACCTTTCCGCTGACTACAGGCCATAGGGATTTTTTTGTTTACATTCATTCTTGTGAATAAATTGTAATCGTGTTTAATTGTTAAATTAATGAACTGATTTTCATTTGATTTGCTCGAAATGTGGGTATTTGCTTTCTATAACAGTTTAATTTGTTATAGGTTATAGAAAAGTAATATACCTACATAAATATTTTTTACAAAAAATTGAACCGACTTTATTGTCAAATCCAAAATCTTCTTACCCCCAAAACCCGCCCCCGAAAGGAGCCTAGTGCACTAAAAAATATAAAATAAATATTTTTACAAAAAAATTCCAGACTTTATTAGTTGTTGCACTGGAAAATACAAAATAATATTGATTCTATTGGTGCTGGTAATTTTGGAGTTGGTGCCTACAACAACAAACTACAACGGCACAACTTCAAAATTACCGGCACCAATAGAATTAGGTAATATTATTTTGTATTTTTCAGTGCAACAACTAATAAGTCGGTCCAATTTTTTGTAAGAAGTATTTATTTCACACTTTTGAGTGTAAAATTGGTCACGAAAATCATTGAACTTTCATTTATACCATTACCCATGTATATATATTCTTTGCTTGCACTTGTTATAATTCTGAAATCTAACATCGTTGTGGAAATACGCATATTGTAGACTTTACCACTGCTTTAACTCGAAAACCATAACTCTATGGAAAAAAAATAATATAAATATTGCCGCAAATAATCTGGTCTATAATTTGCTTGTCAAATTTTCAATTTTAGAAAGAAATTGCCCCCTCCACATAGCCAAAATATACATATTTAAAATTTTAACATTGCTAAAATCGTAGGTATTGAAAAAAAAATTCTATTTAAACGTTTCCAGATATTATCTTATCTTTAATTCTGCCGTCTTGGATTTTCGATTTTCGAGAAAAATTGACCCCTCCATCCTATTCGGGGGCGGTCTTGAAATTGAGTTTTTATGAATATTTTACCATTTCTCAAGTCTCCTCTTTCGAATGAATCTAAAATCAGCAAAATCGGAGTATAAACAGCGCTCGCTCAATCCAAAAAAAGCACAGAGTCGAATTGCATATCTCCTCCATTAGGTTTCGTCGGTCAACAAAAATGGAAAATCTTCTATGTCATATTCAGCGGAATTGTAAATTTACAGTGGATAATGAAAATAAGTTTTTTTACAAGCTCTGTTATTTCAAATGATTTTATAAAATCATAATACATATTTATAGCTTAAAGACGTATCCTTGTAAGCTTCATAGGGATTAAACGATACAAAACCCTGAACCTTGTACATATCCATTTCAAAATGTTCTGAAATATTTTTCTATTGATTAGGGTTCTCTTTATTATTCATTATTTTTGAATGTTCCATGCATTCAGTAAATTAATCTGGTGTATCAAATCACATGAATATCACCGAATATAAAAATCTTCTAATTATGTCAAGTTTCATTAAAATCCTTAGAGTCGTTTTCGCGCCACAGTCTTAAGCGAATTATTTTCAGTTGTTACCTAGCAACCATTGCAAACAGACTACCCAATCTGTGTCACCAGCGAGTAATATCGATAGCCTAAAAATTTAAAAAGAAAGCAACAAAATTGGCCTATCCGTTTCCGAGATAATATTGGCACATACAGACAGACTGACTGACAAACAGGAACCTCTGAAACGGAAATATCTGTTGAAAACTGGACACCGATAATTTCACTCTGTTACAATACTTTTCTTATTAATTTAGCCTACTTAGAGTAGCGGATGGAAACTAAAAACGAATATCACTTAGCATAAGTCTGTACGTCCGTCTTTCAGTGCGTAGATCACCACCGATTTTCTTTTCTCCTGTTTTGAATGAGAAAAAAAAATCAAAAACAAACATACAGTGTAATTGTATGCACCTCCGTTGTTTCTGCCAAGTCGGTCAAAAACTGAGTTTTTGAAAAGACAAATGAACTGAAGATGCATCTTTATAAACTTTTCACTTAAATCATCCCAATTTTCATCTTCTTTGGAATAACCATAAGTACAAATATGAAACATACAGTATATTCCTATTCCTTATTATATAAATATTTAAATAACGTCATATTTGAATTATAATAATAGTTCATGAATATTGCAATAATAAATTACAGAGCATAGGTACGTGCAATATAATTCCTTTTAGCTGTAATAATTAGTTAAATAAACAATTTTCTCAATGGCAAAATTTAAAGAGTTATGTAGATGGGAATAGGTCATCACCTATTTTTGATACAGTTATTTATTTATTTAAGTGAGTAGTCCTACAACCATTAGATTTAGATATTACGATAGTTGCTAGCTTTGAAGTATTAGTCAGCACCTTAATTGGTGTCTCCCAAGTTATCAGTTGATAAATAATCCGATTATTTAAAATGTATACCTTACCATATAAACGGCTTATTAAATGCAGATTTTAAAATGAATTCGTTATTATCAAATGCAAATGATTCTTAATGAATATTTTTCTTCGAAGTTGTTGTGATGCGCAATCTAGCGGTGAGTAACAATAAAATGCTCAAACTAGAGCGCTGTATAGATGAGTATATTTATTCTATAATCTATGATGAGTATTATCGCCGTCCGTCATTGTGTGTCCTGATTGTCACGTCAGTGGTAGAGGTAGAGTGCTTGTTTACGTATCTTTACGTGTATAACCTATAAATCTACACCACCGATGTGATAGTAGGGACGGCGATAATACTCCTTAAACATTTCATTTATTGTCACCCTTACAATTTTTGTCACCTCCGTTCATGGGATTGAATTTAGAAAAATCACTTCTAACTGAATCTCCAAGTCTCAAAAAGGAACTTTTAACCAAATGCAATGTTTTCCACTCCATCGATATCGATGAAGTCATATCGTTTTCTTACTCACCCTGTATATTTAATTTTCACGTACCTATGAAGACAAATTTTTACGGGTCCGTGCGCTTTTCGTTGAAACTCTCATTTTAGTTTTTACAGAATGTATTCGCTACTTTACGAACGCAATGTATTTTATGATTATAAATGATATTGTTTATAACTGTTTTGAAGTTATGCCCGTAATTTCATACATATTTGTGGACACTTTCTATGAACCTACTACTTCTTGAATCTACATATACTCCGTATCTAATTGATGTTTTTATTCGTGATTTCATTGATCGAGTTTCATCTTCTCATGAATGAGATATAATTTTATGCAATTCTATTCATAATCAAATGTTATACATTAGGTTAGGTTAGGTTAGGTTAAGTTAAAGCACCTTAGTAGGTCGGACCTAGAATAAGACTTTTGTTATTATGTTAATCGACACCACTGTGGACAAAAAACATACGAACCAAATATTACAAAAGTGTATAGAGTGGTTCATAATTTATGATTAATTGAAAAATCGGGAAAATTAATAGATCACCCTGTATCTTGGTTATAAAAATCTACCCTTACTGTTTGTGCATTTCCCAATGAATCACCCTATGTAGCTCCGTACTTATGTAGTTTTATGGCAACGATAATGTCAAATAAGACAGGTTCTTAAACAAGCTATACCAGTGCAGAACTGAAATTTGATCATGATTATGCCTGAAGCTTTTTTTAATATAATAGCAGTACTATTATATTCTTTTCTTCATTGAGCAAATCCATTTTTGATATAATTTTATCAGATGATAATATTGAGTAGTGCTGAAATAACACATTAATCAATCATAGAATGTGTCACAATTACATATGATTTTGTATGGTCATTAAATATACTTATATACAGGGTGGTCCTTTTAAAATGTTAGCAGGTAATATTTAGAAAACAATTGAAAAACAAATGAGTGATGCAACAGGAAGTTGGGGACACCATTTGGAAGCATCAGTGTTTTTTTTTATTCTCTCCACTTTTTAGGGGTGGTGGGTAACTTTTAAAAATTAACGGAAAGGTGTACTTTTGTTTTCAGAGTCTCAATCTCCAGAAAAAAGCTACGTTTAAATCAAAACATAATTTTATATCAATGTCAATATGTTAATAACAAATTAAAAAAGTAATGTAATAGTATAACATTAAGCAGTGTGGTATACGAGCCGTTGTCATAGCGTCATGGTAATGCATGGAAATTATTTAATTTAATAGTTGTTCAAAATGACGGCCAATTTGCTCTAAACGTTTGTTAATCCTATTCCTAAATGAGCTACGAACTCTCAACAGCATATCTGGGGTGATTTCTTAAACTGCATGTGTGTGAACCTTTGCCTCATGTCTTCAAATGTAGTTGCAGCTGTCGCCACGGCTTTTTCTTTGACAAACCCCAGAAAAACAAGGGGAGTTGCATCTGGCAATCAAGCAGGCCATTCCACCGGCCCACCACTTCCAATCCATCTATTGGGGTAGCTGTTGTTAATAACTATACGTGCATTTCGAGAGTAGTGTGGTGGCGCACCGTCTTGCTGGAACCAAATTTCCCCACGTTGACGTTCTGGAATATTTGGCATTAATTTCGACGGAAATCACAGTACCACTGTCCATTAGGAGTTCCATTATAAGAATGAGGTTCAATAACAATATCGCCAAGTATTCCACACAAGTATTTACCAAATTTCTTTGTAAATAATTCTCTTGTTTCAATACTTTTGATTATTTATTATATATTGTATGTCATTAAATGGCAAAACGGTGTGCCATAGAAATCGTATCCAGTATAAATATGATCAATTGCTTAAACATCTATAGATTTCTAGTTATGTATCTACCTACTTACTTCAATTTCACCGACTTGAAAAATATATAGTTTATCTTCTCGAATATCGATTTCCTGTTAAAATATCATTCTCAAGCATGTTATTCATAATGATAGGTTAATTGGTCGGAGCAAGGACGAATTAATTAATAATTATATATGTCTGGAATTTCCTTGAAACAGGTCTGATTCATTCATTCTCAATCCTTGTGTTTAATGAGTTGTTCTTGTATCTATTTGTATTGAATCATGCTGTTTGTACAGGGTGTAGCTTTACACTACATACATATGCGAATATAAATAAAAATGAAGTGATTCTTAAATAAATATTTTTTTCAAAATAATGGACCGACTTTATTTCTTGGTGCCCTGAAAAATACAAAATAATATTAATTTTATTGGTTCTGGTAATTTTGAAGTTGTGCAGTTGCAGATAGATTGATAACTTTTGGCACCAACTTCAAATGTACCAGAACTAATAGAATTAATGTTATTTTGTATTTTTCAGTGCACCAACTTTTAAAGTCGGACCTTTTTCTTTTGGTAATGTCTAAAATATCGTCTATCAACTTTATATCGTCATGAAAGAATCAAGTTTTTTTAGCAAAACACTCCTTGGTTCGTAAAGCTCCAGTGTTTGCGTTTGGTGGCATCATATTTATATTTTTATGTTAGCTGGTTCTATGCTGAATATTGAAATAATTACAGGTTTTAGTCTCACTTATTATTATATCTACTAAAATAGGGAGTTTCTTTGGAGTCTCACTGTTTTTCTTTTCACGGATGAAGTCAGGGGCATCCGTTAGTTATTATTATATGTAAATTCCATCTTTTTCTACATTCCCAATAGACCTACACAAACAAAATATTTTGATGACGAATTGGAATTAACTCATAAACTTCATTTGGTGTGAGCTTAAAAATGACAAAAAAATAATTCAAGAATAATAACTGATTTTGTTATTGCAGGGCTCGAATTTGTGTTGCCATAAAGATGACGAAGTAAGTATTTTCGAATGTTTATTAAATTGAATTTCAAATAATACTTAATATTATGACAAAGTTTATCAGCTTATTCTTCCTTCTTCTACGGTTTGGCTTTTATCTAAACGTTTTACCATATCTTTCTTTCTCTTGAATATGTCATAATTTTTCTGATGATTTGTCTCTCGATATTTGTTTATTACTTGCCAATTTATTTAAACAAAGGTTCCTTTCTTATTAAACAGTCTATCCTGCTGCTTTATTCGCTTTTGTTTCTTGCCGTCGTCCTTTTGCTATCGCAGCATATATTTATATCCAGATACTGAAAACAAAGTACCTACACTATCTACTGCTCTATACTTGGACCAAGAACATTCTTGATATATTCTTGACATTGACCATGAGTTTCTGTTTTGCATCTACATGGTGGATTTTTTTTATGACTCATTCTCACAGGTAATTTATTCAAAATAGAGAGAGCAATATTCTTTGGTTATTCTAATTTCATTATCAACTGATAAGAGATAATTGATGGAGCTTATAAATTTTTGATTTTCCAATATAAAGTACTTAATAATTATTGTTAAATAATTATCATTAATTATGAGATTCAAATAAATGATTATAGAAATTAATAACGTAAATTTTAGTCTATCTAATGAATACAACATAATACAAAAGTAATTGATAAGGCTCTCTAATTCGTTTTCAACGTCACCTTTTTGAGTTTGAGGATTGCAGATATAAAACACTTTAATATTCCACAATGTCGACTGTACCTACTGATATATAGAACGTGAGTTTATTTGTTTGTGAACTTGATATTGAGAATACATTAGATCCTTGCCTAAGACAAAAGCGCTAAATCCACTCAAAAAATTCGTTATACGGAAGTTTCGTTATACAGAATATATTTATTTCTAGTGTCAATTGAAACTAAACAACCTGTACATTTTTAACTCTTCCAAACAAACCCTCTGCCCACCGTAATACTTTATGGTCACCTGTCGGGATATATTAACTAGGTACGTCTGGCATAATTCCGGAACAACCCTTCTCATAAATATCCGTTTAAACTGTGTTGGTTCAAGAATAATCAGTGGTGGATATTCCACAAAAAATCATTATAGAGATAATTTACTTCGTTATAGAGGGTGTTTTAAATGTGGTAATTAGATTCAAGGTGTAGAATCTTACAACCAATTCGTTATATGGAGAAATTCGTTACACAGATGTTCGCTATAAGGAAATTTCACTGTATAAATATTTTATAAATATATATATGTATATATATATATATATATGAATAATAATTTCACGCCTAGCTGGTAAATTGAACCTACATTTCGTAGGGTGCCGCAATAAGAACGAGGTTTGTCGTCTACATATTGCAATATGTAGACGACAAACCTCGTTCTTATTGCGGCACCCTACGAAATGTAGGTTCAATTTACCAGCTAGGCGTGAAATTATTATTCATATTCAAATATGTTCACCTGGTACGGATAGCTCCTCATTTATTATATATATATATATATATATATATATATATATATATATATATATATATATATATATATATATATATATATATATATATATATATATAGGTAATTAGCTAATTAACTTCGTACAAAATGATGAAGTTCTACAAACTCTATTCGTGGACGAAGTCATGGACAACTTCTAATATTTATTTAATTTAATATGAGAAATTCAAACTGAAATGGTTCTTAAAGCGGCATGTTACTAAATGAGTTTTTAATTCCATTTGAATTCTGTTACTGCAGACGAATTGACAGACAAATGACAAAATGACTCAAAAAATATTTTCTCATGTTAATATAAATCAGGTGCAACTATCCAGTTATTTATTCATCATATATATTCGAATTTTGGGTGTCTTCTTGTTGATATTTTTACCATCAATTCATCTGTCATTGTCTTATTGCTCCCCAAATTGAAAACATCCCGTATATACGGGCTGTTTCAAATTCGACTCTCACCATTGGGATCTCGGAAACTATAGGTAATACAAAGATTGTTAAATAAGGGCAAAGTTGCGTATTTATGTGCTCAACAAGATGCCGTTTAAGAAAATTGAAAATTTTTAAATAAATAGCACATTTTCATTGCCCCTTTTTTCACTATTTCCAATGGTGTTAATAGTTTTGTAACCTGACGTTTCGTCTTTAAATATCATGAATTTTTTTTTATCGGAGCTATATTGGCATTCGACAAATTTGAATAGCCCTTTTTTACCTTTTATTATCATGAATTGGCCTTGTTGTACTAAAAATCCGAGAAATTAAATAAATTACTTTTATAAACTAGTTGGCTTTGATTTTTCCAATCGGTGACCGGGTGACACGTAAATTACATTCTGTATTATTGTCATTTGCTGAGTCGTTGAAAATGGAGGACTCCAATGAAGAAAACCGAGATATGATAAAACTTTATAATAAGAATAGAAACAGTATGAATATACTGGAAGTGTATCATCTTAACATGTAGGTATCCCGAGAGATGTCAACCCCACCGATCTTTATTCAACTTATTGGATACAAATTTATCTGAGCATGGTTCCTTTAAAAAACCCAGACAAAAACCTGGAGACACGATTGATGAATAAAATAAAGAGATCATGATTAATGAGGTATAATTAAGCTTAAGTTTTTCAAACGAGTCAAACCCATCGCGAATTCTGTCCTTTAATTTGGACAAATTTGGTGGTGGTTGTGGTCTTTCGGGATACATCTTAAGATACACTGCCAATGTATTTATTCACACTGTTTCTACCATTCTTTTAATAAAGTTTTATCATATCTTATTTTTCTTGATTGGAGAACTCCATTTTCAACCACTCAGCAATCCATAATGATACAGAATGTCATTTACGTGTCACCGATTGGAAAAATCAAAGCCAACTAGGTACTTTATACTTTTTATATTTAATTTCTCGGATTTTTAGGACAACAAGGCCAACTTATGATACGTCGTCAAGAGGGTAATAAAAAGCGCTATTCAAATTTGTAGATTGCCAATCTGGCTCGCATAAGAAAAAAAAAAGTTCATGATAGTTACACATAGACGAAACGTCAGGTTACAAAACTATTAACACCATTGGAAAGAGTGAAAAAAGTGGTAAAGCAAATGTGCTATTTATTTAGAGATTCATTAAAAAATAAAGCCAGGAAAAAAATAAAAAGATTTTCCGAAAATTCGTTTTTTTCCGGAAATCTCCGGAACTACTCGAAACTTCCAAACTTTCTAAACGGCGTATTGTTGAGCACATAAATGCGCAACTTTGCTCTAATTTAACCATCTTCGTATTCCCTATAGTTTCCGAGATCCCAGTGGTGAAAGTCGAATTTGAAACAGCCTGTATATGTATATATGGAAAAAAATAACGAAATGGAATTTGACCAGGGAACACATTACACAATATCTTACCTACCTACCTTTTCAATGGCAAAATTGTTTATTAGATAATAAGTGAAATTTAGTGTGGTACCGGGTGCAATAGATTTAACTAGAATCATTCTTGAGATTAAGAAAATAAAAGGCGCTTATAGATATTGTTATTGACACACTGGTTTTTACGCCTTAGATATATTATCTTAAATTTATCGAATAATTTACAATATTTGTGAAAACTGATACATAAAAGGGTCGATGACTTCACCCTTGTTACATAATATGCATAGATATTTAGTTATTATAGTTAACAATAAAATAGATTCAGTTTGGTTGAAGATAAAATTAAGAATAAAAGGATAAGAGAGCTTCAAAACGTACAGTGGAAAGAAATATTTCGCTTAAATGGAAAAGAATTGTCATTAACAGATAGGAATATCGCAAAAGTCATAATGATTTTGAAGATGTGCAAGGGATGAATTGTCAGTTTGTAGGTAGATAGAAAACGTCTGGCATCAGCTTCAAAATTCTTTAGTTATAGTCAGTTTAAGTAACCACTTGTATTACGTTACGCGTCAGTTGAGACGCCCGAAATTTTCAATGTTGTAAAATCGTTAAAATTGTCACTGATTAGAATCAGCTGATTAAATGTTTAATAGGTTATAATAATTTGTCACTTTCGACGTTCAAAATATATGAAATATATAACTAGACGAACTTGTATTGTGATTGATTGGATATTGACAAGATAAACGTCAAACGTCATAATTATATACGAATTATAACCTACAAATATGAAAACCAAGAGCATTTTAAATAAAACTAAGGTGGACTTCATAAGATGATATTTATTTCAAATTATAACAGCGTGCTTATGAAATGAGTATATATATGAGGTATACAATTTGACTGCCTGCTTTTTTTTCTTTTTGTCCCGCGCTGTATATAGTAAACTCCGATTTTGATGATTTTTTATTTATTTAAGAGAGGATAGTTCAGAAATGGTCCCATATTGAAAAAAATCGAATCCAAAATTCCCTTCCCTCCAAAAACCGTCCCGAAAGGGGTTGGAGGGGGCAACTTTTCTCGGAAATCGAAAATCTGAGACAGCAGAATTAAAGATATGACCATTCCGGCAACGTTTAAGCTGATCATATTTTTTTTTTCGATTTACAATCATGGTAAAGACTGAAGTATGTCTATTTCCGCTATGTGGAGGGGGAAATTTTTTGCGAAAATTGAAAATATGAGACAGCCAAATTAAAGAAGAGATTGTATGTAGTAACATTTGCATTTTTTAAATGAAATTACGGTTTTCGAGTCATAGCAGTGGTAAATTCTAAAATATGTGTATTTCCGCCGCGATGTTTTAAGTGTTCTGAATACTTGAAGTACAAGCTAAGAATATACATGGGTATAATAGAAAAATACAAAATAATATTAATTCTATTGGTGCTGGTACTTTTGTAGTTGGTGCCAAAAGTTCTCAATCTAAATACAACTGCACAACTTCAAAATTACCAGAGATTTATTAAGAAATTTTTATGCACAAATATTTCAAGAAATTCTATATGATAAATAGAATAAAATTTTAATTTTTGTTTTTTTTCCTGAATATTTAGCACAGTAGAACGATTTTCCAATATTTTATTTAACCCTTAAATTGCATGGTGATTTAAAGTAACATTAACGTTATGGTATAGGATTATAAATATAATCTACGTATTTTATTTTTATTTAAGAAAAAACATACCGTATGAAATCATTTCAGTTATTAATTATACTTAAAAGGTATTTAAGAAAATATCATAATTATCTAGTTTCACGCATGAATGATACAAGGTGAAATACAAAAGACCAGACAATTTTGATTTCTCTCAAAAGTTGAAAAGCTAAGATTTTTTGAAAAAATATTATTAATTATTTAGAGCATTATTCCTTTTGAACAATTGGTATACACATTTAAAATTTGAAGCATGTTTGGGACAATTGTCTCAAATTATAAAATGTTTCCTATCAATGGAGTAGTCAAATTCATCTGGGTCATAAACTTCGTCTCCAGCAAGAAATTCAATAATAATATCTGCATCTCAAATAGTTTCAGCAAGTCCTGCTCAGTCGATCGATCTCTTCCGAACATTAATATTTACCATAATGAGAAAAAAACATTTTATGGTTTCGATGTAATCACTTACCTACTCGAATTGAAGCTGAACAAATTGAATTACACCGACAAATAATCATTGGGCAAATAAAACATTTCTCGGTCTTGCAAGAAAATAGCATTTGAAATTGCAGGATCGCCACGTTTTTCGTCTAAATGAACATTATTTTTAAGGGTTATTATCTCTTGGGCTGTTCCAAAACTGAAATAATTATATTTTTAGTCCTCGTAACATTTTTCAAAAAATATAATGAAATTTTAACGACTGTTGAGCTACTAAAAAGTTAGAATTAGATATTCAATACAAAATAATATCAATTTTATTGATAATGGTACTTTTGAAGTTCGTTACAAAGTCTTCTATATTTTAAAACAACACATATTTTTTTTCTAATTGGTTTTTATCATACTGTTTACGTAACTATATAATCACTGTTAATCTATAAAAACCGAATGAAAAGTGCATTCATTCTGATTTATTTACTGATATCGCATCATTCATCTACACCTAATTTTTAATTCTTTGCGATAAGATCCGCTTGAAAATTTTCCCAGTTCAAAACTATCAACTAAAAGTGTTTTTTCACACTCAATTTTCCATCAATTACTAGATAAATTTTGATGAGTATCCAAGGATCTATTTTTTGGTTTGTAATAATCACTAAGCGATTAGATAGATAAACTCGTTTTTCGTTAATCTTAATGCGGTTTTTTCGGATTTTCTTTGAAATTCACTCAGGATATTTCATTCAATTAGTCTCGAAACTATTCAGATCTCACATCTGGTTTTCACAATGATATTCTAAGAGACCCAGTGTCACCATGTTAACTAGAGAACTAGCAGCTACCTAAACTATCTAGGAGATCTTTAATAATAATTTATTCACAACATGTCAAATCGATGGCATAACCTGGCAAACTAATGTCTTCGATAACATTTATAATTCTGGAATAAAAATGAAAAATGACCATAATCAATATTCATACAACTTCCGAAAAACCAGAAGAGGTAATGTAATTCGTTATTCATAAAAAAATCAACTATGAATGTGAAGAAGAAGACTATCAGTTTAGTTCTAGTAACGCAATCGGAACTAGTGAAGCACTGTTTGGTGTCCAAAGCTGCGCAGGCGTCAATTTTATGATATACAATGTACGCCTTTCTTAAAACTGACTGTAAAAATGATTTCGACTGACATCAGAAATTTGGCAAGTATGAGAAGAGCTCATACCCCGTGCTTTATGATTCTTTTGTGTTCGTGGTGATGTTATAATTTTACTTTCCTGAAACCTAGACATCAAACTAACACAATTTTTTTAGAGGTTCATATACCTATATTCGGATAGTAGGGGGATATTAAGTTTTCTTATTATAACCCTTTAGGTGCATGTCCCTTAAAGAATCCAAATAAGTCAGTTGAGATGATAAAGATCTTCTACTGAAATCAGATAACATAGATGGACTTGACATGTGAATCAAAGGAATGGAATCAGCTGCATACGTCTCTGATATGTACCCAGAAAGATTCTTTGATGATTTATTTATTTATATTTAAGAAGAACAGCAATAAATAAAATAGCATAGAATATTCAAAATTCTTCCATTCTAAAATAATCAAAAAATTCAATCAAATCTGGCAGTCAAGAACATCAAAGCTGAGAGAAATAAAACCAACCTTCCAGCCATGGCCAATAAAACTAATAAGCCGTTTTCAACAAGTGATCGTCACCCGACTCCGTCTATTATGTACGTGAAATGCCACTTACGATCAAAACATGATTTAGTGGAGTGTCCGCATTTCGAATATGCAAGAACAAATTATAAAATTCCCAGAAACCTAAAGGACATACTAATTGCAGCATACTGTCTATAAACCAATTCTTAAAGAGTGCAAATGTTTTACACAGAATAAAATATCACTTAAGATCCTTTGTAAACACACATCCCCGCTAATTGTCTATTGGCGGATGCGTTTGTTTTTAAATAAAATAAAAATTAAAAATACCAATGGTAGAGCAAATAAAATTTGGGGGAAAATAAAACATTTGCGGCATAACCATGAGACAGTTTGGACTTTTTAAGAGCATTATTTTTAAAATCGTTTCAATCCTTATCACTTCTGCTTATTAGGTATTCGTGTCGAAGAAAAATATGAATCAAGAATCAGGTAGATATTATCTGTTCTTATTTAATTGTTTATATTATGTTACGCTCCAATTTCGGCGAATTATGATCAGACTTTAAACCCTTATCTTTTCACTCAATTAAAAATTATAGTGAGGATTCACTACTTTGAACGCTCTGAATAAAAATAAAATGTAAATATTAGTCATTACTATTTAATCTTTATTACAAAGATTAAGCGGTATCCCTGTCAACTAGAGTTTTAATAGATATAGTAAACTCTTATCGATATTTCATGGACGTTTTAGCCTTTAAAACAATATGTTTTTTCTATTGGTTAACGTATATAGGGCTAAATATATCTAAATACATGAATGTATGACATTCTAACAAATCAATATACTTATCAATACGTATTATTATTATCATCTTACATGTTACTTGTTATGTATTTGATGTAATCGATATATATCTTTGAGCTATATAACTATACGCGCATTAATCAGCCAGATAAGACCTGATGAGATCATCACTGGCTATCTATCTGTATATAATAAATGCCTGACGTTCTGGATGGCATTATTAATTGTTCCTAAACACACCTTCAGATCGTATCAGAGAGTTTTGATAGTTCAACAATAAGCTGAAAAATGGTAAGCAGTTTTGTTTTGAATTATTTTCAAGGGTTTTTCTTTATATTTTTGCAAAAAAAATAAACTTAACTTTCACTGCAATATAAAAAATGATATTAATCTTTAAAACTTTTGATTGTTGACTATTGACTATTATTTTTTATAAAAAACTTTATTTAAAAGTTTAATCATAAACTAATAAGATAGAACCATTTTGTTTAGAACAATATCTATGAAAAGAAATCAAAAATTGAAGAATAAATACTTTTTACAAAAAATTTAACCGACTTTATTAGTTAGTAGAATGAAAAATACAAAATAATATTAATTCTATTGGTAGTAGTAATTTTGAAGTTGTGGTTAGATAGAAAACTATCTAAAAAAAAGTAATATAATTTTGCATTTTTTTTGTAGGAAAGTATTTATTTCACACTTTTGATTATAACATCATCATTCAACTTTCACCAAAGAAGATAATACGTTGCTTATACTTATGCAGAGATTTCAAAATATCGCGGTAATACATTCAGACTTTACTACTGCTGTAACTCGGATACCGTAATTTTTTTGAATAATATTCAATTTAAATTTTAGTAAATACAATCTCTTATTTAACTTGGCGATCTCATATTTTCATTTTTCAAAAAAAATCCCTACCACATAGCGGAGACATACATATTTCTGATTTTACCACTGCTGTAACTCGGAAACTTATGATCTTCTTTGAAAACTGTCCAATATGAATGTTGCAGGATATGGTCTCTTCTTTAATTTTCTCGTCCCAAATTCTCGATTTTCGAAAAAAAATTGCCCTCTCCCCCCCTTTTGGGAGAAGTTTTTGAGGAGAAGGACATATTGAATGTCAATTTTTTTTCATGGAAATTGGAGCACATTTACTATTTAAAAAGCGCGAACATCCACAAAAATACAGACAAACAGTTGAATTGTATACCTCCTCCATTTGGTTCGTCGGTCAAAAATTAAGGAACCTATTTGCCTATTATTTGTACCTTTTGAATAAATCAGTAAAAAATGTATCGTCAGTTTTCTGATATAACACGAAATATTATTATTTTTCAAGTTCATAAAAGGAGGTCTATTAAATTGTAGGAAAAAGTTGTTAATTTAAAAAAAATCGATGAAATTTTGAATTTATATTTCATTCTATATGGAACAAATTTTCTACAAAAATGAGAAATTGGACCGACGTTATCAGTTGGTGCACTGAAAAGGAATAAATAATAATAATTCTATTGGTTCTGGTACTTTTGAAGTTGTGCAGTTGCAGTTAGACTGAAAACTTTTGGCATCAACTTAACTAGAAACAGCACCAATAGAATTAATAATATTTTGTACTTTTCAGTGCAGCAATTGATAACATCGGTCCAATTTTTTGTAAAAAAATAAAAATAAAGCAGACAGTCGAATTGTATACCTCCTCCGTTCGGGGTTCGTCGGTCAAAATTATATATTTCACACTTTTGAGTGTTACATTTGTCACAAAAATCGTTGAACATTCACTATTCACTATTATTCAGAAATCTAAGAACATCGTCGCGGAAATACGCATATTATAAATTTTACCAAACTTTTAACTCGAAAACCGTAACTCTATGGAAAAAAAATTCAATATAAATTTTGACGTCGCAGAATACAACCGTAGCTCTTTTGAAAAAATGTTCTATTTAAACGTTACGGATATTTTGGTATCTTTAATTCTACCATATCGAATTTTCGATTTTCGAGAAAATTTGCCGGAGGTAAGGAGATTTTGGACTTTTTCAAGTCTCCTCTTTCAAATGAACCAAAAATCATCAAAAAATTATCAAAATCGGAGGACGTTTACTATATAAAAAGCGCGCACGAACCAAATAAAAGCAGATAGTCGAATTGTATACCTCCTCAGTTAGGGGTTTGTCGGTCAAAAAGAAATTTAGTTAATGAGTGTGATGAACCGAATAAACAGAAAAAGATCAAAAGTGGTTTATTTGTTATTTCCACATGCATTATATAGGTACCTATACAACCAATAAATACATCATTGTTCAAATCATATCTAGGTATCTATCTATCTATCTAATTAAGAGTTAATTATAAGACACTTACTAATTGTTAATAGACTTTTCTCATTTATTCTCACTATTTTCGAATGTAGAAAAAATCTATTAGCTGAAATCTAGTCTCATTCACTAATTGCGTATTAATTAATAAGTGAATACCTACACCCGTGAGCTGTGAGCGAATCGGGATCGAATTTATAATTAAGGCACTAAATCTCCCGTCGGTAGGTACTTCGGGTCATTTATTATTTAGATACTAGCCAGCACTTGCCACAAAAGCGCTAATGACCGGAGAGTTTTTTCATACATATTAAAAATATCCTCTTTTATTTCACCATTGCATAATTTGGAGATTTTAATTAGTTAATATAAAAACAATGTTAAAATTGGAGTAATTTGAGGATGTTGGTTGATATCAATTATTTCTGAAAAATTTTCTATTGGGAATATTTGATTCCCATTCAATAATGATAATTTTCAAATATAATAATAATAATAATAATAATCTTTATTGGTTCTCATTGGATCGTGCAAAGATTATATAGAACAAGTCAGTATTTTTTTAAAATATAGTCTAGAAGTGCAAAAAATATATGTACATAAAATTTAAAAGTAAAAATTAACTAGTATAGTATACAATAAATTGATTTATCCATAAGATAAGAAGAATAATTTTTATTTCTACTTTAAACTTGCCAATTGGGAGCGTTGTAATTATTAGGAAGATGATTATAAATAGTCACCACCATATATTTTGTATTAGTAGTATTAGTATTTTGTGACCGATGAAGGGGTATCTCGACAGATGAGAAATTTCTCGTTTGGTAATTGATATTTCCCAAAGCTAGAAGCGCGGTCGCGTTTTTCCTAGCCTGTACTAGTACATGCATAATGAATAAAAGGTTAGGATGTTCAATTTTATAAAGATATCTTTTGTAATTGGTTCTCCTACTTGCACCTACAATATTTCGGACTGCTCTCTTCTGCAGTTTAAAGACTCTGTCAGCTTCATCAGATATGCCCCAAACTATTAATCCGTTGCTCATTACTGACTGGAATATACGGGGTGTCCCAAGTTATTGTATACAAGCAATATCTCGCTTATTTGAAAAGATAATAAAAACATTAAAAAACAGTTTCGAATGGCATCGAAATACCTTCCAAATGACTTATTAAAAAATACTACATTTGACGGCTCTATAGTAGCTAACTCTCAATTTTTATTTTCAAAAGGCACCCCCTATATATCGTCATTGAAAATTTTGCGTGTCATTCTATTTGGAATACCACGATAGCAGGTATTTGGTATTTTTTTAATAATAACAACAAAAACATTAACATTTTGTGACTCTTTTGCGTTATTTAATTATCTTTAAAAAAAATAAAAATTGCCTCCACCCATGTTTTAAAAAACTTCAAACCGATGCTTTTTATGTCAAAAAATAATGTTTTTTACGTAGTGTAGAACATCAATCATTTGCATCGGTTTGAAGTTTTTAAAAACATTGTCGGAGGCAATTTTTATATGGATAATTAAATAACGTAGGAAAGTCACAAAATGTTATTTGGTTGTTAAATGTTATATCGTGGTATTCTAAATAAAATGACATGCAATTTTCAATGATAATATACAGGGGGTGCCGTTTGAAAATAAAAAGTAAGGGGTAGCTACCCCAGGGCTATCAAATGGAATATTTTTTTATTAAATCATTAGGAAGGTATTTTGCTGCAGTTCAAAGCAGTTTTTACAAGTTTTTTTATCTTCTCAAATAAGAGAAATATTGCCTGACACTGATACCTTGGAACACCCAGTATAACGCTCTAACCTAAGATTTATCTCAATTAATATTTTATGCAATTTTTTATCAATCGTATGATCAGGTATAAATATTTTTACTCTTTTATTTAGTTCTTGATATTGGCGATTCAAAATATTATTTCTATTTATTTTTAAATTATCTCAGCTACTTGATCGATAAACAAATCAACTAGTTTTCTCTTAAACATGAAATAGATATTACAAATAACGATATTTTCAATCAATTTTTCCATTACATATATAGTTAGATAAATTATGATCTCATTATCTAAATTAATCAAAACAAAAATTTGATAACCATTACAATTCCAGCAAATCAATAATTAGTATTGTATTTGTAATTGTAAGTATTAGAGGCTGTTGTAATCAACGATTCAGCAGTTCTGTTTACAAACGCGACTAATTATCATAATTTAACATATTATAACATGTAATGCGATGCTTTATCACTTATGTAAATATTTTTTTACAGGGTGAAAAGAAGTGCCATCAATGTAAACAGCCCATCACTGGAGGCGTAAGTATTTAATTAATATCAATAAAATCATTTTGCCAAATGTTTATTTGAGAGTTATTGAATAAACAAATTTGTTGGGCTTCAATAGTTATTTTCTCGTTCATTTCAAAAACTCCCACATCGAATTTCTCGAAATGGAAACATTAATAAATATAAAAAAAACATTATACCGACTTTATTAGTTGGTGCACCGAAAATACAAAATAATATTAATTCTATTGGTGCTAGTAATTTAGAAGTTGAGCCGTTGTAGTTTCTTGTTGTAGACATCAACTCGAAAAATAACAAGAACCAATAGAATTAATCTTATTTTGTATTTTTAGGTGCACTAACTAATAAAGTCGGTCCAAATTTTTGAAAAAAATATCTATTATTATTTAATATTAGTCATGAAAATGGTTGAACGTTCACTAATACCAAAGAAGATAGTACTTATCCTATTACCTTAGCTTGTACTTGTTATTTATTATTCAGAGATCTCAAAACATTGCGGCGCAGATATACATATTTCAGACTTTACTGCTGTAACTCGAAAACTGCAACTCTTTTGAGAAAATGTTGAATTTAAATGCTGCTACCTACCTATATAATCTCTTCTTTAATTTGGCCGTCACATATTCTCAATTTTCGAAAAAATGCTCCTTTCACATAGCGGAAATACACATATCACATATTTCAGACTTTACCATTGCTGTAACTCGAAAACCATAACTCTTTCGAAAAAATGTTCAATTTAAAAGTTTCCGGATATGGTCTCATTTTTAATTCTGCCGTCTCAGATTTTCAATTTTCGAGAAAAATTGCCCCCCTCCATGCCCTTTAGGGATCTTTTTTGGTAGGTAGGAGATTTCCGATTTGAGTTTTTCTTATTTTTTTGAAGTCGGTCTATTATTAAAGTGCTTTTACCTACTTATTTTATTTTGACGTTGGATTTATTTAAATAAAATATTCGTTTTCGGAAAAAGGAGTTAGTTATTTCTGAATTTCCAAATCCTCAGTGAGTGCAAACGGTGGATAGCTAGTGTCGGCATTAAAACAATCGAACAATTCTAAATATACCTATTCATTGACGAACCAAATTTCGGGTAAAAAGTTATCTCCCCCGACATTATCTTTTTTTTTCTAAAGGGGATACATCTAAAAATCTTATTCAAGATCATCTTTTAGCACCAAGAAACATATTTTAGGTTAGGAACTACAAATTTCAATAAGATATTAAAACTTAGGCGAAATCATTACTTAGAGAAAATATTTTTTTTATCTTGAATATAAGAATTTTCTATGTACATAAATTTAAATTTCTGGTGCTTGCTCGATATAAAAATTCAAAGTCAAACATATCCTCAAAATTCGAAATCATTGTTATATCATTTGAAAAACCAGCTTTCAAAATGTGCTTGCAATCCTTCAAGCATTCTGACATTCTCATATTTTTTACCCTTAATCTACATTTTCCATCACTAACACCACACCAATATTACTATTTTTTTTATTTTATGCACTTTCTAAAGCTGCTTACACGGCTTTGTTGATTTATTTTTCAGGTACTAACAGCTCTCGACAAGTCATGGCATCCCGACTGTTTTGTATGCAATGAATGCAAGAAACCAATCACTGAAAGCAAATTCCACAGCAAAGATAATCACCCATACTGCACACCGTGTCACGTGAAACTTTTCGCCAAGACATGTCATGCATGTGACGAGCCAATCTTAGACGTAAGAGAAATTATATCTACAGATTATTTTATACTCTGCCAGTAACGTATTATTTATTATTTTTTCAACACTCATTTTGATCTCATTAAGTTGAGTAACTAGTTCTTCCGGACCATGAGTTACTTTACCGCATTAGAGCGAAAGATAACTGACTTTACGCACGCACTGACTCAGCTGTCACTCAAACATAGAACAGCAATATACCTAGACACTTTAATTAATCATTTTGTCTCAATTTGTGCTTTCAAATCGAAGTATTCGAAAACTAACGTGTCAAGCAGATGGAAATTTAATCGAAAAAAATTCTCCATGGCTACTATATTAGATTTTATAATTATCACTTGTCATGTTCCGTGACTTTTATACGTTACTATGGTCGTGTCCACTAAAATGACTGATTACCCATCGATTAGTAATCAGAAAGTTGACAGGTAATTAGTAAACAATAGTCTAACATAACCTAACTTTTGTTACTGCTATTGCCTAATTACAATTTCGATTACAACATAATCTTCTTCATTATAAATATATTGAACGGAAAATACTGTTTCTTTTTAATTTATCTAATATGTGTAATTGTCGAATTAAATTATTTCAATTCTTTTGACATATGTCAATTGGACAAATGAGCTAAGCGTGTCCACACGAGTATGATTAGTGATTATTAATTACAAAGCGATTGCGATTGGTAATCAATCAGTTACTTCATGAACACGGCCTATGACAATACCAGTGATCCAGTCACTAGCAAATAACAACTGTTGATACAAAGTATAATACATTTCATATTACGTGACTCGGTAAAGGTGATATCAAGAAGATTGTAAGGTCTTTTTGGTTAGTATGAACACGTCCATCTACGTTTACGAAAATTAAACTTCCCCAAAGCAGGTGTCGCAAAAACTAATGTAACCTACACGTGAGCAAATGAGTGAAATAACATTCACTTCTAGTATGATATATAGGTAAAATTCCTACCCAGTCTCATGTTCTGTTATCACACTTGTAACATAAACTACAATTTTTATATAGTTACAAGAATTACAAACATAGGAATAATAGTCCGTGAATCATGATAATAATGTTGTTTGCATAAAACACAACATATCTAATGTAAAAACCATAAAGATTATGGAGTTTTGCAAGAGATGATGTATCAGTCATTTGTAGATAGAAAGACCGACGCTACAATATTTATGATTATACATTAAGTGTTGTCTCTAAATAAATTGTGTTAAATTCGCGCGATATCTTAGACGCATTTGACTACAAAGAAATACTGCATTTTCTTGGAAATATTATTAGTGTTCATTTTCCTGGTATAAGAAACCCATATTCATGCAGAAAAAAGCTATGATCATAATTTTAAATAATATATTCGATTAAACAAAACCTTGACAAAGAATACTAGCTAAGAAAACTCTCAACGAATTCACATTTCTAACAAAAAAAATCAAAATCGGTCCATCCGTTAGAAGGCTACTTTGCCACAGACAGAAACGTTAAACTCATCTAGCTCAGAACAAAAAGTTTTGACGCTCATTAATAACATTTAAACAGTTAATCTAGTATATACCTGTGTAAATAAAAAGATTATCTTTTAGCTAATTTATTCGAAATGCAAGAATTTTGCCCTGAAGAAGAAAATAAACATTCTCGAAATCTCGGCCTTTTTATTGTTTATAAAACCAGTCAAGAATAAAAAATCAATATGGTAGTATCTAAATATACTTGATTTTTAGTTGTCCGATTATTGATTTATAAGTGAAAAATATCCTCTTATCTCAAAAGGCCAAGGTTGCATTTAATAGTACTTTTTGTATTCTTTTACCAGTTGCCAAACCATCGCATATTTCCTTTTGAAAATCTTTATTCATTAGACTGTCCAATAGTTGCGAACCATATAAAATGATTTGTTTTCGTTTTTTTTTTCTACAGAAATGCGTCCAGGCCTTGGGCGTCAACTGGCACGAAGATCATTTCGTGTGCGCTGATTGCAAAGGAAAATTGACTGGAACAAAGTTCATGGAAGTTGCTGGCACACCACGTTGCCAAAAATGCTACTTGGAGAAGCACGCCGACCGTTGTAAGGCTTGCAGCAACCCCATTGCTGACAAGGCCATCATCGCTTTGGATGCCAAATGGCATGACACTTGTTTCAAATGCATGGTAGGTAAAAATTGGATTGATGTGTTATCCGCATCCGCTATTATCTGTGACCTTATACAACATATTGAAAAAATAGGAAAAAAAATATTTTGCAATTTGCTTATATTTTATTTTAACTTAGTCAAAGATAATTTTGTGACCGAAATTGCAATAATTTTGTTTTATATATCCTATTTTCACTATTTATTTACATCACAGGTGAGTTGGTGTTCCAAAAATGTCCGATGTGGTCAAATCCTAGAATTGAAACTGATTAATATCCAACTGTTTATTAATAGGTTATGATAATCTTTTGTCACATTCAACGTACTATTCAAACTAATAATTTTTTGGTAGAAGTCTTGTTTAGCGGCTTTTGTTATAAAAGTCCTGAAAAATAAAATGTTTGCAAAAATAGATGTATGCATAATTTTTAATAAAATTGAGGCGGAAGGCCCTATTTTTAAGGATTTGTTAATAAAAAAGGTGAAAATGTTGTTCTTAAGACTTACGACTTTTAGCCGGAATTTTTGATTTGGAAGTATCTTCTCAATCCCATATAGTATATTTATAATTATCCTTGCATAGTAAACATAGTTCCACCAGAAATTAATTTTAAACGAAGCGATGATTGACTTCTGCAGTGTGTTCGACGTTTAAGAACTGTCAATTCCAATGTTGCCAAAACTGTCAATATAACATTTGTGATATTGAATATATTCATGAATATTCGATAAGGAAAGCATAAGATGATGAGATTTTATGTGTTTGAAGGTGTAGTTTTATTTTTAAAATTTACTAAAACATTATTTTTTACGAAAATTATCAGAGAGTGCCATAATCTGATAATGTTATGTTATTACCACAATTCTCACAATTTTTGGAATTAACTAAAACACCAAGATTATTTGAAAAATGCAATAATAGTTCCTTTTCATTTTCACTTAAGAGAATAAATTCGATACATGAAAAGTTGCATTCAGAACACCCAACACTTTCCATTATAAAAAAAGATTAAGTATACATTTGAATAATTCAGTTGTTATTGTAGTTATTTCTTTCTAAGGCAAATTATCTTGGAAATTGAATTCATAACATAATCTCATACTGGCAACGTTGGCAACATTGATATTAACTGCATTTGAATGTTGAATACTTGTACACTGCACAACTCTAATCATCAATTCGTTCAACCGCACTTTTTCGCAAACTTACATTTACTATTTTCATTCATATTTTTGTTAATTTTGAAGGATGCTAGCGTGCAATAGAATGCAACGATGATAATGTACTATTTGGAATTGAAAAGATATTTCCAAATCGAAAATTCCAGCTAAAATTAAGAACAACATTTTTCCCTTTTTTATTAACAAATCATTATAAATATCATCTTCCGCCTCAATTTTATTAAAATTTATGCTAAAATACACCTACTGTTTAGGCCATTTCTAACAAAAGCCGCTAAACAAGACTATTACGCAACTTTTCTATGGGGCACAAGTTGAGAGAACTAACAGAGTCTCAAGTTTCTTTACCTTCATCATGATTGGATGTTTATTTTAAATAATCGTTATTTTGCTGAAAAATGTTCCGAAAATATGTTTTTTCGTTTTGCCATAGGAACTATATCAAATTTTCAACTACACTAAATTGTGTTATTAAATATTAAGTTGCTAATATGCAGAATTTGTCCACAATTTATTATGACTTCTTTACGAAGCATTTTTTGTTCAAAAATCATACAAATAATGTAACCACCTGAAATTACTCTTAAAAATATAAGTGTTTACCGAGTAGAACATAAATATATTTATGTCCTATAGTGTATGTATCTCATGCAATTACCTTCTCAAGTTTGTTTCATGTGATATATATTTGTTTCAGAAATGCCAAAAAGTTATCAAGAAAGACCATTCATTCCAAGTGGAGAACAACCTACCCAAGTGTGTCAAATGTTAAATGGCTCAGCTAAAGATTATATCCGTACTATATTTTATTTATCATGCCTTTTATTTTGGAAAAATAATTTTGTTATATGATTTGCTTTAATATATTACTTACCAATGTTTATAACCTTGTGTTATTGGATTAAGAAATAATATTGGATACCTTATAATATAAAATAATTATTATGTTTTTTAGAAGAAAGCTTTGTTCGAAACTTAATTTTTGTTTGCTTAAAAACGCAGACGGAAGAATATCCAAAGCTTCCAGTTTTCTCAAACATTTAAATTATTTTATGAATCCTTTGGAACCAACAGATTGATAAGGAATGCTGTAATAATCGATTCAGATCATAAAGAATTGTTGTTTGCGAAGAACAATTTGAAAATTTTAAAAAGCTGAGTGGTAATTAATTTTATTGATGATGATTGATGACTTAAAATACCATGGGCAAGCTCTATCCCATCAGCTTTAAATGAGGCCAGGGCAAAAGAGGGAATTCAAATAAAGATAGAGCTAGTTACGGAAAATGACGGTTATTTTGAATTTCAACTGCGACAAATGTCTGTTATTTGGGCACATTCCATAGCCATAGCATTAACGTTCCCAGATATGGTCTCATCTTTAATTCTGCCGTCTCAGATTTTCGATTGTCGAGATAAATTGCCCCCTCCACTCCCTTTGGGTGAAGTTTTAGGGGAGAAGGACATGTTGAATGTAATCTTTTTTCTATTTAAAATGAAAAAAGAATCATGATTATTGGAGCACGTTTATTATTTAGAAGGCGCGAACATATATATAAAAAAGCATGCAGACAAACAGTCGAATTATATACCTCCTCCGGTTGGGATGTCGATCAAAAACTCAATATCTGCCAAAGTACTATTCCATATCCATGTTTGCTTTTCTATCTGGAGACTTAGGAAAACGTTAGAAATGTAACATTGGATTCTTATTCTTAGTAATCTCGAATCCCACGGCACAAAATCTCCTCTGGGATTTCTGAATTATCATATTCTTTGATAAGCAGTAAAACCTCGATAGACAAAAATCACTTTGCACTAGTAACAAAAACAAAGTTTAAAGCTAATGACATCGACATTGGATGTCAAGCAAATGTCAAAAGGACTTTGAAAGAACTTTGGGTTACAGCAGGTGCAAAAATACTGCAGTAGCCTATAGTATGCTCTTGTGGTGTTAACTTTTTATAGTGATGAATATATTTCTTTGAGGAAAAAGATCAAAATAGTTTTGACATAGAAATAGAAATAAGTGAGATAAAATTATAGAATTTGATATACATATACATATATCAAAATGAGTTGCATCTCTTTATTTATTCAATAACATGATAATAATGGATATCATTTTTAACGAAGCAGGCCCATAAGAGAACAGCAGTCTTCTCAGGTGTTTCCTTTTGTACAGCACATCTACGCAAATGACCTTCAACATCGGCAGGATCTGTCACAATGGCAATTCTGCTTCTAATCACATCCATATCCAAATCACCGTTCGGTTTTTGTAGGCCGGCTTTCTCTGCCATACATCTCATGTGCACCTGAACTTGAGGTTTGTCCAAATTATCTGATAGTCTCTTGAGAATTTGTTCATCTTCATAGGTGGCTTTGTTGGCTTGGCAGGTGTCGTGGACTTGCTTCAAGAAGGCCTTGTCTTTGGCAGGGAGGTGGTGAGCCTGAAAAATTAAGATTCCTTTTTATAAACACTGACAGTTCGAGGGAATAAAAACCGATTTCATAATAAAATGTTAAAGTCGCTTTTTACAAAAGTCCCTTCAAAGGAGGTTTAAACTTAAACTTTGATTATAATGGTGAAATATATATGTCACATAAAGGTAGTTTAGACAAAAAATAGGGGCAACTTAATTGGCGGGTGCACTAACAAAAATATAAAATAATATTAATTCTAAAGAAACTGTTAATTTTGAAGTTGTGAAGTTCAAGCAGATTGAAAACCTTTATCAATAACTTTAATATTAAAATCACTAATAGAATTAACCTTATTTTGTAGTGTTTATTACACCAACTGATAAAGTCAGTTATATTTTTTGTGAAAAATATCTATTGCATATTTTTCATTAATCATTAAAATTGTTTAACTTTCACTTATGTTCAATGATTTCAAACTATTCAAATATTGAACTATTCAGCCTTGGAAAAATATCAGATTTTATTAATTCAGTTATGATCAATAAATAATATAAACATATAAAAAAATGGTCGAATGCGAGTCGTGTTCGCATGAAGAGAGTTACGTTATTGGAATATTCTTGAATATTTTGATTATTCTGTATTCTTTTTAAGATTTTACGAATACTAGCTACTTTCTAAAATAAGGGATGCTGGTAAATTTTCGTCTTTTCCGCTCAATATCATCTACGCCGTTTATTTCAAATTCTTTGAATTTTCTACTAAATCTATATCCAGGTCTTATTAAGCTAAGATCAAGTGAGCTTCATACAACAATTTCGTTAAAGTGTTTTCTATGATGCAAAATTAATTTGAAAGAATCAAATCGTATAATCAAATAAAGCACAAGTATAAATGTGAGGAAATGAACAAATCAAATAACGAGATTATAATAGTATCTATAATATATAAGTATTTATTAGAGTTCCGTACATCCGATAAGAAACTATAACGACACAATAGAAGGAAATACACAAATTCGACAGTTTGTCAGCATGTTTTTTTTTTATAGATGTTAGCCCAATTTAACTTGTCCTTCCTTTCAAAAATTTCTCCCAAACGGGAGATGGGGGAGCAATTTTTCCCAAAAATCGAAAATTTGAGAAGACAAAATTGAACAAAAGACCATATCCAGCAACGTTTGCATTGGACATTTAAAAAAAATCATACGTTTCCGAGTTACAGCAATGATAAATATGTGTATTTT
Source organism: Crioceris asparagi (assembly GCA_958507055.1). Lineage (NCBI taxonomy): Eukaryota > Metazoa > Arthropoda > Insecta > Coleoptera > Chrysomelidae > Crioceris > Crioceris asparagi. The sequence continues at coordinate 7,401,769 of OY293826.1, forward strand.
TCCAATGTTTTGAAATCTCTGAATAAGTATTAACAACAAATTATCTTTTTTGATTGATTGAATGATTTTGATGATTAATGTTACACTCAATAGTGTGAAATAAACATTTTTTACAAAAAAATAGGACCGACTTCATTAGTTGGTGCACTGAAAAATACTAAATACCTAATATTAATTCTATTGAAGCTGGGACTTTTGGAATTGGTGCCTACAACAACTACGTACGACTGTACTATTTCAAAAATACCAGTACCAATAGAATTAATATTATTTATTACTTTTCGGTACACCGCCTAATAAAGTCGGCAATTTTTTGTAAAAAATGTTTATCTATTAGGAAATAAACTTTTTCTTAATATATTTTTTATAAATTTTAATATAAATAGATGTAAAGATAATGAAGAATATACGAAAATTTACTTCTATCTTGAAGGTTACTAGAATTAATATTTTGAGAAAGAAAATAACAAAGAATAAAGTATTTTACTCAAAATTTATTTAGAATGGTAAAATTTTAAAAATTCAAGTAAGAAACTATTACTAAATTGAATTTTTCTGTGTAATTTCTCCTTTTGATTTATGGAGAAACTTTTCAAATGAGAATTAATTTGATTGATTAAGTACAAAAGTAGCGTAAACCAATGAATTCCAATAATTTTGACAGACAAACAAGAAAATGAAAAAAAATTCTCTCCAACTATTCAAATGAAGTATAATTAAAAAATATACCAATACTGACTGCATCCACATATCTTCACATTACCTAAGCGTAAAATTGTGAGAAAAAATACAGAATTCTACTCAAAATTGATAGGAAAAAAATATGTAAAAAATATAAATATGAAATCCTTTTTACGAAACGACTTTTAAAGAATCGGACCTCTTTACCCTCAAAGGTTTAAAGGAAGGATAAAACTATAGCATTTTTTTATTTTTCCAGTTGCAAAATCCTTAAAAATAATCAAATAATCTTAAAATACTTACCAAAATTGGAACCAGAATACACAACAAAATAAATGTCTTCATATTGACTGAAACGCTGTACAGAACTGTTAACACAATACTTGAAGTCAACTAACTTCTTCATTTATATATCAATACTAGACGAAGGGAATTTCCCATTAAAGATTGTGGTGTTATCCCCATGTGATGAAAATCTATTTCTTCTATTATTATTATTATTGTTATCCAAAGACAGAATTGTAATGAGATAAACTGTTTATAATGAGATATCAAGTTCAAGGTACTTGCAATTGCAATTATTCTGCATATGTATACAATTATTTATTGTTGATTTCTTCACTTACTTACAGATATGAAGTGGAGATGAATACTTAATTGGATTGATTCTAGTAATTGTTGATTAATTTTCGCCTTGCATAAACAATAAACAGTATACGGTAGTCAACACAGTGCGAGATAACTCGAGGTTACTTAATAATTTCATGTTTACAAAGTAAAGCACCTATAAGATAGGTGTGATTTTTTTTAAATAATGTTTTTCTCATTATCCTATAACAGACACATATTTCTTACAATAACAAACATCGACTTTGTGAAATGCGGCATTAAGAAACACAAAATTATATTTATTCTATTGGTAAAGCTAATTTTCAAGTTTTGAAAGAGTTAAGATATTAGTTATATTAAGAATAGATCGAAGACTCCTGGAACCGACTTCAAAAGTGCCGGTACCTACGAATGGAATAAATTTCATTTTGTATTTTTAAATAGTTTTTATTACTTTCGGTTCTTGTATCAATGGACTCCGCAGCGATTTCTCAGGCCCCATACGGTCTAGAGACTTGAAATTTCGAATTCGTACTTAGATCGCAGACATCTCGCCGCCTGTTAAGCTCCAAGTGTGATCCAATATTGGTAATTAAAATTATCTCATTCAATCTCATTCAACCAAGATCATTATAATGTCGACATGGAACGACAATGGGATCCGTCACTGGAATTACGCACGAGCATGGAGCGTATATATACGTCTCGTTCTCTGGTATATAGGTACTTTCTGGAAGATCGTCTATGGTTATGTCGCAATTGTCAGACGTCAGACGTTATTGTTAATTTAAAGTTTAATTTTGTGTTGTGATAGACAAACAGTAATTTGTTATGGAATTGCTGTTGCTGGCAAACACATATACATAAGTATAGTTAAAATCGAGAAAAGGATAGCAATAGTAGGTACTCATCGGTACGGTTTAAATCTTAAATGCCCAATAAATACTATTTTTTTTTTTTTTTTTTCAAAAATTTCACTTGTTCAGTGTCGCATCTAGTAAAGTGATTAAAAAAATTATATCAACATATTTACAAGAAACTTTCAATAAATTTGTACCTAAAACTCTAACAAAAACTCTAACTCAGAAACAGTTGAATTTTTTTGAACAAACTATCCAATTTAAATGTTGCCGTAAACGATCATTGTAATGGTTAAAAAATTAATAAATATAAAATAGTAATATGTTTATTCAATATTCAATAATATTCATTTTTTCAAGTATAAATAAATAAAACTTTACCTTAGAATAAACATGAAACAAATCACCGAAGCTTGGAAGGCTTGTTTGTGATATAGTATTTGTTGCTCAAAGTAAAATGGATGTATAAATAAATAGATGTATAGATTAAACTTTAAAATTAAAAATAGTTGAGCTGAGCATTTAAACGGGCACAACCCATATATAGGTACTTAGTATAATAATATAACATAAAATAAAATGTATTTGTTATCAGGTACGTTTTAAAAATAGTGTAAAATAGAAACAAGTTAATGAAATAAGTCTCTTATAATCCTACCACGAGGATACGTATGTGTATACAAGATTCAATAAAACACTGCGTTGGTGTAAAGGCTGTCCAGAATAAGATTCAGAAACTATGAGAAATACGAAAAAAAGTATTGAGACAAAATATTTGTGAATTTCTCTGAATTTCTTATTTTTATATTTATTTATTATGTATATTTATTTGTCATATTCACAGGGTGTTTCATATATCTGTTACAGATATCAACTCTCTTATTTTAAATGAAACACCCTATTTATTTTCTAATTTTTGGATTGTTAGTAAAATTTTAGATTAACTTTGTGTAACAAACCCTATACCTAGTATTTATAGTTTTCGAGATTTTATCATTTTTATTAAAAAAATGGCAGCAGCAGGAGTATGAATAATGCATCATTAGTAGTACCTAATTCATACCATAAATTGAAGAGTCACTTTGATAAATCTAACAAGCAGAGGTGAAATTTTGTAACCAAACAAGAAACAATCTCTGGCAATATACAGAGTGAGTACGAAAGCGATGAAAACTTTGAATTGAATATTATCAACTATCTCCGATTTTTTAAATGCAAACCCCAATTTTTTTCTGTTGCACTGTATTCTACGGCTAAAAATACGGGTTCTTTCAGTTTACTTCCCTATACTTAATGTCAAGAGTTTCTGAGATATAAGCCGAAATTTAAAATTCTGTAAAATATGAGGTGCTCATTCGTTAACGCAGTGGTTGCTATGGAAAAAATGACATCTTGTGTGTTTAATTATTCAATGACATTTGTCAGATAGTCAGTTGTGTAAGCCTTTGTAGAACCTCAGAAGTTTATCAGAGCTTAAGAATATGTACCTATTCTGAACAAGAAAAGTTTGATTTATTTGAACATTTTTTTAGAAAAAATAGAAGTATTGCCCTAACAATTAGAGAATACCGAAGAAACTTCCCTGAAAGAAGAATTCCAGAAAAATCAATTTTTCGGCGAATCGAACGAGACCTAAAAAATCACAGTGTTCTAAAAAATAAAAAGCGAAACAAATTACCTAATGTTTTGACAGAACAAACGCAGCACAATATATAACTGTAATTTAAAGAAAATCCTTTAAATAATGCAAGCAGATATTTGGATGTCGCTTGATCCACGATCCACGCATCGTTAAAAATAAACGGATATAAGCCGTATAAATTTGCAAAGCTACAAGAGTTACAGATTGGTGATCAGGATCGTCGACTGGAATTTTCTTGTACCTTGATGGACCGTCAGTTTCAACACAATGACTGCGCGAATCTGTTGGACTGACCCAATTGACAGCCTGACATTTAATTAAACAATCAAGATGTCATTTTCTCCTTAGCATCCCCTACTTTAACGAATGTGAACCTCATGATTTAGAGAATATTAAATTTTGGCTTATATCTCAGAAACTCTTGATATTAGGTATAGGGAAGTAGACTGAATGTCATACCCTTATTTTTAGACGTAGAATACAATGCAACAGAAAAAATTGGGGTTTGCATTTAAAAAATCGGAGATAATTGATAATATTCAATTCAAAGTTTTCATCGCTTTCATACTCACCCCGTATATTGCCAGATATTGTTTCTAGTTTTGTTACAAATTTTCACCTTTGCTTGTTAGATTTATGATAGTGACTCTTCAATTTATCATAGTAATTACTACTAACGATGCATTATTCATACTTCTGCAACAGTTATTTTTTCCACAAAATTGAAACAATATCAAAAACTATATATACTAGGTATAGGGTTTGTTAGACAAAGTTAACCTAAAATTTTACGAAGAATCCAAAAATCAAAAAATATATATGGCAGCAATAAAAATAAAAAATCAAAGAAATTCACAAATATTTTATCTCCATACTTTTTTTCATAGGTATCTCATAGTTTCTGAGATAGGGGATAGTGATCTTATTCTGGACAGCCTGTACATAGCTATACATTATATACTCATATATAATGTAGATAGACATAGACAGATACTTTTTGAAGTGGTTTGAGGAGGCTGTTGTTTTTGAAATTTGAGAGAATTTGAAAACAGGTATATTTATTCCAGTTGGTGTTTTGGGAATATATTAATTTATGCACTTCTGCAGGAGGCCAGCCAGTCATGAAGTCATTAAATCGTTTTTTGAATTCATTTAGATTTTTGGAAACTTTGATTCATGTTGGTATTTCGATTATTTATTGTAAATTTCTTACTATTTTCAACTACAAATCATGCTTCGTCAGAAAATATTGAGTAGATTTTATTTGTCTCCGACCACTATACTATATACACTGCGGATACAGGATTTGTTGTAACAACACTACAACTTTTGAAATAAATCACATCAGCAGATAAATAAATTTCAATGTTAGTCGACATACTAATCCACTCCACGCCCATTGCTTTTCTATCCAGGAAAACGGTAGAAATGTAAGACTGGATAAAAGCTATGCTAAGATAAATCGGTATTTGCCAACATTTGATTTTCTAGGACTTATATAGCAAAAGCCGCTAAACCAGACTTCTACCATTTTGAAACCCACTGCAGAACTTCTCCTCCTGGATTTCCGAATTATCATATTTTTTATACGAAGGAAAACCACGATAGATAAATTCACTTTGCTCTAGTAACTAATAGAACTTTTGAAGCGAATGACATCGGGTGTCAAGCTAATGTCAAAATAATTTTGAAAGAACTTTGGGTTACAGCAGGTGCACAAATACTGCAGTAGCCTATAGTATGCTCTTGGCGTTTTAGCTTTTTATAGTGATGAATATATTTCTTTGAGGAAAAAGATCAAAATAGTTTAGACATAGAAATAGAAATAAGTGAGATAAAATTATAGAATTTGATATACATATATATCAAAATGAGTTGCATCTCTTTATTTATTCAATAACATGATAATAATGGATATCATTTTTCACGAAGCAGGCCCATAAGAGAACAGCAGTCTTCTCAGGTGTTTCCTTTTGTACGGCACATCTACGCAAATGACCTTCAACATCGGCAGGATTATGTGTCACAATGGCAATTCTGCTTCTGATCACATCCATATCCAAATCACCGTTCGGTTTTTGTAGGCCGGCTTTCTCTGCCATACATCTCATGTGCACCTGGACTTGAGGTTTGTCCAGATTGTCCAAGAGTTTCTTGAGAATTTGCTCATCTTCATAGGTGGCTTTGTTGGCTTGGCAGGTGTCGTGGACTTGCTTCAAGAAGGCCTTGTCTTTGGCAGGGAGGTGGTGAGCCTGAAAAATGAAGATTCGTTTTTATAACCACTGACAGTTCTAAGCAATAAGAGTCTGTTTCATAGTAAAAGTAGCCTTTTATAAAGGTCCTTTTAAAGGAGGTTTAAATTTAAAGAAACGTCAAATTCTATTATGAGATCAGCTGAAAGATACAAAAAACACAATTAAGTATCAATAAATATGGTGAATATATTAAATATAGGTAATTTAGAAAAAAATAGGATCAACTTAATTGGCTGGTGCACAAACAAAAATATAAAATAATAATTTTGAAGTTGTGAATTTAAAGAAGATTGTAAACCTTTGGCAATAACTTCAAAATTACCATCACCAATAGAATTAACCTTATTTTGTAGTTTTTATCACACCAACCAATAAAGTCAGTTCTATTTCTTGTGAAAAATATTTATTGCATATTGTTGAGTTTTTCATAAATTATTAAAATTATTTAATGTTCACTTTTGTTCAATGATTTCAAACTATAGAAAGTTGATAGATCCTTCAGCCTTAATAAAATATCAAATTGCATGAATTCAATTATGATCAATAAATAATACCAATATATAAAAAAAATCGAATGCGAGTCGTTTTCCTTAATAGAATATTCTTGTAAAATTTCAGTATTCATTTTAAAATTTTCTAAAATAAGGGAGGGTGGTAAATTTTACTCTTTCAGCTCAATATCTCCAACGCTATTTACGTTGAATTTTTTTAATTTTCTACTAAATCTATATTCAGGCCTTATTAAGCAGATGTTAAGTGGGCTTCATACAACAATTTCGATTTTATTCAGCAAAATGTAGTTAATAGAATCAAATTGTATAAACAAATAAAGCACAAGTATAAATGTAAAAAATCTATTAAATTAAATAAAGAGGTTGTAACAATATGCTCCTGAGAATTATTACTGACAAACAGGAGTTTTAGCTCAGTTTATTATAGTTCCGTACGTACATATGAGGAGAAACCAGAAATGACAGCCTATTTTCTATTAAGAAATGAAATTTGGAATTTGTCTTTAATACAAAGTAAGGAGACCCAATCATAGAAAGATAATATAAACAAATGAATTAGAATTAGAAAATTATAAGACAAATGTTCATCAACTGTATCTCATAAAGAAAATTTAATATAAATAAATTTCAAAAGATTGAAGGATATACGAACATTTGCTTTTATTTTGGCCATAAAATTTGAAAAAACACAAAACAAAGTAGGTACTTCTCATAAAAATTATTTAGAATGCAAAAATCCTTAGATGTAGACAAAATATCTACGAAAGTTCATTTTCATATGAGAATTAGTGTGATTAAGAAAACCCAATTATCAGAGAACAGCGTAAACAAAAGAATACATATAATTTTGAGGAAAAAACAAAACGAAAATATGTTTTTTCTTCAACTTCCGCTTCCCCTATCTTCGCTTTACAGGTACAATTTTTAGGAAAAAAATACTCAATACTCAAAATTGATAGGAGAAAAAATATGCAAAAATTATAAATATGGCATCCTTTTTAGGGTATAATAGTAGGAATTTCAAAGATTCGGCCCTCTTTAACCTCAATGATACTAAGGATGGAGGAAACTAATGCTAAATTGTTTTAATTTATTTCTCCAGTTGTTTTGCATTTGGATCTTTTGAAAATGGAGATGACTTTCAATCATGAAATATTCTTAAAAATAAACAAATCTTCTTAAAATGCTTACCAAAATTGGAACCAGAATACACAACAAAATAAATGTCTTCATGGTGACTGAAACGCTGTACAGAAGAACTGTTAACACAATAATTTAAAGTTAGCTATCTTCTTTATTTATATATCAATACTAGACGAAGGGAATTTTCCATTAAAGATTGTGGTTTTATACCCACGTGATAAAAAGCTATTTCTTTTAATGATATTGTTATCCAGATACAGAACGGTAATGAGATAAACGGTTTATAATGAGATTTCAAGTTCATGGTACTTGCAATTGCAATTATTCTGCATATGTATACATTTATTTATTGTTGATTTCTTCACTTACTTACAGATATGAAGTGGAGATGAATACTTAATTGGATTGATTCTAGTAATTGTTGATTAATATTCGCCATGCATAAACAATAAACAGTATGCGGTAGTCAACACACAGCGAGATAACTTGAGGTTACTTAATAAGTTCATGTTTACAAAGTAAAACACCTATAAGATAGATGTGATTTTTTTTAAATAATGTTTTTCTCATTATTCTATAATAAATATATATTATTTACAAAAACTAGGACTGACTTTATGAGAAATACAATATAATATTTATTCAATTGTTACTGGTAATTATAAGGTTCTATAAGAGTTCAGTTAGTATAATATTAAGGATAAAAGGAAGACTCCTGGAACCGACTTCCAAATTCCAGCTGAAAGTCGTAAGTCTTAGGAACACCATTTTTCCTTTTTTTTATTAAAGTCATAAAAATAGCGTTTTCCGCCTGAATTTTATTAAAAACTATGCAAACATTTCATTTTTTCGGGATATAGCAAAAGCCGCTAAACTAGACTTGCATTGTCACCTTCCGCTTAACGAGGAGGTTAATAATTTCCGATTCAAATCACTAGCATCAGAGGTTCCAAACAATTATGAATGTAATAACCATAAGGTTTAATACGATAGGTTAAAGATTACTTCAAACTTACAAGCAACTAATGACAATGGCAACCAATGATTTTTTAACAGTAACTGACAGATCTGTCAAAAATATGTATTAAGTTATTCCGAGATGACAGTGATATGTTAAAAAACTATTTTTTTGGCAACCAGCACATTTTTGTAGCCTCTGGAACTTTTGTGTATGTCTCTCTCTAATTCAACAAACACGGACGTCTTATCGTTTTTAAAATACGGTTGTCTTTATGACGTTATTTTTTCCAGGATCCGACAGTGTGTTCCTAAATACAAGACATTAGCCTGGCCAGGCTTAAATTATGTCATCAGTCAATGTCATATTCCTATATTGACTTCATATATCTGTCAATCTTCGACGGCCATTTTAAACCTGGCCAGGCTAATGTTTTGAATTTTGGAACAGCCATCGAGTAACATAGCACAGATTGGTTTGTCGCAGACAAATTCATTTTCCGCCTAGTTAAGTGGAAGGCAACTATACCTTCTTGAAACCCACTGCAGAACATCTCCTTCTGGATTTCTGAATTATCATATTTTTTGATAAGAAGTAAAACCTCGATAGATAAATTCACTTTGCACTAGTAAGGAATAGAACTTTTGAAACGAATGACATCGGGTGTCAAGCAAATGTCAAAATAACTTTGAAAGAACTTGGGGTTAGAGCAGGTGCACAAATACTGCACAAGCCAATAGTATGCTCTTGGCGTTTTAACTTTTTATAGTGATGAAAATATTTCTTTGAGGAAAAAGATCAAAATAGTTTAGACAAGATTACAATATTTTGAAAATTTTTAGAAATAGAAATAACCAAGATAAAATTATAGAATTGAGATTACATTTGATATACATATATATCACAATGAGTTGCATCTCTTTATTTATTCAATAACATGATAATAATGGATATCATTTTTAACGAAGCAGGCCCATAAGAGAACAGCAGTCTTCTCAGGTGTTTCCTTTTGTACGGCACATCTACGCAAATGACCTTCAACATCGGCAGGATTATGTGTCACAATGGCAATTCTGCTTCTGATCACATCCATATCCAAATCACCGTTCGGTTTTTGTAGGCCGGCTTTCTCTGCCATACATCTCATGTGCACCTGGACTTGAGGTTTGTCCAGATTGTCCAAGAGTTTCTTGAGAATTTGCTCATCTTCATAGGTGGCTTTGTTGGCTTGGCAGGTGTCGTGGACTTGCTTCAAGAAGGCCTTGTCTTTGGCAGGGAGGTGGTGAGCCTGAAAAATGAAGATTAGTTTTTATAACCACTGACAGTTCTAAGCAATAAGAGCCTGTTTCATAGTAAAAGTTGCCTTTTATAAAAGTCTCTTTAAAGGAGGTTTAAATTTAAAGATACTTCAAATTCGATTGTGAGATCGGCGGTAAGATACCAAACAAAGCACAATTCGATATAAATAAATATGGTGAATATATCAAATATAAGTATTTTAGGCAAAAAATAGGGTCGACTTAATTGACTGGTATACTAACAAAAATACAAAATAATATTAGTTCTAACGGAACTACTAATTTTGAAGATGTGAATTTAAAGTAGATTGAAAACCTTTATCAATAACTTCAAAATTACCATCACCAATAGATTTAACCTTATTTTGTAGTTTTTATTACGCCGACTAATAAATTCAGTTCTATTTTTTGTGAAAAATATCTTTTGTTTATTTCTGAGTTTTTCATTAATTATTAAAATTGTTTAACCTTCAATTATGTTCAATGATTTCAAACTATAGAAAGTTAATTCAATTATGATTGAAAAATAATACCAACATATATATATATATATATATATATATATATATATATATATATAAAATGGTCGCATGAAGAGGGCGTTTCGTTAATATTCTAATATTCTTGTAAACTTTGAGTAAGGCCGTATATTCTGTATTCTTTTCAAGATTTTACGCAAACTACTTTCTAAAATAAGAAATTTTCGCCTTTCCAGTTCAATATCGCCTCCGCCGGTTATTTCAAATTCTTTTAATATTCTACTAAAACTATATCCAGGCCTTATTACCCTGAGATTAAGTGGGCTTTATAGAACAGTTCCGATTCTATAATGCAAAATTAAGTTGAAAGAATCAAAGCGTATCTATAAAGAAATAAAGCACAAGTATAAATGTAAAAATATTTTTTACAAAAAATTGGACCGACGTTATAGTTGATACACTGAAAAGTATAAAATAATATTACTTCTATTGGTGATGGTACTTTTGAAGTTGTGCAGTTGCAGTTAGATTGATAGCTTTTGGCACCAACTTCACAAGTACCATCACCAATAGAAGTAATATTATTTTATACTTTTCAGTGTATCAACTATAACGTCGGTCCAATTTTTTGTAAAAAATATTTATTTCACACTTTTGAGTGTAACATTAGTCCCGAAAATCGTTGAACGTTCACTATACCATATCAATGAAGATAATACTTATCCTATTACCCACGTATATTCCTTGCTTGTAGTGGTTATTATTGAGATCTCAGAACATCGCGGCGGAAATACACTTGAATATTTTAGTTGTTACCATTTAACACCGATTTAACTCGAAAACCGTAATTCTAAGGAAAAAATGTTCATTATAAATGTTGCTACAAATAATTATATCTTTCATGTAGTATCGAAAAATTTTCAATTTTCGAAAGAAATTGTCCTCTCCACATAGCAAAAATACATATTTAACATGCGTCTATCTCGAAAACCGTAACACTTTTGAAAAAATGTTCAATTTAAACGTTTCCGGATATTGTCCTATCTTTAATTATACCAACTCAGATTTTCGATTTTCGAGAAAATTCGCCCCCACCACCCCTTCGGGGGCGGTTTTCGGAGGGAAGGAGATTTCGGATTTGCGTTTTTATGAAAATGGGACCATTTCTCAGTCTCCTTCTTTCAAATGAATCCAAAATCATCAAAATCGGAGATCGTCTACTATATAAAAGGCGCGCACGAATCAAAAAAAAAAAAAATAAAAAAAAAAAAAAAAAAAGCAGACAGTCGAATTGTATACCTCCTCCGTTCGAGGTTCGTCGGTCAAAAAATCTAACAAATTAAATAAGGGGGCTATAAACAATATGCTCCTAAGAATCATTACTGACAAACAGGTGTTTGAGCCCAGTCTATAAGAGTTCCATAAATCCGATAAGAAACAATAACAGCCTATTTTCTATTAAGAAATAAAATTTTTATGTTTGTACAAATTAAGGCGACCTAATCAAGGAAAGATAATATAAATAAATGAATTAGAATTAGAAAATTATGAGAAAAATGATCATCAACTATATCTCAAAAAGTGTAAGTGGTTCGAAGTTATTTTTCTCTAAATTTTAATATAAATAAATGTCAAGAGATTGCAGAATATACGCAAGTTTACTTTTATTTTGAAGATTACCGGACTTACTAAAAAAACACAAAATAAAGTGGGTACTTCACTTAAAATTCATTTGGTATGCAAAAATCCTTAGAAGTAAACAAAATATCTACGTGAATTCATTTTCAAATGAGAATTAGTTTGATTGATTAAAGAGACCCAATCAGCGCAAACAAAAGAATACAAATAATTATAAGGGACAAACAATAAAACGAAAATATTTTTTTTCTTCAACTTTCGCTTGCCCTATCTTCACTTTACCTAGGCGTAATATTTTGAGGAAAAAATACAGAATACAGGATTTTACTCAAAATTGATACGAAAAAAAAATGAAAAATATAAATACGGAATCCTATTTACAGTACAGAAGTAGGACTTTCGAAGAATCGGACATCTTTACCTTCGAAGACGTAAAGGAAGGAGGAAATTATTGCAAATATTTTTTATTTCTGCAATTGCATTGCTTTGAAACTTTTCTAAATTGAAATGAATTCCATTCCTGAGATATTCTGGAAAATAGATAAATGAATCTTAAAATGCTTACCAAAATTGGAACCAGAATACACAACAAAATAAATGTCTTCATAGTGACTGAAACGCTGTACAGAACTGTTAACACAATACATTAAAGTCGGTTAACTTCTTCATTTATATATGAATACTAGCCGAAGGGAATTTCCCATTAAAGATTGTGGTTTTATCCCCACGTGACGAAAAGCTATTTATTTTATTATTATTGTTATCCAGAGATAGAATGGTAATGAGATAAACTGTTTATAATGAGATTTCAAGTTCAAGGTACTTGCAATTGCAATTATTCTGCATATGTATACATTTATTTATTGTTGATTTCTTCACTTACTTACAGATATGAAATGGAGATGAATACTTAATTGGATTGATTCTTGTAATTGTTGATTAATATTCACCTTGCATAACCAATAAACAGTATGCGGTAGTCAACGCACTGCGAGACAACTCGAGATTACTTAATAAGTTCATGTTTACAGAGTCAAGCACCTATAAGATAGGTGTGATTTTGATTCATTTGGTAGGTACTGGTAATTTTAAGTTTTGGAAGAGTTAAGGTACTAGTTATAATAAGGATACAAGGAAGACTTCTGGAACCGACTTCAAAAGTATCAATCAGTACCTACGAATGGAATAAATATTATTTAGTATTTTTCAGTGTCACATCTAGTAAAGTAATTTCAGGTTAGGTATTTCATGGTTTTTATATTTTTACTTTTAACTTTCAATGTATTTGTACCTAGAGTAATTTATAATTTTCTTGAAAACTCGGAAACTGTTGAACTTTTTGAACAAACTATACAATTTAAATGTTGCCGTAACGATCTTTGTAATGGGTAAAATTTTTACAAATTTTGACCCTTTTTGATCGACTTCAAAAAAGGAGTAAGTATAGAATTCAGCGGAATGTGTTGCTTTTCTAATGTTCGCGCGTTTTGCATAGTAAACGATTATGATGGTTTTTTTATTCACTTGTAAGAAGGGAGTTGAGAAATCTCTTTTCCCTTAAAACCGCCCCCGAAGGAATGGAAAGGGCACTTTTTCTAGAAAATCGAGAATCTCAGAAGGCAGAATTACAGATAAGCACTTTTCCGGAAACTTCTTAATTGAAAAATTTTTTATTTAATTTTTAAGTTACGGTTTTCGAGTAAAGACTAGAAAATGTGTATTTCCTATTTGAGGAGGGGTCATTTTTTTTTGTAAAAATTGAAAATATGAGACGGACAAATTAAAGAATAGATTATATTATGAAGCATCATTTAAATTGAATATTTTTTAAAAGAAGTTACTTACGGCTTTCGCGTTACAGCAGTGGTAAAGTCAGAAATATGTGTATTTCCGCCGCAATGTTTTGAGATCTATGGATAGGATAGGATAATAAATACTACCTTCTTTGCTATTATTAAATAAATATTTCTCAACAAAAATTGTACCGACTTTATTAGTTGGTGCATTGAAAAATTCAAATGAATATTAATTCTATTGGTGCTGGTACTTTTGAAGTTGGTGCCAAAAGTCTTCTATCAAACTAGATTTACACAACTTCAAAAGTACCATTACCAATAGAGTTATTATTATTTCGTATTTTTCAATGCACCAACTGATAAAGTCGGTTCAATTTTTAGTGAAAAATATTTATTATGTTGAAATGGGTAGAATAATATGAAGAATGAAAGTATAGATCGATTGGGCGCAGGGTTTCCCTAATTAAGTGATTTAAATAATGGAGTTATGTAATTTCTAATTGATATCACATAAAAATAATTGGAGTTCCCTAATCAATTCTTGGTAGCCTTGACTTTCTACTAAAGCAGCATCATTCGATATTACAACGTTGTATATTAATTTTAAATTGATTTATATCAACATAAAATTTAATCACTTTTTGTCAAAACATGATTTTTAGGTAAATTTCTTATAGAAATATACCTATTGCGATCGTTCACACTTTTGAATTTCGAAAAAATTTCAACGGCATGTTGTTATATGTCTATAAGTTAGTCCAAAAAAACATTTGGTTCAAAAGTTTATATATATATATATATATATATATATATATATATATATATATATATATATATATATATATGGGATATTACGAAATTTGTTAACACGATAGAGGTCGCAGTTTTGAAGGTATCAAGTTCAAATTTGCTACAAAAATCAATCTCTCAAATATCTCGGTCGAGTTCGTTATTGGGCAATATCGGGTAAGTAGTTTCAAAATGGCGACCATTCAAACATTTAAAAAAATTATCAAAAAAGAGCCGTAGTTTAAATATTATTAAAAATAATTTTAGGTTACAGATATAATCAGTACCTACAACTTTTGTTCAAAGCATTTTTTCATAAAATACACAGGTAAAAAAATAAAAATTAATAAAGAAAAATAACGAATATTGATAAAACATGAACACTCAATATAAATTTGATGTAATTGTACATTTTCTGGAGATCTTAATATAGACCCTGATTAAAAAAATATATAGTATATTTATTGAAAAGAAATAGGCGAAAAAAAAATCTGCCCTGAAGTGGACTCGAACCTTGTCTGCTTTATATTCAACAGCCAAAACAAAAACCTCTAACTGCAAGGCTATGACAATTATATGTAATAACATGTAAGTATACCAATCAGAAGGTTGTTAAAATTTCAATTCAATAAATTTTGAAAAATTTACCTTTCCGCTGACTACAGGCCATCGGGATTTTTTTTATATTTCTGATGATTTCAGATTGTCTTGTAAGCTTGGAACATAGTTTTTGTTTTGTAGATATCAAATTAAAATCTCAAATCATGATTATATACTTTACTGTAGATTGAAATGTTTAGGTATATTGCACTTTTAGTTATTATTTTATACATTAATTCTACACGTTTCAAAGTCAGCAAAATGGTTGATTTGTTCATTATTTCAACGTTAGATATTTACATAAGAGATCTGGGAAATGTCTGTTTTCTTAGTAGGAAATTGCCATTGCTGAACTGCTGAAATGTGTAGTGTTTGTACTTTTCCATGTTTATTGTCCCCTTGTACAGTTCTAAGATAAATTTAATTGCATCATGATTTATGAACAGATGACTGTCTGTATCTTATATTACAATAGTTTTTTGATCGACTTCTCGAAAGAAGGAGGTAGATAATTCAACTGTATTTTTTATGTAAATGGGCACACCGACTTTCATGATTCTTTTTTCATTTGAAAGAGAACGAATGAGATATGGTCCCATATTGATATTTTTATAGCTTCATGAAGCTCATCCCTTCGAAAAAGCCCTTAGCATCACAGATTTTTCCACAAAAATTAAAATATTGTTATGTTCATCTTATAGACCAAATATTTTAAAAAAATATACTTACTCGAAAATGTCTTGGAAAATATCATGATTTCGTAATTAGAGCTCTGAAAATGAAAAAAATGGAGGGTGCAATTTTTTTCCAATATTGAAAATATAAGACGACCAAATTAAAGAAGAAATTATACGTAGCAACATTCTTATTGGAGATTTTTCAGAAGAAGTTACGGTTTTCGAGTTACAGCAGTGGTAAAGTCTGGAAAATTTGTATTTCCGCCGCGAATAATAATAAGTAAATAATATACATGGGTAATAGGATAAGTACTATCTTCTTAGGTATACGTGAACGTTTAACGATTTTCATGACTTATGTTAAACTCAAAAGTGCGAAATATATATTTTTGATCCAAATTGGACCGACTTTATTAGTTGGTGTACGAGAAAATAATAATTAGGCATCTGATTAGTGAGTTTATTGTGGAAAGTCTTGAGAATACATTTTTTTAGTATTTTTGTTTTGGCATAACAACATAGGAATCATTAAAAAAATTAACTTGTCACAAAGAAGTTATTATAATTTTCAGCCTTGATTTATTTGTTTAGTATTTTTTATGATTGTTCGACAAAGAATAACGTGGAAAAAGAATTTCATCTTGGATGTAATGGGTTTTCCATTTTGTAAACAAATTAAATCATTCAAATGTTCTTGAAACTTGAAATAACAAATGTGATCGATATCTGAATTTATATTATGTGGAAATACCCAGTATTTATTTATAATATCTATCATTTCCTGAAATTCATCAATACAAATATTCCATAGAAGTATATTGTTTATCTCAGAGTACCTGAATGTTTTTCTAGAAGGATATTCAAGGATGGCTATAATTAATATAAATCTTTGGTAACACTTGAATCAAATTCATATATAAAGAAGAACTACATGTCACGAGAAACATTACATACACGCTTCAATACATACATACATATTATATTTTTTTACAATTGTTTTCCATTGACCATATCTTTTGACAATAATCTCTACAGTTTTCTGCAAATTCCTCAAATCATGAAATGTGATTTTATGCAAACAGTGCTTTGTAAAGTAGCGGATAAATTGATTAAAATTAGAATGAGAATCCATACAGGGTGTTTATTGATTGAATGCCGATATTTATGGGTGTGAATCTTTGGGTGATTTCAAGAAGAAAAGTTAAAATCAACATAGGTATGTCCTAAACTTTTTGAGCAAAAGGGTTTTACAGTTTTAAGAAAAAACATACTTTCTTATCATAATTTTCTTATCACTATTAGATATTTTTATGATATTTTGTACACACTAATCATTAAGGAGCATGTTTGACGTAAGATATTTTTTTCAGTGAAGTGCGTACGGGGTTTTTCTTAAAAAAAATGATGCGCCACTGATTTTTCTGAAAAACAAAATTATTTTTGAAATCCTCATTTTGTTGTTTTGAAGATCTCGATGCAACGAGATGGGTAATTTAAAGCAATTTAAATCTCTCTAAGCCCAACAACAACGTTATTTACTCATCCCATAAATCACACATGCAATTGAATGGATAAAATTATAATATTTCAAAGTAATGAGAAATTCAAAATAATGTTAATCAGTAAATAGATAGCATGGACGTGGAAAATCGTGTACCCGTACTCTTTTTATTGATAAACTAATAACTCAGATGGAATATAATATAATTATTACTATTTTTATATCTATTTGCTTAATCATCTATCTATTCAATAACATGATAATAAGGAATATCATTTCTTATGAAGCAAGCCCACAATAGCACAGCACTCTTCTCAGGTGTCTCATAGGTGATGGCACACTTTTGCAAATTTCTTTCAACATCAGCTGGATGATGGGTGACAATAGCTATACGACTCCTGATTACGTTACGGTCCAAGTCACCATTCGGTTTCTGGAGACCGGCTTCTTCGGCCATACATCTCATATGGACTTGAACTTGGGATTTTTCCAGATTGTCGAGTAGTTTTTTCAATAGTCTTTCATCTTCATAGGTGGCTTTGTTGGCTTGACAAGTATCATGGACCAGTTTCAGGAAGGCCTTGTCTTTGGCGGGCAAGCGATTTGCCTGAAAAATAAGATATGAAATTTTTCTTTTGTCAAATTCAATATATCTATGTTGAATAATAGATGGTGGGCTTTGTGAGGTTAAGCCCAAGGACCTAGGTTACAAGTAGTCTACTATAGTCTATTTGAATCCGAGGCATTCAGGAGTCCTGAGTCAATATAATGTATCTATTCTTCTCATCTAGACACGAGCCTCCTCCGAATTGCCTCTGTCCGTCCCTCATCTTGACCATTTTCAATTCAATAATGCTCCTCACCACCAGTATCAGATGAAGTTGCATATGATCTTCATCAGAGCTTCTGTTACCTCTTTACCGTATCATGTTCTATAATATCCGGAGTTCCCAGAGGATTTCGCGTCGACAGGCCTCCACTGGGCTTCTCAGTTCCTGAGATTCCGTCAGTTAGCAAGGAAGAAATGAGGTGGTATGCATGTGAGATCAATTTCAATAAGGTTTGGACTTGATTGACAATTTTCTATACGGCCACGCATCTTCTTGGTTTACTTTTTAAATTTAGATTTGGTTTATTGATGATTTTCTCTCTTCTTAGCCGTACTTCCTGAGTCAAAGTTCCCTTTCTTCTTGTTCAAGCTTTCGACAAGAAGCCTGGGTATTACGAACGGTCATGTCAGTCATGCGACATTGTCGTTATCTTGATGGAAACCTTTAGCCTCGTTACAAAGTGTGACCCATGGTGCGGCCTTGAAATTGTAAACCTGACAATCTTGATGGTGTTTCTTAGATCTTTCAACTTTAAAAAACGTAGCTCAAGAAATTTAATTAAAACAAAAACCTCTAGTAGATATCGTCAAATAAGAATATTCAAGTCAAAATTAAATAACATTTGTTAAATTTTTCCTCAAGTTATCAATATGTAAATAGTACCTACTTACCAATATTGGTGCAAGAATGCAAAATAAGATGATCACTCTCATATTATTGAATGTTAATAGAATTAAGTATGTACTTGGTTTTAGGTAAATCTTCACCTTTTATATATTCACTTATTGACGCAAGAACGGGATTCCCAAAACCAGATTTTAATATGTGATTTAAATGTGAAAAAATAGATTGATTTCTTTTATATTATTATGATTTAGAGTTCAAGATCAAATACGATATTACGAGGGTGATTCAAATCTAACAATTAATTTCATTCAAGCGCCTTTGTCTTCGATATCCTATAAATTCACCCTGTCGAATATAGTGGGAAGAATTGAGTTGACCAGAAAATAAAAAATAATGATCGATACTCAAGGCAAAATTGACAAAGAATTAGCACAGGTTAATATGAAAAAAAATCCTAATAACGGAATCAGTATAGCCATTCTCAGAAATTATTTGCGGCTTCCGAATTAATAAATAGTTCGATGAATTTCAAATTTATGAATGAAGAATGAAGAAAGTAGATACGAAAGCTGAAGTAGGTATCTTTCGAGTCACTTTATTTAATATACGAGAAACGTGGTTCTAGTCAGAAAAATCATACTCTTAAGGACCTTAGAACTTAAAATTTATCCATGTGTTAAAAATACAGACCACTTTGATTAAAAAGTTGACAAATTACCGGCTATATCTTAATAGCCCCTCGTATATTCGTATTTATGGAGAATTTTGATGAAAAATTATGCAAAGGCGAGAGTTAAAACAAATAATAAACAAATAATATATAAAGATTTAAATTATTTATACAAAATATAAATGTATTATCCTTTATTTGTTCAAACCAATGTTGTGTTGTGAAAAAAATTAAGTACTTCTGCAAACTTACATCCGATTTCATATAAAATGCAATTCATTATAGTATTTTCTTGGATTAAAGTCTACTTTAATTGCATATGTAACTTTTTTTATGCTAAACGAACTCTATTATCAAATGACAGACTAAAGTAGGCTTTGAATTAAAAGAAACTTAACAAGGAAATATAGAATGGAAATTCCAAAACATATGAAGATTGACCAATACTTAGAAGGCAGTTTTATCTTAACAGGAATTTCATAATTTGTACTGGATAATTCTGGTCTGCCAATATTTCTGAAGTACTTCATATTTTACTCTTACAGGTTTTTTTTGCTTCATACTTGGTTTTCTTTCATATTTATACTAGTTTATATTTTTTATATCTGAATTTTTTTCTTCTATAAAACTTGTTTGGACATTTGAAGGGCTATAGGGCATAGCCCTTAGGGAAAACTTAAATTCTGAAGAAATTCAGCAAACCTACGCATTATCCCCTTTAATTTGATACATAAATCTTGAGGATCGGTTCAGTACTCACTGAGAACTTAGAATTTAAATTATTATTATTATTATTCTTCCATAAGACTTATACTGACTCAATCTTTGAAGGGCTGTAGGTTGTAGCCCTTAGAAAAAACGTAAATTCTGAGGAAACTTAGCGAATCTACGTATTATCCCCTTTAATTTGACATATAAATCTTGAAGATCGATTCAATACTCTTTGAGAAATCAGAATTTCAACTGTGTATTAAATATATAGACTTCTTGTTCAATTGTCGAGAGTTTGATTCCTACAGAACCAAACTAAAAGGTGAATTTGAGATAAATTATCATATTCATAAATGAGACATATAATTAAATAATTTGCCCACATTATGTCAAATTATAATAAATATTGAAATGCATAATCCAATGAAGATAAATTTGAATAATTAAACAGCTCTTGCAAAAAATTATATCAAATTTGCATATCGGTAAAACCCATATCAAGTGACTGGAATAATGTTCTACCTAGGTAGTAAAAATTTTATGAGAAAATATTTTTCCTCCATAATCATGAATTAATAATGAACATGAAATATTTGTGAATCCTGCCCCATCGTTAATTTTCTACGACATGAATTGGGGAGCGTATATTATAATATCGAATAAATAATACCTAAAGGGTGGGTGAAAATTAGTTTTCAATTCAGCACAGAATTTTGTATTATTTGGAATTCTTTTGCTGCCGGATAACGTAAATAAAAATTGAAATTATGTTAGGAATGTCATGACCAGAAACACGTGTTGTCTATGTTTCCGCATATCTGCTTTTTAATTTTGACAACTTTGAGCTTAACTTAGAATTTATTTCATCTACAGAGGAAATTAGGTTGGTTATAAGTTGCCATAATTGGCATAATACTTTTCCTAATACCAGACTATGGTCATTATATACCTGTAGGGTAAATTTTCCTGCTAGTAACTATAAAATCGATCATCAATTTGTGGCTCTGGTGTTTTCGAATGTATATTTGTATCAATTTTTGTGGGAAAAGAAGGTATTATTTATTCTTAATTCATTAAAAGCACAGAAGAACGCCATTAATTCTCCATTTGTGATAATGCGGTCTTTTTTAAAGCGTTGATGTGGGTTTTTCAGCAGGTATTGCGTCTAAAGTTGTTTGATGATCTTAGTAGAACATTTCTATTTCATGTTTTGGTTTTGCATCCTTAAGGCTACAAATCGATAAAATATTGAGTTTCTGATGTTCTAATCTAACTTTTGTGTCTACTATTCTTTCCGAGATATACTGGCAGCTTTCTATTTTGTTTATATATTTACCCCTTCTTTAGCTCGTTGGTCTTTACTTACTCCGCTATATATGAGTAGATAGTTGCCGTACTTATTTTGACCATTGCCTTTCTTTTTTGTTTACAAAATAATCTAAGGGGGAAAAAAGGGGGTAGAAGCTTAGAGGTGGAGCTGAAATTACTATTTGTTTAGATATCGGAGGCGAAACAAATTTCACATCTGTATGAAACATTAACACAAAGACTGGCATTTTCTTAAAAATTGTCAATTGTCAGTCATTATGATTTCCGTATAGATTTACTTATAGATTTAGAATAAAAGCCTGAATTTTGCTTTTTCGGACTTCTTCACTCACTAGTTTCGTAGATAAGATGAGGGAGACAAACACCAAAGGGATCTTAAAATAGATCCGTTTTTTCATTGGATTTACGGAAGCTTAGAAACGGTGAATTCCGATTCCAGGGAACACAAAACGTGGAAAAATATGATTTTTTAAGTAGCTAAAATGGTAGTTTTATGCTTTTCAGCCTTTATTACCTATGTTTTGCAAATGAACAATAAACTTCACATTTAATTTCAGCAACATCAAACAATAATGATATAAGTTATTCGACTGAAATTTCAGACTGAGTTCCTGCAGCAGAAACTGCTGTAATTATAATATTGTTCGATGAAACGAGAGAAATTTCAGAGTGAGTGTAGCATCGGTCGGATGGAAAATTTTCAACCTATGCTGTCTTCTTCTATAAGTGCGTATTTCTGTATTTAAATTCTATTAAAGTGTCTTAAAGCTCTATCTATTGCTCTCTCTCTCTCTCTCGTATTTGAATTGGTTGGAGCAGATTTGAGGCAGCTATAAATGGATAATGATTATGCAACTTGTACACAAAAGTGCTTTTTTGATTTCTCCTTAGTTTTCGTTGAAATGATTTTCGCATCCTTTTGAAAACAAATGGCTTGTCTATTAAATTGTATTTTCTTCGGTATTCCTAATACATCAAAAGCAAGTATGTCATAAATGTAATAAATTTGATAAATAATAAAAGTTGGTTTTGGCAGCCGACTCCCATCTACGATTGGCTTTTGGGAGATTTCATAGAAGGTTGAAAAGTAACATTCAATTTATGCGTAGATGTAGACATGAGATTACTTCCAAACTTGTTCTCTAGGCGCATGCATACAGTGTGTCTAAGGTAAGGATAGGATAGCATTGGAATCTCGAAAACGGTCATAGATACGAAGTCGCTTAAATGAAGACAAAGTTATGCAATTTGATGTTTAGCTATTATACGGCATGTCCCAAGTTATCGTAATATCGCAATATCCCGCTTAATAATAATAATAATAATAATAATAATAAATATTTTTTATTGTCAGAAGACAGAATTTTATTGACATAGATCAGGTAGTGTATAAAAATAAATACTATGTTCGATTAAGGTTAGAGACACAAAGAATAAGAATAGTATAAGATCAACAAATAGTAATTAGACAATACAGTTAGAAAGTGAAGAATAAAGTCATATGTATAAAAAATATAACATAGATTAATATAGTTAAAAACTCAAGAGATATATTAAAATATGAGTGAGTCAGCCAAAAGCTTTTGTTAAAATATTCCTGCAAACTAAATTAGGGTCTATCAGATAGATTTTCTTACTGATTTTCTGAATTGGGAGTCATTCAGATTTGCAGCTCTAATGTACAGGGCTGGATGATTATACATTTTTGCACCATTGTAAAATATGGAGGCTTTAGTGATATTTTTGTTTAGCATTGAGAATTTTAGAGTGTGGCTGCTGTTCCGGGTATTGTACTGGTTTGAATACGCCTCAAAGTTTAATATATGCTTATAATAAGGCAAATAGATCCCAAAATAAAAAGTGCAGAAACAGTTAAAATATTATTATTTATAAAGAAGGTTCTACAAGATTCTCTTGGTTTGACGTTACATACATACCTTAAAGCCCTTTTTGGCAGTATGGGCAATGTTTTGAAAATATTTGAAATGCATGCTCCCCAAAACGGTATTCCATAACGTAACTGAGAGTCAATCGTCGCGTTCATCAGAACAATTTGATGAGGTAGCGATTTTTATAAGCGCGCCATCAGATAATTATTCTGCTGAACGTACGTTTTGACATTCAAATGCGAATAATTCTTGCGCATGCGCGCATGCTACAATCACAGATGAAGGAGGTTAGGTGCTACAATTATGTCGAGTTTGAGCTTTCTGGTGAGAACCTAGGCCCTAAATAAACCCAAATAAAGGATACTGAAACGTGAAAGCCGTTCTGCCATTTCCAATATTTCCATCTGTTATTGAGATGGATCTTATCCCAGCTGCATTGGCAATTGCGGAAGACGACGGTTTAGATATCGGTGGATTAATGAATAGAGCTGTGGAACTCTTACAGCCCATAGAACCTCATGAGGTTTTGGCAAGGACGGGAACGGTTGCCGCGCAATAGAAATAAATAGTTTTTGAAACTATTCCATTGTATCCTAACTATTTATTATTACTTTATGAAGCAAACCGGTATAATAACAGAATAGAACATAACTGTTTGAATTTTGACAGAAATGACAAATGATGCAGCGATTGATCGTAGCGTAGCGGGATTTAATTCCGCTCGAAAAAATGGCGACCGCTCATCCAGCGCTCTATCCGATCAGTGGACAAAACATGACGTTCAGCAGAAAATTGTTGATCGCTCTAAGAGCGCTACGTTCTGATGAACGCGACAATTGAGTGCATAATAAGCCATTTTGTCTGTACTAAACCACAATTCCTTAGAAATTACTCTAATAGCATTACATCCAAGAAGATTTTACCGTTAAGTTGCTTTACATGGAATTTTGAACTTTGCTCAATGAAAACTCCTAGAAATTTAGTGTGTAGTTTACGGAAGGATTTATCTGCTAAAAAATTATTAAGTGGGCATCTAAATGAAATTATTTGACAATATAATAAAACATTTAAGAAATCGCTACAAATGGCATCAAAATACCTTCCTAATGACATATTAAAAAAATTATTGAATTCAACAGCCCTCTGGTAGCTAGTATATTGTCATTGAAAATTGCATTTCATACAATTTGGAATACCACATATTATTAACAACAAAAACATTAGCATTTTTTTAACTTTTTTACGTTATTCAAGTATTCTTATAAAAATTCAAATTGGCGCATTTTATGTCAAAAAATTAATGTTTTATAAGTTGTGTTGAACATCAATCGTTTGCATCGATTAGAAGTTTTTAAAAACTTAACTTAAAGCGGAGAGAATTTTTAATTATTATAAGGATAATAAGATAACGTAAAAATGTAAAAAATTAAATTGTTTTTGTTGTTAAATGTTATATCATGGAATTCAGAATTGAATGACATGCAATTTTCAATGAAAATATACAGAGGATACCATTTGAAAATAAAAAGTAGGGGTTTCTACCACAGGGCTGTCAAATGTAATAATTTTTTTAATGGTTCATTAGGAAGGTATTTTGTGCCATTCGAAGCAGTTTTTTAATTTTTTTATAATCTTGTCAAATAACCGAGATATTCTTTGTTTACGATACTTCGGGACATCCGAAAATTGAAAGTCCGAGACAGCAGAATTAAAGAAAATTCAATATCCGGAAACGTTTAAATTAGACATTTTAAAAAATAATCAAAGGTTTCCGCGATGCAGTCTGAAATATGTGTTTCAGCTATGTGGAAAGGGCAATTTTTTCCGAGAATCGAAAATTCGAGATTGGAAAATTAGAAAGGGGGCCATATTAGGAAACTTTTAAATTGAACATTTTTTCAAAACATTTACGAGTTTCAACAATGGTAAAGTCTGAAATATGTGATATACGTATTTCCGCTAAGCGGTAGGTGCATTTTTTTTTGAAAATTGAAAATATGAGACAACCAAATTACAAAAGAGATTATATGTAGCAACATTCAAATTGGACATTTTTTGAAAACAGTTCCGGATTTTAGTCACTGCGGTAATGTCTGAAATATGTTTATATTCGCCGCAATGTTTGCAGATCTCTGAATAATAACAAGTAAAAGCTAAGCCTTAAACATGATAATAGGATAAGTACTCTATCTTCTTTGGTATTATTGAACATTCAACAATTTTCATAACTGATGTTGCACTCAAAAGTATTTTGTACAAAAAATTGGACCGACTTTTTAAGTTGGTGCATTGAAAAATGCAAAATAATCTGAAGTCTTTGGTGCTGGACTTTTGGAGTTCGTGCCTACAACAAACTACCAGCAACAACAGAATTACATAATATTATTTTATATTTTTTAGTGAGCCTACTAAAAAAGTCGGACCAATTTTTTGTAAATAGTTGTTTGTTATCCAAGGGGAAAAAGAACTAGATTTTAGCTCGAGGTAATATTTTTCCCGTGTATGATACACTATTTTTTCTGTGACAGGAAAAACCATGATTTAATATTGAAAAAATATTACAATTCTTTAATATCAGCAGATTATCGAACTAAAATTTGAGGTTTTAAAGTGGTAGGCGACAATTAGGCATGCGTTGCCAAGGAAACCTTTAAAGTTGTTACGGTCCAAAATATTTCTTTGGAAACCTACCTCCGGCCTAGCTCAGTGGAGGCCTGTCGTGAATTCTGGGTGGTTACCGATGGCAGTGAACTTAGTTAAGTCGGTCTCTCAGACCGTAAGGGCGCCACCAGTTTTTTCCTTTGTTTTAAACAAAATAAAACAAAAAAACTGGAAAAGATATTTACTATGTTCTAAGTACAAGAAAAAAAAACAACGCAAAAAAAAATAACAGAAATTATATAAATCTAAACAAACTATCTGTCAGAATTATCAGTTGTGTCTGGTGTGTTTATTAAAAATGAAATTAAATAAATCGAGTTGATAAAAGTAACAGTAATGACATCTGTAAATCATAAACCCAATAAAACAGCTGCTTTCTTGGTTGTCGAAATAATTGGAATAAAATATAACTTAATATAAATATATATAAACATCGATCATATAAAGAAAGGCTGTGATGACCTAAAGGGTACGTACGAATTTTGGTAAAATATTTGTTATCTTTGCCGCTCTATCCCACTAGATAAAATAAATATGCACAATGACTGTTACAAATTCAATATTACCACTTGAAGAGTGAATGATAGCAAAACAAAATATACATATATCAACAGGTGTCGACTTATCGTGTGGAATCTCCAGGCCATTTGTCGTCCACTCGAAGATGGTGTCGAGCTAGTTGTTCCGGCGTCGATGTATACGCTCTCGGATATCGATCAAGGGCATCTAGAACCTCTGCGAGAAGATAATGCGATCACCATTCAGGGGGGAACAGGTACCTCCGGGTTCCTTATCAGCAGACTGTTAAGGAAATAATTTTAGGAGATCGCAATCGGGCGTTGATGAAATTGATCCCACGAAAGTAGCCTGAGATGTTGTGCGGCTACTTAGATGAGGGTGGAGATAGCTTTCTAAGAATCCGACTCGATGTCGAGCGCTCCAGGTGCGCAAATTCCTAGGGTCTGAATCCGTCACTGACGATATGAATTAGCAAAAGCTTCGAAGTATACGAACAACAAACTCACGACAAGCTAATTCTTTAGATAAACCACTAGAAATTAAGAAAACTACGTCTCCATGTCTTTCACTTTTCAACAGCAGAAGCTCTAATGGCCACCGGAATTTCGTAGGCGGAGAATTTCCCACTCTGAATTTTGACTCTCCTTGGTATCAGATTTTGCTACTCTGAGGCGCGAATTTCAAATTTCGCGGGGAAGAAATGTACAACTAAGAGGATAGTAATTTTCCAATGACAATGTTTGTTGTAAAATTAAAACAAGGAGTTGAAACAATAACTGTTGACGAAAACCCAAAAAAAAAAATCCAAACCGTAACACTCTCCTCTTACCTCCTATCGGAAATTTCCGAGAAATTTCACTTCTCGCCAACAAGAGAACTTGGCGATTGATCGAAAATAAACCAATGAGAAGGAATGATCCATAAACTAATTGAATCGACAGCTTAAGCTAATCGGAGTTATCGATATAGGCTTTCAGGTCTTTTACGTGCCAATGTCGTCGGCCGCAGTTGTCATCACCCTCGAGCACATAAGTACCGTATCCGATTCTTTGACGTACCCGGAAAGGTCCGACATATCGTGGTGCTAGGGATGCCGAGTAATTGTTTGTGGCGTCCGACAATCGATAGTTCTTACGCCACACCAAGTCACCAGGGGCAAATTGAACATCCCGACGTCGAAGATTATACCGTTGGGCGCTTTGCTGCTGAGCCTTCTGCAGACGCTTATGAACAAGTTGGTAATGCCCCTCCAACTGATCTGCTGGTAACTCCAACCGTTCACCAAACTCTACATCGTCAGTTGATTCCAGTGCACCGAACAGACGACCCGATCGTATGAATTCACGTCCAAAATTTAATTTGTACGGTGTGAACCCGGTGGTTTCATGCCTTGATGTTCGGACTGCGCAGGCTAATTTCTTAATCTCTACGTCCCACGTTCGATGGTCCGCATCCTTAATAAATGAAACTAACATAGACTTCAGTGTTTTATTTACCCTTTCCGTAGGATTCGCCTGCGGATGATAAACGGGATTGTACCTTATTTTCGAACCGTAGCGTTGCGCTAGGTTTTTAAACTCGCGACTGATATACTGGACACCATTATCGGCAAGAATAAGTTGAGGTGCACCGAATAGGAGAAAAATCTCTTCCTCTATTAACTTAGTCACAACTGACTAATCCACTGCCAAAGAAACCCACAAAAGAAGAATGGAACAAGTCGGGCCCCACGTTGGGCGCCAAAAATTCTGTTACGGTCCAAAATATTTCTTTGGAAACCTACCTCCGGCCTAGCTCAGTGGAGGCCTGTCGTGAATTCTGGGTGGTTACCGATGGCAGTGAACTTAGTTAAGTCGGTCTCTCAGACCGTAAGGGCGCCACCAGTTTTTTCCTTTGTTTTAAACAAAATAAAACAAAAAAACTGGAAAAGATATTTACTATGTTCTAAGTACAAGAAAAAAAAACAACGCAAAAAAAAAATAACAGAAATTATATAAATCTAAACAAACTATCTGTCAGAATTATCAGTTGTGTCTGGTGTGTTTATTAAAAATGAAATTAAATAAATCGAGTTGATAAAAGTAACAGTAATGACATCTGTAAATCATAAACCCAATAAAACAGCTGCTTTCTTGGTTGTCGAAATAATTGGAATAAAATATAACTTAATATAAATATATATAAACATCGATCATATAAAGAAAGGCTGTGATGACCTAAAGGGTACGTACGAATTTTGGTAAAATATTTGTTATCTTTGCCGCTCTATCCCACTAGATAAAATAAATATGCACAATGACTGTTACAAATTCAATATTACCACTTGAAGAGTGAATGATAGCAAAACAAAATATACATATATCAACAGGTGTCGACTTATCGTGTGGAATCTCCAGGCCATTTGTCGTCCACTCGAAGATGGTGTCGAGCTAGTTGTTCCGGCGTCGATGTATACGCTCTCGGATATCGATCAAGGGCATCTAGAACCTCTGCGAGAAGATAATGCGATCACCATTCAGGGGGGAACAGGTACCTCCGGGTTCCTTATCAGCAGACTGTTAAGGAAATAATTTTAGGAGATCGCAATCGGGCGTTGATGAAATTGATCCCACGAAAGTAGCCTGAGATGTTGTGCGGCTACTTAGATGAGGGTGGAGATAGCTTTCTAAGAATCCGACTCGATGTCGAGCGCTCCAGGTGCGCAAATTCCTAGGGTCTGAATCCGTCACTGACGATATGAATTAGCAAAAGCTTCGAAGTATACGAACAACAAACTCACGACAAGCTAATTCTTTAGATAAACCACTAGAAATTAAGAAAACTACGTCTCCACGTCTTTCACTTTTCAACAGCAGAAGCTCTAATGGCCACCGGAATTTCGTAGGCGGAGAATTTCCCACTCTGAATTTTGACTCTCCTTGGTATCAGATTTTGCTACTCTGAGGCGCGAATTTCAAATTTCGCGGGGAAGAAATGTACAACTAAGAGGATAGTAATTTTCCAATGACAATGTTTGTTGTAAAATTAAAACAAGGAGTTGAAACAATAACTGTTGACGAAAACCCAAAAAAAAAAATCCAAACCGTAACAAAGTAATCAAATATCGTCTATTAACAAAAATTATATGCTTAATTATTACTAAAAAAAAACGTGGTTTTTACCAGTAACACCTAAAACAGACAAACCATGTGAAATATTGTTCATTTGACAATGGGAAGAGCTATCTAATACAGGGGGGCTTTTGTTTCAGTCCATCCAAAAAAACAAAGTTGATGATGGTTTCTAGAAAATGGATCATCGAACGTTGATATTGAAAACACCATATTGTACATATAGCTGCAGAAGTTGTCTTGAAGAAATACCTAGTTCTAGTTTATTGCCAGCTCTTTAGCGAACTCCAAAAAAAGAAAGAATTAATCAAACACTGAAAACGTCAGCTTATCATCAAAATATCGACAAAAAAAGTTCTTCTTAATACGATGTCAAAGAAATTCAACGATTTCATTTAATCACTGTATCTTTTACTGTTCTCTCCAACCTTATCTTGAGCACACTGTATATATAAATAACATGGCTAGAATATTTTCGCCCTCTTAACATTCTTCTTCTGTGAGTGCCGTACTCATATTCGAGCGTTGACGGCTTCTCTGCCTTGAAAGTGTGTTACCACAGACAAGAGGAACTACAGTTTAACGTGGATTCCGAACCACCGATGTGTCTCAAGATAAATCTTGAGGACACACCCTTCCAGAGAGCTGTACTAGTGAATATACTCTCGCTGGTTTCCCGTTGCCTTGCGAGAGGAGGAGAGAATGCAATGCGACAGAGAGATTAGAACGCGCACCCGCATCAGCGGTCACTCGTCCAAGCCATTTCCATCGTACTGCGCTGCTTAACTTCGATGATCGAAGTCGGTCAGTGTTAACACGCAGCTACACGCTCCCCTCTCCTTAACCTTACAGAATTCTAATATATTTTTGAAATAACTAAATACTAATGTTTTTTTTGTGTAGCTGTCCATGAGTCCAAAGCTGGGACCAAAACGTGTGATTGTATTGAATAAAACAATCTTTTTTCACATTTTTGGATATGATATACCTAATGACATAAATGCTCCATCACAAAACGTTTATTTTGTAACATGCAAGCTCAGCAAATTTCATTCTAAAAACAAAAGACTTATAGTGGAATATTTTTTTAGCTATCACTTACAAAGGGTTGTCGGGTATTATTATACCATATGGATTAACCTTCGTATTTCACCTCAGGGACGTTAAACAGAAGAAATCATAAAATCTACACCCGGGTAGCGAGGCACCATAAGATTTATGTTAATCTTCCTTATTATTTGAATGGGCAATTAAAATTCAGTGAATATTCTCATTTGGGAAAGGCACAGTGTGCCGAAGTAACTTTTTTCCTGATGATAATTGATGATATGAATTTAGAATTGGAATCTCATATGGAAAGCTGGAAAAATATTCAAGGCCTTCAGGCAGCGCAGATTTATCTGAGAGCTTTCAGATTCATTGGTAGAAAATAATTGAATATATGAAGTTATCTTTTACATTAGAAGAATAAAAACTCAGCACTTGGTTGGATTTATCGTTAACTTGATCACTCTTTGCCAACATTTAAATGCAAATAGTGAAAGTTTCCCGCTTTATGTTCCAGTAAATCTTAAAGTAACAAGTCATTGAGATTGCGTGAGTTTAATTTAAATTGGAAATAAATCCATTGTAACCCCCAAGTCTCTAATTATCTGCAGAATTTTGCAAAGAGTACTGTCAGATTCAAGTTAGAGAGATTAGGTATGTATACTCCAATCAATCGATGATTCCAGATATTTCATTCGAATCGTATCTATATCTATAATGATCAATTCCAATATTATAAAATTAGTTTTTCTCTTACTCATATTAAAGTAGATTTTAGCATCATAGTGGGTCTCCTAGAATTATTATCAGAATTGAGTTTATTTCTTTCAGTAGTCTTTTAGTGGTTTCGGAAAAAGTGGCAGTGTCAGATGGAAAAACAGGACAGATATACATAAGGATCGGCAGAAAAGCAATTATTGAAATTAGCTAGAAGTTAAAGGTATATTTTATACTGAAAAAACCTCAGCAAAAAAGCTTACTCAAGACATAAATAAAGAAAATCATTTTAACCGTTTGAGAAAAACGACGCCTTGGACAGATAACCTAATCAATACAAACGTTAAACTTAATTAAATCAACTAGCTAGGATTACTCTCAGTCAACTCAATTTTTGAGCAAAAAAAAATCAACATAAATCAAAACCGGTTCAACCGTTTGTGTTCAGTGATTCCCACAGACTCACAGATACGAACGTGAAACTTATAACTAAGAAGATAATGAAGATATTCTGACAAAATACACTTACTTTGCTAAAGCAATCTAACTGATCAGCTGGTACATGCGCTCTTACTAAAAGAAGATAAAATTAACATTTCCACCTATACTTATTTAATAAGTATAAGTAAGTAAGTATAAGTAATTATCTTGTTTATTTTAGATCGGGTAAAGATTATAGAAATAGAAAATTCAATAAGGACTAGATCATTTATGCGAGATCGCAGAAATGTAGCCAACATATCAATTTGGGTTAGAAACGTCCTGCGACAATGTCACAAAAACTCTTGAATATAGAACCCTTCTACCTCGGACTCATATTCGCACGTAGAACCAGTCAGAACACCAACCCAGATCCATTCACCAAGAGAGAATAGCATGGGGAATTCTCCTACATATGTCTTAGGGATTTTTCGGTATGGAACCCTCCACCGTTAAGTCCCAGTCGTACCGACAGACTCTCACAAAACAGTCCAGTGACATACTACACACAAATATAGCGAAAAATCTACGAATACTCAGCCTTACAGCTCAGAGATATTTCTCTAGGTATTACAGGTAGGTATAGAACCCTCCACCTAGAGACCAATAAATTCTACAAATGTACATGTTAAAAAAACCATCAACCACCATAGAGTACAGAAATATACAACTTTCAAGCACGGAACTCACAACATAGAGTCCCACAGGCAATTAAAGGTAGCCTATGTCCTTTCCTAAGGTGTAGTCTATATCTGTACCAAATTTCATGAAAATCAGTTCAGTCGCTTAGGCGTGAAAGCGTAACAAACGAACAAACTCACTTTCGCATTTATAAATTATTAGTTCTCAAATTCATCTGCTGTTTTACTGCTATGATGTTCCACTTGCCCATCTAAAAAAACATCTATTTCTTTCATGTATATTTTTGTTGCGAAAACGTACAATATCTTAATCATTGTGCCGTAATTTTTGATTCTTCTTTGTTTTTTTTTCAATTTTCTTATTCTATAGTAAATAGCATTTCATTAATTATATTCCTCTTCTTGCTTCCTCTATTGTTATTGTTCTTCTTCATAATTAATATATTTCTATTTCATCAGACAGCTCATTATTACTATTTGTGCAATAGTCGATCTCGGAAATTGTAGCTACTACATTTCATGAAATCTGATACTGTTTTAACCACAATGGCGATGCTAGATGTTTAATCAGTTGTTAGTTTAATGATTAATATACAGCCAGATAGTCAGAGGAAGAGACATCAGAGCACTGAAACGTCACCATCATTTCTCAGAATTAAATGCCTAGAATTTCAAAACTCGATGAGCGCCATCGAATCAGTACAGAGCATGGTTAGGTTTTGGATGGAAGTGATCGGTGATGAGATCAAGGATTTCTTGAAGGTATCTTGAACAATTTGTATCAAACTTGGATTTATCACTCCAACGATTACAAACAATTATAAACACGCTATTCCTGCTCAAAGGAACCTTTAAAGCAAGAGTTGAACACCTGGTCGATACAGTAACAGGATGAAGTGCTTTGGAAATTTTAGATGACCGTCTTCAATCGAATGAAATGTTAGTGGTGAGCTTTTTCATCCAGAAATATTTGTCCTCTTCTTGTCTGCGAATACGTTTTTTTCCGAATAACCTGAATACTGTAAATAGGTCGGTATTTTACAAAATTTATTAATTAAATATCAAAGAGACTATAGTTATTCATCTAAAACTAATTTCAACTACAGTTCTATTTATAAAAATATGTGGGGAAACTTTCAATATTTAGAGATTGAAATTACAAGATAAATTGTATTTTGCAGTGAAATACATATTTTAAAATCTAAATCCCGTATAATTGTTAAAAGTATAGTATTACGCAATATTTATATTATATGACCGTTTGGGGTTGTTGAATAAATATTTTAGACAAAAACTAGGACTGCGTTTTTTAAATGGTACTCTTTAAAATGCATAGTAATATTCATTCTAGTGTTACTGGTAAAGTAATAACTAACAATTACTTTGTAGACAGTTCTATTTTTGAACATTTCAAGTGCTGTAACGCGACAATTTTATGTTTTATATTCAATAAAACGATGAGTTCTGGGGATGCAGTCACTTAATAAATAAAATTATTTGAGTAAAGCCAAGTTTCCGAGAGTATTAATTTTCTTCTTCAGGGCACAAAGTCGTGTATTTAGAAAAAATTAGATAGAAAGAGGACACATTTCCTAGCCATCAATTACAAGTGACACACAATACAGATCCTTGTGGAACACCTAATTTACTTGAGATCAAGAAGAACTGCTATTTCCTAATCACTTACATCGGTTACGTTCTTCCATTGACCACTTTTAGTGCCATGTCACATATTATTCCTAAATTAAATGGAATTAAAAACAAAGATGAAATTGGTTTGAACATAACAGAACAACGCCTCGTGACTCACTGTTATAAAGGTCATGACTTTTATATATACAAATTTATTCACGGCAATTCAATAACAACAATAATTATTAGAGACAAATAGAAAGTCTATTGAAAATAATTCTATTTAAATCTCATTATCCACTAGGTATTGTTTTTGGATTGAAATAGAAAAATATATTAACCAGTTTTATATGAGCCTGTGTAAATTGCGCTAAACATTTTTTTAAATTTGAAAGCGCAACCATCAACTTGTCATGTAGTATTATAAATATGAAAACAATTTGAGATATTTTCATTAATATATAATACTGGTACATTGCAAATATTTCAACTATTTATTATTTATTGCGCATGATTTGAATGTAAAAAGAATTTCTTTATGTTGAAATTGACAAGCATTTTCGATCTATAGTGAGTGTACCTAATATCAGGTCTATAGATAGCAATGAATTCTTCAGATTGAATGGCAAATCGAAAATATTAAAGTTTCTTTTCAATTTACTTCCCAATCATTTTATTTCAAACAAGTTATTCATTAAAATCGTTGGTAATTTTATTGAACAGATAGAACTACTCAATCAATAATGAAAGAAAGCAACAATATTTGTATATCCGTGTCTGAGGTAATCCTGGTTGCTGAGAACGAATTAGCTATCCAAGATTTCACTTAATTTTTTTATACTTTACTATTAGAAAACACGACTTTCGATCCTGTTTAGAGGACCGGAAGAGTTTTTTTTTTCATACTTAAAAAGCAGTTTTCGTTGTGTCCTACTATATAGCACTATATTTATAGAAGTGCTAGAAATATCTGAAAGTATTATATTTATTGTTCTTTTTCCTTTCCTACGCTACTAATAAACATATTTTCAGCCATTGGTCTGTCTGTCTGTCTGTGACAGCATTATCTCGGGAACGGATCGGTAAATTTTGTTACTCTTTTTTTATTTTGTTTGGTACCAATATCACTCGCCGGTGGCGCTGAATGAGAATCCTGTATACACTGGGTGTTGAGCTATAGCCAAAAAACATGATTTGCTAAGAATGTAGCGCGAAAACGTCTCTAAGGATTTTGATTAAACTTACGTAAAGTATTCTTCTGAGAGCCCTTTACCACCCACACACAGGGCCATCTCTGAGAAAAAGCAGAAAAAAGTTATGCTTGAATAAAATTTCATATTTTCCACATGTTTCTTCAGATTCTGGCTAAACGTTTCATCTTGCGAAAAAATATTACATGACCATTGTTGTTTGTCTTGACATGCTGAAAAAAATGAATGGTAGCACGATTTGACCAGAGGATTTTTACTTTACTACCGCTATTATCGTCGCTATATTCTAATAGTGTAAAATTATTCATTCAATGGAATTTGCCAGCCAGCGGTAGGAAAGTCGTGTGAGTGGACACACCAGATTTTTCTTCTCTGAGTGCTGTACTCGTATTCTAGCGATGCAAGCTTCTCTGCCATGAAAGTATTACCACAGACAAGGGGACCTACATTTTAAGATGGATTCCGAACCACCAATATGTCTTAAGATAAATTTCAAGGTGGCATAACATTCCAGAGAGCTGTACTAGTGAAATATTCTCTCGCTGGTTTTCCGTTGCCTTGTGATAGGAGGAAAATGCAATAGGACAGTCGAACGCGTGCCAATATCAACGGTCACTCGTCCAAATGGTTTCCAACCGTTTCCTGCTTAAATTCGATGATGGAAGTTGGTCAGTGTTAGCCCGCAGCTACGCGCTCCTTTATATTTATCGTTATTTGCATTTTTTAGGTATAGATTATGTTTATTTAGGAATTAAATCTAACATTTTCTTCATGTTATTGCCATGATTTAGTAATGGCAATAGAAAGAAGATTGAAAAGGGCTGGATAGATAGATAGATATATTTGATCATGTTATGTGTAAATTACATTTATGACAAGTCAGAAAATCTGATGGGTACAAAGTACAAAGTTTTGAATAAGTAAAAAAACAGTAAAAAATATGTTTGGCAGTACAATACTGAGTAACATAAAAAACAACTTGAAAATCATTTTGTATATGTAGATACAATTCATGTAATCTTGTAAGTTATAAACAGCTTATCAAAAGATGTTCTTTTACCCTCCTTTTGAATACATTCATGCTCAACAACTCTAGATCCGAAGCCAGGCTGTTGTATAGTTTGATATACAGTGAATTATGCACATTTCTAACTTAACCCGGGGTCTTAGTTTCTGTGCGTTTCTGGTTACGGAGTTGTGGTAGTCTGAGTGGGAAGAATATATCCTTTTATTCTTATGAATCTGAAGTAGTGTATGTTAGATGAGAATACAAGGCAATGGCAAGATTAATTTTTTTTTTGAAATGTGGTTTGCAATGTTCATTTAGTGGGACCCCAGCTATAATCCTGAGGGCTTTTTTGCATAAGGAATGCTCTGAGAGCATGAGAAGATCTACCCCAAAGGAGTACTCCATAAGCTAAGTAAGTGTGAAATAATAGGATAGGAGGTTATTAGTGTTTGGGTGCTCAGAACTTTCTTCAGTCTACGAAGTAGATAAAGTTGTGTGGACAGTTTTCTACACAACATATCAATGTGATTTTCCCAACTGAGTGAATCATCGACAGTTATGCCAAGCAGTTTAACATGATTGCTTTTTGTTAAGCGGTTTTTTGATGGTATTAGTATCAATTTGTTTCGTGAGAACCAATTTTCAGCTTTTTCTTCCAGTTCTTGGTTGGGTTTTTTTTTAATATTGCATCAACATCGAAACATTCATTTAGCATCGTCGTATCGTCTTTAAAGCAAATAATTGTTTTGGGGAGCAGGCAATCGAAAATGTCGTTTATATAAATAACAAATAATGTGGGACCCAAAACAAAACCCTGAGGGATACCATGAGACATTATTTTTGTGTCTAATAGTCTCTCAACTAAGAAACTGCTTGTTTCCTTGAAGAGAGATAAGATACAAGCAAATTCAAAGATGTTCCTCGGATTCCATAGTATTCAAGTGATAAGGAGATTGTGACTGACACAATCAGAAGCTTTGCTCAGGTTCCACAACGTTAATGAGGTGTGTTCGCGACGTTCCACATTATCAATTGTATTTTGTATAATTTACATTACTTTTTCAGTTGTAGATCTGTTTTTCCTGAAGCCATATTGATGTTTGTGGAGTATAGAGTAAATATAGATAGATTAGGCAAGTCCTATGGATAGAAAATGTATAGGAAATATCGTGCCACAGTACGTATTTGTTTCAGAGCAACTACGTTTGTTTTGACATATTACCAAATAAAAATAGATGGATAATATGCCTTTATTTTCGCTTTCATTATATTATCAATCGTCATGCCTACTCAATGTTATAAATTACCACTATAATTAATACTTAGTTGCCTGAGAACAAACTCTCAAATTGTTGTTCTTGCGACATGTTTAATAATGATAGTTTATCTTCTATCTGCATAAACCCCACCCAAATGGTGGAAGCTAAGTGCATTAATATTAATAGCGTCATTGTAGTATTAAATGCAATTTCATACAAAGGTGAAATACTAATTTCAAACTAATACAGAGTTCACAGTTATATGAAAATAATTCATGCAACAGCAGAATTATTCATGTATTCCAATATTTTCGTATCACTGTGAAAATCTGATGGATAGTAAGATAGTCGAGTTTGAAAATAGTAAATTCTCGGAAATGATGATGATGTTTCAATAATCTCTTGGCTCTTTCAGTGGCGTATGGAAAATGTCATAAGAGAATGTTGTTATTGTTATTGATGATATTACCATACCCATACTTTGCATGGCCCTGTGTTTCTGTGAGCTTTTGTATTAACAAATTAACAACGTCTAGTGAAAGCGATTCATCATCGAAAGAGTAGTCTTGAGACAATCATTAATATTTCAACGTCCTACAGGTACCAAGCTATGTTATAAATATTGTATGTCGTATTAATAAAGATAAGGTTCATATATAAATTTTCCCAACTTTGTCACAAATAAAATTCAAAATTCACTGAAACATTGAAAGCTAGACATATGCTATCATGTTTTGTGAACATCCTGTATACTAATAGGTCTGAGAATCGAACGAAAACCTTCGGTGCAGACAAACGTATCTCTGTCGCTAGGTATTTACCGTGTTTCTATTATGCCTCTCGAAAATTCAAGTTGGCCTTGCCCAACTATTACCACCACAACAGTGGGACATTCGTGAGGACATGCCTCATGTTACATGCACAGAATATCTGTGATACACCTCTACATATAGCTTCTACAAACCACAGTTTACGCACCGTTATAATCTATAAGTTTTAAGCATAGGTATATTCACCATATTGATGTTAGTGAATACAATTTATAACCAGGAAGATACTGTAACAAATACAACATATTGGCCTTAATTATTAAACTATTAAAATAGCAAATAATTAGATATCTAGCAGCCCAAATAGGCAATAGTGTCGTCATTTTCTGCTTTCAGATTTTAGTGCCTAAAATTTTCGTATTCAAAAATAGAATCGACTAGTTTAGATCAGATTAACCTCGAATATTTAGAATTAGGTGTAAACACTGCATATTGTTTAAAATTAAAAACAACAGTCAGTTAACTTTTGACCTTGTTATATTATCATTTCAATAATATGTTTGCTCATTGTATATGGAATATTTGTGTTTTTATGAAAATGAACTGGTTTCTGGATTATTTTTGAAGGCTACATTTTTTAGATCTTTTTATATTAACAGTTTTTTCGACATGCATTCCTTGCGATGCGATGCTGTTGTGCCTTTACTTCAAATTTCTGTAGCATATAGGACTGATTTTCAGAAGATTTTCGAAATGAAATAGAAATGTCGACATACTCGTAGGGTTCCGTACCCACATGGTGCCAACAGGACCTTATTACTGAGACTCCGTAGTCCGTCTGTCCGTTTGGCGGCAGACTTTATCTCATGAACAGTAATTGGTAGACAGTGTATTTTTTTTTGCAGCTACAGCAAGAAATAATAGAAACTAATTTAAGAATAAGAAGGATATCCATAAAAACACATTTTTTGCTTCTCCTTAACAATTGCTATATCTCTTTACCTCTAATAGACATACCGATTTGATTTTCAAAATGTCATGCTGCTATAATAACAAATAATGAAATTAACATAAAATTCAAGAAATCCATTACAATAAACTTTTATTTTTGCTCTATCTTAATAATGACTGCATCTTTTGAACTGTAATATAGGCAGACACAGTTCGATTCGAGTTTGGACGTTTTTTTTTATTGTCTGGTCATTCTAAAGATTGGCATTGCGGTATTCTATGTTGTAGGTACGATAAGGGTAAGATTGATTTCCGCGCAGATGGAATCTTGACGCAAAAACAGGTAAAATCCGTAATTCGGTGAATATCTAAACTTGACGCGAAAGCTAAATCTATATAAATTAAAATGAATCGCCAAATCCGTTGCTAAGCGCAAAACTCGAGAACGGCTCATTCAATTCGGATAATTTCTGTTTTAATATTTTCCTTAAGGATAAGGAAGGTTCTTATGGGGAGAGAAAAATCTAAAAAATTGCAAGGAAAATTGTGAAAACACCACTTTTCCCATACGCTTTCTTATTGTGGTGTCAGATATATCATACACGTCATGAACCATTAACCAAAGAAAACCTATATTATCTGGAACAATGAGCCTTTTTCCTGAGAAGAGTGTGGCCTTTTGTTACACGAGAGGTTAGTACTTCTGGTAGGGACAAGGACAAATATTAAACCTACTCCATCTAACACTGTGGAAGTATAGGTAATAAAAGTAAATTATTTAAAATAATAAATCAAGTAAAAAAATATCGTATACCATAAAGCATTACAATAAAAATATTATATTATTACTGAAGTGTACAAGTGCAGGAAGTTATTTTTATAAGTAATTGTCTTTTAAAATTGAGGTAATAAATTAATAATTAAAGTGATTACTCTGAAATTCATTTTATTTATTCATTTTTACTTCCTTCAATAATTGTATTCACGTAAAAAATCGACCTCGAGATTTTTGCTGCTATTTACGTTCTGGGGTTCCTAGATCTCAAAAATCATGGTATCTCTAGTCCGTCGGTCTGTCTGTCTGTAGTCTGCCTGTAGTCTGTTGGCGTTGTAGCTCAATAACGGCTTGACCTAGGACAACGAATTTTGGTATACATGTTGAAGGACTACTGACGACGCAATGTAAGGGTTTTTGTTAATCATATATACAGGTTGTCCAAAATATTAAGTGTCAATATAAGAAGCGACGAGGTTGTTTCCATCTCGAAGCGGGGTGGTTTGTCGAGGGAAGTCATAGGTAAAGGCTTTTACCATATTTTTCTATTGGACTGCACATGGACAATAACCAACCTAACTATTTATTTCAAATTTCATATATCTCTACAATTATTACTGCTGCGGCAGCAACGCGCCGGTTACTGCTAGTAATTATTATAATCCTATGCAAACCAGATAAAACGTCCCTAAACCATGAACTTAGTCATCAATCGAGTTGAAAGGTAATTTTCTCCAAATTAATTGAATTGAATTTTTTTCTCTATTAAATTTTTTTTTCTTCGCATTCTATGAGAAATTGCTTCGTACAAAAGTTGTAGGTACTGATTATATCTATATTATTTTTAATGTCACCATTTTGAAACTACTTACTCGTTAATTCCCAATACTGTACTTGGCCGAGATATTTAAGAGATTGTTATTTGTACAAAATTTGAAATTGATGCTTCCAAAACTGCCACCTTTGTCGTGTAAACCAATTTCGTAATATCCTATCTATACATCTAGACATCTATACGTATTGTAACGGAAATTATAATTAAAACTGGGTTCGATTTATTTTCACTTATTTATTTACACTAACAATCACACAACTATATACACATTTATATCCAGAGCGCCACCTAGCGTTTAGCTAGCTATATTTGTATTCAGTGTTCTCTGTTTGTTCGCGTTCAACTCACTGACTATGACTATCTAACTGCCTGACCGTTTTTGACGCGGGCATTTATATATCTAACCTAAAAATGTCTCGAAGCTTCGAGTTTACATCAGTTTTCGATTTGCTGTGTGCTATTATCAGGGCCCCATATTCTCGGTGCTTCTGGAGTGGTGTTCTTACCGGGTGTTCTGGAATCTGTATGTGCGTGTATTTTATTATTCGGGTAAGTCTTTACGTTATAGTATATAATAATATTGTAACAGGCCGATGTCTGTACATTAAAGATATTTAAGAAAAAATAAAATATGGAGAGTCTTTATCAGGGCAACAACATTTTTTAGAATTTTTGTCAGTCTGTCAGTATGTTTGTACGCGCATCATATTGCATGTAATTGAATGCAATTTTCACCGATGTAGTACTAGAGGTCTAAATTAGCATACAGGTTCCATTTTACCACGTCTGTCTGTCTGTATGTTTCTACACGGTACATGTATATAAGAAATTTACCTAAAAGTATTTCCCTAAAAATACACATATTCATTCAATGTATTGGATCAGATAAAACTATCACAATACATAAACCCATTATTGTGTGTGTATTAAATCTGAGAGAACTTCCTCAAAACAAAACTTACCCAAGATACGAGAAATAATACAATATTCTCCAATTCATCCCCTTTTTGTCCTCTAGAGGACATAATCATCCCTTAAAGACCCTCTGCCTTAGCGTCGTATGCAGAAGCAGGATTATTATACCAAATCATCGGAGTAGGTAGTTGGGGTATTATAGTTTTATAGGATTGCAAAGATGATTCAGTTCCTTATCTATGTGATCACAGATAAAATAATCAGTCTTAATCAACTGTAATTCTAATAATTTTGGAAATATTTATGCAAACGAGCTGAATTTAGTAGTTCGGTCTCTGAGTTTCGGTCGATTTAGGAGAATGGATGATTGCTTTACTAAAATCTGTGATAATTGTGGCAAATAATATGAAATTAAACAGCCAGATCTTTTTGCTGGTGAGTGTTATAATGTGATCCAACGATTTTGATTGAATTTGCCTAACATACTTCCGAGCTGCATCTCATGGAAAAATCAGGAATAAAGTTATGCCCTGCAATTTTTTATATTATTTAACTGTTTATATACATTTCTGCAAAACGATTCGTCCTTGCGATAAATGTGAATATGACGGCCGCTATTACTCTTGTAACACTGAAAATAAAGTGTGGTTGTAAAAAGTTCAACTTTCAAAAGCGGTGGTAGCTTGAAAAAAAAAAACTGTTCTGAAACGGCCTGATGATAGCAAATTTTATAGCCATGACATTGAGACTGTGGTTTTGAATGGACATTTGTACAGAAAAATATTACATATTCTTTTACGACCAATTCATTCCTCAGACTTTTTAATTTTCTATAATAAACTATTGTCGGTGTTAATTTGATTGCAAAAAAGGGTGGGGTGTCTGACATCAAATGTTATCAATAGTTCATTGATCGCTATTTATTCAAGTACGGTGATTATAAAAATATAGCTAAAATCACTGTGCGCTTTTTTATAATAAAATTATGTTTATGTTTCAAAATTACTGCAAATTTCTTATAGAAATATACCTATTGCGATCGTTCACACTTTTGAATTTCGAAAAAAATTCAACGGCATGTTGTTATATGTCTATAAGTTAGTCCAAAAAAACATTTGGTTCAAAAGTTTATATATATATATATATATATATATGTATATATATATATATATATATATATATATATATGGGATATTACGAAATTTGTTAACACGATAGAGGTCGCAGTTTTGAAGGTATCAAGTTCAAATTTGCTACAAAAATCAATCTCTCAAATATCTCGGTCGAGTTCGTTATTGGGCAATATCGGGTAAGTAGTTTCAAAATGGCGACCATTCAAACATTTAAAAAAATTATCAAAAAAGAACAGTGGTGTAAATATTATTAAAAATAATTTGAGGTTATAGATATAATCAGTACCTACAACTTTTGTTCAAAGCATTTTTTTATAAAATACACAGGTACAAAAATAAAAATTAATAAAGAAAAATAACAAATATTGATAAAACATGAACACTCAATATAAATTTGATGTAATTGTACATTTTCTGGAGATCTTAATATAGACCCTGATTAAAAAAATATATAGTATATTTATTGGAAAAAAATAGACGAAAAAAAAATCTGCCTTGAAGTGGACTCGAACCCTGTCTGCTTTATATTCAACAGCCAAAACAAAAACCTCTAACCGCAAGGCTATGACAATTTTATTTAATAACATGTAGGTATACC
Organism: Crioceris asparagi; assembly: GCA_958507055.1. NCBI lineage: Eukaryota > Metazoa > Arthropoda > Insecta > Coleoptera > Chrysomelidae > Crioceris > Crioceris asparagi. The sequence continues at coordinate 7,445,526 of OY293826.1, forward strand.
AATGAAAAGGTTGTTAAAATTTCAATTCAATGAATTTTGAAAAATTTACCTTTCCGCTGACTACAGGCCATCGGGATTTTTTCGGATTCTTATTAAAGCGTATTTTTTTAAGTAGTTATAATCCATACTCGATTCCTTGTTTATTTGCATTCCTCGTAACCTTACCATCTCATCCTGTGCATCAATACAAGGAGCTCCACCTGTATCTAAATGTATCAACAATTTGAGTTAAGACATAACCTCTAAATGAACCTTCAATAAAATTATGAATAAAACTTATACTATAACGATGATTTCAAGCTGGAAACATAGCAAGCGTTGTGTTGAAAAAATCTAAAATTACTGATAAATGATTGGTGTATTTGAAAGTTCGGCTAGTTCCGATTGGTATCGTTAAATAAAACGCTTGTTGTGCTTTGTATCTGAAAATCATCATTCATCCGTTTCAGTTGAGAACTACACACCCCACTTCTCCGACCGGCGCAGTTACTTTATCCAACCTGATCTCAGTATGTACCAGTGGCGTGGGTAGTGGGCAATGCAATATATTCATTCAGATGCACAAAAACGTCACAAATTTATACACAAAATGTGGATAAGAAGATAACCAAAGTGTATTTTCAACACTTTCACTCAAAATTGAAACAAAATTATAAGAAATTTCCACTTATATATTTAAACATATAACAAACACTGTACCTTTTTCAAATGTGACTCTGAACTAAACTAAGAGAAAAGATGTCTAATTTATATATTAAAGATGTTTAAGGTAAGTATTTAAGTAACTGTGTATACAGCAGGGGTCTGAAATTTTCATCGAGGAGATTACCCGAACGTAAACACGCTTGTTGATCGCCAATGACTCAAATAAGTTAAATTTTAATCCGTTCTTCTCGGAATGTAAAATTCCGAAATTATTATTAAAACTGCGATTATTTTTAAAAAGTTGTGGCGCATGTTTAGAATTATCTTTATAGGAATTATCTACCAGTTTGAACTACGTAAGTTTTCGGACAATTTCCACAAGTGGGTTCGTAAACTCCAGATTTATTTTCAACTAGATTTTGCCTGCGACTTTGTGTGCCTGGAAAACTGCATTCAATTCCATGCGGTAGTTTTTGCGTGATACACGTTCAAACATATAGACACAGAGTCAAAAATTCTAAAAACTGTTGTTTTGGATTATGTTGCTCTAATGACGAAAATACGTGTGTGCATAGGTTTACGACTTATGTCGTCCTCAGTTGAAATGAACTATACTTCATCAACTTCAAAAGTATCTACTACTTCTAATTTTATATTTATCAGTGTACTGTACTAATAATGACGTTCCAAGCTTTAAAAAAAACAATTAATACTTATTCATATTTACCGTTAGTCACTGGCGCGTCGTCTCCAAAACTTGCCCAAGACCACAGCTTCTGTGAGCGCATCGCATCGCTATCCACAAGCTTTTGGAGAGCTTTCAGTGTGGCGCGCGCTTTTTCCCACTAAAGCTCGTGCGTGTCAGAATTTCCATTGCTTTCAACTTCAACAAAGTTTACGTGTGCGTTACCGGCAAAAAGTTTTTTCTCTCCCAACTTCCGCGACAAATTTGTGCAACATATTATTTTTTTTTTGGATGTGATTGTGCCTGTGAGCTTTGAGGTGAGTTTGATGAGTTATTTGCTATTAGGAATGTTGAGATTATTTTATACGGAGTTTGCTAAAATTTTCATGATTATAGAATTTGAAATAACTCCCAGTTTGTTTTTGTAACGAACTTTTGTATATTAGAAGGATGGTTCCTAATATTGTTCTATCTGACATTTTTCTGTGAGCTTTTGAGCATCATAGTGATTAAATTTATTTTTAATAAGTGAAAAGGAGCAAAAATTTAGTTTATAATTCATGGAAATGTTTTAATTATTCGAGTTTGTCTATATAATTGATATACTTAATATTAGTGAATTATTTGCCTAAAAGCGTTTTATAGTTAAATATAGATCAAACATAATTTTAATGAATGTTAGGTAAATGAGAAAAACATTTTTTAATTTATTTACTGCCTAGGATGCGTTATTATTAGAAAATAATTCAGTAGTGTCTACAATGCAAAATTCAAAAGATGAAGTATAGTAGTTCATCTTACCAATAAAAATCTTACTTATACGGGTGGTCCTTTTAAAGTGTTACAAGGTAATATTTAGAAAACACCTAATTCAAAAAGAATGAAATTTGGAGTGATGAAACGGGACGTTGGGGGCACCATTTGGAAGCATCAGTGATTTTGAAACTCTCACCAGTTTTTAGGGGTGTGGGTTAACTATCAAAAAATATTTTAATGTCAATGTCAATAAGTTGATACAAATTTAAAAAGTTATGTAATAGCATAACAGTTAAGCACTGGTACCTATACGAGCCGTTGTCATGATAATGCTCTGCTGACATATTTTGATATCTGCAACAATTTTCGTAGATTGTCTCCGCATTTTGACAGTTTATTTTAGTGTGTCCTTTGATAATTAAGTGTTTATTTTAATTTGTTACTAACATATTGACATTGACATTAAACTATATTTTGATTTTAACGTAGTTTTTACTGGACATTACGAATCTGGAAAGAAAACTATACCTTTCTATTTGATTTTTAAAAGTTACCCCCACCCCTAAAAAGTGGTGAGAGACAAAATCACTTAAGCTTCTAAGTGATTCTTCCATTTCTTTTAAATCAGTAGTTTTCTAGATATTTCCTTGAAACACCACCCGGTATTTATGTTATAATTGTTATTTCATATACTTAGGAGTTACTCCATGTTAATTATATAAGAGCTTACCAAAATAAATATAGAAAATGCGGTAAAATCCTTATTATTTAACCACTAATACTCAACCATAATCCGAGTTTATTGAATATCTCAATAAATGTTGCTTTTAGGAATAGGGAATACTGAAAAACTCAAAGTTTTATTTTCCTATGAATGGTGTCAAAAAAAATGTTGAGAAGTTGACAAATTTGGGTTTCTAGTTTGAGACGCTCAAACTAAAGCGGTATTTCTTCATAAAAATCATAACATAACACCCTATATAGTTGTTGGACTGAAAATATTTTTCAGCTTCCAGTTTCGCTGATGAATGTCGGGGATGTCGCTTAAAACATAAAATTATATTATTCATTATAGTATTCTGGGCTCATAAGCACATAACTTTTTAATAAGGTTAAGGTATTTCATGTTCTATGTAACATGCCCTTTTCTCAATTTCGGAGTGACATTTGAACAAGACGCTAAACGACCCACTTGCTACCTATGTAATTCGACCTTCGATTCCAGACCTGTTTGTATGACCGTTGGTAGAACATACTTTATTGAATACGACAGCAGTCCAAATCTCAAGTTTCTAGTTCTGCCTGCATGTTGGAAAACGACCTACATAAATCACCCTATATAATAAACATAAATATGATTCTAGCTATCGTAAAGTTCAAATGCACCGTAAAAAAATATTTCCAAATCACATTTGTTTGGAAATATTGAATTACTTCGCACAGCAACTATTTCATGGTAGGTAAACGTATTGTAATGTTTATACTTGCGACCCTTCATATTTACACGTATAAGGATGCCTGCTACTGAACATTCACCCTTGTTATTATGAACGAGCAATAGCTCAGTTATTTATCGTATATTTGGGTAGATATATCCACTGAGAGTGGAGATACTTTTTTTCCCATATCGTAAAGAAAGCACAATCGTTGTTTATAGTGGACCCAGTTCTATATTTGATCCAGTTTTATAGCGGAGCGGAAATTTCCTAGTATCTCTTTTCTGTCCCTATACCTATTTGGTTTCTTTTGAGTAGATGGATAGATATCTTTTTAGTATTTCCAAGATCCGGAAATATTTTACTATTTTTACATTAACATGCAAGTCAAAGTATATCAAAGCAAATATTTTTTTGACCGACTTCGTAGAAAGCTTTTGGATGTTTGCTTTTTGATATAATTCTCTTGAATGTTCAAGTGCCACTGAATTTTCTCTTCAGTCTGAAACAAGGATCTGAAAATTGTGACACATCAAAGGAATAAAATAGACTTAAAAAATTCGGGGTCGAGGGGATTTCTTTTTTCATTGTCGAAAATAACCTCTAGTTCAAAAGAAGTAGGGTTATTGTGGATTATATGAGAGTGTCAGTTTTTCTACATTTGTTTGCGCGTTTTGTATTGTAAACGTGTACGATTTTAATATTTTCGTTTGAAACTAGAGTGTTCAGAAATGGTCCATCTAAGAAAAAATAAGCTCCAATATTTCATATGTCGCAAAAGATTCTCTTAAAAAGAGTGGGAGCGGCATTTTTTCTTGAATGAAAATTTAGGACAGTAGAATTGAAGAAAAGACCACATCCGGTAACATTTTCCAAAATATTCGAGTTACAGTTACTGTAAAGTCTCTGAGATTCTAGTACACTTCGCCCAAAATGATATATCGACCACTTTATCCAAAAATGTCGTACTGAAAACAGTTTCCAGAGCTACTTCATCCAATGTAGTTGAAAGTCCACAAAGACCAAAATGGACACTTCACCCAAAACTCGTTGGTGGACACTTTGCCTAAAATGTCCACTTCGCCAAAACTAACTGAAAGGCCACAAAACCCAAAATGGCCACTTCAGTACGATTTTTTTGGGCGAAGTGGTCAATATATCATTTTGGGCAAAGTGCCTATTCGGCGAAGTGTCCAGGTCCCGTCTCTGATATGTGGGTTACCGCTGTTTTGAAATTTCTGACAAGTGAACGTTAAATGATTTTGATGACCAATGATACACTCAAAAATATGATTGTTTTATAAAAACTAGGATCAACTCTATTAAAAATATAAATTCCACTGGTGCCGGTACTTTTGAAAATGGTACCAAAAGTCTTCTATCTATCTGTAAGGCCATATATCTCCAAAGGTACTGTACATTGAAACTTCAAAATAATAAAAAATAAAGAGTTCTACTCAAATTTATAAGGAAAGCCTATGAGAGCTCCTGAGTATTGAACTCTCTCTTGAACTCATCCTGCACTTGGCCATTAAAAAAAACATAACTGTACACCCTGTATGTTACGGAATAATCTTAGAATATCTAATTTCTGGACAACAGAGATATGGAACTCCGTGGTCAAAGTTGATCACCCTGTATATAATTTCTCGTTTCTTCTTAGTCCTTAGACACATGCCTGAGGTTTTCAAGGAAAACTGCTCTTTTGAAACTTCATCGCCTTATTATGAGTCGAGAAAATTTTGAGAATTGGGGCATTTTTTAAACTTATCATATTTGAGTAGATTGAGAAAATAAAAATATTTGATAGTATTTTCCAAAAAAAAAAACGGGAGACATGATGACCGAAGTCCTAAAATCAAGGGTCTAGTCGAAGGAAATAGTTCTCTATCATTTCTCCAAATCTCTAGAAATAAAAAGTTGTTCAACTAAACATGATGGAGTATCGAAGAATTTCCATGAATAAACTTAGGTCTGGCCTCAAGGAGTATCTTATAATGAATGTAAATATCATTAAAAGAGTAAGAAAATATGTTTGCCCAGAGAAAATACCAAGTTCCAACACTTGCATTCGCTTACGTAACTTCGAAACAAATATAATATGAGAAGGAGTAAATGGTGTAGTCTTTAGAGGACACTAAGGAGATTAAAGGAAATGTGAGCTCTAGGATTCTATGTTTTTTATTTATTTTATAATCAGTCTCAGACTTTTCTGTATTCAGGAGACTACAATTACCTATAACTATTTCTACAAGTCTGCAATGACTAATCATGGGAATATATTTACTCTTTACAATTATTAACTGAGTAGATCATCAAATGTATATGTACAGGGAATTTGTAATTGATATTGACGCGTTGATATGAAATTTGGCTAAGAGCTCTGTATCCGAATCATATCATCAAAGCTGATGCATTTACACGAATCCTAGTATCAAGGGATTTGAGCATCGGAACATGACTATCTATATATCCAGTTGTGTTAATATAGGTGCCATAACGTTCATTCCAAAAGACGACATTTCATACATTAACATTCAACTCGTATCTCTGAGAATTTCTTTTTCTTTTATACAAAATGTATAAAATATTTTGTAATTCTGTAATTTACTCTCTTGTTACGAAATTAGATCTTCATCCTAGATGTGGAATGGTAAATCAAGGTGCAGCTACAATATTTATTTTCAATGAGATTGACATTTAAGAAAGATTCCTTCGTACATTACGCTAACAGTTAAGTACTGATTTCAACTAAAACTTCCACAACTCCTAAAAATGTCGCTGCAATAAAAATCTAATCAGAAGATACTTTACGCTTTGCTTTCCATATACATATCTGATTTTTAAAGCATCATTTAAAATGCTTGTGAAGGATCATAATGATATGGCACTCACTAGCAAACGTAAGATTCAATGACAACGAGGACGAAAAGTTGCAAGGGAAAACTTATTAATATTCAAAGTACCAACTTATTTGGAATATGTAACAATGTTATCTTGATTTGCACAAAATAATAATACATTTTTTCATAAAGTTTATACTTAACCTAACCTAATAATAAGAGCTCTCTGAAGTTTGAGCTAATATGATAAACTAAAGGCCTATTAGAGCTTCCCACTGTTATGGGCTGGTACAATACACGGTCGTCGGAAGCCATTGCTTCCTGTTGCAGGCATGATTGACAACTGCCGGATACTGAGTTGCTATTCTTATTCCCATTGTCGATTCGCTTTATCAGAAAGTAGGCTAGGAATTTATTTAGCTTGACGATAATACCCAACTTCATGGGACTCGCATTTTCTCGCAAGTCTAAATTGAAAGGCTGACATGGCCTGCTACATCACCCGACATGAATCCAATAGAGCATGCACTGAATTGAGTAAAAAGAGCAGTGTGGGGTCGAGAAAACTCTCCAAATATTCTGAAAAAAACTGCCTGTAGCTGCTGTGTGTGAATGGCAAAACTTGGATCAAAGAGTACAGGATAATCTTATGTAAAGTATGTAAGTAAGTAATCTTTAGGTCTAAAGGTGACAAATCAATTTTTTTACAGAAAATGCATTCGCTAAATATGTAAGCTGAGATGGTACAAAACTTTCTTCTTTTGTGTAATTTTGGCGTAGTTAAAGTACAGAAACGATGAATAATCAAAAGTGTGATTATGAAATATTATGTTTCTGCTAACTTCATAAGTTTCACTACTGTAAACTTTAAACTCTATTACTGAGCATAATTAAAAGCTTTAAGAACTAGTTTTAATTGGGCTGTGAGCCCGACTCCCTTATATTATTAGTATGCTCCACAGTACCTATACCTTATTTTTCTATACAAGGTGTTTCGGAATTGCATGGCACTATTTCAGGTATGTGTTCCCTACCACGAAATAAACAAACAGTTCTTATAAGTAAAACTAATTTATCACCGAGATAGCTAAAGATGTAATCTAATGGTGTTAAATCAAGGGATTGTGGTAGCCCTTTAAAAGATCCGTTTTGTCCAACCTATCGGTCGCCGTAGGTTGTATCTAAATAATCAGTGACATTATGAGATTGGTGAGCTGGAGCACCATCATCCGTAAATCAAATCCTCCGCCCAATAGCAAGCTGAATATCTTCTAAGAGTTCATGAATATTGTTTTTAAGAAAATACAAGTAGGTATAATACACCTGAAAGCCTGGGTGGCAAAAAGTAGGGGCCGATAAGATTGTTTTCTAGAATCGGACATTTAATCAACAGGTATGTTGGAAATGTCTAGTATTTCGAAAATTAGTAATCCCATTTCTTGAAAAGCAAGATTTTTTGTTCCGAAACATCCTGTATATAAGCTTTATATTATGTAACGGTGTCGGATTGATTGCCGTCCATGTGAATGCATTCATTTGAAATATGCAAGGAAATGACAGTAGATACATGTCAGATTTAATATAAAAATGCATGTTCAGTCATCCAAAAGTCTACTGACTACTGACGAGTTTCCTGCCCCTTCAGTGAGCATTACACACGTCTCAACGCAAAATCAGCGCTGCAACCGTGTCACATTTCTGCCCGTCTTCCGTTCTGTGTAAATTGCGCCTTAACGCTCGACATACAACTATGAGATCGTAGGTTCGAGCGCGACTAGCTTAAGAAGTATCTAAAAAAAAAATTGTTGGTTCACAAATTTTGAGATCCACTTACTTCATGGCACACTATAGGTACTTACTTGTAATTAATGGACGTAGGAAGTAATGCTTTCTCATTCCTAATTGAATTATATCTAGAGGTGATAAAGGACTGATTGATAATAGCTCTTATATATTATTATTGATTGACATTAGTGTCCATTGTATCGAGATACACATCATCAAATCAATTAATTAACACACCAACAGCTTATGGTAGAGAGTACATAAACCTACCTTTAGGCGTATCTTGATGAATTCAATGTACCATTGGAATTTTGATGTGATTATTTGATTAATAAAAGGAATTACTATGGTTAATTATGAATCTATATTTTGTTGACTCAGCTGAATAAACACATAAGGAGCTACCTTACTTCAACACACTTTTTGCCTGATCAGGGGGAAAGTCTTGTTAGTCTATTAAGGCTGGAAGAAAATGCAAATAATAATTATTGATTAATTAATGTTCCAATAAATATTTTTGAATTGAATTGAATTCAACACTAGAGTTTGGCCGGCAAATTTGTGATCTTTAGGGTTAATCAGCGTGAAGCACTTTAATTGTACACTCATGTTACCATTTTATGACTTTAATGTTGAAATCTGGGAAAGTTTTCTCAGAATGCGTATGAGAAAACCTTATACTTTTAACCAACAACGTAGATTATAGGTAATATCAATAACGTTTATTCAAGAGATTTCAAATGAGGTTTAGCACGCTCTTTCATGTAATTATCCTTTAATTAGACATACAAGCTTCTTCAATGTTATCAGTCGAAGAGATTTGAACAAGTTTGACTTAACAGCATAGTATACTAGGTAACTTCCATTCTTATTATTCAAATTTGTTAGTAATTATTGGATTTTTAAACATGTCATTTTGCAACTAGCTTTGGTTTTCCATTATAAATGATTGATTCATCATCTAGAATCTATTAGGATTGAAATTTAGTAGAATTTAAGCGCGCATTAATTACTTTTCAAGTAGATCGTTGACGTTGTCGGGCCCAATTCCTCCCGGCCGAGTTTTTTGAGGAGACACAAAATGGATAATAAGTATCTGGGCGAATGATAGATTTCAAAGATACTCTATTATGGAGTAAACTGCTACAATCTAATCAGAAACGCTGAATAACGTTGTTTACAATTTCAAGGAAGGATTGGTAATTCTAGAAAAGTGTCGACTTTAATCCGATGTTCGTGTGCTTTCCAAAGAGACTGTGTCTATTACGACACAAATCGACTCTACTCAAGAGCAAAGTTTTAATTCGAGGTTGAAGTAGGGAACTGTCATTTGTCAGTTAAGTTAAATAAGTTGATCTCTAATCTTAATAATATCATTTGAATGGAAGTTCAGTATCCATCCAGTGGCGTAGCTATCATAGGGCCAGGTGGTGCAGTGCCCAAGGGCCCCGGAGTTCAGGGGGCCCTCTAACCTCAGAAAAAATAAACAACGTTTTTCGCAAAAATAAAAGCGCCCAAGAGAATGTGAATTGAAACGGGAATTCTGTTAAAAATCGTTTTCTCCCTTAATTAATCTCATCTGTATTCTGTGTAATAAATATTCTATATTGTCATGTGCATCGTTGTTTATTTATTCCCTTTTTCTTCTATTAAACACATGGAGATTCTAATAGAGACGACGATTGGATTTAGCCTACTAGGGATAAGTTCAACTCACTGTTTCCTATTCTTGTTCCTATCAATAATTTTGAAGGCCAATATAAGTTCAAACTGTTCTCTTGAGAATGATATTATTGTGGAAAGCAGTAATTATCTATTTTTAGCTAAGAATGTACCGGGTAACCCTAGTGCATTCTAAAATGAAGATTATTATTTTTAAATATTTTAAATAACTGTTATCTTTATAAGTTTATTCACTGATTTACTAAAATTGATGAAAATTTCGCAGAACCATCACAATATGATGGAAATGAAATGGATCCAGATCCCCAATATTTACCCTATTTATATCAACAGTTTGTTTCCCTGGTATGCTATACCCTGGGTAAATTTGAAGGGCTCTTGTCCTAATCTGAGATATCCTGTCTTTCAAAATATATGTTTATTTGCCTAGTTGAAGACAAAAGAAAGTGATATGAATAATGTTTTTTTTTTAGAGTTAGAGGAAACATTATCAGTAATTTCCTTAAAAGTAAATAACTCCTAAAATATGAAACAACATAACTACCTAATAAATACTCAAATACTCACGTTGCCAAAAACGGATTTTCATTTAGCGGACAAATTATTCGTAATTTCCTTAAAAGTAAATAACTCCTAAAATATGAAAGAATAATAATAATAATTACTCACGTTGATATACACGTAATGCCTGCAATTGCAAATAAAAATCAGAATTTCCAATTTTCAAACAAGTAGATGATACTTCCAATATAATTGATAAAATTCACTAGTCTAACTCATTGCGTCACCTCCTGAGTATATGCAGAATCAAAGTATTCGTGTTTCTACACGAAACGCTGGAAAGCTCCCTAACACTTTGTGTCATTTTAGATGGAAAGCTCTCATGATATCCCATATTTATGCAATCAAATTTCTTTCACTCACAATGTTTTGTTTATATATTCATTAAAAATACATATTGTACATAAATATATCCCATAGTTTATGTTGTAGCAGAAATATGTGCTCTTGATATTATATGTTAATAACGTGTCCTTTGATGTTAAATTCAATAATGATGTGATAACAAATAATACATAACGTATAATTCCTATAGCTTTATTTCTGTTACGATTCATTTTTGAGAAGGTGAAATTTATTAATGTAGTACACTGGAAGTTTAATTTTTAATGACTCCGAAAAAAGGAGGAGGTATACGATTCGGTTGTATGTTTTTTTATGAATGTTCGCGAATTTTGACTATTTTTATTTCATTTGAAAGAGGAGAGTTGAGAAATGGTCCCATATTTAGAAAAACTCAAATCTGAAATCTCCTTTCCTTCTAAAACCGCCCCCGAAGGGATTGGAGGAGGCAATTTTTCTAGAAAATAGAAAATCTACGGCACCGATATTAAAAAAGAGATTATATGTAGCAACACTTAATCAGAACATTTTTTCCATAAAGTTACGGTTTTCGAGTTACAGCAGTGGTAAACTTTAAATATTTGTACTTCCACAGCGATGTTCTTAGATCTCTAAATAATAACAAACAATATACATGGGAAATAGGATAAGTGCTATTTTTATGAGTAATGTAACACTCAAAAGTGGGAAATATTTTTTTTTTGGACCTTCTTCATTAGTTTGTGCACTGAAAAATACAAAATAATATTAATTGTATTGGTTTTGGTAATTTTGAAGTTGTGCCATTGTATACTTAGTTGTTGTAGGTACCAACTTGACCGACCGACTTCGAAAATGGAGGTATCCGATTCCGATTATTTGTTCATTATGAACATTCTGATTATGTAATCAGAATGTTAAATCCAACATTTACGAATGTTGCCGATAAATTAATCATTTGTAAAATAAACTCATATACAGGATGTTCAACTTATACTCCGGAGTTTGATATATCTGTTCTACTTGGTTAAGCTCTTAAAATTAATTTGTAATAAACAGGATATTCCATAAGTTTATAACAAACATCATAGTTTAAACTTTTCACAAATTATTTAATTATAATGAGTTACTGGAATTTCCATAGCTGTAGAACAAACTCTTTTTCCTACTTTTAATTTTAGTTTGCTATTGAGGCGTGTTTTTTCTAAAAAACAATAGTTTATACTTTTTTTTTTGCAGGTAATGAAAAAACTAGGATATTTATATTATCCAGCTTTTTATTATCGAAACAAACGCAGCTTAATTATTTTTCCTATGCTATCTATCCATTTGTGATGGGAATGCTTTTTGAATACATAACTGAGATGTGTATCAATTGTAGATTGTAACTCTATGGCTTGTGAAATTTCAATACCTAAGGGCCATGTTTTTTGATTTGTTCGAGGCTATTACTGGTTGACGAATTGATAAGACCAATGTTTCGAAAAGCAATTTTCCGTACGATTAGACGTTTCGTTCAAAGGAAATATATAGATATATATATGTATATGTGTGTTTTTGAAAAGATATTTTTTTCAATAATAGTGAAGATAGAAAGGGATGAGGGCTTTTTAGATTGCCTTGATTTGTTGAGGAGGTTGTTACATTTTTCATACAGATATATCTCAAAGGAAAAAAATGTGAGTTCATCTCAGCAAATTAGGCTTCAAGCTCTTCTGAACGACCTTCTGACCATTTCTTATTTAAATATTATAGGATTTCGTCTCTTGAGAGGGATTTGATTGTATTTGAGAATTTATTTTATTATTCACCTTTTTTCGGTTAGAGGCAATTGTTCGTGCGTCTCTCAAAAGCCAGCTGATTTATCTTGAATGTTTTTATTGACATGTCAAGATTTTGGTCTCGTAATCTCAATAAATTTCTTCGAGAAGCAGCACTTGTAAATATAATACTTTATAAAATTTATTACTTTTTGCTTTTCTGAGTTCTAATTTCACTAGCACTTTGTCATGGTTTTCATATTCAACTTTAACTACCTCTTACTTTGGTTTCATAGATTTGAGCAACTTTTATCTTTGTTAAGAAAATATCTTCATCGAGTTAGGTACGGAGAACCTTAAGCTCAGTCTTCTTCTATTGAACGACTTCTACAAAGAATGTCATACAATTCGACTGTTTTTTGACCGACGAACCCCGAACGGAGGAGGTATACAATTCAACTGTCTGCTTTTTTGACCGACTTCCCAAAAGGAGGAGGTATACAATTCGATTGTGTGCTTTTTTTTTTTTTTTTTTTTTTTTTTTTTTGGTTTGTGCGCGCGTTTCATATAGTAAACGTACTCCGATTTTGATGATTTTTGATTCATTTGAAAGAGGAGGCTTGAGAAATGGTCCCATATTCATAAAAACGGGAATCCGACATCTCGTTCCCTACGAAAACCGCCCCCGAAGGGGGTGGAGGGGGCAAATTTTGTCGAAAATTGAAAATCTGCGTTGATATAATTAAAGATAGGACAATATCCGGAAACGTTTAAATGGAACATTTTTTCAAAGGAGTAACGGTTTTCGACATAGAGACATTTTAAACTCTCAAATATACCTATTTTCGCTATGTGGAGAGGGCGATTTCTGTCGAAAATTGAAAATCTGTTTGCAGTACATGAAAGACATAATTATTTGTAGCAACATTTATACTGAACATTTTCCCCTTAGAGTTACGGTTTTCGAGTAAAATCGGTGTTAAAATGGTAACAACTAAAATATTCAAGCGTATTTCCGCAGCGATGTACTGAGATCTCAATAATAACAACTACAAGCAAGGAATATACGTGGGTAATAGAATAAGTACTATCTTCATTGGTATTAGTGAACGTTCAACGATTTTCGTGACTAATGTTACACTCAAAAGTGTGAAATAAATATTTTTTACAAAAAATTGGACCGACTTTATTAGTTGGTGCACTGAAAAGTATAAAATAATATTAATTCTATTGGGGCTGGTACTTGTGAAGTTGGTGCCAAAAGTTACCAATCTACCTGCAACTGCACAACTTCAAAAGTAACAGCACCAATAGAATTAATATTATTTTATACTTTTCAGTGCACCAACTAATAAAGTCGGTCCAATTTTTTGTAAAAAATATTTATTGTTTTTATGGTTCGTTCGCTAGTTTTATATAGTAATCGTACTCTGATTTTGATGATTCTTGATTCATTTGAAAGAGGAGGCTTAAGAAATGGTCCCGTATTCATAAAAACGCAAATCCAAAATCCTTCCGAAAACCGCCCCCGAAGGGGGTGTATGGGTCAAATTTTCTCGATAATCGAAAATCTGAGCTGGTATAATTAAAATAGGACAATATCCGGAAACGTTTCAATTGAACATTTTTTCAAAATAGTTACGGTTTTCGATTAAGATGCATGTTAAATTTTCAAATATGTGCATTTTTGGTATGTGGAGAGGACGATTTATTTCAAAAATTAAAAATTTGTGGACACTACATGAAAGACAATAGTATTTGTAACAACATTTATAATGAGCATGTTTTCCTTTTTTCGAGTAAAATCGGTGTTAAAATGGTAACAACTAAAATATTCAAGCGTATTTCCGCAGCGATGTTCTGAGATCTCAACATATAGTAATAACAAGGACAAGCAAAGAATAGACGTGGGTTATAGGATATTAGTGGTATTAGCGACGTTCAACTATTTTCGTGACTAATATTTCACTCAAAAGTTTAAAATAAATATTTTTTACAAAAAATTGCACCGACGTTATTAGTTGGTGCTTTGAAAAGTACGAAATAATATTTATTCTATCGGTACTGCTGCTTGTGAAGTTGGTGCCAAAAGTTATTAATCCAACTGCAACTGCACAACTTCAAAAGTACCCGCACCAATAGAATTAATATTATTTCGTACATTTCAAAGCACCAAGTAATAACGTCGGTCCAATTAAAAAAAAAATATTTATTACATATATAATTAACTTTCGCATTCTAAACGTGCATCTATTTTGATATTTTTTGCATTTGAAAGAGGATTGCTGAGAATTGGCCCCCTATTTAAATTTTCAGGGTTTGATCAAGCTAAACCCTTCGGGAAAAGCCCTTCGAATGATAAAATATGCTTGGAAAAAGTCTTGCCTATCTCTTAAACCATATTATTTCTTGAAACATTTGTTCTTGACAATTTCATGGTTTTGTTATTAGGGCTTTGAGAAGGACGAAAATCTGTCAAACTCATTTCGGAAACAACTAGCTATAAATTTTATCAATCTGAAGCAATCGCTTTCGCACCAATTAATTTTACAATGAGTTAAAGGCACTTTTGTTGGATCACGACTCCTCAGTAACGACATACATTGCCTGGATTGTGAGCTAGCTTAAATAGCAGGATTCGCGGAACGAATTCTCGTTGGACCTACCTACCTCTTTTTAAATAGTTTTTATTACTTTCGGTTCTTGTATCAATGGACTCCGCAGCGATTTCTCAGGTCCCATACGGTCAAGAGACTTGAAATTTCGAATTCGTACTTAGATCGCAGACATCTCGCCGCCTGTTAAGCTCCATGTGTGATCCAATATTGGTAATTATAATTATCTCATTCAACCAAGATCATTATTTTTTCGACATGGAACGACATTGTCGGACAATGGGATCCGTCACTGGAATTACGCACGATCATGGAACGTATATATACGTCTCTGTTCTCTGGTATATAGGTACTCTCTGGAAGATCGTCTATGTCTATGGTTATGTCGCAATTGTCAGACGTCAGACGTTGTTGTAATTTAAAGTTTAATTGTGTGTTGTGGTAGACAAACAGTAATTTGTTATGGAATTGCTGGTGCTGGCAAACACATATACATAAGTATAGTTAAAATCGAGAAAAGGATAGCAATAGTTGGTACTCATCGGTACGGTTTAAATCTTAAATGCCTAATAAAAACTATTTTTATTTTTTTTTTTCAAAAATTTCACTTGTTATTCAATAAAAATAACAAGAAAATATTTTTTTGTATTAGTGATTCAACTGATAAAAGACTTGGGAATGACTTCTTAGTGAGTTCCGGGTTACGATTATTTAAAATTGTGAAATAAATAACATTTAAGAAAAAAGTTGGGACTGACTTCATTAGCTAATGCTCTAGGAAGTAGATATGCAAGAATCATAAAGATATTTCCTCAAATGAAGCACCCTAATCAGATTTTTGTTCTTCTAACCTCTGTTCCATTTTGTCAAATTAGTCAAAGTTGTTCCTAAACTTTCTTCAGATGCGGATCTTTGATGATGTATCCAGCAAATCTTTGTCGCCTTGAATCCTTGTTTATTATTTAGCTGTCATTTATTGAGCATGTCATTCCGAAATCGCGATTTTGTCGGTTCTTCTGGTTTGGTATACTTGCTTTATTCAGTACAAAATAACACTGTTTTATTTTCGAGCATCCGGTAGACTATTAGAAGGTACATTAACCATTTTCAATAGCTTGAAGCACACCGACATTATTTCGATAGACTCTCTGGGGCAGCCTCTCTCATTCTTATATGGCTATAACGTGCGGTCCTTTTATATCACCAATATTCACGGAAATGTCCTGTGGGAGGAGACCTTGCGCATCCAAAATATTTAATGGCAACGTATTACTTATATGAGAGTAAAAAAAAGGACGTCAGAATCGGTGGTGGATAAGTAACTAGATACTTGGCACGTATACTGCGAAGGAACTCGATATTTTCTATACACCAGAGCGATAAGCTTTGCTGGATATGAACCTGGGCCTTTGTTCTGGAAGCCATTATAAATGGGCTCATAATGTTTTGTGGTGGTCGACAGGGGGCCCTAGCTCTTGCCTCAACATCCAAGGAATGTCTAATAAACAATGGACACAGCTTGACAAAGAGAGAATTTTATTATTTGGTGAGTGTTTTCTTTTTTTAGATATATTTATATAAGTACTAAGGATGAATAAGAGACAATGTCACATTAGAATCTGCAGAATGGATGCGACCCACAAGATCCTCACTTTTGCCGGAAAACGAGATTTTCCAAAGTTTTGATAAATATTAAATTATAATGGAAGATGATTTTTTTTTGGAAATTTGCTTCGGCAACTTTGATACTCAATCAAATCAATTTTGAGATTCTATTATTACGTCATTTAACATGAAACTGCTTCAAAAATTTTGATGAGAACGTACGTTCCTATAGTTTGTTTAACGAATCATGGCTATTGTGTGTAATCATTCACGAGCTACGTACATATTGCTATACGTCTCATCGCATCTCATTATCACGAAATTCTCTACTAAGTTTGTCGATCTAAGCTACGACATCAGTATGTCAAGCTTATCTCCTTCCATACAATGATAGGGCGCTGCACGTATTCTCGAAGGCAACGCAATCTTTATTTCAAAGGCGTCACAAAGTCATTGTGACATTTCAGATAATTCAGGTGCATAAATTTATATTTGATAACTCAAGCAATAAATTTGTATTTTGTGTTTCTGCATTATTGTTGATAATAAATATTTCATATTGTGTTTTCTTATTTGATCAATCGATATATTTTTTCCTATAATTATATGAACTTCCTTAATTGCCATATCTTATCTCGAAATCGTTACGCCCCTGATTACTCCCGTCAGTTGGATTGATCCATTTTGCGTGTTTTAAAGGCAGACTCGATCATTCGTGAAACAAAGTATACATACTTACTGACATTCTCCTAAAACCATTGCATCTAAATTGGGAACCCTATAATCAAGAATTATGTAAAAATTTAAGTTTGGGGTAAGAAGAAGCCCTACTAAAGCAGAGCTTTCAGATTATAGTTGACATGCGGGGTGTTGAAATATTGCGAAAAAATCGGTTTTACTTTTTTTTAAAAAACTTTACTAGATTTTGCTTTCAAACTTAGTAGGTATTGTTGCCACTTAAACAAAATTATAGCATGATAATCACTTGTTTTTGTTGTACCAGTGGCGTTCGTGAGACCGTTTTAATTAATTTAAATAATAAAAAAAGTTGTACGCCAATGGTTTATCGCAATTTTGTTAACAAATTTAGATATCCTGATCAATTCTAAACAAAAATCTTTAGCCTTTTCGCTAAAACGGAACGTTTTCGAGAAAAAAAATTGTTTGCATGTGCACCTAATATCTTAGGTTTGTAAAAGTGATATGTAAATGAAAACGAATTGTAATAGCTCGAATTATCTTATTTTAATTTGCAAACCACAGATATTAGTACCACAGATATTAGTTGCAATTATTTTTTTCTCAAGAACGGTTCGTTTAAGTCGACCATTTTTGTGTGGTAATAATACCTACTAAGTTTGAAAGCAAAATCTACTAAGGTTTTTAAAAAATAAAAACCGATTTTTTTTGCAATATTTCAACACCCCTTATCTCCAAATCGAAGCGTTTTTGGACATAAGTTTATATGAACTTTTTTAATTATTTTTATCTGCTGAATACACTATTAAAGTTTCTCCATCATAATTCGGACCACCCTCTATAGTAAACACAACTTCAAAAGTCCGAGCACCAATAGAATTAATATTATTTTGTTATTGAGATGAATTTTAGAACAAGCAAAAAAGTCACATTTGCATATAAAAATTGTTTACTAAAACATCAGTGACGTTCGTTCGGAGACTCAGAAAAATGTACGTCTCTGGTTTTGGCAGAAACTACTGTTGTTAGATCTATTCTAATTTGAGCAGTTCCCCTTGGACATTTTAGATTTGAAGTGCCGTTTTTGAAATAAAATTATTTCCATACTTGGAATGATTTATTTTAATATTATTATTTTATTTGCACTAATTTTTCAGGAAACATGTTTTAAATTGTATGCTTCAATAAAATGTGATAAATATAAAGTAAACTTTTAAAGACAGAAAAGATTGAACTGTATCATGAGCATATCCCGACTCACATGAACTTTTTTTACATATTTCTAGATGAATAATCTGACATTAAAAATTACCCAAACAGAATTCTGAAACACCCTTAATAATGTAAGGGTGTTAGTTTCTACCGGTATCCATGTTGATTACGCGGAAGTTTGAACTAGAAAAGCTTTATAATGGCCTCTATAATTGATTTTTTTTTAAATTGTATTGATGACGCCTCATTAAATCCATTTTTGCAGGATGAAGCAAGCTTTTTCATGAAACTTCTAAACTTATGTTTATATTCAAAAGAAATCTACACTTCTCTCCTGTAATTAATTACAATTATCTCGAAGATGCCGTGTTGCTCCCGCATTCCAAGAAACTTAAAGGTAAATAACTGATAAGGCCGAGTAGGAGACTGAGGATTATCGTGTCCCCATAAAAACACGTTTATTGTTCCCAGTGGATATAATTTCAGTTTAACTAGAGCGCTGTATAGATGAGTATTATCGCCGCCTGCCATTGTGTGGCCTGACTGTCACGTCAGTGATATAGGTTATACACGTAAAAATACGTAAACAAGCTCTCTACTTATATCACTAATGTGACAGTCAGGACACACAATGGAGGGCGGCGATAATACTCACCTATACAGCGCTCGAGTTTAAGAATACTTACATACAGTAAAAATTCACAATTTGATTAGCGACATAATCACGAAATCCATGAGAAGTTTTCTTTTGTATTTCATCAAGAGGATGGCAACACCAATTGCATTGATAAAAAGATGAGGAAATGGGAGATAAAGTGGGTACATAGTACTTAAATGTCAGAAGAAAAAGAAAAGAATATATAAAAATCAATTGTAAATTTTCTGTTAATTTTCTTTCTTATACACAGCACAATTCAATCTTCAGACCTTCACTTATTGTTGAATTAGAAATACTAATCTATACTCCATTTAAAAAAAAGAGTGAGAGTTCCAAAATAAGATAATAAAGGGATCTTTGTTATATTCAGCCCGCCCTCAATCTTTTTCAAAGCTTTTACTTGGTAAGCTTCGGAGATTTGTTTGGCTGGAAAAGAAGCGAAGAATTGATGGCGCTCAATAAAAAATAGATACTCATATCTTTAAAATAACAAAGACGGCATAAATATTGGCAAAGATTATTAATTATTGAAACATGAGATCAATCAAGCTATTATAAATATTGATTTTTTGAGTTTCTTTCCCTAATGTAGTAAGATTAAATTTTCACTTCATCATTTTGTGTGGTGCAAGGTAAACTTACTCAACTTCTATCAAGATTAAATCATGTTGACACAATGAAAATTTTGTTTGTCATAAATATGCCGTTGTAACTTTACATGAGCTGAAGTTTAAAACTTTTATAGGTATGTAAAGTTTTGCAACACCGAACCGAAGTAAATGAAGCTGTGAAATATTTAGCAGGTTTTATTATGGGTGAACAGTTCTGACAGAATATTAGTGAACAGTTAGACAAGTCACCGACGTACAGTATCGATATCCAACCAAACAAAAAAGGGGCAATAAAATCGTTCCCCCCGTTAGCGAGATAATCTAGGCACAGTAAGACCAATGACTGAAACTCAGGGACCTCAAAAACTTAAATATAAGTTGAAAATTTGGCATGACTTAGGTATGCTAGCGATAGAAAACTAATAAATATTTGTCACAAAAAATTGGACCGACTTTATTAGTTGGTGTACTGAAAAATCCAAAATAATATTAATTTTATTGGTACTGGTAATTTTGATGTTACGCAATTGTATTTAAATGAAAGACTCTTGGCACCAGCTTCACAAGTACCAACAATCCATCAATAGTATTAATATTTTGAATTTTTCAGTGAACCAACTAATAAAGTCGTTCCAATTTTTTATATTTATTTCACACTTTTTTAGTGCAATATTTTTCTCGAAAATCATTGAACGTTCACTTATACCAAAAAAGAACCGATGTATAATATTATTTGCTTGTACTTGTTACGAGTATTATTTGGAGATCTCAGAACATCGTGGCGTAAATACTTATGTAGGTGCTCATATTTCAGAATTTACCACTGCAGTAACTTGAAAACCGCAACTCTATGGAAAAAATGTTCAGGGTGAATGTTGTTACAAATAGCCAGGTCTCTGATTTGGTATACTCAGATTTTCAATTTTCGATAGAAGTCGCCCCTTCCACATAGAGAAAATACACATATTTCAAATTTTAACATTGTTGAAATTCGAAAACCTTAGCTCCTTTGAAAAAATGTTCAATTTAAACGTTTCTGGATATTACTTTATCTTCAATTCTGGCATTTGGGATTTTAGAGAAAAATTGACCCCTCCTCCCAATTTGGGGTCAGTTTTCGGAGAGAAGGAGATTTCATTTTTGAGTTACTATGAATATGGGACCATTTCTCGTGTTCCCTCTTTCAAATGAATGAAAAATTATGAAAAACGGAGTACGTTTTCTATATACAGCGCGCGCATAAACCAAACGAAGCGCAGTCGAATTTGTTTACCTCTTCCGTTTGGGTTCGTCGGTCAAAAAGTGCTCTTCAGTGAGCTGTCAAATAAAAAATCATGTATTGTGACATATAGTCATGTTAAATTTCAAATATGACATGCTACAAGGAATTAAATGATATAATTTATCTTTTTTTTAATTAAAAAAGGAACATTTAACATGATCTTCGGATCATCAAAGTTTTAAATATTACGAAACGTATAAAAAACATCCCTTTAATGTCACCAATACATACCCAGAAGATCTTAACCCATTCTTCATGTCTAAAAAGTAGCATTTTAAGTAATCATTTCTAAGAATAAATTTAAAATATTCTTTTATGAATCTGATAAGAAAATAGACGTAGTGACAAAAATTTTGGTAAATAATAGATAAATCTGTGAGTGGTATCCACAAATAAATGATTAAAGAAATGAATACCTTCTTGGTTTCTCTGCGGCAATTTCTAAACTTTTCTCTTTTCGTGTGTGATAGATCAATTTGAGAGTGATATGAATCAATGATTTACGAAGTTGATGAACAGTTTGTTTTTCATCGAGAACTTCCAAACTCTGAGGAAAACATTAGGGGCAAATAGACTACTGCTTATTTGTGAAAGGTGAGTATCGATACTTTGATGTTTGTTTAATATGAAAATAAATTTATCATCAATTTCCAATTTATATTGTTTATTTGAAAGTGAGTACAATATTCTGTAGGTATATTGTCTGATTAAAAGAGCAAATCACTTTAAAATAAACTTCTTCTTTGTAAACGAGAATTTAATTTTAGTTCGTTTAGTTCGGTACTAGTTTTATTTGATACCACAACTGCCACGTTTGATATTAGCTTATGAAAACGGATGTATATGTTTATTTAAATTTCTACTATTCGGATGCAAAAGATTTTCTTGCAAAGATTTAAAATTTACTTGTACCTATCACCTATTACAAATTAAGATTGTAAAGAAGTTATGACATTAATCGTATTTATATATTTTAAGATAATTTCTTTAATCGATTTCGCTCTAAGAGGATTATATACAATCAAAATTACAAAATATTCAAAAGTCTCGATAAGCCAAAATAATTAAATGCCAACTTTTTGTAAAATTAATCAATTTATTATGATAAGACAATAAATGAATATAACTCAAATCATAGAAGGAACGGAACCAAAAATAAAAAAGAATATTTCCTTTTCTTACATTATACAGGGTGTTTCATAATATATGCGCGGGAAAAATATGAAAAAAAGTTTATATTAGCTTACCCTCTAAAATGCACCATTTTCGAGATACAGGCTGTGGAAACTGAAAAAAATATTCGTTTTTTGTGAATATGTCCGGAATCGTTTATAGAAAACGGCTTTTCTAAGCATTTTCCACTCATAATAAGCTAAGTTTAGTGTCAGGAAAAAACTTTGTTATTTCATTATTGGTGAAGATTTTGAAAGAGTAGTGGTTGTTTTTCTCCCCAATTTCTACGACAATGGAAAAAGAACGGTTTTGAGGCGCCCATTTGAACTGCAAATGTTTTCTACACAAAAAATGTACTCTTGGTTGTGAGCTCTAAAGTCGACCGTTTTCGAGAAAAATCAACTTTTATGTTGAAAAACCACGGTAAATTTTTTGAAATACATTTTTTAGTTATTTAGTTATTCAATTTTTCTCGAAAACGGTCGACTTTAGAGCTCACGACCAAGAGTACCTTTTTTATGTAGAAAACATTGGTAGTTCAAACGGGTGCCAAAACCGACTTTTTCCATTGGCGTAGAAATTGGGGAGAAAAACAATCACTACTCTTTCAAAATCTTCACCAACTATGACTTAACAAAAATGTTTTTCTGACTCAAAACCTAGCTTATTATGGGTGAAAAATGCTTACAAAAGCCGTTTTCTGTACGATAAACGGTTGTAAAGATATTCACAAAAAACGAATATTTTTTTTCAGTTTCAATACCCTGTATCTGGAAAATGGTGCATTTTGGAGGATAAGTTAATATAAACTTTTTTTCATATTTTTGGACGAGTTATCACATCCTAAAGTCCTGCTTATATATTATGAAACACCCTGTATAACTCGAAACCGCCTAATATCCATTTTTTAAGAAGCAGAGGTAAAAAAGAGCGAAGCAAATTTTGCTTAAAAAATTGTGTCCCTCGATATTGGTTTCTCCCATATTCTAGCGATTTTTCAAATCAAATGCGTGGTGGGAAGTTTTAAAATGAACACCCTATTAAATTTAAATGCACCAAAGTATGAATTATGAAATTCTTATTCAAAGTTTCGATCTAACATTGATGGCGTCTCAAGTTCTTTATATTTTTTGTGCTTTCTAGTTTTAAAATAGAACTTAGAGTATCATATTTATATTTCATAATCGATCAACTTATATCTAATATTATTACATCTTCTGAATAAATCCCAAAATACAGCATTTTTATTAGAAATTTTAGAAACGTATCAAGATCCACTTCATTTTCTCATTAAATTTTCATTTTTCGATATTTTAGGTTAGATGCAATATATCAATACGCGCGGTAGAGCATAATTTTTCTATTCAATTATGGCAAAATACTAATCAATAGATTAAATTATTCGAGAAACTTCGCTATTTTCATAACGCAAAATACCCTCTAATGGTAACATACTAAATTATTATAATCACAACAAAGAAAGTAGATTTGCTTGCCCAAGAAAAGCTCATCTTAACGACAAAAAGTTAAAATCTGTCAAGCATCTTTGAAGTTACAGATATTTATTTACAAAAGTATTTGAATTCTCTCCACCACTTTATTTTTAGAGATAGGGAAAAAAGTGTTTCACTGTCCCTAAATACTCGTTTTAATCTCAGCTTATTTTTTTTTTATCTGAATTCCGATAAACATAGTTTTTTATTCAAAATAGCAATTACGCCCCATAGCGTCCATCTTAGATATCTGAAAATAATTTCTAATATTTTCCTTACGAAATTCTCGGGGTATAATTATTATTCGTGTTGTTACAGTCTTCTTTCTTTCATAATGTTATTCATATTTTCTTATCTATTTTCGACTAGATATAATACGTTACATGCTTAATAATAATTTGCTGATAGAAAGTTGTGACTTGCATGTTAAACGTGAACCAAAAATAGAGCAACAAAGGATGATATTTATGTATTTGTATCTTTTATGTACATATCTTCATGTTGCATGTTAAAATAGAAGCTTTCTAAATCAATAATCTAATAAATAAAATAGCTTAATTCAAAAACTAGAAACGAATCTGTTAGTTAGTGCACTGAAAAATACATTTTTGTACAACTGTCAAAAAACTTGACATTTCTGCATCCTTATTGATGCGTAAATGTTTACTTTTTTTCACCGTGAAAAAAGTATTCTCACACTGAAAAAAGCCTTTTTTCACCTTAAAAAAAAGATGTATGCAGAAATGTCAAGTTTTTTTGACAGTTGTACAAAAAATGTTTGTATTTTGTGTGTAAAATTGGTGTTTTCATGGCACATTCGAGAGAATTTTTGGCGTCGCCCTGCGGTCTCGGACAAAAATTCACACTCTCATGTGCTATTAAAAAAACAATAATTTTACGCACTTAATACAAAAATAACTATTTTTTTGTTGGTATCTAATGGTTATTTTGAAGTTTTGTAGAAAGAAGTATTTTTGCACCAACTTCAAAAGCTACAGATAACATTATTTTACATTTTTTAGTGAACTAGCAAATAAAATCGATACTAGTTTTTGTAAAGAAATATCTATATCACATTCTTGAGTGTCATATAAAAGAAGAAAGAAAGAATCGTTAGAAACAAGAATCGTTTACATAAACAGGTCAGGATGAATAGGGCTGGATTTCAACAAAAATTCGGATAACAGCAACTGAGAAAAACTAAACGGGTTTATCAGAAATATCATGAAAGAATTGAAAATAACTCTGACCTTGACCCAAACAGTTTCTGGATGTATGTGATATCGAGAGGTGACACTAGAGGTATTCCATCTGAAATGAAAGAAGTACAAACATATTAAATTTAATGAGCCGAATGATATATCGAATGCTTTCGTACAGTATTTTGAATCTGTTTATGAATGCGCTCCTGCAGAGAGAACTATCGACTATCAAGGTCCCTTTGAATATTCATTAATTACCGAGGAGGTTGTTATAGAAGTCATAAAGAAATTAAAACCAAAGAAAGCAACAGGAAAGGATAGCCTGCATACATATTTAAGGGATGTGCAGACTTCCTTGTTAAACCATTAACATTAATCTTTAATTTAGCCCTTAAAATAATAATTTTCCCTTTAATTGAGAGATTCTATAGTTACGCCTGTCTTTGATAGTAATAACAAAGTAAATGTTGAAAAATATAGGCCAATTAGTATCTAATATCAATTCACTTGCATTTTTTTAAAATTAATTCTATCTAATTATATTAAACGAGTAATGCTATTTTATCTCGGAATCTGGTCTGCAGATTTTGATGAAAATTCATATGTATGGGTTTGATACGAGCTATTCATAAAAAAAATCTCGGAAACAGCTCCAACGATTTTGATCAAATTTGGTATATATAGATAATGTTCTACTTTTGAACATTTTCTAAGTGGCTTTCCTGACAAAACGCGAGGGTGTCACCTTCGGGGTCCACAAACTTTTTCTTGAATGATTCGCAAATTTGGATAAAAATGTGCAAAAAGGGGTTTTAGGAGCCCATAAATTGATTGGCGTTACTTGTATTTTTATTTAAATTTCCTTATAGACTCACTCTAAATCCTGTAGCAAAGCTCGGTCGCCCAGATATTATAAGCAAATGTTCAAAGTTTTTACATTTCTATACTCACTAACAACGTAGATTTTTACCTGAAAGGTACAAATCTATTTATAATGACAAATTGTATAGCGGAGACACTAAACAATCACTCAATTAGATGTTATTTTAAAAGATTATGCTAAGGCTTTCGATAAAGTTAAACATAATATTTTGTTAGACAAACTGGGCAAATTAGGTTTCTCTTTGAACGCTCTAAGATTCACAGATTCTTACCTTAAAGGGAGATACCAACAAGTAAAAAGTTGGCCAGTTATATAATGCTTTGATAAGACCACGTCTTGAATATGTTATAATTTGGTCTCCTCAAGCTGAGATTAATATGAATCATATTGAAAAGGTCCAAAAAAGATTTCGGAGGTTTTCATATGCACGAAAAAATAATGCTTATCGGAAACATGATATCATATAAGAGTAAGCTGGATTGTTTTAATATGGTAACATTATAAAAAAAGACGCTGGTATCAGGCTGTATTGTTTATATATTATATTATTAATAACATCAAATCTATCTCTAGTCAACAATATAAAAATATTGGCAAATCAAATTAACCTAAGGATAAATAGTAGGAAATTATTTTTGTAATAGGATGGATTGCCCACTTATAAACACAATGGAAGAAGAATGTAATAATTGTATTGAAATGAGCAATAATCAATTGTTTAATACTTGTCTCAGGGTCATTAGACTGCCTTTTTTATTTTAGTATTTGTAAATAAATTAATAAAAAGCGTTTATTATTATCTATGATTATCATTTTTTTTTCTAAAACGAAATTAGCAATAGAATGTGAATAAAATATTACAGGTATTTTGTTTTAATTTGCCATTTAAATGTGTTTATTGACCAGGAGTTCTAAAATATTGTCTGGTCGCCCAGTAAGTGCTAGTTCATTTTGTTCACGACAGAGCGCTATCCAGGGTGCACCAGGACGAGGCGAACTAGCTTTACACCCCTTGATTGAATAAACAACGTTTTACAAAAACTACAATCTACCCTATTAGGTGATGTTCAAGTTGCCTATGCCCGGCCACACTGCATTCTTATTGTGAAACGCGGTATAGTTAGGTTTACTTGGTAGTTACTATGGTAACGATAATATCATATTTGATATATTAAGTCGTACGTCACATTTTTTGTATCAAATTAATCTAGTAACAAACTAAGATTTGTTTATGAATAAAGCTGTATAATATGTCTATCTATATTTTCATATTTGTTATTGATATTTTGGTACAATTCAGAATTCTTCATAATGCTTATATCTGAGTAAGCTTTTCCACTCAGTCAGGATTTCTTTTGTCAAATCCATCAAATTATGAAACTTTTTGTATTTACAAATCTATTCTTTAACTTTCCTGTTGAATTCCATCGCGACCTCACAGCTATAAAACTTTGGCTGCGTTCGATCACTGTCAAAATCGTTTAAATGCAAATATTGTCTTTGAGGCATACATACTCTTTCCAATACCAATACCTACGTAAACATCCAGTCCGGAGATCGACTTTTATTTTTGTTCCGTGCCGCTATGCATAAAGAAGTTTTAAATAAAAAAAAACTCAGGTAGGCGTTCAACGATAAAGCTACTTTGCGCAGGAATCGTGATATAATCACATTTTTTTTTTCTTTCTAAGTGGATGATTGGGTTGAGGATTAATTTTATCATGAGTCTGCAGATTCACAGTAATGTATGTACGTTGAGTTAACAGGATTAGAATAGTAGTAGAGAATGAAAACATGTTTTTTTTTCTAAATTGGAGAAAACTGATGATACATTACGAACTCCAGAAAAGATCAGTATAAATATTTAAAAAAAATTGGACCGACATTATCATTTGGTGCGCTGAAAAGTGCAAAATAATATCAATTGTGTACTTTTCAGTGCACCAACAGATAATGTCGGTCCAATTTTTTGTGAATAATATTTAAGATAAGTTTATATGAACTTTTTTAATTATTTTTATCTGCTGAGAATACGCTGTTAAACTTTTTCCATTATAATTCGAACCAACCTGTATATATTAGTTGCTTGTGCTTGTTATTATTCAGAAATCTAAAAACATGGTCTCGGAAATACGTATATTTTAGACTTTACCAATGCTGTAACTCGAAAAGAGTAACTCTTTGGAAAAAATGTTTAATATAAATATATATAAATATTGCTACAAATAATCTGGTCTTTAATTTGGTTCCCTCAGATTTTCAATTTTCGAAAGAAATTCCCGAAAATACACATATTTCAGATTTTAATATAGCTGTAACTAGAAAACCGTTACTCTTTTGAAAATATATTCAATTTAAACATCTCTGGATATTATCCTAGCTTTAGGTATTTCCGCCGTCTTAGATTTTCGATTTTCGAGAAAAGTTTTTTGAAGGAAAGGATATTTTAGATTTATGCTTTTACGATTAGGGGACCATTTCTCTAGTCTCCTCTTTCAAATGAATCAAAAATCATCAAAATCGGAATACGTTTACAGCGCGCGCACAAACCAAAAAAAAAGCACACAGTCGAATTGTATACCTCGTCCGTTTGGGTTCGTCGGTCAATAAATAGAACAAAGTCAGTATTTTTATTTTCGAATAAGACTTAAATGATAATTGTAATTTATGTAGAAAGTTATTCTTTGAAAGAAAATTTACATCAATTTTTAATAAACCTAGAATAATTTGGATAGAATATTTCATTAGAAGCGTGTTTCAGCAGGAAATTTCATAGTTATCAAATTAGACGTATCACCTGAGCTATTTGATAATGTGCATCTAGCTAAACTTAACGATATCAAAATCTGGATCCATTTTTCTTATATTAGCAAAAGGTTTGGGAATACTATAATCCTTACTTTCAGTATAAATTCTAAAGTTCTCTGTGGAAAAGCTCTCTTTAATGTTTATGCATACATTTACATTAAATTTAATTCAATATGGATAAAGCTGAATAATATTATCGTGACCCTATTTTTAAATAGTTTTTATTACTTTCGGTTCTTGTATCAATGGACTCCGCAGCGATTTCTCAGGCCCCATACGGTCTAGAGACTTGAAATTTCGAATTCGTACTTAGATCGCAGACATCTCGCCGCCTGTTAAACTCCAAGTGTGATCCAATATTGGTAATTATAATTATCTCATTCAATCTCATTCAACCAAGATCATTATTTTGTCGACATGGAACGACAATGGGATCCGTCACTGGAATTACGCACGAGCATGGAGCGTATATATACGTCTCGTTCTCTGGTATATAGGTACTTTCTTGAAGATCGTCTATGTTTATGTCGCAATTGTCAGACGTCAGACGTTATTGTTAATTTAAAGTTTAATTTTGTGTTGTGGTAGACAAACAGTAATTTGTTATGGAATTGCTGTTGCTGGCAAAAACATATACATAAGTATAGTTAAAATCGAGAAAAGGATAGCAATAGTAGGTACTCATCGGTACGGTTTAAATCTTAAATGCCCAATAAATACTATTTTTAATTTTTTTCAAAAATTTCACTTGTTATTTATATAGTTTATGCTGTTGATAAAATCGCTCTATGTCTAGTGAACAATCTAAATATAATAAAAGATGTTTCTCAAGATAACATTTTAAAATCATGATATTTTTTTCTAACATCTACATTGCATTTCAAAGGAGATATCTAACTGAGAATGCATTGTGGCGTCTTATGGAGATCATCGAGCGGTGCTCGACCCAACCATCAGTTCAAATTCCGCCGTTTGTGTTTAAATTTCATCTCAATATTTTTATGTTCAATAATTAATAATAATAAACAATGAACTTCAAACTTACCATCCGTTTTCTCTTTTAAAATGCTTTACCGGGCCACACTGCATTCTCATTTTGAAACGCAGTATATTATTACTCAGCAGGTATCACTCAGGCAAAAAGCAGAAATATTGCGTAATTATTTTTAAATTATGCTTTCAAAATAAAGTATTTGATTAGACAGTATGTTTCAATAAGACATGTGGAGGGTAACAACCGTTCAATTGTTAGTTCTGAATATATTTTATTGAAAATGGATGTACCGCAAGGTTCAGTTCTCTGCCCTGTGCCTTTTATTATCTACGTTAATTTGCTAAATTCGTACTTACCTCTTTCCTTGTAGCTATGCCGACAATTTATCTTTGTTGGCCTCAAGTTAGCACTTTACTAAATTAGAAATAATATGTAACAATCTGGCTAGGTATCTCGTTGTCTGGGTTGGTAGGCATAAATTATTTTTGAATGCTGAAAAGACACAGATAATACAATTTCATAGCGCACAATTAGTGTCTCTGTGAGTAATTCACAGTTGTTTCTTGACCTTACAAATATTTTAATTTATAAGCTTATATTATGCTCGTATACATAGCAGATTGAGATATAGGAATGATTTTTTACCTCGGTTCGGAATTTCAATTTAAGAGTGCGTTGAGAAATTCCTTGGGAAAAAGATGCTTTTAATAATTTTTTGATTTTTTTGGCAATATTGAGTTGATTTTATATGACGATTCCTATACATAATTGTACATGGTCAAATACTATCGCTGCCAATTAACCCATTCTCAATGTATTTGTAAGTGAGTTCACACAATGGACGTGGACCTTTATTTTCCTGCTATTCCACCATCGGTGCCCCTGAGCTAGTTTTGATCAATCGTCTTATAAACTAACATTTTACAATTTCTTCCATCCTACACACTGAGTTAGTTTCTTGTGCTCACTGAGCACACATTTGAAATGGAAAACACTGATGCAAGCCGCATTCGATAAATTTCTCCGATGTCCTGCTCACAAATATCAACATATTCGAATACATTGTTAGCCAGTGTACAAAATCTGGTGTGTCAAATCACATGATTTTCCTAGAACTTCATTTTGTTTACCCTGTCAAGACAAACAACAAAATGTCATATTCAATGTTGAGCTAGGACGAACCGTTTAGGCAAAATATGAATAATCAGAAAATTTTATATTTTGGGATAACTTTTTCCTGCATTTTCTAAGAAATGTGTCTTGAGGTTTTTAGCAACTTTTATAAAAATCATAAGGGCCCTTCTCATGGTTCTGTCTTGATTTTCGTCTAATTTGGCACAAGACGGCAGATAGACCGAAGACCAATGATTAAATATATGTTTTTAGAGTTAACCATGAAAATCTGTTGAAAACCAGACACCAAAGATTCAACACGATTAAAATTCCTTCCTCACATAAAAGCTACTTGGACCAGCGGTAGGAAAGCAATAAGCCGTAAGGGTCTACACCCCTTCAATGCCATTACAGATAGAAACAGGATCATTATTCCATTGGTTTACCCAATGCGGTAGCATTATTAGTTTGAAAGACATCACGGATAATTTAAATGCAGCAGAGAAAATTCTATACATATTTGATAAAATCATCTTGATGCTATTTACGTGTAAATATTCCAAAGAACATTCCGCCGTGTTTCCGCAAATAGTATACAGTTAAGGCCATCTCCATAGACTACATGGCTACACGTGTTACCCTTAGTGTCCTCCCTATACCGTTATTATCTTTGCAACTAATTAGGAAAGAGATTGTTCCTGAAGAAGGAATTTCCTTGAATGGCCCCCATGTGAGGATGGCATAATGGCATGTTTCTGAGAGGTAACTGTGTTTATATGGACGGGGGAAGGGGCTCAAAATTAGAAATTATAAGTAACATTAAGACGGCAATGATATTATCAGAATAGTCATTGTTAGTCGAGTCAGTGGAGCTAAAAGATCAATAGAAATCCTTAAGAAAAACTGCTATTTTGGTGATCATTTTTATGTTCGTGTTTTATAATTTAAAATAATAAGAATTCTCTATAGCGATCACTATTTCAATGTAAATATATTCACAAAGGTAGCCTAGTGTTTTCTTGTGAAAGGAAGATCCACGTTTTTCATAATGAATGTATTCATATGATTAATTATATAAAAATCTGGGTAAAATCTGAAATCCAAACACGTATCATCGAGCAAAATAAAATGATTTAAGAGTAAAAGGCGCGTAGCTCCATGCGGCTAGCAGATGGAATTACCATTACTGACTAATTTAAAGAGGGTGCGTAATTTGTGATTCAAGTATTCCCCTAAGTGGAGCTGTAGTACTTATTCAAAAGCATGTGTGTCAAATTCATTCATCAACCTCCAGTCACAGTTTGGTGTGGAGGCGTCATTGGACCTTGAGTTTTTGAAAATGTTGAAAGTATAATTTGCGAAATGATTTATAACATTCTGGCTCCTCGAATTCAACAAGTTAACCTGCAAAACAAGAGGTTTCAACATTATGATGGTATTAAATTGTTATTCAGCTAGAGAAACAATGAATCTTTTGCAAAGACGATGTTTAATCTCTCGATTTAGCGAAGTCATTCATCTGGCCATGCATCTCACAAGATGTAACGCCCCAGACTTATTTATATGGGATTCTAGGAAATTAAAGTTTACGCCATAAAAGCAAATACCCTAGAGCAGCTGTAGAAAATTCGAAAAGCGATTCAAAATATTCCTTCCGAAAACTATAGAAAAGTGATTGAAAATGTGATTAAATGAAAAAAATCCCGATGGCCTGTAGTCAGCGGAAAGGTAAATTTTTCAAAATTCATTGAAGTGAAATTTAAACAACCTTTTCATTGGTATACATACATATTATTACTTAAAATTGTCGAATGTGTGATAGCCTTGCGGTTGGAGGTTTTTGTTTTGGCTGTTGAATATAAAACAGACAGGGTTCGAGTTCCACTTCAAGGCAGATTTTTTTTTTCGCCTATTTCTTTTCAATAAATATACTATATATTTTTTTAATCAGGGTCTATATTAAGATCTCCAGAAAATGTACAATTACATCAAATTTATATTGAGTGTTCATGTTTTATCAATATTTGTTATTATTTTTCTTTATTAATTTTTATTTTTTTACCTGTGTATTTTATGAAAAAATGCTTTGAACGAAAGTTGTAGGTACTGATTATATCTATAACCTTAAATTATATTTTATGTTATTTACACTACGGCTCTTTTTTGATAATTTGTTTAAATGTTTAAACGGTCGCCATTTTGAAACTACGTACCCGATATTGCCCAATAACGAACTCGACCGAGATATTTAAGAGATTGATTTTTGTAGCAAATTTATTTGAAGTTGATACCTTCAAAACTGCGACCTCTATCGTGTTAACAAATTTCGTAATATCCCACATAT
This sequence comes from Crioceris asparagi, assembly GCA_958507055.1. Lineage (NCBI taxonomy): Eukaryota > Metazoa > Arthropoda > Insecta > Coleoptera > Chrysomelidae > Crioceris > Crioceris asparagi. The sequence continues at coordinate 7,478,693 of OY293826.1, forward strand.
ATATATATATATATATATATATATATATATATATATATATAAACTTTTGAACCAGATGTTTTTTTGGACTTACTTATAGACATATAACAACATGCCGTTGACATTTTTTCGAAATTCAAAAGTGTGAACGATCGCAATAGGTACATTTCTATAAGAAATTTACCAAAAAATATCTGATTCCATTTTAAACATATTTAAGAAACAAAGTTATGAAGTTATAAAGTAGATACATTGAAAAGTTATATATGTCAAAGTTCCTTTGCAAATAATGACCCTTAGAGAGATTCTTGGAATGTGAGGCTAACATAATTTTTAGCTGATTCTACCGCAACGGTGCTGGAGCTTCAGCATTATTCAAATTTTTTCGGACTTTATTACGACCTACTTATTATTATTATTATTAAAATTATTTTGACATTATTTAATTATTTTTTTTATTTATAATGAATACAGGTGAATAAAATTTCAGCATGTTTTCTTGTGCCTGAACTGCTTTTGATTTGAAATTTCTTCAATATCAGTTGGTAATAAATTTTAAACTTCTGATCCAAGATATGTTTCAATACTTTGATAAGTTAATAATTTATCAAAATCACTATAATCATAATTTTTGAATAGAGCTGGAACGATACCTATCCTGTCACTACGAAATAATTTCAGTCTGTTATTCATTTCCCCTCATACAATTAAAGTGTTTGACGTAAAAGGTATAAAGATTCGTATTGAACGAGACTTACTTTCAATTTGTGAATGCTCTAAGAATATCGTTAAAGTATCATTCGAAACAGGTATTTCTGTTACATCCATCTTCTTCATACGGATTGCGTGGTTTACAGAAAATTAAGTAACAGATTATTCCTCATCATAGTATCGAGCGATCCAACAAAAAAAAATCATTCGAAGAGTGCCATGTACATATGGGAACAAATCTTCGCATATCTCTACTTAAATCATCTGAAATTGTATAGTATCCAAATATCATTTGTCGGGTACAGCGTCAATTAAAGAAGGTAATCCTTTCTATGGACGTTTACAGTTAATTTTGAACTATTTAAATTTATAATATTTATCAAACAAATTAAAATAATTTAACATAAATATTGCACGTATTAAAACAAACTTAAATAGAAAAATAAATATTTCTGTTCAATATGTTTATATTGAAAAATATTATGAAGTAAACGAAACGATATATGTCCATAACAGAATTGGGTAATAGCTGAAACAAAAGATAGGTTATGTTACACTATTGTTTACTGATTACCTGTCAACATTCTGATTACTAATCGTAATCACTGCTGTGGAAACGACCATTATTGAAAGTTTGTACCTATGACACTAAATTTAGAACACCGCTTCAATTTCTACGATTAAATCAGTATTAAATATGGCAGTTTGTGAAACTATCAAAATAGAACGATAAATACAGAAACGGTGGGTCAAATTAAAGTTCCACAGTGTTTAATCTCTAATATATGTATGTTTGGTATTTCTTTAGATAGATACAATTTACACAGCTTTTCTATACGGATGCATTCAACGCCGTTAGCACAACTATCGGAAATGAAAGGGAAATCACATTCGAATCCCGAAAATATGATTTTATAAGAAAAATATACATTCCAAATTTGTAGGTAGATAAATGATAGATGTGATTATTTTCACGTCTTAATCAATAAAAATAGAGAGATGGAAGTTTAACATAATATTTCATTCTCCCTTGAAATTATTGAATTTTTAAAACACATTTTTCTTTTTAATCAGGACAGAGTTATCTGCAAGCTAGTTATTGATTCAGCATTCCAAAATACTCGGGCCGGTAGGTAAGTTATTTCCGTGGAAGGAAAGTTATTTCTTTGGTGAGGAAGTTATTTTTATATCTTTTGCAATTATCGATGGTATGCTCATCTCGTCTCGTGCATAAAAGGTGAAATGAAAAATGAAACCCTTATAGTGTCACATCTAATCGATCTTCATTTTGTTAATCTCCACAGATAGCGAGATAAGAAATATATATAAGATGATGACGATGATGATAGATTGTCTTCGATAGGTAATATTAAATAGAGAGAATTTATTACTTTCAGCAAAAAATATAGATACCACATAGAAGTGTACATCATATATTAAATTTGAGGCGAAAACCAATGGAGCTTCGTTTACCAAATGATGAGGGCGCTACCGTCGAAATTCTGTATTTCGTAGAATAATTCAACCTACGGTTCTCAGGCAAACAGAAACGGCTATAGGTACTTTTGTTTTGCTAGCGGGCTGGTGACAAACGTTCTAGAGTGCCTAATAAACTGCCTATCTTGAGGACATGATCTGTCTATAGTTAATAATATAAAACTCAATCGTTTATTTAAGATTGAAATGATTTTTTTTGGTTCTGGTAATTTCAGTTACATACATATATTAATAAAGGATTCTGAATATGTTTAAGCTTGTAATATAATTTTGAGCGGAAACTTTGATTATTACTTTCCTACGCTACTATAGTAGCTGTATAAGGAAAGTATTGTAATCGTGTGAAATTTTTGGTATCGAGATTTTTACAAATTTTGACGTTTCACAGTCTTCTAAGTCTAATAAATTTTGTTGCTTTGTTTTTTATTTTGTTTGGTACCAATACCACTCGCCGGTGGCACTGAATGAGAATGCTGTACACACTGGGTGTTGAGCTATAGCCAAAAAAACGTGATTTGCTCAAGACTATAGCGATAAAACGGCACTAAGGTTTTGATTAATCTATTAAACTTGTCTAAAGTATTCTTCTGAGAGCACAAATAAAAAGTTATGCTTGAATAAAATTCCGTATTTTCCACATATTTCTTCAGATTCTGGCTAAACGTTTCATCTTGCGAAAAAACGTTACATTACCATTGTTGTTTGTCTTGACATGCTGAAAAAAAAAATGAGTGGTAGCACGATTTGACCAGAGGATTTTTACTTTACTACCGCTGTTATCGTCACTATATAAGGAGAGTATTGTAATAGTGTAAAATTTTTCATTCCCTGGATTTTGCTTGCGAGAGGTAGGAAAGTCGTGAGAGTGGACACATCAGTTTTATATTATAAACTATAGACGCATCATGTCCTCAATAGAAGCATTTTATCAGGTACTGCAGAACGTCTCTCAACGTTTCTGTTCACCTGAGAACTGTAGGTTGAATTATTCTACAAAATACAGATTTTCAACGGTAGCGCCCTCGTCATGTGGTTAACGAAGGAAGCTCGATTGGTTTTCGCCTCAAATTACACTTCTAAGTAGCATCTATCTTATTTGCTTTCATTTACCGCTATTCTATGTTTAAAATTAGAGAACGAGTTATGCAATCTTTTTTTTTGGGTTTCTATCAGTCCATCGATATTTATTTCCTTCTGATATACAGAGTGTTTATGGATTATATCCCGATACTTAAGGTGTGAATCCCTGTGTGATCTTAAAAAGAAAAGTTAATATCAACATAAGTCCTAAGCCTCTTAATTTTTGAGTTACCGGGTGTTTAAGTTTCAAGAAAAAAAAATTTCATCATAATTCTTTTATCACTCATAGATATTTTAAAGATTTTCTTATTGAACTTTTAATCATTAAGGAGCATTTTTGTCGTAATAGATTTTTTAATTTTTTACCAGTGAGGTCCATACGGGGTTTGAAATGTTTTTTTTTTGAAAAAAATCTACTGATCCACTGATTGTTTTAAAACCAAAATTATTTTTGAAATTCTCATATATTTTTGAGCAAGTTAGGTTAGGTTAGGTTAAGTAAGGTTAGGTTGAAATTCGCATATATTTTGTTTTTTTTATATTTTAGTTAGGTCCAGAAACTTATTTTCAGCTCATTGAGACTGTCTTTGATATTTTTATTCAAAAATATTTTACATCAAAAAATGCGCCTGAATGACCGAAAAGGGTGTAGGTTCAAAATTTTATAAAAATATACATATCTAAGGGCCTGTTGTTCGAAACAGCGGCTAATCATGGGCTAAGCTTAACCCGTGCTTAGCTCGCATGGAGGCTGAAAAAATTTGAGCGTTGTTCGAAGCGGAATTAACGGTGGCTAACCTTAGCCACAGCTAAGCCATTTCTCCATTTGATGCAAACTTCACGCTTCGTTATATGTCAAAATTTTATAGGTTAATTGGTTAAACTAGCTGTTGTTGTTTGTGTATTGTGTACCTGGTTATTTTATAGTTATAAAAAATGGAAAATAAAAGGAAAAATTTTACTCTTGTAGACCGAGCTACACTCTTTGGGCTTATTGAAAGGTAAGTTAATTATTTTTAAGTGTATTTTACAATAAACATAACAATGTATTCAAATGAGAAGATATGTAAATAGTAAACACAAACTACTGTGCAGGTCTTTTAGCAAATAATTTAAATTTTATATTCACCAAAAGTGTTTGTTTATATCTATAGTTGTCGAGGCGGAAGCTTCAAAGTTACGACTAGTGGGGCATAAACTAAATACGGGTCTAGTGCCAAAAAAGCCAACTTATTGATCTCATATCTCCACAGATTTTGCTGGCGGCAATAATCGATTTAGTTTTTCATTAATTTGATTCTTAACTCTAATTCATATTGGCAGAAAACCAATACGATTTCTTCTGCAGTAGGTTGTAATTCATCGGGTAATATTACAAATTTACGAATAAACCTATGTTCCATATTCAGAACGTAAATTGACGATTAATATTTTTGGAAATTAATGTTAATAATTCCGTAATACTAGAATGGTGATTTATTTATTTAATCAGTATAAATATTACATTTACAAAATCCATAAATACCTAGGCTATCATTCTACATTTTGTTTCAGTTGGATATTTTTCCTTTAATCATTTTGTTACTTTTGAACATTAACATTAACTTCGGATGTATGTATAAGTTTAGTTATAGCCTTTTACATATAAATTATAATGCTTCACTTATAGCTCATGATACGTGAATAACTATAATTGATGACAATGTTAATACATGGTTATACAAACAGAACTTGTAAGGGTTAAAGATAAAAATTTACAGATCAAGTCACAGACAGAGGGGTGCCACAATTTTCAAGTCCTGCCTTGCCTTTTAAAATTTTATTTCAACAGAGTTTACCTCAATTTTATGTATTCTGAATAATATTTTAATTATGTTTTTCTTGCGCTAGTCATAAGGACGTACTGATGCACAAGAAAACTGACCTTGGATCAATAACCAAAAAACAAGAGGCCTGGGCAGATGTAACTGCCAAATTTAATGCATGTTCCCAAAGCGGAAATAGAACGGTCGCCCAAATCAAGGCATTTTTCAAAAATATAAGATCCGAAACTAAAAAGGATGTGGCCGTAACTAACGTAAGAGTGTACTTTTCCTGGTCGTTGCTTATATATTTGAATAATTCATTTTATTATTTCTTAATTAAAGCCATCAGAATAAAATCATTATAACTCAATATACATTATTAGTTTTAATAGCAATATACATTTTTGCAATAACTGAAATCTTACAAATAAAATTAACATTAAATTATTTTTACAATATTTACAACCTTTCAATTTAGTGATGGGTATAACATATATTTCAAAAAGAATAATTAAATATAATATATATTAAAATTTTATTATTTATATATTATACCCATAAAAACATTTGTATAGCGATTATTGTATATAATTTTAAGACTAATATTCTATATTATATTTTAAAAATAAATTAAATCATGACAAAAAATTAGAAAAGAGCATCAATATTATTGGTATCTTAATAATAATCAATAAATGTCTTATTAACAATTAGAAGCGAAAGTATTTGGATATGTTGGAGGCAGAAGAGGAAGCAACTACTGACGAAATTGAAATAATTGTTAGTGAAGCAAAAAAAAAGAAGATTAATGATAAGGTAATTGACTGGCTAACTCAGAGTTAAAATTAATTTAGAACGAATAATCTAGTGAATCATCAGTGATTCCGTTTCACTTCTTAATCAAGAGAATAAAATTATTCAAGAAAAAATGTTTATTGCCATGAATGGTAGTTGACTCAAGTCAACATTTCGTCTGTTCTTGAAAAGTACATCTTCTGCGCCAGCATTTAATAGAAATATTATATATGAGTGCAAAAGGTTCATAAACCAAAATAGGTTTAATTATTAAAATGAAACTAAATCATATTTAATTTTACAAGAAAATGATGTGAACCTGCATAAATGAACTTCAGAAATCCTAGTCTTCATTTATGACATGCAATTTTATATCAAAATAACAAAAATTCAATTCTATACAAATTTTAATCAGTTGATCTTTTCCAGAAGGAAGTATTTAAAACTGGAGGTGGTTCGTACATGCTACAGTGCACCGATACTGATGCGAGGATGCTGGCAGTTTTTGAAGAAGAACTTCAGCCTTTAAAAAACCCTTTCGATGATGGTGCACTGTATCATGGTATTTTGGAGCTTTAAAAAAATGTTATTGATAATCAGTATACATTAATTAATTTTTAGGAGATATTGGTGTGGATAACACCCCTGTTGTCATTGTAGAGGCCCTTCCATGCTCTGTTTCTTTGAAATCCGAACCTCAACTCCCAGAACCTCAAGCCACCAGCACTCCAGCTCCAGCTCCCAAACAAAAACCATCCCATCCTAGATCCAAAAAATGCCCAAGGCTGCAAAAAAAAAATTTTAGCGCGGAACAATATAAGAAAAAATATTATTTTGGAAAACATAAAATTGCATTATATGATGCCAATTTAAAAAAACAGTTAGGACGTATGAGTGTACAAATTAAAAAAAACGAGTTAGAGGCCAGTAAATTAGACTTGGAAATTAAAAGAGAGCAACTGAAAAAATTAAAAAATTCAACAAATTAACCTTACTTCTATTGTTTTTTCATTTCGATTTTTATTTTGTATAGTTACTATAGATTTTTGTGATGAATAAATATTTATCATAATTTTTTGTATTGGTTCATTATTTCAAATCAATTTTATATTATCTTTTATATAAATCTGACACGGATTTATTTAGGTAGTCATGAATCATATTTAATATTGTTATTATACCTAGGTCATATAACTTTTCTATGCAAAAATATTTTGTACTAAATGCCTTCTTAATGCCGTGTGTTGATTTTCACCATCAATGTTGATTACAGGTATGTCCTCTTCAACTTCAATATCGAAATAAAGCTCTGCTTCAGGTGGTTCATCTGCCATGTCCAATGCAATGTTATGTAAAACAACACAAGAAATAATATTGCATAAAGTGACATCTAGTGCTGTCCGCATTCCATAATGAAGAGCCGGGAATCGCATCTTAAGTACACCAAAACAGCGCTCAATTGGATTCCTGGTTTGAGCTTGGGCCAAATTGTAACGCTCTTCAGCAGGTGTACGTGGTGTTTGAAATGGTGTTAGAAGATATCGCCTACAGGCATACCCTTTGTCTCCAATTAAAACACCATTTACGAAATGTCCAGCCTCTAGCTCTGCACACAATGCTGAATCATTAAATATCCTGCTATCATGTACGCTGCCAGGCCAGCGAGCAATAATATTTATAATTTTTAAATGAGAAGTACAAATTGCCTGTGTATTAATCGAGAACCACCCTTTGCGATTTCTGAACAATTCAGCATTACCACCAGGAGACACAATCTTTATGTGGGTGCAATCCAGTGCCCCAATAACATTTGGAATACCACCAATATCGAAGAATTCCTCTTTAATTTTTTGTTGCTCTTGAGGAGTTCGGGGCATCTTCACATATTCATTCTTTAATAGAGCAATCTGGTGACCTACTCTTTTGACAATTCTTGACACACATGATTTGTCAAGCCCCCCGATACTGTCTCCAACCATGGTGTAAAATGAACCGGTGGCGAAAAAGCGAAGTGTAATTAATATTTGATTAATTGCACTTATCGAATGATTGCGATTCGTTCTAGGTTCAAGTTCATGGCCAAACACATGTACCAATTTCTCCATTACAGTATTCTTATTTAGCCGAAATCTCATTTTAAATTGTTCATTGCTATACATCTCAAATGGATTCTGTCTGTCTCTCAAAGCTCTTCGTGGTACAACATTTTCTTCATCAGAGGAAGAGGAGGAAATCGATGAGGAAGAGGAAGAAGACATTGGGACAGGATTCAAGGAACTGTAAAAAGGATGTATTGTTATGTTAAAATGGGAATATTTAAGTAGTTGAAGGGAGGTACCTAATATTTATATGTTGTTGTTTTCTAATATTGTTTTTATATTTTATTACTGTTGTTATATTTCGTTATTATTGTTATATTTTAATGTATTTTATTATTGTTAATGTAACTGATTGTTATTGTATTTTATTTTTCCAAATATTTCAAATATAGAATTTTATCTCTAAAATTTTATTTTTTTCCTACAAGCAAAAGAAAGTTGAAGTAGATGATTAACCAATTTGTCATAAATGCACTCAAAAGACATTCATTTCACGACAAAATATTAGTATTTTATGTGCCAAGGAACTAAAGTGAGTCAGTCTAATGGGTAAAAATTTAAATACATTTAATTTAAAAATACTTTTCTATTACAGTGGCATTCCAATTTTTCACATGACACAACTATTATGCCACTACCAAAGATTGTGAGTTACAAAAACTATGTAACTTATGGGTGTTTCAAACGATAACTTTCTTATTAAATTTAATTTGAATATCTTCAAAAGTACATATCTGCTTATTTTCATCTTTTCGGTTAGCAGTAAAATTCTACTGTTACTGGGAACTTACATCAGATACATAGATAAACATAAAAACAATGATCAGCTGTACTAAATTACAATACACCTTTTTCTATTTCACCGGAGGCTGGTAAAGCAGTTCAAAATTATATTGATAATTATTGCAGTATTGCTTTTAAATACCAAACATTTGCGATTTTGCACTTCAACGATTTCGAATGGGTGTATATAATGATATAACTGTTTTTTGTATTGCTGTGTGAAGGCTACGTACATTATGATAGTAACCTTTAATATTAATAAATTCACTTACAGATTTAAAGAAGGATGAGGTAGGATTGCCATTTTCTTGCTGAGGGACCCCCTGAGTCAGTTGGGGCGCTTCTTCGCTAAAAACAGAGACACTCCACTCGGCCAGATACCCCGTTTCCAGGCTTCGTGAAAATTTGCTATCGTTTAATGGAGGCTCGTGTCCCGAATGGTCTTCTTACTAACCAATTTAACCAATGCACATATTTCACACTAAAAATTTTCGCATCCATGATTCAAACGCGACCTATGTACAACACGACACCACAAATTATAAAGGTTAGGTTAGGAGTTAGGACGTTAGGACTACTATACTCCATTACTCTATTGCTTGCGACTACCGTTTCTCCCGTCACTCGTCACCTTTCGATGATACCCGTGTCATGTACTCCGTCGGGTGTCTGTGTCTGTGGTAGATATATAAATATAACTAATAGTTAATATTACAGCACAGCTGTGATACCTATGTGAATTATGAGATAACTGTATAAGAAGTAATAAGAACGTAGGCGGAGCGAGGGTTGTCTCTAGCCGAGCGGATAAACGTTCCCACATTATTTTCTTCGTTACGTGCAGGTGTAGACTAATATTGTAGCGAGAACCGAGATAGATCTCGTGATAGATTTTATTTATTTGTATAAAGTAGGTTTATAGAGAAACTCTGTCATAGCAATTAACTTGCATAATATATAACAGCAAATACCAGCCTCGGGAAACTTGAGTGTAAATACTTTCCAAAATTACAACATTTTGCATTATAAAAAAAGATAATAACAAACTTACCTTATGTGGAACAGTGTAAATTGCGTCAAACACAAATTTTGTTGCACTTATTCTCAACAGAGACAAATTTCACACATAACCTTCGATTGAATGATTAAACGAAATTGTTGCCGGGCTGTCAAATACCTACTTAAATCAACCCCCCTGCCTGGTTTAAAAAGCAGGCGGCTAATCACCCGCTAATACCAGGCTAAAGCGCCGCTTGGCGTTCGAACAACGCAAAATCAACGTATACGTATGTTAAACAAGTCAATGGCTAAGACCGCGCTAAACTTTTAAAAAGTCTGCTTCGAACAACGCTTTAGCTCACGTCAAAGATTAGCGTGTGTTTAGCATGGGCTTAGCCGATGTCATTTATTTTCGAACAACAGGCCCTAAGAGTGATAAGAAAATTATTATAAAAAAGTTATTTCTTTCTGAAAACTTTGACATATGTTGACATTAACTTTTCTTTTTAAAATGACCCAAGGATGCACACCCTTGAGTATCAGCATTCAATCAATAAACATTCTGTATTCTTTACAGATATTAAGACCTATTCCACCTTAATAAATTACTTTATTTCAAACAAAAGTGGCAATCGGTCCAAGCCGTCAGTTTTTTTACCGACTTCCCAAATCGTTGAGGTATCCAATTCGACTGAATGCTTTTTGATGTTCGTTTGGGCCTTTTGCATAGTAAAAATGCTCTGATTTTGATTATTTTTCTTATTATTTGAAAGAAGATGAGAACTGACACCATACTAAAAACTGACGGGTCGAACGTTCCCGTTTGAGAGCTCTCTGTTTTTGGATATCTCGTAAATAATTCTATTTAAATTATATAAGAAAGCAAAGTTTATTGAATTCTGAATATATGAATCATAGCTATCTCATACGGATAAGAAACAAAGACTAGTCAATTAATATTCAGATCAAAAAGGATTTCTAATATTGGATGTCAATAGCTTCAGAAACAATAAACTGTAGATTTTCATACAACTGAATAAGGATGAGTTGATTGAATATTATCTTAGACCTATCATCCTCTCAAAGCTATTCAAAATTCATCATTCAATATGAAGTAAAAAGTCGGAAGTTAATAACCCGCATAAGCCTTCATTATCATCATGCTTACAGCAGATTTCAATCCGTACGTCTTTGTTTTTTCACCCTCTTCATCTTCATCAAATCTTTTGTAATAAGAAAAGGCTTTGTTGGACCATTCCCAGTGACATTTAGTCAATTAGGCATTATTCACATTAATGTCGATTGCTTAAATCTTTGATCAATTTCGATCCAATCCAATAACAACAAAATTTTTAGAGGTAAATGCATTCTTATGCAATCAATAAATAGTGTCAATATCAAATAAACAAATTAGGCTATTACTTTCCACCTCTCGGCATAACTATCACTATAGGTTCATCGGTCGTGAGGAATGTGCATTTAACCTAAATTATTCCAAACTATGTGATGTAATTTAAATTTTTCATAAAAGTAGTTGCTATAATAACTGCCGAGTTGTCAAGAAGAGCGTAGGATACCGGTAGAAGCCGATAACTATTTGACAGTTTTAAATGTTGACTGTATTAAATATTTTAATTCTAATGCAGTCATAGCACTAAATTCAGAACAAGAGCGAGACATTTTTCTTTATTGTCTCTAAGATATTTATCTTTGTTAGGTGGAAATGTCCAATCTTAACCATTAAAGGTTCTTAGTTATTATAAGGAAAGCATTAATTGAAATTACTTATTGTCCTGACGCAAATGTGACCGGCGCCACCGGAAGAAATAATTTACTTTGTGTTCATCTATTACAGATACGAAAGACGAATCTTGACTGGGTACACTAGATGTGAGAGAAAACAAAAGTTTTTTTTTCTATGTCTTAATGGCATGCGTTAAACTTAATGAAGATGGTAAGGCATGGCCAGTATCAATAAAGATATAATAGAATCCATGAAAATTTGCATCTGTCAAAAAAGTCTTTAGATTATGATGTAGATACCTAAACACGATACTCATTTTGGCGCATCCGCCAAAACAAAATGCAAATCCATATAAAACTGAACGTCTATGTATGTGCGGTATTGGATCTTACCACCATTCGAGATTTACCAACCGAATTTTGCAAACGTGTTTATCATACCTTAAATAACAGTACTTCTATGCTTTCAGTGCCCGTGGGACTCTATGTGTTACGTTACGTATTTGAAAGTCTGTCGTCTATTGTATATTTCTGAACTCTATGGCTAGATTTTGATGGTATTTTTACCATGCATGCATGTAGAATGATGTTATAAGAATGATCTGGTGGTGGCTGTGATTGTGACTGAGCCTTATAGGTGGAGGGTTCCATATCTGAAACACACAAAGGAGTATCTCTGAGCTCTATGGCTGAATTTTCGTGGATCTTTCGCTATATTTGTGTGTGATATGTAGGTAACTGGACTATTTAGTGAGAGTCTGTCAGTGCGACTGGGACTTTAGGATGGAGGGTTCAATACCGGCAAATCCCTAAGACATAGTTAGGAAAAATTCTCATACTGTTATCTCTTGGTGCATGTCTCTGGATGTATATGGGTTGGTGTTCGGACTGATTCTACGTGCTAGTGAGTTAGAAGGATTCCATAATCAATACTTTTTATGACTCTATGTTTTCGTACCACAAACTACCAAAGTGTTTGCCCGGGAAGTGCCGGTTAAAACAGCTGATAATCATAAATAAATAATCAAAACAAATATACCTACACTATGTTTCTACCGGGAAGTTACTACAGAGTAAAGTTGCGTCAAACACCAAACATAGAGTTTATTCTAATGACAAAAATAGGATAAATGCACTTACGGATAAAAGATCTCGAGTAGATATACTAGGAGAGTTCTGGGGCGGAAGTCACAGTAAACATGCTATATTTTCCAAAGGGGTCCCGAATAATGTAATAATGGTGTGTGGGCGTGCTGGATATTTTTCCAACGGGGTTTCATTATTTATTAAATGTTAGATTCCTACATTTCATGAGCGCCATCTAGCGGAGAGGGGGTAAGTTACTGCATTTAGATTCCTACAATTCATGAGCGCCATCTAGCGGAGAGGGGATAAGTTACTGCATTTAGATTCCTACTTTTCATGACCGCCATTAGGGATTATTTATTTTATTGTTGAGGAAAAAAAGTTCTCAATTGCGCGGGATCGAACCCACAACCACACACACCAACACGTTAACAGTCTAAGCGTTTTCCAAGCCTGCCATCTCGGTTACCCATGTGAATGTGAGAAAGCGATGTATATATTTTGCATTGCGGTGATAGGAGATAAGCCGCGAGCTCATAAATTGGAATTTCGATGTGTTAACACCGCTTCGACGTAAGCATGGGCGATAAGCCGTTTGGGTCTGCGCGCTCGGACAGCCCTCATCGTTTCAAGCAAACGACTCCCAAAATCGTCTTCTGCCGAAAATTTGATGACGATTCAGTTTTTGATTCGTTTAAATCGGTCAAGATTTGATTTTCGTAAAGAATATACGAGTTGAATTGCAAATTATACTTTTTCGACACAACAGCATCATTAAAAGTGCTTAAGAAATTAGGAGTGAAAGAAAATGTGTTATGTTTAATATTGTATTTATAAAATTTGCTTTATACCTGTGTAAATGTGAGAAATCAAAGAATGTATGTTGGATGGCGGCGCGTGCGCACTTACATCAGATAAGCCGCAAGCTCATAAATTGAAATGTCGATGTGTTAACATCGCTTCGACGTGAGCAAGGGCGATAAGCCGTTTGGGTGTGTGCGCTCGGACAGCCCTCATCGTTTCAAGCAAACGACTCCCAAAATCGTCTTCTGCCGAAAATTTGATGGCGATTCAGTTTTTGATTCGTTTAAATCGGCCAAGATTTGATTTTCGTATAGAATATACGAGTTAAATTGCAAATTATACTTTTTCGACACAACAGCATCATTAAAAGTGTTTAAAAAAGAAATCAGGAGTGAAAGAAAATGTGTTATTGTATCTATCAAAAATGATTTTCTGAATAAAACAACATACTTAAAATTTGCTTTATTTAATAAATGATTTTATCAAACTAAATTTTTAAATAGAGTACGGAGTGATTCTTCTTGATGGCATCTCATTGCGTTGACGAAAACGTGTAGGATTTTTGAAAACCTTCTCATTCCAATCTTTTTCACTGAATTGGTTGGTAGGATTGATAGTCATATCATGGAACAATGTAAATACCTTCCGTTTTTCCTCAAAAAAGTTTAGAATATTTTTTAATTCTTCCAAACGTCGAATGTGTTGCTCCAACCTTTCTTTCAACATCATCGTAACTCTATGACTCTCAGACTGAAACTGCTGTCAAAAAAACTTGTTTCTTGTCTACACCCCTTCTCCAATAAAAAACATTTTTTTAAAATCTCTCTATTGCTCATAAAGGTAAAGTATTACAAAACCATTTATACAATTCATCAACATTTCTAAGACTACAATTATAGAATTGACTGCTACGTGTGTGGTGCATACATGATGTAAATTCGCTGTTGTTGAACGCTGGAACAGTGTGCCATGAGTCATCAAATTCCTCCAAATTCACGACTCTACTAGCTTGCTCGCCGTAGAAAGATTGAAGTTTATCATCCAAAAATTGCTTCTTCTGATGTCCTCGCACATAGATGATATCAATTTCGTTGAGTTTTTCCTTCAGAATATCATCCAACGATTCGTATGGTATAAAGCCGGAAGAATATTTGAGGTTATGTACATGCTTCTCCAAATAACAAACGCCATATCGGTCTGCTTTGCTTAGCGATGAGAACGGTATTGGTGGTGATAGCAAATAATTACTACATCGACGGCCAATCCTTAAGGCAATTTCTTTGGGGTGGAATTGGCACTTCACATTGAAGCCTTGAATGTCTACGAACGCTATTCTCATCTCTCCTCGACGATGGTTGAACTTAAACTGATGACAGAGGTCATCCTAGTTCCATCTCTTTATAATTTCACTGAGAGGATGTTGTTCAATTATGTTATCGTGAATGATGATGCAATAGACACAAGTATTTGCTGGAAAACCTTTGGACGCTTCTATTTCAAGCTTGACATCAACACTTGAACTTTTCACGCTTTCATCTCGATGAGAACAATCGATGACAAATAGAGGTTTATCTGCAAATTCAGAGTAACTTAGGAGCGGCGTATGTAGATAGGAGTGTTTGTAGCTTTTTCCAAATTGAGTGTAGTTGAAGTAAGCTTCGGTAAAATCCCCCTTTTCAAAGTCCAAATGCATCTTCTCCTTTGGATAGCTGTCTCCGTTCAGCGTCAAGGTGATATTCATGATGTTTGCATAATTAAATTTCGTAGGATCGTTATTCACTTGGTTCTTTTTGTGGTTGCTCTGGAAACAAACGATGACATAGCGAGGACTTTCTAAAAATGATGAAGTTTTCACCGACCAAATTTCGTTGGTGGCTCCTGTAGTGAGAGCAGGCAACATGTGAATTTCCCATTTTCTAAACGGTATCAAGATGGGAGTGTCAGCTTTGATTGCTTTTAAAAGTTGCAATTTAATTTGATCGTTTGGATGCAATCTTTGCACTTTGAGCTCGATATTTTCAATTTCCAATTGTACTTCAGTTGTTGTAGAATTGGCGATGGTAAAGCATTGATTGTCATTTTGAGCACGCACTAATCGGATGGTATGTTTTCCATATACGACATATTCGTAGTCATTGAAAATATTCAAAAAATGTTTCAACGGAATGAGCATACTAAATGACAAAGTATCCGCATTGATGATACCAACATCTTTATCTGGACTCCAAGTCGCTATACTCAAGGGTTTAGACTCTTCTTCACTATAACATAAAAACCCTCGAACGGTACTCACAATTCCAACGTCACGCACTGATTCCAACTCTTTACCATTTTGTTCGTAGCTAATGGATTGGAACATGAAAGCGCCAGCATTATTGACAAAAGATACTTCTCCATTACCCTTGGTGCGCTTAATTTTTCCACTGATATGTAACAGGCTTGCGTAAAGAGCATCGAAAGCATCTGATTGATTAATGCTAATTTCTATGACATCATTGTTGCGGAAAGATTTAACGTATGGATAGTAGGTACGCCATTCATCTTTTTGAATTGATGTGTCCATTTGAGGTTTTTGGAAAATGTTGAGCACTTGCGGAGATAACATTGTAGCCTAAGGATTTGAGAAATCGGATATTTTTCACACTGAGTTCACGGCGGTGTTGGATGTTCTTTGTCTCGAAGAAGACTGATGGCCTATTCGTAGGTAGATGTATTTTATAAATACCTAGTACCATAATTCTTTGAGATGTAATCGAATTATGATTTCTTCACCTTGGAAATTCACCAGCTGAAAGTTTTGGTCTAAAATTTTAAGTGTTATATTATGAATCTCGTCTGTAGTGATGGGTAGATAAATGAGAGGATTTGGACTTTCGTCGATAGCGTAACCAGGATCTTCTCTTATAGCAAATTCGTAGATTGTGTGCGAAGGTCTATCGTTGTAGAAGGCTCCCGAAGTAATGTTGGAATCGATGTGTATGGTTCGTACTTTTATAATGTTGACAGGCTGATCGGACATGTGAGTAACATTTTTTGGTAGAATCTTAGGAGAGTATCCCAATATGTGTGTCAAACTATCGTTCGGAGTGAAATCAATATCAAAATCTTTACAAAAAATTTCACATTTCAATGTATTATTATTCGGTTTGAGGTAGAAGTAATCTTCAGGCTTTACCTTCGTCGTCTTTGGTACGATTGCTTTCTGAATAAACTTTTCAATATCCTCAATTTCGTATGCTCTCGTTGGAATGTCGATGCTTTTCTTACCCTTTCCATCTACATAGTGGAACTTTGTACCTTCATCGATGTTGGGTATACTGTTGTACGAATGAAAACTTAGAAGAGCTAAACCATATTCACTGTCACGCTGCAAGTGAAGCGGTGGTGATAGATCAATTGAGAGAATCGAAGAATGACTCTTCAAAGTCAGTATTGTATCACTTCGTTTCATCGACATGACTGATACACAAGTAGTTGTGACAGTATCTTTTATTGACATAGAAATGCTAAACACAAGTGTCCACAATTGTTTTGATCATATGTTTGATATACATCGTAATTATAAAATATCTTAACACGCTGCTTTCCAAAATAATCGACCAATTCCTTTGGCGGCTTCAAATTTCCAAAACTATCGAAATATTGTATAGTGTTATCATTCTTTTTGTAAGCTACCCAATGTGTACCTGGATTGATGGAGGAATCTAAATTCACTACGGCACATTCGCGACGTCTTGTATGATGAGGAAGAGTGTCTCGCATAAAAACACCGCGAAAATGTGGAATTTTCAGCTTTTTCGCACATTCCATAATCTCCCCATCGTACAGAGCTCTGTTGGGTAGCTGAGCTAGTAGTTTTTTTGTTTCAAGTACAATCCTTCTCCTCCTTTATGCTGTTTCTTCAAGAACAGACCGAATCCGTTACGCGTTTTTCGTAGATACAAGCCGGATCCCAAATGTTCCATAGCTTTATTATGTCGTGCGTCTTCTTCCATCTTTTTCTTTGCATTTTTCGTGTCGATGATGGTCTTTGCGATGGCGCTCGCTCCTCCAGCCAGCGACCCTAGAGCCGAGAGACCGGCAAACAAGGGAATTAGCGGTAGAAATCCGCCACTTTTTGGCAATGGTATAATTCTAGGTACTCGAATACGTTTTCGGCCTCCACATTTTTTGACAGCTAATCGAGCGGCTTTCAAAGCAGCAGCAGATGACTTTTTCAAACTGCCACCTTCGTGATGAGACTTTTTCATAGCTTGATGAATCTTCTTTGCAATTTGGGAGAATCGTTTATCCATACCCATGCCGAGTTTGCGTTTTGCCTTCATAGCGTTGGTGACGAACCAAGCAGCAGATTTTTCACCAAATTTTGCGTCTTTCGATTTGACTCGTTCCCAAGCTCTATGTTCCAACACTTGATCGGCTTTATGACGTTCTTCCAATGATTTGTTTTGAGAGTATGCAATGTCGTGTTCCCTGCAAGCTTCGTCCAACGGATTTATACCTCTATCTCCACGTTCTAAGCGTTCTTTCAATTTAGTTCCCGGTCCACAATAAGAATAGCCTGGCAGATGTAGTTCGAATGGTAGGTTATTGATAAGCGTATTAACCACACCCTTACCGTGATGAATCAACATTGAAAATGATGTCAATATTGAAAGACATGAACATTTATACAAAATCCTAAACATTTCATGGTATCGTGCACAACATGAGGGTCGTTCAACAGAAACATACCTTACCGATCGAAAATTTAGATTACTTAAATGAAAGTCAATCTACCAGCAGTAAGCATGGCACATTGCTACCACATTCATTTCGTGCAATCATATGTGGACCGAGTGGATGTGGGAAAACAAATGCAGCACTTTCACTGCTTTTCCACCCAAACGGTGCTAAATTTGAAAACGTTTACGTGTATTCAAAGTCATTGTATCAACCCAAGTATCAGTTACTCGAAGAGGTGTTGAAAAAAGTCAAAGGAATCGAATATTTTCAATTCAAAGAAAACGAGGAAATTATAAGTCCCAACGAGGCTAAACCAAATTCCATATTCATTTTTGATGACATATCTTGTGATAAACAGCAGAAAATCCAAGAATATTATTCCATGTGTCGACATCGAGGTATAGATGTTATGTACATTGGGCAAACGTATAGTAAGGCTCCAAAGCAAATGTTGCGAGACAATTGCAATCTAATTGTGTTGTTCAAGCAAGATGAAATAAATTTAAAGCATGTGTATGATGAACACGTTTCACCTGATGTCTCATTCAACGATTTCAAGCGAATGTGTGCTGATTGTTGGAATGAAAAATTCGGTGCAATGGTGATCGTAAAGGAGTGCGATCTGAATGCAGGTCGCTATCGATATGGCTTCGATAAGTTTATAAAACCATGAACTTATCACGATAAAGTATATTCGTCAACATGAAACCACCCAGCAAAGAGGCTGACATAGTTCGCAAAACGAAAATCAATGAAATCGCTAGGATCATAAAAAAGAAATACTTATCATTGAAATTGGGTAAATCAGAAGAGGATGAGGCATTACAAAAATTTTTCAAACCCATATCGGCTCCACTGAAAAAGCAGCTGGCAGTAACTGAAAAGCTTAGGAATGAACATACCACCACTGTACCAAAAAAAGAAGTGAAGGCGGAGGATGCATCGGTCGGCAATGCTGAAATTCTACCACCATTCCAGAAACTTGAACCTATTGCCAGTACTGATGGAGATGATGATGATGAAGAAGTGTTCGATTATGATGAAGAAGAAGGAACATTTGACGAAGGTACAATTGCTCCTCAAGTCATTCAAGCATATATCGATCAGTATCCACCAATGAGTCATAAATTCTTAACACAATATTGGAGCAATGATGAGAAGATAGACAAAGTATACGGACCCATATATGATTTTACAACTTCAAAATGGCGGCTTGGTTCAAAAGAAATCGATTTTGATAAGCAGCACATCAAAGTTGGTGGGCAGCAAGTGATAGGAACACCTGGACTATATGAACTGATATTCTACGATGATCCAGAAAATTTCAACAAGGACGATCTCGTTGCGTACAAACACATTTTAGAACTGTCGAATGTACATAAAAAAGCAAATAATGCATTGAAAGGAACTAATAGACGCAAATATATGGAAATCATCAAACCAATGTTTATTCGAAAGTCGTCGCGAATGGCGGAGGGACGGGGCTTAATGTCTTACAATTCTAAACCTATGGAATACATTTATTGGGATGATCCGAATGAATTGTGTGAGCGTTTACGATTGTTGTTATCGTCCAAAAATGCTGGAAACACTTCATTTGACAATGAAATTATATCCATAATCGAAGAATTGAAAGAGGCCAACATCATTCAATAGACAACATTTCCAAGATGACCATCGATAAGTTCGGACGTAGTTCTTCAAGAAAACGATTGCGGCGACCGATGATTGAATTTGGTGATGGTTTAGCACATACTCCTGACGGTAATATTGATTTAAAAAAATTGAAGCTGTGTAACGTAAAAATGCCAACTAATCCTATGGATGCTATCAACAAGCAGTATGTAGACAATCAGATGAAACATTGGGCTGACGTGTTTACGAAAACTATTGAGGATCGCACAGAGATTGTGAAACAATTCATTCATGGCAACGAAAAAAGATTTGAAATTGTTACCGAAACATTCGCTGACTTTCGCAACCGATTTAGCGAGCTATCTGCAAAAGACGCGGAGACTTTCGACACTCTAACCAAAGATCTTAACCAGTTGCAAGAAGATGTTAAAGCACAAATCTTTAAAGTGAACTTGCTCATATCAGATGTGGAGCGTGCTTACACAAACAATTTGAAACAACTCACTCATGCCATCAACAAAAAATTTGAAAATGTGACTGAAGCACACACTTTAACCAAAAATGTGGAAAGATAGTTGAATCAGTTTCGAACGAATGTCGTTTACCAAATATCTGAATTAGGACTGGATATTACAAATTTAAATATAAGCATAAAAAAATCCAAGCATCCATAACAAATTTAGAGCAACTCATCAAAAGAAAAATTAATATAACACAATGATAGCACGTGGTATTGCCAATCGAGAGAAAAATATAAGATGATGCGATGTCTAATGGCTTTCATTTGATGTCCACGTAATAGAGAAGAAACACGTAGAAGATGGTTGAATTGAAGGCATCGTTTATACTTTTATACAATATAATTGGAAACATGTTGTACGTAGATATACCACCAAATGTAATCGAAGCAGGCATTTGTTTCAACGATCAACAATGTATAGCAATGAGAAAAATAACCGTGAACGATGGACAGATGCATGTATTCTCTACCGAAATTCCAGAGCGAGAAAACAAGTTTAAAATTCGACTCGTGTTCTACCCAAATAGAACATGGAGAGATACTGGAATATTTCATCTACCATCAGAAGAAACTACCGAACGAAATATATCCTATGACGATGGTGACGAAGAGGAATCCTCAACTTCGTTTGAGAGCAGCAGCAGGAGCGAAGAGAATTCCAAAATTAAATCAACACCAAAATTAGATACTACCAATTCATCTATGATATCATATATAAATTTTTCCATATATTTAATGATGCTTATTATGTATATATTTTAAATCGAAAATAAAAATGAATGTAATTGATATGGATTTGTTGCAAGCACACACCTTAACCAAAAATGTGGAAAGAGAGTTGTTTCAAATTGTTTCTGTAAGCACGCTCCACATCTGATATGAGCAAGTCAGGCGCAAAATCGATCAATTTTACATGTAATTTCCCATAAGGAATTCTAAGGTCAAAAATAGCGAAATTGGCTCAATCTGACATGCGCAGTAACACCCGCGCTCTCGGGTCTGCTCCCTCAGCGGGAAATTTAAATTTGACAGCTGCGCTACCTGTGACTTCTGGATGACTATGTTCCTTGGATGCCCCGCTTCCCAGATTGCGCAGCTGTCAAATTTAAATTTCCCGCTGAGGGAGCAGACCCGAGAGCGCGGGTGTTACTGCGCATGTCAGATTGAGCCAATTTCGCTATTTTTGACCTTAGAATTCCTTATGGGAAATTACATGTAAAATTGATCGATTTTGCGCCTGACTTGCTCATATCAGATGTGGAGCGTGCTTACAGAAACAATTTGAAACAACTCTCTTTCCACATTTTTGGTTAAGGTGTGTGCTTGCAACAAATCCATATCAATTACATTCATTTTTATTTTCGATTTAAAATATATACATAATAAGCATCATTAAATATATGGAAAAATTTATATATGATATCATAGATGAATTGGTAGTATCTAATTTTGGTGTTGATTTAATTTTGGAATTCTCTTCGCTCCTGCTGCTGCTCTCAAACGAAGTTGAGGATTCCTCTTCGTCACCATCGTCATAGGATATATTTCGTTCGGTAGTTTCTTCTGATGGTAGATGAAATATTCCAGTATCTCTCCATGTTCTATTTGGGTAGAACACGAGTCGAATTTTAAACTTGTTTTCTCGCTCTGGAATTTCGGTAGAGAATACATGCATCTGTCCATCGTTCACGGTTATTTTTCTCATTGCTATACATTGTTGATCGTTGAAACAAATGCCTGCTTCGATTACATTTGGTGGTATATCTACGTACAACATGTTTCCAATTATATTGTATAAAAGTATAAACGATGCCTTCAATTCAACCATCTTCTACGTGTTTCTTCTCTATTACGTGGACATCAAATGAAAGCCATTAGACATCGCATCATCTTATATTTTTCTCTCGATTGGCAATACCACGTGCTATCATTGTGTTATATTAATTTTTCTTTTGATGAGTTGCTCTAAATTTGTTATGGATGCTTGGATTTTTTTATGCTTATATTTAAATTTGTAATATCCAGTCCTAATTCAGATATTTGGTAAACGACATTCGTTCGAAACTGATTCAACTATCTTTCCACATTTTTGGTTAAAGTGTGTGCTTCAGTCACATTTTCAAATTTTTTGTTGATGGCATGAGTGAGTTGTTTCAAATTGTTTGTGTAAGCACGCTCCACATCTGATATGAGCAAGTTCACTTTAAAGATTTGTGCTTTAACATCTTCTTGCAACTGGTTAAGATCTTTGGTTAGAGTGTCGAAAGTCTCCGCGTCTTTTGCAGATAGCTCGCTAAATCGGTTGCGAAAGTCAGCGAATGTTTCGGTAACAATTTCAAATCTTTTTTCGTTGCCATGAATGAATTGTTTCACAATCTCTGTGCGATCCTCAATAGTTTTCGTAAACACGTCAGCCCAATGTTTCATCTGATTGTCTACATACTGCTTGTTGGTAGCATCCATAGGATTAGTTGGCATTTTTACGTTACACAGCTTCAATTTTTTTAAATCAATATTACCGTCAGGAGTATGTGCTAAACCATCACCAAATTCAATCATCGGTCGCCGCAATCGTTTTCTTGAAGAACTACGTCCGAACTTATCGATGGTCATCTTGGAAATGTTGTCTATTGAATGATGTTGGCCTCTTTCAATTCTTCGATTATGGATATAATTTCATTGTCAAATGAAGTGTTTCCAGCATTTTTGGACGCTAACAACAATCGTAAACGCTCACACAATTCATTCGGATCATCCCAATAAATGTATTCCATAGGTTTAGAATTGTAAGACATTAAGCCCCGTCCCTCCGCCATTCGCGACGACTTTCGAATAAACATTGGTTTGATGATTTCCATATATTTGCGTCTATTAGTTCCTTTCAATGCATTATTTGCTTTTTTATGTACATTCGACAGTTCTAAAATGTGTTTGTACGCAACGAGATCGTCCTTGTTGAAATTTTCTGGATCATCGTAGAATATCAGTTCATATAGTCCAGGTGTTCCTATCACTTGCTGCCCACCAACTTTGATGTGCTGCTTATCAAAATCGATTTCTTTTGAACCAAGCCGCCATTTTGAAGTTGTAAAATCATATATGGGTCCGTATACTTTGTCTATCTTCTCATCATTGCTCCAATATTGTGTTAAGAATTTATGACTCATTGGTGGATACTGATCGATATATGCTTGAATGACTTGAGGAGCAATTGTACCTTCGTCAAATGTTCCTTCTTCTTCATCATAATCGAACACTTCTTCATCATCATCATCTCCATCAGTACTGGCAATAGGTTCAAGTTTCTGGAATGGTGGTAGAATTTCAGCATTGCCGACCGATGCATCCTCCGCCTTCACTTCTTTTTTTGGTACAGTGGTGGTATGTTCATTCCTAAGCTTTTCAGTTACTGCCAGCTGCTTTTTCAGTGGAGCCGATATGGGTTTGAAAAATTTTTGTAATGCCTCATCCTCTTCTGATTTACCCAATTTCAATGATAAGTATTTCTTTTTTATGATCCTAGCGATTTCATTGATTTTCGTTTTGCGAACTATGTCAGCCTCTTTGCTGGGTGGTTTCATGTTGACGAATATACTTTATCGTGATAAGTTCATGGTTTTATAAACTTATCGAAGCCATATCGATAGCGACCTGCATTCAGATCGCACTCCTTTACGATCACCATTGCACCGAATTTTTCATTCCAACAATCAGCACACATTCGCTTGAAATCGTTGAATGAGACATCAGGTGAAACGTGTTCATCATACACATGCTTTAAATTTATTTCATCTTGCTTGAACAACACAATTAGATTGCAATTGTCTCGCAACATTTGCTTTGGAGCCTTACTATACGTTTGCCCAATGTACATAACATCTATACCTCGATGTCGACACATGGAATAATATTCTTGGATTTTCTGCTGTTTATCACAAGATATGTCATCAAAAATGAATATGGAATTTGGTTTAGCCTCGTTGGGACTTATAATTTCCTCGTTTTCTTTGAATTGAAAATATTCGATTCCTTTGACTTTTTTCAACACCTCTTCGAGTAACTGATACTTGGGTTGATACAATGACTTTGAATACACGTAAACGTTTTCAAATTTAGCACCGTTTGGGTGGAAAAGCAGTGAAAGTGCTGCATTTGTTTTCCCACATCCACTCGGTCCACATATGATTGCACGAAATGAATGTGGTAGCAATGTGCCATGCTTACTGCTGGTAGATTGACTTTCATTTAAGTAATCTAAATTTTCGATCGGTAAGGTATGTTTCTGTTGAACGACCCTCATGTTGTGCACGATACCATGAAATGTTTAGGATTTTGTATAAATGTTCATGTCTTTCAATATTGACATCATTTTCAATGTTGATTCATCACGGTAAGGGTGTGGTTAATACGCTTATCAATAACCTACCATTCGAACTACATCTGCCAGGCTATTCTTATTGTGGACCGGGAACTAAATTGAAAGAACGCTTAGAACGTGGAGATAGAGGTATAAATCCGTTGGACGAAGCTTGCAGGGAACACGACATTGCATACTCTCAAAACAAATCATTGGAAGAACGTCATAAAGCCGATCAAGTGTTGGAACATAGAGCTTGGGAACGAGTCAAATCGAAAGACGCAAAATTTGGTGAAAAATCTGCTGCTTGGTTCGTCACCAACGCTATGAAGGCAAAACGCAAACTCGGCATGGGTATGGATAAACGATTCTCCCAAATTGCAAAGAAGATTCATCAAGCTATGAAAAAGTCTCATCACGAAGGTGGCAGTTTGAAAAAGTCATCTGCTGCTGCTTTGAAAGCCGCTCGATTAGCTGTCAAAAAATGTGGAGGCCGAAAACGTATTCGAGTACCTAGAATTATACCATTGCCAAAAAGTGGCGGATTTCTACCGCTAATTCCCTTGTTTGCCGGTCTCTCGGCTCTAGGGTCGCTGGCTGGAGGAGCGAGCGCCATCGCAAAGACCATCATCGACACGAAAAATGCAAAGAAAAAGATGGAAGAAGACGCACGACATAATAAAGCTATGGAACATTTGGGATCCGGCTTGTATCTACGAAAAACGCGTAACGGATTCGGTCTGTTCTTGAAGAAACAGCATAAAGGAGGAGAAGGATTGTACTTGAAACAAAAAAACTACTAGCTCAGCTACCCAACAGAGCTCTGTACGATGGGGAGATTATGGAATGTGCGAAAAAGCTGAAAATTCCACATTTTCGCGGTGTTTTTATGCGAGACACTCTTCCTCATCATACAAGACGTCGCGAATGTGCCGTAGTGAATTTAGATTCCTCCATCAATCCAGGTACACATTGGGTAGCTTACAAAAAGAATGATAACACTATACAATATTTCGATAGTTTTGGAAATTTGAAGCCGCCAAAGGAATTGGTCGATTATTTTGGAAAGCAGCGTGTTAAGATATTTTATAATTACGATGTATATCAAACATATGATCAAAACAATTGTGGACACTTGTGTTTAGCATTTCTATGTCAATAAAAGATACTGTCACAACTACTTGTGTATCAGTCATGTCGATGAAACGAAGTGATACAATACTGACTTTGAAGAGTCATTCTTCGATTCTCTCAATTGATCTATCACCACCGCTTCACTTGCAGCGTGACAGTGAATATGGTTTAGCTCTTCTAAGTTTTCATTCGTACAACAGTATACCCAACATCGATGAAGGTACAAAGTTCCACTATGTAGATGGAAAGGGTAAGAAAAGCATCGACATTCCAACGGGAGCATACGAAATTGAGGATATTGAAAAGTTTATTCAGAAAGCAATCGTACCAAAGACGACGAAGGTAAAGCCTGAAGATTACTTCTACCTCAAACCGAATAATAATACATTGAAATGTGAAATTTTTTGTAAAGATTTTGATATTGATTTCACTCCGAACGATAGTTTGACACACATATTGGGATACTCTCCTAAGATTCTACCAAAAAATGTTACTCACATGTCCGATCAGCCTGTCAACATTATAAAAGTACGAACCATACACATCGATTCCAACATTACTTCGGGAGCCTTCTACAACGATAGACCTTCGCACACAATCTACGAATTTGCTATAAGAGAAGATCCTGGTTACGCTATCGACGAAAGTCCAAATCCTCTCATTTATCTACCCATCACTACAGACGAGATTCATAATATAACACTTAAAATTTTAGACCAAAACTTTCAGCTGGTGAATTTCCAAGGTGAAGAAATCATAATTCGATTACATCTCAAAGAATTATGGTACTAGGTATTTATAAAATACATCTACCTACGAATAGGCCATCAGTCTTCTTCGAGACAAAGAACATCCAACACCGCCGTGAACTCAGTGTGAAAAATATCCGATTTCTCAAATCCTTAGGCTACAATGTTATCTCCGCAAGTGTTCAACATTTTCCAAAAACCTCAAATGGACACATCAATTCAAAAAGATGAATGGCGTACCTACTATCCATACGTTAAATCTTTCCGCAACAATGATGTCATAGAAATTAGCATTAATCAATCAGATGCTTTCGATGCTCTTTACGCAAGCCTGTTACATATCAGTGGAAAAATTAAGCGCACCAAGGGTAATGGAGAAGTATCTTTTGTCAATAATGCTGGCGCTTTCATGTTCCAATCCATTAGCTACGAACAAAATGGTAAAGAGTTGGAATCAGTGCGTGACGTTGGAATTGTGAGTACCGTTCGAGGGTTTTTATGTTATAGTGAAGAAGAGTCTAAACCCTTGAGTATAGCGACTTGGAGTCCAGATAAAGATGTTGGTATCATCAATGCGGATACTTTGTCATTTAGTATGCTCATTCCGTTGAAACATTTTTTGAATATTTTCAATGACTACGAATATGTCGTATATGGAAAACATACCATCCGATTAGTGCGTGCTCAAAATGACAATCAATGCTTTACCATCGCCAATTCTACAACAACTGAAGTACAATTGGAAATTGAAAATATCGAGCTCAAAGTGCAAAGATTGCATCCAAACGATCAAATTAAATTGCAACTTTTAAAAGCAATCAAAGCTGACACTCCCATCTTGATACCGTTTAGAAAATGGGAAATTCACATGTTGCCTGCTCTCACTACAGGAGCCACCAACGAAATTTGGTCGGTGAAAACTTCATCATTTTTAGAAAGTCCTCGCTATGTCATCGTTTGTTTCCAGAGCAACCACAAAAAGAACCAAGTGAATAACGATCCTACGAAATTTAATTATGCAAACATCATGAATATCACCTTGACGCTGAACGGAGACAGCTATCCAAAGGAGAAGATGCATTTGGACTTTGAAAAGGGGGATTTTACCGAAGCTTACTTCAACTACACTCAATTTGGAAAAAGCTACAAACACTCCTATCTACATACGCCGCTCCTAAGTTACTCTGAATTTGCAGATAAACCTCTATTTGTCATCGATTGTTCTCATCGAGATGAAAGCGTGAAAAGTTCAAGTGTTGATGTCAAGCTTGAAATAGAAGCGTCCAAAGGTTTTCCAGCAAATACTTGTGTCTATTGCATCATCATTCACGATAACATAATTGAACAACATCCTCTCAGTGAAATTATAAAGAGATGGAACTAGGATGACCTCTGTCATCAGTTTAAGTTCAACCATCGTCGAGGAGAGATGAGAATAGCGTTCGTAGACATTCAAGGCTTCAATGTGAAGTGCCAATTCCACCCCAAAGAAATTGCCTTAAGGATTGGCCGTCGATGTAGTAATTATTTGCTATCACCACCAATACCGTTCTCATCGCTAAGCAAAGCAGACCGATATGGCGTTTGTTATTTGGAGAAGCATGTACATAACCTCAAATATTCTTCCGGCTTTATACCATACGAATCGTTGGATGATATTCTGAAGGAAAAACTCAAGGAAATTGATATCATCTATGTGCGAGGACATCAGAAGAAGCAATTTTTGGATGATAAACTTCAATCTTTCTACGGCGAGCAAGCTAGTAGAGTCGTGAATTTGGAGGAATTTGATGACTCATGGCACACTGTTCCAGCGTTCAACAACAGCGAATTTACATCATGTATGCACCACACACGTAGCAGTCAATTCTATAATTGTAGTCTTAGAAATGTTGATGAATTGTATAAATGGTTTTGTAATACTTTACCTTTATGAGCAATAGAGAGATTTTAAAAAAATGTTTTTTATTGGAGAAGGGGTGTAGACAAGAAACAAGTTTTTTTGACAGCAGTTTCAGTCTGAGAGTCATAGAGTTACGATGATGTTGAAAGAAAGGTTGGAGCAACACATTCGACGTTTGGAAGAATTAAAAAATATTCTAAACTTTTTTGAGGAAAAACGGAAGGTATTTACATTGTTCCATGATATGACTATCAATCCTACCAACCAATTCAGTGAAAAAGATTGGAATGAGAAGGTTTTCAAAAATCCTACACGTTTTCGTCAACGCAATGAGATGCCATCAAGAAGAATCACTCCGTACTCTATTTAAAAATTTAGTTTGATAAAATCATTTATTAAATAAAGCAAATTTTAAGTATGTTGTTTTATTCAGAAAATCATTTTTGATAGATACAATAACACATTTTCTTTCACTCCTGATTTCTTTTTTAAACACTTTTAATGATGCTGTTGTGTCGAAAAAGTATAATTTGCAATTTAACTCGTATATTCTATACGAAAATCAAATCTTGGCCGATTTAAACGAATCAAAAACTGAATCGCCATCAAATTTTCGGCAGAAGACGATTTTGGGAGTCGTTTGCTTGAAACGATGAGGGCTGTCCGAGCGCACACACCCAAACGGCTTATCGCCCTTGCTCACGTCGAAGCGATGTTAACACATCGACATTTCAATTTATGAGCTTGCGGCTTATCTGATGTAAGTGCGCACGCGCCGCCATCCAACATACATTCTTTGATTTCTCACATTTACACAGGTATAAAGCAAATTTTATAAATACAATATTAAACATAACACATTTTCTTTCACTCCTAATTTCTTAAGCACTTTTAATGATGCTGTTGTGTCGAAAAAGTATAATTTGCAATTCAACTCGTATATTCTTTACGAAAATCAAATCTTGACCGATTTAAACGAATCAAAAACTGAATCGTCATCAAATTTTCGGCAGAAGACGATTTTGGGAGTCGTTTGCTTGAAACGATGAGGGCTGTCCGAGCGCGCAGACCCAAACGGCTTATCGCCCATGCTTACGTCGAAGCGGTGTTAACACATCGAAATTCCAATTTATGAGCTCGCGGCTTATCTCCTATCACCGCAATGCAAAATATATACATCGCTTTCTCACATTCACATGGGTAACCGAGATGGCAGGCTTGGAAAACGCTTAGACTGTTAACGTGTTGGTGTGTGTGGTTGTGGGTTCGATCCCGCGCAATTGAGAACTTTTTTTCCTCAACAATAAAATAAATAATCCCTAATGGCGGTCATGAAAAGTAGGAATCTAAATGCAGTAACTTATCCCCTCTCCGCTAGATGGCGCTCATGAATTGTAGGAATCTAAATGCAGTAACTTACCCCCTCTCCGCTAGATGGCGCTCATGAAATGTAGGAATCTAACATTTAATAAATAATGAAACCCCGTTGGAAAAATATCCAGCACGCCCACACACCATTATTACATTATTCGGGACCCCTTTGGAAAATATAGCATGTTTACTGTGACTTCCGCCCCAGAACTCTCCTAGTATATCTACTATCTCGCTTAGATTTCCTGTAAACTTGCCCAATATTTATATATTTTATAACATTTTATTATATATTAGTAGTTAGGTAGATAAGGAGATAAGTGATCAATTTTTGTGAATTATCTTCAATATATTCGTGAGTATACCTACATTATAAAATTATGAATAAACTATATCTGTATTAAATATCCATGCGTTCTTTGATTTGTAGGTCACATGATATTCTTATTTTTTTATTTTTTCGTGATGAAATCACCTAATTCTGTATATGTACGAAATTTGAGATTTTTTTTCGTTTAGTAATTTTGAAAAAAAATAGACACCAAACAGTGATTTGTAAGGATCCTTTTCAAGGGATTCACAGAATGGTGGAAGTAGAAAAATCGTATATATTGTTAAGAAAAAAATTAAAATCTGAATGAACAGTAACTTTGACCAATAAAAAGAATAAATAAAGCACTTACTTACTTACTGCCCTACGGATTTCTATTTTAAATCAAACTTAATTGAGCTTGCTAATTCATATATTCATATATTGATATATGGTGAGTACTTAAGATTTATATCTTAATAATTTACTTAAATATTTCCACTTTACTAAACATAAATGTCACTTTACTGTATACCTAGTAATGTCATTGTTAATAAAACACATGGATGGTTAATTTAAATATTAATACTCCTTTAATTGATAAGGACTTATCTTCTTGGTCCCTATAACGTTTTACATACCTACATAGTCAAAACTTTGATTTAAATACTAGAATCGTAGATATGAATTCTTTAGGCGCTTTAGGAGGAGCGCGTAGCTGCGGGTTAACACTGACCGACTTCGATCTTCGAAGTTAAGGAGCGCAATAGAATGGAAACGGCTTGGACGAGTGACCGTTGCTGCGGGCGCGCGTTCGAGTCTCTGTCGCATTGCATTCTCCTCCTCTCGCAAGGCAACGGGAAATCAGTGAGAGTATTATTACCTAGTATAGCTCTCTGGAAGGGTGTGCCCTTAAGATTTATCTTGAGACACATCGGTGGTTCGGAATCCACGTTAAACTGTAGGTCCCCTTGTCTGTGGTAACACTTTCAAGGCAGAGAAGCCGCCAATGCTCGGATACGAGTACGGCACTCAAAGAAGAAGAAGACGCTTTTAAAAGGTACTCTGATATATCCACATTTTCCTTTATTTGTTACATTTTTAACATAGAATATATATAGACCATAACTAGATGCCTCGAGAGCTTTTGCTTAAAAATAATGGAATCCATTGTAAAAAAAATAAAATATGTATAAAAATAGCGTAAAAATATATTTTACCATTTCTCTATCATTAGTAAGCTTGAGGAAGCTTCTCAAGCGGCATTCAAAACGTCTTTATAACGATTTTATGAATTGCTTTCAGTAGGAAGACAAGACAAAATTGAAACGTAACTGTTGTTGCAGTTGTTATGTGAATAAACAAAGCCGCGTCAGGTTACAAGGTAATGTTTTTGCATCCATTATTTTTCTCTTATAATTAGTTACAAACACAAAAGCAACTTTACTTTTCTAGACTTCAATATACTATTATTTGTTGAAATCCCTTTATTTGCTCGACTTTTTTATTATGATACCAGGGACGAAAGCGCAAATCGCATAGAATTATAAAAAAACTAGCTGTTTTACCCGGCATTTCCCCGGCAAACACTCTGGTATATTGTGGTACGAAGTCATAAAAAGTCTTGTTTATGGAACCCTTCTTCCTTAAAGTCTAACTCGCATGCAGAACAAGTTTGATTACCAACCCAGATTCGTCCACAGACATGCACCATGGGAGTTTCTCCTACGTCTAAGGGAATTTCTCCTATGTCTTAGAGATTTGCCTATGGAATCCTCCACCTTCAAGTCCCAGTCGTACTGACAGACTGTCACAAACCAGTCCAGTAACATACCTACTACACACAAATATAGCGAAAGATTCACGAAAATTCATTCATAGATCTCAGGGATACTTCTTTGGGTAATACAGGTAAGGTACCCTCTACCAAGGAGATCCAGTCACTCTTGCGGCCACTAACACATCATTCTAAGAACATTCTACATACATACGTGGTAAAAAGACCATCAAAATCCATTCATAGAGTTAAGAAATATTAAATAGAGTTTTAGGTACGGAACTGACCATATAGAGTTACACGGGCACTGAAAGTATGACAATACTTTTTTTTAAGGTATGATAAACACGTGTGCAAAATTTGGTTGGGATATCCCGAATAATGTAAGAGCCAATATGTCACATATCGCATCCCAATGTAGTAATTTTTGAGCCCAAAATACTGTTACGTGGGTAGTTTATCATGTACTTACTGTTATTATTTCTTTTAGTTTGTATTTGTTCTGATTCCTTGCTTACAATAGTTATTGCATGTATATTTCATTATGTAGTTCTAGAATTACAGTAGATTTATTCTCGATCCTTCCAGAAACAATTTGTGAGGTACAATTTGTCAGTTTGACAAGGATCTAGAACATTAATTATGTGCGTCTAGATAATCATAGAACATTCTCGATGAATGTCATATCATGATTCAGATATATAAAGCCGTGACGTTCACGGAACAGCGTCAGTTTATTATAGCAGTCAATTGGAGACATAATTCGAAAGTAGTTGAAACGCGATAGTCAAATTGACAAATTGTGGCAGTTGTACCATAACAAGAAACTCGTGTACAGAGTGTTTGAAAATAAACCATTGGAAGCAATCTGCTAACTTTGAGTCTTAGGCAAGTGAACTCACCCCACAACGTTTAGCACACGGTTAAACGTTACAATACCTATATGATGACATAACTAATACAAACTAATATCACATCACGACATGCAAAAGCATCACCAAAGCTAGATTGAATGCATATCTGCTATATGACAAAGCGGGAAACACTTATCACATGACTAAAACAAACATAAATAATTATATATACATAATACATGAATACATATATGAGAAAATAGATTTTTGTTGGGGATGCAGTCATTTAATAAATAAGATTCTTTGGATTATGCCAAGCTTTCGAGAATGTTTATTCTCTTCGTCGGGGAAAAATTCGAAAGCTTGGCATAGTCCAAAGAATTTTATTTATTAAATGACTGCATCCCCAACAAAAATCTATTTTATCAAATAATAAACCAGTCAAGAATTCAGAATCAAATATATATATATATATATATATATATATATATATATATATATATATATATATATATATTGATTTAAATAATAATGACATTTGTAATTGATGGCTATGAAATCTTTCCTGTTTTTGGTTAATTTATTCTAATTTCACGATTTTTGCCCTGAAGAAGAGAATAAACATTCTCGAAAGCTCGGCTTCAATCAAAGAATTTTTTATTTATATATATATATATATATATATATATATATATATATATATATATATATATATATATATATATGTGCGCTGCTGACCCCATCTACAGTTTTAGATTTGTTTATTATGGTGTGTCGTGTTTCCCCATTTACGCAAAATATCCGCCCTGCTACAGAACAGCAAATAACAGAATAGTATCGCAGACGGACGCATGTTTAATACCCTTACCGAGTTATATGTTGTGATCGTTCTTAATTTCTAGCATTAATGTCCAAAGTTGAATCGGTAATGTCGACTGAGATATACCAGAAGTTCTTCTAAAATATTATTAACGAATTAGAAATATACTACCACTGCTCCCCTTATTTGTTGTAATGGAGAATAATTCATGGATGTATTGATTATGTATATAAGACTGTAAAGTGTTAGAATATGCCACCCTGTCATGTAACTCTGGTAGAAGCTACCCTCATATAGTTTACGTTTTGCCTTGTATGAGGTAAGAGGTATTAAATTACATATACTGATGTCATCTGTCAAAATGTATGATATATAGAAATTATTGCGCATGTCGAAGTCAAAAAAACTTCGGTTATTAAGCAGCCCACCATATGAATTTTTATTTTATCTCAATGGCCAAAATTATAAATAATTGTTTGGCGTATGACGTATTGCATACTACGTTTTCCGTTCAGTGGCGTGCATTTAGATATGTAAAGTGTTGAATTAAAATTGTTATTATTATTTATGTTTTTTTTTCGAAAACCAAAGATCTGACACGGTAAGAATGAGACCATATTCGGAGACGACTAAATCGAAAAAATGTTTAAAAGAATTTTCGAGTTACAGCAATGGTAAAGTCTGAAGTATGTATACCGTGATGTTTTGAGATTTCTGAATAATAACAACTAAACCCAAAGAATTTACATGGGTAATAGGATAAGTAATATCCTATTTTGTATTACTGAACGCTCAATAATTTTCATGACTAAAGTTACACTCAAAAGAAGAAAATTAAAATAATAAGTAAGGAAGCGTTGGCAATTGTTCAGTGTCCGCTGTTCTTTGTGGTGTTGCAGGTTATTCTTTTTGTCTTGCTTGGATAAAAAATGTGACGTTTCGAATTGGATGTATACGTGAGTTGTTTCTGTGGTAAAGGTTAAGATACTCAACTCCTGCTATCCTATCGTTAGCATTATAATTTTGAAAACAGTTTTAAACTATGGTAGACAAAGTATGTAAGTTAAAAACACGCATGAAGAATTTTAAGCGAATGTCTTAATAATTTTTACAGTTCTCAAATAAATTCACCATGAACATGTGAACACTGAATCTCACAAATATTTTAACAATTATAACAAGCGCGGTATTGCCGGCTTTTGCTTTTTTTAATTATTGCATTGGACTTTTACTCATCTTTTCGACTTAAATAAAGTTTCAACATTGAAAATACAGAATAAAATATAGGAAAACAGATCATAATTTGCAGTGTCTGAATTAAAAAAATAACTAGAGATTGACATGAGTTCAATGCATTCCAATTTATATATACAATGAACGTGAGAGAAATAGGCGATATTTGCATTGCTGAATTCAGAATAACAAATGGAAAATAATTATTGTCAGCACAGGGATATATTTACACATTATCACGCAAAATTAGATTAAATTAGATTTCCGACGAGAATGTCATGTACTCATAATTTTATATTATTACCATCACCTTCATTTGAGCACGTAGTATAGGTCTGAAATTATGAAAAAAAATGCTGTTAATAATAATAAATAACTAATACAAAAACAACAAGTAATGCCTCCTATTAAAATAAGTGCTGTGCTTGTTTTCGCCATAACGGACAAGAAAATAAATTCAATTCTACAGATTAAAGAAACATAATGATAACTTCAAACAAACAAAATAATAAAAGTAAACACATAAAACAATAAATATTACAAATCTCTTCAAATAAATGATAAATAAACCACCTCGTTATGTCGAAAAATAGCCAAACCAATGTGAGTCGGAGATTATTCTCATATAAATAATATTAATTATATTGGTGCTGTATTGTTAAAAAAGTAAGATACCTTCTTTTTGTTTTCTATAAAATGAGATATATTCTTGAAAAAAATGATTTATTGAAATTATACCATGCTTTGTTCTGTAGCGTCCTATTTTATGGAATTATTTGTTGGGGTTCAGCTTATTCAAATACATTAGGGCCGATAGTAAGAATACAAAAGTGTGCTATCAAAATTTTAACTTTTGGTAAACAACACAACCTTTTTAGTGAGACACGATTGCTGAACATTAATCAAAAATATATTTTGGAAGCACTAATAAATAATTACTGTAATCTACGGGAAGAGTATATATACTATTGCTGAAGCATGTTTATTTTCTAGACACAAATCGCTTACAGTAAGTAAAACTAAATTAAATATTGGTCAAAAAACTAGTTTATATCGATCCAAACTTGTCTACAATAGATTAGATAACAATCTAAAAAAATTGAACTTCTCTAGAGGGCGTATTAAATTTCATATTAAGAGTTGGATTTTAAATAATTTGAAGTTATAATATACATAGATATTGTTATATTACTTAAAAAATCTGTTTTAATATTTAATACTTCCTATATCATGTGTCTTTCTTTACATTTGTAGTTGTATTTATAGTTTTGTTGCATTTTAATTTTATTATTTGTTTATTTATTGTATATTAATATGTATATTTAGATTATGTTAAGTTTGTAGATTTTAATACATTATTAAGTTCAGGTCTACACACAGATGCTGTTTGCATCTCGGTAGGGGATTGTTGTTATTAAGTCAGACAATCTATTAGCATACTATTTTTTAATCAAGATTTGTATGTTAACCTGAATAAAGATTATTATTATTATTATTATTGTTACTTTTGAAGTTGTGCAATTGCAGTTAGGATAGATAACTTTTGGCACCAACTTTACAAGTACCAGCACCAATAGAATTAATATTATTTCTTATTTTTTAGTGCACCAACTAATAACGGTTTGTGTTTCTACTAATATGGGACCATTTCTCAAGTCTCATCTTTCAAATTTATCAAAAATCATCAAAATCGGAGTACGTTTACTATATTTAACGCGCGAACAAACCAAAAAAAAGCAGTCGAATTATATACCTCCTCCGTTCGGGGTTCGTCCGTCAAAAATAGACAATTTCCTCTCCTAAATTCATCAGGATATTTGTAGGTGCTTCAAATTCCTGTCGATAAGCAGTGTCTTGTTGAAACCAAATGTTCAAATAGCAATTTGCTGAATTTTCTAAATATTTTGATTTTGAATATGCCGTTCATAGTTGAAAGCATTTACCAAGTTAATAACCATAATGAATTGACCTAACTATTATCTAACATTGCCGTCCAAATCCAAATCTATCGTTCGAACAAACAGTTGTTTTAGTTGAATCCTTGATATCCTCGCCGGGAATCTCTTTTACTGTACGACTAGCCGGATTATCTATCTTTTTATCTCAACTTTAAATCCATTAGAGGTGTTGCTGTTGCTGTTGGTAAGGGTGATGACAAAATGTCGTTGGTGACTTCAACGGGAATTTTGCATTGAATGGGTCCTTGCCACTACTATTATCTTTATTGATGAGATATTTAACTTAGAAACGACTGTCAAATGAAACTACTAAATAGGGAGCAACAAATATCTACTCCGTCTCATATTTCAGCTATAGTATCTGTTTTACTTGTAGATGAAGCAATTGAAGATACATACCTGTATTCCACAACATAATCTTTAAAATCACTTACTCTTTCTCTTTCTTATCAAATCAATAAAAGAAATGTTACTTCTAACACGCGCACTGAGTGGCATGGGGTCTTTTTTATAATTTGTTTATTATATTTTTGAATGTATTTCTAGGAGAATTAGCCCAGGCATTATTGCCTGTTTCGTGATCATATTAATTCTGCAAAGAAACAAAATTCTACACACATAACTCGATACGGGATAGGGGTACGTACTAAACAAGCATACGTCCCCCATACTAACAGGGCATTAAATGAATGAATTAGGATCTTTGTGTATTAAACAAGCACCAATGAATTATATGATGGAATATAATCGGGAAGCGTACAATTCTCTGGGAAGTTGTGGTCGATTTGCAATTTATGACGTATATTATGTGTGCTGTTCTAATGGCTACATTAACTTGTGTGCATCGACGAATGCTAATCGAAACTTGTGCGTAGTTTCTAGTAAACAGAGTGAGATGAGGGGAACGTGCCATACTCAAGGTTTGCTTATTACGTACGTCATCAAAGCCAGTGTTTCCCCTCAGCCAACATCAATCTAAATTATCTTTCGTATTTTGTGGATTAAGGGTCAATGTTTAGATACGAACTCATTCACAGTAATATGTTTACATTCTACATTACACATTAAAAATTTTATAAATATTTTGATTGAACATATAATTCGTTGTTACTCCAAAAGAACGAAAGATAAGGTTGGCTGACGTTGTGAAAGTTATTGAGAAATGCACTATTTTTGTTCCGTCATAAAGATATGAGTTTAACAAATTGGAGAATTAACTAATCTCCCATTAGGGATTCATTATGAAATCGGCCCTATATTTATATTAATATTGTACCTAACGGCTATATAAAAATGTCTGGGAATTATAAACTTTTCAAGTTTATTTATTTACACACTAAAATATCAAATTATTTATATATACTCTTTATATATCTTACACTTCATTATCGAATACCATGTACAATTTATATTCAATATTTACACTATTTACAACAGTATTTGGACCTAGCGTTATTTATTTGGCCCCTTTCTAGGGACCCACCGAACTGCCGGACCGCACCGTACTCCGATCTCTATCATATTGCCGGACTGCATCATATGGCCGGCCTCCACCGTTATACCGGTCTCTACCGTACTATCGGGCTCCACCCTACCACCGGTCTTCACCGCACTGCCGGTCTCCACCCTATTCACCGTACACACTCGACTGTACTATACTGACTGATTGATTGACTAATAAAGACGATTACGGTTGACCCTCGGTTGAGTTTCAACCTTCGGTCAACCGGACATTCCCTAGATGTATCAGGATATTAGTCTATTTAAGCAACCAGTTGTATTACGTCACAGGTGGATTGGTATGCCGGAAAATTCCTACGTTTTCAAAACAAAAAATCGAATTTAATTGGACTCGGATAATTATTACCTGGTTATTATGTTATAATAATCTTCATTGAAATTCAACCTTGAAAATATTTGTCATGAATAAAAATATTATTATGAACCTGTGATATAATTGGTTTTCTATTTACACGGAACATTACATTTAATACGAAACATAACCTACAAATATAACAATGCCACTTCTCTCCATACATTTGACAATTCTAGAACCTAATTAGATATTTTTTTGATCATTAATTAGTTTAATAATATAGTAAGGCGAGTGAATAACTGTAATGAGCATGTCAATTAATAATAATAAAGGTAGTCTTCTCCAGATATGAATGCTAAAAATTAATTATTTCATATTATATGATATGAAATGAAACAGGCAACGTTGAAGTAAGTAAAGGTCACGTAGGTATTTGATTTTCTTTGTGAATCTAACGAGAAAATAAATCGATAGGTACAGTACAACGTAGGCCCTGCCCTGACGTGCAGTGATTACGTCACGTACTTGTTACCCAAAAGTACGTTCAATGTTAATTGGAAATTAGCTTGATATATGATATGGAAATCATTTGTTCATGATTCGTTTTTCTATAGAGCTTTAAGTTTAAAAAAACTTATGGCGTTGTTCTATGAAGCGTGAAAATCAACAAAACTCAAACTTTACACTTGGACTTCCGTTTCACCATCACACCTTGTCGGAAGGCAATTTTATTAGTCTCCGGGTAGTAAACATTGGTAGGAGATTAGAGTGAGGGACCTCGACCTCGTGGATTAGAGCATGGTACAATAAGACTTTATTATAAGGTCTTATTGTTCCATGGATTAGAGAATGTCGGGTATTGAGAAGTGGTTGTTTCCTATTTGATTTCGAGGTTAGGAGCACGTGCATCCATAGCTTCGTGGCCGGTCGGAAGAGGTGTGGGACGTGGATAATCCTCGAGTCCTGGTAGAGCGGGTTATACTGGAATTGGACTTCGAGTCTGGCTGTTGCCCTCTACATATATGTATATTTAACTAAAAATTATCACTTAGCTATCAAAAATCTGATCAATTTTGAGAGTGAGATATGGTTTTTAGCCAGAATGATGCTCACGTTCTTAAAAGTTGCAGGTTTTAGGAAACAACAAGTGCTGCAATTACAAATACTACCATGATGTTGGGTTGCCGTATATCACTTTTATTATAAAAACTATTATAACAGACTCCTGAAGTTTGGCCCGCTGCTCCTGAACCTGTATATATTCCACCAAAAACGACGTTTTTTATGTCAGTAAAGCTTTATGCCATCTTCATGTTTTTGATCAAGACATGTGAAGAAATATTATTGAAATCAGAACAGTGTCGAAAACTTATGGAGATATATTGAACTATTTAATCAGAAAAGATATGAATCATGAGTTTGACTGATAGAAAACAGCTATTGTGAATTTAAAGCATTCGAAGAGAAGTATCAGCTCCAATAAATATTTTTCCAGGAAAGTTAGAAATTAAAATGCAATTTGCTAACAACTGTATAATTATTGTTAGATAACGAAATTGTGATTATTTCTATAGTTTAAACGGGTGGGTATTTATCCATATATACTGCAGTTTTTCCTGAAAAGGAAGCAACGAAATGGTCAATAATGGAGATCAATATAGATATCTAGTAATAGCTTCCTGCTGAGAAGTTAACAAGGAAAGATTGATCTTTGCATCACTACGAATTAAGTAACACTTATATCGATAATGGCAATGAAATAAATGAAAATTCGAAATTTTGGCACCGCAAAGGTTTCATAATACCTTTGAACTTCTTCGTCACGCACGATCGATATTATTACTACTTATATCAATTTTAGTTTGACAATTATTTTACCAGTGATTATTTATTCTTCATTTATGGACATTGTATCAATCCATCGAAATGATATAGCAGTATATAAAACGTAACAGACTGACAGATCTGTAAAGTATTAAATAAACAATTTCTCTATCAATTCATTCATTCAAGTACTGTTCAAACACAACGTATAATCCATTTATTTATATATTATACTCAACTCTATTATTTCCTGCAACATTTTGTTTGTTCATATCAATCATTTCATACAAATGCAATAAAATATTTCCACTAGTCCATTACATTCGAAGTGGTGGAATCATTTCTACGTCATCTGACAACAACAACAACAACAACAAGGGGTGTAATTTAGACAAGAAGCTTCCTCCTTGACCTGAAGTAGTAATCTGCGCTGCAAAAGAATAGTAGATAGGAAATCACAAGGTAAAACTTTGTTCGTTTATGATATGCAAATTACTTAAATTACAAGAATATAAAGTACAAGTAGTGTGCAATGTCTTGTAAGCGAAAACGTTTTTGCTCCTTCTTAATAAATCCGATTTTTCTCATATAGATGCAGCGAATAATTTTGCTACGTGAGCAGGAATTTCCGGGAAAATAAAATGTATGTGGGCGTATAAAAACAATTCAACAGTCACACGATATACCTACACCTATTTCTAGATATCTACGAGTATAAAAATGTACGAGAATTTACGAGATGCCGTTTCTTTAAAACAGCAAAAGCAATTCCACAGAATATGCAATGCATATTGAGATGACACTTGATTAGGTGGTATCATCTGTCGAATGGAAGATACTCGAGAAATGTTGTTCCATCTGTTACATACAAATGCCATTTTGCTGTGTGATGTTATCAAAGTTCTAGCCCTCGTCCCAAATGGAGAACATCAAATGCGAAATATCATCAGATAGAAACAAGTAGGTATCGTAGGTATGCTAGACTCGAGCAGCTGGTATGCCTATAGATTTTGCTCCACGTTTTCCTTATTGCTTCCTATTTTTAACCCACCTTATGAAAAATCAAAACTGTATAAAATACAGCTAGTAGTATAGGTAGTATAAAGTAAATGGCTAACGCCAAGCTTTTTTACTTCGATAGATGTCAGGTGAGTCAACAAATTCTGGGCGCTAAGCAAGAAAAATAGTAAATGGAATATATTTGTGATCATCTAGGTTATTGAATTAGTATTATTTTCAAATAACTGAAAATATGGAACAATTTTTTGTATTGAAAATTAGGAATGCTCATTTTTGAGATTACAATTCCATTAGTTCTTTAAATAGGTAGGTACAACCCATATCTAGTATATGAATACGAGCAATTCTTGTATATACATAAATTTTATCTCGGAAACGGCTCTAAGGGTTTTGATAAAATTTGGTATATAGATAAAGTTAAAATTTTTAAAAGTATCTACTTAACTGGCTTCCCTGACAAAACGCGAAGGTGCAGATTTTGATAGAAATTTGCAAAAGGGGTTTTTCAGAGTCGAGAAATCGATTGGCAATACCTTCATATTTATTGGGTGCGACCCTCGAGGTCCACACTAGCTATTTCGAGAATGGCTACGCATATAGCGAAATCAATTGTATGTTTCACATTCACATTGCACTTTCATATTAATTTCGAGCTCTATGAATTATCAGCAACAACACTATAAAAATAATAAAAACAGCAAGGATAAAATCCATAAAACTAATAGAAACGGAGTATATAAATTAAGTTGTGGTTCCTGTCCTGAAATATATATTGGACAAACAGGTAGATAATTTTTTAATAGAACTAAAGATCATAATGATGCTTTCATCAAAAA
Organism: Crioceris asparagi; assembly: GCA_958507055.1. Classification (NCBI taxonomy): domain Eukaryota; kingdom Metazoa; phylum Arthropoda; class Insecta; order Coleoptera; family Chrysomelidae; genus Crioceris; species Crioceris asparagi. The sequence continues at coordinate 7,520,916 of OY293826.1, forward strand.
TAGTAAACATTCAACATCTGCAGAACACCTAAAGACTGAAAAACATGTATATTTAATTCATATTTTGAGATTTTACATATTGAACAAAAAGGATTCTGGTTGAATTTGTTACAATCATTGGAGATCAATAAGCTTAAAAATTCTAAAAGGCTTTGAAACGATCAAGTAGATATAAACAACTCCCCATTGATAAATTTATCTACAACATAACTATACTTAGTTTAGTATTTACTCCCTAATCCATTAATTACATTATACTTTACTTACCTATATAGTAACCAACAGTAATAATATTGTAACGTTTAACCCTTTGCTAAACCTTTTTGGGGTGAGTTCACGTGCGTAATACTCCAAAATTCGCAAATTGCTTCCAAAACTTTTATTTGCAACACCTTGTACACGACCTTCTTTTATAGTACACCTGTCACAACTTGTCACTTTGACTATCGCGTTTCAACTACTATCGAGTTATGTCTCCCATGACTGATACAATAAACTGACTGTCCCCTGATCGACACGGCCTTATATATCTGAATCATGACATCCATCGAGAATGTTCCATGATTATCTAGACGCTAGTAATAATGTTCCAGAAGCTTGTCAAACTGACAATACTGTGACAAAGTGTACCTCACAAATAATTTCTGGAAGGTACGAGAATAAATCTACCAACTCGAGAACTAATCAATGACATATAGATGAAACAACTATAGCAAATAAGGAAATAGAACAAACACATACTAAACATAATCGTAAGTACATGATAGACCATCCACCTTACAATATAATACCATATCCGAAAAAGCCGCTGTGTCGGTGAAACACGTGTCATGACATGTTGACAATATAGTGAAATTGTAAACCAGTGAGTTTTATTTTATATTACTTGTAAGGGTACCTGAATTATTATTTATATTAGCTCATATTTTCTTACGAAGAGATAAACATATTTATATTGTTTGATTTGAAACGAATATACTCGTTAACGCCTGCACTAAACTGCCGTAGAGTACCTAATTTGTGCAATTCTATTTCCCACCATTTGTGTTACCTCATTACTATAACACAATGTGAGACAAAACTTGACGTATTTTCAATTTATTTTTCTCTCTAATTATCCAGTGTCTTTTGTGTGTACAAAAATAATATAGAACTAGAAAGCAGCTCTCAACTTTCTAAGTCTGTGAGATTTATTTCTTGACCCAACAATACAAAAGAACTCTCTTAGCGTTTTATCTAAATAACTTTGGTTATAAGTGAAATGTCAAAAACAGAATTTGGTGGTTGCCCCTCAACATACAAGAAAACTCATTTTCCATTCACATTTAATATTCGCACCAATTGCGAAAAAAAAACGGTCTCTTGTCCTTCATACGAGAATTATTATTCTCTACCCTGACGTATGTCATAATTCACTGTGTGATTGTTTGCAGCAGAAGCTGAGGTTCGGATTAAATCGTTTTTATGTATGAGCTTAGGAAAAAATTTATTTGAATAATAACTGACGTAAGGTTGAAGTTTCTGCATTATTACTCATTAAAAACAAATCCAAAAATAAAGCTAATATCTACATATCAATGCATGATGAGAATTGTTTGGACCAATGAATAAAGAAAGGAAAGGAAGGAGCATAATGCATTGTGACAGTTGACAGAGATGGCATATGGCGTCTTAAGTTACCAGTGGCGTATCATAAAACGATTCGTCATTAAGGAAAAAATGTTTGGTATACTTTATAATTTCATCTACCTAAGGAATGCTATGTTTATTGATTTTTATTGTGCTTATAAGAAAAACTGCAATTTTTATGAAATAAAACATTTACAGGCGTATTCATAATTGAAACGCTACTAAATTAAGTGCGGAGGTCTAATCTTAAATTAGGTTTATGACTCTTATGTCTCAAAAAAGAGAAGGTATACAATTCGGTTGTATGTTTGCTTTTTTTATTTTTTTTACGGCTGTTTTTTTTGCATAGTAAACGTACTACGATTAGACGATTTTTGTTTCATTTGTAAGAGGAGAATTGAGAAATGGTCCCATATTGAGAAAAATCAAATCCAAAAACCGCCCCGAAGGGGGTGGAGGGGGCAATTTTTCGAAAACTGAAAATCCGAGACGGCAGAATTGATGAAAATTCCATATCCGGAAATGTTTAAATGGGACAGTTTTTTAAATAATCGGAGGTTTCCGTGTTAAAGTCTGAAATATGTGTTACAGCTATGTGGAAGGGGCACATTTTTCCGAAAATCGAAAATTCGAGATTTGAAAATTATGAAGGGGACCATATCCGGAAATTTTTAAATTGAACATTTTTTAAGAGTTACGGTTTCCGAGTTTCTCAATGGTAAATTCTGAGATATGTGATAAGTGTATTTCCGCTATGTGGAAGAGCAATTTTTTTCGAAAATTCAAAATATGTGACAACCAAATTAAAGGAAAGATTAAATGTAGCAACGTTTAAATTGAGTTACGGTTTTCGAGTTACAGCAGTAAAGTCTGAGATATATATATTTGCGCGCCGATATTTTGATATCTCTGAATAATAAATAACAAGTACAAGCTAATCCTATATCTTTTTGGGTACAAGTGAACGTTCAACAATTTTCATGACTAATGTTACACTCAAAAATACGAAAAAAAAAAAAAAAATTGGACCGACTTTATTAGTTGTTGCACTGAAAAATACAAAATAATATCAATTCTATTGGTGCTGGTAATTTTGAAGTTGTGCCATTGTAGTTTGTTTTTATAGGCACCAAATTCAAAAGAACCAGCATCAATAGAATTAATATTATTTCGTATTTTTCAGTGCAACAACTAATAAAGTCGGTCCAAGTTTTTGTAAAAAATATTTATTCTAATACGATACTAGCTAGTACCGAACTAAGATTAGTTTATGAATACGCCTGATGGTGTTACAAGTGAGAAAATGTTGATGCTATATTTTTTATGCCTACGCCCATGATATGCCAATGTCACTGTTTGTTTACAATTTTATTGGAAATGAAATCTATGATTTTTATCATTAAAAAGTGAAAAAGTAATAAAAAAGTAGTTTCCGTTGAAATGTTATTCCAACTTCTGTATTTTTTCAGGTTTAGAACAGCCTCAGCCTTCACAACTGACCATATTTGCTTCTAGTCCAAAATAAACACTTATGCCACTAAATTAACAATCTGAACTAAATAAACACTATGAACCAACGCAATATTCACAATAAGATAACTATAAAAGTAAATATTGTTTAAAATTCGCAGTTAAACACCTTTAAACACAAAAAATACTAACAAGACATAGATACAAAACACTGCAACCATAACAACGACATGACTGATATTTGGTTACTCAATATGACCGACTTGGTCGCACGTTTTAGATGTGAACTTGCGCACATGATCCTTCCTTTCTCTTCTTTATTCATTAGTATGGACATAAAAACAATATAAGTTCAAAAACATTAAATTAAATGAAGTAAATTTATGTTGACCATCTGTTTCTATTTGTCGCTGGAAATAAATTCTCTGGTGGTATCCTGGTACTTGCCTTCCGTACAGCAGCTGGCCTGGATTCGACTTTAGTCACAGATTTTTGATTCACAGATTCAAAGGATTCTATCCAATAATTGACAGAAGAAACGCAATAGTATTCAAAATTAAATTTAATCTTGTACCCATTAAAGTGAAATATAGTTTGTTTCACGAATGATGGCTTCTGCTAAGATCTGATATTTAAATTTTTTTAATACCAGTTCGTTCCAGAAAAATAGTGTAAATTAAAGCTGCTATGCAAACCTATTTTGGCTGGTAGTACAGCTTGGCAAATCTATCTATAATCTAAAATTATTTTTGATGATATTTACAGTACGGCTCTTTTTTATATTTTTTTGTTTGAACGGTCGCCATTTTGAAACTACTTACCCGATATTGCCCAATAACGAACTCGACCGAGATATTTGAAAGAAAGAAAAATCATATAACCCCTTGCTTTCTGTTATTATATTCTAGTTTTATTTGGGTAGAAAGATTAATAAGGATTTTTACCTACTGACACCTGTTGTTAGATATGATTTAGCGCCTTTTCTGATAGCTGCATCTGAATTGGTAATTTTATTATTATGGAATATTGCTAACTTTTTGGTACTCTCGGTGTAATTTGAATACCTAACAGCTGAGGCCAATGCCATTTACATTTTACAAAACTGTTCAATTCGATTCATTTATTCAAGGAACAATAAGGAAACACATCTTGGAATATCATGAATTTATATTAGATGGTGAAAGGTTATTGGGAAAGGCCTCTTTTTGACCGACTTCCCGAACGGAGGAGGTATGATACAATTCGACTGTCTACTTATTTTTTGGTTTGTGCGCGCGTTGTATATAGTACCTATACGTAATACGATTTTGATGATTTTTCATTCATTTGAAAGAAGAGAGTTGAGAAATGGTCCCATATTTAGAATAACTGTCCGCAAAAGTGGTGGAGGCGGCAATTTTTCTCGGAAACTCGTACGGCAGAATTAAAGATAAGACTATATCTGGAAATGTTTGAATTGAACATTTTCTCAATGGTGTTACGGTTTTCGAGTTACAGCAATAGTAGGGACTGAAATATGTGTATTTCTATGCTATGCTATGTCGAGGGGGCAATTTTTGCAAAAATTGAAAATATGAGACGGCCAAATTAATGAACAGATTATATGAAACAACATTTAAATTGGATATTTAGGAAATGAAGTTACGGTTTTCGAGTTACAGCAGTGATAAAGTGAAATATGTGAATTTTCTCGGCGATGTTTTGAGATGTCTGACTAATAACAAGTGCAAGCAAAGAGTATGCATGGGTACAAGTACTATCTTCTTTGGTATTAGTGAAAGTTCAACGATTTTCATGACTAATGTTACACTCAAAAGTGTGAAATAAATATTTTCTGCCAAAAAATGAACCGACTTTATTAGTTGGAGCACTGAAAAATACAAAATAATTTTATTGATGCAGCTACTTTTGAACTTTGTGCCAAAAGTCTTCTATCTAACTAGAATTTTGCGAAACATCAAAAGTACCAGCACTAATAGAATTAATATTATTTTGAAGTTTTCAGTGCTATAGCTAAAAAAGTCGGTGTAATTCTTGGTAAAAATATTTATATTAGTATGAGATTTTGAAATAAAATCGTAAGAGTTCCAAAAAACATGGGATTTCAGATGATATCATGACTCATAGATACATAAATAAGTTTGATTTTCAATTCTTGACTGATTCAATATTTGATTAAAAAAGAGATAAATTCCTGTCATGTCATTTAATAAATAACATTATTTAAAATCATCCGAGCTTTCGAGAATATTTATTCTCTTCGTCAGGGCAAAGTGCGTTAATTGAGGAGAAACAAACAGAAAATATTTCATATCTGATTGATGCTTATGAATCAATATATCTACATACCCAATACCACTTAAACTACAATATGATGTCGCGTAGCGGCAATTAATGTCATTTCAATCAATCATCAATTCACATAAAGTATCAGGCAATTGCAATGACGACGACGATGACGTAATTTTCCATAGGTATACATCAAAAATCACTGTCAGAAACAGTGCAGCAGCAATCGATGGTGCTCTATTGCTTACTTCGGTTCAATTAATCGAATGCATGCATGCATGCAATGCATTGGCGTGACATTCAATGTGACATGCGAATATCTATTCAATCGTAGACAACGACCATCGGCTGCTATATATATGCCTCGGTATGCCTCAGAGGGATAAGATTTTCAACTAATATTAATATGATAAAGTACCCCCAAAGGACATGTTCCCATAGCAAATTATTCTTATCACATGATAATGATTTTTCCTCATTTGTACTGTGACATTTTCAAATGTACTTGAGCAGTGACAAAAGGAAAATAAATTAATTTTAAAAAAATACAACCGCGGGAAAGGCGACAAAAATGATAAATGTAATATGTAATAGCAAAAAAAATGATTTTTGACCGACGAACCCCGAACGGAGGAGGTATAAAATTGGACTGTCTGCTTTTGTTGGTTTGCTCGCCCGTTGTATACAGGGTGTTACAGAATGTTGTGAGGAAAATTTTAGGATGGATTCTACATATAAAAATATTTAAAAAAGTTCATATAAACATGGGTCCGGAAATGCTTTGTTTCCATGATACGGGATGTTTAAACATTTCCTTTTTTAATACTTTATTTTACATTTATCGAAAACCCGGTGAAATATTAAGATGAGATTTGGTACACGCAAACATATCATTAAAGGTCAAATTTACATGTACAAAATTATTTTCTAAAGCCATTGCATCAGTGGCGTTTGTGTCAGTCAGTCATTATATTTAGTAAAAAAATACTGCACGCCACTATTTTCTAAATAGGATTCGGAAATCAGCTTATTGTACTCAGTAATAAAATAATTTTTATTTCGAAAACGGTCCAAAATCCAAGAGGCACTCTTGATACAAAATTAATCTGTCTTTAGGAAAGCAAAACTAATTCTTGCAAAAACCAGTGGCGTGCAGATTTTTTTACTAAATATAATGACTGACTGACACGAACGCCACTGGTGCAACGGCTTTAGAAAATAATTTTGTACATGTAAATTTGACCTTTACTGATATATTTGCGTGTACCAAATCTCATCTTAATATCCCATGTTTATATGAGCTTTTTTTCTTATTTTTATTTTATATATGTTTTATAAATTTTCTCGAAAATCGAAAAACTGAGGTGGTATAATTAGATAGGACAATATCCAGAAACGTTTAAATTGAGCATTTTTTTAAGTTACTGTTTTCCAGTAATTATTTGTAGTAACATTTATATTGATTATTTTTTCCTTAGAGTTGCGATTTTCGAGTTCGAGTAGTAAAATGGTAACATCTAAAATACTTACGCCTATTTCCGCAACGATGTTCTGAGATCTCATTAATAACAACTGCAAGCAAAGAATATACGTGGATAATAGGATAAGTACTACCTTCATTGGTATTTGTGAGCGTTCAACGATTTTCGTGACTAATTGTACACTCAATAGTGTGAAATAAATATTTTTTACAAAAAATTGGACCGGCGCTATATGTTGGTGCACTAAAAAAATACAAAATAATATTAATTCTATTGGTGCTGGTACTTGTGAAGTTGGTGCCAAAAGTTATCAATCTAACTGCAACTGCAATGTTTTTTTTTAATTTTGCGCATTTTATTTGATACCATAAAATTACATTTTACAAGAGGACCGATAGAATGGCCTGCACATTCTCCGGATATGATCCCTATGGATTTTTTGCATTAGGGACATCTAACAGAAAGGGTGTACACAAATAGACCACTAAATTTAGATCATCTAAGAGGAACAAGTCTATACGAATCAACTCTTATTTTATACTCCAGAAGTGTTAAACAATACTGTAGGTGAATTTTATGACGGGCAAATAATGGCCAACATTTTGAACACTAAATACTTTAAGTCTTTTATTTTCTCGTTTAGTTCACCAAGACCGAATAATGTTTGTCTTAGAATTATTTAAACTTACTTAATTTAATTTACTAATTACCATAATAATACGGAATTTGTATTGTTTCCTGTTTGTAGGTGTTTTTTTATTATTCATGACGATATTCGACAGGGTTTGATCAGTTGTGTCAGTTAAAAAATTTAACTTAATGGTATCAAATAAAATGCGCAAAATTTAAAATATTTAAATAAATATTTAGTAGGATTAAGTGGAAGCAACATGTAAATTTGACAACGTTGTAAATTGTAGTTTTACATCAGACTTGCCAACAAATTTCTAATAAAATAATTTTCATTATCATATCGCGACAATTTCGTGAGATATTGAAATTTTGTGATTTTTTTAACGAAATATTGAACTACCATATTAACGAAAATTGTATATTATAGGGTCATAGTAATTTGAATACGACAAATCGAATGAGCTAAAAATAAACATAGCATTACATTCAAAAAAATAAAGTTGAGGGCTCCATAGAAAAGACTATAAATCTGGCAACGTTGCAAATATTATTTCTAAATCCGGCACTATTTATAACACCAAATTTCATAAATTTGTGTCAAGCCGTTGCTGAAATATTCGGCTGTTCCGGTTCTTTTTAGAAAGCCTGTATATAACTGCACTATATAAATGTGTATATTGACAATAATTTTGATTTTTTCATATTTTTATGTGTTCCATCATGTCGATGTCACCTTAGAAAAGCTACTCCATTTTTTTCTCAATCGACCTAAGCAACCAATTTGACTGCTCTAGAAATAATATATTGAGCACGTTTTTCAAAGTTAACATTATCGTAAAGTACATCTGAAATTCGTAAATTATTACATTTACATTTATCCTTAAAGTCAAATATTCTCTTATCATGTAATAATACACTTATTATTTAATTTATTAACAAGAGAATAAGGTTCCATCCACATATCGAGCAATTCTACGCCATTATTTAATTTACACTCAATGTCTTACCACTAGCACTTTTGAACACAATTAAATAATAGGCAAATAATCTGCATTCACAAGCCTTCACCTCAATATATCCACAATATCATTAATATACAATATAAATAACAGTAGACCCTACATAGAGGAACACCATGCTTAACTATTAATTTGTCTGTCCCTGTAATTCCGTAGTTATATAATTTCTGCATAACAATATTTATTTTTTTCTTTTGGGAAGGCGGTCAAAACAGAAGGGAGATTTTAAGATAATAAAATTGCATTTTCTAAAAAATATCGAGGTGAGATGGACAATTGTTTGACCTCAAGTAATTGTTACAAAGTTAAACCCAATTAATGATGGTAACCTTCGAATTGTCGTTGTAGAAACCAACATGGGATAACAGGGTTATTTCGGTGCCCAGTGGATAAACTTCAGATATATTTTAGACGTAAACAAATAGTATTAATTAATTGAAGTTACTAAAAGGCAGGGTTACGTATTATTTAATAGGTACAATTAATTACGTCTCTATGTTCCAAAAACAACAAAGCTCGTAGTTGAGTATAGTAGTGTTGTTGGTATTAGAAAAAATGTGTTGTTACGGAAAATACGAGCAAAGTACGAACGCATTTCGTTAATACACTTTTCCCGCTGCCGGTAATGCAAATAATTTATACATGCTTAGATACAAAACATGAAAATGGCAAATATCATTCGTGTATTATTATTCCTAGACGACGGAATGTAAATACTGTAATTTACATTCCTAGGAAAATAGTTATTATTTACATGATCGGCAGCGGGAAAAATGTGATAAGTAACACGGAATGTATCGACTTGAATGTTAACATGTCTTTAGATTCTTTGTTACTTGAATAACTACTTTTATTGAGCCAACTTGAAAATACCTACAATTCATTCATTATCTCAGGGATTCAATATTTTTTACAAGTAAATAACCAATACAATACACGAGTATCGGAAAAGACTATCTACGAAGTTTGAATTTATATCATTTATGGTTTGACTTTTCTAGGTCATTACTCATAAAAATAAATAATTAAAAAAACATTATGTTCTCTTAAAAAAAAATGTTGGTTTTACTACCAGTTGAATTTAAATTAAGATAAGGTTTATTACTTGATAATAACTTTTTTTATTTTTTCAGACAACAGACATCAGCAGAAGTGGTCTCTAGAACACCTAAGCAGAACAAGGTATTATTAAAGCTGTTTATCTACGAATATAATTGTCGGATTTTAATGAGAATCAGTTCATCTATCAAATACAAAATTAATGTATAATTTTAAACGCCACCTGAAAAAATGAAGACACTATTTTTGATTAGTAGCGGCACTGGTCGATCACAAGACTTGACATTTTATATCTTATACTAACGTGATTTATTTCAACTAAATTCAAACAATTTATATGTCAACTAATTTTTGATATATCACATTCATAAAACTAGAATGGAAATTCACATGTAGAATATAAAAAAATATTGAATCTTTTTCAAGAATTATTAGAATGATTGATTACCTGATGCTCTTCTTATTCTCGTTGATAAGAATACACATAAAAAACTTTGAACAAAAACCATAACCGACTTTATGAGTTAGTGCACTGAAAAATAAAAAAATGGTAAAAGCCTTTACCTATGACTTCCCTCGACAAACCACCCGCTTCGAGATGGAAACAACCTCGTCACTTCTACCATTCTTATATTGACACTTAATATTTTGGACACCCTGTATATATGATTAACGAAAACCCTTACATTGCGTCGCCGGTAGTCCTTCAATATGCATACCAAAATTCGTTGTCCTAGGTCAAGCCGTTATTGAGCTACAACGCCAACAGACTACAGACAGACTACCAACAGACAGACAGACCGACGGACTTGAGATACCATGATTTTCGTGATCTAGGAACCCCAACGTAAATATCAGCAAAAATCTCGAGGTCGATTTTTTACGTGAACACAATACTTCCCTTATTGAGGGAAGAAAAAATACTATTAATTGTAATAGAGCTTTTAATTTTTTTACTACTGTTATACGGAATAACGCAGTATTTATACCACAAGAGCTCATTTCTTGTAGTTTTAGGGTATATAAATAAACAATCTTTTGAAAGAAGATGTCAATCAAGACTATCTCTTCGAGAAGGTAAGAAGGCGCTCCTTTGCCGAAATGGTTATCGCGAAATGTCAAACGTAAATACGGAATATAACCTACAAATGTGACAATACGTCAATAGTGAATAGATTTGACATTTGAGGGGCTGTCACGTCACAAAAGTTGCATTGTTTCCACCATATTGAGAGGACCGTTTGACATTTGACAAGTAATTAGCGTTCATTTCGAGTTTTTATGTGCTATTCAGATTTAGAGACTTCTTTGTGATTCAATAGTAATTATTTCATCCAATTAAATATGAGATGAATTGATTCTGCTGCAACTTGTACAACTAGAGACACAATCTATATAAATAGGCATTAATTAACAAAAATAATACATACAAACAGACAAATTAAATAATTTCTACCAAAAATAAATTGCTGCAATAAAATTATTAACCATTTTTTCAGGTATTAAATTTGAATCCAATACTATGTAAGTCGCCATCTTGAGAACAACTTTACGTCACTAAAGTTATGTCATTCTTGTAAATGTATTAGGTATCTGCTCCTCCTATTACTAACTCAATATCAAATGTCAATAAAAAATGTCCCGAGTCGATGACGAAATGTGAAATATCGAATCTCTATAGAAACGTAAAACCCAAAAAAAAAGAGAGAGCGTCCCTAATCATATTATCTGACCACCTTGATTTCTCTGGAGACAAGTTTTAATTATCAGATGGCGCTATAACTAGTACAAACATATTGATGTTGATTTTATGACATAATCAAATTATTGAGCCAATTAAAAATATTGCTTTAGCAAATTCTATTTAAAAATTTGGTTTTTTTTCTCTTCTTCAGCCGACTGCAATAAACCAGACCGACCCAGTAACAGAACGAAATGCTTCGGAAATGTTAGTGCCTTGGAAGATTTTTTTAATTTTTTTATGTAAAATTTTTTTTTCAGTAAAATAACAGACTGAAATTTCTCTTAAAACTTATTAACTTGTTAGAAAATAAATATATTTTGATCGATATTCCTCAAGGATATTTTACAGAACATTTAATCTCAAGTGTAATTTCAGGTTATCAATTTCAAGACGAGATCGAGACGAGACTGAATTTTTGTTTTTCGAAAGGGGATAATTTTTATTGAAAAATTGTAGGTGCTGCAATATTTCTCAGTTCATGTTCAAAGAACCGAAAATAAAAAAACTATGTTAGGAAGTAATTTTAATTTATTTTAAACATACCTAAGTAAATTAACAAAGCATAGAAATAGAAGACATAACAAAGCCAATAACAAAGTTAAAAATTAATATTTTCATATTCTTAAAAAAGATGAGATTTCTCGTCTTGATGGAACCCTATTTCGTTGAAAAGTCATAAGAAAATTTGGTCAAATTCTTCGAGGTGAGATTTAACATTCCCAAAGTATTTTATCTTATTTTCAGATCAGTCCGGTTTTTGCATTTAGATCTTGCTTCGAGACGTTATTTGTGAAAAAAAAATTTCACCCTTATAATTAAATAACTTTTCTCGATTAAGAGAAAGTCTTGTGAGCTCAACCAATAATACTGGAATTATATTAGGAACTGGTTGTAATTAAAGACAAATATACCAACCAACCTCAAGTATGCTTTTCTACCTAATATTACTTGTACCATCTTGTACAGACACTCTTTGAGCGATTTAATTTGTGTTCTGAGCCACTTGGGCCGTACTAATTGGTTGGAGGAGGGAATGAAAGAAAAAGTGTTGGAAAAATTGCATGTGAAAAAGAACCAAATCTAGTTTAGTAGAGAGTCCGGGTTTAATTTGAAATGTATAATTTAAATCTGGCGTTTTTTTTCAGGTATTTCAGGTAGGTAATTACAGAGCAAATCATAAGAGATGATAACCAAATTAAAATTGTGAAGAAGTATTTATCTTATGTTCACTATTTTTTTTAATTATTGATGCATCTGCGCGAACGTCAAAGAAATTAACTTCATAAAAATTCATATTGGACCTCCTTAATTAGTTTGTGCACTGAAAAAAAAAATATTTTCTAAAAAAAATTTCACCGACTGTATTAGTTGTTGCACTGAAAACGATAGAATAATATTAATTCTATTGGTGCTGGTACTTTTGAAGTTCTGCCTACAACAACAAACTACAATGGCACAACTCCAGAAATTGAATTAATATTATTTTATCTTTTTCAGTGTAACAACTAATAAAGTCGGTCCAATTTCTCAGACTTTTGAGTGTACCATTACTCACGAAAATCGTTGAACGTTCATTAATACCCAAGAAAATATAGGTGGCTTAGCTTGTACCTTTTATTTATTATTCAGAGATCGCCACACATCGCGCGCTGAAGGGGGGATAGAACGGTTTTAAATAAACCTCGCCTCACTGTACTCGTCTTTTCGCATAGAAAATATGACACCAGTGGCGTCTCGTTCTTTTAGGTTTCATTTGCTATACGTCGAAATAATAAAATACCACAAAATAAATCTGGAGCTTGGTAAAAAAAGTCAATATCCGAAAGTTGTATGTTTCAGCAAATACACTTGCTAAATTTCTTGTGTTCATATAATAATCGCAAGGAAGATTTATATCTGTGCTCCGCACGTTTTATAGTTTTTGACATATATACCTATTAGATACATACTGTCGTAAGTTTATCTTCTTATCAATTTCAGTTGACTCTTAAATGGACATTGATTTTTGTTCCTATCCTTCTTATTATTAAATAGGTGTGTAGGTATAATTCATTTTTAAAGTCTAGGATTTGAAAAGCACAAACAATATAAAAATCTCTTTAATGACATAACAATGATTAGGTAATAATTTCTTCACTACGCCCATGACCGACGTTTATATGTCAATAATTTTCTTTCAAAATTCAAATATATAAGTTAACAAATTTTAATTCAGACGGTCTAGTTCGATGAAAAGTTACTTGTGGGTTCGTGGATTCTATTTTATTGCACAGTTTGCAACGTTTACTCATTTTTTCAAGTTTTGAAACCAAAGAATATAATAGAATATTCAAAAACAACCAAAATAGTATGTATTTAAATAATGGGGGGAGAAACTGATATGCGATGAGGCGTGGCCGAACAAGGGATGATGTCAACACAATATATTGTTTACAGTTCCGTCTATCTCTGTTAATAGTTCATTGAAAAACATTGTCGCTGAAATACGCATATCTTAGACTTTACCAGTTTTTGGAAAAAAATGTTTAATATAAATGTTGCTACAAATAATCTGGTCTTTAATTTGATTGCCTCAGATTTTCAATTTTCGATAGAAATTGCCCTCTCCATATAGCGAAAATACACATATTTGAGATTTTAACATCGCTGTAACTCGAAAACCGTAACTCTTTGTGAAAAATGTTCAATTTAAACCCTTCCGGATATTATACTATTTTTAAATCTGCCGTCTTAAATTTTCTATTTTCGAGAAAAACTGACCCCTCCACCAACGATATAACTATAGATATAACTACACAGAAGCTGTTTAAGTCGATCAACTCTCGAAAACCTTAGAGAAAAATGACAGTGGATTTGATAATTATTATAGTTAATACGAGAATTCTAGCGTTGCTATGTTTCGACTCTTGATTTGAATACATTTTGCAATATCGATTTAAATTTCCCTAGAGGAGCTCACGCCTACTCTCTACTATTATCATTATTATAGGTGTTTGGACAAGTTATTTACGACACCGGCAATAAATTCCTAGTCATAATCTCCAATCTGGTCTTCATTGTTCCGCTTAATTAAAGTCATGTTCCATAATGATCGCCCCATCTAGCATAAAAGATGAATGGAGACGTTGGGTGGCTTTAACAGCAATAACTATTTCATCATGGTCAATATACAAGGATTACAAGGCACCTCTAAAAGGTCGTCTTTAGACAAAGGCTTAGTTTTGCAAAATCATAAGAGTTATTAAATATTATCTAAAATACTTTTTATGATGTACATCATAAAATACTCGCAGTCGATGTTGTATTTTTTCGGTACTTTTACTAATTTTCATCCCAAAAATAGGTGGTAGAATTTTGTAAAGACCTTCTAGAGACAACCTGCATAATCTTCTCCCATTCACATATTGTTAAATCAAGCTTTGCAAGCCAAATTTGTCATCAGAGCAGCGTCAAAGTTGGCTTGTGGCAACAAATGATACCTTATTACGTTCAGGTTACTTCAAAAAAACCAATTTACTGCAAAAAAGAGGTTGGCTGTGTCATCAACACGGCCGAGGGATGTTGGGCTTGTATAACATCTATTTTCTTCCCAAATAATCAATTTCATCACATTATTCGTTCTATCTAAGTATGTTCTTATATTAAACAAAGATGATTAAGTACTTTGCAAATACTTTTTTGTTGGAAAAGATTCCAATTCCAACATTTTTGTCTCATTATGTAGACAAACACATTAGCTAAAAGGTATATTTATCAAAAAAAAAAATCATAAGCCAAATGTGTACCTTCAGGAAAATATGGTTCCAAAAGCAAGAGCGTTTCTTTGGTATACGGCATTATGGAAAAACGATGAGAGAGATAAAAATATAAATAAAAGAGATAGCTGCTGCCAAAGGGAATGCCAAACCACATTAAGGCAGCGTAGTAAGTTACGCCTTTTAAAGCCCTCTGATCTAGTCGAATGCTATGTACCTTAGAGATATATCGGTACTTAAGAACCTCAATAATGTTGAAAATTAGATTTAATGAACAATATTATTTTCTATTTTCAAATGGTTTTGCATCATCCATGTGAATCCGCTTTAGAAAATATATTCGCAAATATAACATATTCAGAAGAAAATAAAAATACTCTGGCCAGACTTGGAAACATTAAGCCGACGTCGCCACATCAGAAGGATTGTATTTGTTTTATATTCCACGACAACTAAAATCTCGTTCTATTCTATAGAAAGCAGAACAAAACATTTAATCCATGACAATAAATACAATGCTGTGCAGATTCCGCAACGTTTTTATTATGACAACAGTGCATACATCTTTTCTTGTAACGTCAGCTTATGAATAGTTTCAGGAAATTCGCCATATAGACGTTACCAATCCAATTGAACAAAGCTTGGGATTTTAATGTTCCTCGTTCTACCAAATATTTGTGTTTTTCATTATGAAAGAAAAACAAATGTCAACTGTGTTAATATTAATGTAATCTAAGGTAGCCCCAGGTAGTCCGTTTGTTTTCATTACACTCGGAGCTTATCCAAATAGTCTGATATTAGTCACCGTTTTGAAGGCCCCGTTTCCTGAATTCATTATTTTATTGTAATAGAACATTCCAAATTATATTTAACCATAACTTTGGATAAATGAATTGGTATCATAGTAAATATTTGGCTTGAATAGAAATTTATAGCCAGAAGTTATTCTCAAAATCACCAAGTGTTTTGACTTCTTTCAAGATTTAAGAATAGATATTTCAATCTTACGACCATGTTTAAGAAAATATTAAAAGAGCAGAAAAGATATATTATATTTTTTCTGGAAGTGCACCCTTATTAGTCCAAACCTACTAAGCTTTTAAGTTTGTAAAAATAATGAATGACCTCACTCATACTTCACAAAAAAACAATATTCGTAAGTTCTTAGTACGGAATCGTCTTCACAGGAGTTTGATTAGCACTTGACTGATATTACTTCAAAATATGAAATAAAATCTCTTCAATTTGATAAGTCAATTTAATTTTTCATTTCCCAGCTGTAATAGTAGATTGATGACGATTCTCATAATCAAAATGTTTTATGGACAATAAACGAAGCAATCACCGGCTCCATTTTATTCTTCCACCGAATTGAACCACAATAATAATGATAATAATTCTCGAAAATTTGATTGTTCTCCTTCGGAATTGAGAGCTCGAGAGATACAACTAGAGAACATGAACTTCACATTCACATTTTTAAGGCCTTCGCGTGATTTGATGTGGAAATCTTTCACCTTTTATTGTCATTGGATGATGATTGACTACGATTCTTCTGACAAATTGGAATCTTTATTTAAGGAGCAAAAGCTTTCACAGAACTGACGGAACGGAACATTTTGATAATAATTATTTGTACCTACATATACATTTCTTTTTCTTACTGCTTCAAAAACAAGCTGGCAGGTACAAACTTTTTCGAATTACTGAACATTTATTATTTATCTATTATAATTCTTGTAAAATTTTAATTGGTGTATTAATTATTTCAGAGTTTTTATTGTTTATGCTATTGTTTCCAAATATAGATTTCCAGGCCGTTCTAGATTCCATTGTGTTGAAGAATAGTTTAATCCTGCAATCACTCAAGAGCATCGTCACGCAATTTCCATCAAAAGATGAAATTTAATTTTCCCCCCAAATTCAGTATGCCGGAAATGGAACAGTGTCAAAATGATGATGGAATATAAGATTGTGCTTTGCCCTTCAAGCAGGGGGACAGAAAGTGCTTGTATGCCTACTAGGATTTTAGGGCAGCATTCAAATATTCTGGTATAGAATTCGGCGCATGTGCAAATTTGATTGGTTGATTACAAAATAATGTTAAGTAGATAGTTATTCACTTAGTTTCGGTTAATATTCGTTCTCGTATCTATTTGCTCTACTTTTTTGTTTAGTATAGTTGTTGCTTGTGTATTCCATTAATTAATTGTAGAAATCACAGATTCAATTTCGAACCTTCCAGAAACGATATGTGACACAGTATTATCAAATTGACAAGCGTATAGGCAAGTATAGGCCATTCTCTATTGAATGTCATGTCCATCGTATATGAAATCAATCAATCCGAATCATAAGCCGATAGAAGTCAGTCGGTACATACGGTGACAGTTCATTTTTCAAAATAAACGTTTGGAAGCAATATGCAGATTTTGGAGTGAATTTCATCGAGTGTACCTCTTACATCGTTTAGCACGGGGCTAAAAGTTACACTTGATGTCAGAAGTGGGATCCTTCACATATAGCCGAGAATATAATATATTGAATACCAGATCGGAAAATTACGAGGAAGTGGAAAATATTGTAGATGTAATTAATTTCATACAAAATCAAGATAGAATTAGACGGGAAAACCAAACAAGATTAAGACAAATCCTAGAAGATCAAGAAAGACAACAAGAAAAAAAGAATGAGAGAGAACTAGACAGCAAGAAAGTTCAACAAATAGATACTAACACGAATAATAAACGAACGTAAGTGTTAAACTATCGAATATTCAAAACTTCAAAAGTATCAGTACCACTAGAATTATTATTATTTTGTATTTTTTAGTTTTCAAACTAATAAAAAACATTTTTCTGTGTCTGTTGAACGTTCATATGTTCAGAGATTTCAAATAATATACAGAAAATCTTCCACACTTCACTTTCTTAGCACTCTAAGTTTGAAACCTTTGTTTTTTTTTTTTGAAAAATGCTCTATCCATTTGGGAAATCGGTCAATGAAAGCACTGAAGCATGGCATGTTAAATATACCAAGAATTATTAATTTGTTTAACTTTTTTTAAATGTTTTGTCCAAGTAAATGCTTATTGCTTAACAGGACTTAAATCTATTCTGTATGTAAAATCGAACATTCGACAGTTAGACCTGCGTTTAGGCATTGTTCAACAATCTGACCTTAGATTCAGCACTACACCATCTACACCGTCTAATTTTTGGGACCAAATTAGTCCAGGTGCCGAGTCCTATACCAGAATGTTTAAATGCTGCCCGGCATCTCTTGCAGCTTGAAGAACAGACACAAAACTTATTCTATTACAATTCAATGAGTTGTTTTGTTTCTCATCGGAATGTCACTCTGGGTTACAGGATATTGGGAAACTTTGGAAAATGAGGCACCAGACGATCTAGCAAGGTGAAAAGCGAGGCAACTCCCAACAGCTTTATGAAGCCATCACCGCTGAAATTTAATTTTAGCACATACAGGGTTATTCCTGATGAGTGGCATATTAAGATTATTGAGAAAACTTCATTGTTTTAGCTCGGAAAATTTTGTTTTCTCTTTATGAGAAGGCTCTATCTACCTAGAATAATAGCGACTTGGAGTCATTTTTACATAAATCAAAAGAGCTCAAAAGTAAAGATTTTTTATTAAAGCTGTCTCAGAAAAAGGTGTAACAACCAGAGAAATGAATGAAAAGGTAAAAACAAATATCATCAGTATGCAGCTGTCGATGCATTGGGTCCAAAAAAAGTTGGAGTAAATTAATAGACCGGAAGTGAAAGAAGAGAAAATGGAGGCACAACTAAGATATACGGCACATACGAAGGTTTGGGGATTGCTAAGAAGGAGAAAACGCGTACTCGTAGCATAAACATAATTTCAACAAATTGATGTGCCTCCAGGAGAACGAAAAATGAGATGAAGAAGAAGAAGAAAAAACCGAAGAACCTCCGATATACCAGATGAAACAACGACAGAGCACGCAAAAACTGTTCAAAGAAAGGAAAGCTCCCTGGATAGATATTATACCCATTGAGCTATTGAAATACGGATGAGAACAATTAATCTCTGAACTTACAGAGCTCTTACAAATATCGAATGAATGGCAAAAGAGCATAACCATCTCTTTATTGAAGAAAGGGGAGAACAAATCTCTCCAGAAAATTATAGGTGTATAGCTCTACTAAGCTCTGCCATGAAGCTATTCAAAAAGATCCTAGAAGCAATAATAAGTGAATATATAAATATTTCAGAAGAACAACTAGTTATTCAGGAAAAATCGGCAAGCAAGTAGTAGAAAAGGCTATAGAATACGAAAAATTCGAATATATGTGCTTCATAGACTTCACCACAGTGTTCCATACAGTTAGATTAAATGACTAGACATTCTAAAAAAGAAGCAATGTACCGAAAAATAGGTATAATAGTTATCAAAAGACAACTAAACCAAACATCTACTCACACATATTATTAGTTAATCAAAGACTGACAGAGGAAATACAAACACCAGCGGGAATTCAATAAGAGGATTTCTGAAGGCCGAAAGTTTTCACTCTCATAATGGAAGAAATAATAAACAATTTCAAGAATATAGGAGTAGGATTACCTAGCTCAAAAGACAAAATCAAAATTTTCTGTTATGTCGATGACGTCGTAATTATTGAAGAGACGTTTTACAAAGCTAAAGCCTTCAACATGCAAGTATCCACCACAGAAACCAAAACCATCATCGTCTCTAAAGAACCAGTGAGATGTAAATTTACCATGGAAAATAAAGTAATTCACTATCCAGGCGTACAAATTGCATTATATCAAAATAGAATAAATGAAGTCAGAGTCCAAGCAAAGCAAAGCAAAAGAATAACAAAAAGCTTGTATTAGACCCACATTAATATACGCTATAGAAACAAGAATCATAGAACGAAAAGTATCATTCGAAAAACAGAAATGAAAATAAATAAACATAGATATCTGATTACAAGCTAAGACACAGAATAAGTAACACAGTTTAAAGACAGGAATCTAAAATGAGACATAATCATATGGGGAAGTAACGAGCCTGGAAATTTTCAAAGCGATGGAGATATTCGTGGATATCAACATCTCAAGAGAACTGACCAGAAGGAAACAACAGGCCTAATGTCTATTATTATACTAGGAAGAAAAGAAAGACAGTTATTTTAAAAATTATCGGAAAATGTAGATCTGTATCATTCAAAAATCACAGAAAATACTTTTTTTTTTAGTTTTGTAAAATTGTACTAAAAATCAATTATAATTTTCTCGTAAAATATATTTCCAGTTATATATTCCTTTATTGAAATGTTCTCTATAACTAAAAAACTTCAACAAATGTATTTTGAATTCGCAGTATCTGAGGAGATAAATTAAAGTTAAATGCAGTATTAAATTACATGGAAAAATGAAATGGAGTAATATATTTTTCCACCATCATATTTTTAATTTGTTATATGATCACTGAACTTGGAATTACCATGGATTTATAAATCAAATAGTAGCAGAAAGCTTTTTCTGCATAAATAGTATTATATATCACTCAATGGATTAGCTAGATGTGGGTTATAGTTTGCGTCCAACGCAAACACATGTAGTAAGCGTTTTATATCTATACAGGGTGTCTTTGAAATGTGACTACAAACTGACCCACATATTCATTTCAAATTGTGCATTGTTAGAGCTTCATACGGACCTAAGAATTAAAAAAAATAATTGAAGTATTATCATATCCACACCGATTCACGATGTGAATATATTACTTTTGGTTTTTGTAAAATCAGTTTTTTGGAATTTTGACCCACAAAAAATACTTAAAAAGTGTTGAATATACTCAATGTTGCGCTTGAAATTAACTATCGTTTGTAAAAAAAAAAACAAAAAAAAACTCACGTCATTCTTTTTCGAGATATTCGCAGAAAACATGAGACTGTAGGCAAGTATGCAAGCAAGAAAACAATCAAGCAAGCAACCATTCAAGAAAGTTAATCCGCACGGTAACTCAAAAACGGAACCGAATTTCGACCAAGGGCTTTTTGCTTTTGGTTGGTATCGGCCCTATTGTTTTTGGTGAATTTTAGATACTCTGGGTTCGATTTACGGCCGAGAAAACCTATTTTTTAGAACAGTTTCTAAGGAAAATCGTCGAAAATCTCAAATTTCTTCTCTTTTTTGGGCTAAAGTCGAAATGGTATAATTTAGCTGAATATATCAAAATAAGACTGCACATAACATTTTTGTCACATAAAATTTAAAAATTTTGGTACAATGAGTATGCTCAAAGTGTTTTTAGTGATTATTGTCCTAAATTTTGCATCTTGAGCCTTGTTTATCATTCCATCGTTTTAAATTAATATATTAACTTCAAGTGACCATTTGCAAATCGTTGGATACTACTGTAATCAGTCTTCCCAGAAATTCCTGGTACAAGGAGAATGGTAATTTGTTTGAATATGCCCATGAAGGCTTACTGCTTTCGTTACTAGTTTATAATTTATTTAATATAGCAAATATAGGTCTCGACTTTATTAATGATTTGAATTTTAACGTTAACACTAAAACTTCTCTACCACTTTTATATTGCAACGACCTGCCCTTTATGACCATTTATGTCCAAAAACCGACCCGATACCATCTAAAAAAATTTTGTATAATTTTTGGTCCTGCATGTATGGATCCTTTGGATTGATAGTACCGCAAGATACGTGTATCAGGCATTTCTGAATTACTGCAAAGGTTAAGGGTCTGTTTTCTTAACACATGAAATAGTCTACTCCAAATATACGTAGTTTTATTTGACAGAATAAATAAAATTTGTGGGTGAGGGAGACCACAAAACCATAACCAATGACGATACCTTATTAATGTTTTCAAAAGACCAGCTAATAAGGCTTTCAATTCCAAATGGAAAAACTCATACGATTTCAATTGAAAGGTAATTTCGGTCCACTTGTAGTTGCATGTTATTGTGAAGTGCAAAAAACTAAGCAAACCCCCAAAGAGTGACTGCCAGTGCCAGTTTCAGAAGCGATATCTGATATGCTATGCTCGAATCAACCTATTCGGTATTTATGCTGGATATTTTATGAAAGTTTTGGACTTGAGTTATAAATGCAACCAACAATCTTGTTTGCAGATTGTCAGTAAATGACGCCTTCTAAATTCCATATGTAAATATGGTTTTTATAAAACAAACTTTAATTTTAAAGTAGATATTAAATTCAAATGAAAATAAGGTAGAGTTGATTCAGTGTATTTCCATATTTGCAAGATAAGTTACACTGTTTCAAACGATTAATCAAATCATATTAAGACAGATTTTTAATAGATGCGACATTAACATACATTTGAGCCTCAAAAGTGTTTTAAATTTTTTTTCGAATTTAATTTTTTAAGATCATTTTTGTTTAGTTTTTGTATTTAGCGGGAATGTAATCTGCAAAATAAATATTTTTACAATAAAATATTTTTTACAAAAAATTGAACCGACGTTATTATTTGATGAACTGAAAAGTATAAAATAATATTAATTCTATTTGGGCTGTTACTTTTGAAGTTGTGCAGTTGCAGTTAGATTAATAACTTTTGGCACCAACTTCACAAGTACCAGCACCAATAGAATTAATATTATTTTATACTTTTCAGTGCACCAAATAATAACATCGGTCCAATTTTTTTGTAAAAAATATTTATTTCACACTTTTGAGTATAACATTAGTCACGAAAATCGTTGAACATTCACTAATAGCAATGTACTTATCCTATCACCCAGGTATATTGTTTGCTTGTAGTTGTTTTTATTGAGATCTCAAAGCATCGCTTTGGCAATACTAAGAATTTTATATGTTACCATTTTAACACCGATTTAACTCGAGTGGTAAACTTTAAACTGTAAAGAAAAAATTTTCATCATAAATGTTGCTACAAATAATTATGTCTTTCAGTACTTAGTATCGAAAGATTTTCAATTTTCGAAAGAAATCGCCCTCTCTACATAGCTAAAATGAGAAACTAACATGCCTATCTCGAAAACCGTAACTGTTTTGAAAAAATGTTCAATTTATTCCGGATATTGTCCTATCTTTAATTATACGACCTCAGATTTTCGAGAAAATTTGCCCCCTCCACCCCTTTGGGGGCGGTATTCAGAAGAAAGGTGATTTCGGATTTGCGTTCTTATGAATATGGGACCATTTCTCAATTCTCCTCTTTCAAATGAATCAAAAATCATCAAAATCGGAGTTCGTTTACTATATAAAACGTGCGGACAAACAAGAAAAAAAAAGCAGACAGTCGAATTGTATACCCCCTCCGTTCGGGGTTCGTTGGTCAAAATTGGCTCGACATTTTCAGTTGGTAGACCGAAAAATACAAGATAATATTAATGATATTGGTACTGGTAATTTTGAAGTTACGCAGTTGTAGTAAGATTGAATACCAATTTCAAAAGTACCAAAAAGAATAGAATAAATATTATTTTGTAAAAAAAATATTTATTTTACATTTTTGCGTGTAACATTAGTTATCAGAATCACTCAACGTTCACCAAAGAAGATAATACGTTGCTTATAATTATCCAGAGATTTAAAAAAAATCGCGAAAATACACATTTTCCAACTGCTGTAACTGGGAAACCTATGAATTTTTGTCCAATTTAAACATTGCTGGATATGTGTCTTCTTTAATTTTGTTATCTCAAATTTTCGATTTTCAAAAAAAACCCTTTGGCAAAAGTAATTGAGGGGAAGGATGTGTTATATGTCGTTTTTTTAATGGGGCAAATTCTCTAAAGTCCTTTATCAAATGAAAAAAAGAGCATGAAAATCGGAGCACGTTTACTGTTTATAAGGCTAGGTTTGGAGCCCAAAGAATAACTCAATCGAAATTCCCTTAATTATTAAAAAATAATCATCAAAAAACTAAAGGTCTGTAAGTATCTATATCAAAAAAATTCTAACATCTGGTTACTAATGCTCTCAAGAAAACGAAACGTCGCCTGAGGTGGCAAAGATGCTTTCCGTTACTTGCAAGCTTCCTAACAAACTTAATGAGTTTTTTGTTAAATATCGAAATCCAAAAGAGTTATTAAATTCTGTACATTGCAGACCTTCAAATTCTTCAATTCTTTCTAACTCAAACGACTATCTATGTAGTATCGTTTTCGTGCTTCTAATAATCTTTTCACAATTTATATTTCATTTTTACACCGGGGCCATCAAATTAATCTTGCACTACCTCAAGTAGTAACTGTTTATGCTACACCTTTCATAACCAGATAAATATTATTTTAATATAACATTTGTACAATCCCAGTAATCGATATTCAACACCCGGAATATCAAGCGTACACTCATGAGCACGCTACGTGAGCTCGACAAATAATAATATACACTCACAATTGAGATGATAGGTACTCAATTTACAATAGCCGCTCTATTTGTGTATTTACTAAGAGGAAGTGCAATTTGGATTCGGGTGTATAATTGGATTGTAAACATAATCTACCGTCTGTTAAGATCGTTAGCGTATCTATCTACTGCTTAGCCTGTTGAGTTAATTTGTAACGTCAATTAGATAACTTCAGTTTGAGTAAAACTATTTACATGAACATCTCTTTGACTTTGTAACCAATATTCATTAAGGAACTAGCATATTTCTCCAGAAATGCATTAATTTATACTTTCCTACCACTGTAAGGTATTCAAAATTAAGCTAGAATTACTTAATGGTAATTAAATACTAGACAAGAATTTAGCTTCTGACTTTCTTTATTCGACATTTCGACTATTTGAGATTACATTCATTATAATATAATTTCGTGACAAAGAACTATCCAGTCAAAGACAAGATCATGAAATACAGAGAAACTACACCATTACCCTAAGTAGCCGAGTATGGAAGGTATTTCAATCGTGTAAAATTTTTCGATGTTTTATCAATGAACGAATCTAATGATGCTGATGAAACCAAAGTTTGCATAATACTATAAGTTGGGTAACTCTCACCAAACTGCACATTAAGGAATACGCCGACTCGCCAAGTTCAGCGAGTGTCTAGGGGCTTGCGTACTCGTACGTATATATAATTTAGAGTCTGTCTAAGTTCGCTGTGAACTTGTGATCTAATTCAGAACGTATAGTCTGTCCTCATGCGTTGTGAGGTTCAATAACTTTCGATAAATATTGTGAACTGGCTGCGTATTGTTCATTGGCTTGTTGTTCCAGTAAGATAGGAACGACGGGATCAAGTCTTTGCTCAGTCTGCTTCTCCAAAATGTACTTCTTTAATAGTTTTCACAAACGACTACAGAAATATAAAATGTCCTGATGAAAATGCCCTGGTTTATATCACAGGTTATTTCATAAAGAAATGTTTGAATCCTCATTCATGTAACGTTTGTGTAGAATGTAGCAATTCTGTAGAAAATTTAGTGAATGACGATTTATTTTTTTCTATACTTAAAGCTTACAAGATGACAGGTGAACAATTTGGTGATTTAAGTGTACCATCAAATGATATTGTGATATTTTCATTGAAAATTTCTCAATATAGCCAGTCTGAAAGAATTAGGGTAGCAGGTCAAAGTGGTGAAAAATTGAATGATAAACTCATAATCTTAAAACATTTGTAAAATTTAAATTAAGTCTAATTGCTCTTTACATTGTCCTCTATAATATACTAATATCTGGAGACCGAGCTTTGCTCGGTTAAAACAGGATTTAAGTAGGGTCTATAAGAGTTACTGCATATTTCTGTTTAAAATGTATTGCGATCGGTAAATACTGCCTTATTGTTCACATATTCGATTTCTCTCAAGCTTACTACGAATAAATGTTGTATAAAGTGTTCTAAGAGTATTACGATCAGTAAACTGGCTCCAATTCTATACTAACATTCTTGAGGCAGACGATATAGTTGCCCTAATATGTTCGTTGAAGGATAGTTTGTCGTCAAAGATAATGCCAAGGTCTTTAATCTGCCAACATCTTTCCAGAAACTGATCTTTAGTTTGGTAGTCAAAAATGCAAACATTTATTTTTGGAGTGAAAGAGAGTACTTTGCATTTATTTATATTTAATGCTAAATTATTTTTGCTGCACCAAGTGTCAACAGAATCTAAGCTTAATTGAAGTTCTGAACAATCTTCGACATACTTAATTTTTGCAAATATTTTTAAATCATCAGCAAAAAGAAGTATCGAAAGGTCATTAATGAAAACTAGAAATAGTAGAGGACCTAAATTGGAGCCCTGAGGAACTCCAGATGTCGCAAGATAGTACTCATATCTGTAGCCTCCATACTCAACATACTGATATCTTGAGGATAGGTAAGAACACATGAGTGTTAGAAGAGATTCAGAAAAGCCAATATTTAAGTTTTGAAAGAAGTATGCTGTGATCTATTTGATCAAATTCCTTCTGAATATCTGTGTAAATTACGGCAACTTGACTATGTTCATTGAATGCTTCAGATATGAATTGCGAGATGGTAGCTAAATTAGTTATTGTTTATCGTTTCACCATAAAGACATACACAAATCATGAAAATCGGAGCACATTTATTATTCAAAAGTAGCGAACATACATAGAAAATAAAAAATATAAACACATGCATACAAACAGTCGAATTGAATAACTTCTCTTTTTGGTTCGTCAGACAGAAAATCATAAAAATGGTAAAAACATGACAGTTATTGAAATATAACAAATTTTCAAAACAAGTGAATGATATAAAGTCACATCCACAAAGGTGCTTTATATAGGTCGATATTATTGCGAAAGACTCATAAGGAAAACGCAATGGAACGTCCAATAAATGTCTTACTTCTGTCACTGCATTATTATTATCGGAGCAGTGTTTAGGAAAACCTGGATCCTATTACATAGTCTGTATATACTACAAGCAAATATCCCAATAAAGTATGCGATAATATCGACTCTTATTAATGGCCCTCCCGTACATTATTTTGACAGAATGGAGAAAAAAAAACTATCCAACAGGAAAACATTAATAATTTTTTCATGAAATTCAACTCTCAACACTTAAGATGAGTTGCCAGAAACTTCACAACAAGAACCATAAATATGAATGTGCGCCTTTGACCTTTTATCTTGAGCTTCAAGTGGAAATGTGATTAATTACACAACGATATTATGTCGCCGCAGGTTAGTTCTTTTGTTTGTTCTCGTTGTTGTACCACCACAAAATTTCATCCTAACAATCAGAATAAAAGTAAATGAATATTATGAACAAATCTTGT
Organism: Crioceris asparagi; assembly: GCA_958507055.1. Lineage (NCBI taxonomy): Eukaryota > Metazoa > Arthropoda > Insecta > Coleoptera > Chrysomelidae > Crioceris > Crioceris asparagi. The sequence continues at coordinate 7,548,275 of OY293826.1, forward strand.
CATTCTAATCAGCTTGTTCTTATTAATACACATAATTTGAAATTATAAATTTTCTTTTCACCGAGTTATACTACATACATTAAAACCTTCGTCAGCGACCACTTATTTAGCGATCACCTGCCTCAAACGACCGCTTATGAAATCCCCGTAGAATATAAATGCTTCTCTATTAAACCATCACCTCTGTTCAGCGACCACAACTGTTGTTGCGTAATAGAGAGGTTTTTCCAGTATTTACAATTTTGGATTTACAACTGCTGGATACAAATTTACGGAGAGACGCAAATAGATAAGATCTCTTTGGTGTCTATATACAGTGCGTTTCAATGAAAACTATCCACCCTAAATAACTTTTGATAGATAAATTTTCTCGAAAAACGCTTAAACACGTCAAGTAACATTTCAAGGGGCACACATTTTTGAATATTTATACTTGGTGCAACTTTCATCTCCCACCACCTAGGTCACCCCCTCCATTTTTTAAAATGGAACACTCAGGTTCTTTCTGCAATTTTGGATTCTCCTTATCAAACAGATTTCCAAAATGTATAATACATAGGGTCTATGAGCTATAGGGATGTCTTTTTTGTATACCTTACAGCATTTTTATAATTTATTATGACAGTTATTAGTTGAAAGTGGAACAGTCACTAATTTCACCTTATAAAAAATTCATTTAACTGTTAATACAGTGATAAACTATTCGTAATTTGTTATTTCCACCCATCCTATAGTGAAAAATATATTTTAAAATAAATCAGTAGCTCATAGACTATTTGTACTTTGGACCCTAGGTATTATACATTTTTGAAATTTGTTTGAGGAGAATCTAAAATTGCAAAAAAATGTGTGTTCCATTTAAAAAAAACGGAGAGGGTGACCTAGGTGGTGAGGGATGAAAGCTGCAACAAGTATAAATATTCAAAAATTTGTCCCCCTAGAAATGTTACTTGACGTGTTTTTGCGTTTTTCGTGAAAATTAATCTATCACAACTTTTTGAGGGTGGATAGTTTTCATTGAAACGCACTGTATCTGTCCGTCTGTGGCAGCCTATTTTCTCCGAATCTATTCAAGAAAAATGTTGGAAATTAGTGTTTAAGCTGACATATTACGGGCATATAGTGTAGTCAAGCAAATTATGATACTAGACGTAGCTTCTGTGAGGCAAATTAGAAAATATAAATATTTTTTACAAAAAATTGGACCGACTTTATCAGTTGTTGCACAAAATAATATTAATTCTACTGATGCTGGTTCCTTTGGAGTTGGTGCCTACAACAACAAACTACAACGGCACAACTTATTTAAATTACCAGCACCAATAGATTTAATATTATTTTGTATTTTTCAGTGCAACAACTGACAAAGCTGGTCCAATTTTTTGTAAAAAATATTTATTTCACATTTTTTAGTATAACATTAGTCATGAAAATTGTTGAACGTTCACTAATATCTAAAAAGTTATAGGTGGGTTTAGCTTGTAGGTACATAGCGGAAATGCGCATATCACATATTTCAGATTTTACCATTGCGAAACTCGGAAACCGTAACTCTTTTGAAATAATGTTCAATTTAAATGTTTCCGGATATGGTCTCCTTTCTAATTTTCAAATCTGGAATTTTTGATTTTCGGAAAAATTTGCCCCTTCCACATAGCTGAAACACATATTTCAGACTGTAACACGGAAACATATGATTATTTTCAAAAATGTCCAATTTAAGCGTTTCTGGATATGGAATTTTCATTAATTCTGTCGTCTCGGATTTTAAATTTTCGAGAAAAATTGCCCCTTTCACCCCCTTTGGGGGTGGTTTTTGGAGGGAAGGAGATTTTGGATTTAATTTTTCTCAATATGGGACCATTTTTCAACTCTCCTCCTTTCAAATGAAATAAAAATTGTCTAAATCGGAGTACGCTTACTATGCAAAACGCGCAAACAGCCATAAAAAAGCAATCTTACAACCGAATTGTATACCCTCTCCTTTTTTTTTGAAGTCGGTCAAAAATGAAGTTCTTTGACGTGACAATGACCTACTCGAAGGGTATCAATAAAATACCTATATAAAACGAATAATATAAAGAAATTGATTATTTTATAAGAAAATAAACTATTTATTTTCACTTTCAACACCACCCGTTGATGACACAGCGAAGCTTTTTTCCATTGTATATATCATGTAAAAAACACCTTAATTATAAGAGCACATTTTGGAAGATCCGTTGATGAACTGCAAATTAATAATGAAAAAGGAGTCAATGGAATTTGTAGAAATTCCATCCGCCAACTTTTTAAGGGATATAAGTAGTTACAACAATCTTAGGAATGCAACAGAAAAGTATCTTCTGGAGAATTGCTTTTATTCTGCACATATAAACAACTTTAGCATTGGAACTCAAACACTGACAGCCATATTCATTATAAAATCTTGTTAAGTTTAATACTGTAACTGTCATTTATGATATTATGCTTAACATAATAATTAACAAACAAACTACACCATTATCGAACTAAGATTTGCTTATGAATAGGGCTGTGTAAGGTCTTTAGTATGTATCCACGTATATTTTTAACTGTATTCCTAATTTTCTATGTAGACTATTTTTTTATATTATGATTATCTTGTGAAATTTTGACGTGACTGTGGGCAGTACTTCAACTACTCTGCTATTTAGGAAAATTGGTGAAAATTCATCGATTGCCCGTTATATACGGAAGACTTTATGTTTCCTTCTAATTAATTTAGGAAGGCAACCTCCATCTTTCAATTATTGAAGTGTTGATTTAGGTTTGTATCACTTGCCAGAAAAGGAGCACGAACACCTTTCATTGGCCCTAAGCCTTTCTGTGATACAGGTAAATGTACCTACAAGAAAGAGTTTCAGGGGAAAGAAAAATTCGAAAGAGAAACTGACGGAATCTCCCTGAGTTGGATGATTCCAAAATGTTTCTTGGAAGCATTAATACTGCAAGATCTACGAAGTATCTCCTTGAAGCCATCCCAGATTCTGGATTTCATTAGAACCCTCGAACTGGACGGCGAGCTGTAGACTACGTAATGGCGAGAACAGCTCTGATGGGGGGCAACGAAAACACCTTTAATCTTCAATCGACTGTACTGTATCCTTTATTATTCACTATTGGCAAGGATAGTTGTTCAACCCCCGCTCCCTAGACTTTCAATAAATATTTTACAATCTTTATTGTCAATAATATTGAGATTTTAGCTAGGGTAAACAACATTCATTATAACTGTCAATATTGTCTCGGTCTTTTTATGACTTTATTTGCCTAAACGCAGGTTGTTACCAATATGACTCCATAAATTCGATCAAAAACTCATGTTCACAAATTATTATCACCATTGTCAACGCTGTATTGAAGCAATAGGGGCAATTTGTACCCCAAACGACCAATAATACTCAGATAGTCAATCATTTTTCATTTAAATTTAAACATGCTCATCTTTATGCATCATTGAGCAATGTTTTCTATGTCAGTCCTAAACATTCAATATGTTTAGAGGGGCTTTTATTGTTTAAACGTGTTGTATACAATGGCAGTCCCAGGTCCATTCAGATCTAGTTGTGCGGTCAAACAGTATGTCGATTAACATCTATTATCAGCCGATTCATGATGTGAATTATAAACGTGAAAGGTTTGTCAAGGTCCATTACTGACGTGGGGTGATACCATATTTTTTTGATAGCTTATTCTACGGGAACGATTTCGGGCCATAAGTATTGTTGAAAAACTGTGGCAGTTTGAATGTGGGTTTCTCAGATGAAGTCGAGGGCGCTTTATAGTTATTAATATATATAAAACTGAATCGCCAAATGCGTTGCTAAGCACAAAACTCGAGAACGGCTCGACCAATTCGGATAATTTTTGTTTTAATATTTTCGTTAAGGCATAAGGAAGGTTCTTATGGAGAGAGTGAAAACACCACTTTTTCCATACGCTTTTTTATTGTGGGGTCATACACGTCAAAAACCATTATCCAAAGATTACCTATATTATCTGGAACAATGTGCCTTTTTCTTGAGAAGAGTGTGGCCTTTCGATACGAGAGGGCAGCATTTCTGGTAGGGACAGGGACAAATATTGAACCTACTATATCTAAGACTGTGGAAATATATGTGATAAAAGTAAATTATTCAAATTAATCAAGCAAGTAAAAAATTATTGTGTACCATAAAGCATTACTGAATTGTACCTACATAAGCAGGAAGTTATTTTTGTAAGTAATTGTCATTTAAAATTGAGATAATGAATTAATAATTGAAGTGATTACTCTGAAATTCCTTTTATTTATTCATTTTTTCCATTGGACTGCACATGGACAATAACGAACATAATTATTTCTTTCAAATTTCATATATCACAATTATTACTGCTACGGCAGCAACGCGCCGGGTACTGCTAGTTAATAATATATTTATTTGAATTAGTATATGAGGAAAATCTATGAGTCTTCACTTTGATATAATGTTTTTCATTCTTCAATACAGCCTAAAATAAATCAATAAAAATACACACCTAGACAGCTTCTACCATACATTATTATTGATGAACACACTAGAAGGTTATATAGGAAAAAAAGCAAGATAATTGGTCAATATAACCACCATAAAATCGACCCCTACACACAAAAGTATAAATGTTTATTTTATATCGTAACATAAAATCGTTTTTCTTGTATTTTCACGACATATAATAATAATAATAATATATATGACTATGATGTCAAGGACAATAGAGATCCGGTGGATGTTACCAAAACTTAGCTGGAGAGAAATATAGGACGTAGTAGATATTCTATAAAATATATACAGCGAGTTTCGAAAATGTCTTTACAAAATAATACCACATATTCCTTACATCAAAATAAGTTGATTTATGCATAAATTAGATAGGTAGGTACATGTGTATAAAGTTGGGTATTTTGAGTATATAAATTTATAGAGACTGATATGATTTTACTGAATTTTGATAGACTAACATTGTTAAAAAGAACAAAGAAACTTGACTTATCCCTTATTTTGTAATAAATTCATACCTCCATTTTCTACGCCAATCGATCAAAACGGGCCAACGGTGAGTCGTATTCGCACAAGAAAGGTTCCATATCATTGTACAAGAACTATCTATCTACAACGGCTTAAACGGTAAAGACAAAATTTTATCGCATTATTTTTACAGTGATAAAGTGATAGTTAAAATGGAGCAAAAACCGCCGAAAAAAATGTTCTATTGTGGCCCCCATTATTTTTTATTTTATTCTATTTCCATTAATTTTTGTAATAGCGTTAATAGAAATTCTCTTATTGCTTCAACTGTCGGATCATAAAATACAACCTAAAAAACAAACGAACAGACGAAAACGGACAGACAGACTCTATATTTTTTGTTGTAGCTGCAACAGAAATACCTACACATTCTGTGAAATCGCAGCTCTTTGCCCACTGATATACGGACGAATGTTGGCACCGTTTGGGTACAGAACCCTACACATAATCTAATCTTAACATTTTTATTAAGCAGTCTAATAACCAGAAAATAAAAGTTGTGCTGTCAGGAACGAAACTCCTTACGACATTTCTCCAATTTTAAATTTCATTGAATATAGAGATCTAGTTTAACTTTTTTTGCTATTACTTGATGGAAATTCATATTAAATTGAAATTAAAACACCATAATAAATTTCCACTTAATAATTTGTTTAAACATGAAAATAATTATTCTGACATATTGTGCCGTTCTCAAAATTGAGAATTATCCAAATTCTGATAGGAGAAGTGCCTACTCAAATAATAAGGATGGTTAATTTAAATCTTAATGACTAATATTATAAACTAACTAGGCAACAAAAATATATACAATAAGAGATCACCCAAATATTTAGTTTTATTAATTTCTAATGACTCAAGTAAATTCAATTTTAATCCTTTCTTTTTAGTATGTATGATTTTGAAATTATCATTGAATGTATGATTACTATCATTAAGAACTAGCGCATAGTTTGAACTAGTTTTATGATATATGTATGAGCTCTTGTGTTTTTGAGAATCGATAAAATGAGATGGCCAAATTAAAGAAGAGATCATTTAAATTGGACATTTAAAAAAATATGGTATGGGCGATGTTTTGAAATCTCGGAATAAATATAAGTAACATATCTTCTTTGGTGAACTTTGAATGATTTTGATGGCTAATGTTACATTCAGAAGTGAGAAATAGATATTTTTTAACAAAAAACTGTATCGACTTTATTAGTTGGTGCACTGAATAATACAAAACAATATTATTTCTATTGGTTCTGGTACTTTTGACGTTTGTGCAAATATTTTCAATCTAACTACAACTGCAAAACTTCAAAATTACCAGTTACGCATAGAATTATTATTATATTGTATTTTTTACTGCACCAACAAATAAAATCGGTCCAATTTTGTGTAAAAATATCTATATAGGTTTATTTGAGCTATATGTGCCATTAGAAATAAATAAATATTTTTTACAAGAAATTGGAAAATAATTTTGAAGTTGTGCCGTTGTAGTTTGTTGTTGTAGGCACCAACTCCAAAAGAACCAGCACCAATAGAATTAATATTATTTTGTATTTTTCAGTGCAACAACTGATAAAGTCGGTCCAATTTTTTGTAAAAAATATTTATTTCACATTTTTTAGTGTAAAATTAGTCATGTTCACTAATACCCAAAAAGTTATAGGTAGGTTTAGCTTGTACTAGCGAAAATACGCATTTCACATATTTCAGACTTTACCATTGCGAAACTCGGAAACCGTAACTCTTTTGAAAAAATGTTTAATTTAAATGTTTCCGGATATGGTCCCCTTTCTAATTTTCAAATCTCGAATTTTCGATTTTCGAAAAAAATTGCCCCTTCCACATAGCTGAAACACATATTTCAGACTGTAGTGCGGAAACGTATGATTATTTTCAAAAATATCCAATTTAAACTTTTCCGGATATGGAATTTTCGTTAATTCTGTCGTCTCGGATTTTCGATTTTCGAAAAAAATTGCCCCCTCCACCCCCTTTGGGGGGAAGGAGATTTTGGATTTGATTTTCCTCAATATGGGACCATTTCTCAACTCTCCTCTTTCAAATGAAACAAAAATCGTCAAAATCGGAGTACGTTTACTATGCGAAACGCGCGAACAGCCATAAAAAAAATAAAAAAAATCAATCTTACAACCGAATTGTATACCTTCTCCTTTTTTTGAAGTCGGTCAATGAAAACAAAGCGAAAAAGATTTTAAAGTAAAATATCTTCACCCAACTTTGTACTAAAATAAATTGCTTAAATAAACTTACATATTCTGATCTGAGGAATATTTGGTGGTATAGTTGTTTTATTAAAAACATTTGGAGCACCCTGTATATTACCATAAAACTCCTTAAAAGATTTTGTTTCACATTAAAGTATTCAATAAACTATTCTACCATTAAAGAAATATGAACAATAAAAATCTTGATGTCACATAATGCCATCCTAGTCGAGTTCAAAATTTTAATAACAATATCACGTACACACGTAGGTAGAAGTGACGTTTGGCATTTTTATTTGTGGAAGTGTAATTGTGTTTTTAAGGGTTGAATGTATGAATTAAATATTCAGGGAATACCACACACATATTACCTACCGAATGGGTTGTTGGTCAGCAAACTAAACTAGGAAGGAGAATGCTGATGAGCATAAGGACAAGTTGCTGCAACGAATAATGATGGCCCAGTAGTTGAAATTCCAACGTAATTCATTAGATATATATATATATATATATATATATATATATATATATGACTAGAAACGGCTGGTAGACTTGGATCTTATTTTATTGCATTTTGTTCATCGAAAAATTCGATCGCCAGTATAGAAACAGGGTTCATCTGTAAGAAAGGCAAAAGTACGTTAACCCCTCTACCATCAGATCATTTGACAAAATAATTCAATATATCGATAATTAGGTATATTAAACGCCCTAATCATCGATTTTTTTGTTTCAATATAAGTTATAGGTATATAACGAAGAATATAGTCCCGAGTATTTTGCTATTTTATTCATTTTCATCTCTATTATTAAATGAAATAGAGAATCTGATATTTGTTTGCCAGTTTACAAAAATACTTAATCATAGCCGTATTGCCCCCGTCACGTAAAATTAGGTGGGTTGTGGAAATCAAAATACGTGACAATACATTATTCAAATCGATTGAGCAGTTTCCGAGAAAAGTAAGGTTGAAATTGTAATTAATTTTAGTGGTGCGTTGAATTTGATTCATTTAAATGACAGGCGGATGGACGACGGGCTTGGTATTTGAAGTTATTGCGGCAACAGAAATACATCCTCTGTGAAAATATGAGCTTTCTGCCTATATGACGGGTCATAAGATAGAGCCCTATGATAGAAGGACGGACGGACAGACAGCAGAGTCTAATGTGGCCCATACATAGTCGAACATGTCCCTGAACCCAAATTTACCCGAACTCGTGTGGGTAGACGTTAAAATTTTATTTCTCCTAGTTTACAAACGAAAAAAAAAATGCCGATGGCCTGTAGTCAGCGCAAAGGTAAATTTTTCAAAATTCATTGAAGTGAAATTTGAACAACCTTTTCATTTGTATACATACATGTTATTACATAAAATTGTCGTAATATCCCATATATATATATATATATAAACTCTTGAACCAAATGTTTTTTTGGACTAATTTATAGACATATAACAACATGTCGTTGAAATGTTTTCGAAATTCAAAAGTGTGAACGATCGCAATAGGTACATTTCTATAAGAAATGTACCTAAAAAGAGATAGACAAGGTATGACGAAACCCCTTCCACTTAGCGAGGCGGAATATAAATGTATCTAAAGCCCGCTGCAGACGGAGTATGTTTTGCTGCAAGATTGCTTGCTTGTTTTGCTGCACGGTCCGATAAATGTTGCCGCGCATGGTGTGTTGATGGCTCCCTTGCTTGTGTTGGCTTCACACGATGTACTATTAAACCTTACAGAAAATCAGATGTTCCCAATGCACCATACTGGTTATTACATTACATAAATTGTTTGGAACCTTTGATAGGTACTAGTACTAGTGATTTGATTCGGAAATTATAAACCGCCTCGTTAAGTGGAAGGCGACTGTATCATCTTTTGTTACTCAATTATTTGTTAATTATTTTTGTACCAACATCTAATATTTTCTCCATAATAATGAAATAGTTAAGTATCTGCACACACAAAATCTCATATAGCAACAAAATCCTTTATATGCACCATCCTTGGATAATAATGAAACAATTATAAATTTTATCAAGTTATATGAATGCAGTGTAGAGATTTGATAAATTACTCACCCAATTTGATTAAACTGAGACAGCTCATCCCCTGTGCGCTGAGCCTTATTAAATTATTCCACAGATTTTCAGGAGGAGCAGCACTAATACCGATCAAAGTTGTTTGTGGCTTACAACTTGAGTGGAGAAGGAGAAGGCTACATTCCCGAACACTTCAATTACTTACTCTCTCTCTCTCTGTGGACCTGATTTAAACTTAATTCTTTCTGGGGAAAAAAACTGCACTCACAGGACGACCATTTTACAACCGGAAATAGGATAAATGTTAATAGAGCAACTGAATCTTTTTGCAATTAACTTGATTTATCAAAATTTTGGAGGCAAATATTGGATTATGTAAGTATATAATAAATGAGAGATAATTAAATATGTTTCTCGGTGGGACCTGGAAGGTCCAAACATTAAAGAACCCAGTAAAATATTTGTTAAGACGTATATTCGTACAACATAACACAGAAAGAAGTTCGATTAGAATACCACAACTACAGAGGAATAGCACTATATAATCTCGGGTGCAAAAAGAAGCAACAATCTAATTATAACCAAATTTATGGACAAATTCAATATACTCTTCAATAAAGAGCATGGCTTCAGAGACGGAAAATCCACAGATGGTGCAATATGTGCTCTAACATCAAAAATAAGTAATAATCAGGATAAAGATATTCCTACTATCTCCATTTTTGTTGACATTTCAAAAACCTTCGACACTGTCTGCTATCAACATTTACTAACAAAAAAATTAAACTTTTACGGATTGTGAGGGAACATTTACGAATTGCTCAAAGAGTACCTACACGATCAAAAGCAGTTTGTCTGCATCGACGGAACGTTGAGCGAACCAAAAACAGTTAAAATATGGCGTTCCACAAGGAACTGTGCTTGGACCTCTTCTCTTCACGCTGTTCGAGAATAACTTTAAAAAAATGAAAACAATGGTTAAAATAATTAGTTTTACAGATGATATGACTATTCTCTACCGATCTACTTCCTGGAAACCACAAACAAATTAATCAGAAGAATTTCACCACATTAACGAATGGATCGGGTTCAACAAACTCACACTCAGCCGTAAAACCTCCTACTTACCGTTCACGTGCTTTGCAAATAACCTGTCACTGAATATTCACAACAATACACAATTTCTAAAGAGAGTCTCAATGAATTATTTAGGAATCATCATCGGTAGACATTTCAGATGGGACCAACAAATGAAATATTTAACCAATAAATTAAGGAGTTTGTTAACTAAATTTAGAATTCTTGCAGATTACTTAGATAGTTATGAAGATTATTTATTTTTGTTCAGTCACAACTTTCTTACAATATACTTGGGTTGGGAGCCGTGACAGACTGCCACCTTCAAAAATTAGTTGTTATTCAAAAAAGGATACTTAGAATAATATTTTTAGAAATATCACATGTTCCAGCAACAGACTTTTTGATGAAACAAAAATATTGGACATCCGACAGCTTATCTGCCAACGAATAATAATAAATATTCATAAAAATAAAATAAAGTTAACATCTCCCATATTCTTGCATTAGCGACATCCATTTCTACTGAGTTGTTATCAGTGATGATTGATTTCAAATACTAAAATTCCTTTTACTTTACTACTATACCTGCTGCTGGTCGCCATTCAATAAACTTTTGTTTTTACTTGATTCTAATTATTGCTGTATCTTTTGCACCGTAATAGGTAGATTCTTATTGTAAGATGATACGGACCCTTCGTTTGTGAGTCCAACTCGCATTTGAATGTTAGTATTGAAAGTATTGAAATTGAATTGAGACCATTGAGGCAACAATTTGAAGTCACTTGAAGTAAATTGTGTTCACCACTTACATAAATTTATTCCATTACTTTCATTCCTCTTTAGATAATATACCTTCTATAAAAGCCACAGATATTTTTTAAATTCTCGCCATATTGCATTGGAGAATTAAATGAAACGCTGGAAAATTGAAACAAATCATAAAATTATCTCCTACTAATTATAGGAAAATATTGAGAAGCCTCGCAATTGTAGTTGGATAGAATACTTTTGGCACCAACTTCAAAAGTACCTACTAGCACCAACAGAATTAATATTATTTTGTATTTTTCAGTGCACCAACTAATAAAGTCGGTCCAATTATTGGTAAAAAATATTTATTTCACACTTTTGAGTGTACCTAACACTAGGCATGAAAATCGTTGAACGTTCACGAATACCAAAGAAGATAGTATGTACTTATTCTATTACCCATGTATATTATTTGCTTTTACAGAGATCTCAAAGCATCGCGGCAGAAATACACATACTTTACCGCTGCTGTAAGTCGAAAATCATATCTTTTTTTGAGAAATGTTCAATTTAAATATTGCTGCATATAATCTCTTCTTTGATTTAGCTGTCTCATATTTTCAATTATCGAAAAAATTGCCCCCTCCACATAGCGGGAATACACATATTTCAGTATTTGCTATTGCTGAAACCAGAAAAGCGCAAGTCTTTTGCAAAAATTTACAATTGATTCGTTTCCGGATATGGTCTCATCATCAATTCTGCCGTCTTAGATTTTAGATTCTCGAGAAAAAATGTCCTCTCCACCCCCTTCAGGGGCGGTTTTCGAAAGAAAGGAGATTTCAGATATGAGCTTGTCTAAGTATTGGACCATTTTTTCAATCCTCCTCTTTCAAATGAATCAAAACAGGCGATCAGCCTACACAAAAAAAATGAAAGCAAACATAAAATCAAACTGTACACCTATCTTCGTCATTTTTTGAGGTCGTTCAAAAACCTATATAACCTTCCAGTAAACTGATTGCTTTTCGCTTAAATTGCGAGAATTATTGTATCAAGTCTCATGTACTGCTTATCACACACACTTATGTCTAGACATTCAGCAGCTTATTCCATTGGGTGAAATATCTATAAGGAGGTATATACGACACTCGCACTCGACCTTTTATTAACTGGTATTTATAAGAAATGCTTGTAAGTGTAATAAAGGAGACAAAAAAGCAGCAACAAACACAGCCACCCACACAGTCATCAGTTTGGCATGTGGAGTATTTCAAGCAGCTGAAAAAAGAGTTTCTTATAGCTGAAAAGACATGCCAGAGAAAAGAAAAGAAGGCACGGCACGCTTTGTCAAAGAAAACTGCCTGGATATCTCTCGAATAACTTCTTTTGCAGGATAATGTGATTGTGGAACAAAAACTGTGGAAGAGAATAAAAGACCATCATCTTATTGTCACACAATAATTGGTATGATGATGTGAATACTAATAATTTGTATTATCAGTTTTTGCCATCAAGTTCAACAAATTCGATGTGAAATTCATTTAAAATGATGACAGGGACTTATCTCCTCGCTTTATATTAGAAATCTTATTCATTGTCTTGTTTACTATTTTATAATAACTTCATAATCTCCAGTTCAGAAATATAATGGAATCGCTGAAAGGTCAAATATTATGTTCATGAAAATGTACTCGAAATTTCATGTCGTCCTGGCATTTAGAAATGAAAAAAAAAACGAGAGCTCAAAGCAAGAATCTTTAGAATTATACGCTGTTTGTCTGCTTATATAATATATGACTGCTACACGTAGAAGAAAAAAAAAACACTGAATGGATTCCACTGAAATAACAGGGAGGTACAAAAATATTCTGATCTTTATTATAATCGCAATAAGCTCTCTTTCTTATGAATAAAAAAGTCAGATAAGGTGGAATTTGATTAAAAAAAAAGAGAAGATTCTCATGCAAGAAATTATTGTATGATCATAATTTTCTTCTAAGTTTAAAATAAATAATCAAATAGATCTCATAAGACAGAAATACCTTTAAACTTGTCATATACTAAGTGATGGAATACGTCTCAAGAATTGGCAATTTAATTGAAGTTTGAATATATAACACAAGCTGTTTTACCCGGCACTTCCAGGGCAAACAATTTAGTAGATTGTGGTACGAAAACATAAAGTCATAAAAGTCTTGAGTATGGAACCCTTCTACCTCGGAGTCCTACTCGCACGTAGAACCTGTCCGAACACCAACCCAGATCCATCCATCCACCAAGAGAGAACAGCATAAGAATGTCTCCTTCATGTGTATATAGCGAAAAATCCATGAAAATTCAGCCATAGAGCTCAGAGATAATTCTTTGGGTATTACAGGTATGGTACCTACCAGATCATTCCAACAAATTCTACAGACATACATGATGAACAGACCAACAAAATCCAGCCATAGAGTTCAGCAATATACAACTTTCAGTTACGGAGCCCACTACATAGAGTCCCACGGTCAGGGCTAGTCTATCTCTGTATCAAATTACATTAAAATCAGTTCAGTGGTTTAGGCGTGAAAGCGTAACAAACAAACTTACTTTCGCATTTATAATATTAGTTAGGATTAGTAATGCCACATTTTCGTTGAATCAAAGTTGAAAATATTAAATTTAACTTAGAGGAAGGTATCCAAACAATTCATAGAAAATCTCGCACCAAACAAATTGTATACTTTCTATACTTGTTTTATGTGTTATAACTAAATTTAGCAAAAAAACAAGTGAAATTTTTATGAAAACAAAAATGGTTTTTAGTTGTTAGTTAGTTAGACCCTTTCGCTGCGGAAAGCGCACATGTGCGTCCAAGCTCGCCTTCAGTACTTGCGGAGGACGCGCTTGTGCATCCTGGGTCGGTTGAGATTTAACTTGGCGGTACGATTTTCGCATTCACGGTGGGATGTTGTATTTTTGTACGCACATAGAAAGAGGTTTAGGCTTGCGAAAAATTAGTTTCGTTCTTTACTTTATTTTTTTTTTGCTTATGACAAATGCCAAATAATTGGCGCATTGAAGAAGCCATTTGAAAAAAGATAAATTATTGTAACGCTTAGGTGCTTCATTTTTTATTTTTTCCATTTTCGTTATTATCAATAAAACATTTGAGACCATTTAACTTTGCATATCCCTACAGCCGCATTTTACCCACCCAGCACCCCTTTTTGCTCCACCCATACCTAAACTAGTTAATGAAGTTCTAGGATTTGCCGACTGAAAAAAAAAATTGAGAAAAAGCTCTCGGAATCTATAATCTTGACATTGACCTACTATAATACATTTTTATAGTGAAAAGCGCAATTGATTTCTGGAGTTCTTTCTAAGCTTACTATAAACTTTATTTTTGTCATTGTCTCCATTGTTTTTATATCATTTCAGTGGAACAATACATAGGAAAATAACCGTTAATTTTATCACGTAAATTCTCTAAAGCATGTTCTATTATTTTCCTTACAGATCACATTGCAACTGTTAAATATTCTAACAGTGTCCCTCTCCACATAGCATGCATTCTGTGTCCACAGAAGATTTCCATTAAATTGGCCATTTCGCATCATGTCCATCCCTCTGGGGTTGGAAGGGAAGGATATGATAGTTTCTCTCGGGAAACTTGTCTATTCCTCGTCCTGTAATTGTTTTTTGGAACGCCTTCCACATTCCCAGAGACTTTTTATTTTGTGGGCATAAGATTTGAAAGGAGATTGAAAGTGCCTTTTTTACTTTTGGGGTACAATCATAAGAGATTATGGGAAAGAAATCTACTATTCGTCGTTGTCATTTTATTCCCATAGGGAAGCTTAGGATATATGGATAGTATGCTAGCGTCTACAGGACCATTCACTGTATTTGGTTTACCCTAGAAGTGCAATGACAATTGTGCATTGTTCATTTAGCAACATAATCAGAATTCGTTTCAACCTCGGTCGAGGTGGATTGGGAAGCCGTGACAGTTGATTGGTCCTAAAGGTGTCGAATATCAAGAAGAGGAATTACACACCTTCTCCGTTTGGAAGTCGGTCAAAAATCGATACATCTTTCAACAGCCCCAGTCTCTGGCACATTTATATAGCACAAACCTAAGAGTGTCATGAGAGCTAATCGCACACTTCGCGCTGCCTTCTGTGACAATGAAAACAGCAAAAATTGCATATAAAATTTTAGTAGGTATTCAAGATAAAGTTCCCTATCTGCTTTGAGCACGTTTTATGGTGCAATAATACGCCATGCAATAGCAGTGATTAAATAGAGCTGTAAACATATAAAAGCATGAATATTGTGTTTCGTAATCTTTGAAAAGCGAGTGCGAACATATTATATTCATGCTAAGAAATTCGAAACGAGATTATAGACATACTGGAACACAAAATCTTTGTCTTGGTCTGATGTACTTGATTTGATAAAGAGAAAAATCCATAAAACTAACACTAAGTTTAAAATATAAATAAATACTTTGATTTAATTTGGATTCAGAAAAAGTTAATCGACTAATGATGCTTTAAATTATGTCAATTACTTCAGGTATAATCAACTTGACAATATCAGACCGGTAATAGCTGTATTTCTGGATCTAGCGAAGGCTTTTGACACAGTAGTACTGGAACTTCCATCGATTATATTCAGGGATCTTGATATAAAAGGGATTGTTAATAACTCAATGTAGAACTATCTCTAAAATAGATTTCAGTGTGTTATCATTAATGGTGTTAAGAGTTCTTTCAGTTTAGTCACTTGTGGAGTCCTTCAAGGTTAAATTTTAGATCAATTATTATTTAATGCCTATATGAATGGATTATTGCAATTTAATATATTGGGTGTTATTGAATCATTTGAGGATGACACAACTATTATGTGTAGTGGTGACATTAGGGACAAAGTTACAGCCAATGCTAAAGTTTCCTTAAAAATTATAAGAAAATGGTTTAATTGTCATAGAGTAACTTTGAATATGTCAAAATCGAATGTTTTAAATGTATCTCTAATACGCGGAAGAACTCTCTGTTACAGGCAGACTGACAATACATAAAGATGGTTGTTATAATTATTTAAATTATAAATGTGATAAAATAAGATGGATCAGAGAAAAATATGTTCTTATTGTTAAAAAAGTAAGATACTTTGTTTTTGTTTTCTATAAAATGAGATATATTTTAGACAAATATGATTTAATAAAATTATATCATGTGTTGTTTAATAGCGTACTATTTTATGAAATAATTTGTTGGGGTTCAACTTATTCAAATGCCTTAGAACCGGTAGCCAGACTGCAAGGCTCCTGAAACTTTTAGAGTGAAATAAAATAATGCTACCTTCTGCAATATACTTATTTCAGCAAAAGAAACTGCATTTATTTTTTAAAGTATTTAAAAATCGATTTATGTTTTATCTGTCCATGCTATTCTTCAATTATTCGTACACATATAAACAAATAGTTTAATAGCTGCAGATAAACAGGTATCTATAGAATAAGCTTACCTATTATTCATTTTGCTCCATAGTTTGATCACGTAGTAGAATGTTCACTATTTATTAGGTAAATTTCTTATAGAAATGTACCTATTGCGATCGTTCACACTTTTGAAATTCGAAAAAAATTCAACGGCATGTTTTTATATGTCAATAATTTAGTCCAAAAAAACATTTGGTTCAAAAGTTTATATATATATGGGATATTACGAAATTTGTTAACACGATAGAGGTCGCAGTTTTGAAGGTATCAAGTTCAAATTTGCTACAAAAATCAATGTCTCAAATATCTCGGTCGAGTTCGTTATTGGGCAATATCGGGTAAGTAGTTTCAAAATGGCGACCGCTCAAACATTTTAGGTTATAGATATAATCAGTACCTACAACTTTTGACCAAAGCAATTTTTCATAAAATACACAGGTAAAAAAATAAAAATTAATAAAGAAAAATAACAAATATTGATAAAACATGAACACTCAATATAAATTTGATGTAATTGTACATTTTCTGGAGATCTTAGTATAGACCCTGATTAAAAAAATATATAGTATATTTATTGAAAAGAAATAGGCGAAAAAAAAATTCTGCCTTGAAGTGGAACTCGAACCCTGTCTGCTTTATATTCAACAGCCAAAACAAAAACCTCTAACCGCAAGGTTATCACACATTCGACAATTTTATGTAATAACATGTATGTATACCAATGAAAAGGTTGTTTAAATTTCACTTCAATGAATTTTGAAAAATTTACCTTTCCGCTGACTACAGGCCATCGGGATTTTTTTTAAATTTGAATTCTCATTTATAATTACTCATCAAAAATGGACGAGTCTGAACGTTTTTAAAAAGAACTCACGCCTGTTTTTTAAATGATATTTCTTCCGGATACAGGGAAGATAAGTGTATAAAGGTTTTCTTAATTTTCAGAACAATGGCTTTCTTCACCCGAGTGTTCATCATAAGATTATTCCATAATATAGTTGAAGCCTCGCTGAACAAATATCGCCTATTTATATTTTAATCATAGTCCTTTTCAAGTTGTAATACGAATTCTAGTTACCGTTCTGTTCAATAGTTATACGCATGTGAAATATTGGGATAGCACAAATATGGAAACTTATTTAGATTTATTCAATACTGAAAGAAATTGATATGAGCTGGAACTTTTCAGAACTTACGAGTATATTAGTAATGTTTCAGCAAGTATTGGTTAAAACTTTGAGGTAACAGATGGGTTTCAGAATCTTGAATCCATATCTCTAGGTATGTTATTTGCAATCCTTTTAATATCGAATGGACAATAACGATATCTTTCCTAAAGAACTTTGGTAACTTAGTTAAAAACTGAACCTTAATAATCCAGCAGTTTAGTTTCTATCGTAGTCGTAACCAAAAACTTATAAAACCAATTATTTGTAAGTTCATAATGATGAAGGTCAAATTATTTCAGTGCACCTAAGTTTATTGTGAGAGCAATTCTCTAAATCGAGATTATTATCTTTGATATTTCATACCTACTCTATTGTTTTTCATGAATACCGTAAAATATGATTACGTCTGTTATCTGCTAAATAGCTTGATTTATGAAAAACTGTAAAGCACAATACTTATTTTTTCGACAAAGCACATCAAACAATTCGATATAGGTCCTGTGATTACTTTGAAAATCAATTCGTGTGTATTTTCTTAACAGTTATGTTTACTACATTCTCCCCTCAGTGCCAGCATGATTATTATTTTTATTCAAGCAGATTCACCAGAGGGTTTTGATTTGGTTTTATTTATTTTTCATTTATATCGCAGATATGTAGCGATCCCTCCCTCCTCAGTCCCTAGTCTCAGAAGCAATTTTCCATTAGAGTTCAGAATATCACCTTGATTCTATTTTCTGTTCTACCTATCAATTACATCATTCTACTACCATAATATAAATATCGACTGAAAGATATTGAGAGAAATGTCTCTTGACAAACAGCAATACCATTATATTTCTATTCTTTGTACGCTGTTGCTGGATATCTGATATTATTCCCAACCAGTACAGGAGTATGAATTTGATTTAAGTACTCTAGAATAAATAATTATCTGTTGGAGGGAATTGTGGAAGAAGCTGAAAAAGAAACAAAAATGTCACAGTTTTCATTTCAATTCGTCTTGCAATTGGTGGTTTTTGTAAATATGATTTACGGTGCGTTTTTTAAGAATGATATAATCCTACATTGACTTATATAAATTATATTTCCCTCTATAGAATACAAACAACATTTTTACTTGTATTTCTATAAGTATAGGTATCAGGAACTATCAAATAGTTGATTTTGTAATTGTAATAGTTCAATGTGTCGATAGAACATATTATCTCTAACTGTTGCTATGTTTGTATTCCACCACAATTATACCAGAAGCCATACTAAATCCACCATTAGGCAACGGTGCGTTTTGAGGACCAAAAACACGTGGACTTTTCGAACTGACTTTGCATGATTTTCAGCATTTTCGTAGTGAATTCACACAATTCCTATGCATTGCTCGATCGTGTTATGCTCTACGACGAAAGATCAAGACTACACTTAGTTACCATCGAACAAGGAGTCCCTCAAGATTCTATTTTGGTTCCTCTATTGTTTCCTCATTTACGTCAATGACTCGATGCAATTCTTTAATGGTATCTCAAATACTCATATTGTCGCGTACGCGGACAATATAAAATATCTTGTCAAGGAACAAAATGAGTTAGCTCTTGTTGAAAAAACTCATATTCTCATTTATAAACAATGACATGGGCGGATAGAAATCTTTTAAAACTGAGCATAATAAAAACAGATGTGATGAAGTTTACCATTAATAATATCTAGCATATGTGAGAGTGATAATTTTGATTATTTTACTAGACAGCTGGGGGACCTCTTAAGAATAGATCCTGATACAGGCTTGTGAAGCCAAGAATTGAATTTCGATAAACTATTTCCGAAACTCTATAAATCTTCGGCGCATTTTAAAAGTCTACCTGTGGATAGTTTTGTCAAAAATATTAGAAAAATCTGGCAGAAAATGATTTCTTTAGTGTACAAGAATGCTTTGAATTACATTAGAACAATGCCTATATGCCACTCGGAGAGACTATTTTCTGTTCGATGTAATTTTAACTGTACATGTATATACACTGTGTCCAATTAAGTCGGAACCATATGGAAAACTTTTTTATTATTGGCTTTATGAAGAAAAGTTATTCTTGATAAAAACTTCTAATGCAATCATCAGATATCAATTGTTTTCATCCGTATACGAGTAAATTACCTTTATTTTTGAAAATATTGATAGTTTTTATTAAAAAAAGTTGATCATAATTGAAAACTATTGTCAGATATCCAATATTATTCATCCGTCTTGAAAAAACATATTTTATAATTTTTTTTAAAATTTACGTCTATCGATAAACATTTAATCTAGGATGCACTCCAAACGTCAAATCGCTAGATCGTTTTAGAGAATACAAGAAATGGCGGCTCTATCAACTCGTAACGAGAAAATTTAACTAGTTTTTACTGTCGGAAATAATTTTAAAAATCATAGGGAAGCAGCAGCTATTTTTAACAACAGACATCCGAATAGAAATATTCAGCATTCAACAGCTGCAAAAATTCTAAATAAATTCAAGACGTCTGGAAGTGTTCACAATAATTTTAGTAAATATTTTTTTCAATAAAATAGCTGATGTATAATTTACAAAATCTGCATTTGTATTTTATTTGTTCCAAAAATTATTTTTTATAGCTGATAAATAATATTGGATATCTGACAATAGTTTTCAGTTATGATCAACATTTTTCAATAAAAACCGATATTTTCAAAAATAAAGGCACTTTACTCTTGAGCAAAATTCATATTTTTCGGCTCACCTCGTACACGGATTAAAAGAATTGATATCTGATGGTTGAATTTGAGGTTTTGGACTATGCAGAGCTTTTTATCGAGAATAACTTTTTTTGATAAAAGCTATAATAAAATAGTTTTACATACCTAAGTTTCCGACTTAATTGGACACAGTGTATAATTCCATTGCTATTGTGTATACTGTAGTATATTGAATTTGAATTTGAATAAGTATCTACGAAATTGCTAGGTCTCATAGTGGACTACGGACTTACATGGGCTCCTTCTGCAATAAAAACTGTGTAAAAATTGCCATGCACTGAGATTTATGGCAACACGATGTAGTAAAGATATTTTACTGAGTTTATATTATTCACTGTCACCTGAGGTATGGAATTCTGACGTGGACTACTAAATCATCTTCTGAAAAGGTCTGCAAAAGGGTATGCAATGAGAATTCTTACCTATAGTAGCTGGACGCAATCATGCAGAAACTTATTCAAAGAAATGAGGATATTTACTGTCAATGGTAAATTTATTATTTTTTCGACTAAACTAAAAAATAGGTACCGAACCGCACTTACCAAAAGAGCCATGTGTATCTTGGGCCAGAACTTTACAATAAACTGAATGACCATATAAGAACCGCACCGAATATGAAAGTCATCAAATCAAGGCTGACATCTGCCCTTAACGCACTAAGACTATATTTATTTTCTTTTTAATTCTGAGACATGAAGATTTTATTTTATTTTAATCATTTATAACTCTTTATGTACACCTATTTACACTGACGTACTCCTTGTTATTGTACCTACATTTAGAAAAGTTCTCTTTGTACTTTGCAACAACTGAAACAAATATTACCATTATTATTAATTTTTGAGACACCCTATAAATAAACTCTAAGCCAATAACTTTTTATTTTTATCTGTTTTAGAACAAAATCTGATAACTTACGGAACAAAAGTTGTGAGTGGCTCTAATATGCTCAAACATCATACATATCGTATTGATAGACCTAGCACTTGTCACATTTCCGAGCATTTCAGCCAAAACTACCCAGGTGAATAATCTAGTTACATTTTGTGAGCAGGTTAATTATGAAATCTTGTTTCAAGTTTTATGAATTTTATGACTCAATATTATTATAACTCACCCTGTATCTATCAAATCATTTGTATTAATAAATAAAAATAACAAGTCTCATTGAAAGTATTGAAGATTAAAACAAAAATCTACAAACCTAAACGAACAATGCTTAGAAGTCAAGAAGACAAGAAATAGCCCTTTTTTTCACGTTACATTGCAAGTTACATTACAGACAGCGGCACTTTATGACCGCTAAGCACATTTATAATCTGGACTTTATCACCCGGTGGTGTATCAAATATATTTCAAAGTTATAATCAAAAAATGACGCTTCATTTTCGCAGCATGTTTGATTTTTATTTTTTTACAAATTCTTTCAACAATTGTCAACTGTGTGACTTAAAATATAGCCTTTTCATGAGCAGTCAATCAAAAAGAATAAACATGTTTTACCCTTTAAAAGGTTTATCTTAGGGCCGAACCTTCTAAAAATTATAAGAACGTTATAACGCTATTGAACGGTATTTCAAGTATCGCCATGTCACAAGTTTATAAACTCCCAATATGTTTTATGACTAAGACTGTAAATAAAAGCGTTTCAACTTTTAAAAAAAGTTTTATTATCAGGCTGACTCAAGTAATGCTTGCCGTAACGTAATTCGCGTTTCCGGACCAATGGTATTCAAATATCAATATATACCTACCCTATTTAGCCTTTACAAACAAAGCGTTGTTGGCTTACAGATGTGGACATATCATGTGTGTTGATACAGGATAACCAGGGAGGAATAAAAATATACACAAAGGATATTATTTCAAAGCTTGCTTTGTATATGTACCAAATTTGCAGCACAGAGTATGTGTATTTTTTAACTTCGCAATTAAATAATTCCATGTTGTATCTTACTCAATAGACTAGTTTAAAATGCCTGAAATGACTTGCATCAGAGATCCTGGTTCGATTCCGGCTAAGGCGTGAAGATTTTTCACCATGCCATACGGTGGCCACATCTTGTGGAAAGGCCTGGCAAACGACCACGAGTTATAATGCCTAGTAAAGCCTCGAAAAGAGTGCCGTGTATATCTGGAGATAAACTGTGGGTCTGGAATGTTTTTTAGATAACGCAATTCATAAACATACACGAGAGGTCGCCAACGCTGATTAAAAGTACGGAACTTATAGCCTATAAAGATAAGAGGTATTCAGAAATTCTGTTGTGTTAGCTTGGCATGATGCTAGCTCTACATAATCAAGGAATGATATGGCATCAAAGCTTTTGATTAGGTACATAATGAGGGGATTTGCAATGGTACGAACTTGTTAAATAAATATTTGAAAAACTACTACCTAGAACTTCTAACTTCCAAGACTAATATCTGGTTTGTTCTCATAGGATTTACCTAAGGCGCTCAAATGAATTTTATCGGGCAAAGATAAACAGCAATGGTCATATTCAATTTTAAAATACCTAAAAGTAACTTTTTAGTTAGAATGTGAGTAAACAACTAGCAGCTACTACAAGGTACAAAGTACTCTAAGCAGAAGATTTTGGACACGTCGAATCGAAATCGTTTGAACCGTCTTCGCATCACTGTCTTGAGTAAAACATGATTTGCAGCTATTGGTAATTTGTGAACAGGACTATCTAACAGCCGAATTTATAGTACATCGTTATCTTACGTTCTGAGGAAGCCTTCATTGAGGGTTCCTCATTTCAGAGTCAAATCTCAACGCTTCTTTCCAAAAGGAAGACTTTTACTAGGGATTTCTGGAACTTTCTAACACCAACATCGTTAATATAAATAAGGTCCCGTGACCCGTTCATTTATAACTTGTGTGGTTAGTTGTTCATTGTTGGTAATAAAATAGAATTTTATAATTTGAAAAGAATGGAACAAATATATGGACTGCTGAGTATGATAAAATTTTGGAAACTCGAGTGACAATTTTTGGCACTGATGCTTGGCTGTATCCACGCAAATCACCACTAACCACCTATGAGAATGGATTATATGTGGTTAATTATCTCATATAGGTAAATATAATATTGAGAATGTAGAAACTCGAAAACTACCTCTTGCATAGAACAGTAAAGTACCTAACGTCAAAAAAATTGAATGGATTTACCATGTTGCGGATGTACCTTTTACAAGTCGCCCCCAAATAGGGGTTACAGTGGTAATATGTCTGTCCATCTGTCAGTGACAGCATATCTATTTTCTTAGAATTTATTGAAAAATGAGATTAGCTACTTGGAATTATTAGGTGACTATTTCATGAAATTAAAACAAAGAAAAGGAATTTGGGGATAATTAAAAATTACATAAACATTTGTAAAACCTTCTCCACCCGATAACGAAAATCTTCATTCTAAACAAGTAGATCAAAAACAATACCGAAACGAGTTCTGTAAAATGAATTACCTTTGTTTCTGATTTCTAGATCCTATATCTAGTTCCTATTCAATTCAGAATTATTTCGGCACCGATTGTCAATTAATCTCGATTATAATTAGATTAATTCCAAACTAGATGCAGTCAGTTGTTAGCTCCCTGAATCGTATTAACCACATTTTTGATTGATTAAAAATTTGGCTTACTCTCAAATCAATTTCATTTTATAGTAGCTTACTATAATGTATATGGACCTTTGATGTAGTCGATTTGGTATCGACATTATTCCTGATTCAATTTATAAGTTTGCTTGTTTAGTTATGCAAACTTGCAAGTCACGTTGCATTTTATTATTATTATTATTATTATTATTATTATTATTATTATTATTATTATTATTATTATTATTATTATTATTATTATTATTATTATTATTATTATTTAGAGAAAGTACCAAAGGCTATTGTGTTCAGCAAACAAGCAAGATATTGCATAATCAGCGATAAAGCTATCTCAGCCATATATAACGCCTGTAGCTCATTTCATTGACCAGATGGCCGTATCTAAATGTCTTCTGAGCGTGACTCAAATCAAATGTTATGGAGGTATAAAGGTGTTTCTAGATTTCTGTAACATTTCCTAATGATCTGTCTCTGTTGTAATTGTCGTAGTCCATATCATTTCTATTCTGCAAACATCGTTTATACTCACTGTTTTTACTATACTGTGCCCGTCTAAAGTCCGTTTTCCCATACTAATTTTTGAACCACAACGTATATCGCAACGAAATAAGGAGGGCATTAATAGAAGATAAGAACCTACTTTCTCATGAAAGAATCACAGCTAAAAGTTTTGGAATAGCGACTGAGAGCCATCTTCAATATTTTTTTTTAAACAGAACAACCCGTATATTATTCCATTTTCGAGATCTGCTCATGATTCCCAACAGTTTTCTCTTATACAGTTTACTCCTAACTTTAATTGTTTTCGAAATATTAACATTTGAAAAGTGACATTTTGGTCATTTCAAACCCAACCAAAAACACTAATATTGCTTCCAATCAAGTTTGCATGGGAAAAAATCGTTGTCGCAGTAACATCTTGTTTACTGCGGCTTCCAGCCGCCATTTTAGAACTTTTAGCTGTTATTTTCATGAAAAACTATGTTCTTAACTCATATCAAAGCCCTCCAAATTTCGTTGCGATATACCAGATGGTTCAAAATTTAGTAGGGAGTGAACGGACTTTAGAAGGGCTTTGTATAATTATCAAAGAACAAGTTATTTGGATTAACTCAAGAGAGAGAAAAGTATCTACATATTCCTTGGATTCTTTCTTTTGTTTGAACTTCCAAATCAACACAAAGATTACAGTACAAGTACATATTAACAGTCATTATTGATACTCCAGATCATAATTTTTGAGGAGATGAATATTCCATAGGTAAATTTTTACTTAGTGATTTTTGATTACTCGTTTCATAAAAAACACTTCTGTCCACACAAAAAAGTCAGTTTAGAATTGTTTTAGATCAGGGTAATTATAATTATATAAATGCTTCTTGCGGTTAATCTCGATGATTCTGATCTATTCTTCTTTTGATAATCACAAAATTCTTACCTAATAATAAATAATGTCAGACTTTTAGGTACTGTTGAAAAATGAAAAATGCTACTCGTTTGTTTTGAAAGCTCAGAGCAGCATTCTTTTTAATTATTTGATCTTTTTCGTACTACTATCCACACAACTGTTGATATCAATCATTCTAGATTTATATTTCATTTGCCAATATTCCCTTGCTATATAAACGAAGGCAGCAAAAAAAATAAGACGTCACTGGAGTATTCTCTATTCTCACAACTGCCACTCTGGCACTACCTACCCTTTGCTGTTCTATCAACTCCTCGCAAAATTTTGAGCGTCTTTCAATAATATCCTTTGTTCTTAGACCAGATTATTTTGTAAGGGGATGAACTTATCTTCCTTCAACAGGCCATCTGCTATGTGTTGTAGTTGTAGGTAATCACGCCCAATAATTCGGGTATAAGAGCGGCTTGGATTCTTCCTAAATAAGAAGAACAATATTCGAAACTTTATATCCACTTGACGCAGTTGTTGGACACCCAGCATCTTGAAACATCTTCTACTTGTCTCGTTGTTATGGAGCTGTTTGGATATCTTGTAATATTGTTTGCTGTGGTTTCAGATAGGTAAAGCACATGTTCTTTCTTTAGCTTATTTTTTACAAGGGAACCAAAAAAGGTAAATTCTATTTTTTTTCCCTTACCCCTTCTCTGTTTGCTTGTTTCCCATGTGACTGAAATATTGTGTTTTGATGATCGGTTGCTAACTCAATGAATCTTAAATATAATTGCTATCAGGTAGTGAAGTATTTTTATTTTAAAGTATTTTTGTTTCTGAATCTAATAAGCAAACATTGGTTTTCATTTATAATAGGTGATTCGCCTAGTTTGCTATCTGGTGAGTAGATAACTAACTTGGCAAATGTCATTTGACAGAGTATATATGTACATATTACAAACTTTTGCGTTCGCCTAGTTTGCTAAGTAATGTGTAGCCAGATAATATATTAACATAGAGCAGGAAAGTTGATCAAAATTGCGTATCCTCAATAGAAAGAAACAGAAAATAAGGCAGAAGTATCTATCTCTATTATTTAAACACTCGTGAGTGGTGGATTGCTGTACCTATCTGTCATCTGCCATGAAACAAAGACAGACACGGACACGATATTTTCTATCTCTTTTTATTTATGGACCACATCCACTTATAGTGCTACATAGGACTTGCCTGTTCTATGTTAATATTATATCTCTATGTGTGTAGCCGCCTTTAGACGAAATGATTTCTCGACTTACTTCATATGCATATCACTGATGACGTATTGGCAAATTCACGTCACCTCTGCCATAAAAATACAATATTTATTCAGTTCTTCTTCGGATATCCTATGAAATAAAACAACAAACATCGTTACCATCGCATGTATCGTATGTACATTTGGTCTATCAAGAAAAGAATCGTAGCAAGGTTTTCCAGTAATGGAATTCTGATATCTTCTTGATTGCATGATATTTTTGTACTTAGTAGCCTTTTTTATTGCTGAATAAAAGCCAGCTACTTCGAAGCAATATCATATATTATTACGGTTATGCATATGTTGCATAATCGATCACAGAGTAAGTATTATTGTTTTACTTTCAAGAAGATTGTGGCTGCCGGAACTTATCATTGGGTATAATTTGGATTTGGACGAAAATCATTACCAGCTTACGTTGATATATAGATAGCTAATGTTTTTATCTGAGTTTGAACTCATTATTTACCTGTATTTGAAAACTTGGATTTTACAATTTAATGATCATTTGGGAATATAATTCACATAAAGATCAAATCTGAAAATTACTAAACAACCAACAACAGCTTTATTCCTTCCATATATCATTTTAAATCGAATCGACACTTTAATCTTTACGAAATCCAAGGGCAAATTTATTTAGACCCTATTTGTAGGGTCTTTAGGTAGGTATTTCCGGGATCTGGTTGTCATAGATTATAACTAAATAAGGTAAGATAAATTACATGTTACAGGATTAGCCAAACTCAATTTCCCGGCTTTTGGGTTGGGTATTAAAAGGAAAAGAAATCTCACCTTTATTGGTACTTTCCAAGTTATAGAATTTACAAAAAAGAATAAAATTAAACAACGACGCTCGGCGTCGCGATATTCAAAACGTTTGTTTTCTCAAAAACGTACCTTTTTGTAGAAATAAAAAGCCTTCACAATTACAAACAATTTTGTAAAACATAATTTTTAACGAATTTTCTGAATAAAAATAATTTTATTCGACTGGCCATGTTTTATATTTTTGTTGTATCCGTTTGAAATTATTTTTGATCTGGGTTTGTGAATTATTGGTAAATTTAGTTTGGGAGTTTATTTATATTTGAGAGAAATACGGTAAATTTTCATAAAAAGTTTGATTTGCCATTAATATATGAACGGGCAGAATGTAGCGGAAAAGCGGCGGTCAGGCTTCAGCAGGAAAGATATACCGATACACCTGTTTCAAATCAGAAGCTATTTGGCAGGTCAGAAATAATAAATATGCATTTTCAAATCAAAAAAATTCCTAATTGCTAAAAGTGTACCTATGTAACGACTTGGTGAAAGACAAAACTCTAAAAACTTTTATATCAAAACATTTTTCAGTTTCTTCTAATAGCTTGGGAGCTATAACGAAAAAAAATACTTATTCAAAAATTGCTATTAACTAAAAAAGCAATGCCATATTTTGGAAGTAATACTTCGGAATACTTCTCCCCTATAAAAAATCTAGAGGGGTTAAGTCGGGCGATTTTGCAGGCAAGAGCACGGGTCCAGATCTACCTATCCATCTGTTGAGAAATGTGGTATTCATATATTCAGAGTTATGGCAAGGAGTGCCATCTTTAAAACCAAATATTCTGTCTCACGTCTAATAAATTTGAAAGTTCTTATAATAACTGTAAAAACTGTGTTAAGCGTATCGCATTGAAACTATAAGCTTATAGATTGAATATTTCAGATTTTCCTGAGGGCTTGCTCGATAATTATTTTCAAAATATTGGCATATTTCAGCTAATACCAAATCGTTACATGCACTTCTAGCAATTGGGACATTTCTTCATGTTGAAAATGCATGTATATTATTTCTTACCTGCCAAATACATAACTTATGGGTTGAACCAGGTCTATCGGAATATATTTCTGACCAGAGCATTATCAACTTTTTCCATGCCTTTCTTAAATATAAATGAATCTCCAAACTTAATTTACTAATAATTCAGAAGCTCACAAAAAGAAACAGGATACAAAAGTATAAAACATGGCCTGCTGAACTTAATGATTTTTTTTAGAGAAAATTCGTGATAGAGCCTATACTGTTATAAATACGGAAAAAAATCGTATACCAAATTTGGAATTATGGAGGCTTTTTATTTATTTAAATAAACAGCTATGTTTTTGGAAAAAAAAGTTTTGATCGTCACGGACGTTGTTTAATTTTCCTTCTTTTTCGTGAATTCGATAACTTGGAAGCTACCATGAAAGGTAAGATTTTTCCTCTTAAAACACAACCAGTTTTTTTAAAAAACTGCTGGGATATCGAGTTGGGCTAATCCTGTACATAAGGATATGATACTTGTTTTAGGTTTATTACTCGTTGGGCCTTTGACACTGAAACAATTCGGAGCCGAGTATATATCTCACTTATAAACCTTGTCAGATCCTCGTACTTGGACGTAAGCCCATGAAGAAAACAAAACTCAAGTACAAGAATAACTTGATTTATCTTTATCGTATACCAATTCTGAAGGTTACCAATCATTTGAATATGTTTATTCTCCCTCGAATATTAAAAATCAAAACAACCAAACCTGTCAAATTTTCAACGCCTAATTTCCAAAAACAGAACGTAGAAGGGCTAATAAAAATTATGGAGCCTTTTTAATATTTAAGTCTTACGTCTAATATAATATCAAAGTTAACAGAATACTATAAGTTGGATCAATCTTGAAATTTCCTTTGTTGGCAGCGCGAAAGTATGATAGTTAATAACTCACAAAATAAGTACATTTAAGAATACTTAGATAATTATATTATTTATTTGGTATATAATAGAGAAAAATATAAATAGAAAACATCTATAAGTAGACTTTATTCGAAGTTCACAAATGTTTTAAAATATTGAGTTTAACATTCAATTTACGACCACCTATGTTCAATATATTAATTTATAAATTTTAAAATAAAATATATAAGCCTTGTAAATAAATGATACGTAATAATTGAAAGGAAATTGTTGACAACGAAGAGAGAACGGAATTTCCGATTATTATTCTTTCAAATACTGCCCTAAACCTTTCTGACTAGCTATATTGGAAAAATTTTGTATGAAAATATTTTCCATCATTATCATATGGTCAACAATATAAACTGTCATCGTCATCAACTGTATAAATCGTCATTTTTGCGGAATTGCTATATCTACACAAACGTTACATGAATGACGATTCGAAAATTTCTGTATGAGATAACCTGTGATATAATCAAGGGCGTTTCCTTTGGGACATTTTATATTTCGCTTTATAGTCGCTTTTAAAGGATTAAATTTCGTAAAAGCAGACTGAGCAAAGACTTGATCCCATCGGTCCTATCATACAAGAACAACCATCCACTGAACAATACGCAGCCATTTCAGAATATTTATCGAAAGTTATTGAAATTCACAACGCACGAGTACACACTAGATGTGCGTTTTGATGAGAGTGACCCAATTTATAGTATTTTGCAAACTTTGATGATACTAAATCTCGTATCGTATATGACATCCTGTATTTTATAGCTCAGTTGTTCGTTAAGTTAATTTCATAGGTAACCTAAGGCTCTTTTGAGGACATTATTTTCAATTAGGTATACAAACATTTACTTGCTTATTTGGATATCTCTTGTATGTTTTCCTAAATATTCCTATAATTTTATTGTAACTGGTTCAGTAATATCTACTCAAAAACACTGGTTGGAAAATTAATGAGCACTGATAAATGATAGATGATACCAATCGTCTCAGATTTGCAGGAAACTCGTTATATTAACGAACTTCCCGTTTGTTTTATTTGATAATCATATTTCCATTTGCAAGAAAAGAGCTAAGAGATCATCTGGTATAAAATAAATTTAAAAAATCTGAGTCGTTAAAATTAAAGAAGCGACCATATCCATTTCCATCGAACATTTTCCGAGTTACAGAACTAGGAAAATGCTGAAAGTGAGGAGTAATTGCTATAGATATTTTGAAAACAATGAATACTTATAAATGAACTTTAAATTCAATGACTGAAAGTTTACCAGTTAAGAGAAACAAACATTGAAAATGAAATATAGGGGATATTGTAATTATATGGATAACATGAAGACATCTATTTTGCAGAAATGAAGACATACAGCTACGAGTACAAATTAAAGCCTTCCCGTAGTCATGTTTTACGATAAGATCGTAAACTTGAGAGAGTAAGTAATAATAATTATTTCCCCAGACGTCAAAATTACTATTTCAATGGTAGTTTCTATAGCACAACTTAACGACAGTATCTGTATTAGAACGCATAATAAAATTTTATAACTTAAAATGAGGTTAAACCAGGTATATAGTCCACCGAAAATGTCATATAGAATTCCAAATAAATAAATAATAGTTTAGAAAACTAAAAAACATGCTTTAATATCAAATCAAACTAAAAATTATGAAATAAATAAGATATAATTTTAATGTAAAAAAGGGTGGGGTGCTTGATGTCCATTGATATAATTTTAATGTAAAAAAGGGTGGGGTGCTTGATGTCCATTGATATAAAAATATTTTATGTTGATAGATACTGATATATATAGAATCATTATAAAATTAACTTAGAAAGCACCCCACGCTTTTTGAATTAAAATGATATCTTATTTATTTTATAATTTTTAGTTTGGTTTGCTATTATAGCGTGTTTTCTTAGTTTCTTGAACTATTATTTATTTAATATTTTTTAGTACGGTTTCCTATTATAGCGATACACGAATGTAGGGAATGAGATATAAACAATCATATACGTCATATACGTATACGAGGACGGTATGGAGCCCTCCACCAAATAGTCCCACTCTTAAACTCCATCGCAAATCCTCCAACACACATATCGATAATTCCACAAAAATCCATCCATAAAGCCTCGAGAGGTATAGGTATGAAACCTTTCATCAAAAAGTCCTAATCGCACGTACACAACTATAAGTATGAAACTTTAATCTAAAAATCCCACTGGCACGTATCTACACAACATCACAAAACCTCCCAACCCACAGACACATATAAAGATCCACGAAAATTCATCCAGAAATCCAAAACACCCATAGGTATGGAACCCTCCACCAAAGAGTCCCACTCGCACTTACCCACCATCTCATATCCTAACATGCATATCGAAAATACCACGAGAATCCATCCATAGAGCTCAGAGATATAGGTATGGTACCCCCCATCAAGGAGCCCCACTCGCATATGCACAATATAGAATTATTGTATTGTCATCAGTCATTTAATAGTATACAAAGTTTCAAGTCGATCTGATGTTTTTAAGTGGGTGAAAATGGTGTCCAAAGATTCTGTTACATACATACATACATACATACATACATACCAAGCTAATAAAAATGAATAAATTAATGACACGATCTTTTTACCAAGCTGAGAAACTAAATATAAATCACAAAAAAGTATACGTTATTGTCATGATGTTTTCAAGTAACTGAAATATATTCAGAAATTTTGATAAACAACGAAAATAAAATAATGCAAAGAAATTGAAAAATGCGACTATGGTGAATTCTGTTTTGAAAATGGTATTTTCCTCACATTGGAGAAAACTTCAAAAGCTATTTTCTAGATCATCAATATTATATTATCGAGTTTTGAGTAAGCTTTTTTTTATTGAATTAAGTATATAAACCTTTCTCATATTTTCCATTAAATTAAATCATTTTAATAATTTCTACGAAATGGAAATGCATTGTGGCTTGTCTGATGGTTTTTTTAAATGAAAATTGTATTTTAATATCTAGTCAAATATTTGTATGTATAATGTGACAAAGCTGTTACATTTGAATCATGTAAACTTTGCGGGTGAGATATAGCCTCATTTTATGTGAAATGGCACGAACTACTTTCTCAATAGAGTTTAAGTACCATCAAAACAAATGTCTCTAAGGATAAGAATCAATATTTATTCAAACATTTAAAAATTGATACCATAAATGTAATTTTACTGTGGCAACGTTTCTGCAAGCAAGATTCGAATCTCTTACTAGTCTATAATAATTGCAAGTGGGGCTCGCCTGAGAAGGAATCCGTATTTATGATTTTCATAAGATTTTCCTTAAAGCTATGAGTGAAGGACTATATTTTTGTTAAAAGTCTAGTTTAGTGGCTTTTGTTATAAAAGCCCTAAAAAATCAAATGTTTGCAAAAATAGGTGTGGTTTAGCAAAACTTTTTAATAAAATTGTGGTGGAAGACGCTATTTTTAATGATTTGTTAATAAAAAATATTTTTTACAAAAAATTGGACCGACGTTATAGTTGATGCACTGAAAAGTATAAAATAATATTACTTCTATTGGTGATGGTACTTTTGAAGTTGTGCAGTTGCAGTTAGATTGATAGCTTTTGGCACCAACTTCACAAGTACCATCACCAATAGAAGTAATATTATTTTATACTTTTCAGTGCATCAACTATAACGTCGGTCCAATTTTTTGTAAAAAATATTTATTTCACACTTTTGAGTGTAACATTAGTCCCGAAAATCGTTGAACGTTCACTATACCATATCAATGAAGATAATACTTATCCTATTACCCACGTATATTCCTTGCTTGTAGTGGTTATTATTGAGATCTCAGAACATCGCGGCGGAAATACGCTTGAATATTTTAGTTGTTACCATTTAACACCGATTTAACTGGAAAACCGTAATTCTAAGGAAAAAATGTTCATTATAAATGTTGCTACAAATAATTATATCTTTCATGTAGTATCGAAAAATTTTCAATTTTCGAAAGAAATTGTCCTCTCCACATAGCAAAAATACATATTTAACATGCGTCTATCTCGAAAACCGTAACACTTTTGAAAAAATGTTCAATTTAAACGTTTCCGGATATTGTCCTATCTTTAATTATACCAACTCAGATTTTCGATTTTCGAGAAAATTCGCCCCCACCACCCCTTCGGGGGCGGTTTTCGGAGGGAAGGAGATTTCGGATTTGCGTTTTTATGAATATGGGACCATTTCTCAATCCCCTTCTTTCAAATGAATCCAAAATCATCAAAATCGGAGATCGTCTACTATATAAAAGGCGCGCACGAACCAAAAAAAAAAAAAAAAAAAAAAAAAAAAAAAAAAAAAAAAAAATAAAGCAGACAGTCGAATTGTATACCTCCTCCGTTCGGGGTTCGTCGGTCAAAAAAGGGAAAGATGTTGTTCTTAGGACTTTAAGATGGAATTTTCAATTTGGAAGTATCTTTTCAATCCCAAAAAGTATATGATTATCCTTGTATTCTATTAAACGCTAACATCCTTCAAATTTAGCAAAAATAATAAATATAAATTAGCGAGAAAGTGAAGTTAAAGGAAGTGATGATTGACTATTGTCAGTGTGTACGACGTTTAAAAACTGTCAGTTCCAATATTGCCAAAACCGCCAATAAAACGTTTGCGATATTGAACATATTCTTAAATATTTGATAAAGCATAAACCAAGCGGTGAGATTGTGATATTCTAAAGGTAGGTATAGTTTCATTTTTCAAATTTAGTACAAATTTATTTTTTACAAATACTTACTTTAGAGCAAAACAGATATCTGACAGCACCATATAGTCCCATTCTCGTATAATGTTATGTTATTATCACAATTCTCACAATTTTCGGAAGTCTGTAAAACACCATGATTATTTAAATACTTCGTCTTAGTAAAATAATAAATTCAATACATGAAAAGTTGCATCTAGGGCACCCATTAAAAAAATTTGTATAATATGTTAAGCTCATTTTATTTGTTCTTAATTTTTTCTGAAGCAAATATTCTTGAAATTAATAATCTAATGCTGCGAAAGTTATACTGGCAGCTTCGGCAACACTGATATTAACAGCAATTAAATGTTAAATTAACAGGTAAACTGCACAAGTCAATCTTCAATTCGTTAAACCTCGCTTTGCCGCGAACTTACGTTAGTATTTTCACCCATTTTTTGCAAATTTTGAAGGATGTTACTGTTTAATAGAATACAAGGATGATTATACAGTATTTGAGATTATAAAGATACTTCCAGATCGATAATTACAGCTAAAAACCGTAAGTCGTAAGAACAAAATGTATTTCTTTTTACTTCCCTCAATAAGGGAAGTATTGTATTCACGTAAAAAATCGACCTCGAGATTTTTGCTGGAATTTACATTTTGGGATTCCTAGATCACGAAAATCATGGTATCTCAAGTCCGTCGGTCTGTCTGTCTGTAGTTTGTAGTCTGTTGGCGTTGTAGCTCAATAACGGCTTGACCTAGGACAACGAATTTGGTATGCATATTAATGTTTTTTTCCATCCACAGAAAAAAAAGGTGTATTATACACGAGAAGAATATTAGATTTTAGCTATCGAGCTATCTCATAATTTTTCCCATGCATAACACATATTTTTTTAAAATAAATGGTTTGATTTTAGCTGTGTAACAGTAATGAGTTTATTTTTTTTAGACAGACAGATTCAGAATGATTCAGTTTTTTCATCAAAGAATTACTAAAATTAAATTAATGAGGAATAAATTTGTGATACATGACCAGTCATAATTGTAGTTCTTGAAATAGACAAATTGATTGTAAATGTGATAACTAACGTTTTTTATAAATTACTACCTCCAAACATTAATCGCACTAAAAAATACAAATATCTATTTATTATACATGGGAAAAAAGTAATTTTATAAAAAGTGATACTTTGTAA
This sequence comes from Crioceris asparagi, assembly GCA_958507055.1. NCBI lineage: Eukaryota > Metazoa > Arthropoda > Insecta > Coleoptera > Chrysomelidae > Crioceris > Crioceris asparagi. The sequence continues at coordinate 7,583,917 of OY293826.1, forward strand.
CCTGTCAATACAGATAAAATGTCAAACTTTTATCTTCTATTTATATTATCCAAATTACCAGTAGCAAATGATTGAATATTTTGAATATTTTGTTTTTTTAGTGCATCTTTTAATGGTTTCATTTTTAGTTCTAAATTCTTGTGAAAAGTTAATTTAATCAAATTTTCGTCTTTGTTTTGCGCTAATGTCAAAAATTATTATAATAATTATGTAGGAAGATTGTAGGATATAGTTCATAAATATTTTGCAAAAGTAAGCTACCCGTACACATGATCTATAATAATTTTTATAGATCCGTACAAATATATTTGTGATGTAAGTCGAAAAAAATCGTCCCTTCTACTTCTGAGAGTATTTATGGAAGAATTTATCAAATACAAAGTGATGAGATACTATTTCAGAAGAATCATATTCAAGAATTTTTGGTAAAGGCTCAATTACAATAAATATACCTGAGATTATCTATTTTGCTTGGAAAAGTGCGTAGCTTGTGACGTCAGCACTTAGACAGTCTATAAGGTCTAAATCTTAAGTTTCTATATCATAAATCTTCTCTAGTGTAGCTGTTTTTTTAATTTTCAGTCAGTTTGCTTTGTTTAAGATGGGAATACAAGAGCAATTAAATTGAAATCCATCTGATATAAAAACAGTTTGCTTGTGATTTTATAATTTTCATTTTGTATGATTTTTTAATGTATTTTGATTTAATGTTTCATTATGAACCTTTTTTAATATTAAATGAAAATATAGAATTTATTCATAAATATTTGATGATATTCCGTTCATTATTCCGTCAATAAATAATAATTTATTCAACGTATATTCGATAACGGTATGACTTTATTTTTCTTTTGGAATTCAGCGAACGCACTCTTGATTATTTGACAGGCTTCTATTGATCGGTTAATACTGAACATTTTAATTAATTTTCCCAGTTTTATATAGTAATATTCTTTAAATTCCAAGTAATGATGTTTACTTTATCAATATCTACATATACAGGGTGGATCTCAAGCAACTTTAATGGATCAATTATGGGAAAACTGTAATGAGGAAAACTATGAAAATTTAATCAGATACTAAAGTATCAAGGGTTAATAAGTCTAAAGTGTTTTCAAGTTAGTCGCTGAAGTAAAGGCCAACTTTCAGATTTCAAATATAATGTAGATTTAAAAATATTTCATGGATAATTTTAAATAAACTTGACTAATTAAAGAATTAGGAGAGAGGAAATATAACTTGAATCTCTATAAGGATTTTATTGACCAACTTCCCAAACGGAGGAGGTATACAATTCGATTTATGTCTCTCCGAGTATTTGGCATAGTAAATGTGTTTCGATTTTTTTATAATTTCTTTCTCACTTGAAAGAGCAGGAACCGAGTACAAGAACTTGTAAAGTGTTGAAAGTGAAATATTGTTACCGCTATATTTTGAAATGTCTGAACATAAGTGAATGTTCAACGAGTTTGATGATCATTTAAACACTCAAAAATGTGATATACATATGTTTACTAGCCTGAAGAAAACCCATACGGATGTCACTGCTCGTACCTACTCTTGGACGCCAGGATAGATTGATTACACTTATCACACCACACTCCACACGTGCTTTCGAACATTCTCGAATGTACGCTAGATAAATCGAACACATTCTGGTATGTTGCAGGTAAATCATCGTAGATGGAGCGTCGTGAAGAATTCATGTATTCTCGAGAGTAAACAGTTGAAGTGAAGTGACTTATAAGACACCTAAGTAAGTATATTAACTAGTTATCGGTGTGTGTGATATTTATTTGAATGATTAATAAAAACAAAATCTAGTTCACCGATTCCAAAATAGTCGAACCGAAGTCACGCTACAATATTTTCGACGACAAACAACAACGAACTTTTTTAGTTGATGCACTGAAAAAGTAGTATTAATTCTTTTAGAGCTGGTACTGTTGAAGTTTTTATATTGTTTTTAATTATAGTTTTCATCAATAGAGCTTCTGTAGGACCACCGTATAGATACAATCTAGAACCACCTCTCGGTAGCTATTTAAGTTCGACAGGAGGCGGTAGTGGCAATCAAACCTTCTTGAAATGCTTGTTAGTGGAGCATTTCCAGTTGTTGATTGGCAATGTGATTTTCTCTTTGTCATTTGTGTAATCCTGCCTGATTTTGAGTCACTTCCACAAACCCCTTTCATATAATATCGAGATAAATTATAAAAGCCATCGCTAGTACATAATTACTTGACACAAACTTCAAAATCCTGATTATTCCTACATGATATCTTGTTAGTTTTTGGTTTCCGATAAGGAAGCGGACACAAACTATATATTTCTCGATTGTATATAGCTGTGATGTCTTAGCACCTTCGCCAGATATGTAACTATATATACAATATAAAATACAAATTAATAAAGAAAACGAGAAACAATAATCATTATTATCATTATATAATATAATAAACATAATGGAGAAAGTAAAGCACAGCCAATTGTATCAATGAAAATTAAGATTTTGCGCATCCGCCAAAAACAAAATGTAAATCTATATTATACATCCTGTATAAAACTGTGTATGTGCCGAACTGACGCAGATATCCCAACCAAATATTGCACAGCTGTTTATCATACCTTAATTGAAAGTAGCGTCATACCTTCAGTACCCGTAGGGCTCTATGTAGTGGGTTCCGTACCTGAAAGTCCTATTGTCTATTGTATATCTCTGAACTCTATGGCTGATGATCTTTGTACGATGTATGCATGTAGAATATTATTAGAATGATCTTCTAGTGGCTATAAGTGTGACTGGGCCTCCTAGGTAGAGGGTTCCATGCCTCTTATATCGAAAGAAATATCTCTGAGCTCTATGGATGAATTTTCGTGGATATTTTACGATGTTCGTGTATATTATGTCACTGGACTGTTTTAGGAGAGTTTGTCCGTACGACTGGGACTTAAAGGTGGAGGGTACTGTACCGGAAAATCCCTAAGACATATGTAGGATATATGATCATGCTGTTCTCTCTTGGTGCATGTCTGACGGTGGATCTGGTTTGGTGTTCAGACTGGTTCTACCTGAGAGTAGGAGTCTAAGGTAGAAGGGTTCCATACTCAAGATTTTTTATGACTTTATGTTTTCGTTTCTTACCACAATGTACCAAAGTGTTTGCCCGGGAAAAATAGCTGTTTGAATAATAATAATAAAAAAGTATGTCTAGAAAATTCTATGAAATTTTAATAATGATAAGCACTTTACGAATCTGTTACAAAATAAAACGAAAAGTTTGAACCAAACTATAGAGGAATTCAATACTCACATGTTTCACAAATAACGTTTAGAATAATTTTCCAATGAAAAAATATGCTTTTACAATATTGTAAAAAAACAATGAATTGCTTGTCGAGTCAAGGGATCTTGATTATTTATTAAATAAACGTACCTACAAATTTTCTGGAAAACAATTCGATGCTATGTGATTTTAACAGCAGTTTATGGTTTTTTAATCGTATTTAAAAAACAAAAATGACACGATCAACTGTATCTTTACAAATGATAAATTAAGTAGCCTTAAAGATTTAGGAGTCAAGAGCTATAAGAAAAGATAAAAATACTATTTTTTAAATGATTTATTTGTCTATGTAAAAATTATTTTCTATAATCAAGAAATTGCGTCCGCTTGCAATAAAAATGCAACATCTTGTCATTGGTTCTAATAAGAAACAAAGATAATCTTAGCAAGCTTTGGCCTTCTATATTACTTATCCCTGTATGATGAAAAGTTAGTCTACCTTAAAATATTTGTGGTGACAAACAAGAAAATTTGTTAATACCTGCAAAAAAAATCAGTATTCCTCACTTTTTCTTAGATAAACCTAAATTCAAGAGCCAATATTTCTCAATAGTGGCAGTAATAGACTGTATCGATTTATTTTTTATCTATGTTCTGTACATAAAATTTTGGTAGATATCGCCAAGGATGAGGAAAATTGATATCGCTGATTCCCGATCCCATGGGTCATGTAGTATGGGCTGGAGAGAAAAAAAATACGATAAAATCACAATAAATCTCTAGAACGGTGTCAGTGATTGCTTTTTTTCTATCGAAGATGTTGGTAAATTGCGGCGAACTGAAATACTATTAAGAGAACATCTGCGGTATTTATTTTCGAAAAAGTGCTCTAAGGGAGTCTGTGTCACTCTAGTCAGTTTCATCGAATACGTAGTTTTCTGTATTGAGCAGAAAGTAAATCTCAAGACGCCTTTCTTGAACAAGAACTCTGATAAGATTTATTATTATTACCCGACCCTGTTCTTCGATTAGGTATAATAGAATCTCTTGGTTGATCAGCTAGACAAATGTACTTTGAAATTCTCACAAAAGCTTCTAAATAGGTAAGCATAACCGAGCAGGGTAAATTAGGTTTCTCCCAACACAGTAACAGAATTTGAATTGTTTTTCAGCGCCAGCACAAACTATTTAGTTTTGGAAATGTTCTATACTTACTTGTCTTACTTGAACTATCAAATGCGCTGATTTGAGGTTATGATTTATTTACGTCGGATAATAGATAATTTTGAATTCAAAAGAAGTCGAATTTTAATACAAGAAGAGTCTTTAGCTGATATCTGCATAGTTTTGAAATTGTTAGTATTTCAAGCCCAGTTCAGTGAATAAGACACCGAATTATTATTATATGCGGTCTTAATTTAGATCTCAAATGCAATTTTATTTCAGTACAATGTTCTCAATCAGTTTATAGGAAAAATAATTATTTTGGATGAGGTATACCTGATTTGGACTCCAAAAGAGTAACCAGTATTTTGCTTTGAGATGAGATCTACTTTCTTTTTTGCAGAACAACTCGATTGCAGAACATTTTAATCAAAAATCTATAGCTTAGAAAAACAAACAAATTTACGGAAAACCATCACTGCGCAAAATCTATATATTTATTGATAAACAGAGCCGATATTGATGACGTTACTCTTTACTTTTTGACCGACGAACCAACCGGAGGATATATACGCGCCTTAAAAATAGTAAACGTGCTCCGATTTTCATGATTCTTTTTTCATTTGATATAGGACAATTGAGACTTGGTCTCACTGAATAAAAAAAACAACATTCAATATCTCCTTCACCTCAAAAACTTCCCCTAAAGGTTGAAACATGTGTTCCCTTTATGTGATGTTCGAAAATACAAAATATGAGATGGCCAAATTACAGTAGAGATTAGGTAGTGACATTTAAATTAGATTTTTTAAAAAAATTACGTTTTCCCAGTTACCGCTGTGGGAAAGTCTGAAATATGTGTATTTCCGCGATTCTTTGGCGAACGTTGAATAATTTTGATGACTAATATCTTTTGAAGTTGGTGTCAATTGTTTTCAATCTAACTACAACTGTAAAACTTCAAAATTACCAGGAACAATAGAATTATTATTATTTAGATTTTCTCAGAAAACCAACCAAAGTCCAATTTTTTGTCTGAAAATTTATATATATATATATATATATATATATATATATATATATATATATAGTTATATTCTTCTTCATAAGAAATATAAAATTTTAATTATGAACGTCATTGGAGCCGTTATCGATTCTGAAATGACAACTGATCAATTGATAATATCCCAGAAGCTATTAAAAATAGAAAGACAAAATGAACAAAGAAATGTATGCGTGGGTGTAAAACACGTATAACAAACAATATTTCAGTGGAAATCTACGTCATCCTGGGATATGCGCTAATAAAAAATATAATCGACTCTATCTTGGAGTAGAGAATAATAGATTAAGAGTCAACTCAGAGATGATGTTGAGTGAAAATAAGGTCAAATTTTCCATGATGTGGGCGAACTAGGCATATATGCATGCAGTAACTCCCTTTGAGAGTTTGCTGAGTGCAGGTAAGGTCAGATGAGAGTGCAAATGGTGCTACCGGTGTAAAAAATTCGAAAAGTGATAATAAGGCAATAATTTAGTGGATAATAAATTAAGGAAGGAATATATGTTAGCTAATGACGTATTATTATCAAATTGAGTCAACAACTGGATTTGAAAGAAGTTAACGCAAATTTTTGAAATGATCTCCATTTGAGATAAGGTGATCTTTTACGCCTCAAATTTTCAAAATATTTGTTTATAACATGATCTTTAGTTACCAGTTCTCTAACTACTCGGTAGATATGTTGGGGTCAGCTTCATGCTGCATAAAAGTCATCTTTTCTAAATTCTCCATTTTCTTGTTTTCTAAAAATTAAATATCAAATACTTACCTCGTCAAAAACTTTAAGGTTATGTTTGCTTACAATTAACTTAACTCAGTCACTTTCTTAACGTTCTTGTTTTCCTCATTTTTTTTATGATGAAGGCATCTGTCGGCGGCCCTTTTTGATCCTAAAAATGCAACGTGCACTTGTAAGTATCTTGCTTTACGTCGTCGATGCACTTAAACTTCCTAATTAGCACAATGACATTATTTAAGCCATAATTTCAGCTTCAGCCTTGACACTAATTAAAGTTTACTCTGCTTGCATCGGTTATTAGTCCATACCGATATTACCAAAACATGTGGAACCTAATAAAACTGTGTAACAGGATTCTGGTTCGTCGATTAGACTGCAAACAATCGGTGACATGAATATAATGTACCTATTTAACTAATTTAATAAATACAAAATCCGATTGCAATTGAACAAACTAACTTCAGCGTAATAAACTATATACTATACTTCAACCCCTCAGATTGATACGTCACTGGTCTCGGTCTTCCGCTTGCTGCTGCTACTGCTAATAAATAGCTGATAATAAATAGCTACTCCTCTAGAACTGATGGTATGAGATCATTACCTACTGAACGAGAAAATTTGACGGACATGGAACAGTAACATCGGCGTGCCGATGGGTTTTCTCCGGGCTCGCCAAAATTGTGTAAAACCAATTACAAAACTTTTGGGATGACACTCTTGCACATCCCGTCCAAAAATGCTCTTTATACTTTTAAAGTCAACTCGATGGTTTCACTTTTTTCTTAGTATAATATATAAGATTCTAAAATCATTGCCATCAAATCAACAGATATTATTTGAGAATGACTGATTCACTTATATGGCCTGTGCTTCATAATGTACCTATATCCAACCGAATTTCTCCGCAATTTCTGCGCATCCGTACTTAATTATCACAAAAGTAAAAAAGGTCTAATAAAGTTCAAATCGTTCAAATGTATGTTAAAGTCAGTTTTACTATGAAAATAGTTGTATTGATGACAATTTCCTTGTCATGCTTGAACAAGTCAATAATGAAAAGATTTGTCAACTCTGGAAAACTAAACTATTCAAACTGATAAATTTCAAAACAAGGTTTGTACACATTATCAATGTCAAATGATGTTGGAAGGTCAATGAAAAAAAGACACTTGCTGATTTATTATTTAAATAGAGTATATACCGTGTGGCTCACCGTCGATGGTGCCTTAGAAGTTTACGGATACCAGGACGTAGGACCATTCTGAAAATTTGATTACTCAAGTAATTGCTCTTGGTCTATGGACCTAAGATATTTTCTGCCAAGCAAAGTTGCCGGTTGTACCGGAATATAGCGGCATCTTCGTTATTTGAAATGGGACACCCTGTATATAACCACATTTTTGAATTAGTCATAACTTTTTGATTATTTTTGCTTTATACTCACATATACCTAACCTACCTCTAACGGTTTACGAGATATATATTTTTCATATTTTTTTATCCAAAATATTATTAAATGTTTATTTCTGCGGTATTTGGATTCCTAGGAAGCCGCAATTTTGTTCGTAGATCAAGATCATGTATATTGATTCTGTATAAAGAAGTTTGTTTTGCGTTATACAGGGTGGTTCAAATTTGACAACTAGTGCATTATTATTAATACCTTTGTACGTTCCTCAACGGAAGTGACTTGAAAAGAATATTGAAATGGAGGGAAATAACTATTCAAACGAAGTTCTGATGAAATTGTTTACTCTTCAAGGAAAATGTGAGGAAATTATAGCAAGAACGTGCAGAAAATTCAATGAAACATTGATGAATAAGAGGAAGTTTGTTGATACCGGTGTTCAGAAGATAATCGGAATGCCAAGCCAGTCGGTACTTGAAACTGGATGGCTATCCTATTAGGTGATTTCTGGTAAGTTTACTGTTGCAGGGAGTCTGTTACCGTGCTCATAGAGGAACACTGACCACTTACTGGTTATTTTCTTAATCAAGTAGATCTGATGCTGAAATCAATACAGCTACGATAGAGGTTCCTGGACAGGCAATATCATATTATCTAGGATTCATTTAACAGAAACATATTGTTCACAAAGCAACTAATCTGTAACTTCATAGCCGAGTTACAGAAAGCAGGTAAATTTATTGATATTGACTCAATAACTTTACAGCAAAGTGAACATAGACAGTTGCTAAAGTTAACCATGTTTAATTATTACGAGATTTGTGCGTAATTCATTAAATTTAAATTTGAACACGATTGAAGTTATTCTGTCAAAAACTGTTTCTCTATAATTATTGGATATCATTTTCTGAAAAATCAATTCTTCAGTTTTCATATCCAAACGATATCCCGGCTCGGAATGCTTTTTTGCTTATCAAGGATTTTGATGGAAATAAGTGATAATATCAAGAAATACCCTCGCTATAATTTTATGTAGATAAGTAGCTATCGGAAAAACAATTTCAAAATCCAGGTCCGTATTTGATGATGGTTGCAAAATGATAAAACGATGTACCAAAAAATAGTAAGCAAAACTGGATGCAACAGAAACACATACTATGTGCTTTTGGTTTTTTAATTCGTTGCATAACAACCAAGTTATCACAGAAGTAACAGAACGTGAAATTTTTAGTTTTTTTCAAAAAGTCTCAAAAACGAAAAATGATACTTCCAAATTTCTTTGTGGCATATTAATCCACATTATATTTCTCAGTTTCTTCGTAGCTCTCACGATTTACGAGATCCCAATGGTGAGCATCGAATCTGAATAACTCTGTATAAATATATTCACTAAAGTACTTCTCACTCTATTATGTTTGGCGTTGCAGACGCAAGGGTACATGTGAGGCAATAAATATTCTACATGTTGAAACCATTTGTTATTCGCAAGTTTACTTCAGATAATATTTTCGACAAGAAATATAAATTGTTGCTCTTTTTTTGGGGGGTTGCTTTATTCACAATTTATGTTATACGGAGAAAATTCAAGCGATACATCAAAATATTACTGATGCTTTCTTTATTCCGAATAATCTATACTATTGGGGTCTTTCAAATGGGCGCATAGGTACGCTACCTAGTGGTGAAACATGTTACTGTAAAAAGGGCGAAATTAATATAATTAATAGAATCATCATTGGAATCTTTGTAAGTTATAATTCGTATTTGTGAACTTTGAAGTAAACCATGTTTCCTAAATCTCCCTCAATTTGACAGATTCCAATTGAAAAATCAAAAATTAAAGAAAAATTATGTCGGATTATTCACCCAAATTCTTTGTAGTTGACTGCAGCGCCTCTATATTTCAATGATGACTAACCAGGCGCTTTGTTTCGAATAGGCGCCCCAATTATCCCTCAAAATAATGAAAAGAAAAAACCATTATAAAAATGAATAGTCACATTGTCCTATGAAACGGATGGTCCATTTTTGCAGGTCCCCGGCGCAAGAAACGTCAATTTCGTGTATCACGATCAAGGCTGTAGCGCGAAAACAGCTCAAAAATTAAACTTGCCTAAAATATTCTGCCTTAAGTTCCTTACTACCTGCTAAAACTTTATAGAAACATTTCATCTTATTTTATCGTGTTCTATCTGGATCCGAGAGATTTCCCACATTTTCCCTGACGACCTGTATAGGCAAGCCCCTCCATCTCGAATCTTCGGCCAACATCTAGAACTCACTAGATGTATCACTTACGTCCGCGCACGTCGATACTCTGCCCTCCGACGAACCGCACCCGCCTCCTCGGTCTAACGGCGCTGACACCACATCGAAAACTCGTTATACTATGATTTGTTTACTACTCAACCATTCATAATAACTAGATAATTAATCGAATATAAAATTAGCGGGTATAATTTGACAGATTATAATAATAGTATAATTCCATCTCCACATTCGAATACGTTAATTGGTGAAATAGGTTTTCGGTCCATTTTAATATTTCAGTTTAAATGATGATTTCGACACATATATTATGTGAAAATAATTGGAAATCAATGCTTGGATCCAATTTGGGTCATTAATACTATCAATTAATATATAATTAAGTACACCAAATTGTCATGAATGAATTGATAGGTATCTGGTGCATTCAAATTTCAATTCAGGTATTTGCGGCTTTTGGGGATGCGTCTATTTAATAACACCATTTTGCAGTTTCCATATATTTGCATTATGTATTTGTTTTTTCGGTCTCACCGCCATCTGTATTATAATATACATATACAGTGTGGTCCAGAGGCATGGAATAAATTCATTTTTAGCGTTATTAGTATGTGTTTGGAAAAACTTGAAACAGGTTGATTTCTATTCTCAATTTGACAATTGAATATATCAGAATACTACCCTCTTCTTGTACGCCTCTGAATTATGGGCACCTCCTCAATGTTTTAAAATGAGAAGGAGGGTCGTGTGGCACCTTGTTTGAAAGGGGTTTTTATTCTCTGGTCAAATTTGATGCAATCATAAAACGAACTGTTTTTGAAAATGAAAAGTTTTGATACTTGAAGTAGAATGAAGGAAATAATGTCACATAATGTTTAGGATAAACCTCAGGGGTTATGTTGTTAATTTATTACGTTATCCTAACTTTTAAATCTGTAGTATTTTCAGGTCTATTGAAACATACTTTTGATTTTAAATTACCACATAAGAAGTAATCTAGAGACGTCCAAACGGGGATCTAGTTGGCCATGTCTTCCAATCCACCTATTGGCAAAAACTTCGTTGAAATAATCTCTAACAATACGTGTTTAATGCGGTGGAGCTCCGTCTTGTTGCTACCAAACTGATATATCTATTGCATTTGGATCATTAACATCAGGAAAAAGCATTTTTAATGTATGCAGGAAAAAGTTCATCAAAAAACCTAGATAAACCTCACCCATAATTATTGTGCCTTCAAAAAAATGTGGGCCTATAATTTTGTTGTTAATGATACCTGCCCAAACGTTCACCTTTTTGGGATATTGTGAGTGAGCCTCACATGACCAATGAGGATATTATCTGCTCCAATATCTGCAGTTTTGTCTATTAAACGTTCCATTTAAATGATAAGTAGCTTCATCAGAAAACACAATTTTATTTATGAAATGCAAATCTACTTCGATTCTGTCCAACATCAGTTCACAGAATTGTTGCCTTCAATCAGGATGATCCTTCTTCAACTCCTGAATCAACTGAACTTTATAAGAATGGATGTAAGTAAGGCTCTAATTACTTTTACATCATTGACCGACGAACCCCAAACGGAGGAGGTATACAATTCGAATGTGTGCTTTTTTTTTTTTCTTGGTTTGTGCGCTTCTTTCATATAGTAATCGTAGTCCGATTTTGATAATTTTTGATTCATTTGAAAGAGGAGCCTTGAGAAATGGTCCCATATTCATAAAAACGGGAATCCGACATCTCCTTCCCTCCGAAAACCGCTCCCGAATTGGGTGGAGGGAGCAAATTTTCTCGAAAATTGAAAATCTGAGGTGGCATAATTATAGATAGGACAATATCCGGAAACGTTTAAATTGAACATTTTTTCAAAAGAGTTACGGTTTTCGAGATAGACGCATGTATAATTCTCAAATGTGCAATGTGGAGAGGGCAATTTCTGTCGAAAATTGAAAATCTTTGGGCAATACACGAAGGACATAATTATTTGTAGCAACATTTATAATGAACATTTTCCCCTTAGAGTTACTGTTTTCGAGTAAAATCGATGTTAAAAAGGTAACAACTAAAATATTCAAGCGTATTTCCGCAGCGATGTTCTGAGATCTCAATAATAACAACTACAAGCAAGGAATATACGTGGGTAATAGGATAAGTACTATATTCATTGGTATTAGTGAACGTTCAACGATTTTCGTGACTAATGTTACACTCAAAAGTGTGAAATAAATATTTTTTGCAAAAAATTGGACCGACGTTATTAGTTGGTGCACTGAAAAGTATAAAATAATATTAATTCTATTGGTGGTGGTACTTGTGAAGTTGGTGCCAAAAGTTATCAATCTACCTACAACTGCACAACTTCAACAGTAACAGCACCAATAGAATTAATATTATTTAATACTTTTCAGTGCACCAACTAATAACGTCGGTCCAATTTTTTGTAAAAAATATTTATTCTCATCCAATTTAACATTTCCACTAGGTTTTTGAATAGTTTTCACATGTACAGTTTCATGAAATTTTGTTTCTATTTTGCTGACTGTATATTGTGAGACGTGTTGACCAGGGTTTTTCTTACAAAATATTTCACAAGATCGCTTTACTTTTCCTTCAGAGTGGGTGCAAGTGAAGGGTATATTTTCATACATTCAGTTGTCAAATTGAGAATAGAAATCACCATGTTTCAGGTTTACGCTAAAAACTTATTTATTCCATACGTATGGATCGCACTGTATATATATAAATATATTCAATATTCATAAATGCAAGACTGTTTGGATGCAAAACCTCAAATAGATGGAATTGCCAAAATTATTTTGATCATTTGGATAATATTATAATCTATATATTATAATCATTTTTTAGTAGTTCGTGCGATAAAAACTAACTAATCAAACTGTTAAATGGTGCAATTTGATCTTGAATGAAAAGCTTTGCTTTTGTGATAAATATTCATTCTAAATTGCAAAAATTATAAGAATACAAATTTTCAAAAAGTAGCCGTTGACTAAATTCCATCCAGAATATTTAAATTAATATAAACTGTACCTACAACTTTTGTTTGAAATGTGTTTTTACTTAAATGTGATTAAAATGCGGCCAAGTGCAAGTTGAGCTCGCTCACGATGGGTTCTGTACTATTCAACAAAAACAAATCACTGTCTTTACTTTTCATGAAATACAGACGGCTGGATGAACTTATTACATGTTGTTGAAACATCAGGTAATAATTCTCTAAAAACTTCTCAACTCTCTAAAAACTTCTCAGTTATCTACCTATTGCAGCTCATAAGATACAGCCCTCTGATAGACGGACGGACGGACGGACAGCGGAGTCTTAGTAATAGGATCTCGTTTTTGACCAATTTCGTATAGAACCCTAAAAACTATCAAATTGACCTCTCCAATAGCTATGAGCTACGAATAAACGAAATATTTGTTAGGAGAATTAAATCCTAACTAATAAATGCAGTTTCTTTAATTTTTTTAAACTGTATTTAAGATTTCCGTGATAAAAATCTCTCATCTAGATGTATTCAGTATTCAGACTATACATCGTGTATTTTTATACAGTCGTTTACTGCCTTCACTTGCTATTCAACATGCCTCGACTTCGAAATAACAACTAAAAGTTTATCACAAAATAGTCACGAATTGCAACTAAATCTAGCAGAAGCTGTATGAGCTTATGTCTATAAATTAAAAACTAGGCATTCAAAGTTTTACCGGGATTACTTCTGACAACAAGAAATAAGATAGAAAAGAATGGCTAGTGGATTGAGCAACTTTTCGTTTGATATCAAAATGAAAGATGTGAAGATTTCTACTGAGAAATATATAAAATATGATGAGTCAACATTTGATATTAGATAAAACAATTACCGTTCCTACCAACGATGATAAAAACTACAAGGTGAGCTAATATTCCATCCCATCTAACAACGTATATCACGTTTCAACTTCTAACTCTTAGGTGGCGCTTTTGGAGCTACCCCGTTGTGTAGCCTAGTTTTAACTTCTCAACTGTGCTTTGACTTCTTCGGACACATCCTCGAATCATATGTGTATCTGATGACTTTCTAACAAGAGCAAAATCGACAATCGTACACTTGACTCAACTATGATGTGTTCTCAATGAAATTGATGCAAAAGGGTTAGACGTTTGTAATATATTAGCTCACCCAGTAGATGTTGTCATCGTTGGCAGGCACGGTAATTGTATTACCTAATGTCTACTGTTGAATTAGAGTCACTCATATTTTATGTTATTTACTTTTCGTTTGTTCTTCCGACATTAAAATCCTGTATACTTAACAAAGTAAGTATTGTAACGGGAATTTATATTAAAACTGGGTTCGATTTATTTTCACTTATTTATTTACACCAATAACTACACGACTATACACACATTTATATTCACACCTATTTCTCTGACTATATACGACTTTCTACTGTCTATGATCTATGACCGATTGTGATCTATGACTGACTATCTATCACTATATATCACTAACTGTGCCATGTCATTGCCATTAACATTATATATCTAACCTAAATACCTCTAGATGATTCCAGAGTTGTTTTCGTTGTTTCTGGAAGTTATTTATTTCTCAGTATATGGCTTCGAGAGTAGACCAGGACTTATTCTTGTTGCCTCTGATGCTTCCCGTGTTTTCTGAAATGTGCATTGTGTGTGTAGTTCATTATTCGTGTAAGTCTTCACGTTACAGTAATATACAAAGTGGGTGATCTGTCATTTATTACATTTTAAAATGGAAGAGGTAGGTACCTACTGTTTTTTCCGTCAAGTTGCACTTACTTCCCAGTTTTTATCTGTCATGTCAATCCACCTGTCCGTCCATCACACTGGCACGGAACCAAACGTGTGCGAGTTCGAGTCGCACTTGGCCAATTTTTAGAGTTTTCAAAGATGCTTCATTGTAAAATGTGAGCTTATTCCTTTGAAAATATGTTTAAAACATTTAAAAAAAAAATAATTGGAACTATTGAAGTAAAGGGAACTATTCGAGTAATTGCCAAATGTATTTTAGGTGGAAATGAGAAATTTTCAAATATTTCTATGAACATTTAGGCATTTATCAATATAATTAAGTTTGTACAATTCATTGATTGTCACCAAATTAAAATGGCAAAAAAATTACCCCTAAAAGTGACACGTGATCTATGAATATTATTTAAAATAGATGGATCAAGGAAAGATATGATCTCAAATTCCGTGGCAGTTTAGATCTGGTGATAGAATCTACAATTATGTTTCATTTCTCTAACAGCCGGTTTCACAAAGGTATTGTTAAGGTATTGTTAACAATTCGTTAGCTAACGGATTGTTAAAGCTTCTTCGCATTTCACAAACAAAAATTAAGTTCTCCTTATCTAACAACCCGTTAACGAAGCGTTAACAGTGTGACAGTCGGGCAACAATGCACAATCACGGAAAAATTACTGAAGAAGTACCATAGAGTACAGACTGAACAGAGTTTTCTTGTAAATATTCTGTTCTGTGGTAGTACAAGTGACAAGTGTCATAGCTAGGTTAAATAATTCATGTTTTGTTTTTTTTTGCTATCTGAAAAATATAAATAAAATTCTATTATTATTTGCACTTGCATTATTACAGTTTGGTAAGTTGGTTACAGGTTAGATAGATAGGTAAAATTTTCTGAATAGAAACCGTTCGAAAAATTCTTGTTCATTGTATTTATTCAAAGGAGTAAAACGATCAGGAATATGTCGGGGTAGCCTATCAATTTCCTCATCGTCTGTGAAGGAGGACAGGGACGTCAAAGATGAGGAAGACATTCTGCAAAATTCGACTGTTTTCTCTCGAAGCTTTTATGTAACTTATATAATATAACTGAAAAATACTTGTATGTAAATAAACACAGTGGATTTAGTGAATATAAATAAAAACCTATTTAAATGAATGCTTAATCACTGCTGTCGACTGATTAATCTGACAGAAATTTGACGGATCGTTAACAAGCCGATAAAGCTTTGTGAAACCGAAAAATTAGTTAACAGAGGTTTAATGGCTCGTCAGTCGTCAATTGTTAATGGATTGTTAGCAGATTATTAAAATTCAGTTGTGAAACTCAAATTTCAGATAACGGAATGTTACCGGCTCATCAACGATGATGAGCTGTTAACAGAGCTTTGTGAAACCGGCTATAAGTCTACCAGAAAATCAAATATGAATCATTCGACTGTATCAAAATGAACATTTAATTTCAATTTCATTGATATTATCTTAAGAAACACTAACCCAATGTTGGTTGTATTGAATAACAAGCAGCACATTTCCATGGTTATTCATCATGCTAAGCCTCCTCTAATGCAGCAAATACTACTTATTAATTTCCTTATCGCATCCGTCCATACGGCAGTCTAAGCAATAATCCCAAAACCATTCGGGACAATCGAGCCAAAATTAAGCAATTATAATTGCAGCGACACAGATTATTTCATCAGAGATTGAGTTTAGCAGATCAACACTGTGAGTAAAATGTTAGATACTAATAAAACATGAAACTAGCACCCAAAATTATAGGAAAGTTCGATAGACATTAAAATGCAGATACTTACTGCTTTCTTGATTGTTGGATAACAAAGCATATTTTATTGGCATTTACTTCAAGGAATCTAGGCTACTAGGATTCGTCATCACACAAGGCCTTACCTACAATGCAACTGAATGTTTTCAATTTGCTCAAATATCCAAGAATATAATAAGCATTGGCACTGTCACAAGTATCGAATAGAATAGCTTTGAAATATAAATTCTTGAGCACAAGGAAAATATATACGAATACGTTTACGAATTGGCAACAACTACATAAAATAAGATTGCGAAATATTGAATTACTGATATTATTCTCATTCTGTGATTTCTCAAGCAAGGACGCGAAATCCCGATATACAGGCTGTTTCAAATTCGATGCTCACCATTGGGATCTCGAAAGCTATAGGGAATATGAAGATGGTTTAATTGGGTCACAGTTGCGCATTTTTTATTCCTGGCTTTATTTCTTAATTAATTTCTAAATAAATAGCTCACTTGAGTTGCCTCTTTTTTCACTCTTTCCAATGGTGTTAATAGTTTTGTAACAAGACGTTTAGTCTATGTTTAAATATCATGAACATTCTTATTCTTATGTGAACCACAATGGCATTCCACAAATTTTATTGGCCCTTTTTATCATAAGCTATCCTTGTTGTCTTGGAGATTCGAGAAATTAAATAAATTACTTTTATAAAGTAGTTGGCTTTGATTTTTCCAATCGGTGAAACGTAAATGACATTCTGTATTATTGTCAATTGCTGAGTCGTTGAAAATGGAGTTTTCCAATGAAGCTAAACGAGATATGATAAAACTTTATTACAAGAATGATAGAAACAGTGTGAATACATTGGAAGTGTATCTTATATGTTGATGCTGTTGTTATGTAAACAAACAAAGCCGCGTCAGGTTAATGAGTTACGGAAGTCCTATACAGGTATCGACTAAGTTTAATTTCAATTTCTAATTTCGTAATGGTTTTCATGATTTTTTGGTTATAATTACTAACAAAAATGGGAAAAAATATTATAAATCCTCGTAAGAAAATATATATTCGTTTACTATAACTTTACTTTTTGAAGCTTGTTGCCAAAAGGAATGGAGGAGGCAATTTTCCTCGAATATTGAGTATTTGAGACGGCCGAATTAAAGATAGGACAATACGCGCAAATGTATAAATTGAACATTTTTTCACAAGAGTTAAGGTTTTCGAGTTACAGAAATGTTAAAATATGAAATATCTGTATTTTTGCTATATGGAGGGGCAAATTTCTTTCAAAAAAAGAAAATCTGAGCCAAAAAAATTAAAGACATGATTATTTGTAGCAACATTTAAACTGAACATATTTTTCATAGAGCTACGGTTTGGAGTTACAGCAGTCTAAAATATGTGTATTTCCACGGCGATGTTTTTAGATCTCTGAATAATAACAATTACGACATGTATAATGGTATAAGTGAACGTTCAACGATTTTCGTGGCTAATGTTCAAAAGTGTAAAATGAATATTTCTTACAAAAAATTGAATCGAATTTATTAGTTGGTTAAAAATATGTAATATTAATTCTATTGAAAGTTGGTGCCAACAGTCATCTATTAATACAATAATAGCATAAGATCAAAGTTACCAGTACCAATTAATAATATTTAGTATTTTTCGGTGCACAACTACTAAAGTCGGTCCAATTTTTTGTAAAAAAACATTTATTTCCATCACAAATCCGCGACAAATAAGCGGTAAACGCCTGATAGTTACTTACCTATAATGTTGTTGCTATTTTACAAACTTGTCCCACTAACTTGACATCTTAAAATGAAATACCGAACAATATCTACTTAATTTTTCAGAGAACAAAATCACTCACGCAGTCAGACTTAATTACCAATTCAGGAAATTAATTAGACCTGTCATCTCGTTTAAGATGTATTTCGCGGAAGTAAACACAATCTGTAGCGCGTTTATTTGAACGCGAAGACGTGCCAGGACTGGTTTTCGAGAAGAAAAGTTGCTTTCTGGGGTGCTGTGTATAAAATTTTAACATTTTAACTGTAGTTATGGCAGTGGGGTGCCTTAAATCAATTGGAAATGCCATTTTGAAATAATCTTCTAACGGATAGAACAAGAATATGTATCTCAAACCTGGCCTCATCACCAGCAGTCTTAAATGGTTATTTATTGCCGGGTCTATGTTATATTTGCCTTATTTACAGCATTTTGATACTATGTTTTGTTTATTTTTCAGGGACTTTTTTGTTATTCTTTCAACATCTCTGATGCAGACAAGGTATAAATAATGTTTACAAAAATTGTTTTGACATTTCCCAATTTAATAAGACAATTTTAGAATTGTGCAATCGATTCATTAATCAAATCATCCATACCGTACAAAAAACTAACAAAATTATTCCATCCATTCCAGACATAATCTTGGCTGAAAATTATAAATCATTGGAAAATTCATCATTGGAATCTCATAGAAATTTAACGTAGATACAGCTTTATGACGCCTGAAAAATAGCTGTAGTAAAGTAAAAATCCTCTGGCCAAATCATGCTACTACTCATTTTTTTCAGCATTTCAAGACAAACAACAATGGTAATGTAACATTTTTTCGCAACATGAAACGTTTAGCCAAAATCTGAAGAAACATATAGAAAATATGGAATTTCAATAACGCATAACTTTTTTGTGCTTTTTCTCAGAGATGGCGCTGTATGTGGTTGGTAAAGGGCTCTCAGAAGAATACTTTAGGCAAGTTTAATCAAAATCCTGTGAGCAGTTTTCGCGCTATAGTCTTGAGCAAATCACGTTTTTTGGCTATAGCTCAACACCCAGTGTATACAGGATTCTCATTCAGTGCAACCGGCGAGTGATATTGGTACCAAACAAAATAAAAAAGAAAGCAACAAAATACAATGATCCGTTTCTGAAATAATGCTGTCACAGACAGACGGTCAGACAGACAGCCAGGCAGACCAATCGCTGAAAATATGTTTATTAGACCAAGAAAACTCTGAAACGTCAACATTTGTAAAAATCCTGATACCGGAAATTTCACACGATTACAATACTTTCCTTATACAGCTACTATAGTAGCGTAGGAAAGTAAAAATCTGGTGTGTCCACTCACAGACTTTCCTACCGCTCGCAGGCAAATTCCAGTGAATAATAATAGCGGTAGTAAAATAAAAATCCTCTGGCCAAATCATGCTACCACTCATTTTTTTCAGCATTTCGAGACAAACAACAATGGTCATGTAACATTTTTTCGCAAGATGAAACGTTTAGCCAGAATCTAAAGAAACATGTGGAAAATATGGAATTTCATTCAAGCATAACTTTCTTGTGCTTTTTCTCAGGTGATAAAGGGCTCTCAGAGGAATACTTTAGGCGAGTTTAATCAAAATCCTTAAAGCCGTTTTTGCGCTACAATCTTGAGCTATATATATATTTGGCTATAGCTCAGCACCCAGTGTATACAGGATTCTCATTCAGTGCCACCGGCGAGTGGTATTGGTACCAAACAAAATAAAAAAGGAAGCAACAAAATACACCGATGCGTTTTCGAGATAATGATGTCACAGACCTGTACCTTATAGGTACAGCTACTACAGTAGCGTAGGAAGTAAAAAGCCCAGTAAGCTCAAAGATAATAAGCCTCCAGCTTGAGAAAAAACAACCAAATTAGATGAGCCATTAATTATGCAAATTGCCGACTTTTTTTAAGTGCATCGGTCAGTCCCTTCAACAAATTATTTTTTTAGATTAACTATTTATATTCTTTCCAATTCAGATGAGATAGTTATATGGAAATTATCCTTTCTAATCGTATAAGTAAGTATCCATTCTTCTGAATTAAAATCGCTGAGTTATGCGAGTTTGTGGTTCCAGTCTAGACACAGGATCTTTTTCGGTTAGATACAAAAAAAGGGAAATTGACAATTTAGTGAATACGTTAAGCTATCTATTTGAAGTCGAGAAGAAGTCATTGAACGAATGGTTATTTCGGGATTATTCGAGTATCGATTGTTTCAAATTCGTATTCTATCGATTTCATCTAGCTTCACTCTATTTTCGATCTTATTAAAATTACATTGGCAGACGACATAATTGTTATTTGGAATTATGATTATTTCAATGTGTCTTATAAAGATATGAAAAATAAGTTGTAACGTTGCCATTAAATAAAAGTATACCGCAAACTACTATGTACCTATAACAATTATAACCTTATCTACTTATAGCAAAGATCAAAGAAATCAAGCTATTGAAATGATTATTGCACCAAAATTCTGATACTTGTCCGCATATAACTGTTTCTAATATACCTCGCGTCTCAAAATTTCACGTCACATTTCTTACCTAGCGTCACTAAATAATTTATACATCAATAATTAATAAACTTTAAAGAAAAAATATTCAATAGCGACTTAATCTGCAAAAGTAAAGCTTTCGTTTGGTGCAAGAAGTTTTAAAATACGGCAACAAATACGTCTAATACGGCAGTGTAAACATGAAATCCGTTTAGAAATCATAACTTTTTCTAAAAACATTTTTTTGGGTTGTTTGCAGTTGCGAATTTAATTGCACCCTCCGAATTTGGAGCGGCGAGACAATTTGCCATAATGTTCATATTTTTTTAAAAGAATATGCAATTGGAATGGAAGCTTCACTTCAAAAATAACTGCACTTTATAAATGTACACATCGATCATATAAAATATATGAATAGCGCTGCGAACCCCATATACACTTAAACAGATTAGTACGAAATTTATCGCATCGCAAAGCTCTTAATTAGTAGTTCAGTTTATGATGATAATCATTCAGGATTTTCCATTCTAATGGTGATGTTGTACGAGCTTCACGCGAAGCTTTACTTCAAAATGCACCTTAGGTACCATGTGAATCACCAAGCTTCATCATGCAATCCACACATTTCACATTTATGCATGTAGATGGCATATATGTCATTTCGGATGCATCCACATACGAGCAACCGCCTGGCTATCTCCATCTTGGTGACCCATATTTGCTCAGAGAGCAGATTAGGTACACCACGTGCATCAATTAACTACTGATACCTATCGTAAACTGAGAGAGATAAAAGAAACAGAGACAGACATAGAGCAAGCAATTCCTCCTCCTTCTAGGTCAACCGAAATTATTTTCAGCTTAGATTATACGAGTCTAATCTCTAACGGCTGCTGAAGCTCCTAAAAGAAGATGAAGAAATCTATGTTGATTCTCATATGAACGTGATGC
This sequence comes from Crioceris asparagi, assembly GCA_958507055.1. NCBI lineage: Eukaryota > Metazoa > Arthropoda > Insecta > Coleoptera > Chrysomelidae > Crioceris > Crioceris asparagi. The sequence goes on from OY293826.1 coordinate 7,605,694, forward strand.
GATCGGGGTTCAAGCTAATCCAGGAAGCTTGGAGCTGATCCTCTTGATGTGAATGTAAAGGCTAGAATAATACTGAAGCTATTATTATGTAATCGATTCTTGATATAATGGATAAGCTCTTTGATGATGCTATTATGCGGGTGGTGAGTAAAAGTATTGGCATTAGGGTTTCACGAGGCTCTTGAAATTCGAGACGAGATTGTTTTTACTTTCTTACGCTACATATTACCTAGCTGTATAAGGAAAGTATTGTAATCGTGTGAAATTTTCGGTATCGAGATTTTTACAAATGTTGACGTTTCAGAGTCTAATAAACATATTTTCAGCCATTGGTCTGTCTGTCCGTCTGTCTGTCTGTGACAGCATTATCTCGGGAACGGTTCGGTGTATTTTGTTGCTTTCCTTTTTATTTTGTTTAGTACCAATATGACTCGCCGGTGGCACTGAATAAGAATCCTTTATACACTGGGTGTTGAGCAATAGCCAAAAAACGTGATTTGCTCAAGACTATAACGCGAAAACGGCTCCAAGGATTTTGATTAAACTTGCCTAAAGTATTCTTCTGAGAGCCCTTTACCACCGACATATAGCGCCATCTCTGAGAAAAAGCACAAAAAAAAGTTATGCTTGAATAAAATTCCTTATTTTACCATTTTAGGAGTTTTGCAGATTATATTTCAGATATCAATATGAACCGGATAATATCATAGGAAAAAATAGTCCTATGGTTAAGCTACCGGGTATTAATCTAGAGTTCCTCGGCTCGAATCCTATTCACCTCTGAGTTTTTTTTAACGAAACTCATTTTTTAAATAAAAGATTTTAATTTAATATGAGTTTCTAATAATTTAAACGGAAATTTTCAATGAAAATTTGTACATATCTAATATATTGCGACCCTTAAGCTACACATTAGCTATTTCAAGGAAGGGTTAGCAGATTTTGGTAAAAAATAGCAAAAAGGGGTTTTCGGAGTCGAGAACTCGATTGACGATACTTCATTTTCAATCGGTGTGACCCTCGAGGTCCACATTAGCTATTTCAAGAATGGCTCCGCAGATAAAAGTTTCAGTATGTATAGTGTTTTAGGGTTGAGAAGTCGATTGGTGATACAGCTGAGTTCTGGTATGTTACACATTCATATTTATTTTGAAATCTTTAAATTCTGAGCCATGTGAATGATAAAAGCAATATTTACCGATCGCAATACATTTTAACTATATATATGCACATTTTTGAACTTTTACAGTAACTCTTCTAGACCCATTCTAAATTCTGTGTTACCCGGTCGCCCAGATATTTATTATTATTATTATCTATTTCACCTCTCTATGATAGATAGCCTGCAATCGATTATACGCTTGAGTAATCGTGTGAGGAGAGATCGTGGTGATCCTATTAGTACTGGAGCAGTCACACACACACACATACACAGGGCGTTGCGATAATCTGTGTCAAGTAGATATTATGGAGATATCGGAAGTGAGGATGATTGCCCGAACGGCGGCAGATTTTTCTAGCACTTGCAAGCTGAGTATCACACACATCCACTTTCAATATAATCGTGTAATGGTAATTGATGCTTGGAATATATAATTGAACATTTGTGACACGTGTTGACCTGGAAATGACATCGTCATACATGTGAGGTATACAGTGAGGACAAAAAGTATCCGTCCCCCATCGTAACTTCTTTATTTTCAATAGTACAAAAAATATTGAACACATAAGTTGTAGGGTTTCATTAGACCCTTTGAATAACATTATTATAATTTATACAGGGTGTGTCAAAAAGCCCACTGACTTACTAGTTTATTTTTTCAAATGGAATCCCCTGTATATAAATAGATATTCGAAATCTACGTGAGATTTGAAATGATTCAAAAAAAGGTTAATCCAAACTGATCTGATTTTCGATTGCTTACGTTAATTCTGTCCACTGTTTATACTGTGAGTATCTTAGTAACCATAGCAACAAGTAAATATCTCTTATCTCTGTTGTCAGCTACATTTTTCATAATTTTTCTCATTCATTAATATGGCTCGTTCACTAGAACACAAAGTTGAAGCCGTTATCATCTTTGGTAAAGCTAAGATTTCCACGCTGGTGTTCGCATTTTCAATGAATGAATGAATTTCCCAAACGTCCAATATGTCGAAAATGCCTCTTATAATTAGTCTACTTTATTTTTATTATTGTATGATTACCTCCCTATTAACTTTCTATTATATTTATATTCTCATTTCTTTATAATCTCTTTTACCACATACAAGCAATATTTAATGCTTCTGTGGTCTATACCATGTTTGTGGATTTTATGTAAATGTATGTAAAAATTATTATTATCTGTAGTGAAGGCTTTGGTATTTCTATCCCATCCTCAGCTTGGCCACACTATATACATTTTCGATTCTTTTGATTCCAAAGTATCGTATGGATTTTTACTCTTATAAGATTCCCTTTGGGCTGATTAGATGGCATCTCTTTTAATCCAATTTCTTGTACTCTTTATAAAAGAGCCATTCAAAGAAAAAAGTACCCTTTAAATTAGGTATACACAACACAGGAGTGAAACTTTTCAACGGACGGCTTAGAGAGTGATAGAAATTTCACCAGTGCTACAAAAATTAATGAAAAAAGGGATACGGAAGTGATTGACAAAGCTCTGGGCCTAAGGATATAGAAAAAAGTATGTTAGGAAAATCCCGAAAAGGGTCAACTCATCCAGTTAATGGAGATAGCGGTTATTTTAATATTTGTTTCAATAATGTTGCAGGTAAAGGAAATAATGACACTCAAACTCCATATCTAGAGTTCAAAAGGATTACTTTCAAAAACTTTTTGAATGTTGGTCAAATATTTTTTATTATTCAACATAACATTTCAATAAATGAACTTCAGTGTTCAGTTTCAATATAAAAGTACCTACTGATTCTACACAAATAGTCGTAATAACGAAACCGATTAGAATCAGCTGATTACCTGTTTCATAGGTTATGATAATCTTCCGTCACATTCAAAGTTCAAAATATTTGCCATAGATAAAAGTTGTATTCTGTTTGGTTTGGTATTGACATGTAACATTAATATACGAAACATATGACAGTTTCAAGATGGAAATTGGAAACACAACCGAATGTCAAATTTCTGATAGGCACATGATTGGTGCGTTTGAAAGATTGGCTAGTTTCGATTGCATTCGCTACACTACAACGCATGTTGTGTTTTCGAAACTCGAAATCATCAATAACCTACAAACATGACTAGGGGGATAAACGTAGACGTCAATAATGAATTCACCATGACAACTATATAGAACTATACAGGGTGATCCGGGAGGAATGAATCAAACTACAGGAGTGTATTAAACACATGAAAATAATGTAAGAGAACGCATATGTTCTTATTAAATTTTTATTTGTTTTAACGTTACAGGGTAAAACAAAATTTTATATACAGGGTTTGGCATAAGTCAGGCGACGCTCTCGAAAAATTGGCAAAGTCCAGCAACGCTGTCGAAAAAGAAAACGAAATTTATTTAAAATTTATTCAATTTTAATTTAATTTTTAGTTTTGACTTTGTTTTGTTTGTGTATTGTTTAATTTTGATTTTTTATTTTGCTTTGTCTACAAAATTTATATTTTTTCGATAATAAAGCATTCTCTCTCTTTCTCTCTCTCTCTCAATAATATAGAGGTCTGGGGATCGTGAAGGCCGATTAATAGGACCACCTCTACTAATCCAACGCCCTGGAAACCTTTCATCCAAATGTTGCTTAACCTGACAAAAGTGCAGGAGCACCATGATAGTACATTTATATTCTGATTTTTAAAGGAACATCCTCTAGTAGTCCTTGTAATTCGTTTTGTAGGAAATTGAAATACTGGTCTTCTGTGAGGCGATTATATAAATAAAAAAAGGACTAAATAAATACTTGTCGATCATACCACACCACACGTTTACAGAAAACTTATGTTGAAAATTAGTTTCGACTGTTGCATGGGTATTTTCGTCTGTTCATACACAAGAGTTACGATTATTATTAATACTAGGTAATGAAGGGTATCTATTACTCTTTTTTGTGGGATGTCCAATTGAATACACATTCTTCGTGAACTGGTCGTTGCTACTTCTTCTACTAAATCCCGAAAATTTTCTACTACTTATAAACCGTGTCGAGTAGCTTATTCAGATGTTATACTAGCACTAGGAAGCTTACCAGTCTCGCATAATTTGTTGAAAACTCTGATATACCCGTCTTTATTTGGATGTCTTTGATGTGAAAACCGTTGACGATATTCTCCAACAGCAGCTGTAGCATTTCCATCACAGAAATCATAAACAAACAACATATTTGCATAGGTACTTTAAATGTGAATACCTAAATGTTTGGTATTTTATAACACCTTAATCATACAAATACAGAAATGACCGTTCAATTATTGTCACATCACACTGACATATTAACATAATAACAAAGTTATTGATGACGAGATCACAGTGCTCATTTAAATAGACTATAGTGTCCACTCAAATCACTTTCATTACAAATTTTCTTGTTAGTTTGTGAAAACCTTCTGATCGACTCGTTTGACCATTTATGTTTTCAGCGCGCCCAGTCAAACAAAGATATTCATAATCAATTAGTATGTAAAATAAACATATAAAATATATGAAATTTATAAAACTTATCTTTTCTTTATAAACTGCACTCAATAAGAGATCAAAAATATTAATCACCCACCCATTAGTATATTCAACATTAATTATAATTGTCATTATTTTATCTCATTACATTTTCCTATCTCTTTAACAAAATGAAAAGCACCAATAACAACTTCTTGATTCTCAATCTTTTTTCTTCATATCTGACAAATCACCAGACAACAAATCAATAATCCATTAAGTTAACGCACTCTTATGAGAAACCATTGTGTCGTCTTCTGGCGGAGGCGATAAGCTCTAACAGATTATGTCCAATGTTTGATGGATGAACTTGAATTAGATTGAACACCCAACAATTACAAAATTATGTTAATTGAGATCAATTTATTATTTATGGCTTCTGTAATCTATTCTATTCAATATATTGAAATCAGAATACATTGCCCATCTCAATGATACACTAGCTATGAAAGCATTTAGCATTCATTGTCTACAGTCTATACATATCAAATTTAAGTAACCAGATGTTTTACGTAATAGTTAAGTCAGTACGCTTGACATTTACAATACATTTACATATATATTGCATCGTAATAGGTAGGTATACAGTTCTTATAGGATGGAACGGAACCCTTCGTGTACAATTACGACGCGCACTTGGCTGATTTTTCTTTAATAATAATAACAATGAGGACTCTTACAGAGTATTGGGCGAAGTCTACCTTATTGCTTTAGATCTATTTGTAAGGAGTAATTTGTTAATTGCATAAAAAGTGAGAACGGTAATGTATAACCGATATACTTTTATCATTATTAACAATATAATTGTAAGAGTATTAGGTAAATTTCTTATAGAAATGTACCTATTGCGATCGTTCACAATTTTGAATTTCGAAAAAATTTCAACGACATGTTGTTATATGTCTATAAGTTAGTCCAAAAAAACATTTGGTTTAGAAGGATATATATATATATATATATATATATATATATATATATATATATATATATATAATATAAAAATAAGATGAAGCTCATTAATAAGAAATTTGCTACAAAAATCAATCTTTCAAATATCTCGGTCGAGTTCGTTATTGGGCAATATCGGGTAAGTAGCTTCAAAATGGCGACCTTTCAAACATTTAAAAAAATTATCAAAAAAGAGCCGTAGTGTAAATATTATTAAAAATAATTTTAGGTTATAGATATAATCAGTACCTACAACTTTTGTTCAAAGCAATTTTTCATAAAATACACAGGTAAAAAAATAAAAATTAATAAAGAAAAATAACAAATATTGATAAAACATGAACACTCAATATAAATTTGATGTAATTGTACCTTTTCTGGAGATCTTAATATAGACCCTGATTAAAAAAATATATAGTATATTTATTGAAAATAAAGAGGCGAAAAAAAAAATCTGCCTTGAAGTGGAACTCGAACCCTGTCTGCTCTATATATTCAACAGCCAAAACAAAAACCTCTAACCGCAAGGCTATGACACATACGACAATTTTATGTAATAACATGTATGTATACCAATGAAAAGGTTATTCAAATTTCACTTCAATGAATTTTGAAAAATTTACCTTTCCGCTGACTACAGGCCATCGGGATTTTTTTTTAATTTGCTTCAATATTCTGTGAAAAAGCCTTGCGTTATTGTACCAGTGCGAATATTTATCCAACACACAGCCGAATTAATTGAGACATTGCGATAAAAATAAACTATGGTGTATGTCACATTAATATTATCAACAACATATACAGACTGATTCACGGTCAATGGTACCTTACACGTTTAAGGAAAACTATGCGTAGGATTGTTCTGAAAATTATACTATGTAGATTATATCTAAAGATCTATCGACTGAAAATATGTTCAGCATTGCGACGTTGCCACTTATATCAAAAAGTATTAACAACTTTGATTTTTGAAATGAGACACCCTATATATTATTAATTTATTAGATTCTCTATCACCTTCTGGTTATTTTTTCATAAGATACCCATACCTATCTGTAACAGTTTCCAGTGAATTAATTAATTTTCTTTTGTTTTGTTCAAAACAGAGCTCCAATCAATAGCCCATTAATCTGAATTTTAGAATTGTAAAAAGGTGAAATTCTAGTAATAGCTTTAGAAAAACTTCTTTCTTAGTTATTATTGAAGATTTTCTTTTTATGTTATACAGGGTCACTCAAAATTCTTGATCTTTCCATCAGATCTATAAAGACCCAAAAATGCGTTTTTTCAAATAAAGCACCTTAATTTTTACTATTTCTTCAGATCGAGAATCAAAATACCTTTGAAATGATATATCATGTTCCTATACCAAAATGGTCAGGTTTTCAAAATATAAACAACTATCTAATAAAGTTTAATGTAAGATACCCCCAAAGTACAAAAAAGACAACAAGAATAAACCTATTCACAAAACAAATGAGTAATTTTCTGATTCTTAGAAAGTAATTCAAAATGTTGATTTACGAAACAATATCGTTACTCATCTTTGGAATGATAAGTGGACTGCAGAGCCGATTCGTTTACCGTGTTCTGTAAATTAATTTGAAAATAATAATAAACTTTCATAGATATCATACTCAGTCTTGGCAAAACAATAATGAGTAATTAGATTCATCAGAACCTGAACGCAATTTCAAAATAAAATTAGCAATAACTATGCATTGACTGATATTGAGAAAATGAATCCATTACAACGATATACATATGTATTTTGTGATCTTTCGTTAGATTTTCGCAAAAGACTTTTTAAAAACAATATAATATCTAATTAATAATCAATAACCAAGTGATAAGGACAGAGATTTTAATAATAATTAGTCAAGAAATATAAATAATTAAACATTTATAATACATTCTCAAAATAACAACCGTTTCTTTCCAAACATCTAAGAATGAGTTTCTCCACCAATAAAATAGTTTTTCTTATTTCACGTGCATCTATCTTATCAATGCATTTAATTACGCGTTGACGCAGTTCATTTTTACTTTGTACTGGTGTTGAATACACTTTTTTCTTAAAAGTTTTGCGTTTCGGATAAATTATTTTAAGGAATACCACAAGTAATGTTTGTTAGATAATAATTGTGTTTTATCACCATGGTAACCAGCAAATACCTACTATAAAAATGCTAGGGATAATTCAGCTTAATAGATAGTTGCTAATATTTTGAAAACCTGACCATTTAGGTATAGGAACATGAAATATCATTTCTATGGTATTTTGATTCTCTCTCTGAATAAATAATAGAATATAGAGTGTTCCATTTGAAAAAACTTATTTCTGGGTCTTTATAGATCTGATGGAAAGATCAAGAATTTTGAGCGACCTTGTATAACATAAAAAGAAAATATTCAATAATAACTAAGCAAGAAGTCTTTCTAAAGCTATTATCTGTTTTGAACAAAACAAAAGAAAATTAATTAATTCACTGGAAACTGTTAGAGATTGGTATGGATATCTTATGAAAAAATAACCAGAAGTTGATAGAGAATCTAATAAATTGATAATATATAGGGTATCTCATTTGAGAAATCAAAGTTGTTAATACTTTTTATATAAGTGGCAATGTCGCAAGGCCGAAAATATTTTCAGTCGATAGGTATAATCTACATAATACAATTTTCGGAACGATCCTATGAATACCTAGTTTTCCTTAAACTTCTACATTCTCTGAGAAGAACTCAACCCTTTGCTGTGTACTGGAATGGACAGTTCGTTGATAAGAGGAGAAGTTATTTTGTAGAACTGTTTTGTTGACTACAAAGGAAGACACCTAGTTGAAGGTTTTCAAAGCAGCATTTAACATTGCCATGATATGTATTATAAATATACTGAGCGGACAGACATATCTAGAAATTACATGCCATTAGATCAAATGTAAGTTTACCTATTAACTATTGAATATTTATGCTTTGAACTTTCTTAGTTCGGAAGTAAAGTAATCTTTTCAACGGTATAGCTACCAATAATGATTTTAACATAAGCAATATTTTTGTCCAATCAATAATGGAAGAGTCATCAATTTAGTAGGATCCATTGCTACTCGGAGAGATAATTGTCCATTTTCCACAAAATAGCCCGGCTATTTTTCCAAGAGATTCACTGAAAAATAGCACCTTAATGGCTTCCATTACCATATTAACGTGATCAATCTAGCGGCCTAGTTTATTTTATCGCAGCGATTAGTTTTTTTCCTTCCACTGAGCTTCGTTCAATTAATTAAATTAAAGCTCATTATGAATTTAAATTTAGGGCTAACAACACAGCACAACACTTGAGATTAAAACAGAGACATGAATTATCTGCAAGTAAATGAAATTTTTACTTTAAATAGCATTTTAGAACGTTAAAAGATATTGACTTGTTTTCTGTTGATATTGTGAAGTCTTAATTGACCTATATTTTTTGTATGAGTTAAGGCTATCAACAGTCGTAGGGGGATTATAAAACATAAAGTTTCGTCGGAAATAATGTACTGGGTGACCGATTAATAAAGGACGCCGGCTATATCTCAGAATCCATTATTGGCACCACCCAGAAAAAAATATTTAGAGGTAAGTCGGCCAAAACAAAAGCTGGAAAATATTTATAAATTGTTAAGTTTACCGCTAAAAGGCGTAATTCACATTAAAAAATACTGTTTTATTCAAAATTATCGCAAGTTAACCTATATTGAAAATATTTCTTTTTTATGAAGTCTCTTCTAGCAAATAAAATCTGAATCGGAGCACTTATATTATACAGTCGATTTTTATGCCTCCGCCGTTTAGGTTCATCGGTCAAAAAAGCTTTCAACATAATTACCAGAGCTTTATCTTAATGTCTGGAATAAAGACCACAATGGAATTAGAAAATTTCACAATACCCCTCGTCCATAGAGAGAAAGAGTGCTGTTTATTACAAACGGGATAACTAATTTGATATTTAATGTCTGGACAATTTCATTTCTCCGTTTTTATAAAAGGTAGGTATATTTTCCACAATAAACCTTTAAGTATTTCTAAACGCACCTCAATCGGGTGCTTCAATAAAAATTGATGTATTTTTTTATTTTCTGTATGACTTCAGTAGTTACATACAATGCGTCCCAAAGGTAATGTATAAATTCATTTAAAGTACAGTGATGAATTTTTTTGAAAAATTGCTCGGACCTGTGATTTTTTAGGTAACTGGTCAGTTAAGATGGAGGACATGAAATATAAAACATAATAGATTTCCAAACAAGATTTAAATATGATATAAAAAATAGAAGTTTTCATTAAAAAAAAAGATGTTGATGGTCGTAACTTATTTTCGGGCAACCCTGTATACATGAACTTGACATCAAAATCAACGAAACAGAAACCGACTGGTCCAAGCGTTTTTACAATAAATATTTTTTAACAAAAAATTGTTCCGACGTTATTAGTTGATGCACTGAAAATTACGAAATAATATTAATTCTATTGGTGCTGTTACTTTTGAAGTTGTGCAGTTGCAGTTATATTAATAACTTTTGACACCAACTTCAAAAACCAGCACCAACAGAATTAATATTATTTCTTAATTTTCAATGCACCAACTAATAACGTCGGTCCAGTTTTTTGCAAAAAAGTATTCATTTCAGACTTTTGAGTGTAACATTGGTCAAAAAATAGTTGAACGTTGACCACTAATATCTTATTACCCACGTATATACTGCTTGTCCTTGTTATTATGTAGAGATTTCAGAACATCGCTGCGGAAATACGCTCAACTATTTTAGATTTAACCATTCTACCACCGCTTATCTCGAAAACCGTAACTCTAAGGAGAAAATGTTCTTTATAAATGTTGATACACATATTATTGTCTTTCATGTGGCATCAAAAAACTTTCAGTTTTTGAAAGAAATTGCCCCTTCCACATAACAAAAATACCCATATGTGAGATTTTAAAATGAATGTAGCTCGAAAACCGTAACTCTTTTGAAAAAATGTTCAATTTTAACGTATCCGGATATTGTCCTATCTTTAATTCTGGGATCTCGAATTTTCGATTTTCGAGAAACTTTTCCCCCTCCACCCCCTTCGGGGGCGGTTTTCGGAGGGAAGGAGATTTCGGTTAGAGTTTTTACGAAAATGGGAACAATTTCCAAGTTTCCTCTTTTAAATGAATTAAAAATCATCAAAATCGGAGCATGTTTACCATATTTAATGCGCGAACAAACCAAAAAAAAAGCAGACAGTCGAATTGTATACCTCCTCCGTTCGGGGTTTGTCGGTCAATAAAATGCAGATAAATTGCGTTTCACCCAGTATCTCTGTAATTAAACTTGCCGTATCCTGTCCTTTCTGATATGTATTTTCATGAAAATAGAAACTGAGATATCCTGCATCAACATTTAACCCTAACCAACACCCTAGAGAATTTTGTATTCCAACGCACTGCCACACAGATAAGTATTTGATTAAAAAAGGTAGATGTACACAATTAATTGAATAAAAGTATCAGGATAGAATGAGAAACCTCCTACGTCATATCACGAGTCAAAGCGTCTACACTATCAAATGCAAGTAAGAATGTTAAATAGAAAAAAGCTTTCAACATAATAACCGGAGCTTTATCTTAATGTCTCGAATAAAGACCACAATGGAATTGGCATATTTCACAATGACCCCTCAAAATTACTTTTCGTCCGTAGAGAGAGAGGGAGTGCTGATTGTTACAAATGGGATGACTAATTTGATATTTAATGTCGGAACAATTTCATAAATTTTATAAAAGGTATATTTTTTACAATAAACTTTCGAGTATTTCTAAACGCACCTCAATTAGTAACAATATGAAAATGAAGTGGGTTGTCCTTTTTACTTTCTGAATGACTTCAGTAGTTACATACAATGCGTCCTAAAAGTAATGTATAAATTCATTTAAAAGTCAATGGTGTAGGTATTTTTTTTTTTTTGAAAATAACGCTCGGACCAGTATTTTTTTATGTAACTGTTGAGCTTAGGTAGAGAACATGAAATATAAAACATTATAGATTTCAAAGTAAGAAACAAATATGAAATAAAAAATAGGTGTTTTCATTTGAAAAAAATTACGTTGATGGTCGTAACTTATTTTCGGGCTACCCTGTATACATGAACTTGCCATCAAAATCAACGCATTATAAAACAGAAGCCGACAGGTCATCCAAGCGTTCTTACAAAAAACACGTGGCTGAATTTTAAATGAATTCAACAACTACTGAGTTTATTTTTAATTTCTCTTTTATGTTTTAAATTTATAGGTTCATTTCAGCCTTGTCTAGTGCAACCTTTCAGTATTATCACAAATGTAAAGAAATCCTGTTCGCTACGTAATTTTAAATATTATTTATAACAAGGGCTTACTTAACTCGCCAAGCACATCTCTAGTTTATTATCTGAAAAGAATCCCTTTGAAAAATGATAATTGAAAAAATCCTTGATGTACCTCATCTTATACACGATATTCTTGATTTTTTTTCATAGATATTTAGAACTCAAGAAATTCTTAAATTAGTTCACAAGCAGATTATTACAACGATGGTGAGAATCAAAACTAAAGGTTTTATAATTATATTTCACTCACTGAACACAAAACTGTGATATTTAAATAATTCTGAGTTAAATCATATTTTTTCTTATTTCTCCTAGATGTCAACAACTCTAAGAAATGGTATCGCTTCTGCAAGGTTAAATTACAATAGTTTTTGTACTATTTTTGAATAATTAGAAATGAGGGGAAAATTTAATCTAGTTAGGAAAATGTTAATTTTATTTTGCGATAAATTCTCTCACATTGAAATCTAGTTAAATGATAAACCTCCCTTAAAATTTATTGGGACAGTTATATTGATATTTTTAAACAATAAAATGCATATTATTTGCGCTTCACCCAGTATCTCACTAACTAAACTTTATGGATCCTGTCCTTTCTCATCTGTATTTTCATAAGAACAAAAAACTGAGAAATCCTGCATCAACATTTTTAAATATGGACACCCTCGAGAATTTTGTATTTCAATGCGCTGCTATACATATAAGTCGAGAAAAATCCCGCAGCACTATACCATATTGCTATGATCAGTTTTTCTTGATGCATGAAATCTGATATGCAAGATAAAACACAAACTTAAAGAGTCAGATAGTGTACGAGCAAATCGAGTCAGTTTCATTTATTTGGAGTGAAATACTTGTCAAGAAATAGCAAAATATCAAGGAAAATCGTGTCGCTATTTGGAGTGTGAAGCGATCAAAATACTGAGAAGCTCATATTTTCCGAATAGAGTTCCGAACATTTTAAAATCACACTAATGATTGCATAGTTGCTGAAATTTGACAGTAATTCATTAAATTTAATTATATTTTGACAGAGGAGGTATACAATTCGACTGTTTGCATGTTTTTTTTTTGTATTTGTTCGCGCATAGTAGATAAACGTGCTCCGAAATCTCCCTCCCTTCGAAAACCGGCCCCAAAAGGGTGGAGGGGGCAATTTTTTGAGTTTCATCGATGATAAAATTTGAAATATGCGTATTTTCGCTATTTGGAAGTGGCAATTTGCCAAATTGAAAACCAGACTATTTGTAACAACATTGACATTGATAATTTTTTCGATAGACTTATGGTTTTCGAGTTACAGCAGTGGTAAAGTCTGAAATATGTGTACCTAAGTATTTCCAATGCGATGTTTTGAAATCTTCAGATAATACTCTTAACAAGTAGGTACAAGCAAAGAATATACATGGGTGTAAGTGAACGATTTTCGTGACTAATGTTATACTCAAAATACAAAATAATAATAATTCTATTGGTGCTGGTATCTGTGAAGTTGGTGCCATAAGTTCTCAATCTAACTTCAACAACATAACTTCAAAAATAACAGAACTAATAGAATTAACATTATTTTGTATTTTTCAGTGCACCAAATAATAACGTAATGAGTGAATTTTTAAAAAAAAAATTAAAAATAGTTTTTATTAGGCATTTAAGATTTAAACCGTACCGACGAGTACCTACTATTGCTATCTTTTTCTCGATTTTAACTATACTTATGTATGTGTGTTTGCCAGCAACAGCAATTCCATAACAAATTACTGTTTTTCTATCACAACACAAAATTAAACTTTAAATTAACAACAACGTCTGACGTCTGACAATTGCAACATAACCATAGACGATCTTCCAGACAGTACCTATATACCAGAGAACGAGACGTATATATACGCTCCATGCTCGTGCGTAATTCCAGTGACGGATCCCATTGTCCGACATTGTCGTTCCATGTCGAAAAAATAATGATCTTGGTTGAATGAGATAATTATAATTACCAATATTGGATCACACTTGGACCTTAACAGACGGCGAGATGTCTGCGATCTAAGTACGAATTCGAAAGTTCAAGTCTCTAGACCGTATTGGGCCTGAGAAATCGCTGCGGAGTCCATTCATACAAGAACCAAAAGTAATAAAAACTATATAAAAATTGTTGAATTGAATTTGATTTATCAATGTATTTGTCCACTCATACGACTTTCCCCACTCTCAAACCAATTCCATCCAATACAAAAATCGTCTGATCAGCGCAACGCAATGTTCTCAGCGCTAAAATACTAACAGAAATAGTCATATTCAATTTTAATGTAGGAAAAACCGTTTAGCCAGAATACGAATAAATATTTTTTTCTCACAGATATGCGTTGTAACAGCTGTTATTGTAACGACAATACTTTCAGTAAGTTTAATAAAAATCGTTATAGCAGTTGCAACGGAATTGATCCATCCATTCCCGAAATAATCTTCTCATAAACCGACAGACAGATATACAGGGTGTTTCATAACATATGCAAAGGACTTGAAGAGGTGATAGCTCGTCCAAAAATATGCAAAAAAGTTCTTATTAACTTACCCTCTAAAATGCACCATTTTCGAGATACAGGGTGTTGAAATTAAAAAAAAAACGTTCTTTGTGAACATCTCCGGAACCGTTTACAGTACAGAAAACAGCTTTTGTAAGCATTTTCCACTTATAATAAGTTTTGAGACAGATTTTTTTGTTGTCATAATTGGTGAAGATTTTGAAGGAGTAGTGGTTGTTTTTCTCCCCAATTTTTACGCCAATGGAAAAAGTAAGGTTCTGAGGCGCCAATTTGAACCGCCAATGTTTTTACACAAAAAAGGTATATTTGGTCGTGAGCTCTAAAGTCGACCGTTTTCGAGAAAAATGAACTTTTATATTGAAATTTTGAAATACAATTTTTGTATTTATCAATCAAACAAAATTTATGTAAACGTTAGAACAAGTAAGAAAACCTAAAATTGACCACCAATTATAACTTAACAAAAAAAAATTTCCAGGCTCAAAACTTAGATTATTAAGAGTGGAAAATGCTTACAAAAGCTGTTTTCTGTACTATAAACGATTCCGGAGATAATCACAAAAAACGATTTTTTTTCAATTTCTACACCCTGTATCTTGAAAATGGTGCATTTAGAGGGTAAGTTAATATAATTTTTTTCATATTTTTGGATGAGCTATCACATCCTCAAGTCCTGCGCATATATTATGAAACACCCTGTATAGACTAAAATCTAAAAGTATGTTTTTTGAACTAAGGGTCCTCTGATACGTATAAATCTGTTGATTAGGTACAATAGGTACTTTCCTTATTTCGGTAGGTACTTAGGGTAGCGGAAGGAAAGTAAAAATAATGTAATTAAAAAATTTTTCTAATTAAACGGCTGGTCAACATATTAATTGTATTTGTAAAACATTTTATACCTATATTAATTTTAACCTTCTGCACTCCTACTCCTTCGAAACTTCAGTTACCAAATCATAAAATTCTTCGTTAACACAAAAGGTTCAAAGAATTATCTTCACTTTTTTAATATAAAATAGATGAGCTTAATGAGCATAATTATCAATAAAACACATAACTAAGGTCATGTTTTCGTAATAATAATAATTTAAAAAATCTATTTAAAACCCAAATGAAGATGAAAATATAAGTGATCCTTCAACAATTATTACACAAAGCTAATAATCCCACATTATCATTAACAAGCCCAACATGTTGGAAGAGAGTGCGTAATAAATGAAATTGGGCAGCGTTATTGGATTTTAAATATAAAATCTGCTGTAGAAAGCTCTTGCAGAAACTGCATATGGAGCCAAAATAAGACAACAACATATAAATGGAATTTTTATATTTTTCTTGAATGGAAGCAAAATCATCTCATTTTGAATAGACCAATTTTGTATTTTTGACCGACGATCCCAAACGGAGCAGGTTTGTGCGCGCGCTGGATATAGTAAACGTACTCCGATTTTGATGATGATTTTTGAATCATTTGAAAGAGAATACTTGAGAAATGGTCCCATACTCGTAAAAACTCAAATTCAAAATCTTCTTGCTTCCAAAAACCGCCCCCGAGAGCCGAAGGGGGTGGATGGGGCAATATTTCTGGAAAATCGAAAATCCACAACCACAGAATTAATGATAAGAAAATATTCGGATACATTTAAATTGAACATTTTTTCATGTTTCGGCGATGTTAAAATTTCGCTATATAGAAGGGGCAATTTCTTTCGAAAACTGAAAATCTGAGAATGCCATATTTGCAGCAGCATTTATATTGAACATTTTTTCCATAGAGTTATGGTTTTCCATTTACAGCGGTGGTAAAGTATAAAATATGTGTATTTCCGCGACGATGTTTTTAGAATACTGAAAGTACAAGCAAAGATTATACATGGATAAAGGTATAAGTTATAAGTGAACGTTGAACGATATTCGTGACTAATGTTATACCCAAAAGTGTGAAATAAATATAAAAAAAAAATGGACCAACGTTATTAGTTGATGCACTGAAAAATACAAAAAAATATTAATTCTATTGGTGCTGGTACTTGCGAAATTGGTTCCAAAAGTTTTCAATCTAACTGCAACTTCACAACTACAAAGTTTTCAACATCAATAGAAGTAATATTATTTTTTATTTTTCAGTGCACCAAATAATACGTCGGTTCAATTTTTTGTAAAAAATATTCATAAAACATAGGTACTTACTCTACCCTGAACTCTAATGATATTTTTTGCTTCTTATAGGGTGTTTTGTTATTCTTTAATAGCCCAACACTGCAATGGTGGGTGGTAGGTACATCATTCATTATATTATTTATACAGTGTATCTGGAAAAATCGTACCATTGCAGCTTGCAGTAAGAGGGAGAATGATATAAGTAGGTACTTCATATAAAAAAATATATATCGGACTTTGTAATGGAGTTGTTCGACTCGAACGTAAGAATTTGAAAAATATAAATTTTGTGCCATGGTATCAATGTCTGTTTTATACAGGCTGACAATATTTCTCATTAAAATTAAAAGCATTTTTTAATTTTAGACTAGTGATAAAATTTTTGGGAGTATCTGCTCATCGAGTAGTTGTTTTCATCGTTTAGTAGGCACAGTAATAGTATTACCTATTCAACTACTGTTGATCAAAGTCATTTATAATTCAAAAAAGTGTTTCTCTTCGATCGCTTTTAACAGAGTTTTGAGAAATAAAATTTGAGAGCATGTTATTAGTGATCAATAAGCTACATATTTTTTTAAGACTTCATATTTGAATTACAAATCTTTCTTGAAATTTAGAGGTAAGGGGAATACTTATGCGAAAATAATATAACGAACAATTAAATATGTTCAAAGATTTTGCAAATTCACATGCACGATACAAAAAGTTATTTTAAGCATTACTTCTACAAACGTCA
Source organism: Crioceris asparagi (assembly GCA_958507055.1). Classification (NCBI taxonomy): domain Eukaryota; kingdom Metazoa; phylum Arthropoda; class Insecta; order Coleoptera; family Chrysomelidae; genus Crioceris; species Crioceris asparagi. The sequence continues at coordinate 7,623,156 of OY293826.1, forward strand.
AGCATTTCACAAGGGTATTGTTGTTTGCGTTAGCTAATCGTGTATTTGTATTTGTAAAAATATTGAATACAAAAGTTAATGGAAATACTTCAAATGATCAATGATTTTCAATTTCCGGGAAAATCTTACTTCCACACATTTCGCATCACGTAATTTGATAACCTTGAGTTGGTAGGAGAGATGCTCAATTTAAAAGGAATTATATCTCTTTGAATTTAACCATATAGACATTAGAATCTAAAGAAAATTACTTAAATATTTTTGCAGAATGTCTTAAGAATAGGTACATATTGAATTAGGTTTGCGATGAGATTACATTCTAAAATCCCCTTTCAAATGTCCAAAAAAATATACATATTCAAAATCTAAGCACGTCTAATATAAAAAAGCAACAACCGTAAAGAAATAAGCAAACAAAAATTCGATTTGTCTAACGCCTCGTTTTTTATGAAGTCCGTGTAAAAATGATTAATTAAAAATACGACTAGACAATGTAAGCGAAATTGAAGGAATAAATTATTCATTTAGACAGGAGCATTCATCAGACACTAATCAAAGAATTACGATCTACACACATCACTGATATCTGATTTATACCAAACAAGAAATTTAACAAGCAACTACTACGAGTAGGTTGATGTTAATTACATCTGTCAAGAATTGCTATTCGATTCAATGCTATCCGAAACTAGCTATTAGGTAAATCAGGAATTTGTAGTTTGCTCCCACGTTTCAAGGTTCTCCCAGTCAGAGCAATTAGCTTTTAGGCTTATTTATGTGTTTACGTATGTATATATGCATGTACGGATGTAAGAGGTCAGTAAAGAATTTTCGTCCTATCTCAAGACAAAAAATGATAGCGACATCGGACTACTTGAAATTTGTTCAAAAATTATTATTCTATTCGCATATTACCATTTTACCATCACTATATAATAATAATAATAATACCAACACGTTTTTCCTGTAAACAATTACAATTGTATAGGAAGAGTCAAAAAAGACAGTGCAATTTAACAAAATTTCTTAAACAGAATAAAAAAACTATCAGTTAAAAATTGTCTTGCATTTAATTTAAAACGTCACAACAAACACTCAACAGAATCAGGTAATTTATTAAATAATCTTAGACCAATGTAATTAGATGAATTATAGCCCACTTTTGAGTCTGGCATATGGAATACGGAAATTGTTTTTGATACGAGTATTAGATATGGTTATGAATATTTTCGTTAAGTTGAAATTTTTCTTTATTATCAAATACATAAACACAAAGATCGAATACATATATAGACTTGGCAGGTATTCCTGCTAGGGAACGTATGATACCTACGCTTTTGCGCAATAAATATATCTGACAGATAACTTGAGTTACCCCAAAAAGGCACACCATACCTCAAGATCGACTCCACTTTAGCATGGTACAGAACAAGCAGTTGAGGCAGATCAAAAGGACATGTTTTAAATTAATGAATAATAAATACCTTAAAGAATTTAATTTTGAAACTAACAGAGAACAATGATGTTTCCAGCTAAGAAATTCGTCCAAATGGATACCCAAAAACCTGATACTCTGATGAGTGTTAGTTAAAGGTGTAGCATTAATAGAGATGGTCACATCTCCAACAGGCTTCCGAGGATTGTGTAATTAAAGTAATTCTGTTTTTCCACGTTAAAGAATAGATTAAGTGAATTGAAATAGCTAGACATACGCTCTAAGTATTCATTACATTTGGATATCAAAGTATTTGTATCCATATCAGAAATGACTAAAGCGATGTCATCCGCATATGCTCAATGGTGACAATTTAGTAATGGTAAATTGATGCCGATAATATATAGAGTGAAGAGTATAGTATCGTGGGTTTCTGTCTATCTGTCTGTGACAAAATGCAATATTGTGACAATATAAAACTGAACATATTGTCCTAACATTCAACATTTGTTGACGTTATTCAAGATGACCTAAGGTAATCTGGTTATTTACCAGGAAACGGCTAATGTTATATAATCATCTTGATTATATGTATAGCAATTTGATATTATGTTCAGAAATATCAATATGTATGAAATTTTAGGGTCCTTAGAACATGGATACAGTTACAATGAGAGTTCTATAGTTTCCTAAAGGGAAGTTAAAATTCATCCTTATCTACAACGACAAACATCATTTTCTATTATCAACGTAGATAAATATTTACTCATATACAAATATTCTTCATGACAAATCAAAAATATTGAAATAGAATGGTCATATTCAATATAAAAATGCAAACACAAAATATGAATACAAAAAAAAAAGAGGGAAATGAGACAAATTTCCATTTAATATGATGGATTGATATGTAAATTTGAGTTCAATGGAAAAAACTCTCTACAATTATTGTGAATGACTCTTCGAAATGTGTAGATGGAAACGGTGTATGTATAAAGTTTCGGGGGTAAACGAAAAATGCAGAGATCAGCTTCCATAGAATACAGGGCGGCACAAAATAATCATTCTGCTATTTATACCCACATTGCTGTAAATAAAGCAATGCCAAACGTGTATCAATTAAATATATCAATAGTATTCTCATATAATAATATCCAAATTTCATATTGACTTGCATTTGATAGTATTATTCTTTAAATGTGTACTTAGGCAGCCACTTTTCCATTTGAACGCTAAGAGTTAAGTTTCTATCCTAGGGGTTCAGAAGCAAAATTTTAAATTGGAAAATAACATTATTTAATATTTTTTGCTCCTATATTCTTCATTAATGTCTGTTTTCAGAATTATATGTCTAAATAAGGTACCTATAATATGTCCAATCCAAACATAAAAGTGCAAAAAATAAATAATAAATTAATTGGAATACAAGATTATTTAATATTTCTTGTTCCTAAATCCTTCTGAAATGTCTGTTCAGCATTGTATGCCTAAATAAAGTATAATATGTCCAATCCACACATAAAATTTAAATATTGGATTTTTTTAACTTTTTTGAAGGTATTTACTCAAACAACATACAGATTATCCAAAATTGTCTTAATAAGTAAACAATTGTAGGTACCAAAATTCCGTTACTATAGTACAAAATGTAATTTTTGAAATTCGGCCCTTTTTTTGACCGACTTTGTCATAGCGAAGAAAGTATACGACTCTCCTGAAAACCACTCCCAAGGGGCATCAATGTAAAATAAATCTGTTTATAAAAAACATGATCGACTTTAGTGCAGATTGCATTGAAAATTCATCATTCATCATCATTTTCATCCCTGAGATAGAAGAAAAATCACTAAATACATCGTATACACATTTTCCTAAAAATATTTTCCCTGAAATTGTCAAAATTTCAATTTCAGAAAATCAGATCCATCGCAATAACTTCCTACCAGAAGGTTAAATTAAACTAAACTATAACTAAATAAGTAAATAAACCTTTGACCATCTCGCAGGTAAAAACAATATTGGCCATGAATTTTGAAACAAGATTCCTTAGTTTTTGCAAAAAATCATGTAAAATGCATCGAAAAGATCCCAATCTGAGCCACCCTCTAGATACATAAAACTCAAAATATACTCGATGACTTGATGATTATTACGCTGGAAATTTGAATACGTAAAAAATGTTTAGGCTTCGAATTACAATCGGCGAGTGTGTATTTTAAAGTTTGCTTCAACATTTCAACGATTGAAAAAGATTTATCCAGTAAACAATGGAATATTCATAACTTTTTCAATCTAACGAAGCAATTGGGAAGTGTTGGTTTTGTTTCGAAAGTTAAATTAATCATAACTCAAGCAAATGAGGAGTAGGTACCGATCGTGATTTAATTATTAATTTAATTTTCTCATAACATAAACATGAAATTTCGAGATTAAAACAAATAATTGTTCATGTGAAATTGTTGAAGAAAATAATCCAATCATAGTGAAAGTATGGTAGCTGTTTAAAACTTTCAGAAGTATCAAATTTCAGATTATGTTGTAACGTTTAACCCTGTGCTAAACGTTGTTGGGTGAGTTCACTTGCGTAATACTCAAAAGTTTGCAGATTGCTTCCAATGGTTTATTTCGAACACTCTGTACACGACCTTCTGTTGTAGTACAACTGTCACCACTTGTCACCTTGACAACTGTCACTGTCTTTACCGACTGAACTAATATTAACATCTGATTCCATATACTGACTGTTATCAACTGACTGCTATAAACAGACTATGACCCGAGATAGACACGGCATTATATATCTGAATCTTGACATGACATTTATCGTGAATGTTCTATGATTATCTAGACGCACATAATAATGTTCTAGAGGCTTGTCAAAGTGACAATAGTGTGACAAACTGTACCTCACATATACTTTCTGGAAGGATCGAGAATAGATCTACTAATTCTAGAAGTAATTAATGAACTATACAACCAACAAGTACAGTAAATAAGGAGATAGAACGAATGCACACTAAAAGAAATAATAACAGTAAGTACATGGCAAAGCATCCACGTTACGATATATAAAACCCTACCAAAATTGTATTAGTAAGCATTAATTTATAGTAATAATAAGGACCTTATTTGCATATACAGGGCGAAGTCTAGCCAAGGGTATTTAATAGATATATAACAAGAAAGCTCTAAAAAAAATCTGGTGTGTCCACTCACACGACTTTCCTACCGCTCGCAGGCAAATTTCATTGATTGAAAAATTGTACACTATTACAATACTCTCCTTACATAGCGACGATAATAGAGGTCGTGAAGTAAAAATCCTCTGTTCAAATCGTGCTACCACTCATTTTTTTCAGCATGTCAAGACAAACGACAATGGTCATGTAACATTTTTTCGCAAGATGAAACGTTTAGCCAGAATCTGAAGAAACATGTGGAAAATACGGAATTTTATTCAAGCATAACTTTTTTTGTGCTTTTTCTCAGAGATGGCGCTATATGTGGGAGGTAAAGGGCTCTCAGAAGAATACTTTAGGCAAATTTAATCAAAATCGTTAGAGCTGTTTTCGCGCTATAGTCTTGAGCAAATCACGTTTTTTGGTTATAGCTCAACACCCAGTGTATACAGGATTCTCATTCAGTGTCACTGGCGAGTGATATTGGTACCAAACAAATTAAAAAAGAAAGCATCAAAATACACCGATCCGTTCCCGAGATAATGTTGTCCCAGACAGACAGACGGACAGACAGACAGACCTGGCTGCAAATATGTTTATTAGACTTAGAAAACTCTGAAAGGTCAACATTTGTAAAAATCTCGATACTGAAAATTTCACACGTTTACAATACTTTCCTTATACAGCTACTATAGTAGCGTAGGAAAGTAAAAAGATATCTGAATAAATTTAATTAAATATATACAAAAACTAAATATTTTATTTTCAAAAAAAAAAACGACTATAGGATTTTAACAGTCTTCTAAAACTAAAAATAACGTGAAAGTGGATGCTAATTTCGCTCCATTTTTGGGCGTATAGAGATTATAATTTAAGAGAATTTATTATGTAAGCATTAAAATGAATTATATTTAAACCACACAAAATACATCTAGGTACCTACACTTAATTCTGGTAGGTCCAAGGTAGAGACCGATAGGTACCTACCCTCTCCTATAAAATCCTATAAGAACATTCACAACCAATCAGGCAATCATAAGTTTCACAATTTAAAATATAAAATGGTTTCCAACCAAACTATTTATTATTGGCTATCTACTACTTAGACAGCAGGTAGAAAATACCCTCCTAAACCCTTCAAAATACGACCACGACCATAAATACATACAACATTTTCTTATAGACCTGCCCGATATCTTAATAAGGACAGATTGCCGTCTCAAGAAAATGACAAATAAATAGATACAGATATTTTGGCACAGCGATGTTAGGTTACTATCAGAATCTATATGTATGTATATTAAACTAGCCTACTACGCTATTATAGCAACAGATTAAAAAACATAATGGTGTTATGGAATTTGTAAACTTGTCTTTGTGTGATGTTGGATAACATCAAATGCACAAATCTGAGCTAATCTAATTTTCATAGCAAAAAGAATAAAACTTCTGAAGGCTGCAAGTGAAATAGATGGAGAGAAGTAGCCTAAATGTATTGCACATGAAATAAAAATTTTAGAAAAAATGTGGGATCACTGCATATATAGAACGATCGAACTACTGATTATAAACATAGGAAACGTGTACAAAGTATAATATTTTATAAATATATAATCCACTTTTATTTTGAATAAATTCATAATTTCTAATAAATTTAACAATTCAAATTACCTGTAGTTTTATTTATATTCCGAAGGTTCTTTTAGCAATTCTATCCTACAAGTTAAATAAGATCATTAATCACTGCCCTTACCTGAGGATACGCTTATGTCCTTATTTACAACCAATATGAAGAACGTTCTCCATTGTATTTTGACCCTCAAGGAGTCCAAACAGGATGAGCTACACTGGTCAAATTGAAGGTATTTAGAAAGCTCATCAAACGTTCCAATAATTACTAGGATCACATTGTACTGGGACCACCTTGTACAGGTTTTGCATATTTAATTATGGTTTATTACTCCCTATCCTGTTGAAACATACTATAGATTAGATGAAAGGTATATCTTCGAAGAATTAAAGTGAGCTATCACATCACTTGAGGAAATGATAATATTTATGTGAAGAAATTGCTGCTCGTTATTCAATGACCACATCTAAGCCGAAATATGGTGTAGAGGAGAGGGATCATACAAGAAGATGAGAAACAGAGAAAACCACCTAATACCCATTCATTACTTCAACCAATTACATTAGAGCCTTGAATAGCCACGATTCATCAACCTGCCTAGTCCGACAATAAGCAATTAGCAAAGAAGGGGCATTATTAATTAGATTTAAATCTTATTTTATTTCCTGTTTTGACGTTCACTTTGGAATGTCTTCTGAATAGTATCTAAGTATATAGGCAAAGCAAAAGAGTAGAAAAAAAAATAATTACTCTGACTAAATTATTATACCAGGATATGTGACAATCCGTAGTTAAGTACACATATTGTGCAATGTTTCCTGCTAGCATTTGTCATTTTCTTTTTCGTTTCCGGGTAATAAAGTAATAAACACTAATGAAATAATTTTAAACCTCTACAATGACAACTTATTGAGAATAGAGAAGGAAATAAAATGGGTGATGACACAAACCGATCAGATTATTATTCAGATAGAAAAAAGAGTTCAGGTTGTTTCAGAAATTCATAACGCCTCCATTTATATAAGATATTTGAGTCCAAGATAGCCCTGTTCCGAAGATGGCCCACTTTCCAAATTTCATACTTTTATATTTTTGAATGTGTTCAAATTTCGCGCCCATGTTCGGTTAATACCTACTTAAGCCAAAATTGTAACTTTGTATCAAAGCTGGTTGATACTTTGTTAACAACGTTGCAAATGGCTTACGATTTATAACCTCATGCTTAAAAAACTTTTTAGTATTTCTGTAAAAAGCAAATGGCTTTCGTATTTTTTTAATACAAAACTATGGGCAGTTTTGAGAGGTTAGAGTTGTTTGTATTCTTTGTTAATTTTAATTTAAAATATTTTTTACAAAAAATTGGACCGACTTTATTAGTTGGTGCACTGAAAAGTATAAAATAATATTAATTCTATTGGTGCTGTTACTTTTGAAGTTGTGCAGTTGCAGGTAGATTGGTAACTTTTGGCACCAACTTCACAAGTACCAGCCCCAATAGAATTAATATTATTTTATACTTTTCAGTGCACCAACTAATAAAGTCGGTCCAATTTTTTGTAAAAAATATTTATTTCACACTTTTGAGTGTAACATTAGTCACGAAAATCGTTGAACGTTCACTAATACCAATGAAGATAGTACTTATTCTATTACCCACGTATATTCCTTGCTTGTAGTCGTTATTATTGAGATCTCAGTACATCGCTGCGGAAATACGCTTGAATATTTTAGTTGTTACCATTTTAACACCGATTTTACTCGAAAACCGTAACTCTAAGGGGAAAATGTTCAGTATAAATGTTGCTACAAATAATTATGTCTTTCATGTACTGCAAACAGATTTTCAATTTTCGACAGAAATCGCCCTCTCCACATAGCGAAAATAGGTATATTTGAGAGTTTAAAATGTCTCTATGTCGAAAACCGTTACTCCTTTGAAAAAATGTTCCATTTAAACGTTTCCGGATATTGTCCTATCTGTAATTATATCAACGCAGATTTTCAATTTTCGACAAAATTTGCCCCCTCCACCCCCTTCGGGGGCGGTTTTCGGAGGGAATGAGATGTCGGATTCCCGTTTTTATGAATATGGGACCATTTCTCAAGCCTCCTCTTTCAAATGAATCAAAAATCATCAAAATCGGAGTACGTTTACTATATGAAAGGCGCGCACAAACCAAAAAAAAAAAAAAAAAATGCACACAATCGAATTGTATACCTCCTCCTTTTGGGAAGTCGGTCAAAAAGAAGTAGTTCTTGTCACATAGTAGAGTCCCTATATATGCCCACCACACAGGTTCCCAAGATGGCCCGACAATGCTTTGATTGTTTTTTGTGGTACCAGGAAGAATATGTCGGGCTAACTAAGCACGACATAGAGAAATTCATATGTCCAGAATATAACCAAAAGCCTATTAACCTTTGGTGCATTTGTAAGTTCTTATTCCACAGATTTTTTTCTATACTCCTAATAAGGCCCGCCAAAATACCAATCTAAGAAAATCTTGTTTCTTACAAAACTTCTGAAGAGTGTTCTTTATTGACTTTATTTAGATAATTTAATTTTGTAGGAAGATTAAGTTTTGCTAAGCCTAAGATGACCAACCGTAAAATAACCAAAAAAACTCTTTATCTGACTGGTTACCTTGGAATTTTATATGTTAGGTCAAGTTTTACGTTTATAAATATTTTTAATTTTGTTGACGTTTATAAATTACGTAACTAATGTTGGGCCATGATCAGTTCCCATGTTCCTAAAAAGGCCCACCTTAGAGATTTCTTAAGACAATTGTTTTCGTAAAGAAATGGTAGCTTAAATGCTGATTTGTATATTGATTTTATTTACAAATACTTGAATGAGTTATATTGTGATGAAGTTTTTTTCATAATTTTTTTCAATATTGCAAAAAATCGGCCCTACAAGGCGCATGAACCGTATGTTTAGTTTCAAAACAAATAATTCTAATAAAATATATGTATATATCTATGAGTAAGTACTCTCAAGAAGAACAGAATTCCCTTAACTAAGGGTGTATTTAATCTTTGCCCTTAATATGTTAGGTAGGTACTGGAAGAGTACGCTTATTAGATATTAGAGTATTTTTATTCTAAATTCGTCATTGATAGTTCTCATAAACTCTGTTAGTTATACTCCATTTCAAAACAGAGAGAGACAGTAATATGCGTCATGGTACAATAGATATTCTTTCATTGTTATTATTTATTATTATCTCTCTCTCTTTTTGAAATAGAGTATAGGTATAATAATTCAAATTCCCTGGACTATTCAATAAGGCAGAAAATAAAGTTGAAATAAATTTTGTTTGCGAGACCTTTAAAGCTTCGGATAACAAATGCTATGGAAGTCTGGAAGTTGCCAGTTATTTGAAGAATACCTACTTCCCGAAGAATGCAATAAGCTTAGAATAATCCTCAACAACTAACTATTCAAAAAAGCTTACAGCCGAGTGCATTGTTGTTACTATGGAGTGTTTCGTATTTCTTTCTTATTGGCAAATAGGTACATTTTCCCAAGCTGTCACCAGCTGTGGTTATACGAATGCGAATGCAGAAACACCAGGTTGTATGCAAGGAATTTTATTTATTTTGCTAGAGACTCGTTTCTGCTTCGTACGGTTAGAACTAAAATGGTTATTGTTAGTCAACCTTAAAAGATAGGCATATATACCATCGTAGACTTTTTTATAGATCTCTTTAAGATATACAATTTAATAGTACCTTAATTTGATCTATCTCGAAAGGTTTAGCCAGCGTTTGCAATATAAGCGCAAGCGCACACATATAGGTATCTTTTTTTTCTTCATATTAAAAATCTTTGAAATTCTCGTCTTTTGGTGAGTCTGTAGATCAGGTTCCAAAGTATCTCGATAATTTCACGTTAACAGCGGTCTTAGGATTTGTTTTGGATCTGTTTCCAATAAAAATTAGGTATTAGGCGCTCACTTCATTTTGGCGAGAGAAAAAATTAAGTTTAACTACTGAAAATAGGATTTCTCCTAATTCCGACTCAAATGACCACTATTCTGCTACACTGTTCACTTTGATGACTTATTATCAATATTCTATTACTTATATATTTATTTATTACTTTATTCATACGAATTCGACCTCATGATCGTACAATGGCTGTATCTATAAAATAAATAGCGACAGGCTGATTTTTCTTTCCCCTTGTATTGTTTTGGCTCCTTTTTCGCTAATTCTAGTACTTTTTTCTATTTATCGGGTTAATTTTATATTATATTAGTCAAATTACTACTAAAAGTATATCACTTAACACCTATTTTCCCTACCCAGGGCTTGGCGCTTTAAAATTTTCTCTAGAATGAGTTTCTACAATCCAGGCCTACATAAGTAAGAAAAAAAAAGCCAAAAATCCTTTGGAACCTTATCTACATACTTACAAGGCTTTTCTTTATATGCAGGTATTATTTATTATAAATATAAACCATCCTATTAAATCACTGTGTTTAATGAAGAAAACCGCAATAAAATCCGTTGCGTACGTAAAATAAAAATACAATGTGAGTGGAAATGTAGCTAACCTGTTATTTGCATCTATCAAGCCGGCTATTGAGATAGTGTTGTATTCTAATTCAAGTGTAATTAATAGATAATTGTGCCATATTTTTGACGTAGTAAAGAGTAATAACACCAATAACTAATTCACTATTGCGTCCGTAATAATTCGAGCACGAATCGATACCGCCTGTTTTCAATTTGAAGAAATGCCGAAGAATATATCAGATGTCACAGTCATATGTTAACAAAATATGCATTCGCCCGAATTCCAACATTCCAACAAGTACCACTAGATTATCAATATTTGAAAGAAATTGCCCCCCTCCACATAGCGGAAATACAATATCTCAGACTTTAACATTGCCATAAATTGATAACTGCAACTCTTTTTAAAAAAAATCTATTTAAATGTTTCCGGATATTATCTCATCTCCAATTCCGCCGTCTTAGATTTCGAGAAAAATTGTCCTCTCTACCCCCTTTCGTTGGTTGGTTTTTCGAGGGAAGGAAAATTCAGATTTGTTTTTTTTTCTATATATGGGATAATTTCTCAGTTCTCCTCAAAAAAAGCAAAAAGTCGAATTGTATACCTCTTCCGTTTGGGTTCGTCGGTCAGAAACTAAAATGAGAGATTCAACGAAAAATGCTCGGACAGTCGATTTTGGCTTATGTTTTAGAGTATCTATGCGTAAAAATGAAATATACAGGGTGAGTCAAAAGAATGATATGACTTCATCAATATATTTTCCTAAACGAAAACCTACAGTTTTCATCGTAGAATTTGACAGGGTACGTTGCGTATAAGAAGGTAAATTTAACTGTTAGCTATATAATGAAATTTTAATGTTTTTTTCCTAATTTTGGGGTTATGTATGTTGGATAACAAAGAACATAAACATTAAAAGATCACTCTGGTGTCTGTCTTTCTGTCACAAACTACTATGATCTCCGAATCCACAAAACCGACAAAGAGGAAATCTGGCAGTGATAGGTACAGAATGAGATGACCGCCATAATGATTAATATGGGCTTGATTTGTTTGGGCATTTTACTAACTGAAAGACTAATAAAGTCGCACCAGTTAAATAAATTTCAGTCACTTTTTGAACTATTCAGAGTAACGCACTAATGTTATCTACTACATCGAACGTTTTGTTTTTCAGTTCTCAGAGCAAAATGATTCATTTCACAATGAATGAATAAAGGTCCGAGTTTTTATGCATAATAAATATGCGCATCCCATCTACTGATGGAAAAAGCACCCGGCTTTGCTGGTCTCTTCATTATTTGTTTGGTTTTACCTATTATCTCGAAAATTAACATATAGATGTGCGTCGACTGTATTCTACTACCTAATACAAATTTCAGCTAGTACAAAAAAATACTGGTAATATGCACCTATAGGTGCATAATTAAAAAGCTAAAATATTTGAAGTATCGGTAAAGAAAAAAATCAAAATGATCTTCTTTGTTTCATAATCTGGTAATAACAACAAAATCGAATTTCAAATTGGAAATTATCACTTAATTAATTAAATAATTCGGGACGATTTTTTATAATTCTTCTTTAATTATGTAGAATCAAAAGTGATATCGACATCGAACTAGTATCATTCAATTGAAGTAAATTAAAGCCCACTGCAGACGGGGTATGTTTTGCTGCATGATTACTTGCTTGATTTGCTGCACAGTCCGATAAATGTTGCCGCGCATGGTGTGTTGATGGCTCCCTTGCTTGTGTTGGCTTGACACGATGCAGGCCATCATGTATGTGAAATGACATTACAGAGAAATATGACGGTGACAAATAATACAAAATATTGAACATTCTAATCAAGCTCTATTTCTAATCATTGTTACAACAGAGAAAATGTCCCAACAATCAAAAATAACATGTTATTATGTGCAAATAACGTTTGAGTACGACTCGACAAGTTCCGAGTGCTACGACAAGGCACGATGCATGAAACCAGTCACCGAAAATAGCACTGGTTCTATCATCAAATCATGCACGTGTTCAAGCAACCAAACGTGCGCGCAATGTCATTTTCTTGCACGGAAGCGTGCTCAGCATCATGCCTAGCTCCCATCAAGGAAACATGCAGCAAAACATACTCCGTCTGCAGCGGGCTTTAATAAATTGTGCGGAACCTACACTATGATCTACCCTGTAGTAGATTTCAGAATTATAAGACATTCATACATAAGAAAGAATACGATTTTTGATCCTAAGAGGAATTACGTTAATTTAGAACTGCGATGTGGATCAAATCTAAAGCTTCTGTTTTTGAAATAGCTATTATGAAATGGCATTGAATGTTTTCTAAAATCAAAATCACAAGGCAAAAAAGCAGATACATCCTAGATGAAACATACGTGATCTTAGCTAACCAAGAAGCTTAACTTAAATACACATATAACTCGAATTCGCTGTATGTGTCGGTAAAACGAGGGAAACTTTCTATTTATAGAGTTGTCATAGGTAACATAATTTACTGAGGGATTTTATTTATTAAAAGTTTTACATAGTAGACGTGCTCTGATTTTGATGTTTTTTAGGTAAATTTCTTATAGAAATGTACCTATTGCGATCGTTCACACTTTTGAATTTCGAAAAAACTTCAACGGCATGTTGTTATATGTCTATAAGTTAGTCCAAAAAATATTTGGTTCAAAAGTTTATATATATATATATATATATATATATATATATATATATATGAATACGGGATGGGGCTTTTGTCCACCGAGTAGTTGTTTTCATCGTTGGTAGTTTATGGCTATGTGTGGTTATAGCCATCTATCTACTGTAAAGACCGAAGTCATTTAGTACATATCTTTCAGTAGCGAAATCTTTACATCTTTTCACATTGATACGTGGGTCGCGTTCAACTTTAACTTCTAACTCCTAGGTGGCGCTGGAAGCGGCACGCTGTTTGGTTGTTTGCATCGCTTGTCGATGTAGAACCAGCAGTTTTCTGACTCTTTGGACACATCCCGAACCATATGTTCAGCTGATGAGATCCTAATAAGGTCGAAATCACAGTGATCCTGTTCTTGGTTCAAAAGTGATGTGTTCCATAGATAATAGTATAGTATGATATATAGTTTCAAAATGGCGTCCATTCAAACATTTAAAAAAAATATCAAAAAAGAGCCGTAGTGTAAACATCATCAAAAATAATTTTAAGTTATAGATATAATGAGTACCTACAACTTTTGTTCAAAGCAATTTTTCATAGAATACCCAGGTAAAAAAATAAAAATTAATAAAGAAAAATAACAAATATTGATAAAACATGAACACTCATTATAAATTTGATTTAAAAAAATATATAGTATATTTATTGAAAAGAAATAGGCGAAAAAAAAAATTCTGCCTTGAACTGGAACTCGAACTGCTTTATATTCAACAGCCAAAATAAAAACCTCTAACCGCAAGGCTATGACACAAATGACAATTTTATGTAATAAAATGTAGGTATACCAATGAAAAGGTTGTTCAAATTTCACTTCAATGAATTTTGAAAAATTTACTTTTCCGCTGACTACAGGCCATCGGGATTAATTTCATTTGAAATAGGACTGAAATCGACATTTAGAATATCCTACCCCACAAAAACTTCCGCCAAAGGGGGTGTAAGACGGCATTTGTTTCCTAAGATCAAAAGCTAGACACAACAAAATTGAAGAAGAGACCATATCTAACAATATTTGAATTGGTGATTTTTTTATTAAATTACTGTTTGCCAGTTACAGCACTGGTAAAGTCTGACATTCATACGTACATATACCTACACAGGGTGGTTCTCCGGGAAAGACATCGATCGATTGTGAGCGAAGGATAACAATAACAATCTGAAAATTTGGAAACATACTAAAGTCACTGGGGGATATACCTGCGTCTAAAATATTTTCATGTTAATTGCATTTATGGTTATACCAGGAATAGATTCCAAGTTCCAAGTTTTTTTTTAAGGAATACCCTATATATTATCACATCTTCAAATTCTTGTACAATTTTGAAAACATTTTATTTATAATATCCTATATGTAAAATTTTATGTCAAAAATTAAGTTTGCAGTCCAAAACATAATTATCAATCTTCCCTATGAGAAAGCCTTTCATATTTAATTTGGATTGGGTGGCCCTGAATTCGTCCCCGAGCAGGTAGTACCTAATTTCTACAACCATAATTCGTCCCCATACAAATTACGGTCCTTTAATCTCCTACCAAAATTTGTCCCCAGGTAAGATATTAAGAGATTTATACTTTCTTGGAAATATAAATAGGTAGTTGCATATTAAATACAAAAGTGTAAACTACTTTTCATTCATGTTAGATTGTTATTGCATTCTGAAATGATATTCCTGGCTAAGAATTGCATTTTATTTAGGTGTGAGATAATATGGAAAGCTGTAAGTTTGAGTGAACGTGGAAGTTATGTGCTAATTGCAGGCTCTGTAAAATTTACCAAACACAAATTCTTAAAATGTGGTGAATTTGCAAGAATACGCGATCCAGTAGACGTAAGTATTGAGTTGCTAGGAAAATCGATAAGCATTAAAATGGATCTGTTTCAAGATTTGCTTTTGTAAAATGTATAGCTTATTTTTATAAAAGTTGAATGTACTTGTATAAAATACAAGCAGACATTTCTGTTATTTTACAGATTCTTAAATACATAAATGTATACCGATTCTTAAATAAAATGTGTTTTGTGGTAATTACTGAGTTTTTCATTTGTTATAAATATATGAAAAAATATTTTATGAAAAGAGTTAATCTATAGATCTATAAGTAGATATATTGGTGATTCATAATACGATAAGGTCGGAGAAAAATTCAAGGATCTATTTTAGAGGACCTACTCTTCTTAGGGACAAGTTTCGGGATAGTTTTTCAGGTAAGAGATTAACTAATTACTTCATTTTATTCCTGGGGACGAGTTTTGGTACGTCCGATATTTTGATAACAATTTGTACAGAGTGATCAAAAAAGAAGCTTGAAAACAAGATAATTATGTTTTGGACTACAAACTTCATTTTTGATATAAAATTTGAAATATGTCAAAAACGATTACGGTTTAGATTAGGTATAAGAAATCATACATAAAATATTTCCAAAATTGTACAAGAAATCTAAAAATGTGGTTATATACAGGCTTTTCCTTTAAAAATACCAAACTGAGCATCTACATCCGGTATAATCGGAAATGCGACTAACATAAAAATATTTTGGACGTATGTCCGCCAGTGATTTTAGTATGTCACCAAATGTTCAGGCTGTTTGTAATTATCGTTTACCCACAATCGATCGATGTCTTTTCCGAAGCACCACCCTGTATTTATTTCTACATTACTACAGTATTTAATACTGAGAATCGAAAAACAACGACAGTAACGGTCACCTGAAGTAACGAGAACGAATTAGCCTAAAACAACTAAGCAACAGTTCTTTGCCAAATTGTCAATATTAAGAATGTCCAGAACTAGCCGATGGAACACTAGTCTTCCATGTAACTACTTTATGTATATGTTAACCTCCTGACATCACAAATCAGTCATAAATTATTATACATATAATATTAATATGTTATACCTATATCACTTGAAATTAAATTATTGCTAGATAATTGAGATGGATGAACTGCGTCACAAGAAATTTGTTACATAGCTAGGTAGGTGCACCTACCTCATAATAAATTAATATGGTTATCTAAAGTTCGAATTTGCAATTTGTATGATATACATTTTGAGTAGTTTGGTAAGTTATATGAGTACTCAGTTCTCCATATACGCTTTATCTTATATAATGAAATAATTGATATGGGTGTTCATAATCTCCACCATAAATGCTGAAGAAGGTGAAAGTCGGTAATGACGTTGTTGATCAAGACGAATGGATCAATTAATTATCGCAATTATGTTCAGGGTTATTCATTATATTTTGACACCCACCTACAGCTCTTATTACGAGTTATAGAAAAAAACTTCAGAGACAAAAGTTTTAGGTTCTTTCATATATTATCTTTTGGTAAAAGAAAAAATAAAAAAATGACTTTACAACATTGTAAAAATTAATTGAGTCATAGTTTTTTCAATGGAACACCCTGTATATTATAAGCTCAAATGAAAGATCTCTTTGTTCTGATTTCAAATATATATAATTTGTTAGCATTTGGTTCAGCCACTTTTGAAATATTTGAGTTTCAAAAAAATACTTTAAGCTACAAACGTCGACATTTTCGAGGCAACTTGATAATATTGAAGCAACAAACTAATATTGGGTGATGATCTCCAATTGTGGAAAAATAAGTTATAAACTCAAATAATTCAAAAGTGGCTGAACCAAATGTCAACAAATTATACATATTTAAAATCAGAAAAAAGAGATCTTTCATTTGAGCTAATAATATATAGGGTGTTCCAATTAAAAAAATATGTCTCAATTAATTTTTACAATGTTGTAAAGGCATTTTTTTTATTTTCTCTATTACCAAAAGTTACTACATGAACGAACATAAAACTTTTGTATCTAAAGTTTTTTTCTATAACTCCTAATAAGAGCTGTAGGTGGGCGTCAAAATATAATGAATAACCCTGTACTTTCTAAAAATGATATGTTCATTAAAATCCTAAGAACTTCTTAAGTCATCTACGGTAATCTAATTCATGACATAATTACTTGGTTCTATCCGCCTTCAAAAAGGATGAATAATAATCATTAAATGATATCTTCGAAGCTTTTTAGATTATTCATTTTGTTATAACACGCCTAAAGATGGCACTACATAGAAAATCTACACATTTGAACCAATCACCATAAAAGTTGGTACAGTTATGTGTTTGAACCATGAACAATAAACAAATATAGGCAGGACGACTAACACGAGTAGTGGGAGTAGCACAAAAAACGTAGAGTTATCGTATGTCATTTCGAGGCGTTGCGCAAAATCGCACTGCGCTTCCTTATGTACTATGGGCGAAGCAAGCTTATATTCAACAACAGACACTCAGTGAAATTCTGCGCAATACCCCAAATTGACAACTAATCACAGGACGTTATTTCAGCCACTGCTGCTTATAGAACTGGATACATCCTCCCTTTATATATTCTTGGTTTGAGCATTAAGAGTATCTTAACGGTACCCATTATTTGGAACTCGCCGCTAGATGTAATGTATTTCAGCAAATTCTATGGAGGCTTAGAACTAATCCGTAGTAGGTCAATAAATAATAAATATCTGGTGTGTTCACTCAGATGAATGTGCAAGCTCGCTCATGGAAATTCCACTAGATTTATTCATTGTCTTCTAATTTTGTATGGAACAGCACAAACAATCTTCCTGTCCTATTATAATTTATCATAATTTTGGGTCAGTTGGAAAATGACAATTTCAATTTAACATCTTTTATTCAGTTTTGGATTTTATATAAATTGTTGAGGGTGGACTCACGCTTACAGTTTTTCAGCCAATACCACTAAAGACTGTATGAGTATGACACATTCTCAAAATCATATATATATATATATATATATATATATATATATATAATAGATATTCGTTTCCAGAAGTTTCTTTGGATCTTTAATAGGTCACTGAGAGAGGCGAAAGCTGAACGGCTAGACGAATTTCGTGTAGTCTTCAGCGTTATAGAGTCTGAGGGTATTTCCACTAATCTCTTTATTTATCGATGCCTTTACCATGGAACAGTTGAGACAAAGATTCGGCATCGTTAGATCCGTATAAATATGCAAATTATCACAAAGAACTTCCTTCGAAAGTATAGTTTTGAACTTATCAGACATAATTTGACCAGTTTTTGTGGAGACAAAAGGAATTGCTTTCTACTAGACTGTGGATTAGTAGAAACCCACAGTGTATTTTCCAAGCATGTAAACAATCTGCAGATATCCCTTTTCGATGCTTTCAGTTTACATATATTTTAAAAAATATTACTCGATTTAGAGATCTTTTTTATGTTTCATGGCTAGTGTAGTTCTTCGATAAATATGTGCTTAGAAAAGGCAAACAATTACAGCCGTATTCATAATCCAATCGTACTAGCTAGTACCGTAGTAGAATAAAAAACAAAACACTATTCTACCATAACGCTGACATAAAATACATAAACCTAATTTAAGGTTAGGTTGGTTAAATTGCATCACAGTTTTCATTTACGACCGTGGATGAAGGTTTTGTCAGTTGTGTGTTCTGGTATAAGCCATAAACTGCCTCACTTAATTAGTAGCGTACTTAGTTTCGATTATGAGTACGGCGGTTAATATTTGCATCCATTTCAATTTTAGGGCTGTATTTTGATGTTGATGTATTTTACCATGTACCTATGTATGTATAATGTTATTTGAATGATTTGGTAGTGTCTGTGTGACTGGGACTCCTAGAAGAAGAGTTACATACCTGTAATACCCGAAAAAATATAACTGAGCTTTGTGGCTGAATTTTCGTGGATTTTTCGCTATATTTGTGTGTAGCACATCAATGAACTGTTTTGTGAGAGTCTGTCATTGCGGCTGGGACTTAAAGGTGGAGAGTTACATACCGGAAATTCTCATATTGTTCACTCTTGGTGCATGTCTGCGGATGGTTTCAGACTGTTTATACGTGCGAGTAGGACTCTGAGGTAGATAAGATCCATACTCAAGACTTTATATGAATTTACGTTTTTATACCACAATCAACCAGAGTGGTTGCCTGGGAAGTGCCGAGTAAAACAGCTAGTACATTCTGTGGTAATATAAAGATATTGAATCATTTATAGTTTCCAAGAAAAACGTGATGATAGAAAGGTCATTTTTAGTGTAATATACCTACTAATTAATTTCATTAATCCAAGAAGTTTTCATCAGATTTCGTGTAATATTTCTATGCTTTGTGGCTTTGAATTTCATTGTTCCTATGTTTTCCCAAGAGCTGTTATGTACCTATATGGCAAAGAAAATTGTTGATTAAACTTTGTAAATGAACAATTCCAAGACATCTAGCTTTGCTTGAACTATCAATTACAGCAATATTAGGCTGCTGGAAACAATATATTTCAGTGCATTGTAGAAAACGTTATTACATACCCACCACAACCGTAAGTCTGAATGGTCTGCCGGGATCTTTATAAATATTGTGTGACTGAAAATACAACAAACATCATCAAACAACAAAATATTACAATATATCTTCTGGTGAATGAATGGGCTTATGTCGTATACATCAAATGGTCAAAGTTTCAAAACATTTTTCTTAGTTTTTTTAGTGCCTGAAAATTTTAATAAAGAGTAGTCATCTAGCTTTATCTAATGCTAGCCCAGCAGCCATATAAAAAACATATAAGACAAATGAATTTCGAGATATAGCACAAAATTATCCCTACAAGCTCTCAAAAAGCTGAATTTCAATGATTGCTAGGCTAGCAATATCTAAAGAAAGCAAAACTGGCATTAAAATAAATATAAAATCAAATAATTTCGGAATACAGCACCTTATAGCACTGAAGGTGCGCTTCTGTGAGTGCCGTACTCGTATTCGACCGTTGGCGGCTTCTCTGCCTTGAAAGTGTTACCACAGACAAGGGGACCTACAGTTTCACATGGATTCCGAACCACCGATGTGTCTCAAGATAAATCTTAAGGGCACACCCTTCCAGAGAGCTGTACTAGGGAATATACTCTCGCTAGTTTCCCGTTGCCTTGCGAGAGGAGGAGAATGCAATGCGACCGAGATTCGAACGCCCGCCCGCATCAACGGTCACTTGTCCAAGCCGTTCCCATCGTATTGCGCTGCTTAACTTCTATGATCGAAGTCGGTCAGTGTTAACCAGCAGCTACGCGCTCCTCTTTAAGAACCAAATATTAATTTTCGATTCTGCTCACTTTGCTCTGTTAGCTTTAGATAAACCCAGAAACGGAACTACTTAATCTGATTAGAACTGAATTTTTATCATTATTTACTGACAATTATTTGATAAAATTTTACGATTCCTTTTGTTTTGATGGGTGCTTTATTTTCAAGGTCACAGAGTATAGAAAATCTTATTTTCTCTCAATTTCAAACAAGCTGACTAGTTTGAGCTTTGTCAAGGCCATAAAGAATTAGATATCACTATTCTATGAGTAAGTCGATGTTACTATGTGGATGCACAATTGTGCAAGAAGAAATCTTATACCTACAAGCTCACAAAATTCCAGTACGCCAGAATTTAATCTCGTCAACGCCTTCAGCACTTTAGCTATAATACAGTATAGAGACTCAATTTACCTTATCCACAGAATAATTTAAATTTTGATATGAAAACGGTAAACCATATGAGTATGGAAATTTGAGATGAACTTCTTCTTATTATAATGCAGCATATATTAGACTCCTAAGTTTTGCTCTTCTTCGTTGTTTACTTATTATCCTTGGCAAAAGAGATTA
Organism: Crioceris asparagi; assembly: GCA_958507055.1. Classification (NCBI taxonomy): domain Eukaryota; kingdom Metazoa; phylum Arthropoda; class Insecta; order Coleoptera; family Chrysomelidae; genus Crioceris; species Crioceris asparagi. Next base: position 7,644,376 of record OY293826.1, read on the forward strand.
TCAATTTTCCTGAAAATTCAACACAGCCTCAAAGTGTCAACTCTTTGTTTGTTTTAGAGAAACTTGACTTAACTTATTTGTTTTGTAGCGAACATTAGCTCACTGGATTCTCGTTCATTTGAATTTGGTAAAAATAACTGAATCAAGGAATTCATTATAATATATATTTTCATGCTATTGGATTCTTCCTAAATGTTAATAGAGAGTTGAGTATTGTATCGGTCAAAATAAATGTTGAGCTTCTGGAATCAAATCTTCAAAGATGGTTATTGGGCATAGTATCGAGCTATCCAAAAAAAAATCGCAGTGTACCATGAAAGATATGGAGATTTCTACTGTGAAGTAAAGTAAAATATGAATGACTCTAATTCAACAGTAGACAAAAGGTAATAAAATTTCGTTGCCTACCAACGATGACAACTACTCGGTGAGGTAATACTCCATCCCGCATTGCATTAAATCATCGTTGATAGGTGCAATATGATTGAATACAATTCCTTACATATATTGCAAACTTCAGACCCTTTTGCTTTAATTTTATTCGGAACACACCACAGCTGAGTCAAGTGTATGATCGCCGATTTCGTTCTTGTTAGAAAATCATCAGGCACACTTAAGCCTTGAGGATGTGTTCCGAATGAAATTAAAGTAAAAGGGTTAGAAGTTTGCAATATAAGTATTGAATTGTATTCAATCAAATTGCACCTATCAACGATGATGTAATCCAATGCGGGGTGGAGTATTAGCTCACCGAGTAGTTGTTGTCGTCATTGGTAGCCACGGTAATTGGATCTATCACCTTTTGATATATAAACCTGAACTAATATATTTGATGATCATAACAAAAATTTGAAATCTGTATCCGTATTTGTTTACGCATCTCACCTTGATACTCTAAAAAGTATTTTTCCCATTTCCTTGTTGCGGACTAAAATATTTATAATGGAATCATCTACTTGTGGTACACGCCTTGTTAGGTAGCAAGATTAAATCCACAAACTTGTCCATTGATTTATTTTTAATACTTGTTTGTTTTGGAGCGGACGCCTGGGCGTATAATAGTTAGGGAATTTCTCTCCATTAGCACACAAAATTACCTCATCATATTATGTGTATAATGAATTGTTTGTGCAACAAACGGCCCGGCCCCTCTCTTCTATGAAAACATTAAGTAATTTTATACCAATCTTTTTAAAACCAAGCTCGTGCATCTGCTGCTAAGTAGATACATAACTTACTTTCACACAATCAACGAAGTTCGCAGCTGTTCCAAATGGCATTCGTTTGCTTCTAAATTTCACGGATAACTTCGATTGGAATGAAGCCCCATTTCCCATGAGCGTTGGCAGCTTTGATACACTAATTAACGAGTATATGCCAATCATATACGTACCTACTACATCAAAGGAAGCAGTAATTGGTGTGTACTTAAACTTTTATTTTCCTACCGCTACCCTAAATAGCCTAGTAAGAAACTGGCAATAGTCGTCCCACAAACAAATACCTACTGCTGTAGCACCATCACCATCCTTGTTGGATGTACAGAGATACTTTTACTCTAGAAACTCTAGAGGAAGATGTTCATAGGTGGCGCAACATCTTACGAAAAATACTGCGCGCTAAAGAATCGATAGGCATTTGTCATTTGACATAAGAATTTAATCTGTCTCTGTGGTCATCGATATCAATGTTCATATATTTGAGGTTATGTTCGTATATTTTATGTATGATAGAATGAAATGAACAAGAACGAACCTTCTATAAATTAATGAATTATTTTCAAAATGGGTTAGTTCTCAAGCAAGATATATTTGTATATTTGAGCAATTCTTTTCATGTAGATATTTATTCATCCATCGTGCAAAGATTATGTATAGGTAATTTAGCTAAGGTTTCTTAATTCATTAAGATTCTTAAAGTAAGGAAATATAAAGGGTTATTTAAAAGCTGATAAATTGTAGATAATATCCAAATCCAAGTCTGTGAACTCATTCTGAATTTAAGTAGGTTTCCTATGCCATGAAATTGGTATGATTTTTTTAATTGTATACGAAACGGAACCCAAAGCAAATTGAAAATATTCAAAAAAAAAATGTTTCATGACTTAAATTTTCGTCTATTTCATTCATACATCTTCAAATGTGCAAGAACAGATATTGCAGTGATACTTTCGTTTCCAAATTATACAAACAATTAGATCATTTCAAATTTCCCGTATGTTTGTCGATAGTTTATATACAAAGTGGCCTCCATGTTCATCCCATACAGTCGAACAACAAAATATTAACATTGAATTGACTGTATCGTTAGTTGTATCTGATGACAGGTTGACATTCCAAGAAAATATTGTCTATAGCTCCATGATACGCCACAGTCTGAGCCCGAAAATTTGATTATAGAATCAACTTATCTAGAATTCTTAACCGACTTACCCAAGAAGACTGGAAACAGGAGATTAGACTCGCCATTAAAATCGTGTAAAAAAATGCGTCTTTGCGCACCATGCCGTGCAAAACAAGCAACTCTCGCTTATCATGATCACGAAGATAAATAAAGAGAAGAAATATTTAAGGTAATTGATGTTCGTTGTACACGAGGCCACGCCCTTGATATGTAACTTCTGTAATCTCATGTGGCTACGTAGAGAAGCATAGGAAGTTTACTCTCCTGTTTCCAGTCTTCTTGGACCATACGGAGGAGTCATGCTGTTCGACTGGGTGATTTTAATTATGTTCGTTTGTGCATTTTGCAACGTAGGTAAGTTGCTCCGAATTTGATTTTCATTTGAAACAGTGTTGAGAAATGTTCCCATATTAAACAAATTTAAAATATATTTCCTTCCCCTAAGAAAACTGCTTTCAAACGGGGTGGTGGGGGCAATCTTTATTTGAATCGCAAATTTGAGATGTCAAAATTAAAAAAGAGACCATATCCGGCAACATTTAGATTGGATATTTGTTTTAAAAACTTTTTTTTTCGAATTACAATAAAAGTCTGAAATATGTGTGTTATTGTTGTTTTGATGAACCTGCAGAGATGTTGATGACTAATGATACACTCAAAACTTAGAAAACTGGGACAGACTTTATTATAGTAAGTGCGTTGAAAAAATAAAAAGAATGTTAATTCCACAGGTGCTGGTACTTTTGGCGCCAAAAGTGTTTTATCTACCAATATTCCTTTAACTGCATTACTTCAAAATTACCACCAGCAACAGTGGAATTAATATTATTTTGAATTCATCAGTGCACCCACTAATAAAGTCGGTACTAATTTTTGTAAGAAAGATTTATCAAAAAAAAAAAAAGTTATTTCCATTAATGCTCCCAACTTTACGACCTCACTGTATGATTGCACAAACTGGAAACACATAATCTTGTTTTACAAACAGGTCTTGGAATATATATTTATGTCACGTTGTATAAGCAAATATGCGTGCTTGTGACACCGACAATGAGATGAATATTCAAAACCATTACATTACCTATTTAACCCATCTATGTCGTAGAATTCGATTAACAATGAATTTATTGACAAATGCATTTAATTCGACACATTTACATTATACCAGTTAAAAAAATTATACCAATAATGTGGATAAAACTGTATTCCAATCCGATTACTCAGGACATTTCAAGTATTAATTCAGAACAATGTCGGATTTCTAAATACTTAAACATTTTCCCATCTATCTTCTGATTTGCTTCGCCAGTGGAATCCTCGAGGTTTGTTACCCCAAACTCCCATACTCTAATGTATTCCGGTCTCCATCTTCGCAGCAAATCCTCTTCAATATATAGGCAAGCCCTCTTCATCTAGAAACTTCCATCGACATTTTCCAACACCCCGAACATTCCATCAATAGCGGGAACTCACTAGATGTTTCGGGATATAATCTTGAGCTAGGCGTGTATCAGTGTCCAATAGCAGAATGCTTTACACTCACGTCACCCGTGCCCCACTAACGTCCGTACTCGTCAAGATGTCCTCTAGTGAATCACACACGCTTTGTCGGAATGGCGTCGACACTATATCCCAAACTCGTTACAATAGAGTAAAACACTTTGTCACAAAATATGCCTTTTGATATTTGCATCGATATACATTCTTCTTCTTCTGCTTCTTGCGACATCATCATTGCTATTGATTCTATTATCGGGTTCGGCGCAATCAACATCTTCTATCTATGCCACTACCAGAAATCAGAGATACCTACCAATAAATAATTATCAAGACTTTTTTATTGAGATAAGTGATTGTTTTCCAGTGCATTTTGGTTAATTGGAAGAGATAACTAATAAATAAAGCCGGCCGATTATCACTTTAACCAACTGCAAGTGGGTATTATGAATAATATCTAGATAATGTAATTAATTTGTCCAATTATTAATACAATTTCGTCAATATTGCAGAATTTCCAGCAATTATGTATAGATACTAGTTAATTTTTATCTATTGATATAAATGCGACGAGGAACTGGCCAATAGTGAGGAGTTTCGGTCAGTACCAACAGCACTGAGAACACACCTAGTATCATGGACAAGAATCGAGTTTGTGTGAGAACCGATGTGTTGTTAATTTTCCGCCACTAGCGGAAAATGTCAAGCCGATTCAATTAACTAGCAGAGCACCAGATGCAAGATGTAATTATAGAAACATCCTATTAGCATATATCTAGCATGAGCATTCCCATTCGAGAAGAAGTTAGAAATGATGGAAAAATTTAATAGTGAGAGAAGTATTGGATATTTTTCTAGAAACTAAGCTCGATGATTTTTAAAATGTATAATAATTAATTCATTTTCTCTTCAGTAGTTCAGTTAGTTTATTTACCAAAAATCAAATTAACTGAAGCAAGCCCTCAAAAATTAAATTAAAAAGTTGAAACACTTTAAAAATTAATATCTGGGCGACCAAGCTTTGCTCGGCTAAAACAGGAATTAGAGTGGGTCTATAAAATTTACCAAGGATGTTTAATCTCAGTTTAAAAATGTGCATATGTCTAGTTAAAATGTATTGCGATCAGTAAGCAGTTCGGTAAATATTGCTTTTATCGTTCACATAGCTCGTAATTTACAGATTTTAAACTAAATATGAATGTGAAACATACCAAAGCTCAGCTGTATCACCAATCGCCTTCTCGACCCTCAAACCCCATATTGAAATTTGTATCGCAATCTGCATAACCATTCCCGATATAGCTAGTATGGACATCGAAAGACACACCCAATTAAAAATAATAGTATCGCCAATCAATTTCTCGACTATTAAAACTCCTTTATGCTAATTTTTATCCATATCTGATACATATAATCTCTTCTTTAATTTGGCTGTCTCATATTTTCAATTTTCGAAATAAATTGTCGCTTCCACAAAGCAGAAATACACATATGACATATATCAGACTTTACCATTACTGTAACTTGAAAACCGTAACTGTTTTGAAAAAATGTTCACCTTAAACATTTCCGGATATGGCCCCCTTTCTAATTTTACAATCTACAATTTTCAATTCTCGGAAATATTTACCCCTTCCACATATTTCAGACTGTAAGGGAAACCTATGATTATTTTTAAACGTCCAATTTAAACGTTTCCGGATGTGAAATTTTTTTCAATTCTGCCGTCTCGGACTTTCAATTTTCGGAAAAAATACCCCCAAGACCCTCATTGGGTGACGTTTTTGAGGGAAGGGGCATTTTTAATATTGTTTTTTTATAGAATCCATTCTCAATATTCCCCTATCAAATAAAAAAATATCAAAATCGAAGCACTTTAACTATGCAAAAGGCGTGAACGAATTTAAAAAAATTAAAAAGCTTGCTGACATACAGTCGAATTGTATACCTCCTCGATTGGTTCGTGAGTCAAAAATAGTATTATGTTTATTGTTGTTTAATATCGTATTAAATATACTATACATATATTAAGAAACTTGTTGATTAGAGTAGAAAGCCTCCGAGATTACTTACTCAAATGTAAGGTTTAAATTACAAGACATCCAACCTTATTATCCCGAAGGCTGAGACACTGAATTAAACCAACAATATTGGACAAAGGATTCAAAACGTTGGGTAGGTAGGTATACATATCTACCTCTGTTAGAGCAGATTTAATGGAACTCTTGGAAGAACAAAAAGGAAACGCGAAGCCTGTCTATGGGGAATACAGCTTTGATCAGAACGGACGATATCTCTGCACTGATATACCGGAAAAGAAATTTCAACAGAAAAATCTTTTGTCATTCGATACTATTGAGAAAAAAAAAGGACTGAATCATTCAACGAAAAAAAAAGTTCGCTTTTCATCGGAAGATATTGGAGAGAATTAAAAAAAAAAAAACTATGAACCAAAGCAATCTTGAGAAATTGTTGAAATTGATCGTCTTGAATACCTGAAGCAATTATCCCAATATCAATACAGTCATTTTAATTGTGATTGTAATTGCGTCAAGTCGGCGTATGCTTTTATTTGAGAAGTATATATATATATATATATATATATATATATATATATATCGAGAAGTCTATATTTTAGGTATACAAAATTACAATTTGTATTTAAAATTATTCTTCGAAATAATGTTATTGCAAGATTGATTTCCCTTTTGTCTAAAATATGAGTGTTAATCATAGATCCTTCAATTAAGTTGACACAATAAAACTTTATTTGACCACTTGACTATCTTTCTCACAATGGGATGGTCCTCAAATTAGTCATAGGTTCTACCGCATATAATGGAAGTAGAAGTCAACTTTGTTATTTTAAAAGGAATGCCATGAATATTAATGCACCAACTAATAAAGTCGGTCCAATTTTTTGTAAAAATATTTGTTAATAAAAATTATTGTGCATGTGATAGCTACAGAAGGTCAAATAAGGACAAAACTATTTTTATTACGAAAATATTTGAACATTCATTTCTAGTTTTGAGAAAAATTGCCCCTCCCATTTTTGGAGGGAAGGAGATTTCGGATTTTTATGACTAGGTGGTATGGGACCATTTCTCAAATCTCAATGAATCAAAAATCATCAAAATCAGGGTTTACTATATAAAGGGCACGCACAAACAAAAAAAATTGTATCTATATACCTCCTCCGTTTGGGTTCGTCGGTCAAAAACAGTCTATAACAGTGGAACCGACTATGAAGAGAATAAAAGTTGAGTTTACCTTCGTTCGGGCTGATCTCAGACATTACACGGTACAGTTTCTTATAATTTAATTCGAAAAAAATAGTCTCTTCTTCGCTTTTGTTGCGTACGCTGAAAAAATAATTAAAGATACATGAAACTAATGATGGTAGATCAATTCTTTGGAAAAAGTTCGAGGTCGTCTCCCAATAACCCATTGCCCCGGAGCGGTTCTCTAGTAAATTCATAAGATTATCCATCGTTTTCATTGAAATGCTTCCCCGCAATATGAGAAGAAATATCATATAATTGATCTTTCGAGAATTTCAATTTAACCGAGTTACGGATGAAAAGAGAATATAAAAATTTCTTGATCTATGACCAAAGTGCTCGATGACGTCATGTAGCAGCTCATCGAACGTTTTTCATTTGATGATACACCCACATCAGCAGGGCGATGAACAAAAAAATTCAACCTTATCCATTGGGAGGGCGTCTGACAAATTGAATTTAGACTATCGTTCCACATTTTTGCTCATCAGTTTCTTGTATCCAAAGAAGTATTCTGATAGAAGGTTATCTACCATCTAATAAGGAATATCTACAATACCGTTTTGAAGGAAGTCGTCATATAGGAGCATTATTTTATAATGTTATACAGAGTCGGCATCAGATACAAAACCATTTCATTATTAGTGTTACGAAAAAGGTTATCCTTGGTTAAAAGTTCAGCAAGGCCTTTGTATTTATATACAGTTCGTTCATAAAGTTTGGAAACGCTTCAATAACTAAAATATTAACATATAGAGAAAAAGCTCTGACAGGTCGATTTTTGATTTTAATTTTCAACTTTTTTATGCAAACAGCATCATTTTATCCCCTCCGCCTTCCAAATTATGACGTCATCATTATTTTTTTTAAATGGGAAGGCCCTAATTTTATATTATAAACGGCAAACTGGCAATTTTATGAGCTCAAAAGTACCAAATACATGGGTATCATTAACATAAAAATATATGAAATACAGGATGCTAAAAATTAATATATTTTCATTTGCTGCTTTCAATTTTCAATAATAACAATAATATTAATATGCAGTGGTAACTAACTTATTAATTGTTGCTAAGAACTCCGATTCAAACGCATACTTGTTTTTATGCATAATTTATATAAAATTGAAAGCAGCAAATAAAAATATATGAATTCTTAGCACCCTGTATTTTTTTTATGTTTATACCTATGTATTTGGTATTTTTGAACACAGAAAATTGCCAGTTTTCCGTTTATAATATCAAATTATGGCATTTCTATTTAAAAAAATTAATGATGACTCCATAACTTGGAAAGTGGAGGGGATAAAATAATGCTATTTGCATATAAAATAAGAAAATTAAAATCAAAAATAGACTTGTCAAAGCTTTTTCTCTATATGATAATATTTTAGTAGTTATTGATGCGTTTCCATACTTTATGAACGCACTGTACGAGATTTATATATCTACCTTTATTTTTTACAATATCGGCAATCTTTATTGAAAAAATACTGATCCTAATTGAAAACCACGATTGGGTTAGGTACCATGAAAAACAGATTTTGTTATTTTTACTAACTCTTAATAATAATTTATAACTACAGATCAACATTTCATCTAGGATGCACTGTCAAATTATGTATAATATAAATATGTCTAAACATTTATATTTAATAGAGGATACAATATTTTTTTCTTTTTTTATACTCACATTTGATAAAGCTACAGTGTGCCGATACAATTGTTATGTGTCTTTAAAATAAAAAAAAATATATATAATAGTGGAAATTTAATATATTGTTTCAATTCTTACACAATAAATTTATTTATCAATGTATCCCTAGGTTAAATGCCGATATGTGTTTCTTTTAAATAGCAAGACTGTAGAAATCCGTTAAATGATTCTCGAACTATACATCATTCATAACATGGAATATTGAATTCAAAACAGAAATATAAGAAATATAACATTAAAATTATTTTGTCGGCTTATTGACCGACGAACCCAAACAGGTACACAATTCGACAGTGCTTTTTGTGCCGTATACCTATAGTAAACGTACACCCATTTAGATGTTTTTTTTTATTCATTAGAAGAGGAGACTTGACAAATGCCTTCATATTCATAAGAACTCCAATCCGAAATCTCCTTCCCCCAATTTCGCTCGAAAATCGAAAATCTGAGAGATAAAACAATATCCGTAAACGTAAACGAGTTATATCAAAGTTAACAACTGAAATAAATGTATTTTTTGCTATGGGTAGAGAGCTATTTCTTCCAAAAAATTAAAATCTGAAACGGCCACATTAAAAACAAGATTATTTGTAACTACATTTAAATTGATTTTATTTCCATAGAGTTACGGTTTTAGAGTTAGAACAGTGATCAAATCTGAAAATACCTATGAATTTCCGCCGCGATGTTTTGAGATATCTGATTAATAACAAGTACAAGCAAAGAATATATGTGGGTAATAGGATAATGTCTCAGTTTCTCCCCATTTTTGACAGACGAATAATATGGAGGAGGTATACAATTCGACTGTTTGTCTGCATGTTTTTTATGGATGTTCGCGCCTTTTAAATAGTAAACGTGCTCCGATTTTCATGATTTTTTTTTTTCATTTGAAAGAGGAATATCAACGTGACCTTCCCCCAAAAAACTCCTCACAAAGAGGGTGGAGGGGGCAAGGCCATATCCGGAAACGTTTAAATTGGACATTTTCCAAAAAAAAATCAAAAGTTTCCGAGTTACAGCAGTGGTAAAGTCTGAAACATGTGTATTTCCAACACGATGATTTTCATGTCAACAAATAAAGTCGATCCAATTTTTTTTCTATATTTATGAACCTCAAAGATTTTCTATCTAGCTTTTCACTAATTAAGTAACCCGATATCGACTGAAGGCCAGCTTGTTTGATTCCTATAGCCCCTTAGCCCCTTATCACTACAGCAGTCATCACTTCTAAGATTATCTCCTATATGCGGGCTTCCAGTCTACCTACGAGATTGTTGTTTGTTTCCACAACTTTCGCTACCATCTTATCATCGTATCACGGATCACATAGCAGCATTAAAATGTGCTTAACCTTGACTGGCAACGAAGCTTCTTCCAAAGTTTGAGGTAGAATGGGGGAGCACTGGATACTGGAATGGTTGGTATATGTTGAAGACATAAGGGGTGTTTGGGCAGAAATTAAAACTAATCCCAAAAAAACATTTTGAATAAATAAAGAAAACAACATTTTCTAAACTTCAGTTCTAAATGAACGTGAACCATATTATGCAACTATCATGCCATATGTCAAACAAGCAATAGGTACCTATCTTTCAGAAACAGAAAAATCCAAAATAATCTGAATAAACGATGCAATGGCTTTTGCGAGTTATATTTAGTTTGGTAGGAATTGCTATCGCGATACGGGCCCGTTGTAATGAATATTACTCAATGAAAAAAAAATGATAACCTGCTCTTTTGATTCGTCTATACTGTCTATCTGTCTATACTACTACGTTCAATCAGCCGGTTGCTGGTTTGTGTTCTGCATATAGAACCGTTGCTTTATGATTAATTTGACACGCTTTCATTGCAATGTACAGAGTGGACCAATAAATACATCGATGTTCCAATTGTATCACAGGAAATATACACCGTACAACAAGACTGGAAAAAAGTATCTAGCTTTACCGCTAGAGGGTGTAACCCTAAAAGAAAAACAAACGCAGTCATAAGGACTTCCGACAGAAGTGAAAACTTGAAACAAAGGAATAAATAAATTAGTGATTTTTTTAATTTCTTAAATGAAATTATTAAGATTTTCACATCTATTGACACTCCGAGCAATAATTATTTACAATTTTATGCAGTTTAATAGGTAATTAATGAAAGATATGATGGAGAGCACAAGCTCAATACAAAGTATCAATATTGTACTACTATTTACATAGTTTTTAATGAACTCTATTTTCATTATTAGCTCTATTATCATCGTAAAGTTTAACAATACTTAGTCAATTTGTACTTTTAATTATTTTTTTCTATTCTAAAACAGATTTAATAGGCTTATGGTAACTGGAATAAGAAACAAATATGTTAGACTTGAATTTATCTATGTATTTTGTAACTGCATTGATCGTTGTTTTATATTTTTTATTACTTAATTTTCGATTATTAGACATAGTCAAACCTAATGTTTCATTAAGAAATTCAATTAGTGGTAGGTTTTTATCATCTGCAAAGTTGATATTGAAGTCGTCGAATAATATCATCAAAATATCGTAAAATTTTTCAACAAATTTTTTTTTGGAGTTTGTCAGGGCCTATATCATCAAGTTTTCGATATTAAATATGAAAAAATCTTATTGAATACTAACAAATCCTTCAGTGCACTATATCATATTCATTGCAGATATCAAAATTTATAAAAATAAGTAATACTAAAAAATTTTACGCAAATATCAATAACAATGTTGGTAATATTGGACAATAAATACTTTGTTTTGTCATTTATTTATCTACATAAATATATCACGTTCTCACTATTGTACCTACTGCACAGTAATTCTACAATTATTAATCAATTCAAATTGTATTATTATATATATATATATATATATATGTGTGTGTATAACTCATTTCTGGAATTAGTATAATAAAATGAGTTCAACTCACACGTTCCTTATTAGATGGATCTCGTCTGAAATATTCTTTGACATTTTCCAGAAACATTATTTCTGCACATTTATCTTTCTCTATATCTGCCCTATTTTCTTTTCCATACACTACAATCACAATAGATGTTTTGAAATAGTCAAAAGAAATGTATTTTACTCAAAACTATTAAGGGTAACGATGGCTGAGTGGGCTAAGCGCTAAGTGGAAGAGCGCTCGTAGCTTGCCATAGCTCATCGTGAGCGCGGGTTCGAATCCCGCCTGAGCCATGGTTGTTTGTAAATTGGACAATAAGACCTGATTTTATAACAAATTTTGTCGAATACTTTATATATTATATTATTTCAAATAAATGGCGAAGGAGAGTGGGGAAGAGCTTTTGAAGAAATGCCTACAACTTTGTTTTGGGTTAAGCCGATTGCAATAAAATGAGCTTCATTAGTCAATCACACATCATAGAATTCAATTAGATTTAGTTCCAATTAGTTTAGTTAATGTCTTTGTCTAATTCGATATATAAGTAAGTAAAAATGCATAAACGTGGTCAACTAGTAATTCCTCACACTGTATTATAAATTAAATTTACAAAATATATCACTACTAAACAAAACACCCAGTTATTATCTGAAAACTATCAAAATAATAATGAAAGTTATTCTAGTCTATTTATTTTAGACATAATAAAATTGGACATATCTATAGTATGATACCACAATTGTAGATAGTGAATCATGTTTTAAAGAGATTTCATAGGCCAGTCAATTTATACATTTACTCTATAGAAAACAGTTTCTGCAGGCAAAATTATTTTTAAGAATAACCGCACGCCTATGAATCGTCGTTTTCCTTTTCCCTCAGACCCGCCAAGGTCTATGTTGGAAATATGAGTTAATATCTGCAATAGTGGTATCATACTACATTTTAGAATACGCAGTCGAGCACCAGCTAAAGATATTTCCTGTGATTTATCTTGACCGTTTTTGTCATCGAATTTTCTTCGCCTTTTACGAGAAATAATGCTGGAGGATCGGGTGTATCCACCCTGTACATTAGTAATGCGACTATAAAGGAAGATAAAAAAAAATGTAAATACCTTATTGATTTGTATTGTTCGGCAATTACTTGATATGGCCCATATCACCGTTTTTCGTGTACGTATACTTGCAAAAATACAGGAAGCACACTATATATAATGCGGGTTTCAAAGAGAATATTGTAGTTGATAAAAAAAAGTCCAATATGTATGTCAGATGCTTTAGTAACGTTTATTGTTCTGCGTGGCGGTGCATGAAGTTATTGCCTCTCATCAGTATGACGTAGAGAAACAAGCGGATAATATTGCATTCAACATCGCATAGATAGCATCTTGGATAACCTGTATGTGGTACAATTTTCACATTTTATGGAGCTTCAAATCAATCATATAAACAGCAATCTATATTGGTTTCAGATCCGATTATCATGACGTTCGGGAACCATACCCATCACCAATTGGCCACTGGGACCTAGAAGCTGAGCTACATATTATATCCAACAAAAACCAAATCTACTGCTGCTATTCCAATAAGCATGAATGTCACCAGCCTCCTGATGAACGACACTTCTACATCCTCGAACGTCTCTATTATTGATGGTGGGATTCTAATGAATGTGACAGAGGCGAGGATTCCGTATGTGGAAAGGCCGGAGACATATTTTGTGCCGGTGCTATTTTTTCTCATATTCGTCATTGGTGTATTGGGCAATGGAACGTTGGTTGTTATTTTTCTACGACACCGGAACATGAGAAATGTACCTAACACGTAAGTTGGCAAAGGATAATCTTCAAATACAGTAGAGACTCGATTACCCGGACGTAAATTGCCATGCGTTTTCGTTATTGCTACAGGGGAAACTATGTTATTCTTTCTGGAGTTAATTTTCCAAAAATAGGTTTTCTTAATGCATTCAGTTTTCAAGATTACTTAAGACAACGTTTGGTCCGGATAATCGAGTATCTATATGTACCTATCAAATCATCATACACAGTGTATGTATTGACAGAGAACATAGACAGCTTAAAATTTATTTTTAGAATAGAAATGATTGTAAAATGTATTTTTCCAAGCATCGACGACTGTGGAAACTACATAGCTAGTGCTTTGCTTTATCGAAGGAAAACTCTTTGTTTCTATCTAGTTTTAATGATCATTTTTACTGAAGAAAAAATAAGTTATTAGCCGTTCGGAATCCACAAAGTATCTAACTTTTTTATGTGCCCATATCTCTTCTTATCATTTTGTAGGTGAGACCTTTTAGGATTTATTTCCGGTTACATCGAGTTTACAAGATAATTCCACGTTTCCTCAAACTCGTTTATAGTATAACGGCCCGTTTCACAAAGGTCTCGTTAACTTTTCGTTAGCTAACGGATTGTTAAATTTGACGGGCCGTCAAAGCTTCCTCGCGTTTCACAAACAAAAATGAAGTTCTCGTTATCTAACGAACCGTTAACGAAGCGTTAACAATGTGACAGTCGGGCAACAATGTACAATCACGGAAAAATTACTGAAGAAGTACCTACCATAGAATACAGACTGAACAGAGTTTTCATGTAAAGATTCTGTTCAGTGGTAGTACAAGTGACAAGTTTCATAGCTAGGTTAAATACGTCATGTTTTGTTTTGTTATTATCACAGTTTGGTAAGTTGGTTACAGGTTAAATAGATAGGTTTCTGAATCGAAACCGTTCGAAAAATTCTTGTTCGTTGTATTTATTAAAAGGAGTAAAACGATCAGGAATATGTCGGGGTAGCCTTACATTTTCCTCATCGCCTGTGAAGGAGGACAGGGACTTCAAAGATGAGGATGACATTCTACAAAATTCGACTGTTTCCTCCCTAAGTTTGTATATAACTTACATAACATAACTGTAAAGTACTTTTATGTATAGAAACACTGTCTGGACTGAATCAATATATATAAAAACCTATTTAACTGAATGCTTAATCACTGCTTGTCGACTGATTAATCTGACAGAAGTTTGACGGATCGTTAACAAGCCGTTGGAGCTTTGTGAAACCGAAAAACTAGTTAACAGAGGTTTAATGGCTTGTCAGTCGTAAATTTTTAATGGATTGTTAGCGGATTGTTAACATTCAGTTGTGAAACTCAAATATGAGATAACGGACTGTTAACAGCTCATCAACGATGATGAGCTGTTACCAGAGCTTTGTGAAACCGGCTGTAAGTATAATAAAAAGAGTTCATCCCACATATTCCTTATTCGATCTCGTCTGAAATATTCTTTGACATTTTCCAGAAACATAATTTCTGCACAATTATCTTTCTCTGGATCTGCCCAATTTTCTGTACCATACACTAGACAACCATGATCACAATAGCTATTTTGAAATAGCCAAAAAAAATACAAAATAGCTTTGAAAACTCGAATGTTTCGTAACCAATGTTCTTATTTATCTCGACATACTAAGAAAGATGAATTAATAGTTGAAAATACATTTTCCAAGAAGAATTTGCTTAAGTGCCATAGGAAAGCCATTTGAGCCCACACACCTGATATTTAGATACGCACCATTTAATGTTTCACAGCAGTCTCAGCTTATTAGTAGTCTCGTCGCTTTCCCTGCAAATAAAGACAATATCACAGAGCTCACTAATCAATAAATACATCCGTTGCCACCGAAGTTAATTCGATAATAATGAACACCGCACCGCAAAAACATTGTTTCCTGTTCACACGGAACAGATCCGGAGATTACTCTATTTACAGTTTGAAATTTTATGGTCACGCAATCGTTGAACTGTAGCTGTAAATTTCATAAGAAATTATCTCGCCATACTGGTGTTTCCAATGTCAATTACCGTAAATCAATACGATATCACACAGCTTGCTATTATTAATTGAAACTATTCGGATGCTGGCGTAGAATTTTAGACATTGAATAGATAACCGTCAGGGATTTCTTTCTTTCTCATACTAAAGAAGTTTAATAATTTTTTTTTTCTGAAATCATGATGGTATATACATAAACTAATACTCCGGAGTTTGATATATCTGTTGTCCAGAAACTTATAAAATAAATTTATAATGGAAGTTATGGATATGATCAAGCTTAAAATTTTAAGATTATTTCATTACATGAAGGGTGTTTTATAAGGTCACAGCACACCAAAATTATGTTTTTGTATGAGTACATGTTAATCATCTTGTATATAATAAAGTTTTAATATCTTTTTCGAACTCTCCCTGTATTTATTTCTTTCCAGAAACTAACATAATTGCAGTTAACCAAATTTATCAATAGAAACACGATGTCCTCGTAAGCATTCTGACTTTGTTGTATAAATACATCAAGGGAGTAGCATAGACATTTTCCAATTTATTTCTACTTAAAGCTGCCATAACAATAAAGTGAAAGCTTTTATGTATTGCCAAACGCGTGTCCAGCAGGCACGTTTCCGGACAGATTCAACATTTTATCACCAATTTCAATGGCTGCCACCAATAATATTCGATTCACTGTACAAAATACGTGATTTTTCTAGATCCTATACATTTACTATAAAAACCAAATGAAAATACATGAGATTTTTGTGTGGAAAAACGTCAATGTGAATTGGTTTCTCTTTCAAAACACTAGCCAACGGAAATTAAATTTCATAGAATACATTTTATCCCGATTTTGCTCAAAGTTGTAGCTAGAAATCATATAAATGATAGGTAAATAAATGGATGTTTTCGGCGGAAAAATCCATAGTTGGAGCTTAAAAAGAACCTAAATTTCAAACGTTGGCACACGTATCAGCTTGCACTTTCTGTCCAAAAAATGTTCCTGCACAAACTAAATAAAGTAGTCTGTTCCGTATTTTCCAGTCAATACCTACTTGAGGACCGGCCCTAGTGACATACAATCAAGAATCTTCCCATGCCATCAATGTAGCTTCACTAACAAATATCTAAGTTTTACTTTTATAAAACTTGGATATAGGTCATCAATGGCAATCTCAACTTGTTTGGCGAAACACGTATCAGATGAAAAAATGGCCTATATTTATATCGGAAATGTCTTTGCACAGCCCAAGGGGAGCGTTATTTTAGCGTCTTCAAACAATATAATTATTTGAGAATTATTAACCACAAAGCCTCAAAATTGTGAAATATTAGTACCTATATTATAGTACGAGCAGCTGTAGGCAAGTTCTGTAATTCATCAAGAAATTTATGACTTTTAGTACAAGTTGAAAAGCAAACTTCAGTATTTACGACTATAGCAATAAATACTAAGATGAAAGTACAGAGAAAAAACTTTATTCATAAATAATAATTAATAGAATTCATACTCTCATACTCACCATTGATTTATTATAACTCACGCTGATTGTTCATGGATAGTGTAACGTGGATAGGTAGTCATGTACTTACGGTTAATATTTGTTTAGTCTCTATATATTTCTACTACCTTGTTTGCTATAGTTGTTTCATGTTATAGTTCATTATTTACTTCTAGAGTTGGTAGAGTTGTTCTCGATCCTTCCAGAAACATATGTGAGGTTTAATTTGTCATACTATTGTCAGTTTGACAAGCCTCTAGAACATTATTTTGTGCGTCTGGATAATCATAGAACATTCACGATGAATAACATGTCAAGATTCAGATATATAAAGCCGTGTCGATCACGGGACAGAGTCAGTCTTATGAAGGCAGTGAGTCTTATAAAGTCAGTTGATAACAGTCAGTCTGTGGAATCAGATGTTAATAGTAGTTCAGTCAGTAAAGACAGTGACAATTTAGATTGTCAAGGTGACAAGTGGTGACAGTTGTACTACTACAGAAGGTCGTGTACAGAGTATTGAAAACAAACCATTGGAAGCAATCTGCGAACTTTTGAGTATTACGCAAGTGAACTCACCCCACAACGTTTATCACAGGGTTAAACGTTAAAATACTATTAATTGCTGAAAAGTTGAATAATGAATATAAAGTGAGTCAATTTATTTTAATGAGTAATTCTTGGGCTAATTTTGAGTCGAAAAGTTCATATAAAGGTCCCCAGAAGCCTGTTTTCCGATATACAGGGTTGTAAAGTTTAATTTTTATTTAGGTTTTATGAAACAATTCAAAAAAAAACGTATGCGATATTAGAATAAATTCCGGGATAAAATATGGTGATATAAATACGTATTTTTTTAAGAGAAAATATTTTTTTTATTATTTAAACCGTGGAATATATATATATATGGGTATGACTTGATACAATAAATATTTTATATTAAAGTTAGTAAGTGTAATTCACGAATTATAAATGCTACTTTGTTGACTAGTTGGTTGGTTATTTCCATTTGTCATAAGTAATATCTCAATTAAAAAAAAATTAAATTATTCGAATTCTGAGAATGCTGATATGCATTTTGTTTACGGTCTTGCTGATGGTAAATGCTAAACGAGCCAGCGCATCTACCACGAAAGATATAATGATCGTTCCTTTCTAGATAGTAGAACATTTCACCAGCTCCTGTCTGAATATGGGAGTTTTCAACGCAGCTCATTCTAGGGAAGACCTCTTATTGTTTGAAGAGGTTGTTTTACAAGAGATCAAAAATGATCCAGAAACTAGTACCAGAAAAATTGGCAGGCATTTGAATGGGTGCCACGGAATAGTATAGGAAATTTCATAAGAATATCTGTTGTTTCCTTACCATATTCAAAGAGTTAAGGCACTCCTGCCACGAGATTTTCTTCCCCGCATGGAATTTTCTCGATGATACTTCAAAAGAGTCATCAATTTCAAAGACAATTTCTCTTTACTGATGAAGCGAATTTTTCCAGAGAAGAAATAAGAAATTTCCATAATAATCATAAGTAGACCGAAGAAAACTCACACGCTGTAAGGGAATCGAATTTTCAGGAACAATTTTCACTTAACATGTGGAATCATTGGTCATTATTTAATAGGACCTTTTTTTCTACCAAGACATCTTGACGAAAATTCTTACCTCTTCAAAATCTTTTACCTGTGTTACTTCAAAATATTTCGCTTTTAACGCGCCAACAAATGTGGTTTATGCATGATGGTGCTCCGGCTCATTTCAGCATTTTTGTTCCTACAGGAAACTTATGAAAATCATTGCATAGTAGTGGAGGACCTCAATTTTGGCCACCTAGATCACCTGATTTGAATAGCTTAGACTTTTATTTATGGGGTTATCCAAAAATATTTGTTCGTTTTACACCAATTCAAACTCAAGAAGAAATAAAATAATACGGATCACACCAGGATTTTTTGAAAGAGTTCCTTGACCGATGAGAAGAGGAGCAGAAGCCTGCATTCAAGCAGAAGTGGGACATTTCAACATTTTCCTTCGTATCTAAAATATTGTTGTCTTATCTATGAAATTAGATAGATAGTTTTTGGTAATAATTAAATTTCACATAACCATGTAACAACTACAGCTTTTAATTATTTTCTTTAAAATGATAAGTTTTACAGCAAAACACAAGACCTTTTTGTTTAAAGTTAAATGGTTAGGTTATCAATTAAAATAAGTACATGACAATAATAACACCCTGTATAATTTAATAGTGGCTAAATAACTCAAAGTAACTATGACCGATTTCATTACGTAAAAGATATTTTTTTTTAATTCTGCTTACCTACTTTGCTCTTATGGCTTTATTCCTTGGTACCCAGTAGAATAGTGCAATTTAATGAACGTCACTGAAGCGCGTCGATACATCCCTGTTTTTATTTCCTGAAAGTGTACCTATATGTGCAAGTATCTCTTGTTTACAGAAAACTCAATAAACTTGGTCGCTTGTTCTCTCGTCGTCCTCTCCTGATCCTAGAAAAGCTTTGCTCGATTCTCACTCAACTAATCAAATGAAATTTCAAAAGAAATACTGCACCAACATAAACAAAACCAAAAAAAAAACCTGCAGCTCTGCTCTGTCGCTTAATGGAAATAATTGCTGCAAGCTTCACATGTTATTATACACTTTTTTTATTAAAACAAGCCCGAATGAGTTTCAATTAACAACGTACCGTTGAAGTATAATTACGGGTTATGGGGTATAAGATTTCACACGGCTCTGTATGGAAAAAACGGATGTGAGTCAGTGGCGAAGGGTGATCTGGTGAATTAAAGCGCAGGGGGTTTGGAAAGGAAGCCTCGGAACGGACTATAATTTTTGCCACCTTCAGAATATAGAAACAACAAGGTAAAACATGCAACATCGCTCATTTTTGACCGACTTCCAAAAAAGAAGGAGGTATACAATTCGGTGGTCTGTTTGCTTTTTTAATTTATGGCTGTTGGCGTGTTTACATAGTAAACATGTTCCGATTTTAGTGATTTTTGATTCATTTGAAAGAGAAGTGTTGAGAAATGCTCCCATATTTAGAAAAATTCTAATTTGAAATCTTCTTCCGGCTAAAAACCACGTGCCAATGGCGTAGAGGGGGCAAGTTTTTTCTAAAATCGAAAAGAAACACTGCAGAATTAAAAAGACCATATCCGGAAACGTTTGAAGAGATCATATGTAGCAAAATTTAAAGTGGACATTTTTCAAAAGTAGTTACGGTTTTCATGTTACAGCAGTAATTAGTCTAAAATATGTGTATTTCTGCCGCAATTATTTGAGATCTCTAAATAATAATAAGTACAAGCAATGAATTAACATATGTAATAGAATAAGTACTATCTTCTTTGGTATTAGTGAACGTTCAACGATTTTCGTGACTAATGTTACACTCAAAAGTGTGACATAAATATTTTTTACAAAAAATTGGACCGACGTTATTAGTTAGTGCACTGAAAAATATAAAATGATATTAATTCTATTGGTGTTAGTACTTTTGAAGTTCTTGCCAAAATTCTTCTATGTACCTATATTTTGTTTCACGAATGATGGCTATTTTATAGGCGCCACTATGTCAAATAGGATTTTTTCGCGAGTTCCCGGTGATCTGTTGTCGGTAATAGAGCGGTTATACCCCCACCTTAAAATAAACTTGAAGGTTATTCTCGGTTATGTTTATCGCGAAAATGGTCCGATTATCAAATTATCATAATGACGTTTAGTTTTTTGACAAATATTTTGTTTTGTAGTTTTGATTGATAAGTTTTATGTTAAAAGAATAGTATTATTTATCTATTATTAAAGTATTTAAGTAAAATAATTATTTCTTTATTCAATTTTAAACGTATTGGTCAGTATGTTTGTGATATTACCAGCCGTACATCCATTTTTGGATGATTTTTTTAATTCGTCCATAACGGAGATACTAGAGAATCAAAAGTGTAATAAAACCAAAATTGTATGAGCAATATTTTCATCCGAATACCTACCGACCACTCAGACTGAATTACCAGATATAAAAGGAGTATTCTTTCAACTCATCAGGATGAGTGGTATTTAATTTAATTTCAATTAATTCTTCCTTCATAATGATCAAAAAAATGATGCGAAAAATAAATGAAATACGATTAATTTTAACCCAAAACTCAAATCAAATACAAAAAGACATGCAGCTAAATTAATTTTTTGACAGTTTGGCACTTTTGACATTTATAACCGCCAGTTACCATGCGCAAGAGGACGGGAATCAGTTCCCGTTTTATAAGATTAGTGACGTCAGAAAATATTCCCCTATTACCGTTTATCTCGCGAAAACGTACCGGGAAGTACAATTCGGTTCCCGCTAGTTCACCGGGAACTCGCGAAAAAATCCTAAAAGTGACATTTGAGAGAATTCAAATAAATAAATAATATATATTTTATAACTATTTTATGATTCTGAATTGTTGTTGATAATAAGTCGTTCATATTATTTCCTTATTCAATAGATCGATATTTTTTTCTCCCTAATTCTATAAACTTCCTTGAAGTGTATTAACAAATGTAAATACTATATTTTATCTCGAAGTCGTTACGCCACTGATTTACTCCTTTCAGTTGAATTGATCCGTTTCTTGAGATTTCAAGCAGACGCCATCATTCGTGAAACAATTTATAGAATTGTACAACTAGAAAATATATATATATATATATATATATATATATATATATATATATATATATATATATATAGAGAGAGAGAGAGAGAGAGATATCAATCAGATTTTTTGATTTTTTGGATAACAAATAATTATTGTAGAAGTTCTTTGTACTGAATTTTATTGGAAATAATAACAAAGTACCTAATAATTAAAATGGCTGGGTCCAAAGTCCGTTAGCTTAGGTAGGGCTCTTTTTTCTGTTTCGGGGTACTTGGATACCTAGCTACGCCACTGATATACATACAGTTGTGAGTACGAATTGACTGAGCGTGTAATTTCTCTCATTAGGTGCGATGTGAGAGCTTTCTATAATAAACTCATGTAAATCAATCCATACATTTGTGAGCATAAATGTTTTAACAAAATGCTACCATGAATTTCTGTTGATTTGAAATAATTTTCTTGGTACCTTGGGTGTTTCGACGGCTATAGGTATTGTCCTGAAGGAATAATTTTAGAAGGTGAGGGGTCAATTTTTCTCGAAAATTTAAAATTTGAGAAGACAACTGAAAAGTGTGATATAAATATTTTTTACAAAAAAAATGGACCGACGTTATTAGTTGAAGCACTGAAAAATACGAAATAATATTAATTCTATTGGTGTTGGTACTTGTGAAGTTAATGTCAAAAGTTATCAATCTAACTGCAACTCCACAACTTCAAAAGTAACAGCACCGATAGAATTAATATTATTTCGTATTTTTCAGTCAGTGCTCCAACTAATAACGTCCAATTTATTGGAAAAAATATTTATTATTATAAACAAAGCTCATGAGATTTCCTGAAATTGTGTGAGGTGGAGTGTCAGATAGGGCAAATAATATTTAAATTGTGTGTGAAATATCTATGCATAGGCGTAGAACTTTTTTTTTCGGATAATAAAGAATATAAATACAACATTTTGATTGAGCAGTAGAAAAGTAAATACTACCTATATCGGAATTTCAAAGATTATCGATTGTTTCACTAGAATCTGAATACTCCTAAAGACGTATTTATTTTCTGATTCTACCTCGAAAGGAGAGATCTAATAGGTCTCTTTTTAAATTACATTTTTCGATTTTTTTTTCTGGATATTTGGAGGAAGAAAATAATTCTTTGGTTTGGTACCTACAAAGTTTTAGTTAAATGATTTATGAGAATATAAAGTTGCCTTCAGTGATGTGTAATTTTAATAAAAAAGGAACAAGATCAGTTAATTCTCTGATCATAAACTTTAGATTTTACTCTAAAGTATCATAGAAACACATATACATTCACTGTGTAATTGCTTTTGGAAAATTTAACAAAATTCTTCGATTTCATAAACCATGAGTTTCTCCTAGCTTAAACTTGAATGAAAGATCATGAATTTGCAACGAAGTACCGCAAGGCTCTATATTTGGACCAGTTCTATTTTCTCTTTATGATATAAGGACAAACAAGATATGCTCTGTCGATGGACAAGCTTTAGACCGCTTCACAAATGACGTGAGTCCGTGACAAAACCGAAGATTTGAACATGGTAAATTAAATTTATATTCTACTAGATCTTCGTAATTATTCCCTCGTCATATATGGCATTATATTGCAGAAGCCAAAAATATGACAATCTAATTATGTTTTAGGTATAGCAAAACCGAAATTACAGCAACCCAAATTGCAAGCGTGAATAAACTATTGAGACTATCTGCTTTTCTCAGTATGATCTTTTATCATTACTTAGCATATCTGTATGAATGTGTTCTATATTGTTTTTTAAATTTTAATTATTTGTTGAAAAATCTTCCATGATTGCCATCAAATCTAAAAATTCTACCGGGCGTGGTAGTTCTTAAGCCGCATACACATTACGCGCCACTTGACAAGTCCCCAGTACAAGGCCATGTATACTTACTTGTACTTGTACTTGGCAAGTAGCACGTAATGTGAAGCTGGTCTTAAAAGTACCCAAAAGACCCAATAGTTGTCCAATAAAATGGTGAAAACTTTAATATATTTATAGTTATTTCTTCACCAGTTTTTGATACATATGAATATATTTTTTCAGATATATTCTCTCATTGGCGCTGGCAGACCTGCTGGTAATTATAACCAGCGTGCCCTTCACCTCCATCATATACACAGTGGAGTCTTGGCCCTGGGGTGAGACAATATGTAAAATTACCGAGACTGCCAAGGATGTGTCTATTGGTGTGTCCGTCTTCACACTCACTGCTCTCTCAGCGGACAGGTTCTTCGCCATCGTTGATCCTCTCAAAAAGTTTCATACTAGTGGTAAGTCAAATAGATGAATCGTCAATATGAATAATAGCAGAGAATAAGTATCATCGGCGGACCCAGCTAGAAAAGAAACTAGCCCGATAGGGCGTAAGTGGTCGAAACCTTCTTCCTAAGAGGTCACCAAGCTTCCATTTTCGACGACCAAAGATTCTTTATTTCTCTCTAACTCCAATAGATAATTATTCTGGGAACTTTTCTCGTTATTATACTATTTAAGTGCTGACGTCGACATCCCAAACAAATTTGATTGATTCAAATATGGCATATAATGTAACAAATCAAAACTCCTAATTCTGTTTTATTTGCAGCTTATCTACTCTATTGAGAACTCACATGCTTCTGTTTATGATTCGTTGACTACAAAAAAGCTAGTCGATAAGTTAATCATATAAAATTTACAGCGGAACTGAGTTATATAATTCCAGTCATAAGTAGTTTACTGCGTCCAGTAAACAGGAGTCGAAAGCAGTATTTCGAACTAAATGGATTAAAGTAGTGAAACATTAAAATTAAGTACACGGTGTTGTAATGTGAAAAGTAATAACTGTACATTTTTTTGTTTATAGAGATTATGAAAATTTTAGTTGCCTGTGTAAATACAACCTTTAACTTAACATAGCATATGTCAAAATAGGTCTAACAATAATTGTTAATTAGCTGTGGCAGAAGATCACAACCTTTTCCGAAAATAAATTTCAATATTAATTTGGCATTCTTGAATACAATTCATACAAATAATTTCTATTGCATTTTTAACATATAAATAAGGTTGAATTCCAAGATAAATTGTTTACAATGAATTAAAACTTATTTCTATTAAAACAAAGTTTGCCAGCTTATAACGTAGGTATTTCTTGGACCACTTAAGCCTCGATCCCTAAATGTTCATTTGGACTTTCAAAACATTGTATACAGGATTCTGCAGCACAGCTCCCGTCTCCTATTACCCAGTTGTTAGTCAAGTTATGAGTTGATATTTTGCAATATTCAACTAAGTATATTTTAAGGCCCGTCTACTTTACGACGGCATGTTTGCATATTTTTTAAATTAAATGCCGTACATCCTGTTCTAAAATTTTATTCTGGCATCTTCCACAAACTCCTCATTTCCAACTATCTCTCTCTGTAAGTGCTGCACTATGATAATGGAGCCTAGGCGACTTCTCTGCCTTGAAGGTATTACCACAGGACAAGGGATCTACAGTTTAACGTGGGTTGCGAATCACCGATACGTCTCAAGATAGATTTTTAGCTCCAGATAAGCTATCCTAGGGAAATATAACAAAGTTTACTGCATACTATAAGTTGAGTCACTCTTGGAATTTCCTTTGTCGGCAGCTCGAAAGCACCAGCTCCCAGTGACAGATATATTACTGGAGGCAATAATACCAGGGTCAAACCAAAGCAATGGAACCCGCAAGGGACGTCGTAAATTTATGCAAGAGATAATAACACATTTTTAGGTTTGGTCATTTTTTGATAATACTTAATTGATATCTAACATCATTATGGGTTAATAATTTAATGTATAATTGATCGATTTCAGAGAAAACTCTAAAAAAACTTTAAAATGTGAGAATATATTTATTATTAAAAAAACTATACATATACCTATCACAAAGGAGACAAATTAAAGAGATAATTAATAACTCACAACATAAGTACATTTAAGAATTAGATTATTTATTTAGTATATAATATAGAGAAATATAAATAGAAAACTCCTAGAAGTAAACTTTATTCAAATTTTACAAATGTTTGGAAATATTGAGTTTAACATTCATTCATTCATTCTACCGCCACCTGAATATCTTTATTTATAAATTTTAAAGTAAAATATATACCAAGTCTTGTAAATAAAGTTAGGTATGTAATAATCGAAAGGAAATTGTTGACAAGAATGAGAAAAAGGAGTTTTCTTCTTTCAAATACTGCCCTAATCCTTTCTGACTACCTATATTGGAGAAATTTTCTATGAAAATATTTTCCATCAATATCACATGGTCAAAAATATCCATTGATGGTACACTTAAACCACCAAATTGCTTATCCGTCGTCTTGTATGCTTCAAGTTTACAAAAAAATTAAATCGTCATTCACTGAATTTTCTGCGGAATTACTATATTCTACACAAACATTACATGAATGACGATTCTAACATTTCCTTTTGAGGTAACCGGTGATATAAACCAGGGCGCTTTCTTCGGGAAATTTATTGTTACTATAGCCGCTTGTGAAAACGTTTAAAGAAGTAAATAAATGGAGCAGCAGATGCAGCAAAGACTTGATCCCGTCGTTCCTATCATACAAGAACAACCATTCACTGAACAATACGCAGAATATTTATCGAAAGTTATTGAAATTCACAACGCACGAGTACACACTATATGTGTACTCGAACCCGAGCACAGTTAACAGCGAAATGAGACAAGACCATATTTCGATGTAAATTTTGGTGAGAATGACCCAACTTCGGGGATCGAAGTCTGTCAACGTTAGCTCCCAGCCAAACATAGTTTTTCTTTTAATTTAGCATCACTTTAATTTTGACGTTTCTGCTTGTGGTCGTGGGAAGAATATTTTTTAACAATTCGTCGTCGCTTTTAGCTGCAAAATTTACAATTTAAATGAAGTCTGTTATCACCCATTTCGCAGAAGAAGAAAAAAAGCAACATTTGTCATGGCTGGAAAAGTGTACTTTTTTATACTCATAAGCTTCTTAGCTCACAAAATATTTAGAGAATATCGCCTTTAGTTACCAAAAATTAAATCAAACTTAAAACCTTAACACTGCCATTAATCATCTTCACCTCTTAAACTTGCTCATGGTAATACGGATCTTGTCAGCTACAAATTAATGGTTTCTGGTTTCCGTGAAATAAGCAACACAAGCATCTCAGAGTTCTGCTAACAATGTCAACGTTAGTATAAGAGAACATGTTACAAGAAATGCCACGAAATTTGCCTGAGGTGATGATGCACTATCGATAATATGTTAATTAATTATAGTATGTAAGCTGGAATTTAATTAGCCAGAGATGAATATTGAGTGAGTAACAAGCCTGATATTACACATTATATGAAGAATATGAGAGCGTCATAAATCTGCGCGAATATAGAGAAGGAAACATATTTTTTTACCATAATTTGGACCGACTTTACTAGTTGGTGCACTGAAAAATACAGTTGATTCTATTGGTGCTGGTAATTTGGAAGTTGTGCATTTGTAGTTAGATAGAAGATTTTTGACACAAACTTAAAAAATCCCGATGGCCTGTAGTCAGCGGAAAGGTAAATTTTTCAAAATTCATTGAAGTGAAATTTGAACAACCTTTTCATTGGTATACATACATGTTATTACATAAAATTGTCGTTTGTGTCATAGCCTTGCGGTTGGAGGTTTTTGTTTTGGCTGTTGAATATGAAGCAGACAGGGTTCGAGTTCCACTTCAAGGCAGAATTTTTTTTTTCGCCTATTTCTTTTCAATAAATATACTATATATTTTTTTAATCAGGGTCTATATTAAGATCTCCAGAAAATATACAATTACATCAAATTTATATTGAGTGTTCATGTTTTATCAATATTTGTTATTTTTCTTTATTAATTGTTATTTTTTTACCTGTGTATTTTATGAAAAATTGCTCTGAACAAAAGTTGTAGGTACTGATTATATCTATAACCTAAAATTATTTTTGATGATATTTACACTACGGCTCTTTTTTGATATTTTTTTCAAATGTTTGAACGGTCACCATTTTGAAACTACTTACCCGATATTGTCCAATAACGAACTCGACCGAGATATTTGAGAGATTGATTTTTGTAGCAAATTTGAACTTGATACCTTCAAAACTACGACCTCTATCGTGTTAACAAATTTCGTAATATCCCATATATATATATATATAAACTTTTGAACCAAATGTTTTTTTGAACTAACTTATAGACATATAACAACATGCCGTTGAAATTTTTTCGAAATTCAAAAGTGTGAACGATCGCAATAGGTACATTTCCAGGTACCAGGACAATTATCAGCGTGTTTAAACGTAATGAAATGACCAATGGGGATAGGGTATATGAAAATTCAAGTATGCTGACAAAATCCGTTTTATTGTCACTTTAGCTTTAAATCTGAAGTACCTACCTAATTGCTTTTAATTAAATACATTGATTTATGAGTTGACGGCCCTTTTGTGAAATCCCGACTCCTGTGTGATCTTTGGGATTTCATGGATGGCAATGGTAATCCCAAATATCGTGAAAAGTTATTTTGCGAACATTCATATAACTCATTATGACAGTTTTTGTCTTTTCTCCGCACATATTTAGGAGGCCAGAATTAATTACTACCAATAGGTAATGCTATAATTTTTTGAAAATTATTCTATGCAATAGAGATATAATGGAACGGATCACAAATAAGAAGCAGATAAGTCGTCAAGAGTCAAAATATTTGGAAGTCGGTATCGATGAATTCACAAAGTTCTTTCGACTTTCTCCAATAAACGTAAAATTTGATTCGATTTTCTCCAGTTTTTGCATGGGATAACTTTGTTATTATACGACCTCAAATATATTTGCTTTTATGATGGAGTTGAAAAGTGTGTTTTTTTTCTTCTACATGTTGATTCTTTGTATACTGAAAACTCTGTTCCACACCCAGTAATCCATACAATCCGAATAAATTAAATTAGACCATTCAGAATATAAGTTTTGAACATTGAGAAGAAATCACTGAAGTGTTATATACAGCTTCAATAAATTCTACTTCAAATTTATACGATATTGAAAAAACTTTGAGACAGAAATGAAACTATAAAAGTCTTATTGATCTTATAGCTTAAAATATAATTGTCTACTGTTTCGTCACTGACATAGTTTTCGAAGTTAAACTTCTTTGGGCTCATTGGGATGGTGTGTTGGTCGAGAAACCGCGTCACACTAAAAGTGAGAAAAATCGTCGATTATACGTTTTCGTAAACTTTTTTATACGTTCTGTAGTTATTGTTTTGATCATCCTGTCTGTTTGTCTGTCAACACTATAACTCGGAAAATCCTTAACCGATTAACACCAATCTTGATATAGACAAATATGTAAGGGTAATCCTCATATGGGATTGATTTTCAGCTGTCTGTCTGTCTGTCAACACGATATCTCGGAAAATAATTGAACGATCGACACCAAACTTGGTACACAAATACGTAAGGGTAATACCTCATATGGGATTGATTTTCAGCTGTCTGTATGTCTGTCTCTGTGTCTGTCAACACGATATCTCGGAAAATACTTGAAAGATCGACACCAAACTTGGTACACAAATACGTAAGGGTAATACCTCATATAAGATTGATTTTCAGCTGTCTGACTGTCTGTCAATCAGCACTATATATCGAAAAATACTTGACCGATCCACACCAACCTTGGTACACAAATACGTAAGGGTAATACCTCCTATGGGATTGATTTTCAGCTGCCTGTCTGTCTGTGTGTGATTACAAAATTGAGAAGAAATTACCGATAATGATAATAATAAATAGGTTTATTGTATAATAATGAAGTCATTCATAATAATATATTGGGCGGAAATATATTGAATAACAGGGAAAAATGTCTTATATTTCATTTATATATCCTGTCTGTGTTTGTGCGAATAGCCAAAGAAGTATAACGTCTGGTCCGACACTGACCCAGTTTTTTTTTTTTTTCATGAGAAGAACTCTCCCATTCGAAATAGCTGAAATATAAAGTTGAAATATAAACTGTTTGATATACTTGGTCAGAGCAGATTTGGGAAATACAATAGTGGGAAGATACGCTGATGAAATCTGATTTGCCTTTAATCTTGACTTAGAGCACTCTATTATTTCAATATCTTTAAATTTACGAATCCATTCGTGATAAAAATGCAATAGTTTGAAATTCTCTCAAGTCCCTTTGATAATTTTTGAACAATTTCTGTCACTACTCATTTACTCATTACGTATAGCTTTGTACCTAAGTGAAGATGAATAAAAGGGAAATAACCAGAAACTTTAAATGTCCACCAATCACATAATTGTTATTTCGAAGGTAACTTAGTGTCATTTTTACCGACCTACTGAAAGAAGGAGGTATTATTCGATTGTAAGCTTTTTATATTTGCTTACCCTTTTTGTATAGTGAACGAGCACTGACTGTCTTCATTTGAAGATTAAATGTCTCAAAAAATACTTCCAAATGGAGTGAAATGTAATATTTTTTGTAAATTGAAAATTCTATCTAGCAGAGATCATATCAGGCAACATATATATCGGAATTTTTTTAAAAATTCAAGAGTTTTCGGTTTACAGAAATAAGAGAATACTGCTATAGTCTAAGATCTATATTATAAATATGAATCGCTAAATGTGTTGCTAAGCGCAGCTGAATCGATTTTGCTAATTCTTTTTTTATAATATTCCTTGAAGTATGAGGATGGTTCTTACGGAGAGAAAAAATTAAGAAAGTTGAGCGGAACATTAGAAAATTTAAGAACATTTAAGAAAACTTAACGACAATATTAATTTTACATACAGTACATACAGTTGTTTAACATAACTGTCAGTTGTTTGAAATAACTGTATTGACAGAACGCGGTTGATAATAGTTTCATTTCAATTTATTATACAGTGAGTTTTTGAGAAGTGTTTATTCATCTCAGTAAGTTAAAATCAATCACACCTAATATTGAAAGAATGAAGCCCCTGGATTGTGTTGCGGGAGCGGTAAAGTCAAATTGACGACATTGATACTGCCACCAGAGCCTCTGCATTCATTGATTTACGGAAATGGGACAGATTCTATACATTTTTAACTCATATACAGAAATAAAGTAATTGTTTTCAAATGAAGTCATTTGGCGCAACAAAAGTTATTCGAGACAATTTTATGCTTACTTTCAAGGTAACTATATTGTAAAACAATAAACTTTTACCACGACGTGCCTGAATACGTTGGCAATTTTCAATTGAAATCATATATCAATTAAAGTAGCGTACAGTAGGTTTGTAGCTAGGTGAATAACCAAAAGCAGCCGGTCTTGAAAGTCACATGGTGGTACAATTTTTGCAAATTTATTTCATGGGCGATTCAGCAAAACAAGTCGATCAGCGATCACCAAGAGTGGAGCAACTTCAAATGTTTTTCCATCAGACAACGAATTGGTTGTATTATTCAAGACTGCATTAAACCGCATGCCATCTGATTACCACCAAATTGTCAGCAAAGCCGATAAAACGCCTGCAGGACAACACGCAAGACGCTATAATGCGGCAACAATTGATGAAGTTGCTATTGTTGTCATGGGTGGAAATTTAGAGAACCAAGATATTGTTTTTGCTTTTGTTAAGACAGGACAACGTCTGTCGGCTCAGCTAGTAACTGAATATTACCGAAGTTTCAAACAATTTTGATGACAAATGGATCAATCAAAATAGGAAATGAAATTTTTTCTTGAAAAAGTGCGTCAACTAATAAAAGCTATTACTGATAAATAAAAATTTTATTTTTTCATACACATATACTATTCATAAAATACGTTTTTCTAACAAATTCAACGACACCATTACATCTTAAATAGATCGAGTTGGGATAAAAATAAAAATTTTTGCGTTGAGGGTGTTCATTTAAACCTCAAAATGTGAAATTTAATAAAGAAATCTTTGAAATACGTACAAAGTAACATCGAGAAGAATAATTTTTTAACCAAAATTTGCTTCGCCCCTTTCAACCCCCTTAGGCCCAGAAGCTCCCCTCTTAAAATCTTAAATTATTGATAGCTTATTTGTAAAGTCCTATTATTTTCTTTTGATGTTTGATTTTGGCCAAACAAAAATGTTTGCAAAATAGATGTATGTTAACATAACTTTTAATAAAATTGAGGCGGAAGACGCTATTTTTAATGATTCGTTATAAAAAAGGAGAAAATGGTATTCTTAGAACTTACGACTTTTAGCTGTTATTTTCGATTTGGAAGTATCTTTCCAATCCCAAATAGTATATAATCATCTTTGCATTCTATTAAACACTAACATCCTTCAAAATGATCAAAAATATGCGTAAAAATAGTCAATATAAGTTCGTGAAAAAGTAAGGTTAAACGAATTGATGACTGACTTGAGCAGTGTGTTTGACGTTTAAGAAACTGTCAACGATTGCGATATTGAACATTTTTCTAAAATGTTCGATAACGTAAGCATAAATAAACCAAGTATTCAGATTTTAAGTGTCTAAAGGACTAAAGGTACTTATAGTTTCATATTTAAAATTTATTCAGCAAAATACGATATTATGACGAACTTTGTCTTCAGGTTTTCGAAAATATGAATTCAGTGATTGCTTTACTAGAAGATATTGTCGTTATGTTATTTTCTAAAGCAAATATTCTTGGAAATTAAATTCATAAAATAATCTTAAATTTTTGGGGTATAAATATTAGGGAAATTCCATTTGCAATTTTAGTTCTACTTGTTTGTTGTCTGCATACCACGTTATTTGTGGTTTGTGTTATTTGCTGAAGATATTCATAGAGCTTAGAAACGCATTTAAGATGTGGAGGCCTTGGGATGGTTCAAGTGACAATATTTTAGAAAATCCTGTCATTGGCGACTTGGTGGATGTGGAAGAAAATTTAAATAATTTGGGGGAAGAAGATTTCAGTGATCATGAAGACGAACCAAATGGAAATTCAAGGTTGCTAGAGAAGGTACCTAATTCCGGCTCTAGTAAAGCAGACATTCAAGAATTTCTGATAAAAAATGATATTTATTTCGAAGAAAATTTTACCAAAAAATAATTGTTGGAAGTATTAAAAATCAAAACATATGACAAAAGATATGATAAAATGGCAGAAGACTTGGGGCATACCGTTTTAAGGCTACCACCATATCACTGCGTATTTAACCTCATCGAATTAATATGGGCCCAATTGAAAAAGAATATCCGACGGGAAAATATTATACCAAAATCACACCATAATGTACTGGAAAAAATTAAAGAATCATTTGAACAAATTACTGCAGATTCGTGGGGAAAAGCTGTTCAGCACCTTAATAAAATTGAAGAACAATATTCAGAATGTATTGTAGTTCCACCATTAATTATTAATTTGCAAGACGACAATGATAGTGAGAGTGACTCTGAATTGTTCATGTTTATATAATATGTATATATATTTTTCAGCTTTTTACTACATCTATTCTATATTTACATTTTTTAACATATAAAGTACATTTTATGTACATATATATATTTTTTTCAGGTTTTTATTGCATATATTCAAAATATTTTTTTATGAAAAATATTATATTCTTACAAAATATTAAAACTAGTTTATTTTTCATTGGAGGCACTGGAATATTAGTATGTACGGATCAATTATTTTTATCATGAATATTTTAAAGACGGTCCTGGAGTTTACCGAATTATTTCAGAATTTCTACCTGTCAATAAGAATTTACAACGTGATAAATCTTCTTATCTTCATTGCCCTTCTTCACTTCTGCGCAATAATATGCAAATTAGCCACTATAATTTGGAGGCTACTATACAAGCCAATGCGTTCAACCTCACCTATTCGCAAATTTATTTTTAGTATTTTCACGCATTTTTTTGCTCATTTCGAAGGATGTTAGCGTTTAATAGAAAGCAAGGATGATCATATACTATTTGGGCTTGAAAAGATACTTCCAAATCGAAAATTCCAGCTAAAAGTCGTTATTCCTAAGAACACCATTTTTCCCTTTTTTATTAGAAAGTTATTAAAAATTGCATCTTCCTCCTCAATTTTAAAAAATTCTGCAAATTTTGATCTTTGGGCTTTTATAGCCAAAGCAGCTAAGGTAGACTTTTACTTTGATTTTTGAAAATCGAGCTATTCGATTTTTCCAAGATATTTACCTATCTCTGTGAAGTTCCAAAGTCGTAACAAAATTGTCTCGTTAGGTATGTTAAAGAATCTTCAAATTTTCATTACAATGAGATAGTTTTCCCTTATTTCCCTTAATTTATTACAATAGCATTATTTGAGCATTCATCTGCCTCCGAAGCTCTAAATGTGAGTAAATAGAAGAGCAACACGTTTCCATTTTCAGGAAGAAAAGCAACTCACAACTTTGCCAGAACTTTCTCAATGTAACATATTATTCCGTATATAGGGAATTAATTTACCGTAAACTTCTCACATGTTTTCACACACGTTTCGAGTCCTCTCGATAATGTTGTATATATGTTTGGTATGAGAATACCTACAAGTGAATTTCCTTGTTTCAATATTAGATTGTGCACTTTCAAACCATCTGCCATCTCTCACTGGAGGGGTGTGGGGTGTACCTATATTATCAAGTTACACACATCCGAATGACTGTAATGTTGTATCATGATAACTATACTATTATAAAAGAAAGCAATAAAAGGTAATGGAACTGTCCTGTGAAGAAGAAATTCCAACATACATTTTAGATTTTATTTTTGCCCATTGGAACAAGATGGTGGCACATTTTACCTCGATCTACTCTCTACATATTAAGCAATCTCATTTTTGCAGAAATTCCTTTTACCGTCTTTTATATACTACTCATCCTATAATAATACTCATCTTGTTAGGTTTACAGGGTCCCGACAATTCTTTCTGGACAGTACCTATTACTATTGCTTAAAAGATAAGAAATTGAAACATGATTAAATTCGAAAAAGGTTATCTAATTTAGACATCTTCATGAGGATGAGATAATGAAATCACTATGTTGATTGTATCCATACATATAATTCTTTGACATTAATAACTAGATTTCATTATGACGTTTCACTTTTCAGAGATTGTTATTATTTATCTTTGAGTTTATTTATTACTACATTAAAATATCACAGATTATTTATTTACATTATTTATATATCTTACATTACACTATCGACTAATATGAACAATTTATATTCACTATTTACAACTGTATTTTAACCGAGCGTTCTCTATTTCTGTTGTTGGTCTCCACCGTACACCCGGTCTCCAACGTACAACACCATACTCATACTGCCGGTGTCCATAGTCACCGTACTCCGATCTCCGCAGTATTCACCGTACTGACAGACTCGACTGCACCAGCCGGACTGATTCCTGCAGCAAATCCTTTCGAATATATAGGCAAGCCCCTCCTTCTCGAATCTTCAATAGACATCGTCCATTGTCACGTGTTCATTCTACCACTAGCGCGAACTTACTAGATGCTTTGGGATCTCATCTTGACTCTGGCATGCAACGCTGACGAATAGCAGCATGGCCCACACTTACACCACCTGGGGCCCACCAACGGCCGTACTCACCAAGGTGCTCAGCCCTATGACGAATCACACACGACTACCTCCATTCCGAACGGCGCCGACACTGCATCCCAAGTTCGTTACATTATAGAAGAGAAAGTTATTTTCTTAGCTGCCGCGTTACGAGACCTAGCAGTAGACATGTTACAATCGGCGTTTTCCATATTTGATAATCGTATAAGAAAGTTGAAATGTCTCTTATTTGTTTTTTATACAAAAAAATAGAGCAGAAAATTTCCTTCAGAACATTATCTACAGTAAACCCAAAAAATAGAGGAAAATATTTTCGAGTCCAGTAAGCCATGATGATGAGAAAACAAAATCACCATCACTATAGTATCATTATGAATAAATTGATATAGATCTCAATTCATTATGTGAGGATTGGATGTGGATAGCTACTTTAAAAAACTCTCTGTAGGTATTCCTGGTCTACCTAACTAACCTAACCTAACCCAAGACAATGTGAAAGAAAAGCAAATGCCAACCTGTGGACCAATTTTATCTTTTGTTTCTCTTATGGCCGGCAGCATATCTATACTAATATATATACAAGTAACGACTTTTTGTATGACCACAAAAATCTCGAAAACTGCTTATCCGATTTAGATTGAAAAAAATGAATGTTTTATATTTGCGCGGGTAACATGGGCTATATTTTAAGTGTGTCTGGGCCTCCAAAGTTGAGGGTTCCTTATCTGTAATTCCCAAAGAAGTATTTCTGATATCTATGGCGGAATTTTCATGAATTCTCCAGTATATATTTGTGTTTAGTATATCACTGGACTATTTTGTGAGAGTCTGTCAGTGCGACTGGAATTCAAAGGTGGAGGATTTCATACCGGAAAAGACATATTTAGGAAAAATTATCATGTTGTTCTCTCTTGGTGCATATCTCTTAGAAGGGCTCCATACTCAAGGCTTTTAATGACTTTTTTCCGTAGCCCAATCTACGAAAGTGTTTGCCCAGGAAGTGCCGGGTAAAACAGCTAGTACTATATATATAATCCATATACCCTTTCTACCATATATAATGGTGTAGGGCTTAGAGTCCGTTTATATTTGCGCAAATTTTCTTCATTTCTTCCTGTCGTATGCCAGTCCAGTTGCTTCTTTCCAGTTCCTCCCTCTCTTCTTCAGCAGTTGTGTGGTTATTTTATCCCAGGTGTTCCTTGCGATTCTTCTGTATTCTAGCTCTCCATACTTTCTTAACTTCTTCTTCTAGGGTTGGCTCTATGTCTAGATTTTGTCTTATTTCTATATTTTTCATTCTGTCGCTTTTGGTGACCCCTCTAACTCGTCTCAAGTACCGCATTTCCGCCGCCTGTATGTTACTTTTCTATGGCTCTCTCAGTACCCATGTTTCGCAACCAAAAGTTAGCACTAGTCTATATATTTTTTTAAAAACTTTGATTTTTGTGTTTCTATTTATGTCTTTTTTGTTTATGATTTTCTTCTGGGTGTTGCATTCTTTAATAATATTATCCATGAATATGATAATCAAACGCGGACTGAGGCTCCCTCCCAGTCTTAATCCTTTACTTGTTGTAAATATTTCTGAGGCTATATAGTTTCTAATTAATGAGTTTAACTTAAATAACTATTTTAAATTACTATTTAATAGATATATTCAACTTGTTGACGAAATAGAGTTTGAAGCTCATTTAGCTAAAATAGCACGTTGAGTACAGCTATGCCTAGATTTCCAAGTTTAAAAGCGTTTAGATGTCTTTTATGCTATAATTGTATTCATACAACATTCTACGAATTTGCAAAAAATGTGTGCAACTGTCGGACAAGCAAAAAAGCTGAGATACACAAACCTCAATGCATATGAAAATACCTGTACTGTAATATAAGTTTATTGGTAATAGATTTCTTTTTTACAGGCTCCAGTCGAAAGGCCACTCGCATCACGCTATGCATAGCCGTCTCCATATGGATATTGGCCATCGTGTGTGCCCTGCCGGCAGCAATTGGTTCGCACATAAAAGGCATTCCCGAAGAGAATGCCCAATTCTATGTATGCTACCCGTTTCCAGTACACTGGCTGAACAACAAGTATCCCCAAGTGATGGTAATGGGGAAATTTCTGATTTTGTACGTCATTCCACTAACCATAATAGCCATATTCTATCTTAGTATGGCTGTGTCATTAATTCTGAGCACAAGGAATGTGCCCGGTGAAATGCAAGGAATGCACAGACAGGTAGGTATTGTCACTATTATGATTTGTTTTGAAATTTATTTAGTAAAAGTCTAGCTTTGCGGCTTTTGCTATAAATGCACTAGGAAATCAAAAGTTTGCAACAATAGATGTAGGTTAGCATTATTTTTAATAAAATTTATACGGAAAACGCTATTAAAGATGATTCGTTATTAAAAAAAGGGAAAAATGGTGCTCTTAGTATTTACGACTTTTAGTTGGAATTTTCGATTTGAATCTTTTCAACCCCCAATAGTATATAATCATCCTGTATTCTATTAAACACAGAACTCCTTCAAAATTTGCAAAAATATGAGTAAAAATAGAACATATAAGTTCGCCAAAAAGTAAGGTTAAACAAATTGATGATTGACTTGTACAGTATATTCAACATTCACGTGCTGTTAATATCAATTTTGCCAATGCAGCATTCAATACAGTTTTTCTTATCGATTGATTATAAAAATTTAAACAAAATGAAAGAAAAATGTGAAAGAATCATTAAAATATCTCTAAAAATGAAAAAGTTATGAGACTTCGAAGTTGTGCTTGCAAAAATGATTTCATTACTCGATGCGCTCTATCGTGTGACGTCATTTGACCTAAAAGGTGCGGCCCGTATTCGGCGCTTACATACAGATTTATTAATTATTGTGTAGTCACTTATGCCGTTCAAGTCGTATTTTGATTATTACACGGCGGCTACACGACAGTTAAAAATCCCAATAAATTGTTTTTTCATGTAACAAATAATATAATAACAAGGAAAAAGTGGTGCAAACTAATGAAGAGTGATTTGATTTGATTGACTACACTTTCCACCATTACATTCAGGTCAAATTCTCTATTTAACTATGCTTTCAGAGCCTTCACGTATTAGTTGGACGTATCCAACAGCTTCTTCCCTGAAAACATATCAACAAAGTCTATCCAAGGATTTTAGATAAACTTTAATATCAATACATTTGATATCTTGTCCGTATACGGCGGGTAAATGACGAACGTATTGTAAACATGACGATATGTTTATGAAACGTTTTTTATATAGAAATCACAGTTGTAAGTTAGTCCATATGGCTGATGAAATAAACTTAAAAGTATATGTTTACTTAAAAAGTTTAACTCCTTTTATTTCAGAACCAACATAACACGGATTTGAAGAGAAAAATTCCATCACTGTGTAAATATCAATATTAGGAAAATTATCACTCTGTCCTTTGACATAGCCTTCTTCCATTATAGTGAACTCAAAAACTAAACTCATAAATAAAATAAAAAAGAAGCGAACGACTTTACTTCAATAAACACAAACGGAGCAAGAGCCTGCCGCGACTCCGTGGTACGCCGATCGCTGTAGGTCAGTTGACGTCACAGGCGAAACGTTCCGTACTAAAACACGTATACTTCAATAATCTATTTCTAAGTCATTTATTGATGGATTTCAAAAATGTTTTCACTGATTGATTAATTTTGGTCTATATTTAAATATCATCACGTTAAATTTAATATGATAATAATGAAAGTTCTCCATTATTTCATGAATTCCATTTTCAAGAATATTTGCTTTAGAAAAAAATAACGACAATATCTGCTGGTAAAGCAATCACTGAATTCATATTTTCGAAAGTCTGGAGACACAGTTCGTCACCATTGTCATCAAAACTTGCCATAATACTTGTATCTTTGCTCTAAAGCAAGTATTTGTAAAAAATAAATTTTTAGTAAATTCTGAACATAAAACTATAACCCCTAGACACTTGGTTTATGCTTTCATTACCTATCGAATATTAAAAAAAAATTCAATATCGCAAACTTTATATTGGCTGTTTTGGCATCACTGGAATTGAGAGATTTTAAATGTAAAAC
Source organism: Crioceris asparagi (assembly GCA_958507055.1). Taxonomy (NCBI): domain Eukaryota; kingdom Metazoa; phylum Arthropoda; class Insecta; order Coleoptera; family Chrysomelidae; genus Crioceris; species Crioceris asparagi. The sequence continues at coordinate 7,683,946 of OY293826.1, forward strand.
ACACTGTACAAGTCAATCATCAATTGGTTTAACCTTACTTTTTCGCGAACTTATATTTAATATTTTAACGTATATTTTTGCTAATTTTAAAGGATGTTAGTGTTTAATAGATCGCAAGGATAATTATATACTATTTGGTATTGAAAAGATACTTCCGAATCGAAAATTCCAGCCAAAAGTCCTAAGAATACCATTTTCCCCTTTTTTATTGATAATGTAACTTGCAAGGGGAACAGCCGCCGGTATTGGCTACAAAGTGGCGGCATCCTTTTGAAGAAAGCGCGAGATCTATACTGTGGTTGGAAATATCGAAAGCGGCGTTGACAAAGAGAGCGACGGCAGCATGTCGGCATCTACTCCGAGAATTATTTATTAATTGCAAATTAGTCTCACTTATCTGCGAACCCACACACGCAACAATATATATATATATATATATATATATATATATATATATATATATATATATATATATATATACATGGGAGAATTGTCGGCATGAGAGAGAGAATGTAAAAGACAGTGTGAATAATAGAATAGTCCGAGTAAGCTAGTGAGAATATAGTAAAGTATAGTAAAGTTAAGTTGTAATTATTATTATTTCGAGTGTAAATAAAGTTTATTTATTAATTACAAATTAGTCTCACTTATCTGCGAACCCACACACGCAACAATAAATTATTAAAAATAGCGTCTTCCACCTCAGTTTCATTAAAAATTATACATCTATTTTTGCAAACATTTGATTTTTTAAGGCATCTATAGCAAAAACCGCTAAACTATACTATTAACATTTATTTTAAACCTTAAACTGACGAAAAAGTACACTCGATCAAATGAGCCAATTGGGAGATATTTGCCATTTCATTAATGCACCATGGGTCGATTTTTCTTATTAACCATTATTATAAATATCCGCAATCATATCTGCATAAAAGTAATGTTTTCAATTTCTTCGAGCTTGTTTTTGTTGTTAGTTACAGACATTTTTCGTTCAACTTCAGTTTTTAATCCCATTTCCGTAAAAAAACTTTATAATTCAGCAGTTTTTTATCTATAGAATTCCTTGTAGTATTGTACTCAGTCAGATCTTTTTTTTAAATTTATGTTATTGATGTTTGAATCGTTTCAATGAACGTTTACGAGAGCTTTATTTTAAGAACAGCTCTCTAAATGGCATATAGTAGAATCTAATTATTGAAGCAACTACATTCCATTTACTTTTTGCTACTATCTTGATTACTTGTTGCTACTATCTTGATTTATTACAGTAAGTAATTTATTTTGAAATATATGTATTATTTCAGATAAAAGCCAGAAAAAAAGTGGCCATAACTGTTCTCATATTCGTCGCCATGTTCGCAATTTGTTTTGCACCACTCCATGCATTCATGCTGTTCTTCTACTTCCATCCAAATGCCCAAGAGTTGTATAATGCCTTTTGGCATTACCTAAGGATAGTGGGATTCTGTCTGTGCTACCTTAATTCATGTGCTAATCCGGTAGCTCTCTACTTTGTGAGTGGGGCCTTCAGGAAACATTTTAACAGGTAGGTAAATATCTTGGATCTAATTCAATTTACGCAATGACAAACTCCCACACCCGACCTTTACATATTTACAGAACCGGGTAGTAGTAGTGAATGTTTTAAGATAATTATTCACTTGATTTGATGCTTTCAAGTACTCTCGGCTACCGGAGGAAAACTAGATTGAAATACATAAATAAATAATGATATGATGTTTCCATTCATTTCTCCAGCAAATTATTAGAACGAAGTTCGTTAAAGCATCGTGGGAGCTTTACGGAATGTGTATCAAACCGACACTTTTGAATTTAGTGTGGTGGGTTTTACAGTGAGCTAGACAGGTAGGCAGTCGGGCCAGTCGACCAGTACGATATTAGAACGAAGTTTTCCAAAATATGGAGACGCGTACCAATCATCACTTGACCAACTGTAAAATCCACCTTGTGTTTTCCACAATCGCCAGGCCACAGCCTTCCTGCGCTTCTGGCATTCACGACTCATGGCTTGCTCCGTTCAGTATAGATATAGCTGAGTGAGGATGTACATTAAAATTTTTCAGCAAATTGATTCTGTTTACGATGTTTCATTGCGTACAAGAAATTTTTGGCTGAATAAACGTTCTAATAATGTTTGTGATAAGTTAACGCGTGCTTTAGTTCCTTTTAAAACTAAATAATGAATTGTAAAAATATAAATTCTGATTTGAAAAATTTAAAACCGATGCAGAAAAATGTAAGAAATAAAATAAAGAAAATAAAGAAAGAAATCGAAGTACGGAATAGAAACGCACAAAAATGTACAGAATATCGTGAGATTTCTAATCTTTGACTAAAGTTAGGTTAGTAGCACATTGACTAAAACTTGTGTTCAATATAAGAAATAATACCGAGGTAGAGTGAAATTAAAAAATCAACGTAATAAATTAAATTCCGTGCTAGCTAAATATCATCTAAATGCTTAAATATCATTTTATATAAATTTAAGGGAAAGTTGCGGAATGGTGCGCAGCTAAGGGAATACCGTGTTTGTGTTGAGAAGATGATAACCAATGTGCTTTCAAGAACAGTTTAAGAGGCGACCTTTATTCTGCTATATATACGTGAAATAAGATTTGGAAAAAGTATTACCATAAAATAGTTACAATCAAAAAAAGAGAAAATTGTAATTGCGCACAATTACGCACCCTGGAGGGTAATGATGCGCATAGGGTAGGTAATGGTGCGCGATATACTTTATATAAAGAAATAACAAAACAAGACAAAAGTTTTTTCTAAGGGTTGATTCGGGTATCTTAAAATGTCTTCCAGCTTCCATAATTTTTTTTTACCATCATTTCTTACTGCATCAAGAGCCTTCTGCAGATCTTCGGCTGAGTGGGAGAGGATAGTTGTCGAACGGGAGTAATTTCTAGGCATCTGGAAATAATGAATAAAATTAATGAAAAACACTTCTATGATTTGTGAACAAATCATAGAAGCAATACATTTAATCAATACTGAAATTTACTAAAACGTTCAACAAATACTACGTTTGCAAATGATACCTTGCTGGAAAAGATTGAAGAGAAAAATTGTGGACTTTCCGCCTTATTTTTCGGCACCGAAAATTAATAAAATATTGTACATAAATTGAAAACCCACTCTCACAAGGGTCGTATGTAAACTGGCGTCACTACCAATCGCACAATCAAATTGATGGCCACTTCGAAGAAGGCGGCACATGTCGTCCTCTCCGCAAATGCCGCGAAATTTGAGATATCTTGGTGCGCACGATTACCCACCGCGCACCATTCCCCAATTCTCCCTTATATTGAGATAAGCTAGTTAATTTATAATTAAACTGCCAAATGATAATAATATTAAGAGGATATGGGAGGAAAACCTAGTGGGAAAGAGACCTAGAGGAGGGCCAAGGCTCAGATGGAGGAACAATATCGTAAAGGATGTAAAATTCTTGGGAGTACAGGAATGGAAGGAGGTTGTGTTGGACAGGAATAGGTGGAGACGAGTCGCTAAAACCCACGAAGGGTTGTGACACAAGAAGAAGAAGAAGAAGAATAATATAATAATAATTATCAAATGCGACTTTGCACTCGGAAATCCCCTTTACAAGGTCAGAGATTAGTGCGTACTCGGACGATTACGGGATTATTGTAAAGATGAGGAGAAAATGTTCATAACTAACTCCATCTTATTTTAAACATTCTACAATATAAAAATATTTTCAATTATACTGGATGTTTTTAAATAGTTGGAACTGTAAACAACTTTGTCTTTTCTTTTGGAATGTGTAGAATTTTAATTTATTTGTCAGATCAAAATGGAAAAATAATGTCAGTTTATTAATGTGACTTTATGTTTATAGTCAATATTTTATGAGATATTAACTATTTTCTGAAAATTTTGTCAACTAAATGGCATAATTTAAAAATTCATATCACCGAGACTAATTAAGAGTAAGAGTTGAAATTTTTATGAGCAGTCCTCAATGTCGATTAATATGTTACGGTTAATTTCAATGTCCTTGATATTATACCGGGTGTGCTCAAAACATATTTGTATAAAGTTTTGATAAAATCAGCTATAACTGATTTTTTTTCAAATATGGTGGTATAATTTTGACACTGCCGATGAAGAGATCGGATAATTTTACATGGGAATAACTGAACATTTAACTAGGCCTCATAATGATTTTCCAGAAATATTTAAAATTTTGTAATTATTTAATAGAATTTTATAAATCACATATGTCTTGGAGTGAATGACAATAGAAATTAATTTGTCAGTTTGATTGCCAACAACAACTTTTACATTTCCTATCCCAATTCCATTTCCTCCTAGATCACCTGATCTTACACCTTGTGATTTTTTCTCGTGGGACTATTTCAAAGATATTGTATAATGAGCCAATATGAAAATTCGTATTACCAATGCATTCAGATCAACTACACCTGAGATGCTGCAAAATACGAAAACATCATTTATTAGACTTGTCAACTTATATGTAAATGTAAATGGTAACCACTTTAACCATTTATAAGGCTAATTTAAGATTGTTAAATTTATTCAATTATGTTCTGTGTTTATTTAATTAATTTTCCAATGCTTGAGTTCAGTGGTTTAATTTATTAAATAATCTTATGTATAGGATTGATTATTTAATTATCAAACCTAATGTTAGTCATAAGTCCAATAAATAAATATTTCTGAAAAATCATTATAAGTCCTAGTTGAATGTTTAGTTATTCCCATATAAAATTATCCGATCTTTCCATCAGTAGTGTCAAAACTATACAGTCCTATTTGGAAAAAAATTGAGTTTTAGCTGATTTTATCAAACCTTTATATAAATATGTTTTGAGCACACCCGGTATAATATCAAGGACATATAAATTAACCATAACATATTACTTGATAGTGATTAGTGTCCGTAAAAATGTCAACTCTTAACCTTAATTAGTCTCAGAGATACTTTTATATTGTAGAATGTTTAAAATAAGATGGGGTTTATTATAAACATTTTCTCCTAATCTTAACAATAACCCCGTAATCGTCCGAATACGTACTAATCTCCCACCATGTGTATTCGATTTTGTATGAATTGAATTGACCACTGTTATGAGTAAATCACAAAATAAATTCTGCTTTTGATATCGACATTTGAAAAATAGTGGTGGCCCGTAAAAATCGCGTTAGTGGTTTTGCGTCAGACAAAGGAAGAATGACAATGACAGCTGATAGATTAGATACCGAGTCGAGCAGCATACATCCTAACGACTGACTGCAACCATTCGTTCACGTCACTATTATTTATTTTTTCTACGATTTGTTAAGGGTAGATCATTTGCAGAAGGAGAGAGAATGAAGAGATTAAAAGAAATTTGGGATAGGGCATATCTGGATGCGATACTATATGGAGGCTATTTATTGGTACAGGAAATGTGCTGAAAATTTCGGTAATAAATATACCGGTTATGAATTGTATATAGACTATTTAACCAAATATTTCAGTCCAGGATTACCAGTACCTACCTAAAATAATTCTGGTTATTTGTTTCTAAATTTTGACACTGACACGAGTAAAACTGAAATAATTACTTACCTTTTGAATAGTACCTAATCATCTACATTGAAATGGAGAAAACAAACTCGTAACTCATAAGTTATAACCTTATATAAACTTTTTCAACCTTATATAACCTTTTTCATTGAATCAATAAATGTTGGCAATATAAACAAATTTAGAGCGTTTACTGGGAAAACGGTGAGAATAAATAGTTTTGTCCTTATTTGATCTCCTGCAGCAATCACATATTCAAAAATTTCTTTTAATAAATATTTTTTACCAAAAATTGGACTTTATTATTTGGTGTACTGAAAAATACTAATACTCTATTGGTGCGGGTAATTTTAAAGTTGGTACCAAAGGTCTGCTATCTAACTACAATTATTGCAAAATATGTATTTCACATTAGTACCAAAGAAAGTAGTACTTATCCCATGTATATTCTTCGCTTGTACCTGTTATTATTCAGAGATCTCATAACATTACGGCGGAAATACACATATTTCAGACTTTACCAGTGCTGTAACTCGAAAACCGTAATTTCTTTTGAAAAATGTCCAATTTAAATATTGCTACATATAATCTACTCTTCAAATTGGCCGTATCATATTTTAAATTTTCGCAAAAATTGCAACCTCCACATAACGGAAATATACATATTTCAGCCTTTACCATTCCTGTAATTCAAAAACCGTAGCCCTCTCTTGAAAAAATGTTTAACTTAAAAGTTTGCGGATATGGTCTTATCTTTAATTCTGTCGTCTCAGATTTTCGATTCTGGAAAAAAAATCGGATTTGAGTTTTTTCTAAATGTAGGACCATTTCTCAACTCTTTTCTCTCAAATGAATTGAAAATCATCAAAATCCTAGAAGTTTACTACGCAAAACGCGCGAACAGCCATACATAAAGACAAAAGCAAACATACAACCGAATTGTATACCTCCTCCTTTTTGGAAGTCGGTTAGAAATAACTCAAGAACAAACTTAGACCGACTTTTTTTTATTGCCACATGAAATCAGCCCTAGGCTTTTTCAGAAAGTTATTTATTTCACAATTTTTAGTGGTCATGGTAAATAACTCACAAAGAAGTCATTTTTAATCCTATCATCTACTCAATATTCTCAAATAACTAGTTATTATTTTCTTTATAATTCTGGAAAAAAATATATAAATAATAATTTATGTTGTTAATATATATTCCAGAACATAACAAAGAAATAAAAAAATATATTTCTATAAAAAGAAAGGAAGTACCCCCCAATGGGGATTCGATCCGCGGATCCTACTTCCAATCTAAAACTTACAGCTGGAGCACTTTCTAGATCGGACACGGCAACGTTGAAATTTCGCCAAACACTTTTGGACTTAAACAGATAGTTAGACAGGAGTTGTAGTTATACAAAAGGGTCTTTAATTCATAAATCAATGCAATACACGCATTATTCTGCCAAAATTTTCAATGCACTACAAAACATGTTTTTTCTCTGAAACGTTAGTCGATGTAAAAACTAACATTCCCGAAGTATTTGATTCCGTTACTCGATAAGTTAGTTTTTTATTTTGTTCATATTATTTATTGTACCAAAAATGTGAAAAAGACTTTTAGATAATTACATATTGGTAAAATTGTATGTAAATCTAACCTAAAAAGTCAACTGTAAAGTTTAATTCGCGTAATAAATGCAGACCTATGACCCAAAAACACCGCCATCATAAATACACATTAAAATTCTGCAGTGTTATGTTCAACTTTAAATATCTCGAAAAATAATGACTTTATCGTTGCGAAGGTAGAGTTTAATATTTACACAGAAAGTATTGGAGAATAGGAAAATTGTGCTACAATGAAATTCCGCCTGTGGCGTAGAATTTAGGAAGGGTTAACCTTTCACTTGCCCTGTCGTACGCCTCTGGAATAAAGATAAGTCAAACAGTTTGAAAGTAATGGGGAAAAATAATTATTAAATAATTAAATAAAACACCCTGTAACTCTGGATAGGAGATATATTTTATCTAAGGGAATCGGGTTAAATCTTATTTTGAACCAGATTTTCCAGTTTAATCATTTCCCATTATTAATGAAACAACCTGTATAATAAAAATTCACATCAACTGCGATTTAATTGAATTAAAACGAAACTAGCGTAAAATAGAACATTATTCGTCGTAAACTGACGTAATAATATAAGAAGACCTACAATCTAAAGAGAAATAATATATAATCCAGCTGAATCAGTAGTCCGTATGTATCGTTGTTGTTCTTGTTTTGCGTTGTTGTCGAAAACAGACCGTTTCTGATGTTGGCGGAAATGAGTTTCAGCTTGTAAATATTTGATAGTGATAGGGCCGGTTAATAAATAAAATGCTGTCTAAGTAAGAATTTAATTATGCTCAGGGATATTCCTCCAATTATTAAATCTGGACGAACGTTAATATATCTTTGATTGACTTCCCAAAATATTGAGGCTGGTATACAAGTCGAATGTAGGTTGGTTTTCTCTTACCCACTTCTCAAAAGAAGAAGATATATAATTCAACACTATGTTTTTTGACAGACGAGCTAAACGGAGGAGGTATACAATTCGACTGTGTGCTTTTTTTATATAGTAAACGTACACCGATTTTGATGACTTTTGAATCATTTGAAAGAGGAGTCCAATATTCGTCAAAACTCAAATCCAAAATCTGCTTCCTTCCGAAAACCGCCCCTAAAGGGGTGGAGTGGGCAAATTTTCTCGAAAATTGAAAATCTGAGGAGGTATAATTAAAGATAGGACAAAATCCCGATACGTTTAAATTGAACATTTTTTCAAAAGAGTTACGTTTTTCGAGATAGTGGCATGTTAAATTCTCAAATATATGTATTTTTGCTATGTGGAGAGGGCGATTTCTTTCGAAAATTGAAAATCTGTGGATACTACATGAAAGACATAATTATTTGTTGCAACAATTATAATGAACATTTTTCCTTAGAGTTACGGTTTTCGAGTTAGATCGGTGTTAAAATGGTAACATCTAAAATACTTAAGCGTATTTCCGCAGCTATGTTTTGAGATCTCAATAATAATAGGAAATTCAAACAAAGTAATGTGGATAATAGAATAAGTACTATCTTCATTGGTATTAGTGAACGTTCAACGATTTTCATGACTAATGTTACACTCAAAAGTGTGAACTATATATTTTTTACAAAAAAATTGGACCTACTTTATTAGTTGGTGCAATGAAAAATTATAAAATAATATTAATTCTATTGGTGCTGGTACTTGTGAAGTTGGTGCCAAAAGTTATCAATCTAACTGCAACTGCACGACTTCAAATGTAACAGCACCAATAGAGTAGAGTTAATATTATTTTATATTTTTCAGTGCACCAACTAATAACGTTGTTTTAATTTTTTGTAAAAAATATTTATTTCAATTCAAAGAGGACAATCGAGATTTGGTCCCATTGAAAAAAAAATCGACAGTCAAAATGTCAAAATGATAGAAGATACCATTTTCGGCAACATTTACATTGGACATTTTCCAAAAAAATCGCAGGTTTCTGAATTACAGCAGTGGTAAAATCTGAAGTATGTGTGTTTGTTTTTTTGAAAATTGAAAACATTAGACTGCCGAATTGAAGAAGAGTTTATAGGTAACAACATTTAAATCGGACATTTTTTCAAAAAAAAATACGATTTCCGAGTTAAAGCAGTGGGAGAGTCTGAAATAAATGAATTTCCGCGATATCTTGAAATCTCTGAGTAATTATAACAAAGTATTACCTTCTTTGGTGAAAGTTGAATAATTTTGATGACTTATGTTACACTCAAAAGTGGAAATGAATATTAAAAAAAAATGGACCGGCGTTGGTACAATGAAAAATACAAATAATATTAATTCTTTTGGTGCTGGTACTTGTCAAATTGGTACCAAAAATCTTCTATCTAACTACAACTGCACAACTTAAAAATCACCAGTAACAATACAATTAATATTATTTTGTATTTTGCAGTGCACTAACTAATAACGTCTGTTAATTTTTTAAATATTTTTGTATATATACGTAACCCTGTTTCTCATAGTAAACATACGCCGTTTATGATGATTCTTAATTCTGCCTCAATATCCGCCACAATTTGCGCCATCTAGGTATTAGGAGCCTAACTACGCAACCTAGCGTACTATAATAATTAGAAGATACCTATAATAAAATTATTCATTCGTATGGAAAAAAGTAATAAAAAACTTTTGACATAAGATGATGCTCTCAACCTTTATGCTTTAATTTCATCGGACACAGCAATCCACTAGTAGCTTTCGATCTTTTTAGCTCTCATCAGCGCCACATAAGTAGATGCGGTGTCCAATGAAGCCACTTATGAGAAGATTTTTGGCGATATCAAATTCAAATTTTCTACAAATTCAGTTGTACAGATATCTTGGTCAACTTCTTAAATGGACATGAACGGACAAATAGTTACAAAATGGCGACAGGACAATCTCAAAATCTACAAAAATTGCCGTGCATTAAATTTCATCAAAAATATTTTTAAGTTTTGGATATAATCTGTCTCTAGAAACATTTTTCTTTGAATTCTGCCGTCGATCATTTGCCCGTTTAATGGCCATCCGAACACATCCAATATTTTTATGATATGACAACTGATTATACTATATATAGATAGATATATAACTATATAATTCTAGCAAAAACGTGTGGTTCTTTTCACTACTGAAATATATATTCAACACGTTCTTCTCAAACTACATTCTAAATTATTAGAGACATTAAATACTCTCTCAAAACTTTTAGTATATACAGGTATAGGTATAACTTCATTTTCCAACAATTCTTATTCAAAATGTAAGCTTTATAACACCATATATATAATACACCTAACAAAACTAATCAGAAACGATTTAAAGGTTAACAGGTTGCGCTTTAATGCAGCAGTTGTTAGAAAAGCGATATTTTTCACCGCATTTTCCACCTCGTTAACTTTAATGAAAAATAAAATCCAAACTCTCGAATAAAATGTAGATGCAGTTCACTTTTTGAAATCTCTAGGTACATACTGTTGGAAGTTATTATTCATTTTGCAGCTTTAAGTGACTGTTGAATAGATATATCTTCGATTCAGCTGGGTTTTTTACAAATTCACTTGAAAACATTTCATGGTATTTCATTTTAACTTTAAAAGAACTAGTTCCATGCGTAGGCTGGAAAAGATCAGAAAATATACTTACAATCTTGAGCAAAACTCGTTTTCCAGCTATCACAGAATTGATTTTGCGAGCATAGTGTCCATCTTGTGTCACAAGAGAGAAGAATCTTTAGCACACAAAAGAATGAAGAGATCATAAGGATGAAACAATCGGTACTAGAGAAAAATTTGGCACAAACAGACCCACAAACCAATAGCTGAAACCACATTTTTCTCCTCAAAGTGGCCTGAAACTTAAAGGTCTGTTGAAAATGTGAACTTCAAGACGTTCAATCTCGAATAATGAAAAAATATATATTTTAAATAATCATTAAGAGCTTTTTAATTTAGTATGCTTCAGACATGTTAACAAAATTAACCCCTTGTCCATAATTCCGATTTTTTTGTTCAGTTGAAATCCCCTGCATAATTATGCTATGTTTGTAATACTATTTTTATCTTTTATAGGAAGAAACATTATCTACCCCTGTTTTCACCATTTCATTCCTTCATTAAAATGGTATGATTGTATGTTTCTTTTTCAGGTATCTGTTGTGTAAAAAACCCAAACGATCCCGATGTAACACTTATCAACCCCACAATCATACATCAATGTCAATGGTATCGATGAAACGAGGCCAATCGGCAATTAGTCGTCGAAGCTGTCGCAAGATGAATGGGGGCGTCCAAGAGACTTCAGTCACATTGCTGGGCAATGGAAATAATCATATCTGCAGTAAGATTTAATTACAGTAAATTTGATATTTGAGTGATGATATATTATTTTATGTTTTGATGGCTAATAAATGTTTCACCAATCGGATCACATTTTATTTTTCTCTGTGTAATAGACCTTTCAAGAATATTGTCTTTGACAAACTACACGTTAATAAACTTATACTCCCAAAGTTTGATATCTTCGTTGTTTCATGATAAATCTGAAAGTTCTTAATGGAAGCTATAGCCAAAGCCAAAAACCACATTTTCAAGTTAATTTGTAATATACAGGATGTTTTATAAGGCCAAAACATATAATGTACCTTCGCAAATCAATAATTCAATTTTCTCGGCATGATAATTACTCAAAATTTGCATATGAAAAGTATTATACTGACTTTTTTGACGCTTATTTGACCTTTATTGACATTTGTTATTATTTTCTAAGGCAATCATGGTCCGCTTCTAACAAAACTTTAAAGATGTGTAGCATTTTGCAAAATGAAAAATTTCCTATTATTTAGTATCTATTAGTAGTATTTACTAAGAAACTACTAATTTTCGGTATAGACAACATTAAACAAACTTCCCCTTATTAGGTAAATTTCTTATAGAAATATACCTATTGCGATCGTTCACACTTTTGAATTTCGAAAAAATTTCAACGGCATGTTGTTATATGTCTATAAGTTAGTCCAAAAAAACATTTGGTTCAAAAGTTTATATATATATATATATATATATATATATATATATATGGGATATTACGAAATTTGTTAACACGATAGAGGTCGCAGTTTTGAAGGTATCAAGTTCAAATTTGCTACAAAAATCAATCTCTCAAATATCTCGGTCGAGTTCGTTATTGGGCAATATCGGGAAAGTAGTTTCAAAATGGCGACCATTCAAACATTTAAAAAAATTATCAAAAAAGAGCAGTAGTGTAAATATTATTAAAAATAATTTAAGGTTATAGAAATAATCAGTACCTACAACTTTTGTTCAAAGCAATTTTTCATAAAATACACAGGTAAAAAAATAAAAATTAATAAAGAAAATAACAAATATTGATAAAACATGAACACTCAATATAAATTTGATGTAATTGTACATTTTCTGGAGATCTTAATATAGACCCTGATTAAAAAAATATATAGTATATTTACTGAAAAGAAATAGACGAAAAAAAATCTGCCTTGAATTGGACTCGAACCCTGTCTGCTTTATATTCAACAGCCAAAACAAAAACCTCTAATCGCAAGGCTATGACAATTTTATTTAATAACATGTAGGTATACCAATGAAAAGGTTGTTCAAATTTCAGTTCAATGAATTTTGAAAAATTTACCTTTCCGCTGACTACAGGCCATCGGGATTTTTTTTGTTTTTTAATACAATACAATAATAAAAAATGGGGGTTTCCATTTGAGAAAAAATACTTTTGACTTATTTAGTTTTCAAGCTTTTTTGATTAATCTGTACAAATTATTATCAAAACATCATAAAAAAAACTTGATTAAGTAGATCTTCTTCTACAAAAAAATCAACTCATATTAAATATTAAAGGCTTCTTGATGGGAAAAATTGAACTGCAATGGGACATTATACAAAGAATGTTTTCAAAATTATACAAAAAAATGTGCTAATATACAGGGTATTCCATTAAAAATAACAATGTTGATATCTGCTTCCGGTATTACCAAAAATGCGATTAAAATGAAAATCTTCTAGGCGTATGTCCCCCATTGATTTTAGTACCTATATCACCTATATCGTTTAGCCACAATCGATCGATGTCTTTCCCGAAGAACCACTCTGTATACATAGAAATCTTCTGAAAAAGTTATGCAATATAAAACATTTTTGTCTCTTTAATTTTATAGTCCCTCTTACAACTTTGATGATATATGAATGTTCATATCAATTTACAAAATTCTGTAAATTATCCTTCAATTTACAGGATCTGTTACACAAGGTATATCTTCTACAGATTTAAATAGTGATTGAAAGATTGTATTATAGTAAAGATAAACTCAGTAGACCAGTAAATGTGGTAAATTATCACTAAGAATATTTCGAGCACGTACCGAGAATGTTCAGACTTTTTCTATTTGCTATAGCCAGAGATTCAGCTTAATTGTCTTGTCTCTGTCATTTCTTGCGTATTGATTGACACTGGCCTTGAATTTTGCAGTGTTCTCTTCTCAAAAGGATTGTGAAGGCGAGACAAGTAATTTTACTGATTTGTCTTGAGCTATTCTCAAATTGAATCGGGACAATGAAGGCGAAAGGATATTTATCTTCATGCATATATCTGCAGAGATGCTGGAAAACGCTTCAATTGTTTAGATTCGCAAAGACAATCTAATCTTGTTGGATTAAGCAGAATTGACGTTTGAATAATATTTAGGATTTCTTTAACAAACCATCGAAACACTTGCTAAGAACACCCCGAAGAGTTTATATTTATATTTCTTTGAAAACATGAAAGTCTACATTAATAACAATATGATACTGTAAACTTAAGTGATAGAAAAGACCAACCTAGATTATTCAGACAAGCATTTGCCAAACCATTAAGGTCTAGTGTCAAAAAGATGAAGATATGGTTTATATTAAATTCGATAAGACCCGAAATAGCTTCACTCTCCTGGTAAAATATAATTTTCTCCATCATTAGATGTATTCTCATACTTCTGACAACAACTATTCTCCGGGTGAATATCTACGTCTGCAAAAATATTTCTACGGATGATATTTTGAACGTTTGTTATGATTACGTTAGTTCGAGTTGAGTATTTCTTTCAATATTTATCATTAAAATATTTCTGCTTCAAAAAGTGACAAATAATGATGTTGCAATATTAACTTCAGATGATTTAAGTGAAGACATGCATAGATATTTTCCCACATCTACATAGCAAACTCCTAATGGCTTTTTTTTCGATCGCTCGATATCAGAATTTAAAGAAATATACATATACTTTGTTTCACGAATGTTGGCGTCTTCCTTAAAAACACGAAAACTGGATCAATCCAAATGATGGGAGTAAATCAGTGGCGTAACGATTTCGAGCTAAGATATGGCATTTAAGGAAGTTCATATAATTAGAGGAGAGAATATCGATTGACTAAATAAGCAAACATAATATGAAAGATTTATTATCAAGAATAATGCTGAAACACAAAATAAATTTTATATACAATTATTGCTTGAGATATGAAACATAAATTTATGCACCTGAATTATTTGAAATGTCACAATGACTTTGTGACGCCTATGAAATAGAGATTGCGTTGCTTTCGGACATACGTGCAGCGCCCTATCATTGTATGGAAGGAGATAAGCTGGACATACTGATGTCGTAGCTTAGATCGACAAACGTAGTTGAGAATTTCATAATAATGAGATGCGATGAGACGTATAGCGATATGTATGTAGCTCGTGAATGATTACACACAATAGCCATGATTCGTGAAACAAAGTATAACTAGCTTTTGCCCACGCTTGGAAAACTGCATTCAATTCCATTCCCTGTAGTAGTTTCTGTCTGATGCGTGTACAAAATACAGAAAGACAGACATACACTACAAAATATAGCATATACCTATTTTAATTTAGACTTCTAGTAATACATCGGAGAAAACTTCATTTAATTCCATGCAGTAGTTTTTGCGTGACTCGCGTACAAACATACAGACAGACAGACACAAATTCAAAAAACTGTTGTTTTGGCTTCTAATAAAGGCTTTTCATATTATTTTTCCTTAAATATTTCTAATGTACAGTCAAAACGCTAGTTTAAAACTATTGAAATTTCATACAAATATTGACGCCCCTTTTTATCCGCTTAGGGGTTGAATTTTGCAAAATCCTGTCTTAGTGAGCATCTATGTTCTGTGCCAAATTTCAGATTTCTAGCACTTGTAGTTTCTGAGATTTCGTGATAAGTGAGTGAGTGAACTTTCACTTTTATACAGGGTGTCCAACTAGTACAACAAGGTAGAATAACTTTTCTATCTTCAATTATTTTGAAATTATGTAAATATAAAAGCTGTAGAGGAACAAAAGCCTCACATTTTAAAACTAGTTGGGAGTGTACAAGGTGTCCCAAAAAAACAGAACAGCACGAAGTTGCGTTTTTTAAAATGAATCACTCTATACATTGTAAAATTTTTGTATTCTATATAAAATAACAAGTACAATGTTGAATCACTTGTCAACTTTCAATAGTTCATTTAGGAGCTATGAAGAATCAAAAATCGACATTTTAGCCCCTTTGAAAGCAATTTGTGCCAAAACAGTAAGAGAGAAAAATAGGTTTATTATTCCTATCTTACCTTTTTAGGACCTATTGAATAGCATTCTTGAAAATGGTACCGGAGGTGGTACCATTTGGTACCATTTAAGAAACCACTGCCAGATAGGTCTTCATAAAGTAAAATAAGAATGTAAAATTTAGTTTTCTCTATCTTTTACCGTTTTGACACAAATAGCTGTCAAAATGGCTAAAATGAAGATTTTCAATTGTTTATAGCTCCTAAACAAACAAAAGAAAGTTAACAACTGATTCACCATTTTAATTGTTTTTTTATGAATATTATTATATATTTTTATATATAAGGTGGTTCATTTAAAAAACGCAACTGTGTGTTGTTCTGGTTTTTTTTGAGACACCCTGTATAGTTCCAACTAATTTTAAAATGTGGGACTTCTGGTCCCCTACAAATTTTATATTTACATCATTTTGAAATAATTGAAAATAGAGAGGTTATTCTATTTTGTCGTACTAATTGGACACCCTGTATATATAGATAGATAGGGATCTGGAGAGGATGATGATAATCAGTAGACAGAAACTTTAGCTTTATTTGAAATTAGAAATCAGAATATGACAGATACTTATTGTTAATAGTTCTATAAATAGTTTTTGCTTCACCCCACGTCTTTGGTGTGGTATTATAATTTTTGAGATTGTTAAAGTCGATGCCTCGAACAGGTCCCGTTGTAATGGATGTTGGATCAGTATCTGAAACAAGGAGAGTTTTTTCGCATATAGTGAATGCCCTCTAATGATAATCTAATATCAGAATAATTATATTTTATTGATAGAGATTTACTTAAAAATCTGAGATGTAAAATCCAAATGAAATATAATGCCTACTATTTTATCACAAATGAATTATTTAATTCACTTATTTTGTCAGAGAATCCAATTTTTTGTTTTTTTTACTTCAAAAGCGGGCATAACAGTAAAATAACCAAAAAAATTATTTCGTTTCACTTTAAACTAGAAATTAAAACATATTTTTCATTTTGAAGAATAAGCAATCCTATTAACCGTAAACAAAAATGTAACAATGAGTTTTTTTTCGTAATAGATCTTTTTTATACTTTGTATTTGTAAAGCAAACTATCCATCTTTCATGAAGCAACAGTAAATATTTGCATATATTAAGAAACAATCTGTATAATGAATACTTAACTGAATAGTTTGAGATGTAGAAATGTTACAACAAAACTATGAAATCATTTTGTTCAAATAAAACATCCTAGAATAGTAAAATGTGCAGCCTTACCGTATAATTTCTGTCCGGAAAAGGGCCAAAGTGGATCCTCTTTGAAGGCTGCATTCACTGAGCCCGTCTCCAAGACAGCATCCCATGGCGTTTTAACCAACTTTAATCGAGCTAAAGTTGAAGGATCCTATCAAAAGAATAAGGTGAGAGTAATTATCAGATAGTCCTTCACTGTCTTTTATACAGGTAAACATCCTGGGAAAGTTTAATATTAAGGTATCTCAGAATTATTAGGCCCTCGGGAATCTCCCACCTCGGTAAAAGTTCCGGAGGTTTTCCTTGAAGCTTGGTTGTATGTGCTTGCAAAATTTGAGTCCAACTTGTCGACCTACATTTTGCAAAAAATACATCTAATATAGGGCTTTATGAAAACCTTTCCGGAAGTACGTATATTCCTTCATATCTGGGTGCAACAATTTGGGGTAGTTTTTTTTTTCAATAACAATAAACATACAGAAGAGAGATTTTTCTTGTTTCAAATGAATATAAATATTTTTTACCAAAAATTGGACCGACTTTTATTATTACTGAAAAATATTATATAATGATCAGGTGATTTTTATATTCGACGGAATTAATTTGAGAGTGGTAAAAAAGTCGTGTGAGTGGACACGCCAATTTTATTGTTTTCGATATGAAGTACTAAAATTATTTTGGTTCTCACTGTAGGTCCTGTCATTCTCTTTACAATCTCTCCGGGCACCCTGTATATATATATTATACGATTATTTCCACTTAAAACGAGAAAAAAATCATATCCCATATAGTCAGAAATAAATCGATTTCATAGCTCAATATAATCACAGATAATGAACATTTTTTAGAAGTTCATGTTTAGAGTAGCTCTATCTCGTAAAAAGTGACTGGGGGATGAGTATTAAATCAGTTCTACCGCAAGACAAGTAGGAGATTGAGTAAGTATTTTATGATGTCGCGACTAGATAATTTTCGGAGAGAAGAAGATACTCCAGGCTTTATACAGTGTGTCCAACATGAGCGTGGAAAAGCATTAGCTATCTCAAGAACGGTGATTGATACGATGTCGGCTGAATAGGAAAAAAGTTTAACAGTTTGATTTCTATTTATAATAGCTACCAGCTGTTTTACCCGGCACTTCCTGGGTAAATACTTTCGTAGATTGTATTACGAAAACATAAAGTCCTTAAAAGTCTTGAGTATGGAACCTTTCTATGAGACCTACTACCAGTACGAACGCCAACCCAGATCAATGCACAGATATGCACGAAGAGAGAACACCATGATAATTTTTCCTACAGATATATTAAGGATTTTCCGGTATGGAACCCTCCACCTTTAAATATTAGTCGCACTGACAGACTCTCACAATACAATCCAGTGACATACTACACACAAATATATACCGAAAAATCCACGAAAATTCAGCCATATAGCTCAGAGATATTTCTTTGGAAATTACATATATGGAACCCTCGACCTAGGAGGCCTAGACACACATAAAGTATAGCCTATGTCACCCACGAGAATATAAAAAAATCCATATTTTTTTTATCGAAATCGGATAAATAATTTTCGAGATTTTTGTGGTCATACTAAAAGTCCTTACTCGTAATGTCTTAAGGATTTTCCGGTATGGAACACTCCACCTTTAAATTCCAGTCTCACTGACAGACTCACAAAACAATCCAGTGACATACTACACACAAATAAATACCGAAAAATCCACGAAAATTCAACCATAGAGCTCAGAGATACTTCTTTGGGAATTACAGATATGGAACCCTCGACCTAGGAGGCCCAGACACACATAAAATAGAGCCTATGTCACCCGCGCAAATATAAAAAAATCATTTTTTTTTTTTTCATCAAAATCGGATAAATAATTTTCGAATTTTTCGTGATCATACGAAAAGTCGTTACTCGTATATATATATATTAGTATAGAAGTATAGATTTATTTCTAAAGAAACATGAACGTTTATAAATGGGAAAGAATATTTGAAATGTTATTGAAAAAAATGACATTTGTATTAGAATAAGCAATGAAATCAGAAACGTGAAACAATCTTTGACCGACGAACCCAAACAGAGGAGGTATACAATTCGATTTTTTTTTTGGTTCGTGTGCGCGTATTCAAAATCTCCTTCCCTTCAGAAAATCCAAAATCTAAGGAGACATAATTAAAGACAGGACAATATACGGAGACGTTTAAATTAAATTGGACATTTTTTTCAAAAGTGTTATTGTTTTCGAGTTACAGCGATGTTAAAATCTCAAATATGGGTATTTTCGCTATGTGGAGGGGGCAATTTCTTTCGAAAATTACTACATGAAAGGCCAGATTATTTGTAGCAACATTTATTTTGAATATTTTTTCCTTAGAGTTACGGTATTCAAGTTACAGCGGTGGTAAATGGTAAATCTAATATACTTATGCATATTTCCACCGCGATGCTTTGAGATATCTAAATAATAAAAAGTACAAGCAAGGAATATACGTGGGTGATAGGATAAGTACTGTCTTCTTTGAAAATAGTCAAGGTTCAACGATTTTCGTGACTAATGTTACACTCAAAAGTGTACGAAATAAATATTTTTTACAAAAAATTGGACCGTTACTTTTAGTTGGGGCACTGAAAAATACACTGCACAACTCCAAAAGTAACATCACCAATAGAATTAATATTATTTTGTAATTTTCCGTTGCACCAACCAACAACGACGGTCCAATTATTTTTACAAAATATTTATGTAATATTGATTTTCCAATTATATTTTTCAATTCGGTAAAACATAAAATGTTATACCATTGCAAATAATTGATTGATTTTTTATAGCTAATTAGAAACGGAAAAAAATTCCCCACAGCAACTTTCTTGGCTCTATAAAATAATACTTAAAATATTATATGACGGTAAGTTTTCACAAACCATCATCAACATCCATAATATGGATCGAATTAAGAGTACACCCTCTGGATTAGGTAGCATTTTCTATTACCAAATCAACAATGTAATGTGAAATGGAATAATTTGACCTAAAGAATATTTAAAAAAACTACATATGGCTTTCAAATAAATGAGCATTATTTTTGAAGCAAATATTTTCAACTATGGATATCCAGAACATTTTCAAGTACATCTGGTGGAATCCACTGAAATACTTCAAACAAGTTGAGGTTATTTTTTGCTCCTGTGATATTTGCGTTGGTGGTTGATAAACTCGCAAAGATAAAAGTTTGAAGTAAGGTATCAGATTTGACGTTCGAGAAAGGCAAAGAAATCTTCAACTATACTCAAAAGCTCACCACTTACAACAATAAAAAAATGTTCAAGCATCGAAAACTTATAAAGGGTGGTTTCAGTGAAAAAACTTATAATTGGAATATCGTGTGATACAGTGTTGATTTAGTTATGAAAATTGCTCCTAATACTGGGTGCGCTTTTATTTCGGTCCATATAAAAAAAACACAGTTGATGATGGTTTCAAGAAAATAAAAAGTCTCATGATAATACTGTAAACGCCAATTTTTAGAACTGAATTTGATGGATGAACACTGTTTTTGACCGATGAAGCAAACGGAGGAGTTACACAATTTGACTGTTTGTTTGTCTGCATGTTTTTATGGTATGTTCGCGCCTTATAAATAATAAACGTGCTCCGATTTTGATGATTCTTTTATCATCTGATAGAGAACTATTTGAGAATTGGCCCTGTTGAAAAATCGGCATTCATCGTGTCCTCCCCTTCAAAAACTTCTCCAAAAAGAAATGAAAGGTGACAATTTTTTTTCGGAAAGCGAAAATTTAAGACGAAAAAATTAAAGAAGAGATCATATCCGGCAGCGTTTAAATTGGAGATTTTTGAAAAAAATCAAAGGTTTCCAAGTTATAGCGATGGTAATGTCTGAAATATGAGTGTCTCCGTTATATGGTTGGAGATTTCTTTTTCCGAAATTGAAAATATAATACATCCAAATTAAAGAAGAGATTATATCTAGCAACAATTAAATTGGACGAAAAACTGTACGGTTTCCAAGTTACAGTAGTGGGAAAGTCTGAAATACAGGGTGTTTCATAATATATGCGCAGGACTTGAGGATGTTATAGCTCGTCCAAAAATATATATATATATTAACTTACCCTCTAAAATGCACCATTTTGGAGATACAGGGTGTTGAAATTGAAAAAAAAGTAGTTTTTTTTGCGAATATCTCCGGAACCGTTTATAGTAGAGAAAACAGCTTTTGTAAGCATTTTCCACTGATAATAAGCTAAGTTTTGAGCCAGAGAAAAATTTTGTTGTCATAATTAGTGAAGATTTTGAAGGAGTAGTGGTTGTTTTTCTCCCCAATTTCTACGCCAATGGAAAAATTAATGTTTTGAAGCACCCGTTTGAACCGCTAATGTTTTCTACGCAAAAAAGGTACTGTTGGTCGTGAGCTCTAAAGTCGATCGTTTTCTTACTTATTATAACGTTTACATAAACTCTGTTTAATTAATAAATAAGAAAATTGTATTTTAATTTACCGTGTTTTTTCAAAATACCTAAAAGTTGATTTTTCTCGAAAATGGTCTACTTTAGAGCTCATGACCAGCAGTAACTCTTTTGTGTAGAAAACATTGGCGGTTCAAATGAACGCCTCAAAACCGTACTCTTTCCATTGGCGTAGAAATTGGGGAAAAAACAACCACTACTCCTTCAAAATGTTAAGCAATTATGACTTGACAGAAAAAAATTCTAACTCAAAATTTAGCTTATTATGAGTGAAAAATGCTTACAAAAGCATTTATTATGAAACACCCTGTATAATGTGTATTTAGGCGATATTTTGAAATCTCTGAATAAGTACCTTCTTTGGTGAATGTTGAATGATTTTGATGACTAACGTAATACTCAAAAGTATGAAATAAATATTTCTTACAAAAAACGGACCGACTTTATTAGTTGGTGCACTGAAAAATACAAAACAATATTAATTCTATTGGTGCTGATACTTTTTAAATTGTTGTCGAAAGTTTTCAATCTAACTTCAACTGCACTATCTAATAAAGTCGGTCTAATTTTATCGAACCTACTCGAAGGCACGAGTTTGAATAAATTCGTTTTCATAATTCGATAACTCAATTCGAAATGGTACCCATTTTCCAAAACAGAAATATTCACGTTTTCTCAATCACGCAATTGTTTCCTAATTTAATCATCATTCTATTTCTTACAGTTTACGAAATACATAGCTACACTGTCCTTACGAAATCGGCGATACCCTCTATAATGTCTGGAATGAGAAACAACGCAAAAAAACTCACCTCCGACTCCTTGGGGGCGAAGATCGGTGTCATCGAGGTGATGTTGGTGTTGGTCGGGAACATCGGAGACGATGTCGTCAAAGCATCGCTCGGTGTCGACTTTGTGCCGTTCGATTCACTGACGACCCATTTTTCGGAACGCTTTCGCCTCTTGGCAAATAATTCGGCACCTTTATTAAAAAAAAAGAAAGACAAACTGATATCAGTAGGTACCTACGCAATTTTTATGGTGCAGTATAGTGTAGTGTAGCGGTGGCGCCCTTAACAACGACAAACTCGGTTATCTAAATTATCCAAGCGGGGGTAGAGGGTAAAGTGTAGAACACCAACCAGAAATTTATGGATGTACTTTATCAGCCACCAGTTTGAGTTTAATTGAACAATCAACCGGCACAACCATAAAAATTAATCAATATGGAAGAGAGGAGGCGAATGTTTTATTGCTCCAAATGAAATTGAGATATTAAATAACGCTGGTGCGGAACGCAAGTGCTGTGTGCGCGGTAATCAGACAAATGGTAGATATTCATAATTTTATTGTTATATGAATTCTTGTAGCATAAATTGAGATATTGGTTATACCTAATATATTTTATTTTATTCATAACGTAACTAATCACTATCACTTAACCAATGGAAATATGGTGTAAAGATGGAAAAGATGTGGTAGGAAAAGATAAAAACAAAAATGTTCACTGAGAGATAAAAAAAACAGGAAATGGGTAGCTGTTACCTGAGTAACGGAAGCTAAGAAAGGCTAACATCATCCAAATCTATTGAAAATTTGGCACAAGCAAAAAATAAACATGGGTAAAAGTATTAGATTTTTGTGACTAATGTTACAACCCAAAAGTTCGAAATAAATATTTTTTACAAAAAAATGAATCGACGTTATTTGTTGGTGCACACAAAAATACAAAATAATATTAATTCTATTGATGCTGGTGAAGTTGAAAGTTTTCAATCTAACTATAGACCTACAAGTCTCATTAATAATTTAGGCAAACTCCTTGAAAAATGTCTTAGGTCAAGGTTAAATAATTACCTCACCAAAAATGACATCCTTAATGAACAACAAACAATATGGCTTTAGAGAAGGAACCAGCACTTGTGATGCTATGTTCGGTCGGATTAACAACATTAAAATGAGCTTAGACAATAATAAAAAATGCATCGAAATTTTCATAGATTTGTCAAAGGCCTTCGACACTAGATGTTCTTGAGCGATATGGTGTTAGGGGTAAAGCGTTGGATGTTTTTAAAAGTTACCTTGAAAACAGATCCCAGATACTAGAAATAAGAAATATTTTGAGTGATCCAATCCTACTAAAAATGGGTGTACCCCAAGGCACGGTATTAGGTCCCCTGCTGTTCCTAACCTACATAAACTCACTGTTAACAACTAACATAGATGGACTGTTTGTATCATACGCTGATGACACTGTTCTTGTATTTGAAGACTGTGATTAGAATAAAGTCAAAGACAAAGCCATCCTTGGCATCAGAAAAGTTAAAAACTGGCTAGATTATAATAAATTATCTCTAAATTTGCAGAAAACGACATACATTGCTTTTTCTGCCAACAAAACTACAAGACCAAACTTTACATTTACGCAAACTGATAATTTCACCGACTCTATTAAGGAAAGTTCAACTACCAAATATCTTGGAATAACTATTGATAACAACATCAAATGGCATCCCCATGTCTACGATGTAACTAAGAAAATTTGAAGATTTATATATAAATTTTACCGTCTAAGAAACATACTAGAAACATAAATCATTGGTTGAAACAGTGATACGATATGGAATTCTAGTGTGGGGTGGACTCTATGATAATGTATTTGTTGAGTCAGCTAAACACAGTTCAAAACTACATATTAAAAATAATCCTGTTCAAAAATAGAGATCATCCAACTGAACAACTCTATGACAATAATATTCTGAACGTGAGATCATTATACTGTCTCACAAACTGTATTTACATGCAAAAAAAAATCTCAAAGCTACATATCTCACCCGTCCTCAACAAAATATAAATCAAAAAATAATTTAGTCACTCCCTTTGTTGGGTATAAGTCAACGGTTTTCGGCATTTCATGCCCCTAGAATGTTCATTCTGCTGCCAACTACTTTGAGGAATGTCAAAAACATTAAAAACTTTTCCTCAAAATGCAAGATTTTCATAAATCTGAACTATAAAACTTTTACAGAATTACTTTAATGTAACAATCAATCTCCTTAAGTGGTGTGACCTACAACCTTCTATTCACTAGAAATAATAATATATGTATATAAATCATTCACATATTATTTTAGAATAATATACAAAGATAATTCTCATTTGATGTTACGAACTTCTTTCTATCATTATAAACTTTTATTTCTCTTTTATTACTTGTTATTTACTAATTACCTTACATACGACAAATATTTATTCGATATTACCAATAGAAACAAAACATGTTTTTTTTTTGTATATATACACATTGTGATAGAAGTAAATCGTAATTTTGAAGGTTTTACATATTTTTTTAAAGCTCCTAATATATGTTTATTATGTTTTACCATAATATAATAAATGCAAACTTGTTGACTTTGGTTTTTAGTGAGCTTCATTGCTGAAGTTCAACTTAAATACCTACTACTGCAGAGACAAACAATGTTCTCACTGATTTTCATAAATAATAAGAAAACAAATACAAATTTGATATTTATGCTACTTCTTTCGATATTCGTTTTTTCGAGACAATCAATTTACACATAACACAAAACTGAACATATACCAAATAAATAGCAGTAGAAGCATCGTATCATTTTATTTGTTTTTCATTAAATACATTCCCTACACTATCCGACAACGACCATCCACCATCAACTCAATAACAGGAACCTGAAGCGTATTTTTTGACCACGCTCTTGTATTTAAAATAATTCACATTACCTTTTCCTTTGGGTGCATTCAAATCCTCCACCAGCTTCAGGCATATTTGCGGTGAAAGGGCCGGCTCGAAATTGTGGCCCTGTTTTTTCGCCGCATTTATATCCAAAAGATGTCCCATAGGGTTCATAACCAGTTGTAGGGTATTTTTCTTCGTTTCCTTTGTACTGACTTGCATCTCGCTCGATTCATTCTTTCCTGGAATAGAATAATGGATGGAAAAAGAATCTATGGACTGAAATTGATGATGATAAGGCCAGTTCTCAGTAGGCCAATTAATCGTTAAATAAGAATAGTTAATAAGTTGAATTATTGGAATGTCAAAATGGTAGGCATAATAGGTATATACGAATATATTCATGCTGGGACTTTTATTTACGATTAACCATATGGTATTTCGAAATTAATTATTATATTAAGCAGGTTATTAATAGATAATATAGGTACATTTATCGATGCTACACTAGAAAAACACAGGATCTAGCACTGGCATCATTCTACAGGGAATCCTACGACGAGCTTGCGTTAGCCGTATATGGGAAACTATACAAGATAGAAGTATGGAAATTCGTGTACGAATATTTTTGATGAGGGCGAATTGAATGAAAATATTTATACATTCGAGGAGCTTCCGGTTAAACCGGAAGTGGTCATCATTTTTGATATTTCAAATGGAAAGTGCCATTTTTTGTTCCATTATTAGATTTTAAATCAAATTTGAAATGAATTTTTACTAATAAACTCTATTCAAAAAATTTACGGTTTTTTATTTCGATTTTTTTAAATTTTGAAAAAAGTTATATCAATTTTTTTTCAATGTAGTTCAATGATAAGTGAAGAGAACTGAACAAGATTTGGCTATCACATTAAAAATAGTATACATTGCAATAAGATCAAAAATGTTTACAGGGTGTTAATACGTTAACAATTTTTCAAAGAATAAATATTGTAACGGACTATGTCACGTTCAGGATTTACGAACGAAGACAATTTAAATATATTAATCAATTTTGGAGAATGTCAACAAATACAGAATAGTTGGACATATGCTGTTGATAAACGACTTTTATTTTAGAGCATATAGCAAAAGAAACGGCTCTTCACAAAGGAATGTCAAGTATTAAAATTGAGCGCGATTAGCCCATTAGTTTCAAAGCTAGGGTAGGCAGCAGCAAACAGGTATAATTTGATCTAGAATAGTTTTTCTAGATCCATTATCAAGTCGATGTTATGACGAAATCAATACTTTCTTCAATACTTCAATAAAAAAATATTAAGAGAATATATTTTTTCCAAAAAATAAAGAAAGAATGTTTATAAAATAAGATTTGATTGTTTTTCAGAAGAAATCAACATACCTTCTCCTTCGTGTACCCATTTGACAGACCTCTTCTTTCTATTTACAAACATCGATTGGCCCTTGCTGCACTTATTATTTTGATCCACCAATGACTGGGAAATTCTTTTCGCCAACTCAACTTGATCTTCAACAGTCGGATGGAAACCTTTCTCATAGAAAGCCGAATTGGCAAACAGCTTTTCTGTAAATAAAAATTTCATCTTAGAATAAAGAATAAATTCGAATTGAAGAAATATTTATCAAAATAAAATAAAAATACCCTCTCATACTTGTATATTTTTTTTTCAAATTTATTAAATTATTAATTTTTAACTTCTTACATAAATATATTCAACACTGATGACAGTCTTATGATCAGAGAATAAAATAGAAGCACCTCCGCCAAAACTCTCAATTCACAATAAACGTCGGTAAATGAATAAATAGTTTGATATAATCTTGAAATGAATTATTTCAGGAAAATTTCATAAAAGGAAAAACTCCTTGACCTTGTCGAGCTTGAACCCACGACCTCACGGATCTTAGCCACTAGACGACCGGGGATTAAAGCTGAAGCTGACTAAATAGGTTGAAACGTGGAGGGGAAAGGGTAGAATAATACTGCTGGCATTAGAATATCAAAAAATCGAAAATCAAACTGTATGAATTTTTTTTTCCATATGCCCCCAATTTTGAAGTTGTGCAGTTGTAGTTAGATTGAAAACTTTTGATACCATTTTCAAAATTACCAGAACAGAACTAGGTAATATTTTTACTTTCCTACGCTACTGTAGTAGCTGTATAAGGAAAGTATTGTAATCGTGTGAAATTGTCGGTATAGAGATTTTTATAAATGTTGATGTTTCAGAGTTTTCTAAGTCTAATAAACATATTTTCAGCCATTGGTCTGTCTGTCTGTCTGTCTGTGACAGCATTATCTCGGGAACGGATCGGTGGATTTTGTTGCTTTCTTTTTTATTTTGTTTGGTACCAATATCACTCGCCGGTGGCACTGGATGAGAATCCCGTATACACTGGGTGCTGAGCTATAGCCAAAAAACGTGATTTGCTCAAGACTGTAGCATGAAAACGGCTTTAAGGATTTTAATAAAACTTGTCTAAAGTATTCTTCTGAGAGCCCTTTACCATCCACACACAACGCCGTCTCTGAGAAAAAGCACACAAAAAAGTTATGCTTGAATAAAATTCCATATTTTACACATGTTTCTTTAGATACTGGCTAAACGTTTCATCTTGCGAAAAAAAATGTTACATGACCATTGTTGTTTGTCTTGACATGCAGAAAAAAATGAGTGGTAGCATGATTTGACCAGAGAATTTTTACTTTACTTCCGCTATTATAATTGATATTCATCTTGCAAAAAATTGTAATATAACCATTGTTGTTCGTTTTGATCAAACGATTTTTTATTCACTGGAATTCGCCTGCAAGCGATAGGAAAGTCGTGTGACTGGACACACCAGATTTTTTCGTATGTTTCAGTGCACCGACTAAACAAGTTTGTCCAATTTTTGGTCAAGAATATTTATTTTCCACTTTTGAGTGAATATTAATCATCAAAATTATTCAACGTTCACCAAAGAAGATAAAACGTTGCTTATACTTATTCAGAGATTTCAAAACATTACGGAAATACACATATTACATGCATCACCACTGCTGTAACTCGCAAACCGTATATTTTTTAAAAAATGTTCAATTTATATATTGTTGCATATAATCTCTTCCTTAATTTCTCTCTCATACCTTCTATCTTCGAAAAAAAATTGCCCCCACCACATAGTGGAGACACACATATTTCAGACTTCACCAATGCTGTAACTCGGAAACCTATGATTTTTTTGAAAAATGTCCAATTAAAACGTTGCCGGATGTGGTCTCTACTCTAATTTCGTCTTCTAAAATTAAAAAAAAATCCCCATCCACCCCCTTTGGGGTAGTTTCTGAGGGGAAGGACATACTGAATGTCGATTTTCCATCCCAACCGATTCTGAATAGTCCTCTACCAAACAAAAAAAAATCATGAAAATCGGAGCCCGTTTACGTTTTTTTCATGGCGCGAACATATATATATAAAAAACATACAGACAAACAGTCGAATTGTACACCTCCTCCATTTGTTATGTCGGTCAAAGATGGAGGAATATTCAGACGTATTCTTAAACAAAACTGGTTTTGCACTAGCTTAGTATGATACTAAAACTGTCACGTATGAAATAACGTTAAAATAATTACTAAAAAACAAACTAAACTAGTATGGAAATTAAAGCTGCTTATGAATACGGCTGTTACATTATTTAAGCACTCATATTTCTTTTATGTCCTGTTCTTTACATTGTTTTAAAATACAATGATAAGCAGAACCCATTTAGCTCTCTTTCACGGCTTTTTCGTTCTCCATATAATCACAAAAAAAAGCTTCATCGAAGGCACCATTAACCAAGTGACAACATTGATATTATGTTATTGCATCCATTTTCAACAGTCCTATTCGCATCGAATATATGTATGTACTGCTGGGTAAATAAGTTTCAGTTTCAGCACTTTATATGTGCGCTATTCGCATCATATTTACTTCAGACTTTAGACATTATATACTTAGGTTCATTGGAAAATGCAAATGAACCGAGAAGGCTGGTTTTTGGATATTGTGTAGAAGAGGCTTTATAAAAGCTTAAGTTGAAATTGTTGACAATGATCTTCTAGGAGCCTTCTCCGTCACTGAAAAACGTCAATGAAACGAAAAGAGTTTTCTACTTTCTGGTGATTCATGTAGAAGAAAATTTTGCAACCAAACTTATAGAGCATATGCTGGTATTTCAAATTTCGTGTTTTTTTCATGTTTTTAGACTAAAATTGCGACTTTAAACATACCATAAAGTCGGCAAAACCACGCGATTTTTAAATATTATATTTGATAATGTAATTTAATATAACTTATTTCTTAAGCGTATCGTTAATTTTTGATTTCGCCTTGAAGATCAGATTTCTGCAACTTTTCATCCAAAATCTTAAAAAATCACATAATTACTTTTAAAAGATACAAATTCCGAAGATTCTTGACTTCGTTCTTGTTCCTATTTTCTTCTGTTACCTCCAAGTTATTGAAATATTCTAAGAAAACTAATTTCTCTATTAGAATCTTAAAGATAGCGTGGAAATCTCATAAGAAATCTTGGTCGACTATTTCAAACTAAACTTTTCCAATCTAGCTCTAATATCATATCCAAAAATCATCTTTCTCAGCTCATATTCATATCTTCGCTTTTTTCGCACACTGACTGAGACCAATTTACTATTGTCCACAGATGCACATGTGTCCGAAATGTTTCTGGTGATCGTTTCCATATGTGAATTCTCATTCGAAAACAAACTTTTATTGCATATAATCGAGTACAAAACTTCCAAAAAAAATAGCTAATTGTAAAATAGTGCTTTCAAAACAATATTCTGACCTAACAAATTCAGCAGCTGTTTGCAGATATTATGTTTTCAACAGACTGCGAATAATAGATAATAAATGTCTACTACTGTACTCGAGGGTCGATAGCAAATTCGACTCATTTCTGCATCCCAATGTTCTCGTTTGGATGGGGAAAAGTTACTGGAGTAACGTAACGCTATTCACATCATAATATTACAGCTTTCTCCCTTATACAGGGTACGGCAGATCAGCTCCCGTCTGCTATTGCTTATTTGTTGATTAAGTTTTGAAAAAACAGTTTTGTACGACTGGTTAAAAAAAATATAAATAGTACTTCAGTGATAAAATCATACTTCATTCATTACTGAAAGATCTAACAGTCGGTAATCGCGTGAGTTTGAAATTATTATTCACTGGGTGTTAAAAAATGGGTGGCAAACTTTACAAGTTTAAAAGGAAATTATTTTTCGGAGTTTAAATTGTATATTTGTATATTTTTATGTCATTCGTTGCGGATTCAAGAATCAACCAACAAATTTGATGACTTTTGTGTTCAATAATCTCTCAAGATTCTTTTTGCACTTGAGTGTAGTAAAAGAAGCGAAAATTGTTAGCTTATTTCCATCAATTATTATTTTTGTGTACACTGGGTGTTGAGCTATAGCCAAAAAACGTGATTTGCTCAAGACTATAGCCGTTTCTCTAAGGATTTTGATTAAACTTACCTAAAGTATTCTTCTGAGAGCCCTTTACTACCCGCATATACCGCTATCTCTGAGAAAAAGCACAAAAAAAATTATGCTTGAATAAAATTCCGTATTTTTCACATGTTTCTTCAGATTCTAGCTAAACGTTTCATCTTGCGAAAAAATGTTACATGACCATTGTTGTTTTTTTTTGACATGCTGAAAAAATTAATGGTAGCACGATTTGACCCCGATGATTTTTACTTTACTACCGGTATTATCATCGCTATGTAAGGAAAGTATTGTAATAGTGTAAAATATTTCCTTCACTGGAATTTGCCTGCGAGCGGTAGGAAAGTCGTGTGAGTGGACATACCAGACTTTTTGTGATCATTACAACCAAGAAAAGCTCTGTTCGATTATAGACGTATAAAATAATCAATATGTAGTAATAGACTAAGTTTCGCAATTTTTACGTTACTGAAATGCAAATAGAATTTTGACAATTTAATAAACACAAAACCAATATAGCTTCTATTATTCAAAGAATGAAGTTTTCGGCCAATAGCTTTGAATGCTTTAGAATTGCGATTGGGTTGAATAACAAAAAAGTATAGGTACAAGAAATTCAAAATGAAATAAAAAAAATGAAGTGCTTTGAAATTTGTAAATTTTGCCATTAAATTTTGGACACAATGTAAAGAATAATGTATTTCTAACATAATTAGCGACTCTGTTAAACCTTTTTGAAAAAACTAGCATGTATGATTTTATCACTGAGATACAATTTATATTTGAACTAATTTACCGCAAAAAAAAATTGGACCATCCTAAGGGGTATCCAAATAAGCAACAAAATGTATGGAATGTAATTTTAAAAAAAATTGGGATATTCTTTATAATCCAAATCAATTTCCAGAAATTGGCCTTTTGTTTTACAGATGAAAACTACAAAATATCAAAATCATAACTAATAACTGAGCAATTGGCAATACAAATACCTCTGTTATTTCATCAAGGCGGCCACGAACACGTGGGAGATTACCTAACACATTGTAGGAGAATTCAGTGACTGTACTCATTCAAACCATGTAAGTATAGCCAAAATATGAATTTGAAGTGGTATTTATATATATATATATATATATAGGCTTATTTATCAAAAGCAGCGTGGTCTTTTATGTGTGCATCGTAATTAAAATCATAAATGAATATAAGTTTTAGAGGTTATGTTAAGTGGTAAAACGTCACCCATGAAGGTTCATGTAAATGAACATCAATGTGACGGAATATAAACTTTATACAGTGTGGTCCGAATTATAACGGAGAAACTTTAACAGCGTATTCAGCACATAAAAATAATTTAAAAAGTTCATATGGTTTCAATGGTTTATCGCGATTTTGTTAACAAATTTAGATATATTGATCGGTTCTAAACAAAAATGTTCTCTTTAGTCTTTTGTTTGCATATGCACCTAATATCTGAGGTTTTCAAATTAAATTAAGATATTTCGTGCTATTTCCATTCGTTTTTATGTACATCACATTTGCAATCCTAAGATATTAGGTGCACACACAAACAAAAAATATTTATTTCTCGAAAACGGTTCGGTTTAGCGAAAAGACTAAAGAGACCATTTTTGTTTAGAATTGATCAATATATCTAAATTTATTAACAAAATTGCAATAAACCATCGGCGTACAATTTTTTTATGATTAAAAATAGTTAAAACGGTGTCATGAACGCCACTGGTAAAACAAAAACAAGTGTTTGCTATAAATTTGTTTTTAAGTGGCAATAATACCTACTAAGTTTGAAAGCAAAATCTAGAAGAGTTTCATTAAAAATAAGAAAAAACCATTTTTTGCAATATTTCAACACCCCTTATCTCCAAAACGAAGCGTCTTTAGAGATAAGATTATAAGAAGCTGGGATAGAAGACTACGCTGCTTTTGTTAAATATGTTGAATAAAATTCATATTCTGGCTAAACACTGTTTAAATAAGTACAGTCACTGAATTCCCCTAAGTATAATGGATCTCCCACGAGTCCACGGCCGCCTTGATAAAAAAACATTAGTATTTGTATTGCCAATAGAAAACGAGAGCTGATCTGCAACATTTTGTATATACATAGGCCCAGCCATTAAGCAAACCTAAATGAAACATATGAATTTTCGATAATACGATAATGCTACATACTCCTCAAACAATACAAATGGATCATCATGAAGGCGTGATAATTAATTATACTTAACTCCGGATCAATGAATTATTATTTCAATTTAGTAAATCATATTAATTAATAAATCAATCGTTTATATCCAGCTGTATTATATACAGTGCCGTCTATGGCTATGGAATAAATTCATTTTTAGCGTTATTATATATTAGTTTGAAAAAACCTGAAACAGTTCGATTTATATTCTCAATTTGATTTGATTTGACATTCGAAAATATTTTCCTCTTTTTCAAACCCTCAAAAATGTTAAATGAGAATGTGGGTCGTACTGCACCTTGTCCGGAAGGGATATTCATTCTCCATTCAGCAATATTAAGTCTTTCAAATTTCGTGCAATAACATATAAAAATTATTTTGAAAATGTAAAATTTTGATACTTTAAGTAGAATGAAGAAAAAAATGTCACATAATGTTTAGGAAGTATTTTCCAATTTGTTTTACAATTAAATGAAATGTTCAAAATGTGACCACCATTCCGTTCTTGACAATAAGTTAGGGGCGATCTTGGAATTCTCGTACAACATTTTGTCAATCGAGTAGGCTACTGTTATTTTGATATTTGTAGTTGCCGACAATCGTCGGTGTATTGAAACATATTTGTGTGTGTATTTAATTTAACTATGGCCATTGGTATAATAAATACCCTGGTCAACACGTCTCACAATCTATATTAAGCGAAATATAAACAAAATTTCGTGAAACTGGACATGTAGGAACTTTTAAAAAACCAGGTCGAAATGTTAAATTGAAAAAGGAAAAAAGTTAGATGTACTGTTAGCGATTGAGGAAAATCCGCATATGATAAGTAGATAACTTACCGCAGACAATGGTTTTAGTAAATCATCGATGTTGAGAGCTTTACATAAAGAAAAGTACGTAGTAAGAAAAGTTCACTTGGTTCAGGAGTTAAATGAGGATAATCCTGATAGAAAGCAACAATTCTGTCAACTGATGGAGAAAATGGCAACAGATTTGCAGTTGTTAAAAAAAATGGTTTCTGATGAAGCGACTTTTCATTTAAATGGATTGGTTAATAGACAAAACTATAGATATTGGAGCAGAGAAAATCCTTATTGGATATGTGAGGGCAACACACAATAACCCCAAAAAGTGAACGTTTGGGCTGGTATCATTAACAACAAAATTATTGACCCATATATTTTTGGAGGCACAATTAATGGTGACGTTTACCTAGGTTTTTTGATAAACTTTTTTACTGCTTAGACTAAAAATGATGTCCTACAAAATGTTGTACGAGAATTCCAAGATCACCTTGTTTATTGTGAAGAACGGAATGGTGGTCACAGTTTGAACGTTTCATTTAATTGTAAACTGAAAAGATAATAAAAATCCCTTTCGAACAAGGTGCTGTGGAAATGTCAGTTTTCACACAAACTATAAGGAAAATCATAAGGTGTCTGGGCACAATGTATTCAAATTTGTTTAACGACTTCTCTAAAGAACCATCATCATACCATCAAAATAAAAGCCCACAATTACTCTTAAAACTTTTTCTAAGCCGAAAAGAAATGTATCTGGTTGACCCGTTAAATATTGATTCAATACCTTGGCGCCCTAATTTTACTAATGTTTTTCTGATCGACCAGGTACTGTACCTTTCGAGTAACGGTTTGTTTCAAATCGGGTGCCCACTTGCCTCGGTATAAAAGTTGAAGTACAGCAGCGCCATCTGTTGGCGAGTTGTAACAAAGTTAATAACACAAAAATATTCAATTTGCTCATATATCTAGGTATACAAATTTTTATGGCGATCGGTTGAACGGTATAAAGTTGATTTGCAGCAACGCCATCTAGTTGCGAGTTGTAACAAAGTTAATAAAACAAAAATATTCTAGGTGCTCAAATACCTACGTATACAAATTTTCATCGCGATCATTTGAACGGTGTAAAAGTTGATGCGCTGCATGCAGCTCCATCTGGTGGTGAGTTGTAACAAAGTCAATAACAGAAAAATATTCTATGTGCTCAAGTACTTATGTATACAAATCTTCATCGCCATCGTTCGAATGGTGTAAAAGTTAATGTGCAGCAGCGCCATCTGGTGGCGAGTTACAAAAAATGGATGAGATAAAAGTCATTTGAGCTGATATCATGTTCTCTCTATTAAAATCAAATTTTCCAATGCCTCAAATAAACAGAATGAAGTATTAACGTTTTATTATCTTGAAATCACCTACGGACCAGTTTTATAAAACGTCTGCAAACTTTATAATTATACACATTCAAAGTTCTCAAGTTAGCAGAATGATGACATTTGAAGTCAAATAAGAGAGCTGTGCTTAATTGAAGATGATATTATCTCCTTTTCGAAAGCAATCAAGATAAATTAGATCGATATATTTAGGTACTCACTATTTTTCTTAGGTTTTATCTGTTCTCCATCGGCTGGTGTGAATAACTTCTCCAAGTTGATGGGTTGATTGGGAGGTACATTTTCATCCTGAAAAGAAATTGATTGAATTACATTTTCAATCAATCGATATGGAACTGTTTATGTAAAATGTAAGTGTTTCTAGAAAAGAGTTTATTTCTGAAGACATTACGACAAGATGAATACACTCACAAGCTTCTTGGTTTGAAATCACTTCGAGCGACTTCCCAAAAGTTGAAGGTATCTAAATAATTTGAATGACTAATGAAACTCCTAAAATTGTCAAATAACTTTTTCACATAAAATTGGCCTCACTTTATTTGTTAGTGCACTGAAAAATACAAAATAATATTAATTCTATTTGTAATGCGAATTTGTACAAATGTAGTGAGATAGAAGTCTGGTTGTCGCCAACTTCAAAAGTACCAGCACCAATAGAATTAATAGATATTATTTTGTATTTTCCATTGCACCAATAGATACATTCTTTTCATGTACCGTGTGATTCAATAAGTGGGACAAGGTACTGTATCTCAGGCACTAATAGTCGTAGAAGTTTGGAAAAAAAATCCTTCAGAGGAAATCGACCAAGGAAAATCACTGGAAATATTTTTTAACTCATACGTCCACCGCTAGGAGGCGTAATAGCGTCGATTGTATAAAAAATATTTTTTCGAAAATTTTCCAATATAAGTTTAGAAAAGAATACTCTCACGTTAATGCCCTATAATGGTCCATCTTTTTGATATATGATTTTTTTTAATAAAGGCGGGAGGGTATACTAAACTTTTTGAACTATAACTGTCTATAACTTAAGTTTGACTTAACGGAATTTTGTTAACAGGGTCTGGTTCAAGAAAGGAAGGTTCGGTGAGTAAAATATAGAACCATCTGTGCCATTCTGGTTTTTGCCGCCCTCGCTAGGGGGCGGGTTTTATAAAGTTAAACGATTTTTACAATTTTGCTTCAAAGTCGCAAATGAATATTTTATTAGATTCGGAAAGAGTAAATTAAAATGAGAAAGATGATTTAAACTGTTTTTTATTTATTTGTCCATGGCATTCTTAACTACGAAACTTAAAAAAAAATCTCAATTCCTATTTCGTTTTTTTTTAATAAATTTATTAATAAAATAATCTTTAAACCATAATTTTTTAAACGAATGAATGAAGATATGCCGTTAGAACATATCTATTTGCGATTTCGGAACAAAAATTGAAACCGGTCAACTTTACAAAACCCGCCCCCTAGCGAGGACGGCCAGAAACAGAATGGCATGGATGGTTTTATATTACATTCACCAAACCTTCCTTTCTTGAACGAGTCTTGGTTAACAAAATTCCGTTAAGTCAAACTTAAGTTATAGACACTTATAGTCCAAATAGTTTAGCATCCCTTTCCGCCTTTATTAAAAAAAATCATATATCAAAAAGATGGACCATTATGGTGACATTAACGTGAGAGTATTCATTTATAAACTTATATTGGAAAATTTTCGAAAAAATCGCATTTTTCATACGATCTGTTGCGTATGTGGGTTCGCAGATAAGTGAGACTAATTTAGAGTTATTAAATTAACTTTATTTACACTCAAAATGATATATATTACAACTTAACTTTACTATATTCTCACTAACTTACTCGGACTATTCCATTATTCACACTATTTCTTACATTCTGTCTCTCATGCCGACAATTCTCCCATATATATATCCGACAAAGGCTCCAGATCATTCGAACGGCTTCTGGTCTTTGATTCGAAAGCCGCCACTAGACGTTTCTCGAAATCCCTTTGTCGGCATTCTAAGAGTAGATGCCGACATGCTGCCGTCGCTCTCTTTGTCAACGCCGCTTTCGATATTTCCAACCACAGCATAGATCTCGCGCTTTCTTCAAAAGGATGCCGCCACTTTGTAGCCAATACCGGCGGCTGTTCCCCTTGCACGTTACAGATCGAAGCTATTACGCCCCCTAGCGGTGGACGTATGAATTTATAAATTATTTCCAGCAATTGTACTTGGTCGATTTCCTCTGAAGGATTTTTTTCCAAACTTATACGACTATTAGTTCCTGAGATACAGTATCTCTTTACCCTTATTGAATCATCCAGTACATGTTATTATTCAGAGATATAAAAACATCGTCGCGGAAATATTTTATCAATGCTATAACTCGAGAACCGTAACTCTTTTGAAAACATTTTCATTTTAAACTTTGCCGGATATTTTCCTATCTTTAATTCTGATGTCTCAGATTTTCGATTTTCGAGAAAAAATGTCCCCACCACCCCCTTCAGTTGTGGTTTTTGGATTTTTACAAATATGGGACCATTTCTCAGGTCTCTCTTTCAAATGAATAAAAAATCATCATAATCAGAGTACGTTTACTATACAGCACGCACAAACCAAAAAAAAGCAAACAGACGAATCGGTCAAAAATAGGACCGAAACGTGAATATTAAATGATAAGTATAATATGATTAAAAGTGGAAAAGTGCCGTTGTAGCATTTCCTTCTAAAAGCCTCATTTCCAAGTAAAATTTATTTTTAATTTTTTTCTTACAAATTACACTTGTTTTCTATGAACTGTTACGTCAGATCTGTTAAGAAAAAATATTTTATCTTACTTCAGTATCGAATAGTATCAAATAACACGGAATTCCCAAACAAGCACTGGCTATTACCATTGACTTGAGAATTAAGCTGTAACATTATATTCAATTTAAATGCAGCACAGCACTATTTGAGATGTTGCCAAGTAAGAATGTTTGCCATTAATCAAAAGATTGAAAACGACAAATATACATTATTAGAGACTAAACAGCAGACAAATGAAATAATTAAATGATGGAAGAAAATATAGTTAACTATTTATTGCCCACAAATTCGACTGCGAAAAATAATCATATGGATACCTCATCAACCTATATCTTCCTCTTTCGTATATGACTAGGTATCTGTACGGCATTTTTACAACGCCGAAACAAAACGCAGCAGACAGTTTATAAATAGTTTACAAATACAATAGATTCAAATATACAGGGCGGCCAATCGAAAACTAAACAGATCCATTTTCAGGAAGTGTGTCATTCTTTTAGGAAAAAACAGGGACCCGTCGCTTTTTGATTCAAGGGGGGCACTTTTTTCGATATTTATGACATCACCGCTTTGACACCCTAGTGAGGGTAAGAAACAGTCCAAAATATTTAAATAACATTGGAGGGTCAAATAAGATGTCGTTGAACGTTGAACGTTGAAGAAAAATGAAATATACATAATACAACCAGTGTCGTTACAAGATTTGCATCAAAGAGTTATTGACATATGCTGTAGAATCACTCCGGAAATGCTTCGGAATGTGCGCGAACGTTTCGAACAAAATCTTTATTATTATTGTATGGAGGTAGATGGCCATCAGTTTAAACATTTAATCAAGTAAGTAAACAGTAAACCATCATTTAAACTATAAATTGTAAAGTCTTCAAAGTGTTAGGCGGAATTTCCAAATTTAAAGACTATTGTAAAGGGAATAAGTTGTTAACAGACATCATACTCGACCTCAATGCTATTTAGATATGTTGGGGTTATTCTTACCCTCACTAGGGGGCAAGAGTGGTGGAGTCAAAAATACCGAAAAATAATGGCACACTTGAAAATGGCTCTGTTTCGTTTTCGATTCGCCGCCCTGTATAATAGGTACCTATAGGGAAAGGAATATAAATAGTTACTCAGTGTTATCCTGTGGAGATAGACATATACCGTCGGGGACTTTGTCTATGATTTCTGAAGAACTAAAATTGTAGCCAGAATGAGCCAGCGCAAGCCATAAAAGCACCCGAAATTTTTTTTTAATGAATGGATTGAAAAACATAGTATTTTCTTTAGCGGCTTTTATTTACCGACTTTCCATAAGCAGGAGACTTACAATTCGACTGAATATTTGTTTTTTTAGGTTTGTATCTGTTACTTCGGATAAGTTTTTTTTTGTTTTCACAATTTTCACAATTTTTGTTTTCATAAAGCTCATTGCTTCGAAAGATTGTTTTACAAAAATTGAAACTTTCTTCGTTAAATCTTGTAGAGCATACAATATGATTTCTGATATTATTTGTAATTGAAAACGTGATGGAGTATTTCAATTCAATCTCTACAGACATTCAGAACTCCAAATAAATTGAAATCTCTCACCTATATTGAGAGCTGGTGAAAAAAAAATTATTTTTTTCAATCAAAACAGATATTGATTAAATAAAAATTTTCAAAAATCAACAAAGCGACCCAGTTACGTCTATGATATAACAATAATTGAACCACTTGACTCTAATACGGTAACCTGTAAAACACTTCTAGTCAGAGGCGTGTATAAATAGACATTTTATAAGGTATCTGCTTAGTAGACTTCGATCACAGTCCAATAAAGTGACGCAAGCGGCAAAAGTGCGACCAAACGAGTCCATTTTTAAATTCAGGGGGAGGAAAGTATGAACAGCTGACCGTCTACGTTACTTCAGCGGCGTATTATACCTACTTTTATAATAGTTTACAATCAGTTCTTTTTGGAATTTAACTAGTGTCTCCGGTTTTTAGATAGGTTTGTATAAATTATTTCGTTTTAATTCATTACGTGATAGTTTTTATAATCGATTACAGTTCGTATCATTTCTAACTAGAATAATTGCTTCAACTGTGACTTAAATCCCAATCGAAAAGTGTTCAAAAACTCCTAATTTAAATCAAAGCATGCTTCGGTTTTAAAACGCAAATGATACGCCACTGTTCAAAACCTCAGTGATAGATTTTGATGACTCAATGTGTTGTTTTCAAAGTGATTGAGCTCTGTTAGGGGTAATTCAAGATTTATATCTTTATATTTATATTATATTTATATATCTACCTATCCTGACTTATTAGTTATTAGATAAACTGACTAGGTTACGCGATAATGAATATAATACTTAAGTATTAAAAAAATCATTCTGATTTTAACTCTCTTTTATTGATAACAATATGGTAATATCCTTTTGCAATAATTCCCAGCGGTCTATTTTCTGTGAGAAATCAAGTACTTCATCGCCACAATACAAAATTAATCGTGCGTAATTCCAGTGACGTCCGACATTGTCGTTCCATGTTGAAGGAAATAATTTGATCTTGCTTGAATCAGATAATATAATTTAATTATTATTGGATCACACTTGGATCAGTGTAAGGCTTAACAGGCGGCAAGATGCCTCCAATCTAAGTAAAAAATTCGAAATTTCAAGTCTCTTAACCGTATGGGGCCTGAGCTGAGAAATCGCTGTGGACTCCATCTTTAGAAAGAACCGAAAGTAATAAAAACTATTTAAAAACCAAAATATGTTATCAATACAAAATAGGTTAAAATAGTTTTTTACGTTTGGAAATATAAAACAAGATAAAGAATTTGTTAAAACCAGCCCCGCTCTTCCCTACTTAAAATCAGCTGTGATTAAAACTAGGTCTTTGTTATTAAAAAATATTTTTTATTTGTCTTATACTATATAAGCAATCTTCTTATCGCAACAAAAAGCATGTTTTCCTAGTTATTTTTTTAATGGATAATTTTATTTTATATTCAACTGATTTCGGGAATTCAACAGAGAAGACAGCATGGGGATATTGCATGTTGTTGTCAATCCGAACATCAAACAGGCTACTCGGCATCTCTTGTTGCTACTTGCACTGATCACGTGCTCCCTAAATAAGCGGTCTTCCGTGCAATCTTCAAAGAAATGAAATGAAGCGTGAACAGCAAAGCAGAACCCGCATATTCACATGCTTTTTATGTGCCTTTGAACTCGAAGTCGATTTAAAAATGTGTTTTATTTGTCCACCATCAAAATATCACCAGAATGGACGAAAACACGAAAACACTTAGGTATTCAATTTTCTGCTTCTGGTACAGCCACAAAAGTATTTTGGGAAATCAAACATTACAAAAAGTATACCTATTCAAAGAAAATATCTTTGAAAAGAATTTGACCCAGAGACATAATGATACAGGGTGGTGAAATTGAAAAAAAATCGTTTTTTGTGAATATCTCCGGAACCGTGTATCGTACAGAAAGCGGCTTTTATAAACATTTTCCATTCATAATAAGCTAAGTTTTGAGTCAGAAAAAAATTTTTGTTAAGTAATGATTGGTGAAGATTTTGAAGGAGTGGTTGTTTTTCTCCCCAATTTCTACGCCAATGGCAAAAGTACGGTTTTGACGCGCCCATTTGACCACCAGTGTTATCTACACAAAAAAGGTACACTTGGTCATGAGCTCTAAAGTCGATCGTTTTCGAGAAAAATCAACTTTTATGTTGAAAAAATACGGTCAATTTTAGCTTTTGTTACTACTAATGAATTCTAACGAATTAATTAAAAATTATATTTAAAAAAAAAATCGAAATTTTTCAACATAAAAGGTGAATTTTCTCGAAAACGGTCGACTTTAGAGCTCACGACAAGGGTACCTTATTT
Organism: Crioceris asparagi; assembly: GCA_958507055.1. Lineage (NCBI taxonomy): Eukaryota > Metazoa > Arthropoda > Insecta > Coleoptera > Chrysomelidae > Crioceris > Crioceris asparagi. Next base: position 7,725,856 of record OY293826.1, read on the forward strand.
GTGTAGAAAATATTGGCGGTTCAAATGGGCACTTTAAAACCGTACTTTTCCATTGGCGTAGAAATTGGGGAGAAAAACAACCACAATTCCTTCAGAATCTTCACCAATTATGACTTGAAACAAAAAATTCTGACTCTAAACTTAGCTTATTATGAGTGGAAAATGTTTACAAAAGTCGTTTTCTGTACGATACACAGTTCCGGAGATATTCACAAAAAACGAATATTTTTTGTCAGTTTCAACACCCTGTATCTCGAAAATGGTACATTTTAGAGGGTAAGTTAATATAAACTCTTTTTCATATTTTTGGATGTGCTATCACATCCTCAAGTGCTGCGCATATATTATGAAACACCCTGTATAATCATTAGAAGCAGTAAAGACATTGACTTGAATTGAAGTATTGCGTTTTTGTTCCTTAAGAAATATGAAACGCGTATTTGATTTAATATCGAAATTAGATTTGAAAGAGATTCAGAATTTAATAATGAAAATAGCCTTTAGATATTCAAAAGTGTATCAAAAAAAAATTGTTGTCGTATCTCAAAAGTGATTTCACAGTCCTGAACAATCCAGATGCAAAGCTACCTACTCAATTCACCAGACCTGTGTGTGCCCACCTTCAATGGAATAAAAATGCCGGCGGCTTGTTGACCGCTAGCTAGAGAGCTGAACATAATGTGTTCTATGTTCTATTTCACTCTCGCTCGACTCCCCTCAACACACAAGCATTTAATCTGTATTATTGGGTAACTTCCAAGATTATTTCATAAAAATATATCCTATTCGTTTGTACTGTAAACACAAATGTTTTCTGTGTGGTAGTTGCAAAAAGTGCTGAATTAATTACTATTGCGGTCATAAAAACATGATACGATTTTTTTTAAATGCACAGATTTCTAGGTTAATGTGGAACGCTATATAATAAATATTCGAGTTTGGGTAGTGTAGGAAATAAATTTGAATCTGTACGATTTCCACATCGACTTTCACATCGTTTTCCCCCAAAAAATCTCTAGTCTCTCCAAATGTTTACTCTGAGTCGTTTAGGAATTATGGCGAGAAAACCCAGTTTTCTTTTTCCCTCAATATCTTCCTAACTGGTAATTATAAATTCTTTGAGCTTCTAATTTACCCCATAGAATCTACCCATAGAATCTGCCTTAATCTATTTATTTACGCTACAAAATAAGATCTTTTTTGTTTAGTAGTTTCATAGAAAATAAGCTGTGGTAGACAAACAGACAGACAGACACCTGAAGTGAGCTAAAGGCATTCTGTTTTTTCTCCATAGGGTGTACGGAACCTTAACAGATGGAGAGTCAACAACTTGCCGTTTCAAAAGTCGTGAAAATTTGATTAGGAAATTCCTATGTAATGCTGCATAACCAATGACAGTTCTAGCAACGGTTTCTGGCCAGAATAAACTAACCTTAAATTTATAAGGAGGATGAGAAAAAAATATAGGTAGTTCCTTCAAATCAACAGTCTTGCAATTTTAAGAGGCTGTTTATAATTATTTAGAGAACGGCAACATTTTTTTTCTAAATAATACCTACCATTTACCAATAAGATATTATTTTAATTAAAACCATCTTTAGATCAGTTCAAATCACCATGTAAAATTTTGAGCTATATACATTGGTAGTTCTGAAATTGAAAATACAAAATGGTAACATTGGAGACGAATAAGATATGATTATTATTCCGCAGAATTCTATGCATGGTTTCTTCTAAACAAATACAGGGTTTCCCAAAAGAACAGGCACGACCAAATGTTTCAGCAACGGCTTGACATAAAGTTATGAAATTTGTTATACGGGGGTTATCAGTAGCGCCGGATCGAAAAATAATATTTCCAACGTTGTCAGATTTACAGTTTTTCCTATGGAATCCTCAACATTTTTTTTTTAAATGTAATTCTATGTTTATTTTTAGCGCATTCGATTTGTCGTGTTCAAATTACCATGACCCTATATAAAATTCTAATTCCTCTATATCACAAAAATTCTATATTTGGAGAAATGGTGGCGATTAACTATTAGAAATTGGTTTGCAAGTCTGATCTAAAAATACCATTTACAACGTTGTCAAATGTACGATTTTATGATTCTAACAAATTTTTACTAGAATTCTGTTAATATCGGTAAGTACATAACTTCAAGATTCGAATGTAATCAATAGGGTTTAATTTGTTCCAGTTACAAAAAATTCTTTATGGTATCAAATAAAATGCAAAAAATGTAAAAAGGAAGTAAGATTTAGTGGAAACAACATGTAAATTTGACAACGTTGTAAATGGGATTTTTAAATCAGACCTGCCAACAAATTTCTAATAAATTAATTTTCATTGTGATATCGCCACGACTTCTCAAGATATAGAAATGTTGAATTGTCATAAGAACAAAAGAATTAGAATTTGATATTATAATGTCATAGTAATTTGAACACGACAAATCAAATGCGCTAAAAATAAACTTAGCATTATCTACATTGAAAAAAATAAAGTTAAGGGCTCCATAGGAAAAACTGTAAATCTGGCAACGTTGCAAATATTATTTTAGATCCGGTATTACCCCAGTATACTAGATTTCATATTATTATTATTATGTCAAACCGTTGCTGAAATCTTTGACCGTGTCGGTTCTTTTGAGAAACCCGGTATACGTAAGGCTTAGTGCTAGGACTGTTGTGGCGCATTCGCCATTTTTTAAAAAAGGGAATCTACGAATGGTAATATTTTCAAACAAAAAAATTGTTTTTTGATAATTCAAAAAATACTTTTGGTAGATGCTGTAAGATTTCTGCTCTTTTGTTTTTATGGTAGGTTGATTTTAGATGTGATTTTTCAAACCAACTATAACAACAAATATCAAGTCCATCTCTCCGTCCGTCAATAATATGTTAGCCATATGTATCTTATGAACAGTAATCTATATACATATTATGGTATATAAAAGCGAAAGCTCATAAGACGGGATTTTGCATAATTCAACTCCTAATGGGATAAAAGGGGGTGTCATTGTTTTTATGAAATTTCTATAGTTTTAATAGTAGGGTTTTGAACTTACTGGTAAATACTTCTTATTTAAAGAAATTGAAATGTATTTAAATAATTCTTCTGAAGAACCCTTTCAAAGAGGTGTAAATTAATATAGTCTGATTCATGAAAGTTCTCCATTGCGTCATTATAGACAACTACATAAAATTGAAGTCAATTGTCACCGATGTATTGCTAAAGGTCTAACCTAGAATATAGTTTCCATGTTTCCACGTATGTCTGTCTGTCTGAATTTTTGTATACGCAAAACCTCCGCATGGAATTGAATGCAGTTTTCCACGCGCATGAAGTTGCGGGCAATAGCTAGTAGGTAGATACAATTTATAAAAATGGTACAGAACCCATCGTGTACGAGTTGAACTAGAACTTGGTAACATTTTATAATTCCAATATAAAATAATTTTTAAAATTATAAACTTATCATGCACTCTACTATAGTATGATCCACTTTTGTAGTTAGGGACTCATATTTTCAACATAGACCTTTGTGGGTCTGAGGGGAAAGGAATTCGACGATTCATAGGCATGCGGTTATTATTAAAAATATTTTTTGTGAAAATTTAAGTGTTTAGTGTCTTTATGTACTTTAATTATTCATCAAGTATCGGCTGCGTCTACTCAAAAAATGTGATTGAATTACTCTTCCACTAATAATAACCAACAATTCCGGTTTCTGCTTCATGAAATCCCTATCAGCACGCCCAAACATGAGTCACTATCTACAACTGTGGTACTGTGGTACACTTACCAAACCAACTTTAAATACTTGTTTAGTGAGATTTTGCAGAAACTCTCTCTTTTGAGGATCCTTTCGATCTGAAGGCTTGAATCCACGCGATGATTCGATGCTATCTGCAACAGACGCATCCAGTTCACCGTACTGATCCGACCACGTTGGTGGATATGATGATGAGTATTCGGTAGTTTCGCTCTTATCAAGCGAATATGTTGTATAGTATTCGCTATTTGTTCCCATGACTTGCCTGTAAGTGAATAGAAGAACAATATTAAACGACCTCCAAAGAATATAAAAATTGTCTGATTTAGCAACTCAAAAAAAACAATTACGAAATATAAATCGACAGGTACGAACGTTTTTTCATTATGCATAATACACGTGCTTCAATTTTGAGTCATTTGAAGAGAGTTGAGAAATGGTTCCATATAAACTCAAATCCGAAATCTCCTTCCCGCCAAAAAAGGGAGGGGCAATTTTTTTCAAAAATCAAAAATCTGAGACGGTGGAATTAAAGATGAGACCATATCCGTAAACGTTTAAATATAACATTTTTTCAGTAGAATTACGGTTATCGAGTTACAGCAATGGTAAAGACTGAGATATGTGTATTTCCGCCATGTGGAGGGGGCATTTTTTTTTCGAAATTTAAAAATATATATATATATACATAACATTTACATTGGACAATGTTCAAAAGATGTTACGGATTTCGAATTACATGAATGGTAAAGTCTGAAATATGTTCATTTCCGCCGCAATATTTTTTACAAAACATACCTGGATAATGGTGAGCGTTCAACGATTTTCATGACAAATGTAACACTCAGAATTGTGAAATAAATATTTTTTACAAAAATTGGACCGACGTTATCAGTTGGTGCACTGAAAAATAACAAATAATATTAATTCTATTGGTGCTGGCACTTTTGAAGTTGGTGCCAAAAGTTTTCAATCTAACTACAACTTCAAAATTACCATAGAATTAAAAAAAAATGTTTACTTCAACTAATAAAGTCGGTCCAATTTTTGATAAATAGTTATTTATTAAACAAGCGAAAAGAGTATTAGATTTAAGAGCGATAATATTCTGTGTATAATACACTATTTCTTTCTGTGGCGGGAAAAACGATGATTTGATATTGAAAAAATATTACAATATCAGTCAGAAAATTATCGAAGTAAAATTTGATCATTTAAAATAGTAGGCCTTATACGTATTTATAGCGACAATTATACCTCCGTTGTCAAGGAAACCTTTCAAGTAATCAAATATCTGTCAATTTAATTATGTGATTTGATTTAAAAAATGTGAACTTAGTGGTTGTTTGTTCATAAAAATGTCCGAGATTTATCTGACTTCACCGGTATTAGTAGAAGCAACGAAAGTATAGCGTCATAAAAATTATTTCCAGCTAAATCGCTATATCTATGTGTATAGGGAAAAAAGTAAAAAATAAATAAACTTTTTTCCGTCACAGAAAAAAAATATCTTTTTCGATAACTGTTCAGTTTAGGAATAGGATATGGTGATGAATGAGCGAGCGAATGAGGAGCGCGTAGCTGCGGGTTAACACTGACCGACTTCTATCATCGAAGTTAAGCAGCGCAATACGATGGAAACGGCTTGGACGAGTGACCGTTGATGCGGGCGCACGTTCGAGTCTCTGTCGCATTGCATTCTCCTCTTCTGGCAAGGCAACGGGAAACCAGTGAGAATATATATTCCCTAGTATAGCTCTCTGGAAGGGTGTGCCCTTAAGATTTATATGGGACAACATCGGTAGTTCGGAATCCACGTTAAACTGTAGGTCCCCTTGTCTGTGGTAACACTTTCAAGGCAGAGAAGCCGCCAACGCTCGAATACGAGTACGGCACTCCAAGAGGAAAGAAGAGTTTGTATTTGAGTTTTTCTAAATATATCAACTCTCCTCTCTCGAAGGAATGAAACATCATCAAAATCATACACAAAAAAAGGACATACTTCCGAGTTGTACATATACCTCCTCCTTTTTTGAAGTCGATCAAAAATGCTTAGAATTCGAATCATCGTATGTGACCCGTGATCGATACGGCTTTATATATCTGAATCATGACATGACATCCATCGAGAATGTTATGATAATCTAGACTCATATAATAATGTTCTAGAGGCTTGTCAAACTGACAATACTATGACAAATTGTACCTCACATATAGTTTCTGAAAGGATCGAAAATAAATCTACTATAGTTCTAGAACTACATAATGAAATATACAAGCAACAACTATTATAAACAAGGTAGTAGAATAAATAAATAATAAACGAATAACAACCGTAAGTACATGACTACCTATCAACGTTACAATATTATTGTAACGGGGATTTATATTAAAACTGGGTTCGATTTATTTTCACTTATTTATTTACACCAATAACTACTCGTCTATATACACATTTATATTCACACTATATTTCTTGGACTATAATGACTTTCTACTGTCTATGTGTTCTATCACTAACTGTCACTGACCGTGCTTTATGACAAACTAAACTAGTCATTGCCATCAACCTTATATATATATATCTAACCTAAAAAGCTCTAGATGGTTCCAGTGTTGTTTTCGTTGTTTCTGGAGGTTATTTCTCAATATATGGCTTCTAGAATAGAACAGGACTTATTCTCGTTGCCTTTGATGTCTCCCGTAATTTCCGGAATGTTTGTAAGTGTGGATAGTTCATTTGTGAGTGTAGTTTATTATTCGGGTAAGTCTTCACGTTACATTATGATCAAATTATCCCGCAAGCATAATTAATATTGTTTTGTTATTATGAATTTAAGTTATCAAGTTTATAATTAAAAGCAGTGGTTTCAAATGCAAATATTTATCTTAGAATTTGATTAATATTTCCGTGTTGTTCAATGTTATAATGAATTTAATTAAAAGTTGCATATTACGACCACTGTACGCTTCTACCGTATTAATTCTGAAGCTTTATTTTTGCGTTTAATATATAGAAGGTAAACATAATAACATTATTATTAAAAATATTCTTTAAATTAATGACACGTACCTCTACTTCTTAACGATACACTATGATGTAGAACCGTTTGAATTATAATTTTAATCTACTTTAATTTTTAAGTATGCAGTCTATCTAAGATATCTGTCTAAGTGCGACCCAGAAGGGCCAACCACAAAGTTTCCAGTGGATTATAACTATCATTGTTCATTTCATTTTTACCTCAATGGTTATTACGTATTATTAAATTATTAAAAAAATGTTCTACTGATCTAAATATAATTTAAACAATATTTATTTGTAATTAAAAATATTTCATTATTATTGACAATGTTTAATTTTCAATTTCATAATTCGTGGCTACTCCACAAGTTTTTGAATGATAATTGAAAAAATATTGAGCTTAATGAACTATATCTAATATTTAAAAAAATAAATATCAGATCATATTCAGACGCTCCATGAGTGTATATTACAAGTTACAATTAAATATCATAAAAAAGAAAAAGGTTGTAATTACATAATAAGATGTCCCATAAAACCAGTCACACATCGATATCATTATTTTTTGGTCAAGGCGACGCTTGATTTAACCACATATATCCCATTAGTACATATAGTTCTTCTAATGACACTGATAACAATGGATGAAATTTCTTGAATTATTCATCTTTCATTAAAATGATTAGTTTTAATGGATAAGCAAAATAGAGAAACATTAAACTAAACCCAGATATGTTTCTAAGCTAGCATCTTAAGAACCAAATAATATTATATACAAACCATTCGCAGATAAAAATTTATTGATAAAAAACTTTAGTCTGGATGTAGAAAAAAATAAATTAATAGTTTGATAGTTGCGTCCCATGCCTTAAATCTCATTAAAAACGTATGATTACTTTGGCTCGACTCACATAAACCATATGCCAATCAATGTTTATTTACTTTAGGAAAATTGAGTGAAAATTAATTGGACGTCATTTATTTTTAGAAGGATTCAATGTCCTTTTTTTAGTTCTCAGCAGAGAAAAAAAAATAATCGATCTGGGTGTTCAGTAGTTGTATCTATTAGTAAAAGCGATTAACAAGTGTCACTTTTTCTCCTCGACAACAAAAACCTTTATAGATAAATTAATTACTGCATCTTTTTTCAACCATTGGTCTGTCTGAAGGCCACCGATTTTGTTGTTTTCTTTTTTTAAATTGAAACTTCTTTGGTGGCGTTCTGATATTTGACGACAATAGAGAGTGAGTAGGAAAAAATGTAACGTTTAGAGATTTCGTTACACGAGCGAGAGAAAATATATATAATGTACAGAGATGGAGAAAGTCCAAGGTTCACGTTGCTTGAAGGCAGCGTCGTACGAGCCAGAGCAGAGTATTTCGATGGCTATGGAATTGGGAACTGGTAGGGAGTAAAGGGAAGATGTGCGCGTGGAATTGATTAGGTGTGGGTTCCATACTTCTGACGACATGTTGCATAAGAATCTCCTGAGTGTATGGATGTATATTGATGGTATAGTCGATGGGTATGGGTGTTCTGTAGTGGAGTAGTGCAACTGGGACTCATTAGGTGAGAGTTCCGAACCTGGCATATATAAGAATATGCTTCAATTAGATGTTGTTTTTGTGCAAGTCATAGGTGGTGGGGATAGTTATGGGGCGATGTTATGGTTATGTTGCGACTGGGACTCATATGAAGTGAGTTCCATATTTATACCCTTTGAGCCCGTGGATGCTTGTTATTGGGACTTGTGTTATGGATGCGGTTAGGGAAGATTATCTTGTTGTGGGTTCCAACATTTTTTGAGCTGGCCGCCTATGGGATTTTACATTTTTTTACTACGGTTCGAAAACGGCTCAATATTTTTGGGATTTTTACGTGTGACTAAAACATATTAGCTGATGGTTCTATACCTGTGGGTAACTCAACTTTCTAGAAGTATTTTTACAAATTTTTTTGTAAACAAATTTTATACCGTTATATTTATTTTAAAATGATCCCTCTCTCTTTTTCTCTCCGTCTCTCTCACAGTCACACACATACACTACTCAAATTTCTCTCATTCTCTAGTTTGCAAGAAGTTTCACTTCTACCACATGTACGATGATGCACATGATTTTTGTTTTATTTTGTAGGCTATTGCCTACTCAAGACTGTAGCGCTAAGGCGACTGAACGATTATGATGGAACCTGAGTAAGAAAATTTTATAATGAATATGACAATTGTTGTTTGTCTTTGCACAATGAAAACAACAAAAAATGAATGGTCCTTCTACCCGATCAGACGATTTCTATATTCATAGGAATTGAAGTGAGCGGTAGAATAACCGTGTAAGTGACACAGCAGATTTTTCATTTATATTCTATCACATAAGAGTTTGTATTCAACTCATTTGAATAAATTATCGAACATTCTCGACAAATCATAACGAAATTAACAATTATATGAATGAAATACAACTAAACAAATTATATTTGCAAAAGGTATATTAATAATTACTTAATTCACGATCGCTACCTCTCAGGTATAATTACGTTTAGGTAGATGATCCACGTGTCGATTTGTGCCAAAAGAAATGCATCAAAGCCCATCGTCAATATAGATGGCAACTAAATCGAATGTAAACATTTGACGCAATGAATAGAGGAGAGTATCTATTGATGATCCTATGAAGCCCAAAGGATTTTGTCAATGCTGCAGAAATCCAACTGAGTTTACGGGCACGATGTTACAAAAGATACTCATTAAAAAAATGTTCTTGCATGTATTACTCAATGCCACTGCTGAAACGAGCTTGATAACACTAGACAGTTGACGTCTCAGAAGTAGGTAGTGAAAATTTTATGGAATATTTATTCAATTCGGTATCAGTTAAACCATGCTTTAAAACTAATAGAGCAGATATATATATATATATATATATATATATATATATATATATATATATATATATATATATATATATATATATCAATGCTTGGTTTCTCTTCTAGGTATATTTATAGAAATTTTTTTTGAGGCAAAATGCTCTAAAACTCAATATAATATTTTAGTAAGGTTCTCTCCAGATTTTTATTTGTTGAGCTGATGAGCGATGCTCTTTATTTCATATACAGGGTCTTGCATTCCATATTCCACCAAGGCCATTAGAAAATAGGTAAGCTCAGAAAGTTCCCAGATGCCACGATTTAACGAAAAATTATGACGACTATCAATTATTTATTATCTAATTATATTAAACGAGCAATACCTTTATATATATATATATATATATATATATATATATATATGCAAACTCTATCTCGGAATCTGGTTTACCGATTTCGATGAAAATTCGTATGTATGGGTTCTAGAGTGTATTGAATCGATTGGTTGTATTCACATTCACAAGAAAATCGTTTTCAGCAATTTATATTCTCATTCTACGAGTTCTAAAGATTATTTGTTAGATACCAATATGAACCCGATACCATCCTAGGGAAAATAGTCCTATGGTTAGGCTTTCAGGTATTTATCTAGAGTTCCTCGGTTCGAATTCTGATCACATTTGAGTTTTTTTTTTAACAAAATCCATTTTTTTAAATAAAAGATGTTAATATGAGTTTCTAATAATCGAATCGGAAATTTTCAATGAAAATTTGTACATATCTAATATATTGCGACCCTTAAGCTACACATTAGCTATTGCAAGGAAGGGTTAGCAGATTTTGGTAAAAAATAGCAAAAAGGTGTTTTCGGAGTCGAGAAATCAATTGATGATATTTATTCAATCGGTGTGATCCTCGAGGTTCACACTAGCTATTTCAAGAATGGCTCTGCAGATAAAAGTTTTAGTATGTATAGTGTTTGGGGTAGAGAAGTCGATTGGTGATACAGGTGAGTTTTGGTATATTTATCATTCATATTACACATTCATATTTATTTCGAAATCTTTAACTTTATGTGAACAATGAAAGCATTATTTACCGATCGCAATACATTTTAACTAGAAATATGCACATTTTAGTTTAAATATCCTTAGTAACTCTTATAGACCCATTTTAAATCCTGTTTTACCCGAGCAAAGCTCGGTCTCCAGATATTTATTATTATTATTATTATTGTTCTGTCATCACGTCTAAGTGAAAAAAATGAAAACAAAATTGAAATGTACATTTACAGAGATATTTTTAGCATTCTATAAAAGATGAATATGTTTTCGCTGAAAGTTGATAACAAAAATATTAAACTTGATTTCAAATATATAGTCTTGTAAATTTCTCGTTCTTTGAAATTAAAACAAAATTCTATGGTTCTAATTCTAATCTGCTTTATAGAGAAGGTTTGATAAGCCAGTGGTCTGTAAAAATAAGGTTATGCAAACTTTAGTTAGGCACTAATCTGATGTAAGATACGTCTTTCGTACAAGTAATATTATACCAGTAGTCAAAATGATTATAGTTATTATTTCCGAGGAATATTTACGAAACGAGTCGCGTTAGCGGCAAGATTTATTATTATTTATTTACGACTAATATGTAATTTCTGGAGGTTTACAACTAAAAGATTCTTCATTTTCATCCATCTCAATACAAATACACAAACCCTATGCATTTTACGCTGACATCTTTGAGTTTGTTTAGGTATATTGTTTCCATGTTATTATTTAAAATATTTTTTACAAAAAATTGGACCGAAGTTATCAGTTGGTGCTGTGACTTTTGAAGTTGTGCAGTTGCAGATAGATTGATAACTTTTGGCACCAACTTCACAAGTACCAGCACCAATAGAATTAATATTATTTTATACTTTTCAGTGCACCAACTAATAACGTCGGTCCAATTTTTTGTAATGAATATTTATTTCACGCTTTTGAGTGTAACATTAGTCACGAAAATCGTTGAACGTTCACTAATACCAATGAAGATAGTACTTATCCTATTACCCACGTATATCCGTTGCTTGTAGTTGTTATTATTGAGATCTCAGAACAACGTTGCGGAAATACGCTTGAATATTTTAGTTGTTACTATTTTAACACCGATTTTACTCGAAAACCGTAACTCTAAGGGAAAAATGTTCATTATAAATGTTGCTAAAAATAATTATGTCCTTCATGTACTTACTGCCCACATATTTTCAATTTCGACAGAAATCGCCCTCTCCACATTGCACATTTGAGAATTTAACATGCGTCTATCTCGAAAACCGTTACACTTTTGAAAAAATGTTCAATTTAAACGTTTCCGGATATTATCCTATCTTTAATTATACCACCTCAGGTTTTCAATTTTCGAGAAAATTTGCATGCTCCACTCCCTTCGTGGGCGGTTTTCGGAAGGAAGGAGATGTTGGAATTCCGTTTTTATGAACATGGACCATTTCTCAGGACTCCTCCTTCAAATGAATCAAAAATCATCAAAATCGGAGTACGATTACCATATGAAAGGCGCGCACAAACCCAAAAAAAAGCACACAATCGAATTGTATACCTCCTCCGTTTGGGGTCAAAAATGAGAAATTATGATTGAAGTACATGAGGGAATAAAGACTCTTGACTCTTGAATATTTGTTCATCCTGCTGAGTACCGATAAGAGTACCTGTTTGTAGTAGAATATTACAAATTTTTATAATATTCCAATGTTTTGAAAAAGCCACATACTCCATTAGAGTAGTTTTTGCCCTAACGCAGTCTTGTTTGGTGCATCCTCATTTAAAATTTGCTATTAGCATATCATGTTGGGAGTCAAAACATTAGTAGATTCCTAAGATTTCGCTCCATTATCTTGATCAGTTTTGGAGATATTGAATAAAAAACGTCAGGCGCGTACGTTAAATGGGCTGCCACTCCCTTAACGAACATTTTTCGACCTATGTTTATTGGAACTTTTTGCATTATTTTTAATCATTCGCTGGTGAAGTTTGTCATACTAATTTCAGGACACCCTGTATTGAAATTGAAATCTACATCAAATACATACATATACCGAATGTATTATTTAAATGCCGCAGAATGTTTTGAAATTGTTCCCAAATAGAATTGACGAAACTAAATTTAGGTATAACAAAAATCCAAAAAATATGAATACAAATCTTAGTTTCTTGCTAATAATTAGTTACTAAAATAAAATGAACCTTTCTATAATAATTGTATACATTAGCTTGAATGCTAAATATAATACTTTGTTTAAAATATTGCTTTAGATATATTCAAAGACATTCAAAAATAAATAATGCTAAATATAATAAAGAGAGACAACAACTGTTCACAATGCAGCCGTTCAAGATGTTATACTTGACCGGCAATATTTTAAACTATGAACTAATCGTTGTTAAAATTATTATTATTGGCGTCTTGAATTTTTCTAAAAATAAACAGGACACAGTAGCTAGCTTTGTTATTGTGATGTGTCTGAGCAATTTGATTAGATGAAGGTTTCTGCGTGAAACGTTGATTGATATCTTTCTTTGGTTGAAAATAAATATACACTCTCACATTTGCATAATGGAATACTTACATCAAAGATGTTGTAAAAATAAGGAAACTAACAATTTCTAACTTTAATTTAGGTAAATATTTAGGTAACGAAGGCTAAGAAAATTCATGAAGTTGTAGTAAATTGCAAAGCTTGCTGTTGTATCAAAATCATTCAGAAACTATTTATATAACGTTAATTTTTTGACCGACGAACCCAAACGGGGGAGGTATACAATTCGACTGTCTGCTTTTTACTTTCCTATGCTATAATAGTAGCTGTATAAGGAAAGTATTGTAATCGTGTGAGATTTTCGGTATCGAGATTTTTACAAATGTTAACGTTTCAGAGTTTCCAAGTCTAATAAACTTATTTTCAGCCATTGGTCTGTCTGTCTGTGACAGCATTATCTCGGGAACGAATCGTTGTATTTTGTTGCTTTCTTTTTTATTTTGGTTGGTACCAATAACACTCGCCGGTGGCAACGAATGAGAATCCTGTATACACTGGGTGCTGAGCCGAAAAAACGTGATTTGCTCAAGACTGTAGCCCAAAAACTGCTCTCAGGATTTTGATTAAACTTGCCTAAAGTATTCTTCTGAGAGCCCTTTACCACCCACGTGCAGTACCATCTCTGAGAAAAATTACAAGAAAAAGTTATGCTTGAATAAAATTCTATATTTTCCACATTTTTCTTCAAATTCTGGCTAAACGTTTCATCTTAAGAAAAAATGTTACATGACCATTGTTGTTTGTCTTGACATGCCGAAAAAAGAGAGAGGTAGCTCGATTTGACCAGAGGATTTTTACTTTACTACCGCTATTATTATTCACTGGAATTTGCCTGTGAGCGGTAGGAAAGTCGTGTGAGTGGAAACATCAGATTTTTTTTTTGGTTTGTGCGCGCGTTGCATAGGTATATTAACGTACGATTTTGATGATTTTTAATACAATTGAAAGAGGAGACTTGAGAAATGTTCCCATATTTGTAAAAACTCAAATCCGAAATCTCCTTCTCTTCAAAAAACACCCGAGGGGGGTGAAGGGGGCAATTTTTCTCGGAAATCGAAAATCTGAGGAGGCAGAAATAAAGATAGGACAATATCCGGAAACGTTTAAATTGAAAATGTTTTCAAAAGAATTACGGTTTTCGAAATATATAAATGTTAAAATCTCAAATATATGTATTTTCGCGATTTCTTTCGAAAATTGAAAATCTGAGGATACCGCATGAAAGACCAGATTATTTGTAGCAACATTTATAATGAACATTTTTCCCTTACAGTTACGTTTTTCGAGTTAAGCGATGATAAAATGGTAACATCTAAAATACTTACACCTCGTATTATTTCCGCAGCGATGTTTCGAGATCTCAATAATAACAACTACAAACAAAGAATATAAGTACTATCTTCTTTGGTATTAGTGAACGTTCAACGATATTCGTGACTAATGTTACACTCAAAAGAGAGAAATAAATATTTTTTTACAAAAAATTGGACCGATTTGGGGCATAGAAAAATACAAAATAATATTAATTCAATTGGTGGTGGTACTTGTGAAGTTGGTTCCAAAAGTTATCAATCTAACTGCAACTGCACATCTTCAAAAGTACCAGCACCAGTAGAATTAATATTATTTAGTATTTTTCAGTGCACCAACTAATAACGTCGGACCAATTTTTTGTAAAAAATATTTATTAATACATACGTTGGTTTGAAACTAATAACGCAAAGGGAATAAACTGATTCTATATATTAATGACATCCAAGTATCAGTATGGTTGGTGTCTGGTGTCAGCCTCAAAAGTTCCTTAAACTAGTCACCGTAAGACACCATATTAACTCCGAAAATCACTATTATATTTTCCATGTCCGAAAGTTTATCTATACCATACCTCTAGATATATAAATTATATATAACTCGGTCCCAATAAAAGGCAGAAAATACTAAAATACCTATTTTTCTTTTTTTATATAGCACTTCAACATAATCTAATAATATTTCACTCCACAATTGAATTCCAACACCATATTTTCCTCCAATTCTTAGCACGTCCTGTTCCTAACATTTTTATTATTATATATCATTTCTTGATACTGATACAAATCAAATTATCAGACCTCCAAACTTTCTTCATTTTCCCTTTCTTTTGACAATGTAACACTATAATACAGGATGATTTATGTAGGCCGTGCATTAGAACCTTTCCAACTTTCAGTCGGATTAGAAATTTGAAATTTGCTGTGCTATTTATTATATTCGATCATATGTGTTCTATACCTAACATATTATACAGCTATTTATGGTGTATCATAATTTGCAAAAATTACATCCAAGTGACCATTCGAAATTGAAAATTTAGTACAGTCTATACATATACTAAAATAGTAGACCCCGGAGTGTTCATTCGCGGTATTCTTCCTTTTTTTGGGTAGGTAGTTGGAGCTAGGCTTTAGGCAAAATAAGGGCCATATTTCATTGAAATCGGACGTCAGGAAAAAAACTTTATCCTGCTAGGTATACAAAACTATTTTTCGATTTGTTTCCCTGCGAAGCAGGTAGGCATATCGTGTACATACTTGATATTTTAACAAAAATAATCTATTCTATTCTATGATTCCATGACTTTTATTAACTATGTAACGCTTTCAAAAGAGTTGTTTCACCCTTTGGTATTACCTTTGCATTTATCATGAAGTAATACCACTATTAGAACAATACACCAACATTGCCACTGAAGCTAATTGACCGACGAACCAAAAGGAGGATGTATACAAATCGACTGTGCCTGCAAGTTTTTATTTTTATTTTATGGATGTTCGCGCCTTTTAAATAGTAAACATGCTCGGATTTTCATGATTCTTTTTCATGAGATAGAAAATTGTTGAGATAAGGTCAATATTAGCTTTTGTTACTTCTAACGTTTTCAAAAAATTTACCGTGTTTTTTTCAACATTTATAGTTGATTTTTGTGTAGAAAACATTGGCGGTTTAAATGGGCGCCTCAAAACCGTACTTTTTCCATTGACGTAGAAATTGGGGAGAAAAACAACCACCACTCCTTCAAAATCTTCACCAATTATGACTTAACAAAAATTTTTTTCTGACTCTAAACTTATGAGTGGAAAATGCTTACAAAAGCCTTCAATTTCAACACCCTGTATTTCGAAAATGGTCTATTTTAGAGGTTAAGTTAATATAAACTTTTTTTCATATTTTTGGACGAGCTATCACATCCTCAAGTCCTGCGCATATATTATGAAACACCCTGTATAGAAAGTTTTAGAGAATTGAAAACTTATAATAAAATAACAATTGTGCCAGAGGCGTAGTGCCTAGGAAGGGTCAGCCTGTCAGATACAGCTTTATCTATATAAATAAAATAGGTGAAGAATAGGTATTACATTTTCTTTGATTTTATTCATAATAATGCTGGATAAATATTTCAGATTTATAGATGATTTGTAACTAAGTACAACTTCTGTTTAAAACATTCTGCGTGATAGAAAAATAATAAAAAAAACATGTAATTTACCTTCCCCTGGCTACGAGCAGTGAGGATTTTTTGAAATCAGCTCATTAAGGGAAATTCTAGAAGGGTTGTAATTACTGTACAGGGTGTTTCAGATTTTTTTGAAATCAGGAAATCCTAGACAGCCAAAATAAACTCGCTTTTCACGTAACAACTTTTAAATGAATATTTTTAGAATCTGTGAAATAAAGATCGTTAATAAGGGAGCTTGATGGTTAAATTAATTAGGTAATTTACGAGCGTCGCTTCTCTAATCAATGACAAAAAAAAGTTTCTTGCCAATTTGCTGTTTCGTTACTGAACTGCAGGAGTCTTGCAAGTCTCGCAATACCAAGACCAAGACCAGGTTAGTATTGGTCTTGCATGGCAGTATTGGTCTTGATCTGGGGTCAAGACCAAGACCAGTCTCGCAGCATCATTACCGCCAAATATAAAAGATATACGACAAATACTTTTAGATATCATTTTAATGAAACAGTCTTTATATGTTACGGTTATTGTGGTGGTTATCGGGTTATTAAGAGGTAAGAAAATGATTGAGGTTATTCAATTGCAAGTAAAAAACAATATTGATATTTAGCAACATCTATTCTGATTCTGAATTTCCAATTTTATTACTTATTATAATGAAAAAAATGATTATTTTGAAAGAAACTACTATGTATTTTCAACAACTTCCGGCCATGTTGATGACACAGCCTCCAACCTCTTCTTATAAATACAGGGTGTCCCTAAAAGCAAGCTCCTACCACATGTAAAGGTCGGAACAAACCAGTTGAAGCAAACTTATCTTGCTTAATAATAAGCATATCAAATTTTAATCTCAAGCATTTTTTTGGAATCAGTTTACGCAGGCAAAAAAGATAGATATAGGTAGGTACCGATTTTGAATGAAATTTTCGCATAATGTTTACTTCGTTTAATTGCAAGCTAGAAATATTTACTGCAATAAATTAAATCTCTTCTGCTTTATTCCTTTTTTTTTCAAAGTGACCTAAGAAATCAAATAAATTCTACGACTAAATGAAGCAACATTAACTTCCAAAAAAATAGAATATGAATAGTAAACACCCAAAAAAAAAACATTACAAATCTAAACAAAAGCCAAATCTCTGATTCAGAGACATTCTCGTGCGTGTCTGTATAAATTCAGCGGAATTTTGGCATACCATTGGATAATTTTACAGTAATATTTGCAGCTCTCTCAAAATCCTGAGATCGATAAGAAGTATCGTGTTGAAACCAAATGTCCACAAAATTAAAAGGTTAAATTAAATACCTTAGCTTCTAGAGGCTGATAAGATGGTATTAGGTACCCAAGAAGGCCGGTTTTGTTAGTCTGTTCGGGTACTTACGCATTGTTTGCTTGAATATCTGGAAAGCCAAAAGAATATCGATGCCGAACTTGTAAATTTGTTAATTAAAAAAAATGGAGGCCGTCGAAGGATTCAGAGGAGTAATTCTAACAAAGT
Source organism: Crioceris asparagi (assembly GCA_958507055.1). Taxonomy (NCBI): domain Eukaryota; kingdom Metazoa; phylum Arthropoda; class Insecta; order Coleoptera; family Chrysomelidae; genus Crioceris; species Crioceris asparagi. The sequence goes on from OY293826.1 coordinate 7,744,125, forward strand.
CATAACACCTACTCTTGATAAGCTACCCAAACTATTAAACAACTTCTATAAGTTAAGTTTGCTTAAAATCTGCACTTTCTGATATATGGTTGGATTTCTTTGCATAAATTTACAGGAACCGTGTCAGGCAAGTCAGACTGATACTATCCATTAAGACAGCTAAAACAATATTCGAATGATAATTCGTCTGGATGGAGTTGGTGTCTATTTTTAATATTTTTCTTCAAACACAACACGGACGTTTACTAACAGAGTGAAAGTGATGAATGATTGACTCGGTTTCTTGACATCATGTGGCTCAGCAGTTACCTACTTGACATCTTTGACATGAGCTAAAAATTGTTTCATACATATTTTCTGACAGATATAATATGCAATATGTAAGCACTTGAGGATGAGGATATTACACAAATATTTTTACAAAACATCGGAGCGAATTTGTTCCTTGGTGTCATGAATATTTCTAAGCACTGTAGGTACCTACTATGGTTATTTTGATGTGATAAAACATAAAATAAACTACTTTTTACAAGTTCTAGGTACAAAAAATGAAGTATCAGTTACCTAACCACTGGTTAGTTAACCAGTAACCAGTTATCAAAATAACCACTACCAGTGGAATGAATATTATTATATATAGAAAATCAAATGTTTGCAAGAATAAGTAGATGTTTATTAAAATTGTAGCGGAAGACGCTATTTTTGACCGACGAACCCCAAACGGAGGAGGTATACAATTCGACTGTGTCCTTTTTTTTGGTTTGTGGGTGCCTTTCATATAGTAATCGTAGTCCGATTTTGATGATTTTTGATTCATTTGAAAGAGGAGCCTTGAGAAACGGTCCCATATTCATAAAAACGGGAATCCGACATCTCCTTCCCTCCGAAAACCGCCCCCGAACGGAGTGGAGTGGACAAATTTTCTCGAAAATTGAAAATCTGTGGTGGTATAATTAAAGATAGGACAATATCCGAAAACGTTTAAATTGAACATTTTTTCAAAAGAGTTACGGTTTTCGAGATAGACGCATGTTAATTTCTCAAATGTGCAATGTGGAGAGGGCGATTTCTGTCGAAAATTGAAAATCTGTGGGCAGTACATGAAGGACATAATTATTTGTAGCAACATTTATAATGCACATTTTTTCCTTAGAGTTACGGTTTTCGAGTAAAATAGATGTTAAAAAGGTAACAACTAAAATATTCAAGCGTATTTCCGCAGCGATGTTCTGAGATCTCAATAATAACAACTACAAGCAAGGAATATACGTGGGTAATAGGATAAGTACTATCTTCATTGGTATTAGCGAACGTTCAACGATTTTCGTGACTAATCCGATTTTGATGATTTTTGATTCATTTGAAAGAGGATACTTGAGAAATGGTCCCATTTTCATAAAAACACAAATCCGAAATCTTCTCCCCTCCGAAATCCACTCCAGAAAGGGTCGAATTTTCTTAAAAATCCGAGACGGCAGAATTAAAGATACCAAAATATCCGGAGTCGTTTAAATTTAACATTTTCTCAAAAGAGCTAGGGTTTTCGAGTTTCAGCGATGGATAAAATTTGAAATATGTGTATTTTCGCTATGTGGAAGAGGGCATTTCTTTCGAAAATTGAAAATCTGAGAATGGTAAATTAATGAACAGATATTGGAGCAACATTTATATTGAACATTTTTTCGATATAGTTACGGTTTTCGAGTTAAAAGAGTGGTAAAGTTTATAATATGCGTATTTCTGCGATGATGTTCAACGATTTTCGTGCCAAATGTAATACTCAAAAGTGTGAAATAAATATTTTTTACAAAAAATTGGACCCACGTTATCATTTGTTGCACTGAAAAGTATAAATTAATATTAATTCTATTGGTTTTCAATCTATCTGCAACTACACAACTTTAAAAGCATCTGCACCAATAGAATTAATATTATTTTGTACTTTTCAGAGCTCCAACTGATAACGCCGGTCCATTTTTCCGTTCAAAATATTTATTAATGATATACAATCAACCTTGCATTCTATTAATCGATAACATCCTTCAAAATTAGCAAAAAAGATGAGTGAAAATACTAAACATAAATTCGCGAAAAAGTGAGGTTGAATGAATTGATGACTGACTTGTGCAGTATATTCAACATTCAAGTGCTGTAAACATCAATGTTGCCAACGCTGCCAGTATAACTTTCGCAGCATTAGATTATTTTATGAATTCCCTTTCTAAGAATACCTACTTGCTTTAGAAAAAAATAACCACATCTTCTAGTAAAGCAATTACGAAATTCATATTTTCGAAGTCCTGAAGACAAAGTTCGTCATCAAAAGATGCCATAATATTGTATTTTTGCTCTAGAGCAAGTATTTGTAAAATAATATTTTTTTGTAAATTTAAAAAATGAAACTATACCTTTAGACACTTAAAATCTACCCACTTGGTTTATGCTTTCGTTATCAAATATTTAAAATAATATTCAATATCGCAAACGATATATTTGCAGTTTTGCAAACATTGGAATTGACAGTTTTTAAACGTCAAACACACTGCACAAGTCAATCATCAATTCGTTTAACCTTACTTTTTCGCGAAATGATATTTACTATATTTACGCATATTTTTGTTAATTTTGAAGGATTTTAGTGTTTAATAGAATGCAATAATGATTATATACTATTTATATTTATATACTAATTCCAGATAAAAGTAGTAAGTTCTAAGATCTTAATTTTTTAACAAATCATTCAAAATAGAGTCTTCCGCCTCCATTTTATTAAAAGTTATGCTAACATAATATATCTTTTTACGCAAATATTTCATTTTTTAGGGCTTTTATAGCAAAAGCCGCTAAACGAGACTATTACCGTATTTTGTAATTTTCAATCCCTTATCTAAAAAAGATTGTCCTAGTTTTTTTTTAAAAGTTCTACCTACATCTGCGGTTCATTTTGGCAGTCCCATCTTATAAACATTTTCTAAGCTTTGAAATATCATATAATCTGATTACAAAAATTACCTATTTACATTAATAAGTGTTTCTAAATTCATCAATTATTGTTGGAAAAATTATATTTATCAGGCGAAAATGACGGACTCTTTGAACTTTGTCGAATTCCTGAACTATAAGCGATTTAGTAACAAGTAGAATTGAAAAAAAAATAGTTTTTATTAGGCATTTAAGATTTGAATCGTACCGATGAGTACAACTACCATCTTCTCGTTTTTGATATAAACTAATGTATATTTGTGACACAAAATTAAATAAGTTTTTTATTATGGATGTCTGAAATTTGTTAGAAAACGATTTTCCAGAGAGTATATAAACTCTCTTTGCATCTGGATCCTGTAGACCAAGGTTAGATGTGCCCGTACGTATTTCCAGTGACAGATGCCATTCTCCGACATTGTCTTTGGTCTATGGACATTGTCGTTCCATGTTGAACAAATAATTTGATCTTGCTTGAATCAGATAATTAATTAATCTTTATTGAATCACACTTGGATCAGTATTAAGCTTAACAAGCGGCGAGATGCCTGAAAAATACAAAATAATATTAGTTCTATTGGTTCTGGTACTTTTGAAGTTGTACAATTGTAGTTAGATGGAAAACATTTGGCACCTACTTTAACAGTACCAGAACTAATAGAATTATTATTATTTTGTACTTCTCAGTGCTCCAGCTAACAAAGTCGGTCCAATTTTTTGTAATAAATATTTTGTTCACACTTTTGAGTGTAACATTAGTCATGAATATCGTTATTCTATCACCTTATTTTTATTCTTTGCTTGTACTGGTTATTATTCATAGATCTCGAAACATAGCGGCAGAAATTCTTATATTTCAGACTATACCACCGCTGTAACTCGAAAAATGTTGATACATATAATCTCTTCTTTAATTTGGCCGTCTCATATTTATAATTTTCGCAAAAAATTTACCCTAGCTGAAACTAGAGAACTGTAACTCTTCGATTTAAACGTTTTTGAATATGGTCTCATCTCAAATTTTGCCCCCTCTACTCTCTTCGGGGGCAATTTTTGGTGGGAAGCAGATTTCGGAAAATATGGGACCACTTCTGAAGTTATAGCGCGCGCACAAACCAAAAAACAAAAAAAGGCAGTCCTCCTTCGTTTGGGAAGTCGGTCAAAAATGAATAAAAAACAAAATCCTACAAAAAATTATTAAGTAAGTTTGCAGTAAACTTTTAGATAAATTAAATTGTGAGTAACTTAAAGTCGCAGTAATAATAAGCCCCCATTATTTGATATTGACCAAGATGCCCTACAAAATGTTTATAGTGCAGTTGTTCTTGGCGGTACAATGGAATAAATAATTTCAGCAGCAAGCTAGCCAAGACACATGACCTTCTCCCAGAAGACTTTTGTTCATGGGAAATTTGACACAACATTTTTGAAAAGAGAAATTGCATTTCGTCCATATCAATCTGGTTCGTTCATTAGAAGACGATCAGTTTACAGGGTACTTGATTTGCTTTTCTTTCCAATCAATTGTCTCCAAGAACACTGTTGTTATTTATTTCTTTTCGATGTTTTGATCGTATTTAACAAATTGCCACCTCCACAACACAATCTGCATCTTCAAAAACAATAATCAAGAATAATATACGTAAATAACTAACTCACAAACACAATTTAAAAATAGAACACTGTGTGTAGTCGCGGTTTTTCTAGTCGCTAAAATTCTAAGAAAACTACAAGTAAGTATGTGTAGCTATATTTAAAATAAACACTCAAAAGAAAATGCCATCAAATCACAAAATCAGACATCTAAAAAGTGTCATCCCACACATAATATCAGCATGCTTCAAGTAGCAGTTAGCAACAAGAAAGACAATGATAGAACATAAAGTTTCACAAGTGGCAGTATATATTTATATATTTTTATACTGACCCTTTCTGTTTTCGCTCACTTCAGTTCTCAAAATAGGTATATATATATTTTTTTTATTTTTATTTTGATACACACAATAAAAATATTATATATCTCACATGTTTCACACTATTTTAATAATATCTATAATAAAACATCACTACTGTACAATATAAATTCGCTTCGAATAACCACATACGACTACTAAACACGTCACGTCAAACGAACGTTGTGCGATCGGAGTTCGACAAAGTTAGAGAGTCAAAAAATATCGCAAGCCTCTGTGCTGCTGCAAAGGTTTATATTTGGACCCAGGAGATGTTTGACTATGATGATACGCGTTACTTGTTTTATTTTATACTCGTTACTCTTGGCGTTTTAAAGCTGTATTATTATATGTCTCTGTCTAGTTTCCAATTCAAGGCTAACTGTTGCACATAATATTACATTAGGTACGTTAAGCAATATACAGCTAAAAATATTCTTTCTTCTTGATAGTTTCATATTTATTGGTCGGACTGCCTGCTGATTTGATCCATGTTTGAGTTATTTGTTTAATGGATGCCAGCAGCGTCTGTAGTTGCCCATCAATATCTCTGGAGTTATATAATTAGCTACATACTTCTGCCTGGACCTGCTCTCGTTCTAGATTACAACGACGCTTCGGATTATTTTGGCGGAAAGCGAGCAGATAATTTATTGGGACTGACCCAATTCAATTGAACAGATCTCTACAACGTTTGTTGTTGCTCTATAAAATACTAGATGTTTTACCTGACACTTCCTGGGCAAATACTTTCGTAGATTTTGCTACGAAAACATAAAGTCATTAAAAGTATTGAGTATGGGACCTATTTGCACGTAGAACCAGTCCGAACACCAACACAGATCAATCCACAGATATGCATAACTTTATGTAAACGTTAGAACAAGTAAGAAAACCTAAAATTGACCGTGTTTGTTCAACATAAAAGTTGTTTTTTTCTCGAAAACGGTCGACTTTAGAGCTCACAACCAACAGTACCTTTTTTATGTAGAAAACATTGGCGGTTCAAAGGGGTGCCTTAAAACCATACTTTTTCCATTGGCGTAGAAATTGGGGAGAAAAACAGCCACTACTCCTTCAAAATCTTCACCAATAATTATAACAAAATTTTTTTTCTGACACAAAACTCAGCTTATTATGAGTGGGAAATGCTTACAAAAGCTGTTTTCTGTACTATGAACGGTTCCGGACATATTCACAAAAAACAATATTTTTTTTCAATTTCTACAACCTGTATCTCGAAAATGGTGCATTTTAGAGGGTAAGTTAATATCAACTTTTTTTCATATTTTTATCACATCCTCAAGTCCAGCGCTTATATTATGAAACACCCTGTATATTAGTATAGATATAGATAGATTTAAGAAAAGTACTCGTAGTAATTCGCAATGTTGTAGATTAAGTCGATTAGTGTTAAAATTATTGTAGGTAATCCTTTTGACCGACTTCACCTGAACGAGGGAGGTACACAAATCATCTGTATGTTCGCGTCTTTTGCATAGTAAACGTGCACTGATTTTGATTATTTTCGATTCATTTGAAAGAAGCGAGTTGCATAATGATTCCATACTAAGAAAAACTCAAATTCGTAATTGGAGGTGGCAATTTTTCTCGAGAATCGAAAATCTGAGATTAGAGAGCAGAATTATTAAAGATAAGACCACATCAGGAAACGTTTAAATTGAACATTTTTTCAATAGAGTTACGGTTTTTTTAGGTTATATCAATGTTAAAGATTGAAATATGTGTTTTTCCGCTATGTGGAGGGACAATTTTGGCGAAAATTTAAAATATGAGACGGAAAAATTAAAGAACAGATTATATGTAATAACATAACATTTAAGTTGGACATTTTTAAAAAGATGTTACAGTTTTCTAGTTACAGCAGTGGCAAAGTCTGAAATAGGTGTATTTCCGTCACGATGTTTTGAATAACAACAAGTACAAGCAAAGAATATACATGGGTAATAGGATAAGTACTATCTTCATTGGTATTAGTGAAAGTTCAATGATTTTCCTTATTAATGTTACGTGTGAATGTGTGAAATAAATATTTTTTACAAAAAAAAAAGGACCGACCTTATTGCGTGGGGCACTGAAAAATACCGAATAATATTACAGTTCGCGGTTTTTCTTCTCCAGACCAATCGAGATCGAGGGAGAATGTTTGTCTACAGAGTTCAAGAAAAGGGTTTCTCTATTTAATAGATGGGAACTTTCTTTCTGTGGCGCCGGGGTTTTCTGATAAAACACCTCAAAATAACATGAAAATAAAGAATACCTTTCGAGGTTTCCTCTCCTTTTGTAGCAATCTACCCCTTTTTGTTCCAACAAGTTTGCGAGATGTTCAAGCAAAAGGGTTGTTGGGTGGAAAAAAACGCATTTAGAAGTGAATAAAAATTCGTACTTACCAGTAAAATCACTGTATACACCGTCTCAACGAGGCATTCTTGTCATAAATTGTCATTTTTAATCGGATATTAAACTGTAAACACATTTCACTTCATAGTCAGCCTACATATTGTTATTACTGAAATAATCTTAGAAAATGGACATACGTTTTCATACGATTATAAATATACTGTTTGTTTCCTTAATAGCTATCAGCTAAAAAACTACATTCTAACCCTCTATTTTATATAAAACTAGCAGTACCCGGCGCGTTGCTGCCGTAGCAGTAGTAATTGTAGAGATATATGAAATTTGAAATAAATACTTATGTTGGTTATTGGACATGTGCAGCCCAATAGAAAAAATTAATAAATAAAGAGAATTTCAGAGTAATCACTTTAATTATTAATTTATTATCTCGATCTTAAATGACGATTACTTACAAAAATTACTTCCTGCTTTTGTACACTTCAGTAATGCTTTATGGTATACGATAGTTTTTAATTGATTATTTTAAATAATTTACTTTTATCCCCTTTATTTCCACAATATTAGATGGAGTAGGTTTAATATTTGTCCCTGTCCCTACCAGAAGTGCTGCCCTCTCGTAGTGAAAGGCCACACTCTTCTCAGGAAAAAGGCTCATTGTTCCAGATAATAAAGGTGTTCTTTGAATAATGGTTCTTGACGTGTATGACATATATGTCACCAAACTAAAAAAAGCGTATGGGAAAAGTGGTGTTTTCACTATTTTTCTCGCAATTTTTACGACTTTTCTCTCCATAAGAACCTTCCTTATGCCCTAACGAAAATATTAAAACAAAAATTATCTGAATTGGTCGAGCCGTTCTCGAGTTTTGCGCTTAGCAACACATTCAGCGATTCATTTTTATATTATAGATGATATAGATAAATAAGCTGTTCCATAAAGTGGTGCTCATGTGGTGCTATCAATTCACTTGCTTATTAATAATTATTCTTTGTATGAAATAGTTCTAAACCTAAAGTAGGTTCTGATATTTCAAAATATCCAACTGTTTATCGTTAGATGCGTTACAAGAGGCGTAGGTACTATTCTATGAATTTTAACCTTTTAGATATAGAGGCAACGGTGTAGTATTTGAAACTTAAGCCATTTCAAATTTTAAAACAACAATAATATGACATATGATGACAACAATAGCGGCTAGACGCTAGCAAGTCTCTTCCATTATCTTTGACGCTGGACAAAAGTCAAGAAGTGCTAGGTGGAATTTACGTTTTTATTTTCAAGAAAATACTTCGTTGGGACGGTTTCCACAGTGTGATTTCTGGTAAGTACAACTTCGTTTATACCTCTTCATGCGCATTTTTTCCCACCAAACACCACTTTTGTTCCAACATCCTGCAAGCTTGTTGGAACAAAAAGGGGTAGATAGCTCCAAAAGGAGATGAAACCTCGAAAATGGTATTCTTGATTTTCGTCTTATTTTGGGGTGTTTTATCAGAAAACGCCGTTAAATCTTGGCGCCACAGATATTGGAAACTAGCCTCGAGGCCTCGAGGTGCGCCTTTTGGATTCGCTGAGCCTCTAGAGCGGCATCTCGATCATTATAGGCCGAGAAAACATGATGGCTATGAAGAGGTATCATCGGCGTGCGGATGATCATTTGTCGGGGCTCGCCACAATATATCTGATTAAAAAGAAATGTTACATCAATTTATAACTCTTTAAAAATAATTTGTTAGATTTAAATACCACTTTCCATTCTATCAACAGTATACTAGAAATCAGTTTTTGCTCTCTTTAGAGGAGTAAATAATCATGATTGTGGTCTATTATTTTTGACAAAATTCTATCCAAAGGTGACTTTTTCTTTTTCTGACAGATAAATTTTAGGCAATCTAACTAAAATGCGATCAAATCATCTATTGCTATATAAAATATACCACACTACGTGACTGCAATGAACTAACAAAACTGGTAGCGCTGTCAATCATATCTTCTTTATTTACACTAAGATTTAATCATTATTTACCACACATTAATTATGATAACAAAGCAGATTTATGTATTTAGAAGTGCCAGCCTTCCAGTAACTTGATTCATTTGAGTGCACCACTTTTTGATGAAAAATACAGTTATGTATCTAAATTAAATTTTATTAACATTTTGTATATTAGTTAGCCATATGAATTTTATTGGAAGTGAAAAAATGCCTTTTTCAAGTTCTTAAAAAAATATAATTGAAAAAATTGCTTATAGATTATAAATGAAAAAAGTTTTTGCATATTTTAGTATGAATTTGGCAATAACAAAATAAAACTCGAATAATGTCATAATGGACTTATTATCAAGACTTATAATCATCACGCCAACGCCCGTTTCATATTTCCTTTGTTTTCATCCATAAACTAGTAGCAAAGATAATGGAAAAGCTGAAATCATACCACTATTGACATCTGTGGATGAACATCGAAAGTGATAATTAATGGAATTAGAAATATTTATTTATATATTTTGTTTTATGAGTTCTATACAGTTTCTTATTCTGAGCTCTATGCTCTGAAACAAAAAAATTAAATTTGACAAGTGACTATCTGACATGACAGCATGACAGTGACAGTTTAGTGTTTTCTTATCTAACCTCACTAAGTCACAAATATGTATACTGGATTTCGATATAATTCCGATCTACTATCTTAATTTAAATTTAGATTCTGTTAATGTTATAAGTAATAACACTATACCAGGTAAACAAATTGAAGTAGCCACGTATAACTAACTTATCATCAATTTCATAATAATTTTACTAGAATGCCACCAGAAACGATCCAATATTCAGAGAAATATTTTGACGGATACTTTGAATACCGGCACGTTATTCTACCACCAGATCTTGCAAAACTCGTGCCTCGACCACACCTTATGACTGAAACAGAATGGAGAAACCTAGGTGTCCAACAGAGCCCGAACTGGGTGCATTACATGCTCCATTCACCAGAACCTCACGTATTATTATTCCGAAGACCTTTACCAAATGGAAATAATCCAGACCAATGATTGTACATTCTAACGAAGAACATTTCTGTGATAAAACATTATATACGCTGTGCAGTAAAACTTTTTTGAATGTTTGTACTTAGGGTATTTTATATGAAAGCTAAGGTTAAAAAATCTATGTTATTTCCATAGTTCTTTGAGATGCTTGTTTAGATTAAAAGTCTATTGTAATGTAATGGAAAATCAACAATAGTATGGTTACAACTGTATTTTTGAAAAATACAAGTATTACAATTATTGTTTGTTTGAACGAATTTGCTGTTGGATCTACACAATTCTACAAAAAGAATGTATTCCAATTGCTTATTGAACCAATAAAAATTATTTACGTTTAATGTTTTAATATTTTGAACATTTAACGTAATTCCAAAACATGATTATTTTGACTAGCAACCTAAGGTAAGTGGCGTATTTCGAGGCGACACTTTTTCTATTGAGATCCTTTATCATAATTCTGTTACGGTCGACTAAATCGGTTAGGGGATTTCAAAAAATACCATAATTATATTACGTTAGTTTATTTGGTTTTGGTTGAGTAAAACTACCTACATTTTAAAATGGAAAATGTAACAACGATAAATTATTTATGGTGAAGAAATTGTTTACTACTGTGTTAATATTCGAAAATAAATAGAAAATATTTAGAACTTGAAAATATTTCATGAAAACTGAAACACAACCAAAAAAAAAGAGTGATTGAAACTAAGTAGTTGCATCTATGATTATTATAATTGTAATCTTTTCCTAATTTCATCGGCTAAGCTCGATCTGCCGATTTCCATTTCTTCCCGACTGGTTACATTTCTAAGTTTTACAACTCCTTTTTGGATCTCTGATTCACCCAATATAATAGCCAATGGTATTTTATTCTCTTCACAATACTGCAACTGGACCAGTAATTTTGGATTCTTTTTGTAAGAATGTTCCACCTGAAAATTAAACATAATATTACACTTTATTTGGGGTGGGGTAGTAGGTATGGGGAATATTTAACGAAATGAAAAGAATTTTGTAAGTGGTTTTTCAACCTTATATTGGGTGTTCCATTTAAAATAAGCGAGAAATCATTGGGCATGAGTTTTGGGTTACCGGGAAGCTATCAAAAAAGTGATGGGTTGCAACGAAACTAGGCTATAAAGAAATTATTTTAACCTTGATAGAATAACCCACTAATTGTTAATTCATAATAATACAGGGTGACAATTTCATTAAGATTTTATCATAAAACTGACCATATCTTGCAAAATTTTCTGTAGAACCCAGTTAAACCGAACACTGTCAGAATAAGGAAAATGAGCTAAATTGAAAATATAGCGGCTATTTTATTCAATAAGATAACATTATATGCTGTGACCTTATAGAAATCCTGTATATAACGAATCGAATTGAAAATATGAAACTATATAATTTCAATTGAAAATTCATCTCAGGGCAACTCCGTAATATAAGTTGATCATAGTACATGTAGGTACACTAATTATTGTTCAGCACATACCTTGAATCCTTGATCCCACAGTTCAGCACACAATTTCATTCTCTCTTCAACCAAATTCTTTTGAGCAGTAGCAATGTACACTTCCACTTCCGTAGTTCTTGGTTTTTCTAGTTGTTTCGCCTCCATAACGGCAAATAATCTTTCCACACCAATCGAGACACCCACACAGGGCACCTGTTTGTTCTTCTGATCGAACATGCCGACCAAATTGTCGTATCGCCCACCGCCAGCAACACTACCAACGCCTTCACCATCGGCAGACACTAGAAACAAAATGTTATTTAATACACGTTTTATTTAAAAAAAATAAACACCTTTATACTGACCTCCAGTGAGTACAGCTTCGTATATGACACCAGTATAATAATCTAAACCTCTGGCCAAACTAAGATCGAATAATACTCTATCCGAAGTGCCATAAATGTCGCAATATTTCAACAGCAGATTCATCGCTTCCAATCCTTCGACAGCAGATTTGTTTTTAGATAGTTTTTCATCAGCTAGCAGCTTCTCTACCAATTCTGTTCGACCATTTAGCCTAACATATTCACCAATTTGATCAGCACTATCCTCTGACAAACCTGCAATAATAAAACGTGTTCATTAATAAGATTATCTTAGCAAGATAACAAAAAAAAGTGTGTGCCTGTCAGCAAACATTTGTTAGTCACCACCATTTTTCTGGCTATCAAATTCAGGAGGCTTGAGTGATATATGACGTATTTCAATGAGAAAGTCTAAATCCTCCTTCTGCATAAGGTTTTCGTGAATCTGCGAATGAAGTTGACAGAGATGCTTTGGCAGTTGTTACGGAGACAGCCTTCTTCAAATAGAAGACATAACGCTTGATTTTAGTACTCATCAACTTACCTCTGAATGAAATCGATTCAGGAGTAAACTCCAATAATCAAAATGTATCTATACATAATTCAATTTAATTTTTCAATTGCAAAAATCTTCTCACCTTTTTCGTCGATCATTTCTTTGCGGACATCTTCCCACGGTGATTTATCCAATTTATCGACAGCTGAACATATTGCTCGAAATTTGTCAGCTGGTACACCACAAGCCTCAAACATACCGTCAAGTAATTTGCGATGATTCAATTTAATTACAAATGGTTTCATGTCGAGTGTATTGAGAATTTCATAGACAATTTTAACACATTCAGCATCAGGTATCATTGGATCATATGTGCCAGCTATATCAAAATCCTGTGCGATGACAACAAAAATTAATTATTTAAACATCACAAAATCCGATGTATCAGTTCACATGACTTTCCTACCGCCTCAAAAGAATTTTATCGAATATAAAAAACGTCTGATTAATTCCCTTGTCAACATGAACAACAGTGGTCATATTCAATCTTTACGTAGGAGGAACCGTTTGGCCAGAATAAGTTTGAGAAGGACTTTAAACAAAATAGAAAAATTAAATCAACTGTCAAATTTTCTAACTTTTTTTCTGACACATCAGATCTTTTTTTTAAAAAAAAAAACTGTTCATATTTTCTTCTACATTTAACAAAATTAAAATAAGTCGAGTTTAAGTTGCATAACTACGGTAGAAAATTCGTGTGAATTTACATATATGAAATTTTGTAACATCAAGCAAACGATGATCGTTTAAATTTAACTTACACATTGATAAAATTCACGATACCTTCCTCTCGATATAGAAGGATTATCTCTTCTATACACTTTGGCAATGTGATATCTTTTGATATTTGTTATTTTATTCATTGCCAGATATCGAGCAAATGGAACAGTCAAATCGTATCGTAATGATAGAATTTCACCACCTTGGTCCTTAAGATCATATATGAGCTTGGAATCTTCTCCATATTTTCCAGTTAACACCTCCTACAAATATATTTCTAATAAATACATTAATGAATATTCGGATTTCATCTAGAATGTTTGAATTATGTTGTAACCTACATTTTACCTATGATTACACAATTTTTATAAACTAGTTTAAAGAGAAAGTGAATTGTGTTCAAATCTTAATCTTCATCAAGGTCAAAGTCTTAAAAACATGATACAAATGATAATTAGTTCACTTTCCAACTAGAAATATACCAAATTTCTATATTAAGTATCAAAAATCTCATTTAAAATGCAGAACAATAGCAATTATCTCACTAACCTTTAATTCAAACACGGGTGTATCAATAGTCTCAGCTCCATGTTTTTTGAATACCGAAACAATTTTATCCATAACACCCAATCTCAAGGCCATTTGGGCGGGTGAGAAATCCCGTGTTCCCTTAGCTGTCTTGAGTTGGAATTTTTGATTGGATGGTAGTGCATTAGTGCCTCCATCTTCAACACCATTCAATTGTGATTTTAAATCAAGTAACTTGGCAACTTCTTCGGAAATCTGAAAACATTCAATAAAACAATTTACTTTGTTATTTCAACATAAAATATTAAACATGATAGCAAGATATCGCTATTCTTATTTATAATTATTCGATAATAGTGTTTTTATCTACGTAAACACTACACTAGAGGTGAATACCTTCTCCGAGAAGATCGTAAACATAAACAAGGGAGATGGGAATTATTTCTGTACGATAATATCATCAAGCAAATTGGACATGAATAACTGCAATCAAATCTTGTTGCAAATTATGAAAAAAAAGCTCACTGACCTGTGGTTTTTCACTATTAAACATAGATGTTGTGATGAAACATTTGTTACATGTTTCCACAGGCCGTGACAACAGATAAATACAGTGCAATACCTTGCGAAACATTGTCTTGGGTTAATAGTTCTATCAACACTTGAAAAGAAAAAGAAAAAAACGAATTAGGTAATGGGTTACCTGATAATCTATATATTGTAACATTAAAAACTGCAACTTATCATCACCAGCGTTCTTGAAATTGGTAATTTCAATTTCATTATAACTACCGATGTGATTATACCATCTTTGAAGATGTATGTGTCCATTTAGATTATTTTGAAGGACATTGACAGTATCATAAAGAATCTTGTCAGCTTTTGTAGGTACATGATCGAAGACATAACTATAATTGACGAAATAGTCATTGAAAAATTTCACCGACTTGGTTATCATTTTTTGATAAGTTTTACATAATACACCATTGACCACCAACTGAAAAATATTCAAAGTTCACACACACTACAAGAGATTATCCAAAAAATATTGTCATTCATCTATCTTAGCGCTCAATATTGCAACTTTCATATTTCATGGTTCATAATATGGTATAGCCAATTTCAAATTTAATCAGAAATAACAGGAATCAAGGAATATTAAGTAAGCAAGTACGATACCTTTTGTAATTTCAGGTAAAGGTTTGAATGGTAAATGCTCACCTTTTCTTTGCTTTCTTTAGCAGATTTCAATTTCCTCACTATATCACCTTGTTCTTTAATTTGCTGCTCCAAAATCTGCTTTGATGGCATTATAAGTGTGTAAAAGATTGTAACATATGCAAATTATGGACAAAACAATCTCTCTACGTAAGCACGACAATTATATACCTCGTACTATCACTCTCACCTAATATTTCAGCAGACAGTATTTGTGATTATAATGTAATGATGTAAATGTAATGCACTAACTAAAAAAACTGCCATATGCTATATGTATATGCTGTGCTATGTGCAATATACGCATGCGCTTCTGTCACTGCCACCGGCTTTGACATTGACTGCAGAGAACTGATTGACTGTCACCGCTGTCACCTGTCCCGAATCTTGCAAAGACCACAGACCACGAAGGGGATACGACTATACGGTTCCGTGTTCTATGATTTTCAGAAAACCAATTTACGAAAGTAAAGTGCCAATATATAGCGTGAACAACAAATGAATTGGCACGCGCCAACAGTTATAAAATTTAAAAATGTTTTGCGGGCTCTATGCAAGTTTTGTCGCTGATCTAAGAATATTTTGATAATACAAACACTGAAAGATGAACTGAAAGAATCTCGTTATATGCCAAATAAATTTGTCTAAGAGAACAGAAATAAAACACTTACTGATACCGTTAAAACATGTATGATGTTTTCAAATAGTAAATAGCATAGCTCACGGTGACCTGAGGTAAATAGGTTAGGTGATTATTTTGTTGTTCACCGCTATTTGAGTCAGTGGCGGCTAGTGACATTTATTGTAGAGGGGACCAACTCTACAAAATTAGTGTAATACTACAACTTCAATTTTTCCACACGATCCCTGGAGGTAGTGTTCCGGCACCTTACATTGTTTGTGGTGGGTCGTTCATAAATATTGAGGGAACTAATGTTTTAGATTTGATAGCAGCAACGTCAAAAATATGAATTTGCCTTAAGTTGTAGAGGAGGCCATGTCTCTCTGAGAAGCCGCCACTTATTTGAGTACTCTCTAATGATAATAGATGGCGTACACTTCGTTAACGATCGCGAATTTGGGATGGGGACGGGATGGGATATGGACTGTAGAAATAAATAGGAAATTTAAATATTTTACACATAATTCATCTTAATTAACAATAACAACTATCCTTGGCAGGCAAATTTAATCAATAAAAAAATATATTATAATGTGTAAACAGTAACAGCTTTGAGTTTACTTGGTTTATTAATTATAACGTAGTCCCTTTATAGAAAGACAAATATTAAAATGTCCAGCTCTTTTGCCGCTTCCACTGAAGTTTTTACTGTTCGTACAATTCACTACACCTAAGTTCTGCTATAAATGTGAAATAATAGACATAGAAGAACAAAAAAATTGCAGGAGAAATTCTGTTCTACACTTGTAGACAACTTTGTCTTTTCATTTGATATTTAATTTCGGCAACTACATTTTGGTATTTGGTTACCACTTTCTCAATAGTTATGGAATTGGGGGGATACATGAAATATAGTGCCTAGTTCTTAAAATAATCCTAGGTACTTACCAGTTGTCTTTGTTCGCATGCCTCTGTACTTAATTTACTTCTTTTGTCCGTTCTCAACTTTCGTTCCACATCAGACTTTCGCTTCCGATGCGCTTGATATATATGGCCCATGTGCTGTGATGGGACCCAATCTGGATGATGCTCATTGTTCAAAGCGCTAGGTTTTCCTACAACAGTGTAAGGACATAGGATTTGTTTATATTAACAACGTAATGTGTTTTAAGCTGAGCAGAACCCTGTTTGCAGTTTTGTTTACCTGTTATGAAATGTCTGTTACACACTCTTTGATTTCTTAAAATCGATTCTGTTAAATCTTCCCTTTTGATAGCAGCGATCCACATGTCTCTTCTTTTTCTCGATAAAACATTAATATGTGGGTAATGCTCCGAGTTTTTAACAGCAGGGATGCGAAAAAAATGAAGCAAATGGTCCCGATCTGCGCGGCTTCCACAACCAACCACCAAGCATGTTACCGGCATTTTTCTTTTAAAATGAAAGCTCTGTATTCATTTAAAAAAATCTCAATAAAATAACGCCCAAACACTTTAAAAAAGCTTTAGTATCCAAGAAAAACACAAGTAAACACAAAGAGTAATAATAGTAAACAAATGCACCGTTTTAGACTGTTTGCCAACCAAACGCCATATTGATTATTGATTTTTTTTGATAATTTGACAGCTTGACCGGGAAAGATTAGGTTAGGTTAACAGTAACTGACAAGGAGGATAGAAGATAAGGAGGGAGTACATAACTCCATATATAAATATTTTATCTTTGGTACTAACAAATATAAGACTTCAAAATCAAAATTAACAATTAAAAATTCTGAAGTTGAATGGCGCAAAGAAGTCAAATATTTGGGCATAATTTTAGACCAAAGGCTAAATTTTAGTACCCACATCAATAATACAATTTTTCAAACCAAAATTAAAGTTAATCGGTTGAACCCGCTGCTCAACTACAATAGCAGACTTAATTTGAAAAATAAATTAAAAACTTACACCACCATTATAAGGCCCTGTCTAACGTATGCTTGCTGTGCCTGGGGTCAGTCAGCACACGTTAAAAAAATTCAAGTTTTTCAAAACAAGATACTGAGGAAACTTAGTGGTTCTCCTTGGTATATGACTAACAAACACATACACGAAGACTTGAAAATAGAAACCATACATGAATTAATTACCAAACTTGTGACAGACATACGCAAACGAGTAGATACACACCCACATGACGATCTGAAAAATTCAATGAACTTACAAATAAATGGCAAACACAAAATAAGAAGACCTACGGACATATTAAAATAAAATACCATTTATTACAAACAAGACTATAACTCAGCTCGCTAAATAAAAAAAGAGCAAACACTTTTTCCTACTGCTCGTTAAAAAAAAAGAGCAATCAATATCAGTAATATCTGAAGTATTTAAAAAAAAGATGAGCTATAAGGACCAGAATGGTATCAGTAGTAACAGAAAAAAGAAGAACAAGAGAGACTTAAGTCTTAAGCCCACTGCAGACGGAGTATAAGTTTTGCTGCATGATTGCTTGCTTGTTTTGCTGCACGGTCCGATAAATGTTGCCGCGCATGGTGTGTTGATGGCTCCCTTGCTTGTGTTGGCTTCACGCGATGCAAGCCATCATGTATGTAAAATGACAGTACAGAGAAATATGACTGTGACAAATGATTCAAAATATTGAACATTCTAATCAAGCTCTTTTTCTAATCATTGTTACAATAGAGTAAATGTCAAACAAAACAATCAAAAATAACATGTTATCAAGTGCAAATAAATTTTGAGTACGACTCGACTAGTTCCGAGTGTCCGACAAGGCACGAAGCATGAAATCAATCACCGTAAATAGCACCGGTTCTATCATCAAATCATGCACGAGTTCAAGCAACCAACCGTGCGCTCAATGTCATTTTCTTACACGGAAGCATGCACAGTAACATGCCTATCCCCCGTCAAGGAAACATGCAGCAAAACATACTCCGTCTGCAGCGGGCTTTAGAGTCCATAGTATGGACTGTAGAATTATAGAGAACTATACCCTCCATAGTCCATAGTCTTGACTAGAAACTCTTTCCTAGTTGACTTAAGTTATAAAGTGAAGCCGCGCGGAATGTAGGCAACCCGTCAAGTATGAACACCGGTGCGCACAGTACAAAGGGAATTTGCAAGAAAATCATCTCTATTTTCACTGCCATGAGGGAAAGTACAGGATGTATTCGCTCGTATGATGTTCATACTCCGCGGGTTGCCTATACGCCAGGTGGCTTCACTGCCGCGTTATGCACTCTGAGCCTCTAACCAATGCTACCTCCATACCTTCTATCCTCCTTGGTAACTGAAGTCTAAAAGTCTGGAAACAGGAGAGTTAAACTTCGTAAGCTTCTCTACGTGGTATGGTTGTCTCTGCCTTGATGTTTACATACTCTAAGTCACATACCAAGCCACATGCGATTACAGAAGTTGCGTATTAGGTGCGTGGCCTCGTGTACGACGAAAATTGACATATTTACAATTTCCTTAAATATTTGTTCTCTTTTTCTTTATTTATGTTCATGATCGTCATCTGCTGTCTTTTTCAGCGAGAGCCGCTTGTAGCGTACGGCAGGGTGCGCAAAGACGCATTTACAAAAGATATGCGAATGAAATTTCACACGATTAGTAGGGCAAGGTTAATCTCCTGTTTTCAGTCTTCTTGAAGTTACCAAAACTAGAGCACTGAGATATGAGTATTATCGCCGCCTGCCATTGTGTGTTCTGGCTGTCACATCAGTGGTATAGGTTAATAGATTATACACGTAAAGATACGTACACAAACGCTCTACCATACCACGGACGTGACAGCCAGGACACACCATAGTCACCAGATAAGAGATCATGAACAAATATAGGGAGGACAAGTAACACGAGTAGTGGGGGTAGCACAAAAAACACAGGATTATCGTCGGTCATTTCGGTAGGTTGCGCTAAATCGCGCTGCGCATCCTTCTGTACCGGGCGAGCAGGATTGGATAAAATATAAAATTGATATTTATTTATCATTCACCTAACTTCCTTCATCTGTGTTATTTACTCTATGTTGATAACCTATCTACATCTACTTGTATATTTTATGTTATGATTATGATATGATTTATTGTACGTAGTACATACAGGAAGGAGTACCATAGTAGTACGTTCTCTTTGTGAGCGAGGTTTTGTTTATTTATTTGATGTATGGGGCGAGGTGGCCAGCAGAGAAATTCTGCCTCCAAGCCACAGTTATAGTCAAAGATATATGTCATAGTTATTTGTTTATTTTTATGTAGCTAGAATCTGAAATCAATTGTCGTTCGTTGTGTTTGTTTAAAATTTCTATTATATTGGTTTATAGTTTATACATATTTTAGTATCACAGAGACAGTACAAGAGTTGAGGCTGCTGAGGTGCAGGTACAGTGGTGCTTACAAATAATTGAAGAAAATGTCGCCATCATATTGTGTGATTCAATGGGGCACTAAAGCAGGCAGCCAAGTCCAAGAGAATAATTGTGCAAGTTTATTTGAATTAAATTCCGTGAGTAGTCTTATCCTACATTGAATTTATTATATAGGACTTGACACTTTTTTCACACAGGTTCACAATAAAATACCTAATATAATAAATATATGCTACGCTAGAATACCAAATTCTGCCTCTGAAAATTATTCCTTGCCGACAACGACACATAGGCAAATGTGTTATATTTCCTTTACTTGAAGAAAAATCAAACCCAATTCAACGTCGCGTTCTGGATAAGAATTTATGTCTTTGAGCGTAACTTAGGTAGGTACATATGTAATAAGAGAAATCAAAGAACTAAAATGTTTCACCAATAATTAATTTAATTTTTCTATCAACATTTTTCAGTCTTAAGCTTAATACATTTTCTACTTATAAAAAAATGAGGTTTCATTTTCCTACCTTTCACAGTTTAATTTTTTGAGCCCAATACCTAAAGTAAATGAAAAATGTAAGATTAAAAGCACAGATTCCACTAGGATAAATATTGGATTGGAACAATTAATTGAGGAAATTAATGACACGACCAATATTATACAATCGAATTCATTAAAAAGCTACAGATGATAGCGATAAACATTTAACATACAAACAAATGGAATCTTAAACAACATTAAGAACTACTATCACTTATTCCTTATGTTGGAGTATGAGCAAGAACGAGTTTGAGTCTTGAGTAGTTAGGCATTCATTCTTCCTGATGATATACGTCGCCTCACATCTTTCGATCAAAAGAAAGAAGTACAGATGCTTCAATATTTTCTACAATCCTTAAAAAATACCGCCCAATGCTTGTTTGGTAATTTCACTTTCAGTCTTCTTGCAGGGCCCTTTTAATTCATATCCATAGAGTATTTTACAGAAGAGTGGAACACAGGTATAGAATGCTCTCGTTCAGAAAAGCACTAACACTCTTATTGATTTTATATCATTACAACAATGATTTTATATTGCTCGCAATTCAAATTTGATGACAAAAAATTACCTCAACTGACTATTCTAATGACTTCAGGTAATGTAATAAATAGTAAATAGCATAGATTTAAAGAGAGGTTAAATGGTTAGGTTAGAGGATTTGTTGTTATAGGTTAGCTCAGGTTAGCTTAACTTTTCTTATTTGACATCTTGCAAGTACGCAAAGGGAGTGAGGTAGTTACACTCAGTGAGATACTGCGCAACCTACCAAATTGACAACTTATCACCGAAGTAATTTTAGCCACTGTTGCCTATAGCACTGCATACAGAGTTACTCATCCTCTCTTTATACATTCTTGTAAGAGATGTTGCATTTAGGACACACAATGGCAGGCGGCGATAATACTCATCTATACAGCGCTCTACCAAAACTATAAAACGCGAAATTTATTCTTTCTGTTGAAATTTCGATTTGAACCATTCTAAATTGTCACGACTGCCTAATATCACTACGTTTTTAATTATTAATAGATGTTATACCCAATATTTTGATTCCATGAATTATTAAAATTATCCTGATAATACCACTATATGGAGGATATAAGAATTTTAGGTGTTATGTGATAGGAAAGAAGATGAACATCTGTTACATAATTAACAGAGATCCCTCCATATAACAGAGACTGTCACCAAAAAATTATGTAATCCCGAAAATGGAGATGGTAGCTTCTACAGGAACTAGTTTGTAGAGGAGAAAGCGTCATGGAATGACTTCTGTTTTCTGCTTCGCTCACATCATAACAGAATTGGAGTATTATTTGTCTCACACTCACCAGAGACAACCATCACTAATCACTCACATAGCTGTTGGCATTTTGTCACAGCTTAGATTTTTCTAACCTGTGATTTTGGCATAAGCAGGACAACCGTGCATAATGTAGAGACAACCATGTGTAAGTAAGTGTTGCATGGCTGTTGGCATTCTTTGCAACGTTCTCTACTCCTTGTTCTATGTCACTTCGTGTCTCGTGTGGGAAATAGCAAGAGTTGATTGGCGTAAAAAAGTCAGGCAATTCACCACTTCATTCTTCATTCATTTTTGTGCGTGCTAAATTGTTAAGTCTGAATAATCTTGATTATATGATGTAAAATAGTGATTTGTGAAAGAAAGTCTTCATTTCGGCATCTTAAAATAGTGATTATTTTCATTTTGAATTTTAAATGTGCGGTTAGCAACCTAAAAGGGACTTGTCACAATGAAGTTATACAAGCAAAGATTGTTAACAGACGCTCAGTTGAAAAGATTGGGTGAACATCAGTATTCTTGCCAAAGTGTTAGCATCTTGGATAAGCTTTTGCAGCCCTATTGGAACTGGCTAGTATCAAAAGTACCCATATGGCTAGCGCCTAACCTCTTGACCATCTTAGGCCTGATGACCAATATCTTCACAGCCCTCATTTTGATTTGGTGAGCTTTTTCAAATGAGAACTTGTATTTGGTCAGCTTCTTATTCAATATTTACCTTTCACTGCCCTCAAATTTATTTTTGATCAATAGTTGTTCATCCATTTACTTACATTTATTTGCGTACATAATTCTTATAAGATTCAAAACTGATTGTTGTTTTTTTGTAATAGGTACATACCTACCTGTTTAATCCAAAAAACGTTGTCAGCTATAACTATTGGAAAATTGTCATACCTATGTCTGTATTCTCTTTAAAAAATTCATGTTTTAAGTCAATGTGAGTTTTCTATTGTTCTCCAAATATTTTCAAATTTCATTAACATTTAGGAAGTAGGTAATTCGACGCTTTTGATTTGCATATAATTGTTTTTTTATTCTAATTCGAATTTCGAAAGAACAAGTTGATACTTAATCCACAATTTGAACTGACCAATAATTTTGATTTAAATTTGAAAAATCAAGATTTATACTCTCAATAACCGTATCCCAGTTCTATATAAATATATAGAATTAATTTAGGTAGATTTTAAAGGTGTGAACATACGGATGTCACTGTTATTAAAAATAATACCTACTTGATTAAATTAACTCATAATGATACCTAGTTCAAGGTCGGAGCGAATAGAATCATGGGATTTAATTTTGATTAATGGTTAAAAAAGTTGTACTAGTTTAATAGTTGATATTTACCTCTGTAATTACCTCATGTTAATATGTGTTTTCTTCTCAGTATCTTATTCCGATTTTGTCGAATTTTTAGTTCTAGGTAGGTATTACTAATCAACTAATCATACAAAAATGTGCTAGAAATTAATCTGAATGATCAGCATTAGTAAATTAGAAATCCAATGTTTCCTTCAACCTAAAATCTTACCTCAGAAGAGGTGGAGGGTAGGCAATTTTTTCGACAGTTAAAAGTCAAAAATCCATATTATTTTGCAATTTTCACAGCACCAAGGCACCAAGTAATAAAAGTCAGATCTAGTTTTTTCTGCACTGACAAAATTACCAAAGACATACATTGTAATAAAAGAGAAACACAATTTTTTATTGTGTTTCTCTTTCTTTTCTTTCTTCTGTTATTTACATGTTTACCACAGACGGTGCGAAACATTTACCGAATGTGTTGTTGAGTTTCCAAATTATTATTATATTAGGTATTATGCTAGTTTATTTTTCTTAAGACTGTATCAATTTGGCTGCAGTCTAATTTTCATGGTTGGCCGATAAAGCGTAGCTATTGTACATCAGATAATTTACTGCTATATTTATCAGATAATCTTGAAATTAATAAAAATGTTTTCAGTCAGATGGCATACTTTCAATTTAATTATAGTCAGCATATGTAATTTTTAAATATTTTCCAGAACGTTCATCATTTGTTTTTGCAGTAATTCGTTAAATTTTTAATTTATTCATAAATTCATATCAGTTACCTACTATTTCGACCCTTTCATTTCTCAACGCTGTTTATTGATCCCATCCCGTATTTCCATAAAGTAATAAAATCATTCATGAATTATTGAATCTGTTCATTTCCAAATCATCCGATACATTCTCATTTGAAGATTCATTGTAAGTACCTAGGTATATTAGATTAAAAAAGAACAACAAAAAATAAAAAAAAATAATTAATAATCTATAAAAATCTATATGAGGGAATCTCTATTGTATTCTGTCATCTATAGAGACAGATACACACGTTGAACTTATTTTTTTAAAACTAAATGTAAGTTGGAACGAAACAAAAACTAAATCAAAATCTGCTCATTCATTTGGGTTAAACTCAGCTAGCCAACAACACTCTCGATGCAAGATAGAAGACTTTTGTCATCAACTTCGAAAGTAACAGCACGACTAGAATTAATATTACATATTTTGTATTTTTCATTGCTCCACCCAAATATTATTACCTATGTTGGCTAACATCTTAGCTAAAAGGTATTCGTTTTTTGTGTATATTTCCGGAACCGTTTATCGTACAGAAAACGGCTTTTGTAAGCATTTTCCACTCATAATAAGCTATGTTAAGAGTCCGAAAATTTTAGCTTTTGTTACTTCTTCCAACGTTTACATAAATTTTGTTGAATTAGTAATTAGAAAATTGTATTCGACTTTAGAACTCACGACCAAGATTACCCTTTTTGTGTAAAAAAACAATGGCGGTTCAAATGGGCGCCTCAAAACAGTACTTTTTCCATTGGCGTAGAAATTGGGGAGAAAAACAACTACTACTCTTTCAAAATCTTCACCAATTATGACTTAACAAAAAATTTTTTTTGGCTCAAAACTTAGCTTATTATTTGTGGAAAATGCTTACAAAAGCCGTTTTCTGTACGATAAACGGTTCCCTGTATCTCGAAGAATTATTATATGACATGAAATTATTGTTTTGATAGAACATGCAACATAATTCAAAAATGAAGTAAGAAATAGGTTTTTCATTTAACAAATTCAAGTTGATGGTCGTAATTTATTTTTGGACCACCCTGTATGAATTTGCATTAAAAAAGGCATTGCGTTCCTACAAAAAACACACCGCTGAGTTTTAAATGAATATAGATATTACTTTTGGGACAGACTATAAAAAAGTTGACAAATAATCGAATTGTATTCCTCCTCTGTTTGGAAAAATGGAGTAGAAAGCCCTAAATTGCAATTTATTTTTTCATCGATTCATATAATTCCTAGTTACATAAAACTTTTTCAAAAATACAAAGTAATTTAAATTTCAAGTATCTGTACAAATTAGATTTGTTGTTGTAGTTTCTACATTTCTTAAAACGGATAAAACTACCTAAGTAATATAAAAATAACTCCGTATCAGTACTTGAATTGAGTTGATGCCATCGTTTTTTCTATCACCCAAGGTAATGTATTTTGATATGAAATTGCATTCTTGTGTTTTGACTTTGTTTATTATTGTTTTGGATAACTCGACTTTGTAGGAGAGAATCATATACCTACCTTTCAGTTGAATACGCATGTCATTTAGAAATATTTAAGAAAATCATAGAGAAATAATACAACATGGAAATTTGTTTACTACTATTTTTGCTCTCTATTTTGCGAATGTCATTATTATAGACTTTGAAATGTTATCAATTCATTGCTTGTTTATTCCAATAAAGAACGTGACGTTGATGAATTTCAAGCTGTTCTATCGTCATTAGTAAATGTAAACTACATATTTATAAATACTCATTCATCCAAGGGAACTGAATCGATATTTTTTTTAGTGAAATAACATTTATTTCTTATTTCTATACCTAGATTATTTAGTAAACTGTATCAGTGCCACATTTAACATGTAGCGACTTTTGTCAGTTCTGACAATGTAATATTTATACGACTAATAGAAGATAATAATTATTTAAATAATGTTCATATTTTTATTACCAGATTTCTTAAAACAGTCTAAAGGTTAAAAAATATTTTTTAAACAAAACTATGACCGAATTCATTCGATGATGCACTAAAAAGACTAAAATAACAATACATAATGTAAAGATCATTAAGATTTTGATGTTTGTGCCAAAAGATGATGTATCAGCTACAAAATCGTAATGATCCTTACATTATATATTGTTATTTTATTATTTTTAGTGCATCATCGAAAGTCGGTCCCAGTGGTGTTTATTATATTTCTGTGGTCGGTCCTAATCAAGAAAAACAATTAGACAATCAATAATCTCAATAATTTAAATAAAAATATTATTAACTCAAAATATGTGAGTCAGATTTTTGAAAGGGCCTTTGCCTTTATGTCAGAAATTCTCAGAACTCAGAAGGTACCCCCAACGGAGGAAATGTACAATTCGATTGTCTGTTTTTTTTGTTTGTTCGCGCGTTATATATTGTAAACGTACTCCGATTTTGATGATTTTTGATTCATTTGAAAGAGGAGACTTAAAATCCGAAATCTCCTCCGAGCAAATTTTATCGAAAATAGAAAATTTGAGATCCCAGAATTGAAGATAGGACATTATCCGGAAACGTTTATTTATTGAACATTTCTTCAAAAGAGTTACGGTTTTCGAGTTACATTCATGTTAAAATCTCATATACTTTTTGTAGTTTCGCTATGTGGAAGGGGCAATTTCTTTCGAAAACTGAAAATCTCTGGGTACCTACCACATGAAAGACAATAATATTTGCAGCAACATTGATACTGAACATTTTTTTCTTGAGTTAAGGTTTTCTAGTTAAGCGGTGGAAAAATGGTTAAATCTATAAATATTTTTTACAACAAATTGGACCAACGTTATTAGTTGGTGCACTGAAAAAATATAAAATAATATTAATTCTATTAGTGCTGTTACTTTTGAAGTAGTGCAGTTGCAGTAAGATTGATATAACTATTTTGGCACCAACTTCACAAGTACCAGCACCAATAGAATTAATATTATTTTAAATTTTTTCAGTGCACCAACTAATAACGTTGGTCCAATTTTTTGTAAAAAATATTTATTTCACACTTTTGAGTGTAACATAAGTCACAAAAATCGTTGAACGTTCACTAATAGCAATGTACTTATCCTATTACCCACGTATATTCTTTGCTTGTAGTTGTTTTTATTGAGATCTCAAAGCATCGCTGCGGAAATACGGTTAAGTATTTTATATGTTACCATTTTAACACCGATTTAACTCGAAAACTGTAACTCTAAGGAAAAAATGTTCATTATAATTGTTGCTACAAATAATTATGTCTTTCGTGTAGTATCGAAAGATTTTCAATTTTCGAAAGAAATCGCCCTCTCTAAATAGCAAACATGAGAAACTAACATTTAAACGTTTCCGGATATTGTCCTATCTTTAATTATACCACCTCAGATTTTCGATTTTCGGGAAAAAAATTCCCCCTCCACACCTTCTGGGGGTGCTTTTCAGAGGCAACGGGATTTTAGATTTGCGTTTTTATGAATATGGGACCATTTCTCAATCCTTCTCTTTCAAATGAATCAAAAATCATCAAAATCGGAGTTTGTTTACTATATAAAACGCGCGGTCAAACATAAAAATGCAGACAGTCGAATTGTATACCTCCTCCGTTGGGGGTTCGTCGGTCAAAAATAGGTACTTATGCTTATTTCCGCAGCGATGTTCTGAGATCTCTACATAATAACAAGTACAAGCAAAGAACATACGTGTGTAATAGGATAAGTACTATCTTCTTTGATATTAGTGAATGTTTAACGATTTACGTGACTAATGTTACACACAAAAGTGTGAAATAAATACTTTTACAAAAAATGGACCAACGTTATTAGTTGGTGCACTGAAAAATACGAAATAATATTAATTTGAAAGAAGGGGATTGAGAAATGGTCCCATATTCATAAAAACGCAAATCCGAAATCTCCTTCCCTCTGAAAACCGCCCCCGAAGGGGTGGTGGGGGCGAATTTTCTCGAAAATCTGAGTTGGTATTATTAAAGATAGGATAATATCCGGAAACGTTTAAATTGAACATTTTTTCAAAAGTGCTACGGTTTTCGAGATAGACGCATGTTAAATATGTATTTTTGCTATGTGGAGAGGACAATTTCTTTCGAAAATTGAAATTTTTTCGATACTACATGAAAGATATAATTATTTGTAGCAACATTTATAATGAACATTTTTTCCTTAGAGTTACGGTTTTCGAATTAAATCGGTGTTAAAATGGTAACAACTAAAATATTCAAGCGTATTTCCGCAGCGATGTTCTGAGATCTCTATAATAACAACTACAAACAAGGAATATACGTGGGTAATAGGATAAGTATTATCTTCATTGATATGGTATAGTGAACATTCAACGATTTTCGGGACTAATGTTACACTCGAAAGTGTGAAATAAATATTTTTTACAAAAAATTGGACCGACGTTATTAGTTGGTGCACTGAAAAGTATAAAATAATATTAATTCTGTTGGTGGTGGTACTTGTGAAGTTGGTGGCAAAAGTTATCAATCTACCTGCAACTGCACAACTTCAAAAGTAACAGCACCCACAGAATTAATATTATTTTATACTTTTCAGTGCACCAACTACTTAATAACGTCGGTCCAATTTTTTGTAAAAAATATTTATAACAATTACTTATTAGGAGTGTTCATTTATTATTTCTTATCTGATACCTTCTTTTTGTTTTCTCCTCAGGTATTCGCCCGATGCAAAAGTAGAAGCTCCAAGATGGGCATGTGCCCTGTGCGCATTAGGTTTATTCGTCTATCAAAGCCTAGATGCCATAGATGGTAAACAAGCTAGGCGAACATTGACAGCCACTCCACTAGGTGAATTATTCGATCATGGCTGTGATTCAATATCGACAGTATTTGTTGCCGTATCTGCTTGTACGGCAGTTCAGATGGGCTACTATCCTGGATGGATGTTCTTTCAGGTATAATTGAGTGTTTTTTCTTTTTATATCCTTCTGTTGCTCAATTATTTGATTGGGCATGAAAAATATAAAATAAATAAACGTAAAGTGTGATGCTGTACCACAAACCATAAAATAAAATCTGTGTGCCTTACCTACTCCGACTCGCACTGTGTGCATCCTCTTTTACACGACCGACGATGCTATATAAACCAAAAACAAGCTGCACCCCTGTTTCTCGTCCGCTGTTCAATAGTTATATTGCATTAAATAGATTTTTCTCATAATTAGGGGCTATTTAAATTAGTTATCTATTTTCTCATTTATTTTTTTACTTTGCCTTAAGCTTTTGATAAATTTCAATGAAAGAAAATTTCTAAGAAATATACATTTATAGAGGTATACAATTCGACTGCCTGCTTTTTTGATTTTATTATTTTTTATTTTTTTTTGAAGAGGAGACTTGACGTAAGCAGTCGAATTTTTCTCGAAAATATGAGACGGCAGAATTAAAGATAGGACAATATATGGAAACGTTTAAATTGGATTTTTTTTCAAAAGTGTTTCGTTTTTCGAGTTACAGCGATGTTAAAATCACAAATATGTGTATTTTCGCTATGTGGAAGGGGCAGTTTCTCTCGAAAATTAAAAATCTGAGGCAACCAAATTAAAGACAATATTATTTGTAGCAATCTTTATATTGAATTTTTTTTACATAGAGTTACGGTTATCGAGTTACAGTAAGTCTAAAATATGCGTATTTCCGCGACGATGTTTTTAGATTACATTTAGATTAGATGTGCAAGCAAAGAATATACATTGGTAATGGTATAAGTGAACATTCAAGGATTTTCGTGACTCAAAAGTGTGAAATAAATATTTTTTACAACCGATTTTGTTAATTGGTGCACTGAAAAATACAAAATAATATTAATTATATTGGTGCTGGTACTTGTGAGGTTGGTGCCAAGAGTCTTCTATTTAACTATAATAGACAACATGCGATAACATTATTTTTGATGTATTTTGATTTCATGTTGAATAATTCCGTTGTAGAATAGACCACAAACGTATTAAAAATGAAAGTATTACTTACTTTATTGCAAAAAAATGCGGTTCTACAATGCCTATTTCAATTCTCGCGCGAAATCGAACCTGCAGTTCTGATGACGTCTTATGTCTGTCACATATTTCCTCCTTATAACTTATATGATAACAACTTATTTGAGGTTATATTTCTTTACAATTTATTTGGAAACTTTGCTTTTGACATAACATGAATCAGCACGGCTTTTTATAAGAAAGATTCACTTTAAATACTTTACAATTTCATTACTTATACAAAAAAATGCAATGCAATTCTTATGGAAACCAGAGACGAACAAATATGAGTGACAGACATGAGTGATGTCATCGGAAATCGCGCGAAATTTGAAACCGTCAGTTTAAAACCGAATTTTGTGTAATAAATTTAAATATTTATTTTTTTAATATACTTATGTTCTATTCTACATGGAATTCTTTAAAATGAAAGCGAAAATAAAAATATTGCATGTTGCCCATTGCACAACTTTGGTTAATATTAATATGGTGTATTTTTCAGTGCACCAACTAATAAAGTTGTATAATTTTTTGTAAAAATATTTATCTAAATATTTGTATTTAAAATTTATTAGCATTATTTATTCTAACATCTCGAAATTATTTTTTTCAGTTACATTTTTGTTTAATCAAACTTCAGGTAGAAATATTGTGAATTAGAAATTAAAACCGATAAGTAGTGACAGTTTGCTGTTTTCAATTGTTTTATATCAGCTTATGTATCTGAATTGAACTGTACACATAAAAAATGTTTTTAAAATACAGAATTTCAAATTGTTGCTACGATATCCACAAAATCCAACCAATTTGAACATTTCCGTGAATCTAATACATATCTGATTAAATAGCATTTCGCATCAACATTCCTCAAATATTGATTCTAGATCTTTGTCAACGTTGATCCTATAGTCTCGCTCGAAAATTTTGTCAAATGAGAAATAATCGAGGAAATAATATTCCAAATTCAACGTGAACATTTTTTCTTTGTCCAAACATAAACTAGGTCATGCTTGAATAAAAAGGTTTTCTCTTCTTCGTTTATTTCAATATTTATAGGTTTCTTATTGGCATTTTATCGTTCAACTAAGTGCTATCCCGGAAAATGCTTAAATTAGCTGTTATATGGAGAAAGCGCTCACTTCGCGTAACTAGCCCACATTTACAATCTAACGATTCGAATAATCGTTACTTATTTCTTGAAACAGTAATAATTTTCGTCTGCCCACAATGAAGCAATGAAAAATATTTTTTTCTAGCAATAAATTCTTATAAAAAATAAGTAAAAGAATAAGATAACAGATATTCGAAATGGAATTTACAAACCTTAAATATTTTTTACAAAAAAATGGACCGATTGTATTAGTTGTTGCACTGAAAAATGCAAAATAATATTAATTCTATTGGTTCTGCTTCTTTTGGAGTTGGTGCCTACAACAACAAACTACAACGGCACAAATTCAAAATTACCAGCACCAATACAATTAATATTATTTTGTATTTTTCATTGCAACAACTAATAAGTCGGTCCAATTTTTTGTAAAAAATATTTATTTCACATTTTTGAGTGTAACATTAGTCATGAAAATTGTTGAACGTTCACTAATTCCCAAAAAGTTATAGGCTTGGCTTGTACTTGTTATTTTTTATTCAGAGATCTGAAAACATCGCCTCGCAAATATACATATTTCAGATTTTACTGCTGTAACTCGAAAACCATAATTCAATTTAAATGTTGCTACATATAATCTTTTCTTTATTTTGGCCGTGTCATTTTGTCAATTTTCGAAAAAAATTGCTCTTCCACATAGCGGAAATACGCATATCACATATTTCAGACTTTACCATTGCGAAACTCGGAAACTGTAACTCTTTTGAGAAAATGTTCAATTTAAACGTTTCCGGATATGGTCTCCTTTCTAATTTTCGATTTTCGGGAAGATTTGCCTCTTCCACATAGCTGAAACACATATTTCAGACTGTAGTGCGGAAGCGTATGATTATTTTTTTAAATGTCCAATTCAAACATTTCCGGATATGGAATTTTCATTAATTCTGTCGTCTCGGTTTTTCAATTTTTCAGAAAAATTGCCCCCTCCATCCCCTTTGGGGCGGTTTTTAGAGGGAAGGAGATTTTGGATTTGATTTTTCTCAATATGGGACCATTTCTCAACTCTCCACGTTCAAATGAAACAAAAATCGTCTAAATCGGAGTACGTTTAATGTACAAAACGCGCGAACAGCAACAAAAACAAAAAAGCAAACATACAACCGAATTGTATTTCTTCTCCTTTTTTTGAAGTCGGTCAAAAAGAATAGAAAAGGAGCCCTTATGTCTCGCAAATTTCATTCGATCTCAAAACATTGAAATAAGAAAAATGGTGTCTAATGAATGTACTTGAAAAATTGAAACTATCACTACTTCTAGAATTTATTATTTTATAATTTGGTGTTGGATTCCTCGTCACGAGGTTTCGAGTTTTAATCATGGAGTAATATACAAGGTGGCGCAAAAGTTCGGTAACTGTATTTTTATAAATGAAAAACTTAAGTTTCGCTTTTGGATTTTATTTGTTTTTTTTTAGAACAATTATTTTCTATGGGAAGAGAACTCTAGCTTGGAATATTCTCATCTTTCAATTCTGTAACTTTACAATAATTGATGTAATAAAATAACTATAGATAGATAATATTCGACACTCCCTCAACCAATGAAATAATATAACAAATATAAATATGTATATAAAAAATGCATTTGATGAATCATATTGGAATTTGGAATATATATTAAATATATGATGTTATCACAATAATGTGATTTATTTATCATTTTATGACGTGACAAATTGTTACATAATTCTGATAACCTTATTGATACTGTAATAATGTAAATGTTATTATACGTATACGTCACGATGTAGATATGTTTTGGTGACTATATTTTTCAAAATAGATTTATTCAAAATATACCTTCTAGTTGAAATTCAAATCACATTTTAGATCAATAATGTTAAAATATATATTTCTTACTAATGCGATTAGTTTTAAATATTGCTTCTTATAATTTGAAATTTTGAAATTTAAGAGAATAAATTGTAAATTATTATAGTTACCCAATTAAATCACAACGTTGTCCTTGAAATCTAAATATTTTTTGACCGACAAAGCCCGAACGGAGGAGGTATACAATTCGACTGTCTGCTTTTTTTTTGGGTTCGTGCGCGAATTTTATATAGTAAACGAGCTCCGATTTTGATGATTTTGGATTCATTTGAAAGGAGAGGCTTGAGAAATGGTCATAAAAACGCAAATCCGAAATCTCCTTCCCTCCGAAAACTGCCCCCGAAGGGGTGGTCGGGGGGGGGGCGAATTTTCTCGAAAATCGAAAATCTGAGTTGGTATAATTAAAGATAGGACAATATCCGGAAACGTATAAATTGAACATTTTTTCAAATGTGTTACGGTTTTCGAGATAGACGCATGTTAAATATGTATTTTTGCTATGTGGAGAGGGCAATTTCTTTCGAAAATTGAAAATTTTTCGATACTACATGAAAGATATAATTATTTGTAGCAACATTTATAATGAACATTTTTTCCTTAGAGTTACGGTTTTCGAGTTAAATCGGTGTTTAAATTGTAACATATAAAATACTCAAGCCTATTTCCGCAGCGATGCGTTGAGATCTCAATAATAACAACTACAAGCAAAGAATATACATGGATATTGGTATTAGTGAACGTTCAACGATTTTGGTGACTAATGTTAGGTACACTCAAAAGTGTGAAATAAATTTTTTTTACAAAAAATTGGACCGACGTTATTAGTTGGTGCACTGAAAAGTATAAAATAATATTAATTCTATTGGTGGTGGTACTTGTGAAGTTGGTGCCAAAAGTTATCAATCTAACTGCAAATACACAACTTCAAAAGTAACAGCACCAATAGAATTAATATTATTTTATACTTTTCAGTGCATCAACTAATAACGTCGGTCCAATTTTTGGTAAAAAATATTTTTACAAAAAAATTGGACCGACTTTATTAGTTGGCGCACTGAAAAATACAAAATAATATTAATTCTATTGCTGCTGGTAACTTTGAAGTTCTGCAATTGTAGTTAAATAGAAGACTCTTGGCACCAACTTCACAAGTACCAGCACCAATAGAATTAATATTATTTTGTATTTTTCATTTTCAGTGCACCAACTAATAAAGTCGGTTCAATTTTTTTGGAAAAGAATATCTATTCCAAACTTTTGAGTGTAACATTAGTCACGAAAATCGTTGAACGTTCACTTATTCCATTACTCATGTATATTATTTGCTTGTACTTGCTGTTATTCAGAAATCTAAAAGAAAACCGTTTCTCTATGGACAAAATGTTCAATATAAATGTTGCTACAAATAATCTGCTCTTTAATTTGATTACCTCAGATTTTCAATTTTCGAAAGAAATTGCCCCTCCACAGCAGAAATACACATATTTGAGATTTTAACATCGCAGTAACTGCAAAACCGTAACTCTTTTGAAAAAATGTTCAGTCTAAACGTGTCCGGATATATTGTACTTTTTTAACCCATCAATGTTGAACGGATAGAAAAATACCAAATCATTTTGAAAAAATTAAGAAATACTATCTAATATATGCTAGTTATTGTTGTTTGTATTTGCATAATCTGGGATTCTTTTTTCTTCCTTTTCTAGTGCTTTTGTGCTATGACATTATTCTATTGTGCTCACTGGCAGACATACGTATCAGGAACCTTAAGATTTGGTAAAGTTGATGTAACCGAAGCACAATTCACCATAATGGGTATATTGATTATATCTACAATTTTTGGACCAAGTGTCTGGTCGACAAAGGTGAGTTAAAAATACTATCTTCTATAATTTTTACTACAAATAATAAATAATATTATATTTAGTAATAATTAAAACAACATTTACACTCTCAAATATTTACTCAAGGTATATAAGTTTATTTATTTATTATACATACTAAGTTAAAATAGAAAAATAGCAGTTGAACAGATTCATTGCCAGATGCTCTTCCAGAGTCTTTTATAAAACTCAGTATGTGGCCTTGTATGCTTGTAATAGCACAACAATTTATATTGTTCACCTATTTTACAAACTTTATTAAACCTTTTTGTCATAAATTCTATTTCTGTACCTATTAAGGTTTTAAATAAGATTTTTATAGACCTATAAGTAGAATAGCTACATTATACATACACAGTAAACAACTTTCAAAGTATAATATTTCGTATGATCGTACCACATTTTATTGATAATAAAACGGATAGATAATCTTATTAAATAATTAACCTAATTGGAAGGGAATATTGATAAAGATTGTAAGGTCAAATAAATTTGCACAATAATTGGTATCAACTGCGATATAATCGCATGTTGCCAAAAACTTGGATAACGTAATCTTTAATAAGATATTTTCAAGAATTATATACACCGTGGGCCAAATTTAAGTTCCACACTACTTGTTCATAACTAATTTATACCCGTTGCAACCAGGTAGCTCACTTTTAAAGGTAAGCGTACTGGGCCCATAACATGAGGAAATTAAAAGCATTAACTAATAATAGAATTAATTAACAAACGTATATTGTCAAAAGTATACAAGTTTTGGGTGACATCGAAAATCAAGAGTGCCACGATCGGTGAATACAGGATCTAATATAACTTTTTAAATGTATGCTTGGGTAGTGTTTGAAATTATTCCAACAGCTGACATGTTTTCACTAAGTTTAGTAATTCTTTGAGACAGGACCGGATTTACAATTGTTTTTATTTAACATCTTTGCAAAAGATTTTAGAAGAATCCCTGTAAATCCGGTACTGTCTTGAATAATTTACCAAACATAGGTGTATACTAGCGAAAACATTCCAGCCTATAAACCCTTCAAAAATGAAAGGTTGTTGAAACAGTGATCGAAAAGGTTGGAATTTTAATTTGGTCCATAGTATATAATATTGTTCTCTAATCTGAAACAGTTGACACATAGATTGAAATATTAAAGAAAATAAATAGATAAATCTCTTGACGCAAAGAAATATTTGTTTTCTATAAACAATTATGATAGAAATTTGGCAATATAAATGAAGAAATAAAGGTTATGGAGTGCTATGGATAAGAAAAAAATGTTGTGCAAGAATTTATACATTTCTCGAATTAAACTTGAAATTATTGATGATCAAGGAAACATAATATATATATATATATATATATATATATATATATATATATATATATATATATATATATATATATATATATATGTGTATAAGTATTGTATTTATTTTGTTGGACAAGTTGACCCCAAAAAAACAAATGTTTAACATAGTTTTTCAGAGAGATCTTTCAGTTGTGGTTCTTAATACCGATGAGTACTTTAGCTTGTGGACTGGTATCACTCTATAGTAGTCTCATTGTAATATTTACTGGAGGAGTGGGCAAGAATGGATCGACGGTTGCTGTAAGTCGGTGTATGCGCAGAACGAGAAGATTCTTTGCATATTTTTTTCTTCTATGATAATATGAAGAGCGTGTGGGGGTTTTGGTTGTTTTTTTTTTGTTTGTGTTGGTATTCTCCATGCTTGTAGATTCTCCAATTGATCACACTATTAAAATTTTTGTTATGTATTTGAAATTTGGAAGCTTCTTTTACGTTTCTATCGCTTAAAGCGAGAAACCATTACAAACTCTTCAACTAAACCATTTATCAATAATCAGTATTTCAGGGATGATGAGATAATTTTCGACTAACGATCGAGTGACTTGAATTACTTTTGTCAAGCTATTTGTGTGGAGTATGTGCAAACACGATTAGTTATTAAGAAGATTATGAAATGTTCGTATTTTCTCATATTTATCAAGTATTAAATCCATCTATTTTAACTTCTGTTCTGATACATTTTTGTCTAACATTTGTCTTTACATTGATGAAAAATATCTTGTCTATTCCGGTTTCGAAGTCTCTAGCAAATTCTATATTCTCGAGTGTGATAACAAGTAAAAAATGTGAACATTTATTTTTGCATATTTTTCTTGCTTTTCCACACTGTAATGGAAAATGGTCAAGCCTTTGGAAAAGTTCATCAAAATACGGCCGTTTTAGGGATACAATCTCAGTTTCAACTTTGAACAGTAACTATTGCAAACATGATGTACATCTTATGCCAAAGGCTGGAAGGCTTGGTACCCTACAAAAAAAAGCCACAAATTCCATCGCTAGATTTTCTATAGTCACAGACTAACAGACAGATAATTGGATGAAGATATGTAATGACGTAAGCGGACACCGACAATTTTACACGATTATACAATACTTTCCTTACCTTTAGATACGCGGGATAGAAAAAATAGAACAAAGTGAAAGAAGTTTCCAAATTCCTTAAAACAATATATGTGCAAAAATAATTATGTCGAATTGGAGATAAGCATGGTGGGGAGATGACAGCTTATAGGTTTTTATTTTAGATATTAATATTGGTTTGGTGTTTAACAGGTATTACTTTGTTTATAATAACATCTATTTGAAAATATCATTCATTACATTTTTTATCTTGCTAAAGGATATTGCATATTTCCGTCACTGTCTGTCATCTTTGTGTAATAAATAATGTATTCTTTAGATGTGTCCTGTCAAATTTTCATTCATGTTTCTCTTATATAAATTTATAATATATCAGATCAAAAACTGAAATGAAAGAGGATGGATACTTATTTTATATGGAAATATATTCGCATAGGAATTTTTTAAGCTTATCGCTTTTTATCAAAGTGTCATTCTAGATATTGAGCGTTGACTGTTTCATGGAATATTTTTTTACAACAATAATCCATTAATATATTTATATTTTTATGGAACAAAATACTTTGTTAAGTAATTTTCTTCTAATTACAGCTAGAACTTCCTATGAAAATAATAAAAGATGAACAAAAAAAATTGAAACAAGAAATTTTGAAAACAAGCATTTGATCAACAAATATCATTAAGCTGCAAGAAATTGTTTGTATTGGGGAAGAAATATATCATTATTATTTTGTATACATATATTTAATGAAACAGTAAGCGGATTATTTATATAGATAATTTTACCATGCTGGATTTTTTCCCATGAATTTTTATCACTTGGGGAGGGTGGAGGTTGAGCATAAGATCCGTCCAATGCGAATAGAATTATCTATATCTAAAGGTCAACATGCAATATTTTTATTTTCGCTTTCATTTTAAAGAATTCCATGTAGATTAGACCACAAGTATATTAAAAAAAATGAACTTATTGCAGTAAATGCGGTTTTAAGCTGTTTCAAATTCCGCGCGAAAACAGAGCTTCAGTTCCGATGACTTCACTCATGTCTGTCACTGTCATTCATATTTTTCATCGCTGAATTTCATAAGTATTGCATTGCAATTTTTTTGGTATAAGTATATAAAGAAACATCAGGTAGTCATAATAATGCTACTAATGTTCTTTCTTATAAAAAGCAGTGTTGATTCATGTTTTGTGCCATTGTTTCCATCTACTTCAGCAAAGTTTCCAAATAAATTGTTTTAACTGGACTTTCTGATCCAAAACTGAGAAAAGTTTGTTTTCAAGCTGCAAAATCTGTTAATCTGTTAAAATCTGCTATATGAAACATACAATTTAACTTTGATTTGTACATACCGTAATAATTTAGTCCCTTTTATTTCTACACCTAAAAATTCTGCACTTTCAACAAAATAACGTAGAACACTAACTTTTGGTAAATTCCTGGTGTCAGCTCTTATCAAACCAGCTTCCATTTTATTATAAAATACAATTAATTTCATAACAAAATGATGTTTACCGTCTCACAAGTATAACTTCAAACAAGTTACTATCCATAAGTTATAAGGTAGAAATATGTGACAGACATGAGTGACGTCATCGGAACTGTAGGTTCGTTTTCGCGCGGGAATTGAAAGAGTCAGTTTAAAACCGCATTTTTTGCAATAAATTATAGTACTTTGATTTTTTAATACGTTTGTGGTCTGTTCTACAACGGAATTCTCTAACATGAAATGAAAAGACATCAAAAATAATGATATTGCATGTTGCCTATTGAAACCGATGAATTTTGTTTCATGAAAGTAATTTTACATACCATTATTTTAGACCAAAACCATCTACTTCTTCTTCTAAAGAATGTGAAATTTTTCTTGCGATGCATTAATAAAAGCCGCCTACTAATATAAAATATCTAGGTGATGGGTAACCCACCTCCTCTTATAATTTTTTTACAGCTAATAATATGCAGGTTGTTGTTTATGGAGCAACTTATTTAATACATATTTATTAATTTATCTATATGTATGTTTGTTTTTGTCAATTGGAATTATTGTTTTTATAGGTACCTATATTTGGATACATTATTAGTTTCAACCAAGTGATGGGTCTTGTGTTTTTTGTTGGTTATTTGAATGCGCTCATAGAATTTTTCGAAAGATTGAAAATTGGTGGGGTTGGAAAAAATGGATCGACGGTGGCTGTAAGCATGCCCTTTAAATTTATTTGCTCAAATTTTCTCTCTCTTTAAAAATGCATAGTATTTCTAAAAGGTCTCTTTAACAAAATGCCACCATATATTGTGGAAATATGAAGATATTAAGTCGTTTCAAGCAAAGTTACCTCAGTTAAAACAATGTGGTTTGGACGTTATAGGAAATTTGTAGTTTGGTATTCGACAAAAAAAATCGTTTTTATAATGCATTGAAGTTTGTAAACTACTTGTCTGCTTTTTTATGTTCTCCAATTTTTGATGCATTTTAAAGAGGAGACTTGAGAAATGGTCCCATATTCGTAATCTCAAATCCGAAATCTCCTTTCTCCCCATTTTCTCGAAA
The DNA here is from genome assembly GCA_958507055.1 of Crioceris asparagi. Classification (NCBI taxonomy): domain Eukaryota; kingdom Metazoa; phylum Arthropoda; class Insecta; order Coleoptera; family Chrysomelidae; genus Crioceris; species Crioceris asparagi. The sequence goes on from OY293826.1 coordinate 7,784,202, forward strand.
ATCGAAAAGCTGAGATGGCAGAAGATAGGAGTGTATCAGGAAACGTTTAAATTGAACATTTTTTCACAAATTAGTACAGTTTTCGAGTTACATTGATGTTATAATCTCAAATATGTGTATTTTCTTTCGAAAATTGAAAATCTGAGGATACCACATTAAAGACCAGATTATCTGTAGCGGTGGTTAAAGGATTAAATCTAAAATACTCTTTTCCACCGTAATTCCGCCGCGATGTTCTGAGATCTCTACATAATAACAAGGACAAGCAAAGAATATACGTGGATAATAGGATAAGTACTATCTTCTTTGGTATTAGTGAATGTTCAACAATTTGCATGACTAATGTTACACTCAAAAGTGTGAAATAAATATTTTTTTTTTACAAAAAATTGGACCGACGTTACTTGTTGGTGCACTGAAAAATACAAAATAATATTGATTCTATTGGTGCTGGTACTTGTAAGGTTGTCGCCAAAACTTATCAATCTAACTGCAACTCCACAACTTCAAAAGTAACAGCACCAATAGAATTAATATCTTGTATTTTTCATTGCACCAACTAATAGCGTTGGTCTATTTTTTGTAAAAAATATTTATACCATTACCGTTCTTAACGATAGACATAGTACCACAGATTTATCAAATACGCACAAGAACGTACCCAAATTATATTTTTGACGTTTGACATATTGGTTGAATTGACATAACGAATCAAGCTTAATGGAAGTAATGGATCAGCATGAAATTTGACAGGCAGCAAAATGCCACTGATCTAGATATGAATAAGAAATTTCAAGTTTCTAGCCCATTTAGGATCTTTCCCCTCAACCGAAAATAATAAAAACTGTTTAAAAATCTATCGTCGTCAGCCCTTTTTGCGTCCACTTCTGAACAAGCCTCCTCTTCACTGCCTTATAATTATTGTATCTGATAAAGAGACCCACAGCTTAAGGTGGACTCTAAACCACCGATATGTCTCTAAGAGACATACCATTCTACCAGATCGATTTTTGAGCTGTACCTTATCACGCTATTTGGTAAGGGGCAAGTAATGTTAATCGCTAGTTTTTACCATTTCTAGCGATCCTTCTACACCCAGATTTTTTTTTTGGAAATTTGCATGTATGGAGAAAGTCCTTGACCTAGTTGGGCTCGAACCTACGACCTCTCGGTTAGAAGTCCAACGTCTTACCAACTAGACCACCGGGGATTAAAAATTTAGAGCAATGTTAAAAATCTAACATTTTTACAACGAATGAAAAGGGGGTTTAGTATAAAGTTTTGTCCAACCAGTGTATTTACAATAAAATATGGTTCTTTTGATTTAAATAAAATTAAAAGTAATTAAAATTGATCTTAATATGACCAGATATTATGAGAATAACTAATTAGTCACATGTTTAACTAGTTTCTAAATTATGTGTTTTGTTATTTTGTTACATAATTTGCCTTAGATGTGATGTAGAAGTTATACCAGAAAAATGTTGCAACGCGCCCAAACTACGCTAATTTATATTAAGGTAACTTGGCTCAAATGACCTTGGTATGATTTCACAAACATGTGGTACGACTATATATAGACATTTTAGAGACACCCTGTACCCATCTATTCGAATTAATGAATTGGATATTTTGCAAATAAGAAGAACCCATGTAAAATTCATTAAGTTTTTTGTATTTGTATATCTCAATGCATATTATCTGTCACTGCACGGTGCTTGCACTATTTCAAATTACCCTGTCATTTGAATTATGTAGATCGATTGTTCTGTATTTTCCGGAAAAAAAGCTCATTGAAAGGCTTATATATATTTTTGATTCAAGAATTGTCTCTTGTTAAGTATTGAGTAGACAATACAATTTCCCACTTAAGACAATTCTTTAGATTACTATATTTTTATATTCTACATATTTCTTCCTTATTAGAAATCTAATTTTTTTTTTTTGTCTACTCAAATTACTTGTCCTTTTTTCACAATATTTTCTTCCAGTTTTCAATATCCACAGTGGTTAACAAATTTCCTCATATTGAATAATCAATTTATTTAAGTAAAAAAATTTAATTGTATAGATTATTATCTTTTCATAAGCTTCCAAATCTTCTCCTAATTACTTTTTCACTTTTTATTGCTTACCTACGCTTGCTTTCTGCATAATAAATATTTTTATTGATATGATTTTTTTTCTGATATGTTTTGCAGCCAATCTTGCCCCTTCCTTATATAAATAAAAATATATTTAAAATAAATAAAAAGAATACCATTCCTTTGAACAGAGGGTCAACTGGATCAGAAAATTCTTTATTATTTTATTTATAATTTCATTATTGAAAGAAGATTTCTAATATTTGTATTAATTTTATTAATTGTATTAAATATAAAGGTCTTATATATATAAATAAGCCAGTATATAGTAACAGTGATTTTTTATACAAACTTTTTTTTATTTCTTACAATAGAAAGTCCGAAAAATATTTATATGTATACCAGTTCAGATAAACATAACTTTAAAAAAAATGTCCCTGAAGTATTTTCTTCATTTCTTATATGTATGAATTTCTTGTTAAATATTCAACGGGATTCTCGATATGGTTATATTAGTATTAGAATGAAGTCTTGAAATATTATTCTACTTAAATGTTACTATTGTTACTACACAAGCCATATATTCATATTTCTGATCATCTTTGATTTAGTCCTTGTTGCTTCATATGAAGCCCCAAATTCATGTAAAAAACGAGTTCTTCTGAAAATGAGACATCGGAACCACCTTGTTCTCAGGTTTAACAGAATCCTTCATCTCGAAATGTCAGTCTGTTTTGCATAGTATTACAAACAAATGTTTCTTGAATTTTTATGTTTATGTTATTAAGAATATGGATTGATCTTCTCATATATTCGAGTCTTATTGATGTGACAAAAACAAAATTTGTTTTGTGGAATTGTACAGTCACCATTTCATGTTGATTGCTATTCTACGTTGGTTTGTCGATAAATCTATCTTGTGTTCCATAGTCCGTGTCATCTACTGTCGACCAGCACCATTTATAATTTACATTTCCGAAGAGCAATTACCTAAAAATATCATCTTAATATTATTAGCTATAAAGATTTTTTATCCCTAAAAACTATTTCTTCCAGCTGCCACAATATTGCAATGAAAAAAAAAATCGAGACAGAATGCTGCAAATTCCCATTATAATGTTACGATTTCGTGACATAAAGCAATAATTGATCACCTAAAAAGTATATTAATGTGTTCAGCTGTTTATTAGTTTTGTATTCGTCTTTTTTGTGGCATTTATTATCTCTTAAAATCGCTTAATATAACACAAATCACATATACAGTTTGTCCCAATTTTATAGTATAATGGTAAATATTGAGTTACAGACTCCAAATCAAATCATCAAGTTTTTGAGAAAATACGAAAACAATGAAGTCTTTTTAGAGGAGTGTGTAAAGAATGAAGGTAATACTTTTTTTGTAGACTACAATCAACACGGTAAAATACTCAAGGTAGGTCAGCAGTAAACCCAGTTATCTACCATCTCGATAAATCTTTGGGAGGATGTTCTTGAACTTTCATTAAAAATGTGCCTTGAAAAATTGAGACTGGCTTTCATCCTTAATTTTGCAAACAAGATAAAATGGTCTATTTAATATAAACTTGAAACATGAAATCCTTTCTGTTAATACAAAAATAGAAATATTTTCATCAAAGAAGAACATTCAACATTAGCAGAAAATTTACACCCCAATATATTAGTCATATGACTTTGCTATCCCCCTAGCTACTTTAATCTACTCTGTAGCTGAAATATTTACCAAGACAAAAACATACATCCATCCAATATAGCTCAGTTTTTTTTGGGACACACTGTATACAAACACACACACACACACACACCGTATCACATTATCAAAACACATTAATGATAATTAATAATAATTGCTTATTGTATTTGTGTGGAATTAGTGCTGAATTTTTGTTTTGTTACCATTGATGCTTAAAGATACCAACGTTGGACGTGGAGGTGAAGTTGATACCCCTTGTGATAGCTTGTGCTGTGGCAGTGCTACTGGCCCAAGCTAACATCTCGATTATATTCACAGGAGGCGTTGGAAAGAATGGATCAACGGTCGCTGTAAGAATAATAGAATTGCTCCAACATCAACCTGTTTTATTTATATTAGAGAAATTCAAAATATGTATTATATTATTACTTGTTTCTAATGGCGTATTTGGAAATTGATAACAGAGGATTTGGTTATTTTTTTTTTACTTCAAGCTCTAGTTATAAATACAAGGGGTTTTTTTAAGAAGAAATATCAAAATTGGAAGGAAAAAAAAATTTTTATCCTTCAAATCAGTATGGAAGGTGCTAGAGAAATGTCCTAAAACTAATAGTTTTACAAAAAAATAAACTTGAACCTTTTATAAAAGCAGTACAAAATATTCGAATATTATTAACTTGAAGGCTGTAAGGAGAATATTCTTTTAAAGTTTCATCAAATAAAAGTTGCTACAATCATCCGGCCCTCTGATTCAATAAGTATTCCAAAAGTTTTACGGATCATTGATTTATGAATTATTCGTGTCCGAAAGCCCGTGTTTTTGCTATTCACTAGACTCTAGATTCTAGATAATTCGAAAGGCATGTCGTCGGTACGGATCGAATATTTGTAAAGAAGTTGCATACATTTCAGCTTGTTTCACCAGAAAAAAATATGTATTGCAATATAAACTCACATTGAAATATTCTGAAAGTAAATAAATTATTTGTGCGAAGGTTTATTAATAATTCTACAACAAATATAGATGGAGCGAGAATCTACATCATCCAATGACCTATTACCACAGATAGACGGAACACTCCATTAATAAAATTGTTTGGTTGACATGTATTTAGGCCAAGAGAGGTGAGCTGTGGAAGCGGTCAGAAAGGGGGATACAACTGTTTACGCTAACCCCGCCTCCACTCCACTGATCTTAGGAAATATTACGCCAGCGGCGTCTCGTTATTTTAGTTTTAATTTGTGGTTATTTATTATTTTAATTTTAATCAAGCTTTCTTTCAAAATTTAAAAACAACCAAAGTTTAATTTGGATGGGGAAAAATGCGGTTACTCGATGGGGAGTGGCTGAAGCAGATATGATGTCAACCCAATTTATTGTTTATATGGTTATATGTCTATACCAATTCAATAAAGGGCTCTAACGGATTGCCATAAAATGCCAAGCTTCCAAAACCCGATCTAAATTATTTAGTTAGATAAATTTCAGTTAAAAATATCTTTGAAAATACATATAATTTGTATCTATAACGTTTACTCAAGTTTCCACTGACGCTTCTCGGCTGTGGATCCTTTTTGTAAACATTTCGAAGGGTTCCATACCACCTTACAAGAGCTGTCTTACTATTACGGTTGAAAATATACAGTCCTTTATTTTTTAATTTTTGACTGTTTTATTTTTTTTGTTCGTGCGCGTCTTATATACCCATTAACGTACACGATTTTGATGATTGACCGACGAACCCCAAACGCCCCCCCCCCGCCTTTCATATAGTAATCGTAGTCCGATTTTAAAAATTTTGATTCATTTAAAAGACGAGCCTTGAGAATTGGTCCCATAGTCATAAAAACAGGAATCCGACATCTTCTTCCTTCCGAAAACCGCCCCCCCGAAGGGGGTAGAGGGGCAAATTTTCTCGAAAATTGAAAATCTGAGGTGATATAAATAAAGATAGGACAATATCCGGAAACGTTTAAATTGAACATTTTTTCAAAAGAGTTACAGTTTTCGAGATAGACGCATGTTAAATTCTCAAATGTGCAATGTGGGCGATTTCTGTCGAAAATTGAAAATCTTTGGGCAGTACATGAAGGACATAATTATTTGTAGCAACATTTATAATGAACATTTTTCCCTTAGAGTTACGGTTTTCGAGTAAAATCGATGTTAAAAAGGTAACAACTAAAATATTCAAGCGTATTTCCACAGCGATGTTCTGCGATCTCAATAATAACAACTACAAGCAAGGAATGAACGTTCAACGATTTCGTGACTAATGTTACACTCAAAAGTGTGAAATAAATATTTTTTACAAAAAATTGGACCGACGTTATTAATTGGTGCACTGAAAAGTATAAAATAATATTAATTCTATTGGTGGTGGTACTTGTGAAGTTGGTGCCAAAAGTTATCAATCTACCTGCAACTGCCCAACTTCAAAAGTAACAGCACCAATAGAATTAATATTATTTTATACTTTTCAGTGCACCAACTAATAACGTCGGTCCAATTTTTTGTAAAAAATATTTATTTTTGATTATTTTCAAGTTACGCCACTTATTTCTCTTACACCCTGTATATTGATTTTGAAGTATTGTAATAATTCTATGCCTTTTTTGCACATAATCATGAAATAAAAGAAGCATATTTGTTTCAGAAATGAAATTACATATTGCGGAAACAGCTTTTGAAAAATAATAGAAAGTATTGCTGCTTAATTACAGTTAATTTTCAAAAGTGTCTCTGTTATCTATTCCATGCCTATCTGGTATGCTTGATCAGCTTTATTGCTTCGCTTACACTTTAGCATGGATCATTCTCCTTCTAATGGCTTTGGGTTTCTTACTGGGATTATTATAAATTAATTCGAAATCAATGACATTTCTAATTTTGCATGATATTACTATTGCATTTCAATATAATAATTCTAATTTTGGTATTGGGGGTGCCTGGTAATACCGTAAATAAATTGAATCAACTATCATGAATCTTATTTCGATTTACATGATAGTTGAATGCTTTAATATTGTTTTTTTCTATATAAGGCAACAAACACCATTTGGACTATATCTGTGAAAATTAATATTAAATATTATGTATATAATGTTTGTTGCCTTATTCATTTGATAATCTCAACTAATCGCTCTTGGATTGTTTTATAGGGAACGAGCGTTCTATCCCCTGTTATACCATTCTCAATGGTACTTGTGCCGGCCTTTATAATCTATCAAAAATCAACACAAGAAATATATCAGAATCATCCAGCTTTATATATTTTGGCATTTGGATTGGTAGCTGCTAAAGTCACTAATAGGCTAGTGGTAAGTATATATGCCAGCTGTAATAAAGTTATCCAACAGCGAGAGGCTTACATCTCGATTCGTTTTGTGTAAATAATATGAAATAAATATAGGCGATATTAAACGCATTTAAGTTATTACAGTCTAAAATGAAGATTCAGTATGCCTTGAGTTGGTTGCCTTACATTCTTACAAGATGCAAGACATAATCGGGTCCACGTATTATCCTTGCGGAACACCGGACGTCCTCATAAACTGTACTTCGTTTCACACTTCTGTAATTTCAAAAGTCGTTTCTTGTTATAATTAAATGATTGATTTTCAATGTGAGATTATTATATCATGTCATTTCAATTTATAATTTGAATCTATGCATTTTTTTTGACAATATGTGTATACTTTGTCTTCTTCAAATACATTATTATTTTTATTTTCAGGTAGCTCATATGACAAAGAGTGAAATGGATTATACTGATTGGTCTTTGTTAGGACCTGCAATGCTCTTCCTAAATCAATATTTCAATACCTATATCGATGAATATTACATTTTGTGGTTATGTTTGGTAAGTTTCTCAAAAGAATTATCGTAGTTATTTTTTTGGAATTTGCTTTATATACCTTCATGGTAGAAGATTGTTCCATTAATAAATAATAATGGTTAAAATTGTAGATATGGGTAACTGCTGATTTAATCAGATATTGTTCTCAAATTTGCCAAGAGATTTGTGACTTTTTGCACGTGGAATTATTCCGTATACCATATCCAGGTGGTCCACAAAAGACATACCAACCAAGTAGTATACCAAGTATGCCATCTGAGAAAAATGGTACGAATAACAAATTATCCAAATCAATTAAAACACGTAGTAAAAGCAAACATTATTGAAAAATGCTTGCTTTTTGAGTTTTGTTGTACTTCCTGTATGTATAGCTAAATAATATTAGGTATTTCTGTATCCATGTATATGATATGGTAAAAATGGTGTAGCCATATTTTTGGGAAAACTGCCTTTGTTGCTTATATCTACATACTGGGTTTTCCAATATCCTATTTTCGCCAGAAAAAAACGCACACACAAGTCTTTTATTAACACTATTCTCAATATTGGAATGAAGTACATATTTTTTGTGTGATCTTAAATAGTGATTAATAAATAGAACTGATTAGCGCGATAATATTGTCATATTCTGTAGCTGTTCATTTCCATTTTTCATTTGATCTTTATTCACTGACCAATACTTGAATTTCGAGATGATTTTTTTTAATTAGTACTCACCGGTCTGTAGCAATTATTGTAGTTTCAATAAATTATGAATGGTAAAACCTAAATGCCTGTTCACAATGAAATATAAGACTTAGAAACTGTATAAGACCCAAAAGCTACATAAAATGCATAACTAACCTAAAATTTGTCTAAATTCTCGTTGTTGTGTTCGCAATGGGCATAAGTTTTTAGAAAATGCCATTTGTAACTACGAAAAACAATTAGAAGCAGATTTATTATACAAATATGGACAATCCTTCACCAATCGAATAAACTTTTCTAGGTCAATACCAGCCATCACCTTCAACTATAATGGAATAGAAAATAATAGAAATAACTCGATAACAAATAGCTATTAAAACTGAAAAATCACTTTTCTAAATATTAATAAACAACCACAAAAACGAATTGGACACATCCATCGGTGGTTAGGTATTTTCAGGTTATCCACCATAATATTTTGGGGATAAAAGTTAAATTCCTATCCTGACCTTGAAACATGCAAAAAAAAAGTTGTAAATTTAACTTTTTAGGCAAAAATTAGGTAGGCATTATATCAGACTTGTCTAGGTATTACGCTTACTGTGAATATGTTTACACATATTTTAACTTGGGTAAATTTTCGGTCTTAGGCAATGTTGAAGTCTTATGATTCATTGTGAACAGACAGTAATATTTTGTTGGATATAGTTCAAAACTGATTTCTGATACATTATCAGTATAAAAATTTAATGTACATAAAATACTTTTGATTATTAAAAATATTTCCCGACTAACTCCGTGAAAAGTTCCGCTTCAATAGTTTTGATAACATATTAATTTATGTTTAGAATATAATTATGAAGAGCAACTTTCGTTTCCCCAAGTTCATATACGATCTTTGTTCCTGCGCATACGTTTGTTTGTCGATATGCTTGTTTTGTAGAACATTCTAATAAACGTAAGAAGAAAAAAAATTGCCAATAATTTGTATTGAATGAACCTTGAATTAAATTCGGGAAATTGATCAAATCTTTTTGGAATTTTTTTGTTGTTGTTATCAAATTTTTCATATCCTATGGGTGAAGAATACATTCTGCAATTATTTTAGAAATTGAAAAAAATAATCTTCCATCGCTGTCCCCTTCAGTGATCTTGAGAATATTGTATAAATTGAGGGTTTCTTTTGTGGAATAGATAATTTGAAGTGTTTATATGTAGATAAAATTGTTTTTATTTTTTATCAATTATTTTAAATTTATCTGGGGTTTAGTTTTTCCTTTCTACAATTTCTATTAGGGTTTGGTAAGAATTTCCTTTATATTAAAATTATAAACCAAATATAATATTTTCTCTTTCTTTTACTAACAAAATCGGACTTGGTAGATTTTGGATTAATTTTCTATTAACAAACAATGCATGAATTAAGCTTTCGAATAATCTATAAAATAGTATTTATTTTTGTAATTTAACATTGTATAATTTTACCTAAAGCTTAATTTATGAGTTATTATAGTCTATTTAAAAAAGAAATTAGTTGATCTACGTCATAAGTGGGTTGGTATGCTTGTTGGTTTTTATTTCTACTGTCATATCCACCTTTTCGTATATTAATAAGTTGGTAATAACTAGATTGAATTTGATAATGTCAACAGATGGTTACTTCTTAACATTCCCTATATCTCTAATAATTGGAAATTGTAGATTATGTAACCTAACCTAACCTAGACCAACATGACAAGGTAATAGATTTTCAATAATGAATTCCTTTATGCAGAACTGTAAAACTACTAAACAATTTATTCGTTGTCAAAGCCAGTGTTTTCGAAAAGTCATTAAACAAGATAATGACGTAGACAAATTTCTTTCTTAAATAGACCATAGATTATATCTAAATTGAACCACTGCCAGCTTTTCTTCTTTTGTTGCAACCACCCCGCTTTCGCCTTGCTTGAAATCAGCCTTTTTTTCACTTTCTAATAAGCACAAGTATCTGTCAGTGATTATTGTCTTATTTATGTCATCGTATAATAGATATTTCTTCCAATTGTCAGGAATCCACTTTCATTTATTGTGATATATACTTAATATACTTTTTATTTAAGATGGTCAGTCTGTTTTTGATGGTGGTTGAATATTTTAGTATTGGGGTATCTGGACCTGCATTATAATAATTATTTGGTAATAATTTATGGGCAAATAAATTTGGTGATACCTATGTGAAATGTTTGTAGGTTATGAAACATGATTATTAAATATTTTATTAATTTGGAATCGGTCGAATATGGTTTATTGTACAGGAATGGATCGAAATATGGAAAAAACTAATTTCTCTTGTTAAATTATACATTATATTGAGAAAATACCCCCACAAAACTTTCCCTAGAACTCCTATTCTCTTTAGTGACATACTTTGATGTTCACGAAGTACTCTAATTTTGAAGTTGTGTCGTCATTATTGCTTATTTCAAATGGATAACTTTGTATATTCTTGTGTTTCAAATGGATCGCCCAGTGTATTTTTTCAACAGATTTAATTATACATGGTTTGGTAGGTATCGGTCTTATAGTTTTTCAAATATTTAATAACATATTTTATTTCTTTTTTCAATATAAAATGAAAAAAAAATGGTGTGTGACTTTCCGATTTCTGAAACGTAAACATCTGTTGAAAATCGGACACATTTGAGAAAACTACCGATGACGTCATATCCCGAAAATTATCTGTTGAAAGTATTTATGTACTAAAGCGAATGAAAGTTTTCCAAAATCATTTTTAAATGTACTTTTTCAATATAACGTATAGTTTACCCAAAATCAGGTGTTTGCCCAACCATTTATATATAATAAATAGTGTTTTATTTTTTGTAAGAGTGCTTGGATTCGATAACTCAAATTTTGGTGTCTTATTATTTTGGGAATGATGCAAAAATGTGTATGTATATAGCTACGAAGAAATAAACAAAAAGTCTTAGCACTTATTCCAATATTTGAAATGTTCTTTCAGGTGGTATACGTCACAGATGATAAAATGGTACCTACTTTTGTTGACATGTAGCTCAAAATTATATGCAATTCACTTTTTCCAAAATGGAGCATCAGTATTCGCAATTTGAAGGGTTGATTATTCATCATCGAACATTTTCAACAAAAATTTATTAAACTGTACCCCAATAGAAGAATTATTTGCATCAAAATCACAATATAACAATTTATGCAGAACACAATAAATTACTGGTGACATGTATTTATTGAAAAATGAGAATTACATAATACATATGGCATTAAATATTGAACTGATCCAGAAAATTTTAAGTTTTTTTCCTACCTAGCACCAAAGCTTCTTTAAATTTAAAATTAGAAAAATAATACCTATGCCTCAAAATTATTATCAAGATATGTTTAAATAAATCATGTTTCATTGAATTATTTTTTATTAATTAGAAAATTATTTTATCAGACAGTGCATGTCCAGAAAACCACCCTAACCTCGGAAGCTAGCCTAGATTTCTCGGTAGAAATTTTATGTCTTTGTTAAATCTATGAACTATGTAGAAATAAATGTATATCATCTACCTACTTTATTCGAATTGGAATTGAATGTTTGTTATATTTTATTGTGTAAATACAGATCGAATATCTAAAAAAAAAATAAAACTAGTAGTATATCCTCTTTCTTGAATATTACCACCATGTTATATACATTTATATGCTTTAATTATGAAATAGATAACATTCTCTAATAATATAACCTTGGTTATGTACTAATTGTTAAAATAATTGTACAGTTGACATAAAATATGATGTATAATGTTCTATTTATTTTTAAACCCTTCCTCCTGCTATGACAGTGTTTACCAAGAATGAAATAGCACGTTTTTATTTTGATTTTCTTCCTATATATATAATTTTTTGCACTAAGTTACTCTCAGGATTTTGATTAAATTTTGATGGCAAAAAGGGTTGGATGTTGAAATATTATTTAAAACAGTTCCTAGATAGAATTTTTAAATTGAAAAGTTTTAATTTACTCAATAATATCCAGATCGCTTACATGTTTAGTTTGAAAAATGATTTCTTCAGATAGATTGCGCTGTTAGCTCCAAATTAAATAACAATATTGTACGCAACCTTTACGTATTTTTTTAGTTAGCTTTTCTTGGTAAACCCGTGTTGCTTAAGAAATTAACACAACAAAAATTTGCTATTATTGGTGATGGCTTTCGGTATCTTCTAACAAGTGATTCATTTTCACTTATTTCCAGATATATTTAATAAAATCTATAACACTGCCAAAATTTCTTTATATTTTTCAATGTGCTAACTGCTCTTCAGTTTTCCAGTACTAACGCTAGTCTCTACCATACTTCCTTTGTAGAATCTCTATAAAAATGTGAAACTATAAAACTGTTTAATGTTTTTTCGACTTCTTCAGTTAGTGTAACATGCGCTTTATACTATAATTAAACGCAAATAATCCACAAATCGAAGAAATGTTACTATAGGAGAAACATCGTCAGTATTTATTGCGATCAATATAATTCTTATATCAAAAAGGAAAATTTTTTGGCAACAACGTATGGAATATAAAATCCACGAAAAGAAAGAATCATCTAAGGTGTTCCATAGATTCTCGATTTTTTTAACCATAACTTGAAAATACCAACAGGTTATTTTACAGTGAGAGAATTAGTTCAGTTCGTGAACATGCAATATATATTCCATCCATTTATTACTTTATTGTGAAAATCATTCCGTCTGACCATTCATACATGTGGCTGTAAATTGTATCCAGCTAGGATATTTTGATTCATATATTTTATTTAATATTTCAAAACTATTGCAAATTTTGTTTATAATTTTCAGAGCTACTAGGAGAGAAGGTGGTTTAGAAACCCTATATCGTTTATTTTTAATTGATAGGATGGTTATGTAAATATTCTTGCATTACGGTGAAATAAATGATAGAGAAAATGTAAATTAATTCTATATTTTTTTTGAATTAGTATTTATTAAAATGTTCCTTTAATTCATAAGATATTGAGGTGTATTAGATTTCGTGTAAATTATTTTAGGTATTTAAGGCATTAATTTGGTGGAAGTGTTAATAAAAAATTTGTAATATCTTTATTCTACTGTAGATAACAATCTAACAAAATTTCCAAGTCAAATGATAACAAATTTTGATTTTTTATATTAGTTGATTATATATCAAGAGGGCGGAACATATGCAATTACATATTTTTGAGCTATTTTACAAGTCTAGGCAACAATAAGTTTTCATAAATACCAGACAGGGAATGTTAGATTTCAATCATGTACTAGAAAATATTGCTTCTCGCAAATCTGTCGAACGACATGTGACGTAAAATTTTATTATTTATATCTTTAATTTTTTGTTGCATTTTTTTATTTATTTTGCATATAAACCAAACTCTAATGATAACACTAATATTATTGTACAGGCCATCAATCATATATGTATTAATTATTATGGCAATTGATATACTGTATAATTCAATGTATTTGTGCAATCGGAAGTTATTTTTTAGGTGTATTGGACAAAAAACTTCAATCTGATGAGGAGGATACTGTCCCGCTATTGGAATCGGAATTTAAGTAGCTGAATATGAGACATTGCCTTTTGAGGCTGGTGCCTTTGAAATTCCAATGTATTGATAGAATATATTTTCACACATTTATAGAACTACTTACTTGGTCATAAGTTACCATTAGTTTTAACATGGAATTCAGTTATGCATCTCATCACCATTATTTATTTCCATATATTGAAACATTTGAATATGTAATTATGTATTACCTGTTTTTTTTGTTCCCATCCCATGCAAAATAAAATATATCAACAAGCTTGAGTTTTACCTAAATAGCATGTCTTTTTTATTTTATTTTTTATCCAGTTTTTTGTTCCTTCTAATAATCGTTTTTGTGAATTAATTTTTGATAGCTTAAAAGTAAACTTAAGTAGCAAAGTCACAACAATTTTAACAAGCTCATTCAGGCTACTAGCAAGAAAGGCTTATTCATGAGTGAACTATTTGTTGTCCGTCGCTAATATTTATATCATTTCATATAACAAGAATATTTAGATCGACAATATAACCTACATATTTGAGTAATATACAAGTGAAACCGTAATGTCTGGAACACCCTGAATAACTCTGGAAATCACTACCTAGTACCCAGAGTCGTATAAAATGGTTTTTAAGAAAATTAAAAGTCAGAGAAAAAAGAATACATAAAGTATTTTATGACATAAAAAATATATAAAGAGATACAAAAATATTGTAAATAATTTTTTTTAGATGGGACCTGGCTTCGTCCAAAATGATATATCGACCACTACGCCCCAAAATTTCGTACTGAAAACAGTTTCCAGAGCCACTTCACCCAATGTAATTATAAGTCCACAAAGCCCAAAATGGACACTTTGCCCAAAACTCGTTGGTGGACACTTCGCACAAATTATTTATTTATTTTGATCGAACTCTATTGGGGACCTTACAAGTACTAAAAATACATAAATAGTATTGTAATTCAACTTCACATTAATTAAGAAAATGTCACCGAGAAATTAATAATGAAGTTCATATATATATATATATGCAAATTTTATCTCGGAATCTAGTCTACCGATTTTGATGAAAAGTCGTATGTATGGGTTCTAGATTGTATTGAATCGATTGGTTGTATTTACATTCACAAGAAAAATCGTTTTCAGCAATTAATATTCTCATTTTACGAGTTCTAAAGATTATTTGTTTGACACCCATATGAACCCTTCATCATTGGGAAAAATAGTCCTATGGTTAAGCTTCCGCGTATTAATCCAGTTCCTCGGTTCGAATTCCGATCACCTTTGAGTTTTTTTAAATAAAAGATGTTATATGAGTTTCTAATAATTTAATCGGAAATTTTCTATGAAAATTTATTTGTACATATTTAATATATTGCGACCCTTAAGGTACACATTAGCTATTTCAAGGAAGGGTTAACAGATTTTGGTAAAAATTAGCAAAATCGGATTTTCGGAGTCGAAAAATCGATTGATGATACTTACATATTTAATCGGTGTGACCCTCGAGGTCCACGCACGCTATTTCAAGAATGGCTCCGCAGATAAAGTTTCAGTGTTTGAGGGTTGAGAAGTCGATTGGTGATACAGCTGAGTTTTGGTATATTTATCATTCAGATTACACATTCATATTTATTTCGAAATCTATAACTTACAAATATGTGAACAATAAAAGCAGTATTTACCAATCGCAATACCAGAAATAAGCACATTTTTTAATAAGTTTAAACCTTAGTAACTCTTATAGACCCATATTAAATCCTGTTTTACCCGTGCAAAGCTCGGTCTCTAGATATTATTGATTAATTGCAGTAATATAATGAACTTAACATTCCACTAAATTGAATTTGAAAATTTAAACACTAATAATATTAACTTATTACTAATGTCCCTAACAGAGTTCGATCAAAATAAATAAATAATTTGAGCGAAGTGACCATTTTGGGCTTTGTGGACTTTCAGTTAGTTTGGGCGAAGTGTCGACCAATGAGTTTTGGGCTTTGTGGACTTTGGGTGAAGTGACTCTGGAAACTGTTTTCAGAACGAAATTTTTGGGCGAAGTGTCCTAGACCCGTTTAGATTATAGAATGCTTTTTGCAACAGGAGATATTTTTTAAACACATTAAGATTTTGGATTTCTCTTATAGCGATTGGTAGTTAATTATATAACCGGACTTCATAAAAAGCTGTCCGATGATAGGCGGTATGCGAAGAAGATTACCATGCTTTATGACTTATATAGGAAGTTCCCAAAGATAAGACGTATTTTTAAGGTGTGTTGGGATCATTTGCTAAGTTAAATTTCATAAGAAACGTTTTTCTATGATTCAGAATTAAATGAAAACATCATTCGGTAAATTAATATTGCCACAAGTTGCAAAAGAAACATCGTTCGCATATATAACCTTACACTTAGTTTTCATAAATTATTATCTCTAGAAGGAAAATTAAAGGCTACCTTTAATAGGTTCATACTAACATAGCAATAATCTGATTAGATTTCAGCAATAGTCTTCTTAAATAGAAAAAAAAGGCCGGATTCTAAAGATTATATTTTATACATACAACCAAATTTGGTAGAAAATCACTAGTAAAAATTTTTAATCGTTACATACGATTTCAAGCTACATTTTTTATGGAAGATTTTTTTTTTTTAACTAAAAAAAAAGTTATTTTTGTTGACATGTCTTAACTTGTGTAGAACGCGAAAGCTGGAATAGTCTACTCTGTGTGGATTTTCTTCCACCCACTGAATCACGTCTTTTAATGGAAGGAATATGTTTTTCTGTGTGCTTTAAAAACCATTTTCCATTCTTGGGCATTCCGATGACCTTAAAGTTTTAATTTTTCATTGGTCCCCCGAAGGTGTTGCTGATTTTCTTCAGAATATTTTCTTAGGACTTAGGCACACCGCATTTTTTGCTAAAACCGTAACTCCAATGCCTTTTTTAACTGTTCGACTATTTCAGCCTTTTCACTTAGTTTTAAATGAATTGAAGCTATATTATGCCTAATAACCAGCAGCAATACTATATAAACTATTACTGCAATGTACAACTAATGCCAAATGAACAGAATCTCTTCTTAACGTGTCCAAAACAATAGGTTCACTATTTCGAGCGGCTAGTTAGTTGTTCATTGTATAGAATGCATAAGGAGTATTTGGAGTAGTTCACTATATCGAGAGTCTACTTACTGTATGTATACAGATCCTCCCACACAACTGTTAGTCAGCAGTGGAGTGCCCCACGGCTCAGTAATGGACCCTCTTTTGTTTGTTCTTTTTACTAACGATTTCTCCAGCTTCATCAAGGATGCCAATGTTGGTAGAAACCATAACATGTAGATGAGACAACTCTTCTGTTTACACAAGAATTACACTCAGATGTTTTATTATCAACACACAAAGCAGTCAAATATTGTCTCCAAGACGGTTTGGCGATCAACCATTCAAAAACATTTGACTAAACAGCTTTCATCCGGAATATATGTGTTCAGAAGGATGAAGCTGATGGGAGGTGTGAAAGCCGATAAAACAGCATAGGTAGGTACTATCATGGTACTATCTGGCGTAGTGAAATCATATATGTACTAAGAAGGTACAGATTGATTGCATCGGGGGCAACATCTAAGGCAAACTCCTGTTTCTTCAGAAAAAGGATGTTAGGGTGGCCAAGACCCTGCATATAACTGCAGGCAAGCTTTTGAATCCCTAAAGCTGCTTACAATAACAGAACTCTACCGCCATGCTGTCCGCGTGTAAGTACAGAAATGGATTGATCCTTCTGAGAAATGAAAACTAAACTCACTACCAGCTCCCAATTAAACTTCAAGAACATAATAGAAAACGAACTGAATGAAACATCAACTCTGGGAGAATGGCTGATGGAAAAACCTGCTTCACTGCGTCTACACAATCAAGGAGGGAACGAGGAATATTTTCCATTTTATTGACGCCATTGTTTTTTTTAAGTCAGGATGTCTGCCGGGTTTCACTTGTCTTTCATAAATCAAGCAATATAATTTGAAAAACATTTAATTATTTTTAAAAGAAATTTTATTAATGGTTGTAAAATAGAGACTCCCAACAAAAGAAATTTATCCAAAAAACTATGAAAAATAATTCAAAATGGAATCAACAAGAAAATGCGTGTTAATTTATACATGTGTTTATAACCAACTTCAATGTAGGAAACATGTTAAAGCAAGAAGTATAAACCTTCTTTCGTCTTATTATTGTATTTGAAAGTCTTGTGAACTTTTATAAGCATCTCTAACATTATTAACAATAACTGGAATTTCAGCCATGGCTCCTGCGCCAGTATCACCACACATTAAGACTTTCTCAATGACCTCAACTTCGATGTAACCCCAAGAACGAAGTTGCTTTATTTGATTATCTGTTATCGGATGGTTGTACATTTTGGTGTTCATGGCAGGGCAAAAAATTAGTAGTTTTTTCATCTCCCATGCACGCACTATACACGTTAGTAAATTATCACACAACCCATTGGCTATTTTGGCCAATGTATTCGCATCCAATGGTGCTATTAGCAGTATATCGGCCCATTTTGATAATTCTATATGCAACACTGGGTCACCTCTTTCTTTCCAAGTTTTCCATTCATCTTCATCGGTATATATTGGGATACTCTCAGGTATATTTTTTTTATCTATAAAATGTTTGGCGTGTTCTGTAATACAAACTTTTAAATGTAAATTTGCTTCTTTGAAAGCTTCATTAAGTGTTTGAATTAGTACGGGGAGCTTGATAGTCGCCACACTTCCTGTACAGGCGATTAATATGTTAACCATTATCGCGAGTTATATAGCAGAATTAGAAACTCTGACGAAAACTAGGCTGACACAGAATGATTTGAATGTTTTAATTCTGCAAACAATCATAGGAAAATACATAGGTTATAAATAATTAAATATGAAAGTGCGCAGCTGCAAAAAAGTATAAAATGTTCAAATCAAGGATGTATAAATTTTTTAGCTAGAAAATAATTTGAATCAGCCAAACACTCCAAACATTGAGTAAAATATCCAGATCTCAACTCACCTTAAATCAAACCTGTTCTACTTCGCAAAAATATGAAATCGATTTCTGTTAAATAAGCATTTTGTAAATATATTATTCTAGAATATAAGCGGCAATTAGTTTACAAATGATTTAAAAAAGGATCGAAATTCCCTTATTCAAAGGGAAGAGCTTAGCTTGAAACTTGAAACCATAGATAAGTTGTATACTGACTTGAAACCATAGATCAATCAATTGGAACTGTTAAGGCTTGATCGATAATATATTTGCTTAACTTATTATCTAAACAATCTCTTATTGAATTTTCTTAAGAGAATCGTTCCTGTTATACGTTTGATAACTTCAAATTATTATACCGGTTTTCAAAATTCCCAGTTCTCTGTAATTATTCCTTATTCCGTGATCCAATTGTCATTTTAAATAGTGTTCTATAGCTCTATGAAATTCCTTAGAAACAATTCTGCCAACTGTCAAGTGTAAATATTAGTAGGTCATTAGCTAAATCCCCCAATTTCTAAACCTTTTCTGTCCAAAATCCACCATGTAACAGAATACTTGAATACTTGTAATTGTAACTTGTATACTTTCCTGCTGACTGCTGACAATCCTGACATTCCGAACTCATGCAGGCGGACGCAGCATATATACCGAACGCCCAAGAATTTTGGTTTTTCTTATTATAATAATGTTTTAGTGCCCTTTAGGTTGTGTTTATCATACAAACTTCTGTTCTCAAGATTCAAACTATCAGCCGTGGTGTTTCATTCGGGTATACAATGTCAATTTAAAGCTCAAATATGTAATTCTTCGTTAGTAGAATTAATAGTGAAGTGTGTCGTGGTCGATTTCTGTTGTTTTTCATTTAAGTTTAAGAATGTTTAAATGTCGAGAAGTACAGGTTATGCTACAGTGAACATTGTGTTCGTGCCAGGTGCCCCATTTACTTGGAAATGAGCAGTTGGGCAGCTAGGATGCATCGGCGAGCTGCCACTTTTGGTAATGTTGTTACTTCTTGTGGTCATCCCTCTGGACCGTACCCCCGGCGGCTAGAGAAAGTTAAATTTGGTGTACCTCTTGAAGAAGTGTGCAAAAATGATATACCTGGACCGCTTCTGGTAAGTGAAACTTGATTTATATTCTTCCTTTTTTAATTGAAACTAGGTAAGGCAAATCAACTACGAAAACATCAAATAAAAAGTCAATGTTCTCATGGTATCTAAAATATATTACGGCAATAAATTACCAATTCTTTGTTTCAATATAATCTAGCATAGGGTTAAGATTATTTTGTTAAGACAATACTCTATTAGACCAAAAATTGTTCATGAACTATCTTGATTATGATTTGTAAATTGCAACATGTGAATCTCATTCATTAAAAATGATATTATGAACTGTATGTGTCAGTTTATCACCTAATTGAACCTAGGTACTCAATGGTGTACCAGTTCATGTTAGTCTCACTTGATTGAATCACCTAAAAGGTCAAATGAATCACACTCAAATCTTCTATGTTCATTAAAGTATAAAACCATAAAATAAAGGTAATATTACTACTATTCCATAAAAATTCAGTTTATCTAACGATATTCACTATCTTCTCTGTTTACCTACCTTATTATTGTTATTATTATTAGACTAAGATACTGAGATTTGCCATTAAACTAGTATGAAATACCTACCATATTATTATTTATATCTGTAACATATTTTTGTTTCAATATTCATTAAATTCATATTCTAGAAGAACAGTATCAGATTATCTAGTTTTTGTAAAGATGTAGGTACCTATACGTAAAGATAAGAATATTTACCTAGATTATTAAAACAATATCAATATTGAGAAGTGTACCTAGGTACGTATATTATAATGTATATATACTATGACCCAGGCTATGGGAACCTGTTCCAAAATCAAGATATTAGTAATTGCATATACCTACATTTTGTCATAGTTTAATTCATTTTCTCCCAAAGAAACCGAGTGAAACAATATAACTATTTCTTTTGTATGAAATTTTATATATTTTATCAAGAGTCATTTATTTGTTATGTACCTATATTTAATGAATGGCAAATATCACCGTCATTTTTATCAGTTTTGAGAAAATAGGTAATTTTGGGCTAATTAAGCAAATAAACAAATATTTGCATTTAAATGGTATCCATAATAAATAAGCAGTTATCCTTTTGAAATGTATGTTATTTATTTTATATTATACAATTTAAGGTTATCTGCATTGAATAAACAATAGCTATTCATTGTATAAATAAATAGGTACCTTACTAGGGATAAAATCGCGGATAAGAACACTTATTATTAAACATTTAATGGACTTTATATTTCATAAATGCCGCCTTTTCAGTATGCATTGTTGTGTTGATATTCATCGTCAACAAACCAAAATGAGAAAGCCACAAGCGACTCAACCCCAACCCATGGATTTTATAAGTACAATAATTAGTACAGACTAGTAGGTCATTGACCGTTTGTCTCTGGTAATGGTCAAATTGTAATTCACACTACATTGCATTTGTTCTGCTGAATGTAACTAGGCCAACAACAACCAAAAAAAACTCCTCACAGTGGTTCATAGTATTCAATTGACTGCGATGATTCATTGAAGATGCTTTGTAGGATTTAAGTCTGTTCTGAATCTAAAAAGAAAACCAACAAACAAAAATATTTTTTTTACAGATTTTTTCATGATTTCATTGAAAAATATTGCCACACAAAAAAATTATTAGAATGTAGGTATATACCTATTTATAAACCATCTGTAAAAAATGTCTAAGTGATTCCAGAAATGGTAATCAATAAATTAGGGCCAGAAAGTTTGGGTATTGGTGTCCAGATGTGACATTACACATTACCAGAATAAGTTAAGCGCTCTGCTAATTCAGAGTTAATAGGGCCATTAAGAGGGGTTTGAAGTAATTAACGCCAGTAAAGCTATGTATATCGGATTATAGGGATTTTCAATTTCATGCTTACACGATGAATAGGTACCTAAGAAAGATTCACTATCGATTGTACCTACCTCAAAAGTTTATGGAGCAGATTTGAAAATGTTATTACTCAAATAATATCTGCTAGTCTATTAAGTCTATCGACTGTAAATATTTCCAGATTTGCAACGTTGCCATTCTCTTATATCCAATTAAAAACTTTGATTTTCCCAAAGGTTGACCATTACTAATGCTTTCCTTGAGTGTTCACCCGCCTATCGTTTGAACTTTGTCGATTAATTTCAAACCATTTAAATTGTTATTTTTTTGTAAATTTAAAGATAACAAACACTTCGTAGATATTGTGTGAGGGGTAGATCGTACGCTCATTCTATAGACCATGGTTCGTACGAACATTTGCGAAAACTTTTGTCACATTTCTTGGACGTAACCCTAATGAAAAACAGTCAAATGTGAGTCATGCTTGCTTGTAAAGGGCTTTGTACTTCCGAAAGCTATGAATGAAGCCATATAATCTGTATTTCAAAATTTTAGCCGTAATTTTTGAGATAAGGGTTCTCATAAAATTTACCCCCAGTAGTTATTAGAACTCGGTCGTCTTTGGGCGACCTACTAAAGAAAAAAACATATAATATAATACATAGAATTAAAAATATAAATTTAATTTAGAGTTTTAATAAACGATTTTTGCCCTGAAGAAGAATGTAAATCTTTCTGAAAGTTTGGACAAAGGAGTTTGCATTGAATAACAAGCTAATCTAGAAATAATCTTTAAACTAAACATATTCATTTAAAAACCAATGTTTTTTGTCGATTGCAGGTACTTATTTTGAAATTGAATAAAGAAGCTCCATATCGCAAAGATGTGTTCCGAGCGCCGGGCCATCAGGGTGCAATGAAAAAGCTAACGCACTTTCTACAAACAGGAAGGCTGGTTAATATGGATAACTTTAGTGTTTATACAATTGCTAGTGTTTTGAAGAAATTTTTGAGAAAATTACCTGGCGGTGTTTTTGGTCGAGATGTGGAAAATAAATTTTTTGAAGTTATTGAAATAATCGATGTCCAAATGCAACAAGAAGAAATTCACAAGTAAGTCACATTTTTATTTGAAGGTTTTTTCTATTCACTAAATAACATAGGTTTTGTTACGAAAAAAGGTTCAACCTTATAATTATTGGTATTAGCAAATATCATGTAGACAAAATTAATTGTTTTTAAAAAGAATTGCGCATCCTTATAAACTTACCTTCCCTAATTCGTAAATATAGTCTTTCATTAAGTAATGCTCATAAGAATTGATGTGATTCTCTGCATAATTTCAGAGACTCATTGTTTTCCATCAATTGTTACAAATTTTACTAAAAATGAATTATTAATTGTGCAGAACTGTCGTACCTTTATGTTCTTGGACGGTTTAGAACAAATTGTTGTCTTTATTATTTTATAAATGAATTTTTTAACCTTCTTATCGGAAATATGAGGTGAGTTTTCAATGTTGAGGACTGAAAGGTTCGACGTAGCAAGTAAGTAAGTAGTTAAGAATAATAGATATTTTTACAAAAAATTGGACCGACGTTATCAATTGGTGCACTGAAAAGTACAAAATAATATTAATTCTATTGGTGTTGGACTTTTGAAGTCCGCACCAACTTTACAAATACCAGCACCAATAGAATTAATAATATTGTGTAATTTTCAGTGCACCAACTGATAAGGTCGTCAATTTTTTTGTAAAAAATATTTATTTCACACTTTTGAATGTTATATTTTTCATGAAAATCGTGGAACGTTCACCATTATCCATGTATGCTTTGCTTGTATATTCAGAAATCTAAGAACATCGTCTCGGAAATACGCATATTATAAACTTATAACAAGATTTGTCAAATTATGTCTGAATCTTTATTCAGAAGTATTATATAGGTACTTGATATATTTTTTTATCTAATCCGTTCATAAATAGAAGTTGATATGCTCTGAAATGCCATGCCAGATATAATTGAAATAAAAAAATATAGGTATAGGTGGAAGGATTCCATATTATCTGATGTTGTTGCTTTAAAAATATTTTTCTATTTATTTACGTGAATTACTGGTTTGGTGTTATCCTTTGTATAGTTGTATTATCTATATTTTATAGAGCAGAAAATACCTAGCACCATACTTACATGGTTGTGCCACATATTATTCGTTATAAACAAATTCAACTCACCTTTTAATTGAGATTTTATGTATATTATTACGTTAGTTGCATTTTATAATTATTCTAACGGACTTTGGTTTCAATATAATAAGTAGTGATAGGTACCTACTTCGTTAATATTCATATATCATTTTTATAATCTATTTGATACTTGTCGTAAATACTGTAACTGTACAACATAAAACTGTTTCATTGCTCTTGAAGGTTGAAAGTACTGTAGGTACTGTCATCTTTTAAAAATGTCATAACTCAAAATGTCACTACTTACCTCCTTCAGATGTATTTATTATTACTCTATGTTCAGATGTTTGGGGGTAATATGGAATATTATATTTATTCAGGAAATTCCTCTTCAGGTTTGTTATTTGTTTGTTTGTTTGTTAGTTTGTTATTATTCGGTTTTTGACCGCTTTGTATTTTGTCATTTAAAAAATTCAGCCCCGGTATACCACGGAATTTAAGATAATGGTATATTTTGTTGAACAAAATTGAATCAACAACAAAACAAATATTGAAATATTTACCTATAGGGTGATTAAAAAATGAAGGTAAAACAGAAATCTCCACACGGTTGGGAGAAGAAAAGCTCATATGAATGTAAGGACTAAGTACCATTCTTAGATTTCGAGACATATGTGTTGGAAATGCAAAAAAATAAATCATATCACAAAAATATATCATATGTCAAAAATAGGTATTAATCAATAATTGTTATTTAACAGATTGTATTTACCTTAAACTCCCTAATTTAAATTTAAGCTACGCCAATGAGTTCTAAGATATGTTTCTTCAAATTTACTTATGTTCATTCATAATTGAAACTTTCTTATCACTCAAAAAATTATGACACAGATTAAAGAATATGTCCTAATCTATAAGTTTATGATATGATTTGTCATTTTTGAGTTATTGTGCCATTGGCGTAGCAGAAATATTAATTAGGGGATTAGTGCGTAAAACAATTCCGCAAAATAACATCACCATGTACATTAAATATAAAGCTAGTACCAACTTATTCTAGAGCTTGCTTAAGAACATTAAACAAATGGAAAAAATGAGCGCAATTGAAATTAAAATTAAAAAAAAACTTTGGTAAGCTATGACTTAATAAATCACCTTGTATGTTACGAAATAATATTAAAATATGATGCTTGACCATATCTATAAATTCCATTCAAAATTTCTTTTGTAATTTTCTGGAAAACTGAGATATAAAACTCCGGGATATAAGCTGTAGATCACCCTGTATCTTTAGATTACTGATTATAAAAAATATTTTAATTATTTATGATTTTATCTATTTATCTGAATGTGTAAATTATTGAATTGGTAATATAAGAATTCTATTTCATTATTTATTTATAATATTATTTATAAACTATATGTTAACAATACATTTTCTTAGACAGATTTATGAATCTGAGCCATATTTTAAACAATTCAATAACTTGAAAGTTCCCTCATTGTATTCACGAGCAAATATATGACAGAAACTATTCCCATTTTTTGACATATCGAAAATAGTTCGCGGCCGCCTTGATCAAATAACACAGGTATTTGTATTGCCAATAGTACGAAAACGTTTTATCCTATCTTCACTCTCATCAGGACCACTGAAATAAATTTCTTATTACGTTATTTTTTCTTCTTCAGATTAATCACCTCATTACCTATTTACACGCAGAGACTTCTAGTGCTGCTTTTTGGTACTTTTCGTGTGATAGCATCCAATAGTGAAAAGGCAGGCACAGGTATGACAAGTGAAGCATTAGGTGTTAGCGTTGCGCCTAGCTTTTTTCATTCCTGCGTAAGTGATGGTAAAACGGCCAAAATGGAGGATGTCATGAAGTTCAAGGTATGTTTGAATGTCCTACAATATGCTACTAAAAACCGAATCATTGGTACTATTTCAAACGAATTTGTTCTCACGAACTTTTTATTTTATATTATGAACCAGGTGTGGCAAATTTTTTTTTTCATTTTGTATTCAAAAAATCATATTTTGCAGATGTCATTATTCCACAAATTGTTGTTTATACAGTATTTAATTTTAAAATGTATACTACAAACACTTATCAGACCAGACTAAATTCGTAACGTAAACAGTTCTTTGAAGTCATAATATATTCATTGCCGATGAATGATGTATAAATATACGCGCATGCTCAGTAACCGAAAATTCAGTAGCTAATACGGCGAAGAAAAAAAACAAATTATGGGTTTAGAAATCAGTAATATTGACATGAGTTTTATGACGTATTTTCTATACTTGTAATTCAAATAAATATTTTTTGCAAAAAATTGGACCGACCTTATTATGTAGTTGGTGCACTGAAAAATACAAAATAATATTCTATTGGTGCTGTTACTTTTGAAGTTGTGCAGTTGCAGTTAGATTGATAACTTTTGGCACCACCCTCACAAGTACCAGCACCAATAGATTTAATATTATTTTTTATTTTCAGTGCACCAACTAATAACGTCGGTATACCATTTTTTGTAAAAAATATTTATTTCAAACTTTTGTGTGTAACATTAGTCACGAAAATCGTTGAATGTTCACTAATACCAAAGAAAATAGTATTTATCCTATTACCCACGTATATTCTTTGCTTGTACTTGTTATTATTTAGAGATACAAAACATCGCCACGGAAATACGCATAAGTATTTTATATTTTACCACCGCTGTTACTCGAAAACCGTAACTGAAAACAATGTTCATGATAAACGTTTTAAAGAAAAATTGTCCCTTCTACATAGTGAAAATACACATATTTGAAATTTTAACATAGCTGTAACTCGAAAAGAAAGTTCAATTTAAACGGGATATTGTTCTACCTTAAATTCTACCCCCTCAGATTTTAGAGAAAAATTGCCCTCCTTTGAAGGGGAGGAGATTTCGGATTTGAAAAAAAGCAGACTGTCCACATTTGTATACCTCCTCCGTTTGGGTTCGTCGGTCAAATATGTAATTTCGAAGATAATGTTAGTTTTGTCATGATTATAACACGAAATAAAATCTTTGGGTGATGACTCCAATGCAAGCCGACATTTTAAAATTATTATCATCATTCAATTATTCATGCTAAGTGCATTTTGTTCTCCAAACAAAGTAGTTTGTCTCGTAGCATTCTGAGAAAGCAGATTTTATCTTTATTGGTACTTATATTCGATTTAGTTAGATACTGAAAATAGGCAATAATAAAAATTGCATTGTTTCACCTGGTTTTAGCAAGTAATAATTTTGCCTTTATTTATTATCACTTTTAATGTAAATAATGCACTTGAGATAAATTATTATATACCCACATATTATTTTTTTTTGCTTCTGCTGTACAATGCTTACATTAACATCCAGGCTGAAGTGAACGTAAGTGATTTCCAAATAAAATGTTGTTTAATAAAAATAAAAATATGCTTCTTCTAATCTATTCTGTAGTCAGTTTATTATTACACAGGGTGTTTATTGATTGAAGGTGTGAAGGGTATGAATCCTTGGGTGACTGAGATGAAAATTTAATATCAACAGCTGTTAATGTAAACTTTTGAGCTAAAGAATGTTACAATTTGAAGAAAAAAATGAGTTTTCTTCATAATTTTCTTATCACTCTTAGATATTTTAATGAAATTTTCTACACACTTTTTAATCTTTAAGGAGCATTTTTACTTTTCTACGCTACTATAGTAGCTGTATAAGGAAAGTATTGTAATCGTGTGTAATTTTCGGTATCGAGATTTTTACAAATGTTGACGTTTTAGAGTTTTCTGAGTTTAATAAACATATTTTCTGCAATTGGTCTGTCTGTCTGGCTGTGGCAGCATTATATCGGGAACGGATCGGTGTTTTTTGTTGCTTTCTTTTTTATTTTGTTTGGTACCAATACCACTCGCCGGTGGCACTGAATCATGTATACACTGGGAGCTGAGCTATAGCTAAAAAACGTGATTTGCTCAAGACTGTAGCGCAAAAATAGCTCTAAGGATTTTGATTAAACTTGCCTAAAGTATTCTTCTCAGAACCCTTCACCACCCACATACAGCGCCATCTCTGAGAAAAAAATAATCAGTTCAAACCCAGTGCGGTTACTGTTGAAAATTAAAAAAAATGTCTCACGCCAAGAAATGCTCCTTAAGGGGCCTCGCTACCAGGTGAAGTATGAAGGTTGATCCATATGATATAATACCCGACAACCCTTATTAAGTGTATTACAGGTAGTTTTAATGAACAGTAGCGGGTACAGCAATAGTTAGCTGAAAAATATAGTTCCAGTATAACTCTGTTGGTTTTAGAAAAAGAGTTTTTTTTCAAGAAGCAAATATGCCTGGAATCCACTGTAGAATCGCGGAAGTTTTCAACTGAAATTTTAGAATTCTCATTTTTCCTGTGCGATTCGCGATTCTCCATACTCTTCTAGGTACGCATACAAAATTTTACCTTGATAGGATAATTAGTTTAAGAGAAATGGAATCACTGGGTAGCGAAACCCCTTAATGATTAAAAGGTGTGTACAACATTTCATAAAAATATCTAACAGTGATAACAACATTTTGTTAAAAAAGTTATTTTTATACCCTTACACCCTGTAGCTGAAAAATTAAGAATCTTAGGGCATATGTCACCCATGGATTCACACCATTAAGTATCGGCATTTAATCTATAAAGACCCTGTATAGATACAATATGCGATTTAATATTTAAATAAACATATTCAAATCAACAATTATATTTCTTTGTTTATTAAATTATTACAAATTCGAGGTAGCTCAGAAGTGATGTACCAAGTCGATATACATTTGGAAAATGTGTTTTAAAAATCATGTTTTCTGTTGTGATTCTGATAGCTAGTTATAGTTTCATAATAAATCAGGGTACCCACATGTTTTTGCTATTTTTGAAAAGTACTTTAGATAAACAGATATTTTTGTGGTTCCGACAAGGAAAAAAATCTAGATCAAATAGACCATTTCCAGATGTCTTGTTTGCAAAATTTAGATCAATTCGATGGTCTCAATTTTGTTCAAGGAACATCCCCAAGTTTTATCGAATTGTTAGATTTTTGGGTCTACTGCTGAGTTAACTTAATCTTATGAAAATAAGTTTTTGCACTATTAATGCTAATACTTCATTTTGTAATTCGAGTCTCTTGTCTTATTTGGATATTCTTGACTTTCAACAGGTAGCCTCAAGGGTCATGAAGCATCTAATCGAGGAGTTTGCTTCGTCCAACTTGTTCGGCAAAGACAACTATGAGTATTATGCAAGAGTTACTGGCAGAGTTTTAAGGGTGCAAGGTGAATGGATATGTTCATTTCAGTATCCACCGCAACCGTCGAACGGTGTATTCTCTACGGAATATGTTGCACTAGAACGTTACTTATTGGGTGAGTTTGAAATATTATTTATGATTTTCGTTTTAATGCATGCCTTTGCTGATTATTTAGTGTAAAATCATTAATGAGTATGTCTATAATTATTTCACTAACATACAAGTTGATGGTGTTATATTATTGTCATTTTACATTTATTCTGCATTCTCAAAAATCATCTTATCAATAATGCTTTTGGTATATTGTTTGCCTTGGGAAGAATCAAGACCATTTCCATATTATGGGATAAGGTCGACAATCTTATGCTCTAAGATCTGCTTAAAGGAATGTCTAATACCTGTGCTAGCTTATACTTCTAATATTTTGAGTACATATTCTAAAATATAATCTTGTCATTTATGCAGGGTATTCTAGTTCGACTGTAACAGTCGAAGAAACTGTCGGAATTATTATCACAAGACAAATTGGGACACACTGTTTAAGCAATTGTTGATGGGGATGTAGAATAATTGTTCTTGACCATCTTCATTTTTGTCTTGTATGTTTTTCGAGCTACTGTAACTTAAAAGAGTGCTATATTATTAATTTGTCTTTTTGAAACACTAAAGCACTAACTTGGAAAGGTAGAAACGTAGTAGATGGATACATCTACATAGTATACAACCTAAAGTCAGAATCATTATATTGACCAAGGTACGAACATAACGTGTCATGACCTACATTATAAATTTGCCTTTATTTTGAACAAACGTTAGTACATAACTGCTTTTTCACCTGAAGAACCCATATCCTACTGCTTAAAACTTGACCTAGTTACTAGTTTATTTCACTTAGATGTCTATTTATTACTCAGAAGGCTCAGACCGCCTTCTACATGGTAAAACCCGTGAATTCATGGGTTAATGGCTTGTCAAGCCTTAAACTGTGATCACTGTTTTAGATCCTTTATCATAATAGACATATAATACACCAAATTAAGGCTGACAATATGTAGATTTGCCGAAAACTAACAAAACTACCTAAATCTTAATTAAACATTTTTAAAACCACAATAATCACATTTTTATTTCTATTTGACCTAGCTACCGGTAGATGGCAGCGCATAAAATAATAATAATAATAATATTTATTTCTGTTATGCCTACCTTCCAATAGAGGGCAGCACATTTAAATAGCAAATTGAATACAGCTGATATTTTAAGGGCACGATCGGAAATATTCGCAACGTAGACGCATATATTTCTATATTACTGGAACGCTCAGACTCTCTTCTACAGGGTGTTAAATGGGTTAACGATTTCTATTGGTGTTGGTACTTCTGAAGTGAAGTAAAGTTAATGCCAAGAGTCTTCTATTTAACTACAATTGCACAAAACTAACAGCACCAATAGAATTAAAATTATTTTGTATTTTTCAGCGCACCAACTAATAAAGTCGGTCTTATTTTTGGTAAAAAATATTTATGTATTGAACAAGTTTTTTTTTACAAAAACTAGGAGGGACTTTATTACTTGGTGCACTGAAAAATACAAAATAATATCAATTATACTGGTACTGGTAATTTTGAACTATTATATATAGATAGCTAGATAGTAAACTTTTGGCACCAACTTCAAAAGTACCATCGCTGTGATTCCGAAAACGTATTTCTTAAAATTTCCAATTAAAATGTTGTCGGATATGGATTTTTCTTTAATTTTTTCATGTCCAATTTTCTACTTTCGAAAAAATTTCCCGCTTTTGGAGGAAGGAAATGTTGGATTTGGATTTTTTATATGAAAAATCGGATGTAAACGTTTACAATACGAAACGCGCAACACATTAAAGCCCAATGTCGGATTGTACACTTCCTCCATTTGGAAAGTCGGTCAAAAAGTGTTGAAAGATCCCTTTGAGTTATTATAGCTTTATAATGTGTTTCAATTAGTTCTTATTTTTCATTATATCACATATTTATATATTTGGTGTGTGGTAGCTTTAGCTTTTAAGTTACAGCTTAAAATTATTGTGTAATTATTTACGACAATTGTGAATAAAAATTGTATATATATTTCTTTTCGAAGGCCAATTATCAATGGGTAACGAAACATGGCTACATTGCGAAAATATTGAACGCCGGAGTGCAAATTTCAGTATGGAAGGTAATAGTGACTTCGATCTCATATGCACAGAATCCATTTAGAATTATTTTTTTTCTTCTTCAAAATATCCAATTTCCAACATTACATTTGCACATACAGATACACACAGATTATTACAGTACCAGATTTTATCATTAACTATAGAAATAGTAAATTTAAGAGTATTGTCAGTATATACCTATATATTTTTTATATTTGTTATTCAATAGATACACTGTGATATTTTTTTTGAGATAGGAATTCCAAATAAATCAATTATCTTTCTACAATGTTTTATTTTGTGAACGTTTTTTTTTGTTTACTTTTTTTTTCTTCTATTATATTCTCATTGACATTCCTCTCAATTCCGAAGTCTATTTATATTAGCAGAAGGTTTCAAAAAATATTTTGAATTTATTTCTTATTCAGTATTTTGCAATAGTAGCCAACAGAAGATTTTAAATTGGAAGAACCATAAATCTACATTGAAAATGGAACATTGAGTACCTAAAGTTCGTTAAAATAATTATTCTGTTTAATTGTTCGAATCTTTGGAAGTTTATGGGTGCTAGATCTCATTACTTCATTCATTTTAATGGAGTGATTGTTGGTACGAGAAATATAATATGCTAGACACTGAATGTTAGAGACTTGAAATGTTAAAAAAAAACATGAAAATCTGCTACTATGTTAAGGCAAAAAAACTGCAGCGTTAGTCTTTCCGTTTCTACTTATTTCGTCTATATAATCCGTTTTTATGTACTATATATACAAACAATAAGACATTAGAACCCGGTACATTGAAGGAATGTGACATGAAAATGAACAGGGGACGATAAACGAAAGATAATAGAATATTAAACAAACGATTTTTAAATTTTCATGTCATTTTAAAACCAGATGTCAGGAAGTTATCCTTATTTAAAGATGCCTATATAATTTTCTTTGATTTTCATTTTGAGACGGTGATAAATTTCTTGAATATATATAATATTTAAAGGCACGAAATATATCTTATCCAAAAATAGATTAATGGAAAGACTTGTGTCATACAATTTCTTTGCATATATCACACTTATCTATGCAGACTCCGGTTCTCAAACTAAATCCGGATATTCTAGCTCAAAAACATTCCGTGTCTGAATAATTCGGGAAGATTCAGTCATTTCTAGGGATTTCATAGTCATTTTATTAAATTTCTATTAAAAAAAATGTTTCTCTTTCTTCTGACTCACAGTATAGATAAACACAGTAGTCCAACTCAAGCCATTCCTTGATGTGACCCGCTTTTGCCGCCTTGTCTTCCGTACCTTAAACGGGAGACTACTGGGTATATTTATACTGTGTTCTGAATATACATATTGTGTATATTTTCAATTATTTGTCCACATTATACACAATCACATAACAATATCACATTCATGACAAATACATTATTTATTTTAACACATATTGCACATTTTTGTCTTGTTTGATGTGGCTTGATGTCTGCTAGCATTTTTTTTGCTAAATATTTTTAGGTATCGCACGTTGTTATTTTAAAAGTATAATAATAAATGGCAAATGTTTCTTCTAAGACTAGTTTATTTCATCAGGCGGGTTCAATACAATCGTGAATCAAATATAAACGGGTATATTATGCCATTGTATTTAGAAAACGTTTAATATTGTAAGCAAGCAGTTTGTAAGGTACCGAGCCCGCTCGCCTGTGGTAGAAGATAGGCAACATGCTCACATTAACTGCAGTGCATTAGCCGAAAAACTTGCTTTGTTCAAGACTGACAAATAATTTTGATGATAGTTCTCTGAAGTATTCAACTCTGCACTACTGATTGACCGCATTCTTAAGATAGAATAGACTTTCATGTTCAAAGGCGGCTTATGTATTTTTCGGCTCATCTATGTAGAGTGTAAAATTGAATGTTTTATATGTCTACCTTATTAATTAATAATTAAATAAAAAATACCGTTAATATTTGATTCACTCTCGTAGTTACTTTGATATTACTTGTCTTAAGCTTGTTTAAACCGAACTCGAACCCATCTTTTTTCTATTTTGTTGATCATTTTCATTTATACAAAAAAATCTTTTTTATCTTCATTATAAAAAAGTTATTTTGCCTAATTGTAAACACTGTTTTTCGCTATTCTTTCTTTCAAATGATTGAAGTAGGCTGTTAAAATCTTATGTGAAAATCTCAAAGAAGAATATAACACATATTTAAATGTCTTATATGGTATGTATTAATTATTGCTATATATATATATATACATATTTTTTGTTTTCAGTTATTATTACAAAACATCATTTTGGTTATTTTTAAATTCAGACTTATTTCTTTCAGCCATTTCTCAGGTAGAAGAATGTCAGTCAACACCGGCTCTTTTGGAAGTTGGTCTCCAACCACAAATATGTTCAACTTCATTGGGAATGATTGCCGAACACGGCCTTCTTGAATCTTGTACACGATTATCTGTTTCCCTCGAACAAAATGGTTTATTTCAGGTATTGTAGTTAATATCCCAATATTATATCATATTTGATAGTTTTCCATATTGTCTCTGACATGAGGTCTATATCCTGCTGTATACATGTAGATTAATATTTTTCAGGGTAACACTACGTCCCATTCATCTAGCACTAGTCATTCGTCAAGGCATAGTCAGAATCATTCAGGTCCCAAAATGACGCTGGATGAGCTCAAAGAAGTCAATAAATATGCTGAGAGTACAAGGAGCTTGAGTTACTTACCACAGGTATTTTTTAATCTACAAATTTATGCACGGTTTTTACCAAAAGTACACAAAGCAAAGCCTAATTACGTAATGTAATAATAATAATAATAATGTTTTGCACTAGGTAACTCATGAGCTTAAAAGTACCTAAATTTATGACGCCTTTATGTTGATTTTAACATTTTAGGTAAGCTTACATTTTTAATGTTCCATAATGAAAGAACTATATTGGTTATGTTAAACAGATCATTTTTAGTTCGACTTTATGAAGATGTTACGTTGTTGCATCAAAAACCTCAAAATACAGGCAACGCTTAGAGTCCTTAGTTGATGACTAACATTTGGTGAAACGTTTTTTTGTGCTACGCAAATGCTTTATATTTAGTCGTTACTCAGTGTTGTTGAAAATTAAGAAAACACCATACTAATCGAAAATATCTATATTAAATATTTTATGGATCGAAGTCTACTTTAGCGCCTTTTCAAAAATGAAATTTTTGCAAAAATAGATGTATTTCAGCATAACTTTTAATAAAATTGAGGCGGAAGACGCTATTTTTTAATGATTTGTTAAGAAAAAAATTAGAAAATGGTGCTCTAATGACGACTTTTAGCTGGATTTTTCGATTTGGAAGTATTTTTTCAATCCCAAATAGTATATAATCATCCTTGCAGTCTATTAAACACTAACATCCTTCAATAATTAGCAAAAATATGCTTAAAAATAGTAACGATATTCGCCAAAAAGTAAGGTTAAACAAATTGATGATTGACTTGTGCAGTATATTCAACGTTCAAGTTTATGAATTCCATTTCCAAGAATATTTGCTTTAGAAAAAAATAACGACAATATCTTTTTTTTTTTCGTTCGTGCGCGCCTTTTATATAGTAAACGAGCTCCGATTTTGATGATTTTGGGTTCATTTGAAAGAAGGAGATTGAGACATGGTCCCATATTCATAAAAACGCAAATCCGAAATCTCCTTCCCCCGAAAACCGCCCCCGAAGGGGTGGTGGGGGCGAATTTTCTCGAAAATCGAAAATCTGAGTTGGTATAATTGAAGATAGGACAATATCCGGAAACGTTTAAATTTTTTCAAAAGTGTTACGATTTTCGAGATAGACGCATGTTAAATATGTATTTTTGCTATGTGGAGAAATTGAAAATTTTTCGATACTATATGAAAGATATAATTATTTGTAGCAACATTTATAAAGAACATTTTTTCCTTAGAGTTACGGTTTTCGAGTTAAATCAGTGTTAAAATGGTAACAACTAAAATATTCAAGCGTATTTCCGCAGCGATGTTCTGAGATCTCTATAATAACAACTACAAGCAAGGAATATACGTGGGTAATAGGATAAGTACTATCTTCATTGATATGGTATAGTGAACGTTCAACGATTTTCGGGACTAATGTTACGCTCAAAAGTGTGAAATAAATATTTTTGACAAAAAATTGGACCGACGTTATTAGTTGATGCACTGAAAAGTATAAAATAATATTACTTCTATTGGTGATGGTACTTGTGAAGTTGGTGCCAAAAGTTATCAATCTAACTGCAACTGCACAACTTCAAAAGTAACAGCACCAATAGAAGTAATATTATTTTATACTTTTCAGTGCATCAACTAATAACGTCGGTCCAATTTTTTGTAACAAATATTTATTAGTAAATTTTAAATATGAAACTATACCTTTAAGCACTTAAAATTTCACCACTTGGTTTATGCTTTCGATATCGAATATTTATAAAAATGTTCAATATCGCAAACGTTATATTGGCTGTTTTGGCAACATTGGAATTGGTATTTTTTGAACGTCAAAAACACTACATAAGTCAATCATCAATTTGTTTAACCTTACTTTTTCGCTAACTCATAGTTACTATTTTTACGCATATTTTTGCTAATTGAATGCAATGATGATTATATACTATTTGTGATTGAAAAAATACTTCCAAATCGAAAATTCCAGCTAGAAGTCGTAAGTCCTAAGATCACCATTTTTCCCTTTTTTATAACAAATCATTACAAATAGAGTCTTCCGCCTCAATTTTATTAAAAGTTATGCTAACATACATCTATTTTTGCAAAAGCTTGATGTTTATAGCAAAAGCCGCTAAACTAGACTGCTACCATTTTACGTACTGAAACTCTGCTAGATCTGTTTTTAAATGTAGAGGAATATTTTAAAGTCTACGTGAAAGAAATTCTAATTTAACAAAGGAATAATGTTAGAATACTTTCATTTTTAAAAGATATTTCCATTGGATTCAAGTATTGCTCTTTCTAGGTGCATGAGCGACAAACTGAACGGATGAAAACAAGGTCACAATGGTTCCTAGGACCGTCTGTTGAATGTTCAAGTTGTGGAGGATCAGTGGACTTACCATTGAATACAGCAGATGTATCAGCATTAACAAATGCCTTATTAAGGAGATCATCATCTGGAACTATAGGTAAGCTCGTTATATTTAGATATTTAGTATTCGATTAATAGCCTAACGTTGTCTAAACTCTTTCCATATTTATTATTTTATATTTAACATTCTTACATCGACTTGTAAAAGTAAAAATTTAATTTTCAGTTGGCATAGCTGGTC
Source organism: Crioceris asparagi (assembly GCA_958507055.1). Classification (NCBI taxonomy): domain Eukaryota; kingdom Metazoa; phylum Arthropoda; class Insecta; order Coleoptera; family Chrysomelidae; genus Crioceris; species Crioceris asparagi. Next base: position 7,821,148 of record OY293826.1, read on the forward strand.
TATCTCTCAGTGCGGAATCTGTCCAGAAGAGACCAAGCGTAAAAAGATCAAATTCACGAGATAAGCGATACCTGTATAGATCGACCAGCAAACGTAACAAGGAGAATGGCTCCAGATCAAGCAGGTGAGAATGATTATGAGAAATGATATATCAGTTTAAACGTTCCCAAATCAAATTCTAAATTGTACTGGGTGGCCCATTAGTAAAGGGCGCCGGCTATATCTCAGGATCCGTTAGTGGGACCAACCGGAGAAAAAAAAGTTAAAGATAAATCAGGCAAAAGAAATAGCTAGAAAATATTTAAAAGTTGCTAAGTCTACCGCTAGAGGGTGTAACTCACATCGTGAACTAAAAAAAACACTGTTTTATTCAAAATTATCCCAAGTTTACCTATATTGAAAATATTTCTTCTGTAACTTACTGAAAATATGAGAACTGAATTTAGAAAAAATCTAGACACCTAGAGGGAAATAACTTAGAACCTAGAACTTAAATAGTTACGCCCTCTAGCGGTAGATTAGCAACTTATAAATATTTTCCAGATTATTGTTTTGACCGATTTACCTCTAATTTTTTTTCTCCGGGTCGTCCGATTAACGGATCACCTTGTACTAGAATTACCGAAGAAGCAAAGTAATTATTTCATTATTGATTTTCAAAACTTTGTGTGACATTTCTTTCGTAATATTAATTATACATTGTGGAAATAAAGTAAAAGATAAATTAATTATTTGTCAAATTGAAGGCAATTTGAGGAGATCCTCAGACACGTCGATTTTTATTTTCAATCGCACATTGTTCCAAGTATCATGCCAGTTTGTGACGTCATCACCATTTGACATGATGTCAATAATTTAATTTTCAAATAAAACACCCTATATATTTTTTCCATTTCTTTATTGTGCATAGAAAGAACGAATATTTATACTGGTATTTTTTATTGCTCGTTCTGTTCGATATTCGTGGTGTAATAGATTATTTTTCCGTTCATTTATTGATTCGCAATTCGTAAAGTTGCAATATAATTTGTCCATATTGTAGCTTTAAATCTCGTGGTGAAAGAAAATCCTCCACATCACGACCAGGTAGCTTCAAGTTAAAGTACGAGAACATATCAAAGTCGTGCAGTTTCAAGAACAAGGGCGAATTGTGTTCGTGTCCAGCTATCGCCACCAGCAGCAGCGCTAATAGTAACAGTAAAGAGAACAATAATGGTACTTCTGCCACAGACGCACCATTAAATAATAGTACTGCCAAAACAACAGAAACTATTTGTGTCACACTCAAGTACAAGCCGCGTATCTAAGGTGTACACGCACAACAAACTTTTAAATGTAATTTGAAGAAGAAGAAAAAAGACTTCATCAGCTGCAATTGAAGCCCTTGCAGATTGAAATTTATACGGAATACATCTATTAAGTTATATGATTCACGAAAACCAATGAAGCTTCCTTCACCAAGAGTGTCGGGAGCGCTACGGACATAAAAATGTATTTTCATTCAAAAGCACAAACCAGTATTCGGTTAACTGGCGAGCAAAAACGTACATATCACTCGTTTCGAGCTGAAGCAGCTTCTACCATAAATTGTCTGTGTTTGTCCGATACATAATGGCATACATTTTCTACTTGTCTGTTAATCGTATCTATAACTTTACTAGAAAATATAGTTTGTTGTTGGTGGCGCCTTCACTCCGTCACTTGGTTAAAGAAGTCGCATTGGCTTTAACCTCAAATTCCTAACCATTCCTGTACAATTATCAATCTTCTTTGATTTTCAGAACTATTTTTATGTTGTTTCATGTATTATTTATCTACATTGAACAGAAAATTGATATTTCAATCGCAAGGGAACAGTTTCACTTCAATGTCTTAATATATATATTATATATACTGAATTAATAAAATTTTACGCTTATTAAAGTTAAATGACGTACGTTTATATTATATTTACTGTACCAGATACAGGGTGACTGCTTAAAAAAATGAGATATTTTAATAGATATGTGTTCAGGAGTAAATGTGAATTAATAAAAAAAAATTGTCTATTATTAGCTATGCAGTCTCTATACAAGTTAAATAAATGAATTTATGTTATGTGGTTTACCCTGTATAGAAAGCTAGTAAGTTTGTATATGTATTTATTATTATATAAGCACCACAAATTTTTCCAAATATATTTGAAAGCTTTTGGTCTTTCCTCTTATACTTACAGTGAAGAGTAAATGTATAGAACAAAAATACGATGGAAAAAATCTGGCAATATGTTGTTGATTTTAAAATAATTATACAGGGATATTCCAAAAAATAGATGATTACTTCAATTTTTCTGTTTTGTAATATTGATTGAACCTGAAATGTTTGATAAAATTTAGTGCTCAAACTACCACCCGATAATCTTTAGACTGTAGATGGGTTAATTTTAAATATTACTAAAAGTTAAAAAGAATAAAAAATGAGATGAAAATCTTTGTAAGCCCAGAAGATCTTACATTCCAATATGTTTTCCTTCAGACAATTTCGTTGTTATTATTTGTATAAAAATAATTTGATATTTGCTGCAGGATTTTAATAAGAAAAAAAAAGTATGGCTTCTATTTGAAAAAAAACTACTTTATTTTTTAACCTATATATACTTTTTTTAAACACGCATAAAATCATGACCAATTTTTTTTATCGAGTCTATTTAATACATTTGCTCTTCTCTGTACATATTTATATATATATTTAAATATGCAAGATTTTTCCTGAAGGAATTGAAAAACTTACACAGTGTGTTTCTAGTCCTGATTCTGATCAAAAATTTTTATCCACTGTTTTTAACTCAATCCATTCCCATTCCAGAGATATCTTCAATACACAAAATTTACATTGGATACTATTTAAAAGTTACAAACATTCGTAAATAACTGCAAAATATAAGGGCGTTAAAAATTTTTGCAAAACCTTTTCGCGCCACAAGCATATCCTTTATTTTATATTATTTCAAGTCACATCAACTACTGTTCTTGGTGATTGTGAAATTGTTGGTATTTTATTTCCTAAATCTTCTTATAATTTTGAAATAAATTTGTGGCAGGAGATTTGCCATATGTGAAATCATTAAGCTTTGCGGGAGAAAATCGGAATACGGATATAACTTTTAATGTAAGATTGTAAGTGAGCTTTGGGAAACACCTTGTATATAAAATATTTTGTGTGCTCACTGGCAAGGTACAATTTTTTGTACATATTTAATATTATTATCCACTCTAGTAATTCGAACTCACTTTATACGATAAAAGGAAATTGCACAAAAAAAATATATAAAAATGATTCATCCCTGTGAATATTCCCAAGATGAAAGTTTGTCTTTTAAATTCTTCATCTTTTATATTCAACTTAACACTTCCTTCGTGCTGTATGGAGTAAGTTTGAATTTATGCGGCTTTAATGGTATTTTCAAATTTGCGTTTAGCTAGTCTTGTATTAAATGACATAGCTCCAAATATGACTGACGCTATTTATCTTACAGGGTGATGTATCTTAAATTCTTGGGTCTATTTTGAGGAAAAAAACTTCATATTAACATATGTCGTAAAGGTCTTATCTTTAAAAAAACTGAGTGCCAAAGTTTTAATAAAAAAATCTTTTTTTTCCATATCTTTGGTGTGACCCTAGATATTTTTGTGCATTAAAAGGTATTTTCTGCTGTGCATTTTAAAAAGAATTATTTTTGATATCCAAGTTTATTTCCGAACAAATCTGTTGTCTTGATTTTTTTGGTTGATTTACGGTTTTCGTAGAAAAAAAATATTCATTTACATATCGCTTACCACTTGCAAAAAAAATATGTAACTTTAAACAAAAATATATTCAAGAGAATATTTTGCGGACGTAGAAAATTAAAGTAAGATTTTGGAATATCAGACCAAAGTTTTTCTTCGTAAAACAGCATCCAGTAGTAGTTCAAAATAACCTTCTTAGGGGATATGAAGTTTTTTCTTAAAATGGATACAAGAATAACCTTAAATATTAGCATCATATAAAAACACCCTGTATACTGAACTGAAATTTGTCTAATTCTTCAATGATAATTTTCCACATCTTTCACACTCCATCTTTATGTAAAATATAAACTTTAAACTGAATTTCAAAGAATTGAAATTAAATATTTATTTTTTATCTGTGATTATTATTTACAAACTAGCTGAACCAACAATTTGAATTTACGGAACTGAATTATAATATGTAAATCACATTTTTTTATCTATTTGTATTAATTATTATTATTATTTCAACTTTTGAAATAAACTTCCCCATAACTATTTTGTTTGTTTATATTTTACAGTTATTATTGTGTTCTTAGATGTAGGTAAAGACCAAATTTTTTATGTAAGAATTTGCATTCCAGATGATTATTTAAGCATTTATAAATAGAATAATATGTGTATATAAGTTTCGACGTACATATTTTACTGTATATATTAATAAACATATTTGAAAAGTTTTATATAATATATACATAACCTTAACTACGCTACACAACACAAAAAATTTGCTAACATTTTAATCTTTAGATATTTTACCTTCTCTAGAGAACATTTTTGTTATGTTCTATATAGAAACATGTATTTGAGATATCATTTACAGTATTTTTTGTTGTATAATTTATAAAGAGAAATTGTTGTTTATGATTTATATGTATATGTGTTGAAGATGTCAATCTAAAGTTACTTTTGATATGAAAAATAACCTTCTTACTTACTAAATAGAGTATTGTGTTCCAAGTGTTCTTTGCCGCATTTCACACCTTTGGTTCACCTTAGACCATCAGTTCACCGAATAATAACGAATCAATCTAACCCAGTAATGGATAAGTTAAGAAAAAATGAAATTGCGGTATAGAACTAGGGGTAAGGGCCTGAATCGACCTTTAATATGAAAAATGTCGGATCAAGAGACTTACAGGGTATAGGCCAAAAAGCATTCTTGTACATATTTGAGGATTAGTTCAATTTTCATTTGATAATCATGGCATATTACGGTGTAGGATTTCTCCATTATTCTTTTTTTTACACCTTACACATAAGTGTATTTCAAACTGCGAATGCAGTCTAACTTCTTATGGAGCCTATCGTTGCGGCAGCGCCATCTTTTATGCCGGACTCGATCCAACTTTAGGTCCTATCTCAGGTACATTTTATGCCGCATAGATTTAAATTTTATCTCAATGATTATTCTCATATAAAATACATTGCCTTTACCCGGCTACATACTGCATTGTTAGTGTGAAACGCAGTACAGGATATTTTCTCTGTTAATCATTCCTTAAAATCCATGAATTATTGATCAGTACATGACCAATTACAAGGGCATACTGGGTTCGATTTGTTCCATTATACGTTGGCTGAACGGTTTTATTGTTAACACATAAATTGACAATTGAAGGTTAATAACACAATGACATCTATCAAAAGAAACTAATTTTACGTAGATTTGCAAAGAAATTAGTTACATACGTTACATATAATCTGAGTGTGGCGGTTTAAATGTTTAACTTATAAAATTAAGTGTCATAAATTATAAAAAATGACCCAGAACACCAAACAGAGTTATAGCATCTAATATATATATCTATATAAGTGTATAAGGGAATTTTCGAAGTACAACCTTTTTTTGAATATTTTTATACATATAGTTATTGATTTGATATATATACATTTTATATAACTTTATATATTATATATATCACCATCAGGGAAAAATGTTTGAACAATGAAAATATTCTGCACTTTCTCTGTTTCAATTATTCTGCCAAAGATTGTTGATACATTTTTTTAATTTCGTATAGCGTCATTTTTAGTGGTTTTTAAGCATATTTGCCAAATATATTCTACCAAATTTAAACATACACAATATTACTGAGTTGTGTATATGTATTCTCTAGATCTCTTATGAATTTTATTGTTTCGTCTCTTTTCGAAAAAAATCTATTAAAATGCACTATTGTATTGTATATGTATTTGTTTTTAATTCAATAAATATCTGCAATCTAATAATATTTCTTATCGAAATTCGTCCAGGTGCTACTTTGCTGTCACTTACTGAATTCTCTGTATCTCTGGCAACATAGCTCCCAAACGGATGAGGATGAATCGATTTTGATTATTTAATTATTTTTGAAAGGTGGCTTGATCTACAGTGATTTAGTTAGTTTTTCTTTGATTAAGTTTTACTTGTTATTTGTCTGTTTGACAGCTTACATGATCGAGAGTATTCTTAACTAGATTTTAATGTAATATCGAAAAGAATATAGGTACAATAATTACTCTTATTTATTTAGGTTTTATAAACTTTATTAGCTGTTATACCCGGCACAATACTTTGGTAGAATGTGGTACGAACACATAGTCATAAAAAGTCTTGAGGATGAAACCCTCCTACCACAGATCCCTACTCGCACGTAGAACCAGTCCTAACGCCAACCCAGATCTATCCACAGACATGCACCAAGAGAGAACAGCATGAGAAGTTTCTTCCATATGTCTCAGGGAATATAGCGAAAAATCCACGAAGATTCAGCCATAGAGCTCAGAAATACTTCTTTGAGTATTTCAAGTATCGAACCCTCCAACCTAGGAGGCCCAGTCCCACTTACTGCCACTACCAGATCATTCTAATAATATTTGAAATACATAAATTTAAAATCCAGCCCTAGAGTTCAGAAATATACAATACAATAGACTTTCAGGTACAGAACCCACCATTGAGTCCCACGGGCAGTAAAAGGTAGTCTATGTCCTTTCCCAGGGTCAACGATATTCTGTACCAAATTTATTTAAAATCGATTAAATAGTTTATGCGTGAAAGCGTAACAAACAAACTTACATTCACATTTATAATATTAGTAAGGATAACCTATTTCTAGTGAGCTGGGTACGCTCATCGCGGTTCCACGGATACCAAAGTTGGATCTTCCTTTTACCATGCCAGATCTTATAAAATAATTTATGTTTTAAGCACTATTTTTCCCAGTTGCTCATCATTGCTGCAATTCTACTAAATATTAAAACCACAATTTCATAGGTAAACCCTCAAGAAAACCAACGGGTAGTTTTGTTTTTTTAAGGAATCGGATATAAAAATACAAAAAATATATTTTGTGTATTTGAACATACACTCATTTATTTAGAATTTTTTCAAAGTAACAGTTTATAAAGTCACTAGTATAAGTATATAAAATATTTACAAAAAACTGTAACTACAGGCACATTTGTGATTATTAAGGTACACATCTTTCGAAATAACATATTACGAATAATTTAATATTAAAACATTAATACGATATTTAATTCTTGATGAAAGAAAATGAGGAAAAAATCGATAATACAAAACTTGACTTTTGTAACTGGTAAAATTGGTAACTATCGGCTATATACTTAATGAAATGATGTGAATGTACTGTAACTGTAATCAGAAAAACATTCCTTCTTCTGAATTATAAAGAAAGAAATAAGCTAAGGATAATTTTGTATTAGTATTATTTTTAAACATATAAAATGCCTTAGAAGAGGCAAATTCTTTCGGATTTATGGAGAACTTTTTTGTATAAGGATGCCTCATAGATTTCAAGCAGCAATATACGAAAGACGTAAACATTTTCTTTTCTCTTTTGTTGATAGTCAGCATATTCTGAATAGATTTTTTTGAGTCATATTTATGAAATTTCTTCTCGTAAAAGATTATTGTTTAGATGCTTAAAACTGTGTACTGAAAAAAAGTGCGACAAAAAACTGTATTCTACTAAGAGGGGAATACCGTGTTACCAGCTTATTTTCTTGACTATTTATATAAAATTTATGGCGATTTGTAAGTGCAAGAGTAGTAAAAAAGGTAATTCTGAAGGACACACACCAAAGGTTTCATGCGAACATTTTTGGACATATATATTTTAACTAGCTGTTTTACCCGGCACTTCTCTGAGAAACATTTTAGTAGATTGTGGTACGATAACATAAAGTCACAAAAAGTCTTGAGTACCTTGGAACCCTTCTACCTCGGAGTCCTACTCGCACGTTGAACCAGTCCGAACACCAACCCAGATCCATCCACCAAGAGAGAACAGCATGAGAATATCTCCTACATATGTCTTAGGGATTTTCCGGAATGGAACGCTCCACCTTTAAGTCCCAATCGCACTGGCAGACTCTCACAAAACAGTCCAGTGACATACTGCACACAAACATAGTGAAAAATCCAAGAAAACTCAGCCATAGAGCTCAGAGATATTTCTTTGGGTATTACATGTATAGAACCCTTCACCTAGGAGGCCCTGTTACACTTACAGCCACTACCAGATCATTCCAATAAATTCTACGAATATAAATGATAAAAAGACCATCAAACTCCAGCCATAGAGTTCAGAAATATACAACTTTCAGGTACGGAACCCACCACATAGAGTCCCATGGACAATAAAAGGTAGCTTGTGTTCTTTCCTAAGTGCTAGTCTATCTCTGTACCAAATTTCAGGAAAATCAGTTTAGTGGTTTAGGCGTGAAAGCGTAACAAAGTAACTTACTTTCGCTATTATTAGTTAGGATAGTTCCTAGGAACACAATCCAAGTGGAAAACAATAAGCTTACGGGAGGGTAAAGCGAATAGGGGTGCTGTGTGGAGCATATAGAGAAAATATGAGTGATATTAGTAATAATTGATTTTGTAAAAAAAAATCATGGAAACAATGATTCAAATTTACCACGCTGGAATTACAAGGGACAAGGAGCAACATTCGATGCTCAGTTACCAGTTTGTCAACAATTTTAAAATGTAAGGAAATGTGTTTTAAAATGATTGTTGTTTAATTTCCATAGGCGAAAGTAAAACGCCAATAGAGGTGAACAACAAATAAATTGGTGATGAGGAAAAGCGCCAACAGCTATAAATTTAAAAATCTTTTGCGGGCTAGATGCTAGTTTTGTCTCTGATGTAAGAATCTTGTGAGAATACAAACACTGAAAGGTAAATTCTCTTTATATACGAAATAAATCTGTCTAACAAAATAATAGAAATAAACCACTTACTGAGATAAATACTAGTAGAAAATGGTGAAACATATATGCGGAAAAATATTATTTAACAAGAGATTTGTTGTATTTCTTTGTCACTTGGAAGAGCGGTGTGAGTGAATATGTAATGTAATTAGATTCCCGGATAAAATAGATATGATGTTTTCATTGAGGAAATAGGTTAGGTTCGTTGTTTACCGCTGTTTGGTCAGTGGCGGCTCGTGACATTTATTGCAGAGGGGATCAATTGTATAAAATTACTAAAAGAATACAACTTGCACTTTTCCACAAGACTCCTGAAGGTAGTGCTACGGCACCTTACATTTTTTGAGGTGAGTCGTTTATAATTATTGAGAGAACCATTTGTCTCGTTATCCAGACCTCAGCCCCTAAAACTGAGTACATCAAAGTGTTCAGCAGAGGCCCAATTACCCCCTTCTAATAACCCCAAAATATAATCCTAATCAACAAAAGTTTAGTAAATATAAAAATGGCCCCAAAACGCCAACTCAGCCGACAAAAATGTAATATATAAGAAATATAGGCTATACGTCTGGCAACTGTTCAATTTAAAATAGTTATACAACAGCATAATATTTATTTATGATGTGGTTAATTTAAATTTCAATTTTTATCGATAAATATTAAAATTAAAAAGAAAATAAATCATTGGACAGACTTCCTCATTGATAAAAAAATATTTAATGTTGATATTTGTTTATGACCCATGACTTCATAAATTTACTATTCTTTACAGTAATATAAATCTACAAAATCCTAGGGCATTTTTTTTCAATATCCTTAACTTATTTCGATCAATTTACTAAATGAATGGTTAGAACATTTTATTATGAAATTTTGATAATTTATCGAGATCATTTCCTTGATTTTACGTATTCTATTGTAAAAATATAAAATACAACTTAAATCGTAAATTATGTGATAAAAAAAATACTTAAAAATAAATAGATAATTTAGAAAGAATTGCACATATTCCATATGTCAGAGGAACCCTGAGAATAAAAATCATGGCAATTGATTTAATTCCGATTTTCCTCAAGATACTTTTACAACAAATTACGATTTCTTCGAACGATATTCATAAATAATACTTAACGGACAGTTTAAACTTTGATAATAATATAAGTCTTGTTACAATGTTCAAAAACGAGCCTTTGTAAGTAATTTAATTCGTAGCAGCAAGAACAAAGCACAGTTCTGAACTTGCAAACTATAGACTATTACCCAGAAGTACATATTTGATCTCTTATGCTAGGACAAAAAAAATCTGACGAAGTACCCAGTCTTGGAATTAAATTTCAACATCATAGAACAATAGACATGTTATATTGATCAGATAACAAAGTACCAGTGTAAATGTTGCGCCTGTCATGAATCGTAACCCCCGCCGCCTCCTCCTCTAGGAGAAGCGACTGGCGATGGAGGCGGTGGCAAGGGACTGAAGTACGTTGATGATCTGGAACTGGGCGATGGTGGACAACTCTCTTGTTGGCAATGTGACCTTGGCGTAGGTGGAGGTGGAAACGGTCCCCCATCGTATCTGGAATGATATTTTCATGTAAAAAAATCAAATACGCACCTAAACAATTCAAAATGTTATAAATAATTAAAATTTAAAAAAGGGCGTGTAGATCCATAAAAATACTCAAAATTTATTTTATTGAGTTTGGAAAAATTTTAAAAAAGATTCCAAGAGTGGAAATTTTCAAACAAAAATGCCGAACCAGAAATTCATCTTGATTATTGATATATATCTAATCACATACTAACCTGTTTCTAGTAGGGTAATTGTAATCGCTCTCGTCACACACATCTGTCGAACATGGCGTTGGAGGTGGTGGCTGATTGATTGCTCTGTAATACCGGTACGGTCTGTATCTCGATGATGGACTACTGCCACGTGTTGAAGCTGCCGTCGTTGCTGGGCTGGGTGGTGGATTGAGTGTTTCACGTGGATAGCATCCATCGCCGACACTGGAGCCATTGGTGTTGGAACTGCTCGAGGCACCGGTGACGTGACGTCGGTCGTATGTGGACGACTGACGATGATCGTTCAACATTGACATGCGAACAACGTCCGGTATACCTAATAATAATAAAAATATTCCTTTATTTTCGCCATGACTGTCACTGTCATATAGCTTTACTAAAAGATATATAAGATAGTTCGTATGTTATCCGCAATAGATGGCTTCAAAACGTATATATGTATTTCAAATTAAATAGTAGGTAAGTCGATCAGAAAGAGAACAGGACGTCACAGTATCTATCTCTTTTAAGCATTCTTAACGTGATTGATATTTTTAGTTTGGTCTAGACTTTTATAAAAAAACAGACACACGGATACGATGATTTCCATCTCTTTTTATCTACGGTTTTTACAAAAATAGGGCCGTTATTATTCGATGGTGCGCCAAAAAATATAATAATATGGTAACTTCTGGTTTTAGTTTTTAGTGAACCAACTAATAATGTAGATGAAAATAAATTTCAAAGTCATCTCCACAATTTATTAAAAGATTAAATTCTTAGGGGTTGATGTAAGGCTTGATATATGTTTCGAGTCTATTATATAGACTCATCTTCAGTCAGGATACAAGAAATATCTGAAATTGTGGAGTAATTTAACAAACTAATATGTACAAAAAAATGTGGCACAATAGCTAATATAAAATGAATACTCACGTGAAGAGAAACAAAAACTCATATAAACAACACCAAACCCGCAAATTACAACACTGATTCTAATTGAACTCAAATAAAAGAAACATTCTAAAAATAAAAATTAAAAGTAATAACTACTCTCACATGAGGGAACTTTTTTAAATTACATTAGAAAAATTCAAACAGTTAAAGGAACTACATCTTAGATAAACATTCAAGATGAGAATGAACAGGTAAAATTTATATAATTCAATGAGACAGAAGTTTTATGCTAGTGACATCTGTTATGTAGAAGAAATTAGAATGAAAGAGACTCAAAGAAAGGTAAGCAATCAAAATTATTTTTATCCTTATTATTGGAATGAATTTCAAAAATTTCTAAAACGTTCAACAAACGACCTGTGGAAGCATAATGTAAGATTTTTATTAGTTATGAGTTAGCTTACATGTTTTGCAAAAGAACTACTAGAATTAGTTTCATAAAAAGACGTCGTAAGAAACATAGGTTTATATTTATCAATAATCTTTGCATGTTCTTCTACTCTAATAATAATTCTGCGGCCACTCTAACCTAAGTATTTGGCATTACAATTGGGGGTAGAACAGGAAATTTAATAAACGCCGGACCTTTCTAATCTAATTGACTTTATCTTTAGTATTAACCAATTTTTTATGTAAGGTGTTACTATGGCGAAGAAGCAAATATTCAAATCATCTCTGTAGCGTTGATATATATGTTCTGTATATCCTGTGAGACTTTTCCAAGGAAAGGTATAGAACTATATTTAGAGTTCAATAAGGGATTGTGTAAATTTCTGTTTATTACAAATTTATGAGGAGGCATATGCGATTCGTCAGAAGGCGAAGTATTTTAACGGGTACGGACGTTGGTGGGGCCCCGGTGATTTGAGAGCAAGGCATACTGCTATTGGCCACCGATACATGCCAAGGTCAAGTTGGAAGATGCCGGTGAAACTTTCGAGATGGAGGGTGCTTGCCTATATATTTGAGAGGAATTTCTGCGGAGTCAGTCAGTGAGTCAGTATGGTGCAGTAGTGGAGTAAATACGGTAGAGACCGATAGTGCAGTGAAGACCAGCGGTAATGTGGAGACCGACGAGTCTCTCAAGACCCAAGTAGTGGGCCACCAACAACATAAATAAATAATGCTCGGTTCGAAAACGGTTGTAAATAGTGTAAATAATAAATATAAATTGTACACAGTAGTCGACAGTGTAGTTAGCGTAAGATATATAAATAGACTGTGTTATTTTAGTGTAGAAATAAATATTTTATACATATAATATTTTATTTATATATAAATTTTAATAAATTGTGGAGATGACTCTGAGATTTATTTTCCTCAATTTACTCCACTTTGAGAAATGGATTTTTTTCTATATAACAAATTTTAACACTTACCTTTGCGTAATTTTGGGTTCTTGTTGGTACTTGGATGCATCGGACTCAAAGGATCTTCGGAAGGATCAACAGCATCCTCTCTGGGTAAACATCGCTTTCTTAATAAAACTAAAGCGATAACAAACACAAAAACCACACCCAGCACAGACAATATAACAATTGTGTGTGTAATAGGTTGTGTAGAACCCTTAATTGCTGCACAATCTTTCTCATCCGAACCATCCGAACAATTCTCATTGCCATCACAAACGAGCGACAATGGCCAACACACCTCAGTTTGTGGACATTGAAAACCATTTTTGCAACAACTTTTCTCATCCGATCTGTCATTGCAGTGTTGATGACCGTCGCAATAGAACTCCTCATCGATACATTGGCCATCTTGGCACCGAAATTGACTGGCATCGCACTTGGGGCAATCCATTTCATCCGATCCATCGGCGCAGTCTTTTTGTCGATCACAACGCCATGCAATTGGAATGCAGTCTTTGGCATCACCACCGCCAGCTACGTTGCATGTGAAACGTTCTGGTCCACAATCTGGTTGAATCTATGGAATAACGGTGTCGGTATTACACGAAAAACATTATGTCAACGAAAAGTATTTGAATAAACACAGCCGATACAATGTCTTAATATTTTCGCAATACATTCACCGAATGATATGTAATCGATATTACAAACAATATTACACATAATTTAAGATACTCTTGGCCAGCTAAAGAAGATTTGATTTGATTGATTTTCAATTTTTTATTTTGACCAGAACCCAATAAACTTCTAATGAACGGTCTCGCTGAGACACCCTGTATATGCGAATGGACAAGTAAATCAACATGGTTTGAGGTTTGAAATATTTTATTTTTGATTTCACACTTAATGAATAAATCAAAAATATTTAGAACTAGCGAAAGCCCTTGACTTGGTCCGCGAAGAAACTCTGAGAAGGGCAATATAAACTCCCTCCACCCGAATTCGGGGTTTTTATTAAGTCTATAAAAGTATAGCAAAAAAAGCCAAAATGCCACCCACCTCACAAGTCTTCTTATCCTCTTGCAACATTTTCCCATTAGGGCAGGCACAAGTCGGTTCAGTACCATTTAATATACAAAAGTGTGAACATCTTTTCTGATGTGGCAAATTACAGCTGTGATTCAATGGCGCCTCCACCGATATCAAATCCAAAATGTGTGATGCCTGAATGGGTAATGTCGATCTCGATTTACCCGATAACAATTCCAATCGTTGCAACTGATGTAAATCTTTATCGATCCAGTACAGCCATCCTCTGTGTATGGTGAGTTGGATTATTTTGGAGGTGCTCTCATTCAGAAGGACGTGTCTGAAAAAAATAATAAGGAAATGAACTCAACAACAGCTAACCCTAAAGGTACAACATCTTTCCAGTAGATATATGTATTTATTCTTTTTTATATCCTATCGAAAAATCTGCTGGGAAATAATTGAATACAAAATTTATTTGAGCTCAATTTGTAAACTATGCTACTAAAAACTGCGAGATCGGCATCATCGCCTCTTAATCTTGACATCGTACAGATCACAGAGGTCGCTAGGTTCATGTTAGTGAAGACAGATGACATCTTCACATAATACACATGATAATGAGTTATTTCATTTAAAACGCAGTAATATGATAAACTGAAACTTAATTGGGATTATGATAGGTGTTTGGAGCAATATTTTTGGTTATTTTATTAATTAAACGCTCATTTAGAGATTAATATTTACAATGTTGGATAATCTGATAATTTCTTATGCTTTTAATAGCGCCTCCCCTTTCCCCGCACACTTCGAGGTAACGTCATCGAACATCCTTAAATGATTATTCATTAACAAAAAAACATATCATCCAACTCCCTCATGCATATAACATGATTTCGCACTTGTTGGCAGTCATCATCAGCCTCAGCGTTAGCAAGAAACAATCCAATTTATTCAGCAATAAATAAAAAAATTCAGGAAACTTACTGATTCTCGCCGTCAATATTACTGATGTATATGCTATGTCCTTGTGCCCATACGAGTAGATCATTCTCTGCATCGACAGCTATTGCAGCGATATCATCAGCTTTTATGATGACAATACGATGTGAACCATCCAATCGGGTGCGAATCAACTGAGGCGTTGTCCCGACATCAGTGAAAAATAACAGCCTGCAATAATTTTGTTGATAACAAACTTGAATATAAGTGTAGGTATAACATTACCTTTTTGTAGAATGTATGGCAATAAGTCGGGGTTTTTCACCATCCCGCTTCTCTAAACTTCCAAATGGATTTGAGTTGTCCAAGCGTGTAATATTGATAACATCTTTTGATGAACTGGTCCAAAATAATAGTCTACCAATTGCATCAACTGCCAAATCATACGGGGACAATTCAGGACTATTTGGTATCACAATATTGTCGCCTCGCTGCATCGTGATGTCTAATCTTTGACCGCTGGCTTCTGATCGTCGAATTGACGATGTCTTCCCATCAATCTAGAATTTTAAAATGATAAAATTTTGGACCCTAACTTCATGATAGCGCTTACCCAGTACAAGAAATTTGATTTAGGATCAAAATCTATAGCTTTGACAGCTTTTAAAGCTTGAATCGGTAATACTGCTTCAGGGCAATCAGATGTATCAGGTACCAATCGCACAACCAGATTTCTCAAGCTATAAACCATAAAACTGGTGGGAGCTGAAATCAAAATAAGGAAAAATCAAGGTAATTTTTTTTTCGGTTGTTATAATGCCTATGACTTACGTGTGCATTTGTTGTTATGCAATATATAGTGATTGGGACAAGCACATGTGAAACTTGCAGACTTTTCCAAACCTTCAGGTGGTAGAGCAAGACACAAGTCAGAGCACCCGCCATTGTCGATGGCACATGGGTTGGTTTGTTTTTGCATGTGATTATGGTAGACTAATATGTCATTTATACCAATTAACTTATCATAAATTATCTCCCGTTTAGAACCATCCAGTTTATTAGCTCTGGAGACTTCACCTTGAAAAAAAAAATGCTGCGATGAAATTTGTTGTCCATTAAAACTCATGGGAGAAATAACTGGTTCAGAAGAAACTGTATAATGTGGTGTTCCGCTTGGATCTATCTTTGGACCACTCTTTTATATAAATTCGTTGGTATGATTGGAATTGAATGGAAAAATAAATATTTTTACAAAAAATTGGACCGACGTTATTAGTTAGTGCATTGATATATACAAAGCTCTAAGCTAATAATCCGCCAGTTAAAATAAGGCAAAAAAAAATTCTATTGGTGCTATTACTTTTGAAGTTGTGCAGTTGCGGTTAGATTAATAACTTTTACCACCGCTTTAACTCGAAAACCGTAACTCTAAGGAAAAAATGTTCATTATAAATTTTGTTACAAATAATTAGGTCTTTCATGTAGTACCGACAGATTTTCAATTTTCGAAAGAAATCGCCCTCGCCACATAGCAAAAATACACATATTTGAGAATTTAACAAGGCTCTAACTCTAAAACCGTAACTCTTTTGAAAAAATGTTCAATTTAAACGTTTCCGGATATTGTCCTATCTTTAATTATACCACCTCAGATTTTCGATTTTCGAGAAAATTGGCCTACTTCGAAGGGAAGGAGATTTCGGATTGGCGTTTTTATTAATATAGGACCATTTCTCAAGCCATCTCTTTCCAATGAATCAAAAATCATCAAAATCGGAGCTCGTTTACTACATAAAATGCGCGCATGAACAAAAAAAAGAGCAGACATTCGAATTGTATACAGTTCGGGGTTCGTCGGTCAAAAACTAAGAGCTTATTTGATATTTCCTTCATTATATAAAATCAAAATTTTCTATTTATGCACCTTGTCAAAAATTATTTAAAACACTCAAACTTAGTTTTTCGAGTTAATCTTGTACCAATAAAAATTAGGACAATAATTGGTCAATAATCAATTCTTTGCCGAATTTTCTAAAAAATTTCAAAACGGGATTCGAAAATAATTTTAAGAAAATATTGTTTTTTTTTTTGTTGTGTAAATAACACTTTTATAGCTTTTTTGATCACACTTCTGATTTCAATGTTTGTTCCAATTCTTTTCTTGGAAAACAAATTATTATTATTACTATTAAATACTTACTTCCAAAGAAAACTTTTTAAATGTCTGTATATTATTTTATTCTAAGCTAATATATTACCTGTTCTATTATCACTCCAGTAGATATAATCTTGATATAAACTTATACCAGTTGGCTCAAAGATATTCTCTTTGATAACAATTTTCTGATCGTTTCCATTCAAATCGGCTGACATGATGGCAGCTGAATGTTTTTCCGCCCAGTATATTCGCTTTTTATCATGGTCCAAAGTTAGTGCTGTTGCTGGATGTACAGTGGATATCAGTTTAATTTGATTTCTTCCGTCCATGGCGGCCTTCTTAATTGAATTTGTCGTTCCCCATTCAGACCAATACATATACCTGAAATATATTATTGTACCACTTTGAGAAACACACAAAATCAAACAGGACATTATGTGTCAATTCGGTGAACAAAATTATAACATATAGAAGAAAAATTCACATGAATGAAGAAATGCCTACAATTTTGGTATGATATCAACAAAATTAGTTTCATGTCAATCATTTATTGTATAGACCAACTCTTTTTAGGTAGCGGACATTTTCGAATAAAAATATTAAAACTCGTTTTTGTTGAGAATTTCAAATGCAAAAACATAATTCCTTATTAATATCAAAACAGATTGAATTCTATACAAAATGTCACAAACCGCATGTCACTATCATTTATACAAATTGAGATATAAGTAAAAACTTATAAACGTAGTCAAGTAGTACTTACTCACATTTACATATTTTAGAGAAAAAATGTTTTCATTTTTTTCCCCTAAATGATTACGCCCTCTATCGGTAAAGCTAGACACTCTAAAGATATTTCCAGCAATTGCTCATGATTTGTTATAAGATAAATACTTTCTGAGATACAGTCAGAGGATGAGTTTATTGGTCCACGCGGTACAGAGGAACTTAAAGGGATTTAAAAAATTGGGGTTTATAACTGTCCCTTGAAGGGGTTTAAATGCTTTTATTCGATTTGCCTCTTCCACACTATGTACCAAAAAAATGCCTTATGCTGATAAACAAATTATCGGCTAACATTTATTGGAGCAATTTTATGTGGTAATTGAAAATCATTATAATCAATTAAAATATATATGCATACGTACTGGAAGAACGTAATTTTCATTAATATAATAGTCTGACCTTAGAAGCATGATAACCAATCATAAATAATTATAGTGCGACCATTTATCTTTTTTTACCGTATCGAGACAATCAACAACGGTCATATTCAACTTTTTGTAAACATCAAGAAAACAGGAAATTTTATTTGTACTTTTTCCCCAAAGATATACCTTA
Organism: Crioceris asparagi; assembly: GCA_958507055.1. Taxonomy (NCBI): domain Eukaryota; kingdom Metazoa; phylum Arthropoda; class Insecta; order Coleoptera; family Chrysomelidae; genus Crioceris; species Crioceris asparagi. The sequence continues at coordinate 7,839,747 of OY293826.1, forward strand.
AAAAGATGTTACAAGGGCTTCCAGAAGACTACATTAGGTAAAGCAATAAATTTATTCCGCCTCGCTATCACGTCACTGAGAAGAATAGGGACCAAGATCATAGATAAATAAAGATGTCAGTTTAGACATAACCTCTGATGTACATCATCTATTGACTTATTTCACTACGTGGTGAAGGTAACGCAGTTCAACCTCCTCCTGTATCTACTTTACGTCTAACAAAATGTTAATCAATAATCAAAGAATACCTACTAATAACGTAGGTACATTATTCTATGCAATCAATTTCCTATCTTGTCTTACATCTATAGAGACCAACTATTGCAATAACTAACCTAACTAACCTAACCTAACCACTGCAACTATTGAACTATTGTAGTGAAACTTTTATTTGACTGAAAAAATTGAACGAGCCTTATAGTACCTAGTCCACTTCTTTTTCTACGTTCCATATGGCTGAAGCGAAAAAGGAAGTTATAGAAAGAAATAGAAGTGTATTACACATTTCTAGATCCACGTCAGAAATATAGATAGAATATGTCATGATGTATGGAAAATAGAGATATGAACCGCGCATTTCCTTATAATATCGCTAATAGGTCGAAAATCCAAATGACTGTTAGACAGAAAAAAAGATTGTGAAGTCAGTAGATGTCTAGCTGTTTTGACTATTTTATCGAACAACCCAGTGAGTTTACTCTTCTAATCTATACATGGACCTAAATAACAAGATTAAGTAGTAGCTGTCCTAGAAACCCTGTTCTAGAATACCTGTTTCGATGTAACATTTAAGCTTGAGTTCTTTTACACTTACCCAGCTGGGGGATCCACAACAATGCTGTGCGGTTCAAATGCCTCATCCCACAACAAGGTTCTTCGACTGGTACCAATCAATCTTGATACTTCGATACGGTGCGTCACCGGATCGGTCCAATACACATTCAAACCCAACCAATCGACAGCTATGCCCTCTGGTGATGTCAGGCCCAATTCCATGACTTTTTGTGGATCAGATCCGTTAAGGAAGGCACGCATTATGGTCTTTAGTTTGCTGTCACTCCAATAGATTCGCATTGATGATGTGTCAAAATCAATGGCACTAGAAAAAAAAAGTATGCAGAAGTTAGGTTCTCCTTTGGAAGATGGTATATTTTAACACTAGACAAGAAATGTATCATGAGACTTATGGCAATCAGGTAGGATAAAATATGTCAATATTTTAAAACGTAGGCTCAGACAAGTTTTGGAGATAGAGGTGATGGTCTATTTTTGACCGAAGAACCCCGAACGAAGGAGGTATACAATTTGATTGCACTGAAAAATACAAAATAATATTAATTCTTTTGGTGCTGGTACTTGTGAAGTTGAAACCAAAAGTTCTCAATCTAACTGCAACTGCACAACTTCAAAAGTAACAGCAACAATAGAATAAATATTATTTTTTATTTTTCAGTGCACCATAACGTCGATCCAATTTTTTGTAAAAAATATTTATTGTATTTTTATCTAATATCTTCTAAGCCTTAAGTTGATTTCAGAATAATTATAAAAAACTACATTTGTTAAAAAAAAAACGAAAACCCTTACATGTCATAGTCTGTTCAAATCCATATCAGTCGTATAGCATAAATAAATTCTTATATTGGGAGTAACTTTGGGGAAAAATAGATAATTGGAAGAATTTATTCTCCGAAACTTCTGAGTTCATTGTTTTGAAAAAACAGAGCCAAATTTACAGGAAAACCTAAAAATCCTAAGTACGGAGCACTTGAAGTAATGCACTTATAAACTAGATGGAACACTTTTAGCACCAACTTCAAAAGTACCAACACACCATTAGAATTAATATTGTTGTGAATTTCTCAGAGCACCAACTAGTCGGTCCTGATTTTTGTAAAAAAAATATTTCACAGTTTTAAATTTATCATTAGTCATTAGACATCAAAGTTGTTGAGAGTTGGTCCCATTGTTCCATGTATTTACCCTCAAAAACTTCTTCCAATGAGGGTGGAGGGAGCATTTTTTTGAAAATCGAAAAATTGAGGCGACAAAATTGAAGAAGAGACCATATCCGGCAACGTTTAAATTGGACATTTTTTTAATAAATCATACGTTTCCGAGTTACAGTAGTGATAAAATATGAAATATGTGTGCCTCTGCTATGTGGTGGGAGTATTTTTTTTAATTGGAAATATGCTGCAGCCAAATTAAAGAAGGGATTACATGAAGCAACATTTAAATTTAACATTTTTCAAAAAAATGTGAGGTTTCAGAGTTACAGCAGTGGGAAAGTCTGAAATATTTGTATTTCCGCGATGTTTTAAAATCTCTGAATAAGTATGATTCATTCAAAAGTGCGAAATAAATATTTTTTTACAAAAAATTTGACCGACTTTATTAGTTGGTGCACTGAAAAATACAAAATAACATAAATTCTACTGGTTCTAGTACTTTTGAAGTTTGTGCTGAAAGTTTTCAATCTAACTACAACTGCACAACTTCAAAAGTACCTGTACCAACAGAATGAACTTTATTTTGATTTTTATCAGTGCACAAACTAATAATAATTTTGTGAAAAATATTTATTCTGTAAGTTATAAACTTTTTTTGAAGCAATAAAGGGCACTATTATGAAAATCACACGACCAAGTCCATCAATAGTTGTTTTCTTGCAAAATTATATCGTAAATTTTTTTCTTAAAAAAATTGAAAAAAATTGTTTTATTTGTCACTTTGTAAAATAAATGAATATTTTAAATTCCATATAAAAGAACTGATCTATTATTCAGAATAATAATGAATGCAACTCATAAAAACGCTTTTCTATTATCTAATAAACATAATAAGGAATCTCGTAATTCTCACAGCTATAAAGAAACATAGACATTCATATATTAAATATTTTTTACAAAAGTAACAGCACCAATAATCTTGGTTTGTAATAAAGTCGGTCCTATTTTTTGTCAAAAATATTTATTTCACATTTTTTTAAATAATTGATGAACGTACACCAATATTCAGTGGAAAGAATCTTGCACTTTCCTAGTGCTAGAACTCGAAAACACCTGATTTTTTTAGAAATTTCCAATTTAAACGATCTTTTCTTTAATACTGCCCCCTTCACCCCATTCGGGGAAGGTTTTCAGGAGGAAGATGTTGGATTTAATTTTTTTTAAATATTACACCATCTCTAAACACTCAAAATCAGTGCACGTCATTTTTCCAACTCGATCAAAAATATTAAAATATTCTTTATGCTTCAACAATTGATTGATTTCAACTTTAAACTAGTTATTATCTCTTAATTGTGAAAAGAAATGGATGCAGGTAATAATCAAAGATTACAAATACGATAATAAAATATACAAGTGGAAAGTGTTAATCTGCGTTATCAATTGGAAATCATTCAATATATTATATATACATGTATAGAAAGTTATGTAATGTGTAGATTACACCTTGAATTCAACGCGCCTACTTTCACTACATAATACACAGCAGCTTGAGAAAAATACCACTACTTGCTTTTATCTTACACCAATTTCATAATACATACAGTCATCTTAAAAATAAAAATGCTTTCTTACAATGTGATTCAATCAATCGGATATTTAGGATGTGATGAAAGAAAATTTATTTTCTCATGAGGATTTTTTTTATTTAATACTGATCTATCAAAAAATTAATATCAATACATATTGCATTCAAAGGTAATGTAGAAAAAGAGTTCTAAGTTCTACAATATATAAATTATTTTCTTGAATATTTCAGCTGAATCACCTGATTTCTCAATAGAAAATAGCGCAATTATTAATGCAAATTTTGCATTGCTTACAGAATCTATGCATAACTAACTATGAATGTAATTAGACAATTATTAAAATATTCTTATACGAGTTTTCGAAATATACATACGATAATATAAGATAATTCTTCAGTTTGTATTCACCTTGTATATGTATACTTATATTCTGTATATTATGCAATACAGAATATCCCAATTATCAAGAAGTTATAAAAGAGATGTGTGCTTCTTGAAAAAAGCCAGTGTGGTGCTGTACTAAATCGTATGTGTCAATGAAACAAGTATGGAGTGTTCTAAATTGGTTTTGCAAATAATATTGTTTTGTGCTAGTGCAACCTTAGTTTTTTCATTGAATTTATGTAAGTTATATGTGACATGTTTATGTAGATATCAAATATTAGAGGTAATTTATTTCTTTGAATAAGTATGTCAATTTTTATTTATGATATTAAATCATTTTCATGAAGTAGAATAATTGTTATGTAGAAATAATAGAACAAAATATAAAAACTGTAAATTCTATAGTTGTTCATACTTAAATAACTTAACGAAACGAGTTAAAAAAATTGGGAATATTTTGAATAAAGATTTTCGAGAAAAATAGCTCAACACTTAAAGTAAACACATTTTGATGACTGAAAAAAGGATCTGGGAAACATCTATTTTTTTAATAATAGAAAAAAATATAATATCCCCAACATATTTTGATAAGTTTATTTGCGAAGACCCGACGGCTTTTAATTTTTCTATAATATTTCAGCTGATTCTTTCCAAATCTGTAATGGACCAGACGATGCATGTCTAAACAATGCAATAAACAAGGCTTTGCATTATTTATCTGAAAATGGTAAGTGTTATATCCCAGCAAAAACATAAATGTGACAGGATAACAAATTGGTAACAAAAAAAAACCTGCAAGATGGTTACATACTTGCATAGCAGCTTCGCTAATAAAAGAAGTGAGATCCAACTGGATACAAAGTTCTTTCAAAGTTTCTTAAATCATCGCTTCTGATATACATAACGTTCATCAATTGCAAATAATGCATAAACGCTATAAAAAAAACTAAATATATTTCATAAATAGAATTTTAACATTTCATCAACTTAGTTTAGATGTACTGAAGACCATTATTTGAATATTTTTAAGGTTTAGCAGAACTAAATATCCCCAAACTTGATCCAGTGAAGATACCTCGTATAATAATTAACAATAAAGGAAGTACCGCAGATCTGCACCAAGAATATATTGATGTAAACCTGTATGGATTCAAGAATGCAACCGTATCAGACTCACAGTAAGTAATCAAATAAACAATTGTGACCCAAAATTCCGTGTACATAGATCTACTTTATGTTGATGAGATCAACATAAGTCGATTATTTTCAACTGTTTCAAGTATTCCCTCTTCTGCAGAAAGAGTTCTGGCTTGACGAAGTCGTCCAGCATTATTTCTGTTACAATACATAAAATGAGTAGTACCTATCGAGAATTTTTACTTTTTTGCTCTATATCTGTCGAAATTATTTTTTTATTAGTAACGCCAACATAGTTTTCTTGAAAATTTTACTAAACATCAGTCCATAACATATGTTTTTCTACTCAAATACCAGACATGTTTTTTGCAAGAGACAAGAAATGCTGCCAATGAGTACAGCTCTCCATAGAAAAAATTGAAGGAACCCTGGGCGGCCCTAGAAAAATGCGATTTCATTTATGGTATAGGATTAGGGTAGTTTTTACCAATCCATGATTTCAGTTGGTGTAATTTTTGCTTTGGACAATGTCTCTTCAATTAAAATAGCCACATACCAAATTATATAAAAATCAAACGAAGCGTTTTTGAGTTATTAAGAAAAAGTGAAAATTTTCTTTCAACTTTGAAGCTTCCTCACAGGCAAATAAATCACTTTGTGATATAGGTAATTTTGGATCAATCGACTTATTTTGATCTCACCAACATAAAGTAGCTCTATGTACATTAAATTTTGGGACACCCTGTATAGTAAAAGAAAAACAAAAGTGGGAGATAATTCTAGTCCATCAAAGTAACAAAGTATTCAGAAATATTACCTCAATTAGTAAGGCAATCACTGAATTAATTACTTACTTACTAATTAAGGTAATATTTCTGAATACTTTGTTACTTTGATGGACTACAATTATCTAGAATTTATATGTATATATATATATATATATATATATATATATATATATAGTGGTGCTCGATACTGTACTGATATTTACAGGAGTTCGATAAACTAAACTTTCAAGATGGTCCCAAAGAAAAATATCAAATGGATTAAGATCGGGAGACCGAGGTGGCCATCTTTAAAGTTTAGTTTAGTCAGTCAAATCATCAAAAAGATATCCGTAACCGTCTAATTCACAATGTTTAAATAAACTCCTGCAGAACCGTGTAACCAAGGAATGCAGTTTGCTTAAATTAAATTCTAATGGATTAAAAAGATAAGGTAAACGAATACAGCAGAGGGGGGAGGCAAATAGGAAGAAGTGACTGAACTGAATCATAAAAGGGAACAGAATTTATTTCAAGTATCAATTCTAAAAGTTAAAACACTTATTCGGAGTTAAAAATATAAAAAGCAATTATCAAACCAATAGTGGCTAGAGGTACAAAAATAATGATAATCACAAAAGAGCGCACCTAAGAATTTTTTAGAAAAAAAAAATATGATCAGAAATCCTTGGACAACGAAGACATCGTCAAAACAATTAAAGCCCAAACATTACGATGGTTTGGGTACATCCAAAGAAGACATGAGGTTGATTAAGAGTATTTGGAGAGAGGTGCATTGGAAGCCTGTGGAAAGAAAACAGAGAGGATGACCAAGAGAAAGACGGAAAGATCAAGTAATTAACGATCTAATAGAAATCGACATTAGTAATTGGAGACAGGAGCCAGAAATCGGGAAAGATGGAACAAGCGAGAAGACATCCTAGGATATAAGAAGAACAAGTAAATGGATTGATTCCCTATTAAAACGAGATCTTCAAAACCCTTAGTGGATTGGTTGCTAAATATTATAGGTTGGGGTAATTTTTTTATGTTTATTATGACAACCAATCAACCAACTACCATGACTCTTTATTTTTTCAAAAGGTCAGACTGCGATGAGAAAATTAGTAGGCTTTGCAACTCAAAAATGGTGAAAATAACATCCCTGTAACAATATCATCATTTCCTATGTACTGATATAGATTATATTTACAGCTTGGATGTAAACAAGAAGCAGCTAACTTTTACGGTTCACGCTCCAAAACTCAGTCAAGTATCCAAATATGATCTGAAAGGAAGAATATTGATTTTCCCACTAAGAGGAAAAGGAAAAGCTGTCGTGACACAGAGTAAGTAGCTAAATGATTATTTCATGTAGAAAATTTATTGTAACCAAATGTCGCCAAGAATTAGTTAGATATTGAAAAACATTTCAGGAAATGTGAAAGTTCTGCACAAAATCAACTTTGCCCCCCAAATCCGTGACAACAAAGAATATTGGAAAGTCAATTCTTACACCATATCAACACTACCAGAAAATACATCATTCAAATTTGATGATCTATTTCGTGAGAACCGAATGCTATCAGAAAGGATACACGGTGTCGTGAATGATAATTGGAAGATATTGTGGGATGAAGCAAAACCGGATATTGATTTAACTTATGGTAGTTTGTATAAAGTATATGCGGAAAATTTATTTAATAATATTCCAGTAGGAGAAATATTCACTCATATATCGTCATGAGGAAGACTGAGATAGTTTTTTAGAAGAAATTAACATTATTATTATTAGTATTATTAATATAGTCAAGTTATTAGCATAGAATTGTAACAGTGATAAATAAAGAAAATGATATTTTTATTGAATTTTTGGATTGATGATTGTATCTAAATTAATGATGGAAGGAATAATGTGGTAGATTATCCTAGATTTTTTGACTGACTTCATAAAAAGGAGGAGTTAGTTTCTATTGACTATAAATCAAGCGATTCAATAATGAATATTTTTTACGAAAAACTGGACTTTATCAGTTGATGCACTGAAAAATACAAAATATTCTATATTGTTGGTGGTACTTTTGAAGTTGTGCAATTGTAATTAGATAGATTGGCACCAACTTCAAAAGTACCACCACCAATAGAATTAATAGAAATATTTTTTCTGACAGGAAAAAAGTTTGACATTTTGTCTCTGTTGACAGGTGACAAAGTATCACTTTTTTCCCAGGTATATATATATATATATATATATATATATATATATATATATATATATACATAAATATAAATCAAATCACAGAATTAAACTGACAAATATTTGATTACCAGTTTCAAACTGAAAATTTAATATATTGTAATATTTTTTCATTATTAAATCATCGTTTAATACCAATACTTTTTTCCCTTGTATAATATATAATTTATATTTCACACTTTTGAGTGTAAAATTAGTCATGAAAACTGCTGAACGTTCACAATTGAAGATAGTACTTATCCTATTACCCATGTATATTCATTGCTAGTAGGTAAGTCATTCTTAATGACATTTGTAATTGATGGCTATGAAATCTTTCCTGTTTTTGGCTAATTTATTTTAAATTCACGATTTTTGCCCTGAAGAAGAGAATAAACATTCTCGAAAGCTCGGCTTCAATCAAAGAATTTTATTGAATATATGACTGCATCCCCAAAAACATCTTTTTATTTATTATAAAACCAGTCAAGAATACAAAATCAATATATATATATTCCCTTCCCTATATATATATATATGTATATATTCCCTTCTTTAATTTGGCTGTCTCAAATTTTCTATTTTCGCGAAAAATTGCCCCCTCCACATAACGGAAATACACATATTTCGGTCTTTACTATTGCTGTAACTCGAAAACCGTAACTCTTTTGGAAAAATCTTCAAATTAAATAATTCTGGATATGGTCTTATCTTTAATTCTGCCGTCAAGAAAAATTTTCTCTTCCCACCCCCTTTGGGAGAAGTTTTTGGGGGGAAGGACATGTTTAATTATGTTTTTTTGCGAACGGACCAACTCTTAATCCTCTTTAAAATGAAAATCGGAGCCCGTTTATTATTTATAATAAAAAATAACATGCAAACAAACAGTCGAATTAGATGCCTCCTCCGGTTGGGTCATTGGTTAAAAACTACTTTTCTGTATGCTGTGGAATGTGATATCATTAACTGTTTTCGTAATAAAAAGTTTATATATTAAATTAAAATATGTATTAATAACGTGAGGAAAATATTTTGGACCCCTTTTTAAGCATATTGCGTTCACTGACAAATATGTGATCTGGCACAGTTGAAGTTTATATGGGGAAGTACAAAAACGCCAGTAATTCAACTATAAGGTAAATTTAGTACCATGCTAACTTTTAATTTTTGTAACTAAATTAATAATTTCACATTTATTTGATTAGGTAAGTTAAGATAGACGGCAAAAGAGATATAACTAAATGTTTATATTTTTTGACGAATTACTTTCTTATACATGTATAGGGATCGTGACGAAAGATTTAGTCGCCATCTGCAGATAGTTGATTTACTCATTTGCACCTACAGAATTGTCAGTTTGACATATTTCAGTGAGGATATCAGCCTAAAATCAATGAAATTATACAAAATTTGTGAGATATCAACATTATAAGAATAAATATTTATAATACTGTTCCGTTTAGTTCCCAAACTGGGCAGGAGCTTGTTAATCAATCCCTGAAACTTGTTTCTTGAATTTCTGGATGTACTACTACAAATCCAGCACAATATATAGCTTTAGTTGATGACGTCTCTCCATACATACTGGTGAGGCATAAACAAATATTGCTACTTCAAAGGTTGCTCAAATTATACAAAATCTATATATTAATATGTGAAAATATCTTAGGGTGCCATTTTAAGAATAATGCGGTCATATTTGGCATAGTTATGGTGAAGGAGTGCACCATGCTAAAATGAATTATTTATTAATATTTGTTACAAATACAATAAATAAAATCCAGTGCACCAGCAATCTGGTGACATACTTACCTCTCGTACAGATAGCTGTGTTTGATTTTTGGCAACAGCATTTGTTTGATAAATAAAATTCTACAAATTATATTCAATAGGTAATTATACAGAAATAATCTATGATAGAAGAACCTCAATAGTGTTCAAACTTAAAGTTAATAAATTATGTCAGATTTTGGATTAAGCAGGGTAATCTCGTAAAGGATAAAAAATAAATATTCTGTAAATGCGATATTTTGTCTATCTCTCTCTGCCCATATATAAAGCTTCGTATACGCGTTAAAAGAAGATGCTGGTACTTTCACTATATATTTCTCAGTTATACAACAAAAATGGTTTTGATTTAGATAACTAATAATTACTACAACTTTTATTCTTCAAAGTTTAGTATCGTTTTCTTCACATAAACGACATGACCTGTATCAAAATTGTCCCGTATAGGGGCGCTACTGTGAGCAGTGTTGTTGCCATATATATTCCACGCACGGTTACAATTTAGAACAGACAATTGCTATATAAGAATCTTTTCTGAATTTCTCTAATCGCCATCCTGCTGGTTATACTTATTGCGCAAGTTTTTCTTTTTTATGTCAATATTATCGGACCCAACAAGAACTGAGCATTCATGTCAGTAAGTAATAATAATAATTACAGTTACAGTCCATGTCACAGACTATTAAGACCAGATTTACATTTTTTTCTATCATAACATCAACTGTCATACCTCCCTTCCCCTACCCTTGTTCACTATGACCGATACAATTTAAATACGAAAAGTACTAGTACTGTTTGCTACGTAACTTTTTATTTTGGTGCCCTCTTACGAGAAAAATAATTGTTCAGAGTTTCAAATTATGATACTTCATTTGAAAGCTACTTTGAACAATTCATAAAAAAAGAACTAAAATTGAAAAAAAATAAAAAAATGTCCATTTTTAACTGAAAAAATGGACATGGAATAAATGTTTAATTAAAAATTCATAGCATATCACTTTTCTCTTAAAAATGATTCAGTGTAGGGCACAAAATGCCTACTGATGCACAAAATTTTTTTTAATGTTTCACAAAAATATCTGGGGTCATACCCAAGTTATCATTTGAAACAAGTGAAATTTTTGAAAAAAAATTAAAAATAGTTTTTATTGGGCCTTTAAGATTTAAACCGTACCGATGAGTACCTACTATTGCTATCCTTTTCTCGATTTTAACTATACTTATGTATATGTGTTTGCCAGCAACAGCAATTCCATAACAAATTACTGTTTGTCTACCACAACACAAAATTAAACTTTAAATTAACAACGTCTGACGTCTGACAATTGCGACATAACCATAGACGATCTTCGAGAAAGTACCTATACCAGAGAACGAGACGTATATATACGCTCCATGCTCGTGCGTAATTCCAGTGACGGATCCCATTGTCGTTCCATGTCGACAAAATAATAATCTTGGTTGAATGAGACTGAATGAGATAATTATAATTACCAATACTGGATCACACTTGGAGCTTAACAGGCGGCGAGATGTCTGCGATCTAAGTACGAATTCGAAATTTCAAGTCTCTAGACCGTATGGGGCCTGAGAAATCGCTGCGAAGTCCATTGATACAAGAACCGAAAGAAATAAAAACTATTTAAAAAAAACTTCCTGAACAAATTTTCAGTGAAAGGTTCAAAAAATGGCAAATTTCTGTGAGATACTAAATTGCCAAGGTATTTTCTACTTAGGTAGTTACTTTAGTTTTTCAAGTGTTGATAAATTTGTACCAAATCTACAAAGTTGCTATGCTCTAAATTACATGAATCAATCGAAACTTCTTGAGCGATTGTGCTCACTAAAAATCTCGACATAGATTTTTGCATTAATTTAAAAAAAAAACTTGAAACATCAGTTTAAGTTTTTTTTTAAATTAATAAAAAAAATAAGCACAGATCTTAATAAAAACGTGATCAGTTTCTGGTTATACAAATATGCACCGATTAATGGGAAGTCAAAACTTTATTTGTAATCACATCTATTCAAAAATCACACAAAAAATCAATGACACTTACCTTGCATGTTTTATACCGACAATCGGTATTGTCACTTCATTATTTTTGTTCTCAATTCCAATGCGACCAATACTATCCCTCTTTGTGTACAACAAAAAGACATCAGGCTTAACACAGGTGCGCGTATCGTCGGTAAGCTCATAATCGATTTGACAGGCACAAACACGTGTCTTGTCATGCTTGTAGAGACATAGTTGTGAGCAATTGCCATTGTTTACTTTACATGGATTGTAGCCACCAGTTTGACCCAATTTGATTGCCTTCAAACCCATCACGTTTTCGATTTGTTCAACGATGACTTCTCGATTCATCCCTGAAATGGAAAAAAAACATTTAAATCATTCATGGAAATCAAATATTTTGACTTTAAGTTGCATATGGCCTCCCCGTCCACCAGATCTCAAATCAATTGAGGTTGCTTAGGTTGCTGAGGTCCATTAAGCTAGCACAACAAAAGTGATACACATTAATAAAATTAGTGTACTAAATCCAAGTTTATTTAGTACTAATTTAGTACGCAAAAATAAAATGCGTAACTCCCCAATTATTGAAATTACGGGCAATACTGCTAGCTTAATATTAAGTGAGCACACTTTAACAGAATATGATCGAATTTGAGAAAATCTGCTTTAAATAATTTATTGTTAATTTATTACACTTAAAAAAAATTATAACTCTTCATTTTTGAAATTTATAGGCAAGTGTGCTAGCTTAATATTAAGTCAGCACACTTAAATGAAATATGGAGAAAATCCAAAACTATTCGTTAGGAATAATTTAGTGCTAATTTAGTACACAAGATTAACAATTATAGTTCTTATTTTAAAGAAATTATGAGTAAGTTTGTTTGTCATTTAGCTATACATATGACCTGTGACCTGTGAATTCCATAGCAATGGAATGAAGATGTAGCTATTGAGAGATAGATGGAGGTATCTCTTTTCATTTAGTTTTATCAATCCAAATATTAGATGGTCTATCAAACCCCTAAGTAGGTAAAATTTATTTAAATTTTCCTTATTGTCAGATCTGAAAATTTCTCTAACTTTCTAATGAAATTTCCAAACAGCAGTTGACAGCTCAGAAAATTTATTTTTTCTTTGGAAGGAATAATCGGAACAATTATTGACATTCAAGTTTTCTAATTTTATTTATAAGGTTTATTTTTTAATTGCTAAATTAATAATATAAGGGGTCAATACATGTCGTGATAAGATAACTTGTGTGTAGTAATAGAGATATATTAAAGTGTTTGCTAAATAATTACAGATATTTAAATAAAAATGAAATAGGTAAATAGTACCATATATTCAATATCTCAGCGTCAATAATTTAAGATTATCAGATGTGAAATGTAAAAAAGTTGACAAAACTTTAGTAAAATTCTATACATTTACATTTGTGTGGTACATATAAAAATATTGTGCAAAATCTAGATTTGAAGGCCATAAAGTGACAATCATATTTGTTTTGCCATTGAATTTGATTTTCGAGGTAGTTTCTTCTGTTTGATATTATCATATTCAATAAACTGGATAAACTTATTAATTATTTAAATACAATATTAATTAAAATAAGTATAACAAATTTTATATAATTATCAACTTTAAAGTACATAGATATATGTCTAACTTAAAAAAGCTAGAAGCTCAGAGCCTCTCTATATGAACCTCTACAACTTTTACTTTAAAGAATTTTATTTCTTTGAACAGTTATAACCATGAAACGCAAAAAGTTTCAGATTTTCATTTTGCTTCTTCTTCAAAATTCACTTGCTTTTAGTAACACAACGCAGAATTTCTATGTTCTATCATAAATAAAATGTTGTTTACGCAACCTAGTGAAAAAATATACCTCCTTGGCTATGGAATTCCCATTTCATACTGAAATGGTCACAGGTCACAGGCGTGTCTGTTAAGACATAACAGAATAGCTAAATGACAAACAAACTTGCTTATAATTTCTTTAAAATAAGAGTTATAATTGTTATTCTTGTGGACTAAATTTGCACTAAATTATTCCTAACGAATAGTTTTTGATTTTCCCCATATTTCATTTAAGTGTGCTGACTTAATATTAAAATAGCACACTTGGCTATAAATTAAAAAAATAAAGTTATAATTTTTTTTAAGTGTATTAAATTAGCACTAAATTATTTAAAGTAGATTTTCTCAAATTCGATCATATTCTGTTTAAGTGTGCTCACTTAAGCTTAAGCTAGCAGTATTGCCGGTAATTTCAATAATTAAAGAGTTATAAATTTGATTTTTGCGTACTAAATTAGAACTAAATATATTCGAATTTAGTACACTAATTTTATTAATCTGTGCCACTTTTGCTGCGCCAGCTTAAAATGGACCTTTAAAAAATAACACAGATAACCCGGCAAGAATGGATTCATTATTCTGCTCCAACTTGTATGATAAAAAAAATAATGACAAATTATTGATACTCACCAGCTTCCTTATGCGCTCGATCCACTGACCTCCGTTGCCAATCGGTCCAATACAAATAATCACCCATCAAACTAAAGCCAAACACATGTGGGACATTATCATTTGTCAGCTGTCGCCTATCGGTGCCATCCATATTGGAATATTCAATTTTATCCAGTTTAGCATCGCACCAATAGATGCGAAAATTCTCAATGTCCAGTGTAATTCCATTTGGCCAGCCCAATTTTTCTGTAACAATTCGGGTTCTGTCAGAGCCATCTAAGTTGGATCGCTCGACTTTGGGGTCTTTTTCATTCCAATCGGACCAAAAGAGCCAACCTAATTCAGAGGCCACGGCGATGCCTGAAATTTGAATATTTGAAATGAATAATAGATTTTCAAACTTCACAATGCTTATTAATTTATTGTTTTGATCGCCTTACCTCGAGGATCAACCAACTTATCCATGATGATAACTTTTCTATAGCCTCCAGTAAGTCTGGAAACTTCAATTCTATCCGTTCCCGTGTCAGTCCAATAAATGTTGCGAGCAATCCAGTCCAATGCCATGCCATCTGGGTCTTGAATTTCCGCACAAATAACATCCTCCTGATCACTACCATTCAATCGGGCACGTTGGATTTTCTTCACTTCATCATCCGACCAGTAGATGAAATTTTCGATCGGATCAAAATCCACAGCTATGGAGTATTTTACATCGACGAGAGGCAAAACTCTAAATAACAAAACAAAAGCATAACATTACTATCAAAGTAGATCAAACTTCTGGTGGGATATTTAAATATAAAAGGCAAAAAAGCTGTAATTGTCTCGGAAGTACAATAAATAGACTGAAAAGATACATGTGAGTTTTCATTATCCCATTATCTGCAGTTGTGTCTGTTAACTAATCCATTTACGTAGAAAGTTGACTCGTCAGTAAGCAAATATTTTTGATTAATTATGGATCTTCGTCAATTGGCTGGCACATTAATTCGCAAAATTGTGTTCTTCTTTCGTAATCGTCGTGTAAAATTTTAATTTTGTATGGAAAAAAATGTATTCTTTCTTAAAACTTTGAATACGAAACCGGTAAAAATATTAGTGAGCTCAGCGACATTCGGAATAGACAAAGTTGGGGCTATTACGAAGTATCCTAATACCTGAATCTGGCAGCCTTTGTCTACAATTCTTGCCTCTGTAGTTTTTTTGTTGCATACAGACCCAGTTTCTTTAAACTTACGCAACAATTCTATCACATACTTATTCCCCACGTTTTTATCTAGATGTCTCTCATTGAATATTCTGGTGGTTCTACGCGCGAATCGATTTTCAGCCCTATAAAGGAATTATTTTTCTGTTCCCTCGGCTAGAGTACCCCATTTCAAAATTAATATTCTTGCTTTCAAACAAACGTTGTCGAAATGACAATTTTATCAACTGGCTCTTAAACCTCTTAAAAACTTATCTAAGTAGAGCGCTGTATAGATGAGTATTATCGCCGGCCGCCATGTGTGTCCTGACTGTCACATCTGTGGTATAAGTTAGAGCGCTTGTTTACGTATTTACGTATCTTTACCTGTATAACCTATATCACTGACGTGACAGCCAGGACTATACAGCGCTCTAATTTAAGTATACCGTGTTTGGTTGTCGTTAGATACTACAAAAATTATTTGTGAAATGAATGCACAGGCTATAAACAGGCTTTATTATTGTCTCGCCAATAACGGCACACATTTTGAGCATTTGATAAATTATTTGAACTCGATAAACTCTTCAGTTATTAACACACATTTTTTCTTCTAATTCGCGTCTACGTACACCGATTTCATGTTTTTGGTACAATTGGATAGCAAATGTGTCACACTGTGGGGACTGCCATTTGACATTTAGGTTAGCTGGAGGTGATTGATAAAATTTTATCAAATATGAAAATAAACTTCCCCCTATATATCTAATCTGACATATTATGAAGACTCCGCAGTCGGTCCGTATGTCAGCGGGCTCTATCTTATGAACCGTAATAGGTAGAGAGTTGACATTTTCAGAAAATGTGTATTTTTATTAGCGCTAAGACAACCTTTCAAGTCCATCCATCCGTCTGTCTATATCTAATGAACAGTAATAGGTTCAAAGCGGATTTAATTCAACAATGGTACGAAACCCTTCTTGTCGGAGTTCGACAGACATACCTAGCTAACTTTAACAGACATTGGGTATTTCCAAAAAAAAGGTCGTAAGTGGTTTTTGATTCTGATGTAAAATACAGAGTGTTACATTTAATTTCATAATAAAAGGGATACATAAGCTTTGCGTCACCGAGTATCCAAAATAGAACATATCAAAAACATGATGGATTACAACAATACTAGATTGTTACGAAGTTCTTTTGGCTTTGAGAGAATAACCCTCAGTTGCTGATTTTGAATAATAAATACAAGTGGCGATTTCAATACGATTTTCTTATAAAAGTGATCATATCTTGAAAAGTACCCAGCAGAACCTAGTAAAAACCTATATTGCTGGAATGTGAAAAATGAGCGAAACTGAAATTCAGTATCAGTATTTCATTAAATAAATATTTTTTTTACAAAAAATTGGATCGACGTTATTAGTTTATACACTGAAAAATACAAAATAATATTAATTCTATTGATGCTGTTACTCTTGAAGTTGGGCAGTTGAACTTTGATAACTTTTGGCATCAACTTCACAAGTACCAGCACCAACAGAATTAATATTATTTTATTTTCTTCAGTGCACCAGCTAATAACGTCGGTCCAATTTTTTGTAAAATATATTTATTTCACACTTTTGAATATAGCATTTGTCAGTATTTTAGTATTTTAGATTTTATAATTTTACCACCGCTGTAACTCGAAAGCCGTAACTCTAAGGAACAAAATTTCATTATAAATGTTGCTACAAATAATGGGGTTTTTCATGGGCTTCCCTCAGATTTTTTATTTTCAAAAGAAATTGCCCCCTCCACGTAGCAAAAATACACATATTTGAGATTTTAACATCGCTGTGATTCAAAAATCGTAACACTTTAAAAAAATGTTCAATTTAAACGTTTCCGGATATTGTCCAATCTTTAATTCTGTCATCGCAGATTTTCGTTTTTCGAGAAAAATTGCCCCCTTTTTTGAGGGAAGGAGATTTCGGATTTGAGTTTTTACGATTTGCACTTACGTGTAACTGTAATCAGGCGAATCCAAATAGATAAGGCATATTTCTGAATGCCTAGCCAATATGAGTAGTTCCTGAGGTCCATCTGCACATGTCATATTGTCTACAAGTTTAATGCCAATGGGACAGGCACAAGAATAACTCGGTGGCATTGGGGATATTAGGCACAAATGTGAGCAGCCGCCATTTTTATTTTGACAGGGATGAGGTATTCGTGGTTGATGTCTTTCGTCCCATATGTGAATGTCCATCGGTTCTTGTACAATGTACAGTTCGATGGGTTGTTTCGATTGGCCAGCTGTATCGAAACTTTGGATGGACCTGCAAAATAAAAGATGAATTTTGTTAAAGAGGAATCAGTAATACAAAAATATTTTTAAAAATAAAAATTCTTCAATCAGCTGACTGAGTCTGTCTCTCGAGTTATACACTATGAACTTATATAAGTTAATTATATGCTATTAATCAATCAAAAATAATAGCGTAATAGCTTCGATCTATAAAAAATTGTCCAATATAAGTTTAGAAATGAATACTCTCACGTTAATGCCACCATAATGGTGCATCTTTTTGATATATGATGTCGTAAAATAAAGGCAGGAGGGGTTGAACAATTCAATAAAAAGAACAAAAAAATTGAAAAAAAATAAAATCTTTGAAATGAAATTGCAAGGTTTTCCAATTTACAATGTCCATTTTTTCTTTTTTTTATGAATCTAGCTGAAGTAGCTTTCACATAAAATATCATAATTTGGAATACAGAACAATTGTTTTTCCCGCAAGAGGGCGCCAAAATAGAGAGTTACGTAGCAAACAGTCACATGGCTGAATTTCAAATCAAATTACCTTTTCAATGATGTGTCACACTGAGTACTCTCCCTATTTAAATTTTATCATCGTGAAGATATTCGATCTGTTTCGTTTTCGGTGCCGCATCCTGTATAATATTTTGATTTATCTCTATATATTATTTAATTAATTTGCATACAGGATATTGGATATTTCTTTATTCAAGTATCCATCAGTATTTCAATATTTAATGTTTATCAAACCTACTTTTCCTAACAAACATATTTACCCATCAATATATATTTACTTACAATTAATTTGGTAACAACAAAGAGGCATTGTAGAATTTGACTTGGATTGATCAATATCTCACAGTTACTTCCGTAGTGTCTATCATTCTTCCTCCTATTTTGGAGAAGCTTAAAATGAATGACGTTATTTTTCTATCGAAGCTAATGAAATTGTGTAGATTTCTTGGAATCGTTACACCTTTTACGAAAAGTGGCAAATTATCAAAATGCTATGTTATTTTCCTTATCGTGGGTGTACTGATTATTACAGCTGTACCGGCAGCCCTCAGAGATGGACCGTTTGAAGATATACAAATAATTCTTGATATTCTACAGAATGGATCTGCGCTGGTTTTCATGTTGGCCTGCTTTGCGGGCGCTTTGAGACACTCTAGAAACTGGAAAACTCTTATGCACAATATCACAGAACTTGACAGAAGACTAGTGAAAGAAGGTCTGAAAGATTCGAAACCAATGTGGTCATATACAATCCGAATATATATACTCCATGTAATTTTCATTGCTGTAAATTCGTATGAAATTCTCACATGGTTCGAAAAAGTTGCTAAATCCGATAAAAGTGGCTATGTCTTGTATAGAATTGTTTTGTATTACCAATTTTTCATAACTCTACTTTCACTGGCCCTAACAAATCCACTGGAAGAACGATACAATTTTCTAAAAAAGCTACTCGATGATGTTTTCAAAGTGCAGTTGAAATCCATCATTATATCTCATTCGAATGCCATTTACCACAACAGTATTGAAAAAATGGCAACCATCAGAGAACTATATACACTATTGCATGCCATTGTTGAAGAATATAATATTATTTTTGGATGGAAAATATTTTTGACGACTGTTTGTACTGTTCTGGTAGCATTAGACAATCTCAACTTTATTATGCGCTATGTACGAATTAATAATTTCAGCTTTTGCTACTGCATTCTATTGAATAATCTTGTGTATTCAATAGCACATACGGTGAGTACTTCAGATATGTAATAAACTGTTCATAACAATTGAAAAAAATACCGAATTTATTACAGTACTAGCTTTTGCCTGCTACTTCGTGCGCGTTGAAAACTGCATTCAATTCCATGCGGTAGTTTTTGCGTGTACAAACATACAGACAGACATTGATAAAATGGAACCTATATTTTAAGTTAGACTACCAGCAATACATCAGTGAAAATTGCATTCAATTCCATGCAGTAATTTTTGCGTGATGCGCGTACAAACATACAGACAGACAGACAGACAAAAATTTTAAATATCTTTAATGTACAGACATCGGCCTGTTACAATTTTATTATATATGTATAGATATGTATAGATTTATAGATTATATTCAAGTATTTAGATTTGTTATCTTCAATAATTTAAAACGAAAAAATCTAATGACAAGATTTTTATCAAATATTCGGCAAAAGCTGGAGAAGTTATTCCTTGAACTATTTGTCCTATGAGGATTTTTGAAAAGCAGTTCCGCTTCCTTATGCTATGCTTTGCGCAAACTTATTCTAACTTCAACATTAGGATGTATTTGGATTTTAGCCACCACTCAGTTCTGATCTAAACACAGTTGAAAATGAAAATATGTACATTTTTACAAAAAATTGGACCAACGTTATTAGTTGGTGCACTGAAAAATACGGAATAATATCAATTCTATTGGTGCTGTTACTTTTGAAGTTGTGCAGTTGCATTTAGATTGATAACTTTTGGCACCAACTTCGCAAGTACCACCACCAATAGAATTAATATTATTTCGTATTTTTAGTGCACCAAGTAATTAACGTCAGTCCAATTTTTTGTGAAAATATTTATTTCACACTTTTGAGTATAACAATAGTCACGAAAATCGTTGAACGTTCACTAATAACAAAGAAGATAGTACTTATCCTATTACCCAAGTATATTCTTTGCTTGTACTTATTATGTAGAGGAAATACGCATACGTATTTTAGATTGGACCATTTTACCACCGCATTAACTCGAAAACCGTAAGTCTAAGAAAAAAATGATCATTATAAATGTTGCAACATTTATTCTTATCTTTCATGTGGACTTTCAGTTTTCGAAAGAAATCGCCCCCTCCACATAGCGAAAATACAAATATGTGAGATTTTTACATCAATTTAACTCGAAAACCGTGACTCTTTTGAAAAAATGATGAATTTAAACGTTTCCGGATATCTTGAATTCTGCCATCTTGGATTTTCGATTTTCGGAGAGAAGGGGATTTTGGATATGCGTTTTTATGAATATAGGACTTTTTCTCGTCTCCGTTCGGGGTTCGTCGAACAAAATATCAATAAACAAAGTATTCTTTCTGGAATTGTTTTGAGCAGCATAATAATATTTTATAAATTTATATTGATAATGTTTTCGATATTTTTTTCTAGGTATCAACTATTCTTATTATAATGTCATGCGATCAAGTAGAACTAAATGGCAATGAATTGATTGCAGCATGCTATCTACACGAAGATATATTTTCCAAGAGCAACTTCAGAGAATATCTAATCTCATTTGCTGAATTCGCACAAGTTATGAGACCCAAATTTTCTGCCGCCGGCTTTTTCGACGTTAATCAAAAAATTGTGTCTGCTTTATTCTCAGCTTTTATTACTTACACGATAATAATAATTCAATTTTCAACGAACACCGATAAGAAAACTTGAAATCGGACAATAACAGTTTTATTAGAACAGTTATTGCAGAATCCATAAAAAAACTTACTAACCAGCTTACTCATTTAAATATCACCAAAAAACTTTTTTTTTCTCCAATATTTGCCATATAAATCCTACACTTACATAGTTTTCCAATCCGTCCAAAACAATTTCGTTTCAAACTGAGCCAATGCAAAAGGATATTCAAATGCTTTTTCCAAGACGGTATGTAGATTTTCTCCATTATAATCCATTTTTTTGATAAATCTCAACTTTCCATCGATCCAATATACAGTCTTGTCTTTGTAATCGACGGTGAGACCATTTGGCCAAAATATATTATCCGTAACCAGCACTTGTCTTGTCGATGGATCACCATTCATACCAGCCCTCTCAATTTTGGGTACTTCGCCCCAATCGGTCCAAAACATAAACCTTCAAATTAAGGTACAAAATTATTATAGGAAGAGATTTTATCAAAACATATACTTACCCTTCCATAGGAACAACTGCAATGGCTCTCGGTTGATCGATTTCAGTCCAAAATAATACTTTTCTGTAATTGCCATCAATAGTTGCTACTTCTATACGATTTGCTTCACTGTCAGTCCAATAAATCTTATCTGTAATCCAATCGCAGGCCAGACCATCAGGATTAAAGACACCATGAATTATTTCAACCTAAAACATCGATAAGTAAATGTAATTATTTTTTATTTACTAAGGCTACTTAACGTAAACCAAAGCATTTCATGAAGGTTTTGGAAGAATTAGTTACAAGATATTAGACTTACCGGATTTTTTGCAGCCATTCCATCATAAACAGCACTAAATATAGTTCCGAGATGATGATCTACCCAGAATATTTTCTTTTTTTCAAAATGATAATCGATGGCAGCAATAGATGTATAATTTTTTACTATTATAACATTTTTTCCTTTATAAACACGAGTGGAATTAGCTAAGCGAATATCTTTGGTAGACGAATACAACAGTAGTGGATTGTTAGATATATTTCCTGAAAAGTTAAATTTATGATTTTTAGTTAAATATTTACATAGTAGTATGTATATATAATAACATATATATCTAAGATATATATCTAAACTTGTACAAACCTTGGAAAGAATCAGTTGATAAACAAATAAAAGCCAGAAGGCAGAAGATGGAGTGTTTGAACATTTGATCTAAGCAAATCAACATAACAAAATGTATTCTTGATATATTTCTCTTGTTACATTTTAGGCAATAGTTTCGTTAATTATATGATCACATAACAAATACAGATTTATTTCAATCTAAAGGGTTTTGCAGTATAGTCACATTCTGGATAACTGAATCGGTTTTTGGAAGTCAATATTTTGTTTACACTTTCATTGTTTTATCACAATAAAAGAATTTCAATTGAACATTTCTATCGATAATAGGATAACTGTAATTTATTTTAGAACTAAACAACAACTGCACTACAAAACACAATAAAACACTTTTTTAATATGTCATTTTTACAATCAAAATTAACATCAAAGCAAATAATTTATTTATCTAGTCAGTTATGGTTATGAATGAAGTATGAACAAAATTGACAAATGAACCAACATAACATGAAGTTGGATAGAGAAGCGAGCAAAACTTCCTGACTATTGGCGCGAAATTTTAAATCATATCATCATATCATAATCTTTGTAATATTTATTTAATATTATTCTATGAATACATTGATTTTATTTTAAAAAAATTAATGAACCCTGGAAAAATTTAAACGTAATCAGCTTGTAGCAGAATAAAATTTTGTTTGAAGGTTTTTGATGTCTTTTTATTTTCTATAACAAAACGCATAAAACGGGAGCATGGGGTAAGGGGTCAATAACCTCTCTATTGAAACATAACCTTATAAGTCATCAGCTCATCAAATTGGCAGATAAATTGGACAGAAGAAACTAGGAGAAACGAAGAAACGAAACAGGACTGAAATCGTGCAGACTATCAAGAAATATTGTATCGCATCCTCCTTCAATAACAGTTTAACATTAATATCTGCTGAAAATGAGGCGTATTCAACAGGGAAGCATGGGCTCAAGAGACCCTGAAGATGAAAAGAAAAGAAGTCGTGAATCAGTGCTAGCCAATTTAGTTATATTTGGAGCATTTATTGCTGTAATACGAGTGTGTAAGTAAACGTTGATGGCTGTTCTATATTTATAAATACAATGGACAATATTCGAGTTACGAAATTTTTAGGCTTTAGGCACTGATTTCTCAGAAATGAGGGTGACGTTTCAGTGTTCTTCTGTTCCTAAGTAGCCAATAATAAATATCTAGTATCATTATCGTACTTTTAACGATTTTAGATTTCATGAAATTTAGTGAATTCAATTTCCGGACTCTAATATAGTTTCTATCAATGCATGGTGTTGGAACAGAAGATACCTTTCGGGAGCATGTTGTTTTTTTTATGGTTTTTAACCCACAAAGAAAGGGCAACATTCTAAAACAAAAATATTATACATAAACTTAGTAATAATTTGCTAAGAGATAAGCTCTGAACTCGCCCTTTTCTTTCTAGTTTTGTCAAATTTTGAATGATAATCTTTTATTCAGCATTTCATGCTCTATTTCAAATGCGGAAATTTTACATGAAATTGTTCTGGAATGCTACAACTGAATCTTTTCTTTCAAATACATACAGACATATTTGTTTATTTATATCAATCTATTATACAATATTGAATTCTTTTATCTGATTTTAGTGCCAGTGGTGGTCCAGAATATGTAATTTGGTATTCTCACATAAAAACACCAAAAGAAGTTGTGGACTGCATGATGTGATAAAAAATTTTGTACAATTTACATTATTTGTATAAGAGGTGTATATAAACTGTCTGCAATAGAATGAAATAAATTATTGCTCCTTATAACCCTCATCTTATTTATTTATCAATTTAAACAAATAAAAAGGTATCTGCCTAATTTTATTTCCAAATTTGATGGATCTGAATAAATAATGTTCTGAAGAAAATAATTTTCGTGAAATTTGTCTTGAGATTGAACTCAAAAGATTATAGGTATTGACTCTAAAAGTAGACTTGCTATTAATATTAATCACGCAATTCTGAATAACTGAATTGTAAATAACCACCAATGAAGGTTCTCCTATTTTTCAGGTGGTGCACTGAAAAATACAAATCAATATTAAATCTTTTGGAACTGAAACATTTGAAGTTGTACAATTATTATAGGTAGTAGATAAAAGACTCGTATTCAGCTTCAAAAGTAGATATCAGTATTAAAAAAACTAATATAATTTTGTATTTATTAGTGCACTAAAAAGTTTATTTTGCCATTCTCGGAAATGATATGTAATGTTGCCTAATTTAATTATCAGTTTTCGAAGAAATAAAAATTACCCCATCAATACCCTTTGGGGGAAAGGCATGTCTGATTTTGAAATGTTCAATGTGGGACTATCTCTCAGTACACTCCTTTTTAAAATTAACAAAAAAAGAACAATGCAAAATGCGTGAACTTTGAGAAGTCAGCCAAAAACCGCAAGTGTAGCTCAAATTTTATTTGAACAGAAAAAAAGATATTTAATTTCAAATAAAATTCTTAAATGTTTTTGTTTGCTTCTATACATTTGAATTATGTTTGTTAATGTGCAAGTTTAATTTCCTCAAAATTTCTTCCATTTCTTCTTCATACTCTGGACTCCAGTCTCTTGAAAACGAATAGGATTTCAGATTGGGAAAATGCGCTAGAAATTTATCAATACCAATGTTCAGCAGCGTATTGGTTGGCATTGCAACGCTTCCAATATTTTTTTGTTCTTCAAACATGTCTAAAGTTAAGGGTTCCATATTCGTTGCAAAAATGTCCAACTCGCTCAGATTGTTCAACGGTTTGAAAGTATTTGGTTTCAAAGTTTTGGTGTTATTGAGACTTATACGGAATCTTTTCAACTGTGCTATGTCCTCAAATGCATCTTCATCAATTTCCTCAATAACGGTACTTGCTATATGCAGTGTTTTCAAAGATTTCAGTTTCTCAATGAAATTTCGCTGCAATTTCTGAATATTCAAATTAGCAATATTTAAAACTTCAAGATGTTCGGTATCATGGAATGCTTCATCTGCTACAGTTAAATTACTTGTTATAGCGTAAAAAAATTTCAAATTCTTGCACCACTTAAAATTCTCCAAGACAGGCATTGTCGAATTCATTATTATCAGGCTCTCTAGATTCTTTAAATTTTGTGAAACTTTGAATTTTCTTATGACACTATCTCGAATTGTGAGACCTTTAAGGTTGGGCAACAACTCGAAATTAGAGTCAGAAATTTCACCCTTAATTTCAAACAGCTCCAAGTGTTGCAGAAATGTAATTGGTTCAGTTTGGTTTTTCGCTAGCCTGATTCTATAATCCTGGAAGAGATCTATACCGATGCAATATACATCAGAGTCACCCTTGAAGAATCCACCTTTCATACGGCAACCTGGTGGAGGCAGTTTCCGATCGGCCCATCCGACACCTATTGTCATTGCAAGCACTAATCTGTAAAACAATTTCTGATCAATATAAAAAAAATTCAAGATATCAACGGCAAGAAGCCCGTAAAAATTTCGAATGCAAAAAAAGAAGGTAGGTAACGTAAACCGACATAGCTGCGACTATTTTTTGAGGATGACAAAGCTAGTAAGATTCGTCGAAGGGTGGAGCTTGGTGTCATGATGTCCCCGGGTGTGGGCGGTGTTGGGGCCAAGTGGATGCAACAGTTAGTCGGGCTTCATACGAATTGATTCTCGATAGCTCGATAGTCGCCCCAAGAAGCTTGATTCATGTGGTCGAAAGGGGCATATATAGGAGCCTTCGAAGCGTTGGTAGAGTTCAAACTTCAAGCAGTTTAGTCCAGTTCTAAGTATGGGTCAAGCCACTATCGGAATGTAGAATTTTTCGGGTTGAATTATAATTGTAAAAAGTAGTGCAAACGATATGGCAATGGACATAAGTTAAGTGAATATACATATTGTAACGGAGATTCCTCCTCGACCCCAGCGTAATCGGAAGCTACCGGTCCGCTACCGTGAGATGGCAGTGCTAGATAAAAAAAACTAAGAGACTAGGTAGTAAGAATGTTAATGATTAGTTGAGATATTGCAGTGTAAATAAATAAATGAAAATAAAACAAATCTTGGAATTTATGAGCCCGTTTATTGCTTTTAGGTATATTCGCGCGATTTGCAATGTAAACGAACCCTGATTTTGATGATTCTTTTTTCTATAGGAAAGAGGACATTTAAATTGATTGACGGATTGAATTGTGGGGTTCCGATGCTAGAATTCTGGATTGCTGCCACTAAGTTTCGATGGGGATCAGACACAATCTTTCTACAATTATTTTATTAATTTTCTGAATTGGTACGGACTCCAAAAGTTAACTGAAGATGGCTGGACAGTGTCCAGCCCCCATAATGCAATTTATTGGAAAAAGAAATTGGAAATAACTGATAACAGAATTGGGGGATCGACTTGAAGATTAATTTAAATTTTTGGATTCAGATGCTGGTACAAACTGTTCAAATCAAAGTCAACGATTACGTATATCTGGGTGATGAATTAATATAACATTGTGCAAAAAGAACCTAATTATAGAAATTACGAGAAGAACTCGCATGGCGTATGACCTGCAGTAAGAAAGCTCAAAAGTATTGTAATAAGTCAGACAAATATTTAAAAAAACAACTGTAGGTATTAAATACTAACAGTTTCCTACGGCATGGAAACAATGAAAGTCAAACAATTCCTTGAGCAAACTGATGAACTCAAACTTTGAGTCTCCAAGGGCTATTTCGGGATTTTGCCTAGGCGCTAGGTATATTAGAAATAAAGAAATTAGAAGGCGGGGTACAAAAGTAGAAGAATTAATAGCTGGAAATGAAAATAACCGACAGAACAATAAAATTAGGCGGAGGAGGAGGCGGAAACACAAGCAATACATCTACAATAAATATTATTTTATATTTTTCAATGTTACGGCTTGGATTTTTTTCATATTTGTAAAATCTAAATTACTTGGTATTTTAGTGACTTTTTTTTCAATCTTAATTGCTTCCATTATTTCAATATTTCGTTCAATCAATAAAAAAACGGAATCCTTACAAAATCATAATGTGTCTGTCTTTCTGTTATTTCTCCGAAACTTTGGATCGAAAAAAGTCCAAATTATACAGAGTTAGGTGAACGCACTACAGTCGCATAAAGAAAAGAAATAATTATGATAGTAAATATATACCTTAGTTATGTATACAGGCTATTTCAAATTCGACTCTCACCATTGGGATCTCGGAAACTATAGGGAATATGAAGATGGTTAAATTGGGGCAAAGTTGCGTATTTATGTGATCAACAATACGCCGTTTAGAATGTTTGAAAATTTCTAGTAGTTCCGGATATATCCGGAAAAAACCGAAGTTTCGGAAAATCATTTTATTTTTTCCTGGCATTTGATTTTTCCAATCGGTGACACGTAAATTGTCAATTGCTGAGTCGTTGAAAATGGAGTACGCCAATGAAGAAAAAGGAGATATGATTATTAGATGAATGATAGAAACAGTATGAATACATAGGATGTGTATCATCTTAAAATGCAGGTATCCCGAAAGACAACAACCCCACCGATCTTTATTCAACTTATTGGATACAAATTTAGCTGAGCATGGTCCTTTAAAAAACCTAGAAAAAAAATGGAGAGGATTGATGAAGAAACTAAAAAAATCATTATTAATGAGGTATAACTAATCCCAAGTTTTTCAAACGAGCCAAAACCATTGCGAATTCTATTCATTAATTTGGACAAATTTGGTTGGGCTTGTCGTCTCTGGGGATACATCTTAAGATACACTTCCAATGTATTTATTCACACTGTTTCTATAATTCTTATAGGTAATAAAATTTTATCATATCTCGTTTTTCTTCATTGGAGAACTCCATTTTCAACGACTCAGTAATTGACAATAACACAGAATATCATTTACGTGTCACCGATTTGAAAAATCAAAGCCAACTACTTTATAAAAGTAATTTATTTAATTTCTCGGAATTTTGGGACAAGGCCAACTTATGATACATCGTCAAAAAAGTAATAAAAAGGGCTATTCAAATTTGTGGAATGCCAAAATGGCTCTCATAAGAAAGAAGAGTTCATGATAGTTACACATAGACGAAACGTCAGGTTACAAAACTATTAACACCATTGGAAAGAGTGAAAAAAGTGGGAATGTAAATGTGCTATTTATTTAGAAATTCAATAAGAAATAAAGCCAGGAAAAAATAAAATAATTTTCCGAAAATTCGGGTTTTTCCGGATATCTCCTGAACTACTCGAAATTTTCAAACATTCTAAACGGCGTATTGTGGAGCACATAAATGCGCAACTTTGCCCCAATTTGACCATCTTCGTATTCCCTATAGTTTCCGAGATCCCAATGGTGAGAGTCGAATTTCAAACAGCCTGTATATATTCTAGAAAAAAAATGACAGTTGACAATTTTTGATCGCTCCCCATCCATTAATTTAAATTTTAAAAAAACAAACTAGCTATATAGAACCTCAATCAAACTCTACAGGAAAATTTATGCGAAAATCTGAACACATGATACGCGAGCCCGACTCGTACTTGATCTCTTTTGTAGCCCAGATATCCATCCCTATTTCAGCATAAATTACCACAAATTAAAATAATCATATTGATTCTGACCCGTTCAATGACTTGAGACAGTCTTATGAACATTTCTTAGAAATAATTTAGTTGATGCTAGAGGTCGCAGTTTTGAAGTATCAAGTTCAAATTTGCTACAAAAATCAATCTCTTAAATATCTCGGCCAAGTTCGTCATTGGGCATTATCGTAAGTAGTTACAAAATGGCAACCATTCAAACATAAAAAATTATCAAAAAAGGGCCTTATTGAAGTATCATCAAAAATAATTTTGGGTTATAGATATATTCAGTCCCTACAACTTTTGTTCGGAGCACTTTTTCATAAATTGCACAGAAAAAAAAATAAATCTAAGGATGTTGAAATTTCAATTCAATGAATTTTGAGAAATTTACCTTTTCGCTGGCTACAGGCCGTTGTGATCTTTTTTTTTAAGTGGAACCATGCAAACAAAAAGTGAAAAATCTCAATGATATTTCTTTAACTGTTGATATTTTTTCTTCCAAGTCTATTTCAAATATATTTTCGATAAATTTATATAATAGAAGTAAATTCTACATCTAGTTTCATTTTCGATGAACTAAACTACCCCGTGTCATGAACCATTATTAATTATTAGATATATTACTAAATTATCATTTTTCGGTACATAAATATATTTAAATACTCACATTTTTCTTAAATTCATTTCAACATAACACCTTAAAATCTCTAGCTGAAATAAAACTAATACATGTTTTGCACAAATAAGTACTTGATAACCTAGGATTTTTTGGGTTCAATTTACATAAATTACCAGTGGTATTAAAACTATGAAATGATGCATGAAAAACGCAATATTCTGCCGTATAAAAACGACAGGTTCTGATCCATCAATATTATTAGAATTTAGAATTATAATAGAATACAGGTATTTGAATTAAAAAAAAATATTTAAGCTTTCAATTTCATGTCAAATAACTAAAACTGAACTGCATACATAATTTTTGCTTATTTTTTAATAAATGTTTCTTCTTTTTGCACAATTAAGTTTTTTCTTCGTTCAGCTGATAAAAGATTTCATTTTAAACTTTTTTTCATTTTTGACCGACAAACCAAACGGAGAAGGTATAATTCGACTGTATAGTTTTTTTTTAAGGAATTATCCTTCCCGCCAAAAAACGCCCCCACGGAGGGAAAGTAGGGGCATTTTTTTTCGAAAATCAGAAATCTTTGACGGCAGAATTAATAATAGGACAATATTCGGAAACGTTTAAATTGATGTTTTTTTCATAGAGTTACGGTTTTCGAGTTAGAGTAGCGGTAAAATCTGAAATATGCGTATTTCCACGACGATGTTTTTAGATTTCTGAATAATAACAAGTACAAGTAAATATTCATGGATTATGGTATAAGTATTGCACGTTCAACGATTTTCGTGACTGATGTTACACTCAAAAGTGTGAAATAAATATTATTTTT
The DNA here is from genome assembly GCA_958507055.1 of Crioceris asparagi. Lineage (NCBI taxonomy): Eukaryota > Metazoa > Arthropoda > Insecta > Coleoptera > Chrysomelidae > Crioceris > Crioceris asparagi. The sequence goes on from OY293826.1 coordinate 7,870,218, forward strand.
TAAATTGGACCGACTTTATTAGTTGCTGCACTGAAAAATACAAAATAATATTAATTGTTTCGGTGCTGGTACATGTGAAGTTGGTGCCAAAAGTTTTCAATCTAACTGCAGCTGCTCAACTTCGAAAGTACCAGCACCAATACAATTAATATTATTTTATATTTTTCTTTGCACCAACTAATAACGTCGGTCCAATTTTTTGTAAAAAATATTTATCTTCAATAGTTTCTAATTGATGCATCTAATTTAAAAAAATTGTCGGAAAATGTTAATTTACGCGATACAATCGTGACATTGGTCACATAGCTGTATGAGTACAAAATCATCGGAACTTCTTTCCATTCAGAGTGATCTTGTAATAGGTTCGTTTTAGGTAAATTTCTTATAGAAATATACCTATTGCGATCGTTCACACTTTTGAATTTCGAAAAAATTTCAACGGCATGTTGTTATATGTCTATAAGTTAGTCCAAAAAAACATTTCGTTCAAAAGTTTATATATGTATATATATATATATATGTACAGGGTGGGCCAAACTCCTGTATTTCTTCGATATTGGCTGAACTATAAGATATTTCATAAAAATTATTCAACAAAAGTTTATTGATGCAGTCTGTTCCGTAACCTAAAAATATTTTAAATTATACAGGATGTTCCATGAAAAAGTTACAGGGTGTCGACCTGTTATTTCAAATAGAACACCCTGTATTTTATGATATTTTGATTAAGAATTTCTTTACAAATACATTTTGTCTGAAACTATTTTCTATGTAATGAATAGTTTTATAAATAAACTAGTTTTTTTACAAAAACATAAATCTGCAGAAGGTCAAATGATGAGCTGTCATGTGATTATCTTTCAGTATTTCAATAAATTTTTGACTGATACAGATTTACCATAGTATGAACTTTGTTCCAGCAGTTTTTGTTACAAAGTATGCTGTAGCACTTCTCAGTAAAATAATGGTCAAATTGAAGAACTTCGAAGTACGATAACTTCGTTTTTTTAAATGGAATGCTATATTTTTCAATATTTAAAAAGAAACACGATTTATTTTTAAGACGTTTCATATATCATGTTTCTATAGTGAAATTAAGCCATTTTCTTGAAATTTTAGATTTATTCAAGAAACTACCAAATTTAAATAATTTTAGTACTAGCCTGTTCTTAATATTTTAATAAGTGACGTTTCTGTCAGAAATTTACGTACTCCATAAAAGTCTTAAATTTGTTTACAGTTCCTGTAATTTTCATACGTTTCTAATATAAGATTTTGGTATTTCGTTAAGTTCTCGTTTGAATAGTTTCGTTAATTGTCTTGTTTATTTTTATTGACTTTGCTGTTGTTTAAAATGAATTTTGTCTTGTTTACTTTTATTGACTTTGCTGTTGTTTCAAATGAATTATTCCCAAGAAGAACTTATTTCTATGACTTCAGTTCTTATTGAGTGTGACAGAAATAGTTTGCTGGCATCTAGACTCTACCGTCAAAGACATCCGGAACGTCGTCATCCCCAGGTTCAATCTTTTAACCGGCTGAATGAGAAGTTTTATAGAACTGGTTCAGTACATTATGAAAAACGGGGTGAAATAGCTAAGAGAATCTTAGTGGATACTACAGTGGAGCAAGTTCTTCTAACTGTTACAGAGAATCCCAGTACAAGTGGAAGGAAAATTGAGGAACAGTTGGAGGTATCAAGAACTAGTGTCAGAAGAGTGTTAAAGGCACATACGTTCCATGACTATAAACTGCACTACTGCCAAAATCTCAGTGATCAAGATTTTGTTAATAGGTCGATGTTCTGTGAGTGGGCTCAAACTAGATTGGATGAAAATGAGGATTTTTTCAACGGTGTTCTTTTCACAGACGAGTCAACGTTTAAAAATTTTTATGTACCGAATAAAATAAATGCCCATCACTATGCCCAAGAAAATCCTCACCTCTTGAATCAGATAGACCATCAACACCAGTGGTCTATCAACGTGTGGGGCGGTATATTGGGAAGAAGTGTGGTAGGACCTCACTTTTTCGATGGCCGGCTAACTTCAGCTTCCTATTTGAACTTTTTAGAGAACCATTTACCAGTGTTACTTGCGGACGCAGAGGAAAATATCGATATTGATAGATTTTGGCTTCAACAAGATGGAGCACCTGCGCACACAGGTCAAATTGTTCGAACTTTTTTAAACAACAATTTTCCTATGAAATGGATTGGCATTGGTAGCAATTTTCCATGGCCAGCGAGAAGCCCTGACTTGAATAAGTTGGATTTTTTCCTGTGGTGATACTTGGAGGGTCATGTGTACAGCACTGCATAACGGTTCCAGACACCAAATAGTATTTCTTGAATCAAAAAATACCTATTACGTTTCAAACAAAAAACTGTTAAATTCAAAATAAAACATATGTTTCTTAGAAATATCAGGAATAAATGCCCGAAATGTCATTTTTCATGTACCTAATAGACACGTTCACAAGTGAACAATTAAAAAAACTCGCATAATAATGAATAAGCACTTATTATATAAAAAAAATTCAGGATTGTGATATCCGGTTCATGGATACCCAGATACACTTCTTAATCTTCCCGGGGAACCAATAATTAGACCCAGACCCGGTTTTTGCTACACTTGTCATACCGAAACGCCTGATTTAATTACCAGTAAATTAGGTTTTTCTACCTAATTCTTCCATACATCGTACGTACAAAAACTCAAAATTATACATCACCTTGCTACCCGTACTTACATTACCACCATTTCTAGTATAACAAATTCATATGAAAATGAAGGAACCAGGTAATGCATAATGAGCGATTACTACACATAAGTACTCAATTTCAAGGTATAAGGAATGGCTAAAAATAATTCCTTTGCTTCAAAATTTAAAATTGAGAGAGACTTTTAACATTCGCGTAAGCGATTAAAATTCATTCTTTGTGGCATGCTTTCAAACACAAGACACAAAATGCCAAATTAACAGTTCATTATTTACTAATGAACTCTTAATTATTCAAAAGTCAATAGCTTCGAGACTCTCTCTCTCTCTCTCTCTCTCTCTCAGTACTCAATTTAAAGTTGCAGTCGGAATATGTATTATCTCGAAAAGAAGAAAAAAACAATTATAAAGTTTCTTGAACACTGACAGAAACGTCACTCTTACTATAATAAAATTTAAAAATAATCATAATTTGGTAGTTTCTTGAATAAATCTAAAATTTCAAGAAAATGGCTTAATTTCACCATAGAAACATGATATATGAAACGACTTAAAAATAAATCGTGTTTCTTTTTAAATACTGAAAAACAAAGCATTCCATTTAAAAAAACGAAGTTATCGTACTTCGAAGTTCTTCAATTTGACCATTCTTTTACTGAGAAGTGCTACGGCATACTCTGTAATGAAAACTGCTAGAAGAAAGTCCATACTATGGTAAATCTCTATCATTTAAAAATTTATTGAAATACTGAAAGATAATCACATGACAGTTCATCATTTGACCTTCTGCAGATTTATGTTTTTGTAAAAAAACTAGTTTATTTCTAAAACTATTCATTACATAGAAAATAGTTTCAGACAAAATGTATTTGTAAAGACATTCTATTTAAAATAACAGGTCGACACCCTGTAACTTTTTAATGGAACATCCTGTATTATTTAAAATATTATTAGGTTATGGAACAGACTGCATCAATAAACTTTTGTTGAATAATTTGTATTATATCTCTTATAGTTCGGTCAATATCGAAGAAATACAGTTTGGCCCACCCTGTATATATATATATATATATATATATATATATATATATATATATATATATATATATATATATATATATATATGGGATATTACGAAATTTGTTAACACGATAGAGGTCGCAGTTTTGAAGGTATCAAGTTCAAATTTGCTACAAAAATCAATCTCCCAAATATCTTGGTCGAGTTCGTTATTGGGCAATATCGGGTAAGTAGTTTCAAAATGGCGACCATTCAAACATTTTAAAAAATTATCAAAAAAGAGCAGTAGTGTAAATATTATTAAAAATAATTTTAGGTTATAGATATAATCAGTACCTACAACTTTTGTTCAAAGCAACTTTTCATAAAATACACAGGTAAAAAAATAAAAATTAATAAAGAAAAATAACAAATATTGATAAAACATGAACACTCAATATAAATTTGATGTAATTGTACATTTTCTGGAGATCTTAATATAGACCCTGATTAAAAAAATATATAGTATATTTATTGAAAAGAAATAGACGAAAAAAAAATCTGCCTTGAAGTGGACTCGAACCCTGTCTGCTTTATATTCAACAGCCAAAACAAAAACCTCTTACCGCAAGGCTATGACAATTTTATTTAATATCATGTAGGTATACCAATGAAAAGGTTGTTAAAATTTCAATTCAATGAATTTTGAAAAATTTACCTTTCCGCTGACTACAGGCCATCGGGATTTTTTATTTTGATTTTCGTTTCGGATATTTACCTTTCTGTTGCCTAAAGATCTTTTCTGAAATCATATATTCGAAATACATAATATTAGATATTTTTCTGCCGCACTCGAATTTATATGTTTAGTGCCACTGATTAGAACTAGGATTAACTGTGCATCGGCATCAAATAATTTGTCTTTTTTAAAGTTCAAAGAACTTAATTCAAAATCGGACATAGGTAGATGGAATTTTACTAATAAAGGTTTCCTACAGAGTTCCTCAAAAAGCATATTTTACTATGGCGACTTATTAGAAAAATATATAAAGTTTACTGCACTTTTTTGTTGAAAAAAAAAATACAAGTGTGGAATAGTATCCAACTGAGTTACCCTGTATACAAAATTATATGAGTAAACAGAGAACGCACAGCCTAAAACAACAGAGGTAAGAGAACCACGTCTGGGGTCGGATAGCGGGTAAGGCAGAAAGAGTTTATTTTTTAGTTTGTGGTACAGCACCAGTCTGGAAATAATGGGATTCACCTAGAGATATACAAGGGGTGTTCGATTAGCAGTTCTAACCAATCCCCAACCGTCAGACGCCTGCGCGAACTTCAGAAATCATCTATTCCCAACTATATTTGTAGATTTAAGCTGCCTTTTGTGCGAGAGAGAATTGGTTATTTGGAGATTTAGAGTGGTGAGGGAAACGTCAATGTTCACGGTAGCTACCTTTTGTACGTTGGAGATTCGGGTATTTGGAGATTTACGTCATTGGCTGAAATGGTCACGTGACCATAGCGAGAAACGTCAAAATCGCCGAATCTCCAAATACCCAAGAAGTTCGTTCAAGTTCAACTTTCTGACGGTTCCAACAATTACGCACACGCGCAATTTTCAATTGGTTTGTTGACGTCGGCCTGCTGTCATCTCATCAGGGTCAATTGACATCAGATTAAATTTATAAATATTAACTGAGGACTGTGGTTTTAGAAAAAAAACTTCAAATATATAAGACCAGTTGATTAAACCACAAACATCGTCCGCTGGACCGTCTTCATCAATTGCTTTTTTTCGTAAATAGAATATTTAATACTAATAATGATTTTTCCAGGGAAAAGGTAGTTAGAATATAGTGGCAGATGTCAATTCTGTAAGATTTTAGCCTTTGCAATGAATAAATTGGATGGTCGCAAAAGATTCATCCATCTGTCAAGTCAAAATCTCCATTACCCAAATAACTGAAGCTGTAAATACCGTGAAAATTGACGTTTCCCCCACCACTCCAAATCCCCAAATAGCCAATTCTCCCTCGCACAAAAGGAAGCTTTATTTGGGTATTGGAGACTTTGACTTGACAGATAGATGGATCTTTTGCAACCATTCATTTTCTTCATTTCGCAGGCTAACATCTTGTAGAAATGACATCTAAGCCACTATATTCTAACTTCCTTTTCCCTAGAAAAATGATTCTAAGTATTAAATAATCTATTTACGAAAAAAAATATTAGGTAGGTACTACTTATTGAGGAGAGAGCAATTAATGAAGACGGCCCAGCAGACGATGTTTGTGGTTTAATCAACTGCTCTTCTATATTTGAAGTTGTTTTTCTCTAAAACCACAGTCCTCAGTTAATATTTATAAATTTAATCTAATGACAATTGACCCTGATGAGATGACAGTAAGCCGACGCCAACAAATCAATCGAAAATTGCGCGTGCGCGTAATTCTGGAGACTGTCAGAAAGTTGAGCTTGAACGAACTTCTTGGGTATTTGGAGATTCGGCGATTTTGACGTTTCTCGCTATGGTCACGTGACCATTGCAGCCAATGACATGAATGGAGATTCACCCCGAATCTCCAGCGCAAATAAATATTTTTTACAAAAAATTGGACCGACTTTATTAGTTGGTGCACTGAAAAGTATAAAATAATATTAATTCTATTGGTGCTGTTACTTTTGAAGTTGTGCAGTTGCAGGTAGATTGGTAACTTTTGGCACCAACTTCACAAGTACCAGCCCCAATAGAATTAATATTATTTTATACTTTTCAGTGCACCAACTAATAAAGTCGGTCCAATTTTTTGTAAAAAATATTTATTTCACACTTTTGAGTGTAACATTAGTCACGAAAATCGTTGAACGTTCACTAATACCAAAGAAGATAGTACTTATTCTATTACCCACGTATATTCCTTGCTTGTAGTTGTTATTATTGAGATCTCAGTACATCGCTGCGGAAATACGCTTGAATATTTTAGTTGTTACCATTTTAACACCGATTTTACTCGAAAACCGTAACTCTAAGGGGAAAATGTTCAGTATAAATGTTGCTACAAATAATTATGTCTTTCATGTACTGCAAACAGATTTTCAATTTTCGACAGAAATCGCCCTCTCCACATAGCGAAAATAGGTATATTTGAGAGTTTAAAATGTCTCTATGTCGAAAACCGTTACTCCTTTGAAAAAATGTTCCATTTAAACGTTTCCGGATATTGTCCTATCTTTAATTATATCAACGCAGATTTTCAATTTTCGACAAAATTTGCCCCCTCCACCCCCTTCGGGGGCGGTTTTCGTAGGGAACGAGATGTCGGATTCCCGTTTTTATGAATATGGGACCATTTCTCAAGCCTCCTCTTTCAAATGAATCAAAAATCATCAAAATCGGAGTACGTTTACTATATGAAACGCGCGCACAAACCAAAAAAAAAAAAAAAAAAAAAAAAAAAAAAAAAAAAAAAAAAAAAAAAAAAAAAAAAAAAAAAAAGCACACAATCGAATTGTATACCTCCTCCTTTTGGGAAGTCGGTCAAAAAGGAAGAGCAGCAGTTTGAAGATTTCCTAATTTCGGACATGCGCAGTTGGAGCTGCTGGGATCTGAAAACCACACAAACATCTTTTGACGGCGAGTCCGGAAATCCGGAATAAGACGACAAAATTGTAAGAAAGGGGCATGAAGGAAGAAAGAGTAGGTAGTTTAAAAAACTCCCAAGCTAATATATAGAAACCTTTCCAAACCGCACATGCGCATTATAAGCAGTTATCAAACGCTTCCAAACTACTGCTTGAACACCCCCTATGTAACCAACGCAGTCTTTAAGAAAGGCTTTCTCATAACTCAACCTCTAAGTATTAGTTTTTTAAGTGAATTGCCCAATATGAAAAATCAAACACCAACAGAAAATAATTAAAAGGATCGTTCAGAAGATTTTAATGCTTGTTTCAATTGTCATATATTTCTTTGGTCATGTTGGTTTTGATAATCCAATGTAGAATGGGGTCGGTGCTTGGACTCGGTTTTTCCGCACTAACAACTCGGTCATTTTCGTTTGGCCTAATCTTCTCGTCGAGCCACAAAAACAAAAGGTTGTGCGAATGAGGCAGCCCCAACTAGCAAAGTTGTTTAATAATTTTTGGATTATATAACAATTTTATTTTAATGTTGATTTATTGTTGCTTTCAAGAATGCAACTTTTCTATAAGAGCAAGTTTAGCTTTTCGTAACAAAATTATTTCATAAATCTATCACAAAAACATTTTGGCAACAAAATTATATAAAATTAGTAAAGCTATTTTATACGTGTTATGTAAGAGATTTATAAAAGATCATTTTTTCATAAAACTATTTATTATTTTATAATACTTTTTAAAGAGAGTTTGGGAGCATTTATAAATCAGGTAGAAATACATTATAAAACTATTGTTATAAACACTTTTAGCAACTAAAATAAATTTATTAAAGCAGCAGATGCGGCAGTTTTATTGCCATTGAAAATTGCAGTTACAGACTATAAAATAATTATATAATTATTACATTGGAAGCTGTTATGTAGTTTTTATAAAATAACTAATAAATATATTAAAATTATTTGGCTTGGCAGTTTTAGAAAAACAAACCTCGTAGAAAATCTATAAAAATGTCGGAATTAAGGGAATGGAAGAAAATCAAAAAGAGTGGAGCGTTTTGGAGAAAAATAAATAAAAACTTTGAAAATATTATGATAAGTAATGAAGCAATTATTGTTAATAATACGCCTACATGTTCAAATAGTCATCCACAGGAAATAATGATGAATGTCTCAATAATTACAAATAATGATACTATATACTATACCAGAAAAAGAAAGTAAAGATGAGAACTTATCATTAGAAGTGCTAAATTTTATTGAGACATGTGATACCTAATAAAGACTTGGTAAGAGAAAATTGTTTAGTACAGTTAGAACCTGACAACGAATGTGATCTGTTGATGTTAGATTTAAACAGATATTCTGAATTTAGAAACAACATCAGATCATGGGCAGTTCATTATATCTTACATATGACCCTGCGAGTATTATTTCAAAATATCAATAAAAGTTTACCCAGTATACTGCCTCAAGAAATTTTCAGTGACTCCGTTATCCTCTAGAATGTAACGTTACAGATGCGATGACCGTACGTCTGTATGAATACATTTTGGCGGTGAATATTCAAGGACTGTTGATGTTTTAGAGAGGCTTGCATCCCTTCGTTTAGTCGTATTAACAGTTTAAAATGTTATACAAAAATCTATACTAAATGTTAAATTTATTTATCAATTCATTTATTCATTATATTTTTAAAATACAGTCCTGTTTTGTAGGGTTCTTTGAAAATGAAGTATATTTTATAAAAGACTTAAAATTATCACAAATGTTGGTAAATTATTTTATAAAACCTACTTTTTCCACAAAACTGTTATATTACTGGCAGCCATCTTAATAATCAGATATACATAAAATTTTAATAATATATCTAGATAAAAATATATTTCACTCTTACAAATAGTTTTATGTGATAATAATAAATATACTTTCTGATATGAAATTTTCGTACCGAATCTCCCACCAACTTGAATTATTTTCCGTAATTTCTTTCTCTGTAGCGAATTTTTTTAACAAAATTTCCCATTATTTAAGCTTTAGAGTCTAAGAAGATTATGAGTGATAATTTTAATTCAAGAATAGAAATTCTGGAATTAATAAGTATTATATTATACCTACATCATTTGAATTCAAGAATGAATAAGGAGGAAAATTAAGAAAATAATATTTAAAAATAGTTTATGAATTAAAATTATTTACTCAATGAAGATAGTACCTAAGTATAATAAATACCTACTTACTCTCATTTATTATAAGACAATGATAATTCAATTCTGTAAATAGCATTCACAACATGTTACAATTTTTATTCAACGATTTTATTGAATATAAAATATTAATAATAATACATACATACAATTTTTCAAATGTTTAACAGGCTTGAAATTAATTGGGCAATTTCAATAAACAAATATTTTTTATTCCATTGCAGCATACCTAATTATAATCCTTGAATACTGTATTGTAAGTTAACGAAATATAAATTGATTATTTTGACATGGTGTAATGAAACCTTACTGAAAATATAAAGAAAATGATAAATGTTCGGGTCTATATAATAATAATAATTCGAAGTTTTCCCCATTTGCTCCTATAGACTTGGAACTTGGAATACATTTTATGATAAGTAAGCACAGTAAGAATGTGAAGAGTTATTTCTTTTTGAATTTTAAGTAGAAAATTTATTTTTATTTATAGTTAATGCAAACCTTGCTATTAAGTAACGGCGTACCATATAGGTGCCTACAATTCGACAACTTCGACGCGCTGTCATATAAAACTCAGTGAGTGCATATGTGCATTCGGCATCAAAAAGACTTTTATCTCATCTCATACCATTAGTGTTTACTCCAACAAAGGCAATGTATATGCATATTTAAATGAGGTAACTTCCTGCCATTTTTTTTAATATCTTGTAGCTAAAAATCATACTATTTTTGCCGATTTATCGTTTTTGCAAGTTTAAATAACCGCTATTTTGAAAATAGTTGTTCATTCATACCAACATTTGATCACGATACCTTCATGAATCAATATCAATGAATATCATAAGATGACAAATTTATTTATATCATACTTATTCAGCTGCTGTTTATATGTGTAAGTTAAGTACCTACCTGGGAAATATTTCCATTTCCACTGAAAAGTAATGTTTATCAGCTACAGTGATATTTACAAACTCCGTAACATTTGCAGTTACAAATTTCTCGGAAACTTTGCGAGCTCAAACTTTTTCTTTTTATAGCACCTGAATCCCAACATTGTCGACGTGAAATAACGCAGTTTTTTTTTCAATTCCAGAGAATTTTTAATTATCTATTCCTCCCTTAATTAATCCTCCCACGTTTCTAGAAGCAACAACTCCTATTATAGGTCTGCTTCTTCAAAAGATGCGCATTAAAAGTATAAGCACCCACGTACTTGTTTTCAATTCCTATTGTCATTCATTTGTACCCCACAAGTATTATTAACATACAGTTGTCCTTATGTACCTATAGGGTTTATTGAATTTCGGTGTAGCATAAAATGTTGGCAAACTCTGTTTCAAATTTATCTAACCGGAAACTTTGGCTGGGTCCGCTAAACAGTAATTTCAAATGTAGGTAAGTTTAGTATATTTTTTCGACTAAAACTAGGATCAACTTTATTAGTTGGTGCTCTTGAAAATACAAAATAATAATAATTCTACTGGAGCTAGTAATTTTGAAGTAGTGCAGTTACAGGTAGATCGTTCTTCCTTGTCAAAACGAAAAGAACGAATGGTCGTGTTCACGCGATATGATCAGACTACATACATATTTGTATTTTCGATTGACTCCATTTGCACTTAATAGGTAGGTATTTAGTAATTTGTCTTGGACTATCCATTTGCTGTTGCTGGTTATTGTCTTCTGATCAATTTGGTTCATAAATTATTTAATTTTCCAAAAAAATCTCCCTCCATCGCTTTTGGAAGAGATAATTGGGGGTAGCACATATTTGATGTTAAAAATATTATTTTAAAGCCATGCACGCAAAATGCGTGAAAAAACGTATGTACACAAACATACAACCGATTATCGAATTGTATGTACAATTTTGTATACTTGTTCCACTCAAAAACATCCTCAATGGCAGTGGGGGTATATTTTCACTCAAGAATCGAAAATTTTGTGTGGCAATATCAAAGAGAAGATTATATCCAGTAGCTTCAGAACTGAATATTTTTTAAATCTTCAATGGCTTCCAATATAGGTATACAAAATACAACCATATCATTGAATTTGTTAAAAGATTTATGTAATTTTCTCCCATCGATAGAATTATTACTTAAGTATTTACGGGTTATTAAGACCACTCTAACATATGAAAATTACAAACTTAATTTACTTATTCAAAAGGCAAACGAGGCCAAAAAAAGAATGGTGCATAATTTGTTGGACTTGAATAAGAAAATCTAAAGAAAAAATAACGATAGTGATATCAATAAATGCAGTGATAGCAACATCGGTGGTTGTCTGATTTGGATTCAACAATAATTATCAATAAGTATGTACCTATTGGGTATTGATATAATTCACTTTATCAGTGCGTTGCTGTGATAAACAACACTCCCTTCTTGCACTTCAGATAGAGGGAATAAAAATACCAATGAAGTAGGTATCTAAAGTAACGTTCCTTCACATACCATGACCTTACAAATAAATCAGATTTATGAAGAATTGCATTTTATTCCCAGTTGAAATGAGGAAAAGTCTAGTACCTGTGTTATTAGTCCTTAAATAAATGTCAAGAGATTATGGTAAAGTTCTCGAGTTATCTGAGTCTGAACTGAATAACTGAAGGAGTTGTCTTTTGTCAGCTATGAAGGATTCCAGATTTCACTGCACCCTCACCAGAGGGCTAGAATATTATTTATTTATTCGTAAATCAGAGTGATATGAATATGTTACAATTAATTCATCTGTGAAATATAATGTAGAAAATATTTAACATTTGGTCTTATTATACATAGTTTATCTTATCTTTCTTATCCGTATTTTTGTTCCTTTCTGTCAAGGTTTCTTATTAGCTTCGGCATTCTCCGTGTCTTCTTCGGTGACGTCACGAATGACGACGGACGCTGCGTCACAGCGTTTCTTCCGGAGACAGCCTGCCAATGGCATGCGCTTCCTACGTCACGTGTTTGTTGGTAACCAATGAAATTTCGAATGTGTTTTATTAGACAGAATATTTCTGACAAGCGTAGAAAAAGTTTCATCAACAGCCGCCATTTTGCCTGTTTGAGATCGCGTAGTATTTCGGATGATTTTCTTCGTATCAAGTGTAATCTGCTAGTTAGGAAAGTATTTTTTTGTCTAAAATAGTGATAGAAACTGATATTGCGTTTAATTTTGGATAGTGACAGTTAAAAAGGGGTGTAAAAGTGCAAAACTTAAGTGTATCATTTGAGATCATTGTGCGGTTCCGACGGAAGATGGTGAGAGGCAGTCGCGAAATATAGTCGACCAGTCGGACTAGTCGAAGTGCATGATGGCTAATGGTTGACTTTTGTTTGATAAATATGTGCCTTGAGAGATGCATCGGCTCTCAAGCGCTCGGTACATCGACTGTTTGGCGCCGTTTCTTTCATATTTTTGCTCAGAAAATATGTGTTTACTGTACAATTTGCGTTAAATAGCAGAATACAGTGCTGCTAGTTTGGTCAGCCGTAGCATTGGGCCAGTGCTTCGGCTTTAGCTTGGTAAACAGCGAACCGCACTGATTTTGCCATGGCTGATCATCTTGTAGATGGGCCACCAAATGCCAAAAGGCAAAAATTGGAACCGTTTCAGGGTCCCTCGGACTCCTCCGGTAAGCGCGAAAAATTTTATTTTATGTTTATCTCACATACAGCATGTCTTAGTTGCGGGAGAGGCGTTTCTTTAGTTTGACAACCTCGCCAATATTACAATTAAAATCTGTAAATAATAAACAGCTGTTTATTTTTTTATTCTAATATGAGAATTATAAAAAGCTTATTTTATGCTTTACCAAGCTTGTTCTTTGGTAAGAGTAGTATTTCAATTTGTAATACGATGTTGGATGTGTTATTGTTTTGTATTATTGGTAAACAAAATTGCACTTGAACTTAAGCATGATTCCTTAACTATGAATTTTCTTTTCTCAAAAAAGTTTTATCCCTATCTGTGTTCTAGTTGAGAAATAGTTTATCTTGAATGCTTTTATCTTTTAGTAATCTCAGAAAAAAATCTCATTCATAGTTTTTCTTTGAAGTGACATCTTTTGTAAAATACCATAGCTCCCTATACCTAAACCTGAGGGACTCATCTGAATATTTTTCAAGCTAAATCACAGATAAAGTCTTCAAGAACTACTTGTTTTTTAAACTAACTTGTAAGGTGCAATAAGGTTATACCATGTCGTATCTATGGTTGGAAATTTGGAAATGATATTAAACTATTGGATGGAACACATTGTAAATTATTTTTTGTAGGGAGATCAACAGGATATGATACCTATAAGATTTTTTATTAGATTGTATGAAAGTGATTGTCTTCTGATATATTTATTCTAAAAACTATTTATTTCTTTTGAAATAATTGCTACTTATGGTGCTCCAAAATGTTCATGGTGATCTGAAAGGAAAAACTGTTGCATTTTGATAGGTTATGTTTACAGTTTACCTTATGTAGCATGGTACAAATACACTACCATGTTATGTAGTTTGTCACTTTGTCAGATATTCTGTTGATCCCACCTATTTTTTTTAAACATCCACTAAAATATGTTTATTGTGAAATCAATTAATTTAAAAAAACACAGGTCATTTATATTTTGCCTCAGATTTCGTTTTATATTTTACACTAACTTTATGATTTCGGGATATTTATTGTATATACCTATGTATATTTTTTTTATAACATTGATTTTATTCATTTTTATACTTGACATTAGCTTACAACTACGGTCTGGGGTCCACACAGACATCTGTAGGTGACGGTTCAAATTCGAGGCTCTTTTGGAACTATAACCAACCAAGTAAATACTTATTTTTAATTATTCAAAAACTTATTTATTTATCAACTAATATTTCATATATTTATCTTATATTCTTCACACAAGATTTCTGCCAGTTTTTTTAATATTCTTTTGTTATATTGTTTTGTTTGTTATGACTATTTTCAAAATGTTGAAACAGGCAGAAATATTATTTTAAATTTGTAATGCGTTTGTAACTTTTGCTCTAACATAAGCTTTGCAATTATATTGCTTGGCTTGATTGATGCATGTAAAATGTATTTGTTTCTATTTTCAAAGTTTTTGCATGTCTTCAAGGTATGATTTATGTACATCAGTTCATACGATATACAAGTAGGTACAGCTTAGTTTCAAAATTAGCCATTAAGTGCATGCTTTGAATCTGTAGCATAAAAAAACATTTTATTCACTGTTAACTCTTGCATGGTGGATGGAGTGTGATGATCCATTCAATATTTGTATTCAAATCCACCATTTCTAAAGCTTTAAATTTGTTCATTAAAATTGTGATTAATATCTCACTTAATTTTTGCACTTCATTTGTATTGCTCACCATATCATATTTTTGAGATTTGGTATATATAATATATCGTGGGCAGTTTTATATCGAGGTAAGTAAGGTTTATTTGGACTTGAACGCCCCCTTTTGTCTCCCAAATTTTTATAATATAGATATATAATAATATTCAGCTTCTTTTTTACCCAAAGAACGTCATGTTCAATTGTATTGAGAAATTCAGCTCTTGAATGAATAATAATGTTATAATAATATATTTTTTTAACTAGTAGATTTTAAAGGTGTGAGTTTGATTGGGTATTTTTAATTGTGCTATTTTTTATATCATTGACATTATTTAGAGGATGTATGTAATATACCTAAAGCATAGAATATTTGGAACATTACAAAAAATGATAATCCTTTACACAGATGTGCTCTCAAATATGGATATGTTTGATTTGGAGAACGATCTTCCGGATGAGCTTATATCCCCATGGGGTATGTCGGACAATATGGGTAATTCCAAACCACCTGCACAAGGTCCTGGTCCGGGTGGTATGCAAAATGGTATAGAAAATACTGACAGCAATAACCTCAGTCAGATGCAACTGAATCAATTCTTGAGACAGGTAACAAACACGTTTCTTTTAGTAATTATCTTATTGGATTTGTAACTAGAATGTTGTCTTGAGTGAAATTTTATTCTATTTTCAGTCTAATAAGGGTCTAGCAGGAAACACCATAGTTCTATCTAGTGGATCACTTGGTAGTAAGAGTCCTAATCTTCAATCTCCGCCGAATGTGTCAGTACCGAAAGGAAGTGTAGTAGATCAAATGTCTCTAGGTAATTTGCCATCTAGTATAGGAAATAATGTAGGACTACAATCCATGGCTAGCAATGGAAGTTCCTCTCAAGTTATGAGTTCTATTCAAGGTGAGGTTATTGTTGTGATGGAACAAATTTTCTTCTATCGAGCGATTTGTCTTTACTTGAGTCATCTGAAGTTCCATAATATTGAAATATTACTCCTTTCTGTGCATCAAAGTATTTTATGTATTGTTTTTTTTAGGTATCAATAGTGCTGGAGGTGGCAATATGATAATGACAAGCAGTAGTGCAATGGGAGGGGGTGGTCTAGTTGTTAGCAGTATAAACAAGCAACCGCTACAAAATTCAGGTGCCTTTCCTCTCCAAGGCCAACCACATCCGGGTCTTCCGCCCAACAATGGTGGACCAATGTTGGGTCGTGTTGGTATGCATATAGGTGCTGGTGGCCAACGTGCCCCAGGTACAATACATATCGGTGCTCCACCACCGCCACGGTTACAAGGCCCAGGAGGAGGTGGGCTATGCGGTCCAGTCCAGGGTATGCCGACGGGAAATCCATCGTATGCCGCCTATCAATCGAATCCAGCTGGTGGAAATCCAGGTGTACCAGTTGGTAAGTTTTTTAAGCTAGTTATTATTAGCCTGCTTCTTCTGTAAGATCATAAACAATATTTTTGCTTCAAAATACATTCGGTTTTCGTTAGTGTCCCAATCACCAGGTTGTGGAAGATGGATTTTCTGGGTGCCTGACCAAAATGATAACAGACCATTTTAGCACTGCGAGAGTTTGAATAAAAAAATTACAAATCTAATAAAATAAATTTCGTTGTGTTACAATACATCTTTCTACAAAATGTAATATTTCAACAGCTGACGTTAGCTAATGACAGTGACGTGAGATTAGTGTTTCTTTATTGACCGACGAACCCAAATGGAAGAGGTATACAATTCGACTGTCTGCTTTTTTGGATTGTGCGCGCGCTGTATATGGTAAACGTACTCCGATTTTGATGATTTTGGATTCATTTGAAAGAGGAGACAACAGAATTAAAGATAGGACAATATCCGAACATTTTCTAAAAAGATTTACGGTTTTCGAGTTACAGCGATGTTAAAATCTCAAATGTGTGTGTTTTCACTTTCAAAAATTTAAAATCTGAAGCAACCAAATTGACTTATTTGTAGCAACATTTATATTGAACATTTTTTTTTCATAGAGTTACGGTTTTCGAGTTGCAGCGTTGGTAAAGTCTAAAAAATATGCGTATTTCTGCTACAATGTTTTTAGATTTCTGAATAATAACAAGTATTAGCATAGACTACACATGGGTAATGGTATAAGCGAACATTCAACGATTTTCGTGACTAATGTTACACTTAAAAGTGTAAAATATTTTTTTACGAAAAATTGGACCGCCGTTATTAACTGGTGCACTGAAAAAGTTTTCAACTGCAACTGCACAACTTTAATAGTACCAACACCTATAGAATTAATATTATTTTGTATTCTTTAGTGCATCAACTGATAGAGTCGGTCCAGTTTTTGGTAAAAAATGTTTATAGCTATTGTAGTTGAAGAACCCATAAATTGTAAAACGGTCATTTGATTTTGAGATGTATAATGCCGTAACACAGTTCGAATCTCAAGATTATTTGCAGGCTATTTTGATGATCTAAACAAAAATAATCGATGGAAATGTTATTTTGTACAAAGAATGAAAAACATACCGAAATATTTGAAAAAGTCCATCGAATAATATCATCTAAAGACACGAACTGGTATTATAAATCTGAAATTATTGATTCACAATGTACTTTCTTAAACTGACATTGACAGCTATACTACCCACACTTTTTTCTTGTCTCTTAACTGCATTTATCCATTTTCTTCTTGTCTGTAAATTCTAAGTAGCATTTGAGAATGTATTATCATTGCAGTTACTGATTTTGCAAATATTTTTATAATTTATCACACAACAACTTTGTTTTATTGGTTTTCGTCTCAAATTCGGAATCGGATATTTACGCATTTCTATATATCTCTTGATCTCGTTGATTTTTCGCGTTTGAAATCGCGGACATCGGCTAGTTTATTCTTTTTTTTTTTAATAACTATGTATTTCATAAAATTGTGAACATGGATTTTTGTGTTTTGTTTTAACAGGTGTAGTAACGCCACAACAGAAGTTGGGTATGGCCGGTGGTCAGTGTCCTCCTCGTTTTGGTGGGCCCCAACAGCAGCAGCAGCAACAACAGCAGCAACAGCAACAACAACAGACCGGTGGTGGTGGCGGCGGTGGTCCGTCTGTACCTGATGGTAGTGGCGGTGCCGGAGGTGCTGGTGTGGTGCAAACGCAGCCACCTGCGCCATCACCAGCCCAGCCACAATCTGGTGCTCCAACCGTGTCACAGCCGGGACCGCAGCAGGCTGGTACGCAAAATCAAGTTGTGCCCCAACAACAGCAGCAACCAGGTGGTGGTGGTACTGCACCGACTCCATCCACTGGTTAGTATAATTGGAAAATTATAGTATACCAGGTTTACGGAAAATACGTGTACAACAAGTTTATCTAAAAAAACAGGAGATCGAGACTGCTCTATTGTTTTTTTCTATTTCTAATAGTTACCAAGTTACCCTATAAAAGCATGGAAATTTGCCCACCTTGCATATTTCTTATCGAAGCTACATATTCGTAGTTGTTAGTTTATTTCAAAGTCAATATTGGGACCATTCGAAAATCCGTTAAATAGTTATTTATTATACAAGGGAAAAAAGTACTAGATTTTATTTAGCTCGATGTTGTTGCTAAAAAACCGAGAGCTAAAATCTAGTTATTTTTTCCGTGTATCATACACTATTTTTTTCTGTGACGGGAAAAACGATGATTTAATATTGAGCAAATATCACAATATAATAAAGATGTTTTAAAGTGGTAGGCGACAATTAAACATGCGTTGCTAAGGAAACATTTAAAGTAATCAAATATATGTCATTTTAATTCTGTGTTTTGATTGATATTTATTTGTGTATATATATATATATATATATATATATATATATATATATATATATATATATATATATATACTAGCTGACCCGACAGACATTGTACTGTTTTAACAAAAGCAAAAACAATATCTAGGTTTTCTAAATTTTACCCATGACAACAATAGCAACTTCATCAATTGTTGCCGAATTATAGCGTCTTGTGTGTTGTCCTGCAGGCGTCTTATCGGCTTTGCTGACAATTTTGTGGTATTCAGATGGCATGCGGTTTAATGCAGTCTTGAATAATGCAACCAATTCGTTGTCTGATGGAAAAACATTTGAAGTTGTGGTCTATTCACCGATTTATTGTGTGCATAACGCTGATCGACTTGTTTTGCTGAATCGCCCATGAAATAAATTTGCAAAAATTGTACCACCAAGTGACTTTCAAGATACTTTGTCAGCACTGCCATTCCCCCATCAACTTTTGACTGGCTGCTTTTGGTTATTCACCAGGCTACAAACCTACTGTACGCTACTTTAATATAGGACTTCAATTGAAAATTACCAACTTATTCTGGCACGTGGTGGTAAAAGTTTATTGTTTTACAATATAGTTACCTTGAAAGTTAGCATAAAATTGTCTTGAATAACTTTTGTTGCGCCAAATGACTTCATTTGAAAACAATTATTGTATTCTTGTATATGAGTTAAAAATGTATAGAATCGGTCCCATTTCCGTAAACCAATGAATGCAGAGGTTCTGATGGCAGTACCAATGCCGTCAATTTGACGCTCCCGCTCCCGCAACACTTCATTCATTCTTTCAATATTAGGTGTGATTGATTTTAACTTACCGAGATGAATAAACACTTCTCAAAAACTCACTGTATAATACATTGAAATGAAAATATTATTTGTCAACCGATCCATCTATGTTAAATGATATTTGCAGCGCATTCTGTCAATTGCTCACAGTTATTTCAAACAACTGACAGTTGTCAAACAACTGTATGTACTGTATGTAAAATTTATATTTGTCTTTAAGTTTTCATAAATGTTCTTAAATTTTCTAATGTTCCGCTCAACTTTCTTCGTTCATAAGAACCTCCTTCTGATAATAATGAACACAACAAAAAAAGAATTAGCGAAATCGGTTCAGCTGCTCTCGAGATTTGCGCTTAGCAACACATTCAGCGATTCATTTTTATATTATAGATATCTACCCGGGAAAAAAGTACTCACTTTTTTCCTGTGGGGACGAAAGTTATACTTTGTCACCTGTCAACAGTGATAAAATGTCAAACTTTTTTCCCGTCACAGAAAAAAAAACTATAGCCAGGAAATTGAACGAACTTCAATCAATTTTATTACAATTATCTTGTTTTTTCTTCATTCCTAAATTAGCAGATCCAGAAAAGCGGAAACTCATTCAACAACAACTGGTCCTCCTGTTGCACGCACACAAGTGTCAAAGGCGAGAATCGCAGGCGAATGGTGAAGTATGGTCCTGTACATTACCACACTGCAAAACAATGAAAAACGTACTTAACCACATGACGACATGTAATGCTGGCAAAAGTTGTTCAGTAGCACATTGTAGTAGTTCGAGGCAGATCATCAGCCATTGGAAGAATTGCGTGCGAGGCGATTGTCCAGTTTGTTTGCCATTGAAACAGGCCGACAAGAATAGGAATAATTCAAACAGTAAGTGTAACCCTAATATGGTAACTAGTGTGACTCTTGTATGCTCAGTAGCTTCAGGAAAAATCAATAGTATACTTTGTCAAATTTCTAGTCTATAAAAACAGTTCGTTTGACAGACTACATACAAGCAACAAATTAAAATTTATTATTTAAAAATTTGAATGTCTCATCTTGTTAAGAAATGAATCTCCTGATATAATACATTTATAAAATCTTGGGTAGGGAAATGAAATTCTAATTTTTATATTATATATTCCATAGCCACCCCAAACCCGCCACAAAACAACCAATCACCAAATCCATCAGCGACAGACATGAGACGAGCATACGATGCACTGGGCATTCAATGTCCTACGACTGGGCCAGGTGCTACACCTGCTGGCTTCATCCAAAATCCCGGAGGCCAACCTAGAGCTGCCGGCTTAAGGCTACCCCTAGGTGCGGCCTCCAACATTCCTAATCTAAGTGCCGCTGGTGGCGGTGGTATGCAGGGTGTGAGAGTGCTAGCGCCGCCTGGTAGTTCAAATACACCGAATGTCAGTTTACCTTTGAGCAGTGACCCAACAGCCAATGCTGCAGCCCAGCAGGCACAAGGTGTCAGTCAGACGGCGGCCAGTTTGCAACAGAGTGTAAATAGTGTAATGTTTGGTCTTGCCAGCGGGGCGGAAGCGGCTGCGAATCAAGGTAAAATTTTGGATTTTATTATTATTATTATTACTTGCGACATTTTCATATTGGATTTTTATCAATTAGTTCTTATTTCTCGGAAGGTTTAGTTAGTCAATTGCCAGGTGGTCTTCAACCCGGTCAAGTGACCGCATCACCTGTATCTGGTACCAAGGAATGGCATCAGTCAATAACACCGGATCTAAGAAACCATTTGGTTCACAAATTGGTGCAAGCAATATTCCCCACACCCGATCCACAAGCCCTCTTAGATAAGAGAATGCACAATTTGGTAGCGTATGCTCGTAAAGTTGAAGGTGACATGTACGAAATGGCCAATTCAAGATCAGAGTATTACCATCTGTTGGCTGAGAAGATATATAAGATTCAAAAGGAGCTGGAAGAGAAGAGGCAAAAGAGGAAAGAACAACAACAGATGCAACAGCAGCATGCTCAACCAGTTAGACCCAATTTGCAAGGTAAGGGTGGTTTAAATATACATAATTATTAAGAGTTTTTTCCCCAAGAAACATAAATGGTTGTAACCAGGCAAAACTATTTGAAATGTTATTAAAAAAATTATAAAGTATTGGAATAAGAAATGACATTGATTGACATGATTTATTATACAAGCTAAAAAAGTACTAGATTTTAGCTCAAGGTTATGTTAAAACCGAGAGCTAAAATCAAATTTTCTTCCCGTGTATAATACACTATTTTTTAAAAAAAGTGAGGAATATTACAATATATTAAAGTCAGAAAATTATCGAAGTGAAATTTGAAGTTAAAGTGGTAAGCGACATGTAGACATACGTTGCTAAGGAAACCTTAAAAGTAATCAAATATCTGTCAATTTAATTCTGTGATTTGATTTATATTTATGTGTATAAATATATGTACCCGGGAAAAAAGTTTACACTTTTTCCCGTGGGAGATAAAGTGATACTTTGTCACCTGTTAACTGAGATAAAATGTCAAACTTTTTTACTTTCACAGAAAAACAATATTTTTTAAAACTATATACCATACCAAATAATTGATTGTTGCATGTTGTTTTAATTTTTATTGATACAAGAATATTTGAACGTCTATTAACTAGAAGGAATTAATTTTAATAATTCAAATAAATCAAATAAGCACCTGAGTTTCAACGAATTAACTGTAGGTTATTTAAATAATGTTTGTGATTTGGAACCGTTGGCGTAGATACAATAATATAAAAACAGAGAAATATCACAACACACCAACAACTTTATTAATTATTGTCATCCGATAATTGTTTCGCCAACAAAGTTGGCATCATCAGGGGTAAACCTGTTACTAATGTAACAGGTTTACTTTGTTGGTGAAACAATTGTCGGGTGACAATAATTAATAAAGTTGTTGGTGTGTAGTGGTATTTCTAAAATCACGTGACGTGCTTCAGCGCTTGCGCATTGTGTACTATGATTAGCGTTTAGCGAATAGCGTTTATCGTATAACGCTGATCTGGCTAGGTTAGCGTGTTGGTTTAAAGTTAACGGTAAGTAGGAAAATCGTATATATTCTGTTGGCAGACCTCCTTACTGTTGGTATGAACTGTCAGTTTTACCTTCGCGCCAGCTTCAAGTTGAAATTGAAACAAACAACTATTTAAAGTTGTTGGCTTATTTCACATTATAGGTTTTATATCTAATATTTACCCATATTTCATTGAGCGAACCATGGCCACTTCAAAAGAAAGTTTGTGATTTAGTATTACCGACGACCTGTGTTTGTTAAGAGAAGTGTTGTGTTATGATACCGCAAATACCAATACACCACACACTCACACGGTGTGAGTCACACTCGTTTAGCGTTAGGACCGAACGTTATCCAAAACGACCCTTACTTTCGTATACGCTTTCTCAGTGACGGTAATGAAACCACGTGATTTTAACGTTTAACGTATTCATACTTACGGTATCCAAAAACTCTCTAATTTATGACTTTGCAATGTCTTGTAGCAGAACCTGTGACCGTTCTGTGAAAAATACAACCAAAAAAACATCACAAGTAGCACCGAAGATATGATATCTTTGCCTTAAGTTTTCGTACACTACCACCACACGTGATTGAATTGCTCCGATTTTTTATGCTTATAATATGTCAAATTAACTATACCCATAGATAAGCATGGCTACAGACTTTGTTAAAAATACTTGAAAGAATATTTTAATTCTTGATTCGATTTTAATTAACCTTGTTAGACTCAAAGACTGAATTCAGCCACTGACCGAAATTCTTACCCAGAACGCGACGTGGACATAGTCACGTTTGCTTTATCCTAATGGAGGAACTGTATACACATAGGAAACATTTCGGTAATTAGTGAATTACTGCCAGGAATGTTCAAAAGTAAAATAAGATAAAAAAATAGTACTTTTCAACCAAAAAAATCATATCTGTTGCTGTTTGGGATATATTTTGTATTCTTCTTTGAAAGGTCATAGGTTCAGCTAGTCATTACATTCATGGTTATACATTCAATCCTGGATACCCTGTATACTGACTGAACAATAAAAGTTGTACCATTATTTATTTTCAACTTCGAGTTTTACCACATTCAATAACTCTCTCTCTCTCTCGCTTTTGTTATTTGCAGCGAATTTAGTAGCAAGGCCTCCACTAGTACCTGGTAATATTCTACCCATACCGCCGCAAGCTCAAGCTGCTCAACAGCAACAACAGGCAGGATTGAGGAGTAATTCCCCATCATTGAGTGGCGCAAACATACCACCATTGGGTGTGCTGAATCAGCAAAATAATCGCCTTCTATTCCCGGTGCCTCAACAGAATCCTCCACCACCACCACCGCAACAGCAGTCGTCTCAACTGACGCAACCTCAGCAACAGCAGCAGCAACAACAACAGCCGAATGTAGTCGGTTTACCAGGTCCCAGTCCGAGTGGCTTATCGCCATTCGGTAATCCTCTTTCACAAGGTAAAGTCGTCTATTTGAGTTAGCAGCCCATCTACGTCACCTAGAGACTTTCTAGAAACTCTTTCATTGACCTTTCAATAAAATTTGACATTGATAACGTTTAAGTTATGCCTAACAATGTTTTTTTTTAAATTTATCAGTTTGAATAATACTTTTTTTTAGAGTTGCCTCACTGAAATCTATTCTCTCTGGTTATGTTGGGCCAGTTCATTTTTATTCTTTGCCTTCTTGTTTCATTATTTTATTTTACAGCACATTTTTTTGTGTAAAACATTCAGAAAAGTTGGCTTGCCGCGAAAGAAATGTAGTAATGAGTTTTTTTCTTCTACTAATGATTACTTTTGATTACAGGTAGTACGACTACAACACCCACCAATAGTCAATTCTCTACAACTAGTAACGGCCCTGTAAGCTTACCACAAGTTTCACCGGCCGGTCAGAATACACAACAACAATCGAATCAATTGACTGATATGCTCAAGAACCGCATACCTCAATCACCGTCGAGCTTCGGACAACAGCAACAACCTGTAAGTAAACTAAACTTTTTCCACTTATTGACCATAACTCAAATTTTTCTTATTAAAAATTTTAAGAATATATCTTGTCTTTTTCTTGACTCTTCGAATCAGTTTGTATTCAAATAGTTTCTTAATTATTTATCTAAAAGAAAACACTTTGTATGATAGGGAGAAATAGTTTGATAAAACTGTATTATATGGACACAAGGACCTATCCTGAGACCGGTTCTTTTTCTCATGTATACAAATTCGTTGGCAAGTTTGCAATTAAAAAATGTACTTGTTTAATCATGATTCTACTATATTATTATATAGTGTAAGTAATTTACAAGAAATCTAAATTATTAGTCTTTGTAAAATCTCCAATTGGTCATAAGCTAACACTAAATTAGGTAAAATCATCTTTCACGTATATATTCAGGAAGAACATATCTACTCCACTGTAAAATTTCTTGGATTAGATGAAAATATATCATGCTCCAAACATATTGAAAAATTGAGAAAACAGATAGCACCAAGAATTGCTATTCTTTTTAAAATAAGAAATTATTCACCTTTGAAATACCTGAAATCAATATACTTTCCTTTAGTACATTCAACGCTTCAATATTTAATTTCAGTTTGGGACTCAGCAACAAAATCTTTACTAAAACCTCTAAAAATACTTCAGTCTAAAGTTATAAATTTCATATTTAAACTGAATTACAAAGAAACCGCAGTTAATTTATATAAACCCAGAAACTTATTTGATTTTTGTTCATTTATATAAAGTCAAAATATGTATATTCATTCACCTTGTCAGAAATAATTCGAAACATGCAACATTTATCCTACAGTCCAATCAACAGCAGGTGAACACATCTGCTACTCTAAATGGACCAGCGCGATTATCGAATAACACAAGTGGCAGTACGGAATCGGTAGCGACACCACATCAACCTTCTGCTGGACCAAAATCAGTCAGCTCATCACGAGGTGCATCACCAGCACCTGCAACTCCAATACAATCATCTCCAGCACCAACTGCAGCCAGTATGGGTAAGTCGTGAAACGTTTTCACATTTTCATATTATTGATAACGTAGATGACATTCAGTATTAATTTCTAACTTGTACAGTTGGATCTTATGTATCTTTTCGGACTATCTCAGTCAAGTTTTTGCCTCTTCTGTTACAACCAAGTTTTAAATGTAAAGTTGAATGAGTCCTAATAAGGACGAAATCACAGTGATCCAGTTCTTGACTCAACTGTGCTGTTTTCCTTAGAGAATGTAACATCGATGTTTTAATAGTTAGAATATTGCTGAAGAGTGAGATCTGAATGATATTTGTACAACAGCGATGTTTTTCATCGTTGGTAGTTGGTTACATTGTTATTGTTAAATGACATCTAATTGGTATTATTTTTATATATCAGGTAAAGGAATGACAAGTGCCGAAAGAGCAGCCTTGAACGCACCTCGTCAATCTTCGCTGTCATCACAAATGGCGGCGATAACAGCGGCGGCCGACAAAGACGACGACTCACCCTCACCACCTGGAGCTGGTGGCAATAAGGGCAAATTGGAACAAATGAGAATGGACAGCGATATCAAGCAGGAGGACTTGGATCATAATGATTCGCAGAATGACAGCAGTAGCTGTGGAGGTGGTGGACATGGTGGCAAGAATATGAAAAGTGAAATGAAAATGGATATAAAGCAAGAAATCAAACAAGAACCGATGGATGATAACGATAATGGTGGCATTAAAGAAGAATCATCATCATCATGTCATGTTAAAGAAGAAACATCGCAAGATGGTTCGACAGCAGATGTTAAACCTAATTTGAATGATGTAGCATCCGGTTCCAGTCAGAGGAAGCAGAAGAGTAAGTAGTTTACAAATTCACCTTGTTGAAAACTTTATGAAATCATTTAAAACTATGAATTGTGTATCATATTTTAGTTATACACATTCTATTTCATCTATATTATTAGACTTACTATCCGGACTATATTGAATTGAATATTTTCCAGTCTTTAAGCCTGATGAACTAAGACAAAAACTAATGCCCACATTGGAGAAACTTTACAAACAAGATCCGGAAAGCATACCATTCCGACAACCTGTCGATCCACAGACACTAGGCATACCAGACTATTTTGATATTGTTAAACGGCCAATGGATTTGTCGACAATTAAACGGAAATTAGATATTGGTCAGTATAAAGATCCATGGGAGTATGTTGATGATGTGTGGTTGATGTTTGATAATGCTTGGTTGTATAATCGTAAAACGAGCCGAGTGTACAGGTATTGTACAAAGGTAAGTTTTTGCAAGGGATTGTTATGCAACTTTTGATTTACTATTATTCTTTCAACAACAGTTATCCGAAGTTTTCGAACAAGAAATTGATCCTGTGATGCAATCAATGGGTTATTGTTGTGGACGAAAGTACACATTTAATCCACAAGTTTTATGTTGTTATGGTAAACAACTTTGTACAATTCCGAGGGATGCCAAGTACTACAGCTATCAAAATAGGTATGTGAAATAATAATAATATTTCTTGTCACAAATGGGGATGTATAATATAAGACAAAAAACTAGATCAATCCGTACGTAGCCAGCAGAAAAGCAAATCTTGTACGACTTCAGAAATACATTGGGAAGATGTTCCCATATTGCTAATATCCTTTTAAACACTCGTAATAGTATCAGGATAAAAAAACATGATTTCTAAAGCACCTCTCCTTACATAGTTCCTAATACAACAAAAATTGTCAAGGTAAAACCAATTTTCAAAACAAGGAGTAAACATGAAATGACAAATTATAGACCAATCTCAATTTTATCAGTACTTTCTAAAATCATTGAAAAAACGGTACATTTAAGATTATTGGAATACCTCGATAAATCAAAATTATTATATAACGCTCAATACGGATTTCGAAAATATTGTGACGCAGAATCAGCTGTTTTGGATGTGATAACTCAGATCCAACTTGATCTGGACTCCCAAAAAAATGGTGGACTTTTATCATTGGATCTGAGTAAAGCATTTGATACAGTGGATCATAAAATTCTGTTGAATATTATGTATATCATATGGGTATTAGAGGATTGGTTTGCAAATGGTTTTATTTAATAGAGAACAGTTTGTATGCATGGGAGAAGTATCTGGTTCAAAAAAAAACGTAGTATTATGGGGTGTTCCACAAGGGTCTATCCTGGGACTAGTTCTTTTTCTTATGTATATAAATTCGGTTGTAAGTTTGAAATTGAATGGAAAAATTTTTTTTTTTGCTGATGATACTTCTATAGTATATAGTGGAAGTAATTTACAAAAAATCAAAATTACTATGATGCATGATGTCAGCAAAATCGCCAATTGGTTAAACTGTCACAAGCTAACACTAAATTATGAAAAATCATCTTTCACTTTTATAGTCAGGAAAAATATATCTACTGATTTAAAAAATCAAATTAAATTCAATAATGATGATATCAAATCAATGACCTATTAACAGACATAGACAGAACACTTCATTGATAAAATACGTTTATTTTGCTATACTTCGAAATAATTAAAACCACAAAATAAATCTGGGGCTTGGTGAAAAAAGTTAATGTCCGAAAGTTGCATGTTTCAGCAATATTATTAAATACGTGAGTATAATTCTTTTTTAAAGTCTAGGATGTGAAAAGCGCAAACATAAAAATCCCTGTAATGAAATAACAATGATTAGGTAATAATTTCTTTACTACGCCCATGACCGACGTTTATATGTTAATAATTTTCTTTAAAAATTCAAATATATAAGTTACCAAATTTTAATTTAGACGGACTACTTCGAGGAAAAGTTACTTCTGCGTTCGTGGATTCTATTTTATTGCACAGTTTACAACATCTACTCATTTTTTCAAGTTTTGAAACCAAAGAATATAATAGAATATTCAGAAACAACCAAAACACCAAGTATTTAAATAATGGCGGGGAGAAACTGATATGCGATGAGGCGTGGCCGAACAAGGGATGATGTCAACACAATATATTGTTTACAGTTCCTTCTATCTCTGTTAATAGGTCATTGTATCAAATACTCTCCCGCTGTAAAGTTTCTTGGATTATTCATAGATAAAAATCTAACATGGTCCAAACACATTGAAAAATTGAGAAAACAGATAGCTCCAATAATTAGAACTCTATTTAAAATTATAAATTATTTACCTTCAAAATACCTGAAATTAATATACTTTTCATTAGTATATTCAAATCTTCAATATTCAATTTCTCTTTGGGGCTCAGAAAAAAAATATTTACTGAAACCTTTGAAAATACTACAGAATAAAATTATAAAGTGCATATTCAAATTAAATTGAATTGATTGAATTGAAGAACCCACAGTTAATTTATATAAGCCCAGGAAATTATTTGATATTTGTTCATCATAAAAAATTAAAATTTGTATATTCATTCATCTGGTCGTAAATAATTTAAAACATTCAAATTTAGTTTTGCGATTTAATTGTAATCAACACAATTATTTAACTAGATGTTGCAATAATCTTATATCAATAAAAATTAAAACAACAATTGGAAAACAATCAATTCTTAGTAAAGGCATAAAACTATATATTGACTTACCGTTATTTTTTTAAATTGTCAAAACAAGATTCAAAAATAGTTTTAAAAATATTTACTATTAATGCAACATAATAGATAATTTTTATATAGCTTTTTTAATTACATTTCTGATTTCATTGTTAATTCCAATACTTATATTTTTCTTGGGAAATAAATCATTATTATTATAAGTCACTGTGGAGTTACCTTAATTACTAAAGACTTTGTCAGGCTTTCTCCCGAATTTCATCCAAGAAGCATGACAAAACCAATTGGTCGTAAACAATGTACATATTTGTGATTCAAAGAAAATCTACATTATGAACAATGTACTTAAAAGTTTCGACAGAAAATCCTACAATAAGGTTTCTTTTTCTTTACAGTTTGAAAGCCTATGGTCTTGGCTCAGATAGGTATACTTTTTGCCAGAAGTGCTTTAATGATATCCAAGGAGACACTGTCACACTTGGAGATGATCCTACTCAATCTCATAATACGTAAGTATAATTTATATCGAGCGATGAAAAAAAGTTTGAAGTATGTACGTAAACATGGGAGCAAGTGTTAAATTACCGGATTGTTTTTCAATTTTCATTTTTATTTCGTTTGAATCATTTGTTCTCAAAGTTCTTAAAAAGGCATTGTTTTATTTCAAACGCAATTTGATTTTTTTTTGACAAAGCGTGTATTTTAATTCTTACAGAGCAATAAAGAAAGACCAATTCAAGGAGATGAAGAACGACCATTTGGAAATGGAAGTATTCGTCAATTGTACAGATTGCGGCAGAAAATTACATCAAATCTGTGTGCTACACATTGAGGCTATATGGCCATCAGGTTTCACATGTGATGAGTGTTTGAAGTCGAAAGGACAAAAACGAAAAGACAACAAATTCAATGCTAAACGTCTACCTGTCACGAATCTCGGCATCTATATCGAGAATCGTGTAAACATTTTCTTGAAGAAGAAAGAAGCTGGTGCCGGTGAAGTGTCGATACGTGTTGTATCGAGTTCGGAAAAAGTTGTGGAAGTGAAACCCGGTATGCGTAGCAAGTTTGTGGAATCGGGTGAATTGTCCGGTGAATTTCCTTATCGAGCAAAAGCACTGTTTGCATTCGAAGAAATCG
Organism: Crioceris asparagi; assembly: GCA_958507055.1. Classification (NCBI taxonomy): domain Eukaryota; kingdom Metazoa; phylum Arthropoda; class Insecta; order Coleoptera; family Chrysomelidae; genus Crioceris; species Crioceris asparagi. Next base: position 7,900,506 of record OY293826.1, read on the forward strand.
ATGGTGTCGATGTGTGTTTCTTTGGTATGCATGTACAAGAATATGGTTCCGAATGTCCGCCACCAAATACGAGACGTGTTTATATTGCGTACTTGGACTCGGTGCATTTTTTCAAACCGAGACAATTTAGGACTGCAGTGTATCATGAAATTTTACTAGGTTATATGGACTATGTTAAACAATTAGGTTATACAATGGCACACATATGGGCGTGTCCGCCATCGGAAGGTGACGATTATATCTTCCACTGCCATCCACCAGACCAAAAGATACCGAAACCTAAGAGATTGCAAGACTGGTACAAAAAGATGTTGGACAAGGGCATCATTGAGAGAATTATTTTAGATTATAAGGTAAATTATCTTTTATTATCTTTATCTACTTATACACAGGCTGTTTCAAATTCGACGCTCACGATTGGGATCTCGGAAACTATTCGGAATATGAAGATGGTTAAATTGGGACAAAGTTGCGCATTTATGTGCTCTACAATACGCCGTTTAGAAAGTTTGAAAATTTCGAGTAGTCCCGGAGATATCCGGAAAAAAACCTAATTTTCGGAAAATCAATTAATGAAATTTTGAATAAATAGCCCCTTTTACATTGCCACTTTTTTCACTCTTTCCTATGGTGTTAATAGTTTGGTGACGTTTGCATGGCCCTTTTTTGTTGCCCTTGTTGTCCTAAAAAAAACGAGAAACTAAATTACGTAAATGACATTCTGTATTATTGTCAATTGCTGAGTCGTTGAAAATGGAGTTCATAAAACTTTATCACAAGAATGATAGAAACAGTGTGAATACATTGGAAGCTTAAAGGTGTGTTTATACAGTACATAAAATAAAATAAGAATCAAATTAAAATAAGAATAACCTCAAAGAATATTGGTTTATGATGACGAAAATAAAATAAGAAATAAGAATGAACCAATCAAATCACTGCTTTTGTGACAAAAACTTTTCTGTTGTGTGCAAGTTAAGTGTTTTCTGATATTTGGTCATGCGCATTATCGTTTCCAAACAAAATAAAATAAAAGATAAAGATGAAAGTTGGTCATCTCTAGTTCTTATTCTTATTTCTTAATTTACCTTATTTTGTGTATAAAAACGCTCTCATGTAAATGAGCATGTTCAACTTTCTTATTTTATCTTAATTTGTTTCTTATTTTGTTATTTACTGTATAAGCTCACCTTAAAATGTATCCCGAGAGACGACAACCACAACTAAATTTGTCCAATTAATGGACAGAATTCGCGTTGGGTTTGGCCCGTTTAAAAACTTAAGATTTCTAATACCTCATTAATAATAATTTCTTTAGTTTCTTCACCCATCCTGCCCCCAGATTTTTGTCTTGGTTTTTTAAAGGAACCATGCTCAGCTAAATTTATATCCAATTAATTGATTAAAGTTCAGTGGGGTTGTATTCACACTGTTTCTATCATTCTTGTAATAAAGTTTTATCATATGTCGATTTTCTTCGTTGGAGAACTCCATTTTCAATGACTCAGCAATTGTCAATAATACAGAATGTTATCGATTGGAAAAATCAAAGCCAACTACTTTATAAAAGTAATTTATTGAATTTCTCGGATTCTTGGGATAAGGCCAACTTATGATACATCGTCAAAAAAGTAATAAAAAGGGCTATTCAAATTTGTGGAATGCCAAAATGGCTCCCATAAGAAAGAAAAGTTCATGATATTTACACATGGACGAAACGTCGTGTTAAAAAACTATTTACACCATTGGAAAGGGTGAAAAAAGTGGCAATGTAAATGTGTTATTTATTTAGATATTCATTAAGAAATAAACCCAGGAGAAAAATCAAATGATTTTCCGAAAATTCAGTTATTTCCGGATATCTCCGGCCTTCCTCGAAATTTTCAAACTTTCTAAACGGCGTATTCTAGAGCACATAAATGCGCAACTTTGTCCCAATTTAACCATCTTTGTATTCCCTATAGTTTCGAAGATCCCAATGGTGAGCGTCGAATTTGAAACAGCCTGTATAGTTTGTAACAAAAGTCTCGGACTATCTCAAAATCTTTCATAACGACTTGGTTAAAACATTTAACTTTAAACAATTTATTTTTAAGTTACAAAAGAAAATATTACAGGTAAAGTTAAGGAACGGCAACACTGCGTGCCATTGTCCCATTTAAAATACATTGCCTATACCCGACCACACTGCATTCTCAGTGTGCAACGTTGGCAAGTCTACAACTTTTTAGCAATTAACATTTTTATTCTTAGATGGACCACCCTATAAGTAAATAAAATAATTTCTAGTACTAAATGTCAAAATTCACCCACAATTGTTACTTAATTGTTTCATATCAGTTATTAATCAAAAAACAGAGGTATGCAATTCAATTACTAAATATAATTAAAATCCAACATCTCCATCCCTCAAAAGGGAGGAGGCAGCTTTTTTTTCGAAAATTGAAACTTGTATCTGCAATGAAACACTCAAAATAAAAAAAGTGAATTGGATCATTTTTTGACGACTTCCCAAACGGAGGAGGTATACAATTCGACTGTATATCTGCATGTTTCTTTTTTTTCTCATTTGAGAGAGGAGTATTGAGAATTGGTCCTATTGAAAATAAATCAATATTAGTCATATGCCCTCCCCCTCCTGGTACTTTGGGAGTTGGTGCCATCAAAAGTACCAGCACCACTAGAATTAATATTATTTATTATTTTGTATTTTTCCGTGCTCCAGCTAATAAAGTCGGTCTAATTTTTGGTCAAAAATATTTATTACGAAAAATCTGGATGGGCATTGAAAAATTCATGCTAAGGTTAATTCTTTTGGTGCTGATACTTTGGTGCCAACAGTCTTCTATTTACTCACAACTGCACCACTTCAAAATTACCAGCACTATTAGAAATTTCAATTTTCAGTCCACCAACTAATAAAGTAGATCCCAATTTTTGTTGAAAAATGTATTGCTGATTGTGACTTTTCTAAATGCTACCATTCCAAATATTATTTTGTGGGTTTATAATTAGAAAAAAATCAGTAACATTTATATCAGTATTGCACTGTTCCATTGTCTTCTCACATAATTTCAAACGTTTGCCTAAGTTATCTTCAGGGAGTTCTTGAATATAATTAGTTTTTTTTTATGAGTGGGACTTACCTCTCTTCAAGTGGCGAATGAAAAATGTGACGATCATTGTTTTCACAAGATCATTTGGTATCGAGGTGTCCCTCTGCTGAAAAAATATCTTAAGCTTTATCTCTGTTTATTATAGTTTCTGAACACCTAAATTTTGAATCATCTTTTACATGAGCCGTTGAGATATATTTCTTGGAATACTATTTAAACCTTCTGCTGTGTTCACTCCCAATAATCATCATTCAAGATCATTTTTATTCGCTGTGTTCCTTCAAAATGAACTCAAGACTTAATAATATTTAATGGAATCGATTATTTTCCAAATTACTACAGTAAAACTGAAACACTTCAAACAGTTGCTGAAGAACAGTGGATTTTGCTATACAATATGTTATTTTTTTGTATTTAAAATACATATATCTAATGATTCTATCTAAATTTAAAAAAAAAACGTTCTTTCCAGGATATCCTTAAGCAAGCAATGGAGGATAATTTGCGGTCAGCAGCGGATCTTCCTTACTTTGAAGGAGATTTTTGGCCTAATGTGTTAGAAGAGAGTATCAAGGAATTGGATCAAGAAGAAGAGGAAAAGCGGAAACAAGCAGAAGCTGCTGAGGCCGCTGTAAGTGTTACACATATAATATTTATTCTAAATTCAAACATTAAAACTTGCTTTGACTGAGCTAGGTTGTGTGCAGCAAGACTACTAACGCCGCCAAACTGGCAAAGCTGTCACTATTTTATTGTGAATAGATTATTATTATTTTCATTTTTAGGTTACAATGATGGCCATTCGAAAGCTCGCGTTGAAATTCATTTTGACTCCACCCCTTGCTTGTAGGCTATATTGAGAAATAGTAAATTTAAGCAGAATTATTAAACCTTGATGTTTTGGAAATTGTCGGACGCTACACTTTACGGTAGTTCTCAGATCTATTGTGTAATAGTAAAGTTCAATTCATGTTTTATTGACCTTCCATCATTTGACATTGAGAATGCATAGATTGTTTTCAAATTATTTTTTTTGAATAGTAAAGTTTCACAGAATTGTCAAATCCACTTGTTATTGACGTCTACAAACATGACAAAAGGGGTATTCTTATGTTTGTACTTTATGATTCGTATGTAATTATGACGTTGAAGTCCTTTAAAAAGCTCAATCCATTTGTTGCAATTTCGGTAAAAGTCAAATTTAGCGGTTTTTGTTATAAAGGCCCTAAAAAATCAAATGTATGCAAAAACGTTTAACTTTTAATGAAATAGAGGCGAAAGCGCTATTTTTAATGTTTTGGTAATAAAAAAAGGAAAAAATGTTCTTTCGACATGACTTACCTGGAATTTTCGAGTAGTATATTATCATCCTTGCATTCTATTAAACGATAACATCCTTCAAGCCAGCGAACGCCGCAGCACTAAAGAAAATGATGACGTTACTTATAAAATGGCCAAAAGTACCTAAATTGTTTGAAAACTATGAAAATATAGAAATCAGAAAAGAGTATTTATTATATTCTATGAAATAAACAGGAGCAAAAAAACTACCCGTGACTTTTTTAATTTTAGTCCAATTTTCTTAACAAATGAAAGATACAACGAAAAGGACAAATTTTACTAAATATTAGCTTGTTGCGTTTTTTGCACTTGAGTTTTTTTTTTACCGGATTATTTTAAAATAGTTCTACTAAAAATATCCTAAAGGTACTTCCTGGTTTCCGGACTCATTACATTTTGTAAGCTCTGCTATTGATTTTTAGAAGAAAAAAAACATGCGATGACGAGGTTCATTATTGGTTACTATAATTTAATATTTTAAATTACAGATTTTCTCTTCATTAGACGAAACGGAAGTTGGTCCAGATGGTAAAAAGAAAGGTCAAAAGAAAGCTAAAAAGAGTACAAAGTCAAAAGCAAATCAGCGAAAGAACAGCAAAAAATCAAATACACCACAAACTGGCAATGACTTGTCAGCGAAAATATTTGCAACGATGGAGAAACATAAAGAAGTATTTTTTGTTATTAGGTTACATTCTGTACAGTCTGCTGCCAGCTTGAAGGTAGGAAAAATATTTTTTATACTTGACTGTTAAAAAACTTGATTTTCGACCTTGTTTCAAGGGTCGAAAGTGAGTATTTTCTTACCTAGGGTACAAAATAGTCTGTCTCTTTGTCAGTTGTCATTGTCATATTACATAGAGCTTAAACATTCTAAGATTAAATAAATGCCATATCCATAGACATGTCTATGTTCTATGCAAGATATTAACAAATGATTGTCGTTATATAATAATATATGATTGTGAAGAATAAAAAATAATGGTCGTGTCCACAGCAGTGTCTGATTACCAATCGATTAGGAATCAGTAATCAAAAAGTTAACGTCTTTAATATGACAGCTATCAGAAAACCATAGTGTAACATAACCTACATTTTGTTTCAAATATTTCCCAATTCTATTATGGACATCTATCGTTCCGTTTACCACATAATCTTTTTCATTATAAACATATTGAATGGAAAATACTTTTTCTTCTTCCATTTTCAATTCATCTAATATGTGTTAATTGTAGAATTAAATTATTTCAAATCTTTTGACAACTGTCAGTTTGACAAATGAACTAATCAGTAATCAGTCGTGTCCACAAGATACACATTTTTGATTACTAATCGATTGGTAATCAGACTCTGCTGTGGACACGACCATTGTTTAGGACACGTTGCGAAAGCGGTGTTCCGTGCTTTCAGCCTTGAAAAGATCCTAGGGTAAAAAATACTATTATTGATTAATCATGTCGGGTATTTTATATGTATTTTGTTTATATCATTTGAAGTTGATTGTTCCTATTATCTGATTTTCTAAATTTATCACATTTTTCTTTCTCAATCATTATTATTGTTTACAAGTTCTTGGGGGTAAAGCCAACTATACCTTGACATTTATCTCTGATTTGATATTATTTACTAATCAAGAAAAAATATTCTAGGCTATTCAAGACCCCGATCCTTTCATAAACTGTGATCTGATGGATGGACGAGATGCATTTTTAACATTGGCTCGTGAAAAACATTACGAATTTTCATCGTTACGGCGCGCCAAATATAGCACAATGTCAATGTTGTACGAGTTACACAATCAAGGCCAAGATAAATTTGTCTATACATGTAATAGCTGTAAGAATCATGTTGAAACAAGATATCATTGTACATTTTGCGAGGACTTTGACTTGTGTGTTCAGTGTTATGAGAAAGAAGGGCATCCACATAAAATGGAGAAACTCGGTTTCGGTATTGATGATGGAAGTTCACCAAGCGATAGCAAAGCTAATCCTGGTGAAGCAAGAAAATTATCTATACAAGTGAGTTCTATTCTTATTATTGCTTTTAAATATTTTCTCTATTCAGACAGGCTCTTAGAAATAAATTTTTGCATTGAGAATTTATTGTAATAATAATTTCATAACATACTATTTGAAAGTCACAGCCTTGACGATATTTTTTTCATTTTATCACTCAAGTTTGTAAAGTACCTAGCTAATTATTCTTAAGCCTGATTTGCTTCACCTTACTAGAGTGCATGAATTTACGCAAAACCAGAAAGAATACTTATATGTTCAAAAAGTAAAGAATAGAATTAATAATTTTCATTGAAAAAATTATTTTATTGTATTTGTAACATTCCATTTACCCCGACTTTTTTACGCGTCTGTGATAACGTTGATTAAATTTTATTCATACAAGGCTGCATCTATGAGATCTAAGATCCGCATTGATATTGACACATAGAAAAAAATAACTATAGCTCATGGAATCATAAAATGAACAACAATTAAGCAAATCTGCGAAAGCCTCAACAGTGATGAAGAATTTATTTAGCTTCTAAGAACATCTGTAATTTAATTTATGACCTGACACATCACAATTGTCATTTTGAGCTAATGGTAGTACCATTAGCTAATTTAATGACTAAATGTTTCTAATGAATATATTTCTTTTTTCTCTTAGCGGTGTATCCAATCTTTGGTGCATGCATGTCAGTGCCGTGACGCAAATTGTCGCCTTCCAAGTTGTCAGAAGATGAAACGTGTCGTAACACATACGAAAATATGTAAAAGGAAAACAAATGGTGGCTGTCCTATTTGCAAGCAGTTGATAGCTTTATGTTGTTACCATGCCAAACACTGCCAGGAGACTAAGTGTCCAGTACCATTCTGTTCAAACATCAAACATAAGGTAATATTATATTCCCAATTTTTATATTTTTAGACCAAAACTAAAAAAACATTTTCTATTCCGTGTCAATGTGAATTCTACTGATTTGGAATGATTGTTTCAGCTAAAACAACAACAACTTCAGCAACGCTTGCAACAAGCCCAACTTTTGAGAAGGCGAATGGCTGTGATGACCAGAACAGCACCGACGGCGAATGTTCTTCCAGGTGCACCGAATGTACCACTTGGTGGACCTGGTGTGCAATCAGTTGTACCAGGAGCCGTAAGTCCGGCGAACGCTATGGCAGCAGGTAAAATATGCTTCATAACCATCAAATGTCATTGTCTTTAGAAGTTAGCTTCGAAACATCTTTTGAAATTCAAAACTATTTACAATTCTAATTTAACAAAATTTTTCAAGAAACCGCCTTATTTTCCGCCTTATTTTCTTTAGATGGATGTTCTTGAGTTTTCTAATGTTTATTTTTTTTTCAATTGTGAGAAAATGTCGTTAAATCTTATCCCCAAGTATTTTGGTGTCGACTTAAGGATATCTATCCGTATTATCTCTATCGGACGTGTGGTTCATTTATTTTGTATCCCATTGAAAAGTACATCAAGAAGTTTTTCACCTTACCTGGAATTCTGGACTCACTTTTCTGAGTTCTACTGGACTCTTGCACAAAGTTACAGCGACGATATGTCTGAGCCCCTTTCGTACTATTATTGTATTAAATAACTTACATTGTTACAGGTTTACCTAATCCAGCCATAGGTATACCATCACCACACCAACCGGGTATTGGATTAAAACCCGGCACCCAAACACCACCAGCCAATGTACTACAAGTGGTTAAACAAGTTCAAGAAGAAGCTGCCCGACAACAAGCACCGCATGTTGGCTATGGAAAAGTTAATCCGAATCAAGTTGTACCTGGTCAAAATATGCCTCCACCACAACAAATACGCAACATGAGCCATTTGGCAGCTACACAAGGTATGTGGTGTAGTGCAAATGTTCCCAAATATATTTTTTGGTTAACAAGTTTTAAAACGTATAAAATTTTACAACTGCGAATAAAAATTTGTCTGATACCTCAATGGATTCCTAAGAAACACTAGGAACAATTGCAAAAGGTATAGTTCTTTGCAAAAGACTAAAATGGTAATAACGTTAGAGAAATTAAAAAAAAACCTTGAAAAGGAAGAAAAAATACAAAAATTCTGACCCCCGAGACTTCAGGTTTATTATTAATAGTTTTTATTATGTGCTAAAAATAAGGCTTTCACCGATTACAATGAAATTTCTTTGTATGTACATCTAAATATGAATTTGAAAAAAAACTAGTATTATTTACACGTCGTGGCAGTTGTTGCCATGAGAGCAATTATCGCATCTACCGTCAAACCACGGTCTTAGAAGTGTCTCACTCCTTGAAGGTGATTTTAGTAATTGCTCTTGTCGCACACAGGGAGCTGAAGTAGAGTATCGTTGTCGATTGTCGAAATAATGATTCTTGGATTTATTTTGTAGATAATAATAATATATAACGTCAGCAGTCAGCACAGAAAACATGATTATATACTGATGAAAAAGATAATTAATTGTTAACAATACATACGCGCAGCCATATACACTGGACGGACACTAGCGCTACATATGAATATGGCTGTATAAAGAATTGACAGTGAATTGATCCACATTGATTTTCCACGCGTGAAAAAAACATTTTATGAGCATGTGTGATTTGATACTACATTTTCATTATTTATGAATTTAATATTGATTCCATACATTTTTATATATGTATATAAATTTTTTGAGAATTTTACCTATTATTAATTTTTGTTGTTGTTTCATTCATAATTATGAATGTAAAGAAAATGTATTCTTTAATATATTGTTTGGTACGCACCTCCGGTAGATAACATAAATTGATATTGAAAGAGGGTGCCTGTCAAACAAATTGTAGTTTATAATACGTCACTCAAAATATTATAAAAGAGAACGTGTGAATGAATCGACAATTTAATTTATATATGTATATAATTTTTTTGAGAATTTTACCTATTATTAATTTTTGTTGTTGTTTCATTCATAATTATGAATGTAAAGAAAATGTATTCTTTAATATATTGTTTGGTACGCACCTCCGGTAGATAACATAAATTGATATTGAAAGAGGGTGCCTGTCAAACAAATTGTAGTTTATAATACGTCACTCAAAATATTATAAAAGAGAACGTGTGAATGAATCGACAATTTAAATATTAAACTTTAATTGTCGTTTCTTTGTTTCCAGGTATGAGTTTTGCTAATACCTGTACAAATGTAAATAATTTAATATACTTTGTTTTCAGAGCTACATATTAAGTTTTATTGATTGTCGGTTCCATATCTAGGATAAAAATATAATAATAATATTGAAATAAATTCATCTACTGTCGTTCTCAGAAGATCTCCACGAAGCAAAATAAGGTTTTTTTTATTAATAATTGTCTGACTTCGAAGGTGAACAATAGCTTACAAAACATTAGGCCCTTTTATAAAAAAATATCGAAACATTTCAAGTGTCAAGATAATTTTTAAATGTACCTCAATATTTAGAAGAACATAAATGATTTGTTCATTAACAATCAATAAACAGGTGAAGTTCCAAGTGTCAACATTTTTTTTATAAATTTCCTCCTCTTTTAGGATATTTTTGTTAAAACTTATCTAAAAAAAAATTGACTACTTTATAGAAAACGACACCCCTTTTTGGAATCATTAATTGTTTATAACTTTTGCAGTAAATTTATTTGCGGATTTGAAACTTAAAATATTCTAGATGTTGTTACAAAGTAGCAGTGTTATCGCAGTAGTTAGAACTAACATTTTTGAAAATTTCAAATATAGTGAGTGCTTTTTAAACTGAGAATAAAGCGTTGCGTTGTTATGCCAATCATCAGGTCCTATATTTGGTACATTTCGCCATGCTCGGATTTAAATTTTATGTCAACATTTGTATGTTCAGTAAATAATAATAAACAATGAATTTCAAAATGATTGAAAAAAATATGAAGGTAAAGTTAAAGTGAAACGCAGTATAAAAAAAAAAAATATATAATCCTATAATCCATGCTTGAACTTAACTATAATTGTTTTTTTTTCTAGGCGGCAACCTCTTACCAATGGAGCAATGGCAGCAACGATATCCAGGTGGTGTAGCTCCAGCTGGTGTTCGGCAACCTGGTGGACCTCAGGCAATGCCACCCGGTCCACAAATGGGTCAACCACCACAACTACAACAAGCTGGTGCCCGGCCTGGCCAACCTATTGGTGCTGCAGCAGCTGCCGGTAATACTTTGATGCAGAAGCAAGCATTGCAACAGCTAATGCAGACACTGAGATCTCCAAGTTCATCGGAACAACAAGCTCAATTATTACATATATTGAAGTCGAATCCACAGTTGATGGCTGCATTTATCAAACAACGACAGGTGAGTTTGTTTTATATTTTCTGTCAATTAGAATTCATCCGGAAAAATGATTGTAATTTTTTTATGTATTTGAAAAGGATTCAGATACAGAATATTATGCCGTTCCTTCCGAAAAGTACAGCTTTTATCTGATTTTAAAATAATTACAGTGTGTTCGTGCATTTTGTAACAGGATTTTCTTAAATTGTAGTCATTGTTAACAAAAAACTGTATTTAAATGAGCAATGTGTTTACGACGATCAGCTGGTGACATTTTTATAGATTTTCCAACATGATTTGACAATAACGATGCATAGATAAAAAGTTTCAATAGTAAAACTCAACAGAGTTGTCAAATCAATATATTATTGACGTCTAGGGGCATTCTCATGTTTGTAGGTTAAAATTCATATTTAAATATGACGGAACTTGTCTTGTAAATTCCAATACCATATGTCAAATATTTTAAACGTCAAATGTGATAGATAAATGATTGTATCCATAGAAGTGAATGATTACCAATCAATTTGTAATCATTAATAATTACTAATCTAACACGTGGACTCATCTGTCTAACTAAAGATAGGTTATGTTTTATGTTGTACTATATATAGTTTACTGATTGCTGTCATATTCATATTAAAGACGACTACTTTCTGATTACTGTTCATGGAGTCACTATCTGTACTCTCTAGCGCTATCATTTGTTCACGGTGCTCAGTACTATAAACGCTATCGTGACGTTATGAAGTTTTGTGTGTCATGTCATAAATGAATGCTATCAACGCTATTTCTTCGGAGGTAGTGTATAGATGGTGTTTACGTTTGCAAACTCCATGTACAACTGACATCGACGTCATACTGACACTGGCATAACAAACCGATAATCGTTTACGATCCGGTCAAAGTTTTGTAAATCGTAGAAGGATTAATATCTATGGGATAAGTTAAATATAAAATTTAGAAGAAATATTTTTGTGCTATGAGGAAACTCAAGTGCAATTCAAGATGCAGCGGTCAAAAAATTCTGTTGCATGAGTATGCCTGCGTTCAATTTCTTCCATTTCTCTCAAAATCATATCTAATTTATTCAATCCTCAATATTATTGGAATTATTTTCAATCTAGTTTTTTAGATACATACCTAAAAACTAATGTTTCGTAAATTTTACGAGTTTATCGAAAAATAATGAAATTAAAGACAAATATTATTTATTTTAACTAAAATTTAATAAACGTTTTACATCCTAAGTGATAATTTTTGTTTATAACAATGAAATTAGAGTGTACATTCTGTGCAAATCTAACAAGATGCATTATGCATTGAGGGCTGCACATAAGTGATGGTTTCACTCAGACAATTATAAGGATAAACCAGATATTTAGGCAAAGATATTTGCGCAAGTTTGAAACTGAAAGTCTTTTTTCAATCCATGGTATGGCAAACAGATATACTAGTCAATACTAAAGTGGTTTCAATTTGTACTTATTCCAGCTTTGGTGAGAATTTGAGAATGCGAATAAAATATAAGCGCTATCTTTGCTTTCAACCCAAATTTATCCAGGTGTTAACGCCGGTTTTATTCCAGATTGAAAAGCATTTTCAATTAATAATATTTCTCAGATGAGTCTCTTCACATACAAAAAATGAGACAATTTTCTCGACTCATTAATATATATTGTACCTTAACCTCAATGTGACAACAAATGACAGAATGTGAACGCAAACGCAAAATAGTGTTCAAGGAGCTTGCTTTCACTAACACACAATTAGCCCCAGCATCGGTAGTGTTTGCATTGATAGTGCAGATAGCCACTCCATGAACACATCCTAAGTGATTGGTAATCAGACACTGTTGTGGACACAAGCATTATTAGAACATATCAAATAGGTAGTCAGTAACGTAATGCTGGTTCACTGGTTACTAAAATTGACTAAATAACAACAAAGTCGTCGTATTGAATTTACTGATTGTCCAATTTTAAAATGAAATTGGATTTTTTATTCGTAAAATGAATACCCCTTTTTTTTTCTTCCAACTTGGAGATTTTATCTTTTATAATAATAGCTGTTTTTTTAGTAATTCTCCCTATTCTGTCCAATGGCGCCATAATAAAAAAATAATTTGATTAAATAGAAAACAATATGGTACGCCTCTGCTTTTTCTTATTTTGACATATAAGACTACCCATTTTTTTTCTATCTTGCTTCGTTTAAAAACAATTCTTATTCACAAAAATGTGTTTAGTTCTTAACGCTTGCTGCCACGCATGGGTCATGGATTACTGTCTTTAGTTCATTTCTCGAGTACATAAATAAAATACTCTAGTAATGTCTATTGCATTTTTGGATTGATGGTTTTAGATTTTACGTTAAATAAATTAAATTCTCTTTTAAATTTGAACGCTTTGTTAATCCAAAACAACGATACTGCATAAATGTTTATATATAATTTTTTTTGTTAACAATGACTTTTACCACAATTTCTAAGAGCCCTGCTACAAAAATCAACCAGACCCTCTATATCAGATTCTCTGACCAAAATAATTGTCAAATCTCTTTTTACATTGTTTTATTTTGATGTTAAGCAGTACTCAGAAAAAGCTCACCTGAATCTGGTTATGAGCATATAATGACTAAAACACTTTAAGGAAAGCTATGAAACTAAGATAAATATTCAAATCATCATTCTGTTTTGTTTGTCTCTTTGTTCATCAGTTGATATATGAGTTGAGTATTATTTATTTCAGGATGAACATCAAAATAACGAGCAATTTTTTTTGGTTCCTGTTGTACACCCGAAACCTAATTCCTAAGTGAAAATCACCCAAAAATCCTGTTATTCCTGTTTTAACCCAAAAAAAGATGAATACATATTTATTAGTAAGTTTGAATTGAAATTGAAATTTCTGTTTCTCTCAATCCACAAAAGTAGAATCTCAGTCCTTTTCATTAATTTCAAATAGTCACAAAAATGCTTATCTGAATGAGTTACTAATAAATTTAACCTAGCTCAACAGTCAACGCAACAATTTACTATCTCTACTGTTTTACTTTGATAGATGTCAGGTGAGTCACTAGACTCTAGGTGCTAAAAATTGTAATGATCTGTGTATACATCACAAAAAATGTGTAAAATTCACCTTATCACAAAACTACATCCTTCATTTTACAGCAAGCACAACAGATGCAGCAACAGGCTGGAGGTGGAACACCGGCTCAACAACAACTCCAACACATGCTAAATTCTCAACAAAATTCGACACAACAACATCCAGCCAGGATGCAAATACAGGGTGGTATGATGAGTCAGCAAGGTCAAACCCTGAGTCAAGTGCCTAATCAACCAATGACGCAACAGCAGCAATGGTTCAAGCATCAGCAACAGATGTTGGCGATGCAGCGACAACAACAACAACAGGTAATTTGATTTTTATCAAGAGTTTCTCTTATCTCTGCTTTTATAAGCATTTTATATCTAGTTCTGACAAACATCTTTTTTTGGCCAACTGTTGGTAAAACGGCAGAATTGATGTCCTATTCTGAGGTTCCCCTAGCCACAGATAAAATATCCCCGTAAGTGCAAGCGCGGTTGCCAAGTAAACTGTTTTACTTTAAATACTTATAATTATCATTGCTTTCAGGTTTAAATAAACATTTGGTAGGTCGAGAACATCTTGTTTAATCAGAAGTGACTAGAGACAAAATACACAGAAATAGGGCCTCTTACACAGTAGATTTTCTGATTTTTCTATATCTACATTAGAATCTTACTTCTATTGACAAACGCTTATAAATCTTGTCTTTGTTATAAATAAATGAATCTTTGATCTGAGAGGACGATGGCGTGGATAATTACAGAATGAAGAGAGCTATGACGATTAGAATCTTATTATCTATGAGTAGTTGATGAATCCCTTGGTCCAATTTTACCAAAATTTGAGCTAGCTATATTTTTTTTTTCGTGGAAAAGTTTGACATTTTATCTCTGTTGACAGGTGACAAAAAAAAAATCACTTTCTTCCCGGGTAGATATATTATACACATAAATATCAATCAAAACACAGAATTAAACTGACAGATTTTTGATTACTTTAAATGTTTCCTTAACAAAGCATGTCTAATTGTCGCCTACCACTTTAAAGCTTGAAATTTTTCTTCGACTTTAATATATTGTAATATTTTTTTCAATATCAAATCATCGTTTTTCTCTTCACAGAAAAAAATCGTGTATTATACACGGGAAAAATTAGATAGATTTTACCTCTCGATTTTTTGTCTAGTACTTTTTTCCTTGTATTGTCTTGAGAAATAAACACACCTCCATTACAGCCTATACATTTTAAGTCCAGTTTGATCATTGACCAACAAACCTAACGGAGGAGGTAAAAATTTCATTTTAAAATCTTTACTGTCAAAACGACGATTCGGTACAGTATTTCCGAAGTGTCAATCATGATCTTGAACTGATGCTCTGGAAAACGTACAATTTAGAACAATATCTGGAAACGTTTAAATTGAATTTTTTTTCAAAAGAGTTACGGTTTTCGAGTTACATTCATGTTAAAACTTTACTTATACTATGTTAAAATCTCACATATGTGTATTTTCGCTATGTGGAGGGGGCGATTTCTTTCGAAAATTGAAAATAATAATAATAGGTCTTAATTAAATAGAATAAAATACACAGAAAATATAAGCATGATAAAGAATATCAGTGGGGAGAGATTCAGTTCACCAGATAATCTGGCATCTGTTCTATCACCTAACCCAAAATCTGAGGGTGACACATGAAAGACAATTATATTTGTAGCAACATTTATAATGAACATTTTTTTACTTAGAGCTATGGTTTTCGAGTTAAGCGGTAGTAAAATAGTTAAATCTAAAATACTTATGCGTATTTCCGCAGCGATGTTCTGAGATAATAAAAAGTAGAAGCAAAGAATATACTAGGTTAATAGTATAAGTACTATCTTCTTTGGTATTAGTGAACGTTCAACGATTTTCGTGACTAATGTTACATTCAAAAGTGTGAAATATTTTTTTTGCAAAAAATTGGACCGACGTTATTGGTGCACTGAAAAATACAAAATAATATTAATTCTGTTGGTGCTGGAACTTGTATAGTTGGTGCCAAAAGTTATCAATCTAACAGCACCAATAGAATTAATATTATTTCGTATTTTTCAGTGCACCAATTATTAATAACGTCGGTCCAATTTTTTGTAAAACATATTTATATTCATAGGTATTCATTATTATTATTTCACTTATTTATCCACTTTTTTAGAAAACTGCGACAACATTGTTAAAACAACGCGATAGCAACTAGTTGCTAATTTTTACATGATAAGCGTTCAGTTGTGTTCTAACTACTCGATTAAATCAGTGCCCCTTGTGAAAAAGAACCTTGTAGTCATATGTTTTGTTTTTAAATAGCTATTTACTCAAAATGAAAATGTTCTTCAACAGCAAGCTGCTCAACAACAGCAGCAGCAACAACAACAGCAACAAGGCTTCCAACAACCAGGTGCCTGTCCGACGTATCAACAACGTCTCCCTGGTATCAGACAACCCCATATGGGCTACAATAATTCCCTTGGTGATCAACAATATGCATCGATGCCGGGTTTAAAACCGACCCCATCACCAGTGCAGTCACCGCATTGTGTTATGGGACCACCACAGGGCCAAGGAATGACTGTCCAACAGCAACAGCAATTGATGCAATGTGTTCGAAGTCCACCTCCCATAAGGTAATTGTTATTCATTTATTTTACAGCAATAATAATTATTCTAAAGAGATGGGCACTAAACTCTAGTCATAAAAGCTTTTTTTTTGGTGCTACCAATGACCTATTACCACAGATAGACTGAACACTCCATTGATAAAATACGTTTTGTTTGGTTGATAACATGTTTTTAGGTGAGATGTGGAAGCTGTCAGAAAGGGGGATGCAACTGTTTACGCTAACCCCGCCTCCACTCCACTGATCTTCTTCGCGCAGGAAATGTGACGCCAGTGCCGTCTCGTTCTTTTAGTTTTTATTTGTGGTTATTGATTATTTAAAAGGAGAAAATTATCATCTTTTTATCCGAATTTTCCGCTCCAGTTCTACATTTCCCACGTTTATATTGTAGGATATAAATCAGCGAGCCCATCAGTTTTGAGGCATTCGCAGAAAAGTGAACTGGTGAACTTGATCCATCCAACGTTATTGCCTCTGAGAGTTTTATATCCCTTTATTCTTTCTATATATCCTTTTTTTATTAGTGTAGTTCTGTGATTCCTATATCAAAGTATTGCATTGCCAAGTGTTCAAAACTGCCAATCTTCCTTCTATTTTGTTGCATACTTTATCACTCCGAAGATTTTACTAGAAGTTCATACAATTTATCTGAATAATAAATAAATTTTGCTCGACAAGGCAATGCAGCAGATCTACATTACAGTAGAATCTCAATAATGCGACCGTGCGCCAATTCCGAACGTCTGGCACACCTCGGTTCAATAATATTTCAAGACACTTTCGATATGCTTTAAGAAGAATCGTCCGAAGTTTTATTGAAATAGTAATCAAGCGGTAAGTCGGGCCTAGTTAAAAAATAATTATCTTCTATACAGGGTGTCCTGGAAAATCTCTCGGATCCAGATAGAACATGATAAAATAAGATTACAATTTTCTATTTTCCCCTACAGGCCCTCCCTAAGGAGATATGCGTCCCTGAAGAACCCAGCGGGAAATAGGTTTTTTTTGAATATCTTTTAAAGTACTTGATATAATTTGATGAAAATCTAATGTGATGATCAATAGTAAGGGCCTCATAAAATAGTGTCCTTGAAACATATTTAGCTTTTTAAGTTTACCAGGGGGACTAAGGTTTACACTTTAATGCCTACATTTTCGAAACCCTGTATGATAAAGACTTTAAAAACATAAATCTGGATATCTTGAACCTTAAACAAAAAAATAAGCACAGCTCTCAATTGTCGATAAAATAAATTGTTTCCAAGAAAAAAAATAACGAATTCATGTTTTATTTTTAATGAAAACGACAATGATTTCCAGCAGCGTTCTTGAGGGACGCATATCTCTGTAGAGAGAGCCTCCTCTAGGGAAAACATTTATAGGAACTTTTATCTTATTTTTTCATGTTCTATCTGAATCCGAGAGATTTTCCATATTTTCCCGGGCACCCTGTATATGAAAAATTGAACGTCTGTGTGTATGTACCGTATTACCTCTTACACTATTCGTGTGTAGTGTCACACTTTCAGTCCCCGTGTTATTATGTGGTGGGTTCCGTACTTGAAAGTCTATTGTATATTTCTTATCTCTATGACTGGATTTTGATGATCTTTTTGCCATTTTTGTATGTACAATGTTATTAGAATGATCTGGTAGTGGCTGTAGGTGTGACTGAGCCTCCAAGGTGGAGGATTCCGAATCTTAAATACCCAAAGCTCTATGGCTGAATTTTCGGGGATTTTTCGCTATATTTGTGTTTAGTATGCATCTGGACTGTTTTGTGAGAGTCTGTCAGTGCGACTGGGACTTAAAGGTGAAGAGTTCCATACCGGTAAATCCTTAAGACATATGTAGGAGAAATTCTCATGCTGTTCTCTCTTGGTGCATGTGCGAGTAGAACAGGTAGAAGGGTTGCATACTCAAGACTTTTTCAAGTATTTGTCCGGGAAGTGCCGGGTAAAACAGCTAGTTTACTTATAAGAAAGATGGAACAACATTCTGAACATAATGTGTTTCACAACACAATTCACAAAGACTAAAAACTGTCTCAATTTATTTACAGAAGTCCACAACCGAGTCCATCATCGAGGACGGCGCCCAGTCCGCGTAACCAGGCTGTGGCTAGTCCGCGAGGTGCTCAACAACCTTCACCACATGATCTCGCAGCAGCCTCATCTGAGATGCTTCTAAGCCAAAATCACTCGAATGCCCTGCACCCTCATCATGTCTCGCCGGCGTCGGCAGCTGGTAATCAAGGTCAAGATGGTAGCGGTCCAGGAGGCGGCGGCAATGATGTGCCCGCCATGACACCGCAAGACCAGCTCAGCAAGTTTGTGGAGCAGCTTTAGTGGTGTCGTGCATTACTTTCAAGTCGACTATTGGATTAATTATTATTATTATTATTATTATTGTGTTGTTTGACGTACATAATATGTAAATATTGAAAATATTGAATTTGTATTTAGTAATTTCTCACACAAAGTGTACATAATGTTTTATATAGAATTTGTATCATATTATATATATTATATATATAATAATTTTTAGTGAATACTTGAGTGAATTCAAGATACCTTCAAAGTATTTATTGGCTTCGCGAGGCTGTGTTTAAATTAACGGATTGTTACCTACAAGTGGATAATAATGGTAGACACTTTTTTGGCATAGCTACGCAACTGTTGCTCGTTTGTTTATTTTTACAACAATCAACCAACAACAACTTACTCTGATGATGTGACTCTTAATAATTGATGAAATAATATTATTATAGTGATGCTCTGTATAATAATAAAATTTTTACCGAAACTTTTTTTTAGTGTTGCATCGGTAGCTATTGTGATGATAATGATGATATGGTGAACCCCTCCTCCTCCTTCGCCTTTCCGGCGGCTCTCGGTCGAGAGAGAATGTTGTGTGTATATTAATTAGGATAGGGGGTGGGGAAGATGTGGGGGTACCCATGTCACTCTTTGTTTTTTTTATATAATATATGACTAATTTATATACATATATCGTCTTGTTTTCATGTGTTACATTCCACAACAATTTAAAAAAAAGTGTGGGGTGTGGTGGTGCTGCTGGCGCGCAAACGACAATCTTTACCCACGCCAGTGCAATAACTTATATAAATATATATATAAAACACTCCCTCCTAATTTATTACTGAACATACATCAATTAGATTAATTAGTGGTTAAGAGTATTATAAAAAGAGAAATAAATAATATTTGAAAACGTTGTTGTTTCTGTTTTTGAAGTGTCAAGTCCATGGAGATAATATTTAAAATAGAGCAGACATGTCGATCAAAGATACGTTCAATAGAAAGAAACATAACATTTTATTTCGAACACATTGGTGGATTGCTGTACCTATGTCATCCGCATCCCTCATCCAAAATCAAATAGAAAATCCGAAAGAGCCTATTCCAGAGTACTACACGCAGATACAACCATGGTTGTCTCTGCTATAGGACATCAGGAGTTTTCACAAGTAAGAAATGATTTATGCCTTATTTTATCGTAAGTGTAAACTATTTTTCGTAATTCAGATTTCCTAAAGATGATGTTTTGTAATAAAAATGGTTGATTGCCAACCGAAAAACTTCTGTTTCAAAACATGCATGCATCTATAGTGATCATTTCACATTTGAGTCGTTTCATCAAACTGATGAATACACGACTGTAAGACGATCAGCAGTTCCTAGCATAATAAGAAAGCCGAAATAGAAATTATCAGCAGACGTTAGCAATATAGGTGCTGAGCGATAGGCATAATCAGGAGAAAGTAACATTATTAAAACCAATAATAATATTTAATGGAATCGATCATTTTCCAAATTACTACAGGAAAACTGAAACACTGATGTGAATGTAACTATTTGTCTGAATTTCCCAAGCCTACCTGCCTCCAATTAGCAGTTCTTATGACACCTATGAATTATTACAGAGAACGCGTAGCTGCTGGTGAAAACTGTCCGACTTAATAATCAAATTTGAGCAACGCAGTGCTTGGTAAACGGTTTGGACGAGTGGCCGGGGATACGCTTGTTTCTCGTTGCCCTGCGAGAGTATTTTTATTTCCATAGTACAGCTACCCTTGAAGGGTGTGTCTTGAGGTTTAATTTGAGACATATTGGTGATTCGGAATCCACGTTAAACTGTAGATCCCCTTGCCTACGGTAACACTTTGAAGGCATATAGGAGTATTCCATCTAAAAAAATGCCCATTGCTGAAGAACAGTGGAATTTGCTATACAATGTGTGAATTTGTTTGTTTTTGATATAAATTTAATGATTCTATCTAAATTTCAAAAAAAACGTTCTTACCAGAATATCCTTAAGCAAGCAATGGAGGATAATTTGCGGTCAGCAGCAGATCTGCCTTACTTTGAAGGAGATTTTTGGCCTATTGTGTAATAAGAGTATCAAGGAATTGGATCCGCATAACACATTTGGGTATATTGAAAGAAACAATTTTAAAATTTTTGATAAAATGAATAGTTACTCCCAGATAAATCTTCATTTGCAAATCCTTCTATTCTTCAATCGTTAAACATATGTTTGTGATAGATTGTAATTTTTTTATTATAATAGCTTTTTTCTCTTCGTATTTTCCATCAATGATGCCGGTTATTGTTTTGCGACATGGAATTTTATATAATGGTGCAAGTAATTTAATTAGTTTTCCAAACCCTTCTCCTTCGACCACGCTGAAAGGAAGACTATCGCGGCATATCAATTCTGCTATAGCGTCTGTAATCTGTTTGTTCTTTGAACCCCCTGGGCCGTAATCGACTATTTTTGAGATGATGATGCTTCTATGCTATGTCGTTTAGGAGTTGAAGATACTACAGGATCTTCAATTTAAGATTCGGATCTGTTCGGCATCCTAATCATAGAGTCTTCAAAATTTGTAGACGTCGATAGCTTAGCAGATAAGGTTGCAATTGATTCTTCCTGCAAATTGTTACCTCCTGACTTGACTGCTTGATCCTACAACAAAATTTAAAAAAATAAGATGTTCTTAACCCAATGGCCACTAATCTAAAAGAATATTACATAACATAAATAGCCAATTAAAATAAAAATAAACTTTGACACGATTAACCAGTAAGTATATCTTTTAAAATCGGTCCAGTAGTACAAAACTGATTACTGATGGTCAGTATTTGTATATGTAGTGGTCAGAGAGAACATACAATAATTATATTATTATAATAATAATAATTATTATAATTATATTATTGTTTGTTCTCTCTGGTAGTGGTCAACCTTCTTCGTTTGAAAAATTGAAAAATGACAAATGACATAACAAACAGGCGAATATCGGTAAAACAGTAAAATTTGTTGACTAACGCCACCTAGTATCTAGTGGACATTTTTGACAGAATTTGCTGTCAGACTCTTGCGCTCTTAAGTTGGTTTATGCAGAAGCTTCAAGGGGATATTTCTGAGGTTACAGCTTAAAAAGCGCAAGCATTTCATACCAAAATCTGTCAAAAATGCTGCAGCGCTTTCTAGCTAGACGTGTGTTGGCCACAAGGAATGTTTGATTGTGTAACTAAATTGTTTTGAAAGCACAAAAGAGATGCCATCGTAAAAGAGGCCCTGACGCACAGGTGGCGTTAATGTACCTAAGAGCACAGACACTATAATATAGAATGGTGGAAAGTGGACATGTACATCGTCATCGAACTACTGTAAAGGCATTTTCTCACTTCGCCCAAGGGATATGCAAGAACAGGAGCACTGGTCAAACGGTTTTTCAGCTCCAGAAACGACTATTGACATTCTGGTTACCAGTCAAAGTGGGAGTTATTTTCAGTCAATTGATGTAGTGGCTTCGCAATTTTCCCAAAATCCTTAACAAATCGGCGGTAGTAACTGCTGAGTCCCAAAAAGCTTCTAACTTCGTGCTTGTTCTTTGGTCTGGGCCAATCTCGCACTCCCTGGACTTTTTCTGGATCGGTCTCAATTCCTTTCGATGATACAAGGTGTCCGAGAAAGTTGACTTTTTCCTGGAATAGAACGCATTGCTTTGGATTCAGCTGGAGATTAGCACTTCAGATCCTGGCGAATATATTCTTCAGATTCGATTGATGTTCTTCGAAATCTTTGCCTATCACCATTACATCATCCAAGTACACCAGGCACGTCTCCCAAGTTAGTCCTCGCATAACTTATTCCATTAATCTATCAAGTGGCAGGTGCATTACATAATCCAAACGGCATGACATTAAATTGATACAGGCCGTTTCCAGCTGTAAAGGCTGTTTTCTCTTTATCTCCCTTGTTTAGCTCTACCTGCCAATATCCACTTTTCAGGTCAAGAGTTGAGAACCACCTGGATCCGGCTAAGGTGTTTAAAGTATCGTCAATTCGGGGTAATGGGTAGCTGTCCTTCTTCGTAACATCATTTAACCTCCTGTAATCCACACAGAACCTCGTAGAACCATCCTTCTTCGACACCAGCACAACTGGTGATGACCAAGGACTACTGGATGGCGTCATATCCTTCAGCATTTCTTGAACCATGGTGTTAACTTGCTGTTGTTTTACGAAAGGAAGTATTCGTGGAGGTTGGCGAATAGGTACAGCATTTCCCGTGTTGATCCGATGTTCGACTAAATTCGTTCGCCCTGTAATTTTTCCTTGTACGAAAACATCAGCTTCTTGCTTTACAAACTCGATTGCCTTTTTCTTTTCCTGTTCGCTAATATGTTTCCAGGTCTTATTGAAACTCTCGATTAGCTCTTGGGACAAATGTACATCTTTTGAAATGGGTTCCTCTTGCTCACATCTTGTTACACGGTAGACTGGTGAACAGGTACCGAATACTTCCCCTTTCTTCAATGTCATTCTATTTTGCAGCTTCGTATTCCAGTGCCTGGACAACTGTTTCAGCTAAGGTGTTATGCCTACTTAGTCTCAACGCTTGCTGCATGTCGATATCTCGAACTCCATCGATGAAGTACTGGACACTAATTTGCTCGATAAATTCGTCCGGGGCCTGTGGATAAGCCAGTCGCACCATGCTCTCAACGCTACTGCTGAATTCCTGCTGTGGCTCCGTTAAACCTTGAGTTCTGCTCTTCTGCTGGCTCTGATACACTTGGCTAAGATATTTGTTGCCGTATCTTAGTTCCAAGGCGCCCGCAACAGCCAAATAATCAGTTTGTTTGGCTTCAGGAATGTTTTGAAGTATTTCAAGCGCCTTTCCTCGCAAAGCCAATACCAACGCAGTTGCTTTCTGCTGATGATCCCATCCATTCGCATTGGCTGCAGCCTCAAATTGACGTTTGTACATGGCCCAAGATGTTTCGCCGTCAAACGTTGGTGGCTTATGTTTTTCGTTGGCTGTAGTGATCCTCGACATGTCCAGTTTGCTGCTTTCGTCATGGTTGATATCCTGTATTTTCTTCATCTCTTTCTCTAGTATTCGGTACTTTTCCTCAAACTCTTCTCGAACTGTCCCAATTTCTTCTCGAACTTCTTGTTTTACTGCCTCGATTTCTAGATGGACATTTCGGAACAATCCTGCAATCTGCTCGAAATCTCTCTGTCGTCGTACCACTTCTTCTTTCTTTTCTTGTTGTCGTAGCTCTTCTTGTTTTCTCGAAAAATCTGAGAGTACCTTAGTTAGTTGTTGCTCCTTTTTCCTGTTCTTCTCGCAGCCTTCGCTCCTCCTCTTCTCTCTTTTCTTGTTGTCGTAATTCTTCTTGTTTTATCGAAAAATCGGAGAACAATTTAGTAAGTTGTTCTTCCATTTTTTGTGTCTGCTTACGGGTGTTCACCATATACAAAAGCCTCTTCACTCACTTATCCCTCTTCTAACACCAAATTGTTGCGTATGCGGTTACGCAGATAAGTGAGACTAATTTAGAGTTATTAAATTAACTTTATTTACACTCGAAATAATATAAATTACAACTTAACTTTACTATATTCGCACTAGCTTACTCGGACTATTCTATTATTCACACTATCTTTTACATTCTGTTTCTCATGCCGACAATTCTCTCATATATATGTCCGACAAAGGCTCCAGATCATCCGAGTGGCTTCTGGTCTTTGATTCGAAAGCCGCCACTGGACGTTTCTCGAAATCCCTTTGTCGGCATTGTAGGAGTAGATGCCGACATGTTGCCGTCGCTCTCTTTGTCAACGCCGCTTTCGATATTTCCAAGCACACTTTATATCTTGCGCTTACTTCAAACGGATGCCGCCACTTTGTAGCCAATACCGACGGCTGTTCCCCTTGCACGTTACAATATTTTGTCCTATCATGTTCTTTTTTAAATACATTTGTAGAGTATTGAAACCGCTCGCTAGTGACGCAAATTGGGCATTCTGCTCGCACTATTTGTTGGAGACAATAGCTGAGGAACTTATTCTGCTCAGGGCTAAGAACGTTGCGCAAAAATGGTTGAAAAGAAATTGATCAAACTTGTATATGACATTCTTTTTTGAGCCCTTTACCACCATCTCAAAAAATCAGTGAAATAAGTTACGCTCCAATGAACTGTCAGATTGTCTGTTAGTCATTTTCTGGCTAAAACAGTTCTTCATACGGCAAATTGTATATGTTGTTTGTGTTGGCACGTTGAAAAAAATGAATTATCGCTTGACGACAATGGATGGAATCTCAGAGCGATATGGACAAAAAATAATTTCTCTTTTTTAAGAAAGAAGATGACTGAGATATGGTTTAATTATTTAAATCACATTAGAATGCTTGAAAAAATTTCAAATATTCTTATATGTTAATATTGCAGATCACATTATAATTTCTTGCAAATTTGTAACTACAATTTATCGATGATAAAGAAATTGCTATGCCTATTTCGGAAACGTTGTTATAATTCGAAATATTGGCATAATAATAATAATACATATATAAGAACCATGAATGAAACCAGAATGGTTGTCTCTGACTTAGTAATTAACCACGATTAATATAAATTGTAAAATAAAATAAATAGCATTAAAAAAACTAGGACCAACATCAAAATCTCATCTATGATTTAGTTTAGTAATACTGGTTATCACAAAATACTTCTAAGTGGTAACATCTGGTAATAGGCCAAATTATCTTACTAGTATCCTTTATGTCGTATACCTATTGAAGTTTTTTTTAAATTCTTAATATACCTATTCATGGTACAAGGTCTTATTCCTACAAACCAGAGTAAAGACATGGTAAATGGTAGCGAGCATGGTACAAATACACGTACCTACCATGACTAACGACTACAAGGATCACAACCATAATAGGTATCCCATATCTTTGGTAAGGACGTATGGCGTAATTGAAACATTTTTGTATTTACAATTTACATAAATTTATTTGCTTGTTTGGTGTTGTCGTGTACTGTTCATGTCAGGGTTTATTTTGTCAGCAGTCAGCAATAATGTCAATCTTTTCCAATTGCCCTCTGTAGCATAAAAATGTAATGCCCCTATATAGTATTACCTATTCAGCAGCCAGAATGATACCTAGAATTCCTTAGATATGCGCTGTCAAGATCGGATGTAAACGTCCATTATTTATATCACAACATTTCATGGAAAACTGGAAGCATGTAATGTATTGCCGCCGGTTTTATTCCAGATTGAAAAGCATTTTTAATTAGTAATTTTCTTAAACGATTCTCTTCATATACAAAAATTAGAGATGGGTCGTTATTTTACGAGAACGGAGCGTAACGTTTAGAAATAACTAGTTTCTTTGGAACAAAAGAACCGCATTCACCATTGTAAAGGGTCCTCAGTTGTTGATACCAGCGACTCTTCTATTTTCTAAATATCTCTGGATTTCTATAATAGCTCTGAAATGTGCGGTTCCCGCGGGCTTAATATTTACAATTCTTCTTCTTCCAATTGAACAAACGTCCTCTTCTGGGGTATTTTCTGCAGTTGGTGCACAGACATGTATATTTTTTTATTGACTGGAAGTGCTTTCAATGTTTTTACATATATTTCCAGTAAGCAACGATATAACCATCTTTTTTATTCTTTCTATCGCCTGTTCATCAGATAAAATTCTAAATGTTTAAATCGGGGATCCAAAAACGTACTTAAGCAAGTGTGTTACTCTTTTCAATGTGTGTAAATCTTTTGTTAACATTTTGTAAGACACTCTTCACAACTTTCACAGATAATGGTAATGAATCCTGTTTTTGGAAATTTAGATACACATTTGTCATCCCTTGAGTGAAAACAATAGCCATAGAGCCAGTTACATACTTTTCGCCACTGACTTTCTTTGTTAGTTCTTCCACTGGTTTCAATACATTTATAATTTCTCTTATTAGCTTCCATTTTTCTACCGTTATAATTGTAAAATCTTTATTTAGAAGCGCTATCGCTGTTCTTATTGGATTTTCTAGAGCAGCAAACCGTTCCAGCATGTAATATGTCAAATTCCACCTAGTTTGAATGAACTTCCTGTATTATTTTTTTTGGTTCCAGATTTAAGTATTTTTGCTGCTCAAAAACTTTCCTGTTGCAGATGTGCTTCTTCCATAGAAATTGTTTATTATATTTCTATGGCTTCTTCTCTACAGCATAGAAATCATAGACCTTATAATTCATGGACTGCTAATCCTCTATGCTTGCCCGCAAATCGAAGCGGACCAACATACAATGCTTTAGTGACGTGTTCAGGCAAACCATCGTCGTAACAACGACGTATATGCATAGGGTCTGCGCGTAGATGCAGACTCTCCAGTGGCGTAACTATATTTGCAGTGAATTCATTCAAATAAGATATAATATTGGTTCATCTTATTTCATTCAAATATTTCAATTTAAAAAATAGTTGAATAAGTCTGTATACTTTGATAATTTCTTAAGATTGGAAATATTAGGATCCTAAATTAATAGTAAATAATAATTTGAAATTATTAGGATTGTAAATCTATCATTTGTCATATTTCTCTGTACTGTCATTTTACATACATGATGGCCTGCATCGTGTGAAGCCAAAACCAGCAAAGGAGCTATCAACAGCAGCAAAATAAGCAAGTAATCATGCAGCAAAACATACTCTGTCTGCTGGCTTTATATTCGGATCAAAGCAAATCCCAGAATTTCCTTGACACGTGCATTGCAATAAATCCTATAACTAAAATATCAAGAAGTGATTGTAAAGTATAGTAGCTGGAGGAATGGCTTAGAGCCAGACAATCCTCAGCCGCACGGACGAAGCATCGGCTACCGAACGTAGTCGAAGGAGTGTTGGCCAAATGCGCCGAAAAGGAAGCAAGGGCCAACTAACCATAGAAGAAGAAGAAGAAATATGTTATCGTATAGAGTTTGAATCAACCTGCAACTTTGCATTATCCTTTGAATTGTTTTTTTTTATTTTTTAAGCAGCATCCCCCTTCAAATGCGAACCACGCGGCAGAAATTGGAAGCTGAAAAGACTGGACGCTAACCGAACCACCGTCCGTGGAGAGATAACGGACCACCGAACCACTTTCTTACGCTCGTTTCAACACTTTTCTGTATGACCCTAGTTTGAACGGTAGTGTTCTCTGGTTTGAACTGCTGCTCGAATACATACTGGCTGTTCCAATGTAATGTGGTGTTACCTCCATTGGCGGCCATTCAGCCTCATTTTGCTTCACCTGCTCTTCGAATGCAATCTTTCCTTGGTAATTCCATGCTCTAAATTTATTGATATATACGTCCTTAGACTAGGAATTCCTAGTTTAGACTAGGAATTCCTAGTCTAAGTGTGCGGTCGAGAACACGCTGTAAACAATTGCAGCAATAAAAGTGAAGTAAACACAGCAAGCATTTTTTTTAAATTTAGTCGTTGGTAGCATATGGTTGTCTTTGATAGCATTTGATGCAAATTTGTTTCCGACCGACAAGCTGTCAATTTGCTGTCAATCGCAATCCGTGAATGAAGGAACGAAGGCAGAAATTATTTAAGGTATAAATAACAATGAAACTATTAGTTACAGGAAAATTGAACTCGTGATTTATATTAAGGTCCTACCTTTGGCATTGAATTTTCAAAGCCATAACCAAGTGTAAAAAATCAATAGGTATAATTTTACCATTATGAGCTCTATCAAATTACTCTCTTGTTACTTTTATTTTGTAATTTGTCCCGGTACTTTCATCCTACAAGATTAATTCCATTATACCTATTACTTTAAATGAAAAAATGCATAAACCACAGAGTAAACATAAATTGGAGGTAGTTAGTGTTCTCTGAACATAAACAACAATATGGCGTCTTCTACTCCCAATGCACTTGCTTACACCACCTTCACGGGAAAAGCAAATTTAGCATTTGCATTTAAGTTAACGCATGCGCAGTATAGTATCTAATACCAAAAAAAAACTGCGTCAGTGAATTTTAGACCACCAATTTTTTGCTGTCAGTAAACGAGGTGTGTTTTCGACCGCACCCTAAGTATACGTCTCTGTTCTCTGACAAAGTGTTCTAGCAAAATGCAACATCACATATTTATAAGGGTGTTCGAGCAGTAGTTTGGACCAGTTTCCAACTGTGTTCCGTGATTGTGGAGCATGCGCATATTAATTTCCGTCTTCTTAAAATTAAAATGCGCATGCCTCTGACGGTTTGAGTTTGGTTTGAAATCCTGCTCGAACACCCTTAGTGTGTTCTAGTTTGTTTTTTCTGAGGACAGCTTCTTGGATTTCAAACGTCAACTACGAGACGCGAGTTTATTTATTCTCTCTGATGCGAGTTATTTTATGGCTGTCAAACTGTCAACATAGACTTGAAGACTTGAATGTCTTGAAGTCAAGTCAAAAATTGAAAACCTCAAACTACAGCATTTATTTGTAATATCGATCTACATAGTTTGGTTTTGTTTTAGAAATTAAGATGTATACCCAATAATTTAAACAAATCTACAGTGTTCCTCACTTTGAGGTGCAAGTGCTAATTGTGTTATAATAATGGAATCTGCAGATCCTAAGGAACAACCATCGTTGGAGAAACAACCTTCTCCTCCAAAAGAAAGTTCTCAGGATAATGAAATAAGTGATAGTGAGGATGTACCAGGAGATTTTTTTGACGATTTTTTGAAAGAAGACTTTATGTCTGGCTTAGATATAGTTGATGAAGACGATGAAGATGAAGTGCCCTTTCCACTTATTGATTACCATGTCCAGAAATCAAAACCAGCTGTGCCTAATAATACCGAGGGGCTGGAGACAAATGAATTTAATGAGAATTCAAACGATACAGTAGATTTAAGTGCTGTAGTACGTGAAAAGTCTGCCTCAAGTAAAGAAAATGATACTGATATTAAAATCGATACAGATAACACAACGATTCAGATAAATGCAACTGCTGAGAAGAAAACTGAAGCACAGGATACTGTGAATGATAAAGTTGAAAAAACAAGGGAAAATAATTCTGGAGAATCCGACAAACGACATGATAGAAAAGTTGAAAGACAAGGGAATGATAGTCGTCGAGATCCGAATAAAACTCGCAGGGATATTCAACGTGATAAAATGAGGTGTGAGAAAGATCGCGAGAAGAAGATTATATCTGAAAAATTGCAGTTGGTTGAAACAGGCCTAGTACCGCCGGGAATGGAATTGGAAATTGACGTAAATGATTTAGGGAAACAGACAGGTGAATTATACCCACCTGGGGAGACAAAGAAGAAACGTTCACCGAAACGAAGCAAAAATTCAAGCCCTAAGAAAAGATCTCGTTCATCAGGCTTAACCAATCGATCTAGTACTCATAGAAGACGAAGTCCCAGACCATCCCCTCGCAGATCACCTACTAAACGAAGACGCAGTTCACCACATCAATTCCGCAGCAGTAGAGGCAGCGACTATCATGGCAGATCCAGATATTCTCCTAGGAATCGAAGAAGCCGTTCCCATTCCCCAAAAAGACGAAGAGACGAGAAGAAGTCCTTCCTTGAAGAGATTGCTGAAAAACTCAATGAAACTAACCCATCACATTCTCAAGGAATGGTACAACCAGTACATAACAATTACCAAGGAATGCAGTATCTACAGCAAGCAGTTCATGTCCCTCAAACATACTATCCTCAACAATCATATGAATCTTATCCTCAAGCGATGAACCAGCTTCCGCTCATGTCAGCACCTGTTCCCACTCCTGTACCAGCCCCTAATCCTCCCTTGAATCCTGTATACCAACAAGCACAACAAATGTACGATCCCTATGATCAGAGTTTCTTTATAGGAGGCTCCTCAAATGTTCCCATGACTCATCAGCCTCAACAGTCACTGCCGTCTCCATCAAAACAACCAATGACAACTAACAAGAATGTCAACATTCCTACATCAACCGCTGCCAATAATAAGTTGCCTGAGAAAGCTTTAAAAGAGGTGGCTGTTTCAAAGGTAAACTACCTATCCATTTATAACTTGCTGTTATTGATCATGATTTTGCGTTTATTATTAAACGTTCCTGAAAAAACTGATATATTATTTAGATCGAATTTTATTTTGTTTTAGTTGTTCCACGACAAGAAGATCACATTATCGGAGTTTTTGGCAATTACTGCCAAACCTCAAGGTTTGAAATTTCATCTAAGTATATGTATATACAAATTCATCCGATAATTATATATAAATATATTTTTTCATTATGATAAATACGGAAGGAGCTTTCCGTATATTTTATCGTTTTGTTTTTGTAAAATTTGATGCATTTCTTTCTATAGGAAACCCATATTTTAATAAAAGCAAATCGACGAATATAGGGCGTGGCAGACTAAAAATCAATTTTCAAAAGGCTGTAACATGGAAATCTTATATTTCTTTATCTACAAACAAAGGTACCTATTAAAGAAATTTATTCTTTCAAGTAATTCTGGTAAGATTGCGTCATCCAGATGTACACATTGTTCCATTCAAGCACTAAAGGTATTTATCATCTTTCGCAGCTTGGAATGAAATTTGAACAACTTCCTACCGGTTCTTTTCTTCCAAGAAATCAAGTAACCACTCAATAAAAAGTGAAGATTACATCAGCGAGGATACTGCATGGTTTCCCCTTTAACGTCAAATTGTTCGAACGTATCTGACAAAAAATATTCATTCAAATTCAGGATTTGGAAGAATGTGAATGCTGAAGGAGATAGATACCATCTTACCAGAGTTATTTTCAAAAATTAGTTTCCCTAAATTTTAATGCCTCTTTTGTTGCTAAAGATGAAAACAAATTGATCGTTCTTTTGTTACAGCTTTTTCTATATCTCTCATTATTCTGCCCCACCCTAGACCGATGACAAATATTCTTCTATTGCATACTATAATAAATATTGAGCTACATATCTTAATGTAATTTTTTTCACACAGTTATTACAGCAACACGAGATTATGTGAGAGAAAAAATAAAGGGTAAGTTAATTGTTAATTTATTACTATTTCTATAATATTTTTTAGCCTATTTTGTTGTTATATGAGTCTAAGTGTTATAATTTGTAAGATATCGGGTGCTTTTTTTAGTGGTATAGATTTTTGAAATTGAATAAAATACATAAAAATCGTGCTAACGATCTTTATATATTGGCTTTATCGGGAAGATTGATCAGCTATCAGAGTTCAAATATTATTTGGAGCCTAAGGTTACGGCGTGTGACTCAAAGAAAGTGAAAATTACTGAATTAAGATTTTCGAGTTAAATTCTCTTAAATTGAAGACATTATTCAAGCGTTAATCTGTTCATGAGGATAATTCGAAACAGCACTGAGGACAAATCAGCTGTCAGGAGTAGTACGGCTGTGCGTGGATAAAGTTTTGCAAATTCAATAATCAAATCTCTAGAAAAAAACACCCTCTATCGTTAAAATATGCGTGCTTATGTTGAGATATGTAATATTTTTTATAACATGGCTTCCAGTTATAACAAGATGTCAAGATGCAATTAAATTTCTGGGAGGTCTCGAAAAGAAGTACTCTGGCAAATTGATAGTGAAGCGATCGGAGAAGGGTCCAGTTGAGAAGTACAAATCTCCATTGCTGAAAATGCTCGACTCCACTATTCCATTCACGCAGGCGCCAAGCGAGACGAAAACTCAATCGAAAATCGACATAGATCGTTTGCTGAAACATTTAGGACTGAAG
Source organism: Crioceris asparagi (assembly GCA_958507055.1). Taxonomy (NCBI): domain Eukaryota; kingdom Metazoa; phylum Arthropoda; class Insecta; order Coleoptera; family Chrysomelidae; genus Crioceris; species Crioceris asparagi. The sequence continues at coordinate 7,933,159 of OY293826.1, forward strand.
GATGCGCCCATTGAAATCAATGACAGTGCAGATGAGGCAGAAGATGGGGAGCCACTTGCTCCACCACCACCGCAAATTTCAATGGGTAGCAGAAAAGGAAAAAATAAAGACTTTACGGATTCTTCATTTCCATCACAACAATCAAACAGACCGTGCTACGAGTGCAATCAGCGAAAGAAGAGAACGTTCACATCCAATGGTGTTCAGTGTGATACTCCAATGACTTATTCAGTGAGCACGCAGGTGAGCGAGGAAGATTTTCGACTCAAGATTTCAAAAAATCAATCATTGGCCGCCATGACACCAGCTCAGCTCTTGGCTAATACAGGACAACGTTCGCAAAGTAACATGGTGGATCATCAGGATCCATTCATGAAGCAGCCAAGCTTTCCCAGTAGGAATCCTTATGGCCAACCGCCATTTTACATGAAACCAGATCGAGGACAAGGTCGGGGCAGAGGTCGAGGTATGCAGACATTCTTGTGAATTTTATAAGAAAATTATTTATAGATATTGTATAAGCTTGTTCCTTGTTTATATGGAATGTATGTACTTCTAATTAATTTCTTAAACAGTAGTCTTAATTATTAAGATCAATATAGAATAACAATATTTGTTCGAAATATATTGTATAAGGTTGGAATAATTTCAATATAAATGGCTTGCTTCGAAAGTAGTTTTTGTGTATGTTTTTTCTTCTCTGAAATGATATTACCACAAACGTGAAAAGAAAATCTTTAATATATAAAGTGCGATAGGCTATAGTCCTTTTAAGTAACTAGTTGTATTACGTCAGAGGTGAGTGAGTTGGTGCACATGGAATTTTCAAAGTTGTGACTTTGACACTGATTAGCATCATCACCTATTTAATAGGTTATAATTATCATTTGTCAAATTCAACGTTCAAAATATTTTGATAATTTCGCACAACACTTGTTGTGCTTTCGGTTGGTTTTGGTTATAATAAATTATTCCTATTAATTCAATATGAATATCAACCTACAAACATGAGAATGTCCCTTGACATGTTTGTAGATGTCAATCGATTCTACAAGTCTGTAAAATTGTACTATTCAAACTGATTTAATGTCAAATAATGTTGGAATATCACTAAAAACCCCCATAGCTGATGAAATCATATTCCTTTAGAAAAAAACCCTCTGAAGTGAAAGCTCTCTTGAGCGGTCACCTTCGGGACTATTAAAGCAAAGATTAAATACACCAACCAATCTGTCCGCCTAAGGGAGGTGTCCCGCGTAGGTTTTAATATTCCCTTATACACATTAGTGCATTATTATGTAGTTATAAATAAAAAATCGAACACATAAAAAATAATATAAGTAGTCTTGAAAAAATCAATTATAGTAGTTTGACGCGCATTAGTTTTATATATGTTGTCTTGAAAATGTAATTCAGTCAGATAACATCTGCGTTGCTGTTGAATCTCCTTCAATTTTGGCAAATTATTGAATCGTTTTCACCATACCATTGGCCTGCTGATAACTTATCGGTAACATTCGATTATGGTAATTTCTTCATCAGATTCTTCAGACTTAACCAAAGTCACGTCGTCAGTATTATTAACAATTTTGGTAATAGATGTGTCATCTATCTCATCTTCTACTAATTTATCGATTCAGCCAATTCATCATTTCTTAGGCCTATTTCTTCTGCATTTCGCCATATTTCGGATAAAACTGACAGGTAAATTATCTTCTGAATAATCATCACGTTCCAGATTATAGTTGTCACCATCATAACGTAATTCCTGTCTTATGAAAGCATTTATAAAATAAATAGCATCTAGGACATGCTTTAGTAAGACCTTATTAGAAGAATTTTAAAAATTTTATTATTATGCCTTGGTGTAGCGGTTGACTAACATGTGCAATTGGGTGAATGTTTTTGAACTGAATGTCTCTAGGATGAGAGGCAGCATTATCCAAAAATAGCATTTTTTTTCTATTTTCTTTAACCATTCTTTCATTGTAGCAGGTGTTATCCAAGCCTTCTTTTGTTTTTCCACATAACATGCAACTGATTCACACTAATGTTTTTAAATGCCCTTGGATGTTTTGACTCACCAATAACCAATAGTTTTTCTTATATCTTTCCAGATTTACGTAGTGCATAATGGGGAGTCTTTCTTTGGATAATTTTCCCACTCCCCACCCACTCGTCCGCGCTGAAAATGTTTTTTGGCTAATATCCTTTTATTTTTGGTTAGGTAAATATCTTATAAAAATGTACCTACTGCGATCGTTCACACTTTTGAATTTCGAGTTATAGGTATAATCAGTAGGTATCTACAACTTTTGTTCGAAGGAATTTTTCATAAAATGCACAGAAAAAATAATAGTGAAAAAAAAATATAGAAAAAATCTGTGGATGTTCAAATTTCAATTAAGTGAATTTTGATAAATTGTTGTCTACATCTTCCATATTAACACATCCAGCTTCTCCATATAAGCGATGTTCTGCCTTTTTCAATATTTTCCAGTCACCCATTCCTAGAATTTAAATACACAAATACCATTTAGAATGACTACATTACATCTATAATTTTTTTGTTTACTTGATAGTGGAATTCCTCCTTTTCTTACCTTTGTGAACCAATAATCATAGCAAATTTCATGAATTTTTAATTCTGACCTTGAAAAATTTTACATTGGAGTGTTTTTTAAATAATACCAGCTATCTGTGTCTTTCCTATCATAAAACAATAAAACGTATGTCCAAAACTCTAAATTATATTATAAATTTCCAAAATATCAATTTTCTCTTGCTTTTCTGACATATTTGTCCCTATTTAAAAAAACATTCATACAAGACAAATCAACGAACTAAATCAACTAACCATAAAAACCACGTGTTATTATGTATTCGCATAGAAATATAGTCTATTATATTTCTGTATTTTCGTTAAGCGCTCGCGAGGAATTACACACTTACAATAGGGAAGCCCCAGAATTTTTGTGAATGCGTGCTGCGTTGGCATAGTGCAGCGTTGCAACATTTTTAAGTTTTTGTCCGTTTAAGAGATAATTTTACAAGTTCTGCACTTAAATATTGTTTCATTCCGGACTATCAAACTGTAATGTGTCCGCCTAATGGAGGTGTCCGTTATGAGAGGAGTTGATAATCCCAAACAGTGACATGCAAAGAATGCAAACAGTTCTTCCAAGCTCAACGCAAGAATGCTGATATTTCTGGAGAACGTACGAAAACAAGTTCACACTGACGATGTTCTCTTTGATCAAAATTATCGACGCTGATCGGAGAACAGGCGAGAAACGATAAACAACGAGAGTATTGGAAGATGCATCTAGTGGATATATTGAAGACCTAAGGTATTTATCAAACACATCTTGATCTCTTATTGTAGGTATAATACAATCCAATGCGAAAGGTCCTAGAGTTATATTTGCTTATGTCCTAAAGGAAAATTATTTATAATTTAGTTTCTAAGGATTCAGATTGTAGGTTTACCTAGTTATTATATATTAGAATAATTACTTTTGGATCTAAATAAATGAATGTTTTTTACTGAACATAGTTATAAGAACATTATTTAATGAATATTTAATTTGTCTTCCTGTACATCAATTATTATTCAGTCCAAGGACACGAGAGTCTCTATCATCTAGTGACCATGATTCAGCTTCTACCCGTATGTTCCCGAATTGAAAAACAGCAACCTAATGGCCTAAATACCTGCGTCATGACCTATATTCCTAGTTCCTAGATTGATTCCTGTCTTTCTAAATTACTGCTAATATCGATAGAAAATGAAGATGTATATGAATACGTACAGTGTGCCAAATATGAACAAAATCATTTTGTTCGAAAATAAAGGAAAACTTCAAGACAGTTTGGACAGAGTATACTTACAATTATCTTAATTGATTAACTTCACCTTTAGAAGTTAGGTAATTTTGACAGTCGAATACAATGTTTTTTAGGAACATGTCTGATTCCATTCGATATATATTTTGTGGAGCACTCTTTTGATAACCAAAATAATGTACCAATTTTAAAAAAAAAAACATGTTCAATTTTATTGTTAACAAATATGGTACAGAGGTCTATCGTATACAAAATCCAGATCTAGTCAAGAAATTTGAATAAAAGAGTTGGTTAATAAGTCAATGTAAAAACCTCTGATACTGGTTGGTTTGATGAAAATATTGTAGTTGTTAAACCATTGGGTACTACTATCGCCAGGTCAAGAAGTGCAAATGACTCATGAATTGAGATTCTTGGACTATATGAAATAAAAGTTTCTCACTGATGTGAAATACTATAATAGAGATCAGAAATGGCCAGCAAGATCGTGCGACTTAACGCCTTGTGACTTTTTTATTTTGGGGTTACTTCATATCCAGTGTTTACGTTAATAAACCAGCAACAATTCAAGTGTTGAATATAATCTGCAAAATTGAACCATACATTTGTGTAAATTTTAGTGAATATTCCATTTTATTCCAGAATTAAAACGTGCGGTTTTGTTTAAGTACAGTCTCATTTTAATTATCCTATGACGTTGTTCTTGAAATACAAGATGATCCGTTTGAAATAGAAATAAATTAATTGTTTGTAATTGTAATTTTTGAATTATTTCCTATAACAAGACATAGTTAATAGCTATTTCTACATGACCACCTCGATTAATGTGATAGTGTTCATATTTTACAGAGATTAATTACTACGTATTTCAATATTTTCTGGTGTAATTGACTGGAATGTAATGATTAATTTTCTTCGCAAATCAACCAGGTAACCCCATAGAAAAAAAATTAATTGATCCCCCACGACTACACCATCGGTTAGGAAATGTTTCATTTAATTCACTTCACTTTAATAAACCAGTGAGGCGGAGCACTGTCTTGCTACAGAAAAAGCACATTTCCATTGTCTTGCAGTTTAGGTATGAAGAACAACTGAAGCATATCTAAGTGCGATATCCATGTGTCCATTGGCTCCGCAAAAAATGGCCTAAACACTGAATAACGTGTTACTGCGTACCACCTGTTTACTTTTGGACTTGCAGTTTGTTTAGTTTGTAATAAATTATTCAATGACATTTACCATTATGAATAATCCTCATGTATAATTTCCAAGGCTTGCTGTAAAGTTAGATGTGTATGTTTTAACATGATAGAGTTACAGCTCCTGCATTTTGTGTTATTGCAAACGAATCAGCCAGTAGGATTATTATCGAAATGATCATGGATTCTGGGGGGGGGGGTGGCAAAAATTCGAGCAGACCAAACAAACAACAAAACAAATCAAAAGAAAAAACAAATTGAACAAAACTTTATATTCTGCAGCATATAATATTTGTACCATGAGAATCGAAGAACATCTCTTCTGCTTAGAGCACGAATTGAAGAATAGCAAATGGGACGTACTTGGAATTAATGAAGCAAGGCTGAAAGGTGGAATGACAACGTCAGGGCACCTCTTATTCCAAAACAGCTCAGAAATAAATTCTCATATTGGTGGTGTAGCACTGCTGATTCACAAAAGACGGAAACACCTAGTCAAAAAGACCAAATCTACATCAACCCAAGAAGAATTAGAACAATTCTATGAAGATTTATTTACCGCGAAAACACAGAAAAAAAATACCACCTCATCCATCATACTTGGCGATTTTAATGCCAAGATAGGAGCCAAGTCCCCGGCGGACCCTCCCTTCATTGGAAATTTTGGACGTGAAATGCAAAATCATAGAGGAGAAACGATGCTGAACTTTCTCAACAAAGAACGTCTATACTGCATGAATACGTTTTACAAGACAAATCTGGGTAGGAAGTGGACTTGGAGAAGCCCCGAAGGCGTGGTCAAAAACGAACAACCGAATGTGCTCAGACGTTTCAGTTATAAACCGTTTTACCACAGGTAGCGACCATAGGCTAGTTAGAGCAAAATATTCGACCCGCCATTATAAGTGAGCTAGAACAGAAAGAAAAGGATTCCATACAATGCATACACAAGAAACTACCAACAGAAGAGTTAAGAGAACTTAAATTAAACGAACTATCGACAAGAATTACCAACAATATTCGAATAGCGGTGAAGAAAGTGCATTCAAAAGATATAATAATTCTAAATTCAGCCTTGAAATCGAACAACTTATTGAGCAACGCAGAAGCACCAACATAAATACAGAGAAATCAACAAAAAAGTAAAAGAGGGAATCAGAAGAGATCAAAGAACGCAAAATACAAAATTGATCGAAGAGACCATCAAAAACAATAGAAACATGAGAGTCCTTCGTTCTTGTCAATCAAAAGGCAAACTGACAATCCATAAAATGAGAAATGGCCGAGGACACGTCAAAATCTATTATGAACGCGGGATCAGAAAAGCTGGAACCTATCGATAATAGTGAAATGGAAGCAGCTCTGAAACAACTCAAAAATTGTAAAGCTCCAAGAGAAGACCAAAAATGGGCGGAGAGATACTGAAAGAAGCACTCATAATCTTACTAAATATATGCCTCGAAGACGGTAGAGTTCCAGAGTCCTGGAACAATGCCGAGGTCTTTCTCCTCTTCAAAAAAGGCGACAATACAAATATGGAAAATTACAGACCAATTAGCATGCTGTCTTTCTTTTATAAGCTGCTAACAAAAATCATCACAAACCACACCTGTGCCAGAAATTTGATTTCTACCAAGCGGGTTTCACAAAAGTTTACAACACCATCGTCGATGTCCAGGCTGTACGCACGCTGATAGAGAAATGTACGAAATATAATATCCCACTACACATGGCCTTCATAGACTAGACCAGAAGGCATTCGACTCTATCTACACGTAAGAATAAACGAAGACTGGGTCACGGAAAAGATCCCCGTGAGGGGTTAGACAAAGACACAATCTCACCTAAGTTATTTACCTTAGCTCTGGAGGATGTATTCAAATGTTTATCATGGCAACAGATGCTGATGATATTCTCTTCAGCAGCGCTACAAATGAACTGGCAACAATGATCCAAGAACTCAAAGATGCTTCTCAAGCTGTAGGCCTCAAAATGAACCTTCAAAAGACCAAATACTTATGAGCCCTGACAATATAAAGATTTCCATCGAAAACCATGATCTGGAAGTCGTCAAAGAATATATTATAATATATCTAGGATACAACATCCAACTTGGAAAAGAAAATCAGACATCAGAGATCACCCGAAGAATCACACTCATCCTCATTTGGAAAGCTTAGTTATATCTTTCGCAACCCCACTATTCCAATAAATTTAAAGAAAAAGGTTTATGATATGTACATTCTCCCAGTGACAACATACGGACTCGAGACGGCGACACTTACAGTTTGCAGTGCCAATCGTCTCCGGGTCTGTCAAAGAGCAATAGAGAGAGCAATTCTTGGAGTAAGTCAGACAGGATCACAAACGAGGAGATAAGGACAAGAACAAGAATCTATGACGGTGTCGAGCGGATAGCGAGTTTGAAATGGCGTTGGACAGGACACGTTGCCAGGAACAACGTAAAATGGACCGAAACATTAATGCAGTCGCGTCCAATCAAAAACAAGTGTCGGTAGTCCTCAGGCAAGATGGTGAGACGATATGCAGGGATAAAACTGGATCCAAACCGCCCAGCAAAGGTTGACATGAAGATACTGGAAGAGGCCTATGTCCAGGAGTGGATATCTAGAGGCTAAAGAAGATAAAAAAAACAAGAATTAATATTGGAGCGGCTCGTCAATTGGGAAGCAAACAATCAATCTCCTTTTCATCTCTTCTATTCTGGTAGTTACTTCTTATATGTTGTCGACACTCCCAGCACCGAATCTCTCCTCTGTTGGCCATTGGCGTACAGTCGTCTCCATCTCATTGCCTTTGATCACATTTTCTACTCTCCGTACACACGCTTAATCTAGCGGCTTCCAGTTCCATAGCACGTATTATTGCGCCCAACAGGTTAACAGGATGTGTCAGAATAATAAGTGCTTGTTTAATCTCTGGTCCACGAAGTCCATCAAGGAATACTTGAATCGCTCTTGTATAGCATCAGAAATTGCTGGATACGCCAAGCGATCAAGGCGAGCCAGATCGGATCCGAACTCTATCTATGTTTCTGGCAGCGTATCTATAGTTGGAAGTGTTAAAATTGTTCTAAATGAGCCCAGCCATACCTCAGCTCCAGAAATCTCACTTAACGATCGTAGTTGCCATGTGCTGCTGGAAGAAGTGCTCGCAAAACATCAGTTACCTGTCGCCTCACTACAAAAGGCCAGAGTCAATGCCGTTGCCCTATCTTCGTTGGACCATCCATTCGCCCTTGCAACAGCTTCAAATTCACCCCCCTCGATTGATCCTTCTTGGCCGTTCACTATATATCCCAGCTAATTGTTCGGGGCATTTATTCTCCAGACCAATCGAGAGAAAATTTTCGTCTTCAGAGAACTAGAAACTGGTTCCTCTATCAATACAGATGCAGATGGGTGTTTCTAGAAAATTTGAGGGGCACCTATGGGATTCATGGCGCCTATAGAGTGTCATCTCCATCATATGAGATCATTATTGGCCTAGAAAGCCTGATGGCGTGGAGCAGTAACATTGGCGTGCCGATGGGTATTTCTCCGGACTCGCCACCAAATGTTCTTGGTTAAATCGTTTGCAGCCAACAGATGCTCAATGGCAAGTTTGAATATTATGTTGCTAGTATAAGGCATAAGTGGTAGGTATCATTTTCTGTTTCTCTTATATCAACAAGGATAAACATAAACTAAATTCCTTATGAATGGACTTTACCATAATTCAGTATTTAGTCCATATGGACACTAGATTAAGTGTTCATGATATTCAGACCATAATTTATCTGGGTAATTTATGATTGAAAATTCATCTATGTAATTTTTTCATAAATGTGTATTTTTTACATTTTGAGGACGTTGCCATTGCAATTGGTAAGTACCTGTCTATAGACTCACAATGTAGATTTATTTAATGTTCGTTTTCACATTAACATATTGAATGCAGAAAGATCTAAATGAAAAAAATCCTATTTATTCAAATATTGCCATTCTAACGTCCTGACATTTTAGTTTTTAGAAAAACAGCCGCCAGGTACTTACTGAAGATGAAGAAATACATTTGCTTTTCTCCTTCTAAGAGCTGTAACTTCTGGTCTTGAAACAGAATTAATTGTATAATGAAAATCGAGTAGAGACAAATGCCAGCAATTTAATCAAACTGGTTCTCGCAGGAAATTTAGATCCTGTAGACTCGGTTACTTTGTGAATTTTTCAGGTCCTTCCAACACAGAATTGACACCGTTGGAGTACTTCAAGTATCTCTTGGATAGTATCTTCTTTCACTATATATTTACCCGATAAGTTTCTTCTGTCATCAAGACCTGTGAAAAAATAGAGTAATTCGTAGGAATGCACATTTTGAGCGGGAAAGTAAAAATGCTCATCGATTTATGGGATGTATTTGTTTGAAGCTTCAGTAGCCGTGAAAGTTTAGAGTATCACAATTTGTTAGAGGTTCGACCGGGTATCTATTTGAAACAGGTTGAATAAAAAAAGTACTGCGTTGATGCGTTCATATCTTTCAGATCGATCACAGACAGTCGTGCTAGGAGAGTCTCTACCTAAACGTATATGATCTGGAGATCCCCAAGGTTCCACCTTATGGCCACTATTGTTTACAATTTACATGAGCCATTTCCATACGTTCATTCGTCATTGTAATATTCACATGTATGTTGACGACACTCAGTTATACTATTCATTTCCCATAAATGACTTCGCGGTGGCGAGAACTCGCCTCCAAATGGATTTGGATACACTGGCACATATTTCATCAAGGCATTCGTTGAAATTGAATCCCACTAAGTCTATGGCTATAATCTTTGGCAAAATAAATGATAGATCGTATATCGAGACCCATCTAGATTTCCAGGTCAATAATGAACCTATTTTAGTAACATAAAAAATAAAGAATTTCGGACTTATACTTGATCAGTCACTAAGGTTTAGAGACCATGTCTCAGGGATGATTAGAAAATCATATGCTGCGTTAAGAATGTTGTATCCTCATAGGAAACTTCTAAGCACCACTAATAAAAAAATGCTTTGTAATTCTTTAGTCTTGTCACAATTTGAATATGGACACTTTCAACAGAGTACAATGGGTCCGAAATTCATGTGTTATTAGGAAATTTGATCATGTAACGCTAAAAATGAAAGAATTAAAGTTCTTGCCGATGAAAACTCGAAACAAAATTAGAACTCTGTGCCTATTTCATAAGATAATTATTTACAAAAAAACACCTTATTTATATGAAAAAATCTCATTTAGGTCATATATTCATAACATAAATATCACTTCGCCACCACACCGAACCTCATTCTTTGAAAGAGGCTTCAAATATAATATATACAAACTGTATAACTCTGTTCCGCAGAATCTGAAACAACATGAAATTTAAAAAAAACCATTACTCAAAATTTCCTACTGTAATATTTGAATAGTTGAGATTAGGATTGTATAAAAGGTGATCCCATATTTTTGTCTGTTTTTTTTTATTTTCTTTGTTTTTTATCATTACTTGTTAATTAAGGATATTATAATTAGCTTAGATTTATATTAAATTTATTGTTATGTTTATTTCATTAATATTTGTGAATCATATTATCAAGGACTGAGTGGCAGAGCACGGTATGGTGAACTCACCCTTAGGATTTCTTTAGAAATTAAGACATTATTATTATTATATGGGAGAGACATTACTCGTAACCAGCAGTATATAAGGATTATACAGGGTGGTTAAGAAATATCTGACGTTTCAGTTTCTAATCGATACTTATCTTATTCTAAAGTCGATGCTGTTGGAAAAACCTCACAATTCGCAAGAACAAGGTGGCCATTGTCTGTGTAGTGAGGGCCATATATATAGGTACTAAGGAGCATGCTGTGCCTGTTAATAACGAACTCTGTTTTGCTGAAAATGGATTACATTTACAAGGAGGCGTTTTTCACATGTGTTAAATAACTACTTATTTTGAGAAAAATAATGACAAAATGTGTTATTTCTGAAAGGTTAAAAATATCTTTTTTGTACATACAATTAAAATGTTATTACAGTTTCACATATACCTATCAGCAAGAAAACATCTGCTTCTAGTAATATTTAGCCTGTATATATAGACATAATTCAGCAATGCTGATAACATCTAATATTGGAGCCACACACACGCCTATATCACTATGGGATCATATCAAGTCGTAAAATTAGATAGGTCAAGAACAATATAACCATTTTGTTCTCCTTTTTGGCCAAACTGTTGAAAGGAGGGTGTATAGAAATCAAATATGTGTGTATTTTTTATAGATTTTATAGAAACAAGGTTAGATGTTATCTAACCTTGTTTCACATAGTAAACGAGCACCGATTTTGACGACTCTTCTTTTATGTCAAAGAGAAATGCTGAGAGATGATCCTCTGTTGAAATTTTCTTTGATGGGCGCAGTATAGTACATCTATACTATACAGCGTTTCAAATTAAGAATGCAGTGTGTCCGGGTATAGGCAATGTATTTTAAATGAGAAAACAGCTCATAGTATTGCCATTATTTACCTGTAATTAATTGTTTATTATTATTAATTATTGAACATATAACATTTGGTCGAGCACGGCATAACAACGCGCTGACAACGATGGTCTCCATAATACTTCACACTGCATTCTCAGTTTGAAACGCACTGTAAATATGACCTTTTAATAGGTATGCATGTCGTAATATCAGGAATGTTAACACGACAGATTTTCGCCCTGTATATTAATTATACATATATGATCTTTGTAAATTATTAGATAATTAGTGATCCCTTCATATGTTTTGTATTCAATTAAAATATATTATCGATTTTATTTCTATTTCAATAAGCTTTTTTGAGAAACATCAAATGCACTAAATATCAAACACTCATCTAGGTACTTCTGAGAAAAATGAATAATAAAATTATTCCGTTATTTGTAGTTAGGTAGTGAAATTTGTTATTTGTAAAATATCACCAAATTGTAAGGATTTCAAGATTACGGCCTTAGCAATGATTTTAAAAAATCTAAATATTCTACAATATAAGACTTAAGTTAATTGATAAACTGAATCAGATATGACTTTAATTCTTATATCTAAGTGCAATAATCTATGAATCTAATACAAGATCAAGAAAAATATCAAATTTTTAATGATACGTGGAAAATGTATATCAAGTACCTTCTTCTAACAAAAGAAGACGGAGAAGGCCTTTGATCTGTGTTTTTTATTTACCAGACGTCTAGACGACTGGGTATTTTACTAGTTAAGATTAATTAATTGTTTAGATTTATCAAACTTGTGTTTCACTCTGGAATACGGTACCTAATAATTGTTATGTAGAGTTGGCAACGGAATATGTGCAAATATATATTTTATTGAAGTCACTTTTATTTCTTTATTCTTATACCCTACCTATTGTTGAAAGTCACCAAAAAAGTAAGAGCAAGAGAACTAATTTCCTTTTCAAAAATAGCATGCAATTTTTTCTTCCATATCACTTTTGTACAAAAAACCGTTGTTTTGTGACTTATTCCAGAAAATAACCTTCATTACTATCATATTTAATTGAATCAAGCTAAGATCAATGGCTATTGACACAAGAATAATTGATTTTTGATTTCGAACAAATTCAACATTTGTTTAAACACATATGTTGAATATCTGTATCTGTTGCAAATTTCCCAATGATTTCTGTTATAACATTTTATTTCTCAGCTGTTTGCTTGTGACAGATAATCTGTCAATATTATTACAGTTTGATGAGTAGGTATATAATCTGATTTTCAATAAGTATTTTATCATACCAAATTATTGCTAAAAAAATATGTAAACACTATAAAATAAGATTGCCTACAAACATTGATTCAATTAGGGACATAAAATAATTGTTCACACAAGAATCAAGATATTTTTTTAAATTTTAAAACACATAAATGTCTGCATTGTGTCGCCTCTACAGGTGTTCTCTGGAACTCCAGAACTACTCATAAGATAAGTGCGAGTGCGCACGCTCAGTGGATCACAAATCCAAATCGTTCGGTGAACGGTGTCCGCAGAACCTGCCTCCTGCGCCTATTAGTTCACATCAGTTGCCATGTTGTTGAGTTTGTTGGGTGTGCTATGTCATTTATTTGATTTACACGAAATTTGATCGAGTAATCGGAACGTTCGTCGATATAAAAAGTGCACGAGTTGATTGGTGTTGAGTGTTTAATATCAAAAGTGCCAATTGGATTGTGTTTATGCCCGAATTTCGATACACGTGGAGTGGATAGAAGCAAAATAGATGTGTATGCTTTTAATAAGCGCCCTCACAAACATTGTTACGCCAAACAAGTGATTTAATTGTAGAGGCCTGTTTTAGTGTTCAGTTTAATTTACAAAACAACGTGGTATACACGCACATTTGTTATTGTTTTGCCTGGTGCTTTTGACCCTTGTGTATTGAGGTACCCGTGCCGCTGTCGTTAGTCGTGCGAGATCATTCCATTTCTCGTTTCGGGGGGAGTGAGGTAAATCCTAGCCGCCATTATTTTATTGTGATCTCTTCGATGTTTACCTTTTTATATCCATCATGTGGATATCATGCGGCCTATTAAATATATCGGAAAGGTGTCCGGAAAAGTCCAAGCCTTATCGGTTAGTTTATTCGAAAAATGTTTTGTTTTGAGTGACTACTTGTTGTCTCTCTATCTCTGTCTAGCACGTAGCGGAAGCGCTTCTGTCTGTGGAAGCATCATCTCGGTTGGCCTTGGAAAGCGGGAGGTTAGTGGCCTTAAGCACGCGGGATTGTTTACCCAGTGACAGCATGGTTGGTGCTGGGCTCTGAGGCCTTCTTGGGCCGTCATTGAGCTGACCATAAGGCCGCTGGCCCATAACAACAAGCTAAACACGTCGTTTTATGGTGTCACCGCGGCCCATGGCTTGGCACAAGCACGACCATTTGATGCTCATGGATAAAAACAAACCAAAAAGTAAGTACAACAAAAAAATATTAGATCTGTTCCTTGCATACGTCCATTGTCCAGCGAATCTAATCGAATAGTTAAGTTCTAATTCAATACTATATTCAGTCATAATTGAGTTTTTAAACTCTGGTATCACATGGCCTTGTTGATTAATCTATATGAATAGTAGGTAAGTATTTTTCAAATTTCAAAATATTTATTTACCTACTGTTTTAAACTATTATTAAGACGGAATCCTGCATCCTTGTGAAAATAAAACTCAGAATGATCCATGGCTGACATCATAAGATAAACGAATACCAGCACAATATTTGTTTGAGATCTATGAGAGCTGCATTGTTTTTTCTCTTTTCTTGAAATATTAATAAATTGTGGGAACACCACGTGTCCACAAGTAGTATTTTAAATCTTGAAGATTTTTCATAAATAATAAGATTCTTTGAAATAAGCTATCAAATCTGTTAATTCAACACTATAAAGAATAAATTCCTATGGATGATTATTTTCAAAAGTACTAATTGTTCTTAACATGATTGCATTAACTTTCAAATACTAAGTACTAGATACTGTAGACCATGAATATGTTTTTTTTTTATTTGGGTTAATTACAATATTCCCTGTACATGTCATCTGTTATCTTCTTGCACGCTAGTATTATGTAAAAACCTTCTCAAACTATTGCCACTCTAGGCACTAGTGTGCGCTGTAAATATGACATTCATTTGTTTTCATAAAATCATTCCATGGATGTGAATGTCTGATCACGTGGTCTCTTTTATTAATTAGATAGAAGTAGGAAGTCCTAGTCTCCTATGATGGGGATCCTCAATACCTAAATAATAAACATTGCGAAACATTTTGCAATATAAACATGCGTGCCAGTGACCGATGGCAGCCTTCAAAATTGTTATACACACACAAATTCAAACTACTTAGTCAATAAGGTGTTTGTTTTGTAAATAAAGCGGTTGAATGATCACATGATCAAAACGTCACTAAAGGTAGATACACAGAGAAGCGGTAATTAAAGGCGTATTATAAGAAGGGGTCGAAGGGTGGCCAATGCGTCGACCCTGTCGTCTAGCAGCTAGTTTTCCCAACTCGTCGTGGATGCCATGAGAATGATATATACAGGGTGTCTTTACAAAATCCTATCTCAATGAGTCAAGCGAACTTGCTATTATAGTAGAGAGTGTAGGTTAGTTTGAGTGCTAACCTTTCCTAAAAATTGAACCAGAACCTGTGTTGACTTGTAAAATTTGGAATAAGTTTTTTATTACAAAATAAGAGTTCATGGTTGTTGATAATATTACTCCTATGGTCTTCTATAAACTTTTATTTTAATCATGCTGTAATTTTCATTTAAGAAATAATTTAATGAAATTTAATAAATAAAAATAAATATCTAAGTGTCTGTAAATTGTTAATTTTATTTATTATTAATTTACCATTTATTACTGTTCTTTAGCTATTTGCTTTTGAAGTTGTGCAACTGCAGTTTGATTGATAACTTTTGGCCCCAACTTCACAAGTACCCGCACCAATATAATTAATATGATTTCGTATTTTTCAGTGCACCAACTAATAACGGTGCAATTTTTTGTAAAAAATATTTATTTTACACTTTTGAGTAACATTAGTCACGAAAATCGTTGAACTTTCACTAATACCAACGAAGATAGTACTTTTATCCACGTATATTATTTGCGAGATTATTTGCTTGTACTTACTTGTTATTGTGTAGAGATCTTAGAACATCGCTGTGGAAATACGCATAAGTATTTTAGATTTGTTAGAAATGTTGATTAAAAATGTTGCTATAAATATTATTGTCTTTCATGTGGTACCTAGAGGTTTTCAATTTTCGAAAGAAATCGCCCTTTCCACATAGCGAAAATACACTTATGTGAGATTTTAACATGAATGTAACTCGAAAACTAGCTCTTTTGAAAAAATGTTCAACTCAAACGTTTCCGGATATTATCTTTAACCCTGGCATCTCGAATTTTCGATTTTTGTGAAAATTTGCACCCTCCACCTCCCATCGGGGGCGGTTTTCGGAGGGGAGGATATATCGGATTTGAGTTTTTACGAATATGGGACCATTGCTTAAGTCTTCTCTTTCAAACGAATCAAAAATCATCAAAATCGAAGTCGAATTGTATACCTCCTCCGCTCGGGGTTCGTCGGGCAAAAAATAACACAAATAATTTGGATAATTTAATATTTATATAAAAATTTCACTAGATTAATAGATTATATATAAATTTGTCAATTATCACATGAATTTGAATCAATATTTACGTTGACTTGAGATGAGACAAAAGTAATACAGTAGAGTCTCATTAGTCCGGCACTATTAAAACTAGGTGCCGGATTATTGGAATGTACTGGATTGTATAGAAAAGTTCATATTAAACAAATAAAGCATTTCGTAATGGGAATATAATCGTATTCGTCAAGTAATGGAGGCGCAGGTGGGGGTGCCAAATTATTGGACGTACTAGTGAAGTGTCGGATTAGTGAGACTCTACTGTACTTACGCATAGTATGTATTTTTTTATAAATTTTAAATTTACATAAATTACATATATATCTATATATACATATTATTCATATACCTTCCAAATTTCATATAAGTAGCTGTTTTAAATTTATAGTGAAAGAAAACTATTTGTTTGAAACTCAAATTACTATTACTCAAACTAAAAGTAATCAGCAAGTGAATTAGTTTGAATCAGCTTCTTCTAATCCGAGTAAAATGTAGTAGAAATTTGTAAAGGCCTTTTTTACAGGAGATACGAACTCTCTAGGCGTGATTATTCATTAGATACTTACCGTACTTATATATAATTTGCAAGCCTTTCAGATCTTTCTAGCTAGGATCAGGTACCTGCTTATCACTCAATCCAGGAGATTAAAAAGAAATTCTTTCTTTTTTCACTGAGTCAGCATGAATCATTAACCAACCACCTTGTCAATATTTTAAGATGAGCCTTGACGTTAATGCAAAGTGCTGACCTTTAGTAACTTTAAATAGCTCTTTATAGTTCTTTCCTACTTAGGAACAGCAGGTTATTGTCCTCTCAGTATTGCCAATCCATTAGTCCTGCTGATTTCTTAGTAACACTGTCCAAGGCTTTTACAGCGACCTTGCAATCACTTGCTATGTTTGTAGATTCATGTTCCTTTTTTTTTTCAAGTGAGATACCTAACTACGCGGTCAACCAGTAAGTATAGCCTTTCCATCACCGGTAAGATCGTCTCGTTACTTTCACTCAGCTTGATGTCAAATCGTTCAGGAGATGAGAACACCCTGTATATATGCATTATGCTCGAGATGTTCGAAGTTGAACGTCGTGTGTTCGTAGGACGGAGGTGATGACGGCGTTTTGGGGTGCGCGGCGCAGACAGATCAATAATACCGCCATACTTTTCACCCTTTGCTAGTACATATACATACACTGGCACACACACACTCATATATATATATATATATATATATATATATATATATATATATATATATATATATATATATATATATATTCTAACCCTCCCTTCTCCATGGTTTGTTTGCCGTTTGGAGCGCAGGTCCGTACTTGTTGTCATTTGAGGTCTGCAACTCTGAATAAGAACCATGATGTGTAAGTAGTAATGTGCTCATTCGCTTGGGCGAGGAAAAGGATGAAGAAACGCGTCTTGTGAATAGAATGAGTTTGTTTGTATTGAAATTTGAATATCAGGTTGGCCGTTGTACAGAGTTACCTAATCCATTTTATTATTCTCATGTCATGCTAAGCTTGCCAGGCTGCACGTTATTTTGGACACCGGCTATAGTAAAAAAAAAGTCAAATTGAACCTCTAAATATGGCAAAAGAATTATAATTTGCTTGATCAACAGCTATATAAATTTCTTAATATCGTAATTTTTTAATGACTATGAAATAAAAATCACATGAGAAAGGTAATCAGCTGATGTGAACGAATTCCAATTTTACAACTTGGCAGCGTTTGCCATTCAAACTATCTTTTCTGTAACTTGAATCAACTAGTTTTTTTTGCATATATTAATGAGGTATTTTATAGTACACATTTGTAAATTGATAAGTTGAGAGCATTGTGAATATTCTGAAAAAAGTTATGGAAGTTCATGGTACAAAATATCTATTTCCATAAAGTTAGCAGAGCAAGGTCAGCAGATCACAGGTTTCATAAAATCTTAATTACCTAAAGTCTAATTAGATGCTAATTAAGTGCTTAAACCGCGATTTAAATGCTTGACGGAAATTTAAGATCAGCTAACTTTAGATAAAGTTAGCAAGCATATCATAGCCGAATCATCTCGTAGTATACTCATCGGAATCCGAGTCGGAATCATTGTAAAATCTAATTATTAATTCAAGGCTCATGAAATGCCCTAAGAAAAAGAGCGAAACGATTTTAAAAAAATTGTTATAATTTTTTTTTGACAATGTTCGAACACAGCAGATCATGGCTGATAATCGCAGCAAACAGATCGGGATCGTTGTAAAAACTTATTAATAATTAAAGGTTCAATAAATGCTTTACGGAAAAGTGCAAAATATTTTGAAAAAACTTTGTCCAAAAAAATAAGAAAAAAAATATTTTCACACTATTTTGTACTTTTTCGTAAAGCATTTAATTTTAATGAGCCTTTAATCACCAATTAGTGTTTACAACGATCCCGATTTGTATACTATGACTTCCGGTCTTGGTCTACTGAGTTCAAACATTGTTCGAAAAAAATGGGGGGAAATTTTTTTTTTCAAAATATTTTTTACTTTTTTTCGGAGCATTTAATAATCCTTTAATTACCAATTAGGTTTTACAACGATCCCGATATATACTATGATTTTCGGCCTTGATCTGCTGAGTTCGAAATTTGTCCGGAAAAAATTGAAAAAAAATGTTTTTGATTTTTTTAAAAATATTTTTGACTTTTTTTCAGAGCATTTAATAAGCCTTTAATTACCAATTAGGTTTTACAACGATCTCGGTGTATACTTGTATACTATGATTTCCGGCCTTGATCTGCTGAGTTAGAACTTTGTCCGAAAAAAATATTTTCTTATCGAAATGCTTTGCAATTTTTCTTAAGAGCATTTGATCCTCTAATTAATAAATAGGGTTTACAATGATTACGATGAGTATACTACGATGTTCGGTTAAGATCTGCTATATTTATCTAAAGTTAGCGGATCTTTAATTTCCAGAAAAAGTTGAAAAGCATTTGAATCGCGATTTGCGCACTTAATTATTAATTAGCATCTAATTAGCTTTTAATTATGAATAAATGAAAACAACAGAATTTTATTGGATAAGATATCTTACTTTAGGACACCCTGAATAGAAATAAAATTATTTTAAGAAACTTTAATTAAATAGCTTGGACAGAAACAAGTTATGGAGCTTTTACACACCCCCGGGGCCACCAAGTGCCTATGTATTTTATGAAATTTACCTTCTCGTTGGCCATAGACTGCAGGACTTTTTCATTTGTTGAAGATAACATTTTTCGAAAGTATACCAATACCAATAAGCCAATAAATCTCCAAGGTAAACCGATACTACTAATAATAATTTTGATGGATTTCCAAGAATATTTAGAAGAATGATTGCATCAAAACAGACTACGTCAGAGTGGGGCGTGGGAACCGTGGAGAAGTTGCTTTGTATTTGAATGGCAACTTCTCCACGGTATTCAGTTCCATTTTGATCGGTGCTTCTTCGGATAACATTCAGTGATGCAATCATACAGTACTAAATATGCAGCATCTTGTATTTAAGATTTTATTACAATACTCTCGACAATACTACTTAAAAGTGTTTTCGTGCCTTCCTTTGAAAACAAACTCTGAAACCTCGTTGGTTCTCTATAATAAACTTTTTATGAATTTTAAGATTTATTAATACCCAATTTCACCCCCAGGGGTTGTTTTTGGAAAATCATGTTTTTAGGAGTATCACAAAGTGTCTAGTCTAGTCTAGTCGAAATATCTATTTAATGTTATTTTTCATTTGTACCTCCATTTTACCTTTATCAAGGAATTTATACAAAGGGTGTACATCATAAAATGAATTTCAGCTTTCTATGTTCCAGGGTTTGGGCTTGGTGTTGATATGGATCATTGAGGGAACTAAGTTTTTTTTTAGGTAATGGATTACATCAATAATTATTTGATTTTGAGTACTCAACTGCTTCAATATTTGATAAAAGAGATTTTTTGTAAGGGATGCAGTCATTTAATAGATAAAATTCTTTGTATTAAAACCGAGCTTTCGAGAATGTTTATTCTCTTCGTCAGGGCGAACTAAAAAATCTTTAAAAATTATCACAGCTACAACAAATTAATATTTAAACTACTATACATTACTGAATTAAAAAAAAATATATTAATAATAGTAATCTTTATTAATAGCATATTGGCTAGTCTAGTACAAAATGTGCTTAACTAACTACCTATATTTCTGAATAATTTTTCAAAAAATAGATAATATAGAATGTAAAAACTAAATATTAATATTTTTCTAATATAAGTATGTTTTGCAAGATTTTTTAAATTGTGACAGATGATCTGAATTCCTAACATTCTCAGGTAAATCATTATATTGTTTTAACCCTTTATAAAATACTGTTTAATGGAAATTATTGTGGGAACGAGTGATGATGTTCGTGTGTATATATCTTTGACAAATATACAATTTTGAATAAGATGTTCAGGTCTATTCCGCCTTTTATAAATAAATATCATACTATTTTATATGCTACAGTTTGTCATACACTCAAAAGGTTTGTTGTATCTCTTCTTCTATTGAATTTATTGCATCTTAAAATCATTCTTTATGCTTTATTTTGTTTTTTTCTTTCTGTAGAATATCATTATTATTATTCATTAAAAATAACAGTATGGAAAAGAAACAAAACTTTTGGGCAATAATCGTTTTATAAATTATCATCTTTGACCAAGAACTTGAGTCTCGTGACATTCGCCCTAATTCCTAATACATAACTTTTTTTAGCAATTTTATTTGTAATAAATTTGTAATGTTCAGAAAATGAAAAAGCAAAAACAACTCAATAGTTTGTTATATTTCTCTATTTCATTTTTTATGAAGATAATATTAGGATTAAGGGAGATTTATTTTTATTTATCGAAAAATAAAACTATTGCTTAAGTAATGGATTCAGGAAATTGGAAAGCAAGAAATATTTGTTTTATTTTTTTATTTCTGAAATCATATCTTTTCCTTTCCTTCTATATTTTAGTATTAAAAATGGCGCGGCGCTCTTATCTTATTTTTTTATATTGGGGAGATAATAATTTAAAAAATACTTACTTCAAGATGGGGAAATGATAAAAGTGTTTTCCAATTATTTTGGCGCCATATGATAACTTTTATCAACATTAAAATCAACTGTTCCAGTTTAAATATACATAATATATATATATATATATATATATATATATATATATATATATATATATATATATATATATATATATATACTTACTTGTTAGAAGAGTATAAACTTAGACCTTGTACGGTGTTCTCTAACATTGCAACCTGTTGACAAATTGATAACGCATGATGACATCAAGATTGGGAGCAGATATATGATATATAGGTATATTATATAAAAACTAGCTGTTGCCATCGAATTCGTTTGCGGGGAACTTCGTATCATCTTAATATCTTCAAATGCCGATAACTTTTTCCCTGACATCAAATGAACTATAAAGCCCATAATCTTCTCCAATCCTAGCTTTACCTACCTATTGTGAACTGCATTAAAATCCGTTCACTAATTCCGCAGATGATCGCGAACAAACAAACAGGCAGACAAAAAAAGAGTTTTCTGTTCTATTACATTTCTCCTATCGTTCCCTCTCCATTTTTGACACATACCTTCAATGTACGGACACACCTAATCAGGCTTTACTGTTCTTTTTTGACCGACGAACCCCGAACGGAGGAGGTATACAATTCGACTGTCTGCTTTTTTTTTTTTTTTTTTTTTTGTTTTGGTTCGTGCGCCCCTTTTATATAGTAGACGATCTCCGATTTTGATGATTTTGGATTCATTTGAAAGAAGGGGATTGAGAAATGGTCCCATATTCATAAAAACGCAAATCCGAAATCTCCTTCCCTCCGAAAACCGCCCCCGAAGGGGTGGTGGGGGCGAATTTTCTCGAAAATCGAAAATCTGAGTTGGTATACTTAAAGATAGGACAATATCCGGAAACGTTTAAATTGAACATTTTTTCAAAAGTGTTACTGTTTTCGAGATAGACGCATGTTAAATATGTATTTTTGCTATGTGGAGAGGACAATTTCTTTCGAAAATTGAATATTTTTCGATACTACATGAAAGATATAATTATTTGTAGCAACATTTATAATGAACATTTTTTCCTTAGAATTACGGTTTTCGAGTTAAATCGGTGTTAAATGGTAACAACTAAAATATTCAAGCGTATTTCCGCCGCGATGTTCTGAGATCTCAATAATAACCACTACAAGCAAGGAATATACGTGGGTAATAGGATAAGTATTATCTTCATTGATATGGTATAGTGAACGTTCAACGATTTTCGGGACCAATGTTACACTCAAAAGTGTGAAATAAATATTTTTTACAAAAAATTGGACCGACGTTATAGTTGATGCACTGAAAAGTATAAAATAATATTACTTCTATTGGTGATGGTACTTGTGAAGTTGGTGCCAAAAGCTATCAGTCTAACTGCAACTGCACAACTTCAAAAGTACCATCACCAATAGAAGTAATATTATTTTATACTTTTCAGTGCATCAACTATAACGTCGGTCCAATTTTTTGTAAAAAATATTTATTAACAGGGATGTTCGTGCAGCCGTTCGAAGCAATCCCAAAGCGGGCGGCAGACGAGTGCGCTTTTTAGTTTACCATGAAATGCCAAACTATTCGTAAGATGTTCGAACAGCAAGTAGTTTGATGATTTCCGAACGGGACCTGGACACTTCGTCAAAAAATTTCGTACTGAAAACAGTTTCCAGAGCCACTTGAACCAATGTAATTAAAAGTCCACAAAACCCAAAATGTCCATAACTCGTTAGTGGACACTTCGCCCAAAACTCGTTGGTGGACATTTCGCCCAAAATGTCCACTTCGCACAAATTATTTACTTATTTATTTTAATCGAGCTCTATTTGGGACCTTAGTAATAAGTCAATGTTATAACTGTTTAAATTTTATTAGAAAAGTAGACCAGCATAAAATATTATTGTAATTCAACTTCACATTAATTGAGAAAAAGTCACCGAGAAATTAATATAGAAATTCATTCAATAAATATAAATGATAAATATATTGTAACCTGCAAGGCACAGTTTAGGTAAACACAGTAGTCTCACTCGACGGCGGCGTCTTAGATGATAGTTTCGGAGCATCATTTTTTACGGTCGTAAATTATAAAAGTGAAGAAGACAACGGTTTGTCAAAGGCCAGTCGATTTCGAATCTTCACGTCTACGGTACGGTAGACAACGTTGGCCAAGGCGGATCACATCAAGAGGCTTGAGTGGGACTACTGTGTTTTAGTTATACTGTGGTGCAAGGGGTACAGCTGCCGGCACTGGGCCACAAAGTAGCGGCGTCCTATTGATGCGCATGCGCGAGCGATGGGAATCTCGAGAGAGAGGCCGCTAACAAAGAGTGTGACTGACGCATCTGCTTACTAAGATGCCGAAAAAGGATTTCGAGAGACGTCCAGTGGCGGCTAGTGAAATACTAGAAGCGGCCCGAAAGATCTGGAGTCTTTGTCGGGTATATACATGGGAGAATTGTCGGCATGAGAGACAGATTGCAATAATGGAATAGTCCGAGTAAGCTAGTGAGAATATAGTAAAGTGAAGTTGTAATTCTTATTATTTCGAGTGTAAATAAAGTTAATTTAACAATTGTAAATTAGTCTTACTTATTTGCAAACCCGCATGCGCAACAATATTATTATATAAAATAAGTAGAGAGTTCACATAATTTTTAAACAAAATATACATATAAAAATTATTAATATGGGCGAAGTGGCCATTTTGGGCTTTGTGAACTTAGTTTGGACGAAGTGTTCACCAACGAGTTTTGGCCGAAGTGTCAGTTTTGGGCTTTGTGCACATGCGCATTATAAGCAATTATCAACCGGTGTCAAACTACTGCTCGAACACTCCTATGCTCTTTCAAGCAAGTTATCTTTTTTGTTTTCATACATTCCTCTGCCCAACTCTGTACGTACTATACTTATCAATTTCTATTTGCGCGTCAATTTCTGATGATCATTTTTATGAAAAACAACAATTATTACGTCATATATAAGTTTATTACGTTAGTGCATTCGCGGTAGTCGTGATTATGCATATATTTGATACATTATACCTACAGCTTGATGAGTGATGTTGTCAGCTCTACTGATATTCATTAAATTTAGGTAATTATTGTATATATTGGAAAATAATAATTGTTGAAGTGTCAAATAACATTATTTTGATTCAGTATTATAATAAGGTTAAAAAATGTTAGTTTTTAGCAAAAAATAAAAAAAATCATCTTGTGTGTGTAATTTTTGTTTGAAGAACATGGCAACGTAGCAACTCGTTTCTGTCCACGAAACCTTATGAAACTAACCTATAACGTTTTATAAATAGAAAAAAGAAGTATTGTTCCTTGCAATAATTCAAATTAAGATGATACGAATATTATTTTTTTATTGTTTGCAGTGTCTACCGTTTTTTATATAATTAAGTAAGTAAGTTAACTGGCCCTTCCCCCCATCACAGCAATTGGGATTATTATATTATTTTACCAATATATAAAAAATATGAATATGATAAGAATTATCTATGTTACTAAATTCTGAAAAAAAGTAAACTCATTTTTTAGCATTACACCATCGGAAGGGTTAACAAATTATATAATCAAACATTTGTTTATTTTATCAAATCACTGATATTTTCCTACGAAACACAAACACAAATGTTTCTATGAACTTGACTTTGATAAATAAATCATGCAGTAGGTAGGTATTTGATTTTCTACTATATGATGATTATAGGCTTAAACTAAGTAAATATGAATATTTCATTCGGAAGTAGTGATAGGCGTAATCATCAGTATTTGATGGTAAAGTTGTTAAATTACATACTTAATTAGATCTTTATTTTCAACATTTTCCGCATTTTTTATATCTAGGTAATAGGTACCTATAAGTGAAATGGATTATTTTGTAAAACAAAAAATCATCTAAGTATACCAGGAAATTTCAAGATAAAAGTCAATAATAATCATATGACCTATGAAGTAACAAGTGGAATTTTTATAAAGAATTAAAAATAATTTTTATTTGGCATTTAGGATTTCAACCGTGCCGATGAGTAGAGCTGCTATCTTCCCTTTTTTGATTTTAACTATGCTATGTATATCTGTTTGCAAACAATTCAATAACAAAGGACCTAATTATTTGTAGCAACGTTTACTTTGAACATTTTTTCCTTAGAGTTACGGTTTTCGAGTTACAGCGGTGGTAAAATGGTAACATCTAAAATACTTGCGTATTTCCGCAGCGATCTCAATAATAACTACAAGCAAAGAATATACGTTGATAATAGGATATGTATTTACTAATTTCAAAGGTATTAGTGAACGTTCAACGATTTTCGTAACTAATTTGTTACACTCAAAAGTGTAAAATAAATATTTTTTACAAAAAATGGACCGATGATATTAGTTGGTGCACTGAAAAATACAAAATAATATTAATTCTATTGGTGCTGGTACTTGTGAAGTTGATGACTTTATCAATCTAACTGCTCCTGCACAATTTCAAAAGTAACAGCACCAATAGAATTAAAATTATTTTGTATTTTGCAATACCTAACTAATACCTAACGTCGGTCCAATTTTTTCTACAAAATATTTATTAGAGTAGTGTTTTAATTGATGATAATACAAAATTGTATCCAATTCGTTTCAGTCATTTCCGAGATACACGAAATAAATATAATATACAAAAATTGCTCGTTTAAAGATATTAGATATTACCACTAAATGACGTAGAGAAGGTAAGTCTATAATATAATAAGGGTTTTCAAATTGACTTTGTTTATCCGAGTGAAATTCGTTATACCAGCTGTCATAAAAAAATCTGCTTCCAAAAAAAAATACGCCGCCTCTCAATTCACTTTTATGGATGTGTTGAAAATAGAACACGAAACTTTCCTTTGGGTAGAAATTTAATCAATTATTGGCAATCAGTATTCGCTCAAGTATAGTAAGTATGTACACTATTGCGTGGGTAGGGGGCACTGATTGCACTGCTGCAACAACAGCCCAAGAGGCAACAACACCAAAAATAGTCGATGGTGGGTGGGTGCAACAAATACACCATGGGGCTGGCCGCCTCTTACCGCCCACGCAGATTCGTAGCATGCTTCGGCAGTAAAATGTCTTTACACTTCCTGTCTCCGTCCTTCGTCCTCTGTATCCATGCCATGTATTTATTGGGAAATCTCAATCTGCAATTTTCAAACCGAGTGTTGATATAGATCAAAATGGGAATATCTCTCGATAATGAGTCTAATGCTTGCAAATACTAAGAGCGACTTTGTTTCACTAAGAACCCATATAAATATAAATATTGACGTTCGTTAAAAGAAGTTCAACGAGGAGATGGAAGTTAGTGTCACCTGCAATGTCAGCACATTGACTCCCTATCGAAAACAATCGTATCTTCAGTGATATTCAGAACAAGTACCTTATCAATAATTGGGGGTGATGATAACCACTTACCTTGGCCCATAACGTTATCCTCGGCCCTAAATTAACATTTTTTCGAAACATGTCTTACCTTACTACATGAAGTTTCTCCACTTTCAAGAGTTTGAGTTTTTAGGAAATAAAATAACTATGTGTAGATAAGGTTTCTGTGGCAAATTTTATTATTTTATATCATTTTCAGATTGAACAAGCTTTATGGGAGTCTACGAATTCTGGAGATACATCTTCTTTAACTCTCATTCTCAACTAAGTAAAAATTCACTCGATTTATTATTATTTCATACATCTATTTCTTGAGCATGAGAGCTGGTTGGCTGGTCTTCATATGAGGAGTGAATTCGAGATACATCGTTAACCACTTAGGCGGTCATAAATCTTATAGTCCTCCATGTTTACATGCATTGAGATTCCAATGAACTGAGTCTTAGGCAATTAAGTCGATATTTCAAATAAACTTGAACTTGATGATAAACTGTTGAGATCTCACATCATTCCGAAACAAAAATGATTGGTAAATGTTATTTATTACAATGTTGATTGATTTTTAAGTTCAATGATTTTGTCCTAGTTGCTACTGAGTAATTACTACTTTGTAAATTAATTCTAATTTCTACCTCGAAAGATTTGTCTTATTTGGCATAGTTTTAAAATGCAGTTACCTAAATATGGTCATGTGATTGAGATAGTTAAAAGTTTAAATTCAAATGATCATTTTTTGTCTTGATTATTGCATGGGGTGCTACATAGAAGCCTTTTGGATTGTTTTGTAAAATATGGCCGCAGGCGTAGTTTTGATTGTATTTATTTATGCCTAATTTTCTGGATGTTTTCCTAAAATAAAAACAAAAATCATTTAAATGTCTGCCTTTTGGCCGCCTTTGGCGTATCTCCATGAGTATTATTTGAATTTAAATTATATAATTACAATTAGGTATTTAATTTGGTTATTTCTTCCAAGAAAACTTTATTGAAATTTTCAATATACCCACCATTCATAATAAAGTTAATCCTTATTTTGAGTTAAAATATATCTTCTCGTGATGACTCTCTATATTCGAGACGATCGGTTTTCTTGATGATAATCTGACGATTTATTAGTACAGTAAAAGCCCGCTAACCTAGACTCCGATGGTGCGACACTTTCAATAATCCGGCATCGGTGTAAGGGTTTTAAAAAACTCTGTGTAAGTCTTTCAGGCGCATTCGGCAGGGTTCGGGCGCACTTGGAGTGATGACATATCACCTGTCTCTACCAAATTACCAATGCAGTGAAGAATACGTATATAATGTTGTAAGTCCTATTCTCGGTCCTATTGTATAAATGTATACATATAACATAACTACAATACATACTGTACTTGAAATATAAACATAATGTACGCATAAAAGTAAATGTATGTATTAGATTTATTTATTAGAACATATTGTAAATCTATTTTCCAGTTGAAATGTTTTTCTGTTTTTTAACATCGAAATCAGACGGAATTTTGACTTTCTATTTTTAGCAGTATTTACGCTATTCTCGCAATAATGGATACTTTTCAATGGCGCTCAGTAATCCGACATTTTCGATAATCCGGCACTGACAAAGTCTGGAACGTGCTGGATTAGCGAACAACTATTGTATTATTAAATTCTTGTAATGATTCTATTTCTTCATTTTGTATTGGAGATCATCTTGCCGATTTTCATAATTAGCTGTTTTTTATATCAAATCTTACTTCCATAATTAGAACTTTGAAGATTCAAGATAACGTTCAATCTCTCAATCTATATCTTGTTCATAATACCTAGTAACTTTTTGAGAACTGGAACAATCTGGTTTGAACGTAACTGCGACTAAACAGTGGTGTCTTTACCGAATTACCAATGAGCTATAATTACGTTGAATTCAGCACATTATCAACCGACTGCTTGACATAGTAGGTATTTTTGCGACTAGCAACCAGTTTGCAACACGACCATACTGCGATAGCAACTGGGCACGCTATAAATATTTTTTACAATAAATTGGACCGAATTTATTGGTAGGTGCACTGGAAAATATAAAATAATATTAATTCTGTTAGTGCCGTTCTATCTCTCAGTCTCATATTTTAAATTTTTTCAAAAAATTACCTCTTCCACATATCACATATTTCATACTTTACCATTGCTGTTACTCGAAAACCGTAGCTCTTAAAAAACAATTTAAACGTTTCCGGATATGGTATCATCTTCTGGAGGGATTTTGGGACCATTTCTCAACTTTCCTCTTTCATATGAAACAAAAATCGTCTAAATCAGAATATGTTTACTATGCAAAACGCGCAAAAAGTCATAGAAAATCAAATATACAACTGAATTATATACCTCCTCCTTTTTTGAAGCCGGTCAAAAATCTTAATTTTTCATTTTCAGGTGTGAACATAATGTTTTCATTAGGATTACATTCAAATTAATTTATTCTCAGGTAATTATACCTGTGTTAGCAGTTTAATTTGACTTTTGTGGTATCTATAGCGATTGCTTTCCGGATACGGAAGTTTAGCTGCACAAAATGGTGAGAGGCTATAGCTTTTTTGAATCCCCTACGCAGAATGGTTTCATAAATTAGTTGTGTGTATCTGTGAAGATATCTGTGACATTCATCGGATGAATCAATTCGTTTTGTTTGAAAGGAGACCTCATTGAGAATATTTTCTAGCAAAGTAGTTGATTCTATTATGGGCATCTGTTATGTAGCTAGCAACTGCAATGTGATCGCGACCTATCGCACAATCGTCGCTCTATCAAAACGTTGATTTGGTAATGTGTTGCCGCTCATTCAATTTAGAGCTTCTTAGGCTTCGTTTAGAGCTTAGACTGATGCTCCAATAAAAAAGTATCAAAGAGAAGTTGATTGCATGTATTTATGAAATTGTTTATGATTTTTTTTATCACGTTCTTTATGAAATAGTTATTTTCACTTATTTGTCAAATATTTTATAGAGAGGGTCTAACAGATTGTACACAGTGGCAACACTGAGATAACTACGCGATTGCAACTGGTTGATAAATTTTACTTGAAACGCGGTCGGATGACCGAGATTTTGATTTAGTTTTTTTTTTGTTTAAACGGTGACTTGATCAAGCTTGTTGACCGACTTCAAAAAAAGGAGAAGGTATACAATTCGGTTGTAAGATTGCTTCTTTTTTTATTTTATGGCTGTTCGCGCGTTTTGCATAGTAAACGTACTCCGATTTAGACGATTTTTGTTTCATTTGAAAGAGGAGAGTTGAGAAATGGTCCCATATTCAGGAAAATCAAATCCAAAATCTCCTTCCCTCCGAAAACCGCCCCCAAAGGGGGTGGAGGGGGCAATTTTTCTCGAAAATTGAAAATCCGAGACGACAAAATTAACGAAAATTCCATATCCGGAAATGTTTAAATTGGACATTTTAAAAAATAATCATACGTTTCCGCGCTACAGTCTGAAATATGTGTTTCAGCTATGTGGAAGGGGCAAATTTTTCTAAAAATCGAAAATTCGAGATTTGAAAATTAGAAAGGGACCTTATCCGGAAACATTTAAATTTAACATTTTTTCAAAAGAGTTACGGTTTCCGAGTTTCGCAAAGGTAAAGTCTGAAATATGTGATATGCGTATTTTCGCTAGTACAAGCTAAACCTACCTCTAACTTTTTGGGTATTAGTGAACGTTCCACAATTTTCATGAATAATGTTAAATCAAAATCTCAAAAATGTGAAATAAATATTTTTTACAAAAAATTGGACCGACTTTATCAGTTGTTGCACTGAAAAAATACAAAATAATATTAATTCTATTGGTGCTGGTTCTTTTGGAGTTGGTGCCTACAACAACAAACTACAACGGCACCACTTCAAAATTACCAGCACCAATAGAATTAATATTATTTTCTATTTTTCAGTACAACAACTGATAAAGTCGGTCCAATTTTTTGTAAAAAATATTTTTTTCTATCTAATTCAGTTTATCATGATTTATTTATTATTATCACCTGTTCATAGTTTGTGGCATGGTACCCCCCAAACGGATGAACCGATTTTGAGGTGAGATGGTCGAAAGTGTTTGAACTAGTTTGTTTCTTTTATGAGGTTTAACGTGTCTGTCTGTTTGAGGGAACGTAGCT
This sequence comes from Crioceris asparagi, assembly GCA_958507055.1. Taxonomy (NCBI): domain Eukaryota; kingdom Metazoa; phylum Arthropoda; class Insecta; order Coleoptera; family Chrysomelidae; genus Crioceris; species Crioceris asparagi. Next base: position 7,964,171 of record OY293826.1, read on the forward strand.
TCTAGATGGATGAACCAATTTTGATTTGGTTTTTATGTTTTTAATTTAACGCCTGTACTAAAATGACCAATATGAGGACTTTTTGATCTACTTTGAAAAACGGTGGAGGGAGATATTCAATTCCAATATATGCTTTCTTTTATAATAAAGGGGAGGTTCAATTTGTTTTTCTCACCAAAAATAATTGTAGTAAAGACGGTTGAGCAAGCATTCTTTTGTTTGAAATTGCATGCTGCAAAATTAACAAAAAGATTATTTCCGCATAGTTTTAAATCGATTACAAGGGTGCGGATATTAAACTGAATCACCTGGTATAATGTTTATTTTCCATGCACGAAACTTGTCGCGTATTTTTGGCGCCTAGCGATAAACTGATGATACATCATCATCATCACAAACGCCTACTGTGTGCTATGTTGCTTCGTTTCTTTTCTCCGTCTCAGTCTCTCTCATTGTGTGCGTGTGCATTTTTTATATTTGATTTTAATTTTAAATCATTCAGACGGATCTTGGTCGAGGAGAGATTGCCAAGCAGTAATACAATACATATTTTATATATACATTTTGAGAGATTAGCCATCACCACACTCTACCCAACGTTAGCTACAATCTGTAGCCATAGCAACAGCCTTGAGAAGTGTGTTACGGTTATTATTTTACACCTGATTACAAATCAAGTGCACACAGTAGTTGCTAGGTAGGTACTTTTCATAACATAACACAGACTCTGGCTCTCTGCTGGTGCTGTGTGCTTCTTTGGAGGACAGTGTTGCCACGTCAGTTTATTATCATTTCAATGTAAAACAAGGAAATTATTCTCTTTCTTATTTCGATGCTGAAATTTAGAATCTTCTTATAGGGAACCAAATAATTGGAATAGTGAATAGTGACACATCTAGCGACTAATTCAACGAACTGTTCTAAAGATTTTTGACACAAAAGTTGACAAAAATAACCTAACTTTATGAAAAAAATCTAAATAGAAGCATAGGCGTAGTAAATACTCTATATGAACATTTTTTTCAATATTAGTATTACATTACTTTTTTGATAATAATAATAAGTTATTCTATATACATACAAAAGCTAAGAGACTTTATATCAGCCATACAACATATTGATTTTAAATCTATAACTTTAACAGTAATATTAATTCAAAACAAAATACTAACTAACTATAAATACTAATACTAACTTAAAGATGATAAAATCATATTATATAATAAATATCATTACAGCATCTTTAAATTATTTGTAATCCAAACCTTTCATAATTTAGTTTAATTTTTAAATTATTATCTAATACACATAATCACTGTGTTTGTTTTGAGATCTCTGAATAATAATAAGTATAAACAAAAATTATTGAAAAAAAAAATTAGACCAACTTTATTAGTTGGTGCACTGAAAAATACAAAATAATATTAATTCCATTGGTGCTGTTACTTTTGAAGTTGTGCAGATAGATTGATAATTTTTGGCACCAACTTCAAAAGTACCAGCACCAATAGAATTGATATTATTTTGTATTTTTCAGTGCACCAATTAATAACGTCGGTCCAATTTTTTGTAAAAAATATTTATTTCACACTTTTGAGTGCTACATTGGCCACGAAAGTGGTTGAACCATTCACTAATAACCAATGAAGATTGTACTTATCCTATTACCCACGTATATTCTTTGTTTTTAGTTATTATTATTGAGAACTCGAAAACCGTAACTCTAAGGAAAACAAAATCATTATAAATGTTGCTACAAATAATTAGGTCTTTCATGTAGTACCGACAGATTTTCAATTTTAGAAAAAAATCGTTCCATCCACATAGCAAAAATACACATATTTGAGAATTTAACATACCTCTTACTCGAAAACCAAAACTCTTTTGAAAAAATGTCTAATTTAAACATTTCTGGATATTGTCAAGCTTCCTTTTTCAAATGAATGAAAAATCATCAAACTCTGAACTCGTTTACTAAATAAAAGGCGCCCACGAACCAAAAAAAAGCAGTCAGTCGAATAAATTGTATACCTTCTCCGTTCCAGGTTCGTCGGTCAATGATATACATAGGTAATAGGATAAATACTATCTTCTTTGGTATAAATGAACGTTCAGTGATTTTGATGACTGTTAAATAATACTCTCAAAATGGATAAATACTTGTTTTTTAATTTTTTTTTTGAAATTATAAATTGACACTTCGATTTTATTTATTAGTACAGATATAGATATCAGCACCAGTACAAATGATATTTAATTTGTATTTTGCATTGCACCAACTACTTAATAGAGTCGGTCCTTAGTTTTTGTAAAAAAGTTTTATTTTTTTTAAATGTTGAAACAATTAATTGGGATTATAACTAGAACACGACCCCGAAATTATTAAAAAAACCTGTTCTTGTTTTTTTTAGGTATATCTACTTTGCGTCATATCTTTTTGTTGTTTCCAGTATTCATAATTCATTAGACTGAAAATTTTCTAGCCAACACATTTCTATATCACACATTATTTTATAAACGTTTCTGTGTTTATTATATTATATTATTTGACTATTTCAGGTAAGTCTGCTTTTTGCCTGGTACGATATGGTAAGTTGAATTTCTATTTATCTAAATTTATCTTTTCCAAATTTATGCTATTATAAATTTCATATCTATTGGAAATTAATTGATATTATCAAATTTGGTATCAATATACACTATGTTTTTATTAAAAATTACTGTCAACATTTTCTATTTCATTAAAAAAATAATTCAACTTTCCAGTCTCTTATGCTTATTTATTGAATTATTATTTTATTAGAGCAATCATTTATTATTGAGCTTCATAATATTTGCACTTATGCAGTACCCTGGCATGTCTAGTAAATAAATGAGTAAATCAATCTCATTAGTTTGAAGTGTTATTAGATTTTGTTTGTCTTCATTTTCCTTAGACCTATGAATCTGATTTGTCAAGAGGTTTGCAACAAATTGAAAAGGCTTTATGCTCTGATAAAAATACATTTATTAAGTATATGTCTATTTCTACAATATTCTAGAATGTATTATACAACAAGTGGGTAGGGCTATATAATAAGGTCCCTATGACACCTTGACCTCAAGATCTTTTCCGAAACTGAATGTCCTGGCTCCCAAATAAGGCACACTTTGTTGCTTTTTGCCATTGACCAGGCATTCGTGACATTTTCCAAAAAAAAAACGGTGATTTTTAAGCCACTTTGGCAACGACCAGTGTAGATTATAATTGGTCTTATTTCTATAAAAAAAAAACTTTTCCTAACGATCTGCTTATTCTCGTCGAGGGTCAGTGAGTCCCCCAGAACGGCTCTTCCATTTTTTACCCAGTCATTCGTATATCATGTTAGAAGTTAAAATCCCTTTGACCCTTTATAACGGCAAGGTTTTTTTCTAGCCATTCATCTCATTTAAATTTCATATATATCACAAAGTGATTGTTGTTCCTATATCATAATTCAAAGATACTTACAATTAAGATTTAAATTTTGTTTGATACTACTGACTACCCTGATTCACTTTATGTATTCTATATTTTAATGCATTTGAAGTTTTGGTGGAAAATTTCAATTTCATTGGTGCTGATACTTGTGCAGTTATACTTTTGGCACCGCCATCTTTGGGAAGTCAGTCAAGAATTACAGGAGCTGTTCACATTTATTGCGCCCCTGTTTGCAATTACCCACTTCGACCCAGCTATGCAATTATAATTGTTATGTCATTCTCTAATGAAATGAAAATCAAATAAAGAAGCTATTTCTCTGTACTTATATGTATATTTATTTATTTATTTCTTTCTTTTTAACGAGCTTCTGATCATACGTACCGACTTTTAAGGACCTGGTACCTACGTAATAAGCAAGCTTCACTTTATATATACAAAATTCCCTTCAATACATCATTTAATTTAATCTAATTATCCAATTACATCATAATATAACCCTGAAGAAAAGGTGCATGCGAGTATAGTTATTATACCAGTATATACTGGGTGGTCCATAAGTCGCCTTGGGGCGTCCAACTGACATTCTTGGCTTTTTGACATTCTCCATTCATTTTTGGTTACAAGTAGCATAATGTAGCCTTCCTTGGAATATAGAAGATCATTTTTTTTTAAATTCTATATCTGTATAATACCCGGTATTATATGTGATTATATTTGTATTAATATCAATGACCTACAAACATAGATAGACGGAACTGTAAACAATAAATTGTGAATCCCTGGTTCGGCCACTCCCCTTCGCTTAATCGCATTTCCCCCACTATTTAGATATTTGGTGTTTTGGTGATGTTTCGGAAGATATTTTATTATTTTCTTTGGTTTAAAAACTTTAAAAATAATTAGAGGTTGCAAAGTGTGCAATAAAATAGACTATACGAACACAGAAGTAACTTTTCATCGATAAGTAGCCCGTCCAAATTAAAATTTGGTTATGTTTGAATTTTAAAAGAAAGCTGTTGACATATAAACGTGGGTCGTGGTCGTTATAATTACTTGCTGAAACGTGCAATCTTTGGACAGTGGCCCTTTTTTTACCAAGCTCCAGATTTATTTTGTGGTATTAATTATTTCGACGTATAAATCTCAATTAAAGATAATAAATAATATTTTATTTTGGTGTTGATTTGGAAGATACTGTTGCGTATGCGGGTTCGCAGATAAGTGAGACTAATTTAGAGTTATTAAATTAACTTTATTTACACTCGAAATAATATAAATTACAACTTAACTTACACTAGCTTACTCGGACTATTCTATTATTCACACTGTCTTTTACATTCTGTCCTCATGCCGACAATTCTCCCATTTATATATCCGACAAAGGCTCCAGATCATTCGAGCGGCTTCTGGTCTTTGATTCGAAAGCCGCCACTGGACGTTTCTCGAAATCCCTTTGTCAGCATTCTAGGAGTAGATGCCGACATGCTGCCGTCGCTCTCTTTGTCAACGCCGCTTTCGATATTTCCAACCACAGCATAGATCTCGCGCTTTCTTCTAAAGAATGCCGCCACTTTGTAGCCAATACCGGCGGCTGTTCCCCTTACACGTTACAATATTCTATTATTTTCTTTGATTTAAAAACTTTGAAAATGACTAGAGGTTGCAAAGTTTGCAGTAAAATAGAATATACGAACCCAGAAGTAACTTTTCATCGATAAGTAGCCGGTCCAAATTAAAATTTGGTTATGTATTGAATTTTAAAACAAACCTGTTGAGATATAAACGTGGGTCATGGGCGTTAAATTAATTATTTGCTGAAACGTCCAATCTTTGGACATTGGCCCTTTTTTACCAAGCTCCAGATTTATTTTGTGGTATTAATTATTTCGACGTATAAATCTCAATTAAAGATAATAAATAATATTTGTTTAAATTTAAAATAATCAATAAACAAAAATATAGACTAAAGAAAGAGAAGCCGGCGCCAAGCTTCCTCCGCGAAGAAAATAAGCGTAATGGAGGCGGAGTTAGCATAAACAGCTGTATCCCCCCTTCTGGCCGCTTCCACAGCTCATCTTCCCTGGCCGAAAAACATGTTGTCAACCAAACAAAACGTATTTTATCAATGGAGTGTTCCGTCTATCTGTGGTAATAGGTCATTGATGAATATTGACATAAAAAATGTTAAATAGAAAGTTGTCAAACTTTGAAAAGCTATTTACACGTGTATTGTACCTTGCGATCATTTCTGGAGATAGATCAACCGTTCTTGATGAGTTATAACAAAATAATATATACAATATTTGTCGAGAAAGTATTTCCTGAGCTAGTATGATAGCAGCTATCATTTTGACATATTGATTAATTATTCATTATTATTATTAATTATGTATAAGGTTTGACCTGATTAATATAGGGTATATCCTCCCTAAGGTTTTGAAGGCCATAAATCATTGTAATATACAGGCTGTTTCAAATTCGACTCTCACCATTGGGATCTCGGAAACTGGAATACGAAGATGGTTAAATTGGGGCAAAATTGCGCATTTATGTGCCCAACAACACGCCGTTTAATTTCGAGTAGTTCCCGAGATATCCGGAAAAATCCGAATTTTCGGAAAATCATTTTATTTTTTTCCTGGCTTTATTTCTTAATGAATTTACAAATAAATAGCACATTTACATTGCCAATTTTTTCACTCTTTCCAACGGTGTTAATAGTTTTGTAACCTGATGTTTCGTTTATGTGTAACTATCACGAACTTTTTTTTCTTATGGGAGCCATATTGGCATACCACAAATTTGAATAGCCCTTTTTATTACATTTTTGACGATGTAAGTTGATCTTGTTGTCCTAAAAATCCGGGATATTAAATAAATTATTTTTAGAAAATAGTTGGCTTTGATTTTTCCAATCGGTGAAACGTAAATGACATTCTGTATTATTGTCAATTGCTGAGTCCTTGAAAATTCCAATGAAGAAAAACGGGATATGATAAAACTTTATTACAAAAATTATAGAAACAGTATGAATACATTGGAAGTGAATCATCTTAACATTTAAGTATCCCGAGAGACGACAACCCCACCGATCTTTAAACTTATTGGAAACAAATTTAGCTGGGCATGGTTCCTTTAAAAAACCCCGACAAAAATCTGGAGACAGGATTGATGAAGGAACTAAAGAAATCATTATTTATGAGGTATAATTAATCTTAAGTTTTTCAAACGAGCTGAACCCATCGCGAATTCTGTCCATTAATTTGAACAAATTTGGTTGTGGTTGTCGTCTCTCGGGATTCATCTTAAGATACACTTCCAATGTATTGATTCACACTGTTTCTAACATTGTTGTAATAAAGTTTTATGATATCCCGTTTTTCTTCATTGGGGAAATCCATTTTCAAGGACAATTGACAATAATAAAGAATGTCATTTACGTGTCATCGATTGGAAAAATCGGAGCCAACTACTTTATAAAAATTATTTATTTAATTTCTCGGATTCTTAGGAAAACAAGGCCAATATGGCTCCGATAAGAAAAAAGTTCATGATAGTTACACATAGAGAAGTCATGTTACAAAACTATTAATACCGTTGGAAAGAGCGAAAAAAGTGGCAATATAAATATGCTATTTATTTAGAAATTCTGTTTTTCCGGTTATCTCCAGAACTCTTCGAAATTTGAAAAAATTTAAACGGCGTATTGTTGAGCACATAAATGCGCAACTTTGCCTCAATTTAACCATCTTCGTATTCAGTAAAGTGAATATTAATAGTGCATTCTCCATTGATACATATCTTCTATTTCTCCTTAGGAAGCCTATTTTCTATATACCTTTTTGAAAACATGATTAGGATTCTCAGTAAATTTAAGTTTTTTGTCAATTAAGTATCACTACAAGACATTTGAAGTTATCGACACACTCCACTTCAACGCCATCCAAACTCACTCTGATATTTTCATTCAAATTCATTTTTAGAAATTGAGTTTTAGCCAGGTTTAACTTAAGTATCATCTGCCTTGCAATATTTCAGCATACTCCCAACATCAGTAATATAGATTAAAAAGAGTCAGACACCCTATATGGATCCTTATGGAATACCCAAAAGGATATTTAATTGATTGCATGAGCTCCATATTATGGGCCACCCAGTATTTATAAAATGGAGCGCGACAACTGGCAACACTGCCAACTGATATCTCCGCTTGCTTGCTTTTGGATGATGGAGAAAGAGCAACGAGCTATACGTACCAGCTATGTCTGGTGTTTGTCTGGGTGAGAGGCGTTGCACGCCGGCGACGTGTGCGAAATCGAGATTTGCAGATGCGCCTATACCGCGCGCTACTGTTCTGATCTCACTTCAGTCACCCGTCAGTCACTCACATGCAGTTATTCGGTCACTAGATGATGATGATGAGCCGGATATATATTATCTTGGTCCTTCGAAGTCATACTGTCTTGACAGTGATTATCACTTTTGTAGTTGTAATACGCTTGCGCTTCACTTGCCTGTTCTGAATGAGAAATGCAAATTGTATTCAATACAAATGTTTCAAATTATTAATAGATGCAGAGAGATTATGATTGTGTAATGTTAATTGAATCTTTTACATTTTCAAATTCCAACGCACCTAACCTGTAGAATATATCTAAGTGCAAATAAAACTAAGGAGGTTCTTGGTTGAGTTTAATTTATTTTTATATGTTTTTATATATTTTAAGCTATTAACTTAATGTTTAAATTTTAACTGCAAGATCTCTGATTAATTGATATCATTCATTGCCTGGCCATTTAACATTTTGGTACTGTTATACGCAAAACCTTCAGGATTTTGGACTTCATAGCATTATTATTACACTCAGTTCAACATGCCCCTCCTCATCTTAAGTAGTTCCGAACACAACCGAACTGGTGACTTTGAGCGAACAAAACTGCGTTGTTGTTGATAAACCATATTTGTGTTGTAATAACATACAATAATAACTAACACGAGCATTGTTATATTTTATAGTGTATTTAAATAAGCAATATGATTACGTCATGAGCTAGGGATTTTTAAGTGCATTTTTAATCGATAAACCGAACGGAGGAGGTATACAATTCGAGTGTTTGTTTGTCTGCATGGCTTTTTCTATGGAGGCTCTGATTTTCATAGTTCTTTTATTATTTGAAAGAGGACTCCATTGAAAAAAAAAATCTATTCCACAAATCCTTCCCCCGAAAAACTTCTCCGGGGCATTTGTCTTTTTTTTTCGTAAACCGAAAATTTGAGACGGCAGCATTTGAATTCGACAATAATTTTATTGTATTTAATACAACAATCCCCTAATGTTCTAAATCCCTACTATTATCGTTGGACCAAGTTTCAAACATTTTTGCGTATACAAACAAAACAAGAATTTCCATAGGGAGAAACATTTTTTGTTGACCCGTATATTACTTCGTTGATTTTTTAGTTCTTAGCTTTTTTTTAATAGAAATACATGTTGAAGTTTTTTTCTATTGTGAAGTCATTCATTATTTAATTTTGACGTTTTAGCAGTTTTAAGCAGATACGTTTTATTTGGTATAATTTCAAACCGTTATAATGCTATAGTTTTGCATTTCGTATAAGGTCTTGCTGACGGAAATGCCTACGAAGCTAGGCATATTTACGAAGAAAGATTTCCGAACAGAGTAGCGCCGGATACACGAATTTTCTCCCGCATACATCAAAATATATCTGAAGTTGGCAGACTGAAGTCAAAACATCGTGTTGGAAAACTAGCTGAGATAAGAATGCCACAAATTGAAGAAACTGTATCAGATGAAATTACTGAGCATCCGGAGACAAGACGAGCATGAGAAAAATTGCTGCCACATTAAATATTAGTCATCAAGTAGTATGACAAATTTTAAGAGAAAATCTGCTTTACCCACATCACATTCAAAGAGTGCAAGCCCTTAAATGCAGTTGATTTTCCAGTTCTTATAAATTTTTGTCAATGGTTTCTTAATAAGCTAGTTGAAATTCGGCTATTTGGAGCAAAATTCTCGAGGGATTCGATTACTAATTTTCATAATAATAATTTATGGACTGAGGAGAATCCACATGCTGTGGTAGAAAATCATTTCCAAGAACAATTTTCGGTCAATGATTGGGCTGGGATAGTTGGAGACAATTTGATAGGACCGTACCAGTTCGACTTAATGGACAAATCTATTATAATTTTCTTGTGGAACATTTGCCATTATTGTTGGAGGACATTCCTATCCAACTGAGAAGAGACATGTGGTATATGCATGATGGTGCTCCTCATCACTTTAGTATTCCTGTTAGAGAACACCTTATAAATACATATGGCAATAGGTGATTTGGTCGAGGAGGGCCCACTGTATGGCCAGCAAGATCTCCGGATGTGAATATTGTTGATTTTTTCTTTTTGGGACATCTTAAATCCCTCGTTTACCAAAGACCAATTGTAGATCTGGATGACTCAAGAGAGAGGATTATAAACGGATACAATCTAATAAGAAATAACCCAGGAGTTTTTGAGAAAAGTACGAAGTTCAATGAGAAGACTAGATGTATGCATAACAACAGGGGGCGGTCATTTCCAGCAATTTTGGTAAATTGATATCATCTTTGAAATTTTTGATTAATTTGCAAGTTTGATAATAAATTATTCGAAATAATTTCTAATGCTTATTGCAGATAATTTTTTTCTATTACAGAAATAAATGTATTTAACGACCTATAAATAATACATTAAAATCTCAAACTACTTTTCCTACGAAAAAAAATACAAGGGAATTTTTTTTCAAAATCAATTGTAAATTACGGAACTTCAATGAAAATGTCAAGAAAAGACAGTAGCATACAATTACGGTGGTCAAAATTATGCAATAGCGTTCCCAGAGCTCCGCCATTGGACAATGCTGTTCAATAGATGGGATAGCAACTAAGCTCCGTGAACTTAGAACCCGACTTGAAAATAAAATTAATTAAAAAGTATAAATAAATAAAATAAAATTTATTTGTTTGTAGTTTTTCAAAAAACCTTGAAAAAAAATATATTGACGCCTACAATTTTTGATGTTTTTATGGAATTTTTCCGAGAATGTGTTAACAATCGTTTGTAGTGATAATAGTTTTTTTTGTTAAATTCTTTTAACATTATTAATCGTTTAAACAAATTTACGTCAAATAAGTTTAATAAAATTTTTGTGCTTCCAGAAACTAAACGAGGTATACGTGTGTAGTGATATTTGTTTGTCATAAACATGGAAAATAAAAATAAAATATTTACTCCTACAATTTTTGCTGTTTTATGGCATTTTTCCGGGAATGTGTTAACAACCGTCTGTAGTTTTTTTGTAGTGACAATATTTTTTTGGTAATTTTTTTAGCATTATTATTCGCTTAAAGAAATTTGCGGAAAATAAATTTCAAAAAATCTTGTGGTTTCAGAAACTACAAACGACGTAGATGTTAGTAGAGAAATTTATTTGTAGATTTTCAAGAAACTTGTAAAATAAAAAAATAATTTACTCCTACAATTTTTTATATTTTTATGGCATTTTTACGGGAATGCGCTAACAATCGTTTGTACTTACGAAGGAATTTAAATGCACATATTATATTATTTTATATAAGTGAAAATGGCGATAGTTATTAGTTATTAAAGAAATGTAAGAAAAGTCTTTTGATAAAGTGGCTATAAAAATATTTTATTAAATCTAATTTAAGTCAAATCTTGTGATGTTTAATTATGTTAATAGAATTTGAAAACCAAATCTGTTATTACTAAAAAATAAACTAAAAATAATGGAAAAACAAATCAATTTCACTACAAACATCTTCGTCGTTTGTAGTTTCTGGAAGCACAAAAATTTTATTAAATTTATTTGACGTAAAGGAATAATAATAAAAATTTAACAAAAAAAACTAATGTTACTACAAAAAAAAAACAAACGATTGTGAACACATTCCCGGAAAAATGCCATAAAAACATCAAAAATTGTAGGAGTAAATTTTTTTTTTGATTTTCAAGCTTTTTTGAAAAACATTTGAACGAGCATTTGAATTAACCCGTCAGGAGAAATTGAAAGAAAACTTTAATTTTTACAAACCTTCAATACCCTGTATCTCAAAAACTATCGAATATTAAATTATAAGATATTAAAATTTGATATGAAAAAACTAGCCTTATTTTCACGTGTTCTATCACGTCGTTTTAAATATGTACCATACCTTTAGGAACACCCTGTATATTTATGTTGGATAAAAAGAAGCTATTGTTTATCTGATAGTATGTTTCTTTTTATCACAATGAACTTTCACTTTCAGAAAACAAAGAAAAAAATACCTACATAAATTTCCACCAATTTTATATTGAATTTCTGTTCTAAAATCAATTTAATTGTTCCGACAGATTATTGAACGAATGAAGAGCGAAAGTTGTTATTGTAACACACACAGGCTATAAACTTTGTACCCATCAAATAGAAAATATCCCACTCGTTAATTTGAAAAGGCGGACGCCCAGCCCACGCATTGCATATATACAGTCAGATATTATAGCTATAGATATAATGCAAGCACAAGCTCCTGACTCTATGTCGCGTGTATTTTTGCGTCAGACGAACGAGAACTCACCTATCTCCTTACTCCTACTTCGTCGACAACACACAACCATTCTGTCGTTTTCTTTTTATATAAGGTGGGCACAGCATACTACGTGTGTGTGTGAGTGAAATGGAAACTGGGTCGATGCCATTTGATCTTTCTTCTAATAGACCACGTTTCCTTGTGACCAATATTAGCTGTATAGAATAAGGAAACAACAAAAATTATTTAAAGAAAATCAACAATGGATCATTTACACAAAAATCATTTCTCTAGGGCGTTCATCCTGGCCAGGCATAATCAAATTATAATACAATTATATGTTGAGAGTGAATTCGTTTTTCTCTAAATCACTGATTTCTCTTACTTTATTGACCGACGAACCCCGAACGGAGGAGGTATACAATTCGACTGTCTGCTTCGAGGTCTGCTTATTTTTTGGTTTGTGCGCGCCTTTCATATATTAATCGTACTCCGATTTTGATGATTTTTGAATCATTTGAAAGAAGACGCTTGAGAAATGGTCCCATATTCATAAAAACGGCAAATTTTCTCGAAAATTGAAAATCTGAGGTGGTATAATTAAAGATAGGACAATATCCGGAAACGTTTAAATTGAACATTTTTTCGAAAGAGTAACGGTTTTCGAGATAGAGTCATGTTAAATTCTCACATGTGCAATGTGAAGAGGGCACATTTGAAAATGGGCAGTACATGAAGGACATAATTATTTGTAGCAACCTTTATAAAGAACATTTTTTCCTTAGAGTTACGGTTTTCGAGTAAAATCGGTGTTAAAATGGTAACAACTAAAATATTCAAGCGTATTTCCGCAGCGATGTTCTGAGATCTCAATAATAACAACTACAAGCAAGGAATATACGTGGGTAATAGGATAAGTACTATCTTCATTGGTATTAGTGAACGTTCAACGAATTTCGTGACTAATGTTACACTCAAAAGTGTGAAAAAATATTTTTTTATGAAAAATTGGACCGACGTTATTAGTTGGTGCTCTGAAAAGTATAAAATAATATTAATTATATTGGTGCTGGTACTTGTGAAGTTGGTGCCAAAAGCTATCAATCTAACTTCAAATGTTACAGCACCAATAGAATTAATATTATTTTGTATTTTTCAATGCACCAACTAATAACTTCGGTCCATCCAATTTTTTGTAAAAAATATTTTTTTATTTATTTTTGAGTTATTTCTCCATCCTTATTTGTTTGCAGTTATTATAAAAGAGCGTTTCTGCACGACTTAATCTAGGTTAAACCATGCAACAAAAAGGGTCATTTTACTGTTAAAAAAATTGCAGGTATGTCCTTAAATTTAGTACTACTATTATCGAATTTCAATTTAGCGAGAAGTGTATTAATTATCGCTTATCTGTCGAAAATTTGTTATGGAAACTAAAAAATTGTTGCACTTTTTTTCTATTTTTTTTTGTGGTGATGCTAACTTGATATCAAAGTTAGCCCTACCACCATCTACAATCATAAAATTTTGTCCGTTCTCGACGGTATTGTGCGTATTTTTTGTCGCATATTAGCTATGACGTGAGAGAACTAGAATAACGTTATTTTCGTTTTTTATCTCTCTATAAGGTTTGGAAGTGCTAACTTAAACTCAAGTTAGCACTACCACCAGGTGGAAAATGGATTTTCCCGCTTTCCAAAAGATAAATTTGGTGGAACTTTTTTGTCGCTAATTAGTTATGATCGAAATCACAATCGATTTTGATTTTTCGTCTATTATCTAATTATATTAAACGAGCAATGCTTGTATGTTTATATATATATATATGCAAATTTTATCTCGGAATCTGGTCTACCGATTTCGATGAAAATTCATATGTATGGCTTTTGGAGTGTATTGAATCGATTGGTGGTATTCACATTCACAAGAAAAATCGTTTTCAGCAATTAATATTCTCATGTTACGAGTCCTACAGTTTATACCTATGATAGCAATATGAACCCAAAAAAATCATAGGAAAAATAGTCCTATGGTTAAGGTTCTGGATATCGATCTAGAGTTTGAATTCTGATCACCTTAGAGTTTTTTTTAACAAAACCCATTTTTTTAAATAAAAGATGTTAATACGAGTTTCTAATAATTTCAATGAAAATTTGTACATATCTAATATATTGCGACCCTTAAGGTACACATTAGCTATTTCTAGGAAGGATTAGCAGATTTTGGTAAAAATTAGCAAAAAGGGGTTTTCAGAGTCGAGAAATCGATTGACGATAGGTACTTTCATATTTAATCGGTGTGACCCTCGAGGTCCATCCACACTAGCTATTTCAAGAGTTTTGGTGTATTTATCATTCATATTACACATTCATATTTATTACGAAGTCTATAACTTACGAATATGTGAACAATAAAAGCAGTATCTAACGATCGCAATACATTTTAACCAGAAATATGCACATTTTTTAATAAGTTTAAATATCCTTAGTATCTCTTTATAGACCCCTCTTAAATCATGTTTTAACCAGATATTAAACATGGAAAAATGCTAACATCACGGCATATCAATTTCGGACTAAATGTGAGATAAATTTTCTCGATTTACAGTGCATAACTAATTGAAATACGCCGAGTTTCAATTAGTTACATTTTTTTTTTCGATTATAAATCATCTTTGGAAATGTTTTGAAAGGTTGGTAGTGCTTGCTAACTTTAAAACTTATCAAAGTGAGAAAATCCAACTGGATAAAAAAAAACATGTTTTTAGGATGTTCAATGTCCTGTATTACTTAGCAGTTTATAAATAATTTGGCAAGAATCTATGGACCTATTTTGTTCCTTTTTAAAAATACCAAAGTAGATCATTTATCTTTAGAGAGTAAAAATACCGGCTGCCGTCGCTGCTTTTGCCGGCTGGTGTGGTATGCAACTCTAACGGATGTTTTAATTTAGTTCTCGTGAAGAGTCTTGCAAAAAAATAGAAGGAAAAAATGAGTGCATATTGTCTCGTTCTATTTTTAGAAATACTTCAAGTTGGCCCCTCTTGTTTTTTTTTTCTATTTCTTTCTTCAAGATAATTAGTATACTTACTATTCTATGTATTTTGATAAATCTACTGAAACTATAGCATAGTCAATCTGTTTTATTTAGCGATAGGAATCAATAAAATTTTTTTTTCAAAAAACTGGGACCAACTTAATTCATTGATGCTCTGAAAAAAAAAATAATATCAATTCTATTGGTACTGGTAAGTTGTGCAGTTATACGCAGATAGAAGAATTTGCGGCAATATAATTAATGTTAGATATTTTTTGTATTTTAGTGGTGAACCATTAAAAATATTTATCTAACATGTTTAAGTGTTTGATTATTCACTGAACTGGTTGAATGTTCACTTATATTCAATAATTTCAATAGCGGTATACTTTGTGTTGTAATTCGCAAATATTCAAATTAAAAGAAGCCCTTTATTATAACATCGACCCCTGCTTGTCTCAGCATCCTTCATAAAATATAGAAAATAAAAAACCATCATTTCGTACTAAAATATTCTTCCCCACTCCCATTCCAAATAATCATCATAAGTTTTTAGATCCCGGTCTGATTCCGGGACAGGGGAGTTTTGTTGTAGCCACGTCGTGGAAAGCACTGGCAACCTACCACGATAATTCTGCCTAGTAAAACCACTGTCAAATAGGGTCATTTGGAACCAGCAATTCACAAATATAAGCGCGAAACATCGACAACACTCTCAGAAAGAATGGAAATCCAAGAAGAAGAAGATAAAAAAATGTAATTGGGAATTAATAATTAAAATCTTCGAACAATTTTTGAAAGTAGATACAGTTTATTTTTATAGTTTGGTTCTATTTAAACACTCGATATTCAATATCCAAATATATCGGCTATAATATTATGTAATAGAATTAAATTGTTGGCACCGTTTTAAGATTTAAGGTCCTAGTGATTGGTATTAGAAGCAGGGAAATCTATTAGTTATGCAATATCAGAGTCTACTTTTGTTTATGTATAATAGTAACACATTAGACACGCCATAGTGTGAAAACTGCATAACGGAAATTTCATTTCTGTTAGATCACTGAATAACATTGATGAAGAAATACACCAATTTGTTTTCCTGTAGAGGTATATAATTCGACTTTTTTTTGTTTTTCAATTGATGTTCGATTCTTTGTCTACATGTTGTTTTTCAACTTGTCTTTCCCCTAAAAAACTGCTCCGAAAGGGGGTGTAGGGGCATTTTTTTGAAAATAGAAAATTTAACACGACAAAATTTAAGAAAAGAACATATCCGGCAACGTTTAAATTAAACATTTCTTTATAAAAACATACGTTTCCGAGTTACAGCAGTGGTAAAGTCTGAAATATATGCATCTCCGCTAAGGGGTGGGGCATTTTTTTTTCCAAAATTGAAATATCCAAATTAAAGAAGAGATTATATGTAGCAACATTTAAATGGGACATTTTTCAAAATATGTACGGTTTCCGAGTTAGCACTGAAAATACAAAATAATATTAATTCTATTGATTCTGGTACTTTTGAGGTACTAACTACAACTGCACAACTTCAAAATTAACAGTATAAATAGATATAAGATTATTTTGTATTTTTCAGTGCACCAAATTAAAGTTGGTCCAATATTTTCGTAAGAAATATTTATTAATGAAAAATATATATAGATATACTTTTGGTAACAATGTTCATATCAATATAAGGTTTTCAGAGAAAAAAAAATTGCACGGAAAATGAAAAAATCGTGAAAACTGACAGTACTTTTTTTTGAGAGTTTTATGTTAAGACCTTAAGTTCTGATTTGAACGATGGACATCGTTTTGTTCGTTATAGTACTGGAAGTGTTTTATGGTTAACAAATTCTAGGCAATTACAAATTTAAGTCGGAAAATTCAGACAAACTTCAAAAATCGACTTTCCAAACGAAGGAGCAATAGAATTGGACTTATTTATGTTTGTTTTTTTAATGGAAAACATTCAATACATAATTCTTTTTCATTGGTAAGCTAAGTCCTATTTAGTTTTAATTCCACTACCTCCGTACCCGCAAAGGAAGGGGAAAGCAAATTTTTCGAGGCAATATTGAAGAAAATATCATTTCTGGTAATGTTAAAGCAGGTCATTTTTCCAAAAAAAAAGAGAAGGTTTTCCTAGTTACAGCACTACGAAAATGTAAGGTTGGATGACTAATGAAACACAAAAAATGTTAATTCTAATGGTGTTGGTGCTTTTGAGGTAGTTGTCAAAAATCTTCAAAATTTTCAATTATAGTACATGAAACATGAATTTTATAAATTAAAAATAATAAATAAATTAAACCAAAAAAGGTGTTATTCTTTGGAAAAATGTATATAACAATTTACCACCAAAAAACCGCATTTAAAATACAAATCGTCGGGTCCGAGCGCTATGCAGAAAAAAAAGTACACGGCTGAATTTTAAATGAATTTAATGACTTTACTTCAAGGACACACTGAAGAGTTTGTTGTACATGAATATCTACTAATCTTCGATTATACCTCACTCTTGTGTCTTGTGTGGAGCCCTGCCACATACCGGACGTGCCTGAAAGGTTCTTCACCTTGTAGAACGCGTGCAGCATAGAAGAGAAGACAGACTTGTTGCAAGCCCCGTTGTTGTTGTTGTTGCTTGGTTGCTGGCGCTTCTCGTCGTCCGGGTCGATCCTCACACTCACTTCCTTGTTGTAAACTAAACACCGGTACAACCAAGGATGCATGATGAACTGTTATCCCTCATATGAGATCTTTGAATTGTGAGATCTTCTAAGGTGGCATGCGATGTGAACAGCTAACAAAAAAACAATCCAAATTGTTGTGGGACTTATGGTTGCTGTATTGTTGCGAGTCAGTTGCTGAAATCCCGATGTTGTGGCCAAAACTAAAAGGCGAAGTAGTTTTTCATATAAGTTAGCGATGACATCATTTTTGACCGACTTCCCAAACTGAGAAGGTATACAATTCGACTGTGTGCTATTTTATTTGTCCGCGCCCTTCGTAATAGCTCGATTTCAAAATTACCAGCTCCAGTGGATATATTATTTTTTAATTTTTCAGTGCACCGAGTAATAAATTCGTTCCTAGTTTTTGTGTAAAAAGTTAGAACTAATCTTCCAGATCCTATATAGTTTTCTTTATCTCACAAGCTACAAACAATAAACTGAAAATTTTTGGATCAAATAATTGCAGCACAGAATCCCGCCTCTGTGCTACTGTGTCTGTCTGTCCGTCTATCGAGATAAGTTCAAATTTGGTACTTCTGCAGAGTTAGATGACCGTATCACCAACGTTACATTTACGGGTACTGGTTTATTTAGTACCCAGTTTAGCCCAGGATTTGTTAACGTCTTTGCAATGTTTTTAAAGATAGTACTAGAAATATTAGAGAGCTGGATAACTATTTGTAATACCATGCAGATAGCACGGACACATGTTCTTGTTCATCAGTCAATTTTAATGTCAGTCATTGTTAATAATAATAATTTGTTCGCAGCTTTTGAAGAATCCATAAAAAAGATATAGTAGATAACCGTGCTTATCGACTTCTTCGGACACATCCTCCAGTCATATGTGTATCTGATGAGTTCTAATGAGAACGAAATCGGTGATTATACACACTTGATTCAACTGTGATGTGTTCCGAATGAAATAGAAATATTTAAGTTTTTGCAATATCTACTTGAATTGAGTAAATAATCAATAATATTGTACCTACCAGCAATGATATGATCCAATACGGGATGGAGTATTTGCTCACGGACTAGTTGTTTTCATCGTTGGTAGGCATTTACCTGCTGTCTTCTTAGCATTAACTCGATTTTTGATTAAACGGTTTTAGCAACAAAATCTACATTTCAGCAACTAATTACAACAAAAAATGGACAAATGTGTATTGCTTTCGATTATTTCTGTTCACTGCTACCTTTATTATACATCTCGAATTGCATGGCATATGTGACAAAATAAAAATAATATTTAATGTAGGAGGCCTGTGTTGTTGTGAACAATTTCGTGTAGGTCTTCTTGATCTGTTTCGCTTCATCGGATCCAGGATGGATGATAGGATTCACTGTTGAATGAATGGGTAGCATTTCTAGGCCACAATATACTTTTGTAAACATAATAATGATATACAGTTACGTGAGAAGAAAAGGAAATTGTGCAACTTAATATCATCCATCGAAGAAGAAGAAACTTGTATGCACACGTCGGCTAGCTATTGTATTGTTGGGGAGGAGTATAGCATAAGGAGTATACAGGGTATCCGGAAAGTTCCTACCCTACAATGATAGGGCATTATTAGCTGGTGCACTGAAGAAAAAAAATTGAAGTTGGTGTCAAAATTCTTATTTATATCTACCTATAATTACACAACTTCAAAATTACTATCACCATTAGAATTAATACTATTTTGTATTTTCAGTGCAGAATCTGTCATATTTTTTTGTAAAGAAAAGTCTTTAGTAACCAAATACCTACTCTTAAACAAATTTCACAAGAAACAATATTAAATAATAAAATAAGACAACAGTTGTCATAAAACTAAGCTCAGTTTTCTAATAAAGTAATTAAATACAATCTGTTGGTGTACGTATTAACCAACGACATGGATATTATGTTTAAGTTAGGTACTAGGAATATTAAGTTTACATTTTATCCAAATTCTTTGGATAGTTTGTACATTATCCAAAGACACCGGTTAATTTTCGTATTTTTTTTGTGGTTTGTACCTTGGCTATAAATCTTGTATAGTTTGTAAACTAACTAGATAGTATACAAACTAACCAATTTTCATTGCAATTTTATATGTCATTCAAACAATTATTTAAGATATAAAAATAAATTAAATTATGGAAATCTTTTTTTTAATATAGATTATAATTTTTTTGTCTTAAAGTAATTCAAAAAATATGACATAATGTATTTTTTGTAAATTTAAACAATTTTACGCAATATCAGATTCTACCATGTCGTTTGCAGTAAGTCCCCAAAAAAGCAACGTAAGTAACTTTTAAAATTTTTGGTTGTTATCTCCTCACTCGACATTCCATTCGTAAGTTCGAGTCCACATTTTCGTTGCTTAATGTTTCGGTACCATTTAGAATGTCGAAGAAAAGATTAGAAAGAAACACTTGAAGTTTCGCGTTCCATAGTATAAATATATATTTTTATTCTTCACTGTTAGAAAACTTGATTTATATCAACTAATATAAGATCAACTGTCTCTTGTCAGTTGTCATGTCATATTTTAGAGAAATTGTGAAGAGTAAAAAAATGTTTAGACCACGTTGGGAAAGTGTTTTTCCGGACTTCTAGAAGTGTTAAGAGGCTCGGTGGGAACTTTTTTTAGCCCTGAGAAGGTTGAAAAGATCCACTTTCGCTCCTAGGGTAAAAAATACTGATATACTATGTTGATGTTATACAGAGACGGCAAGCCTCGGCCTATTGAAAACGAAATTTGAAAATCGTCAACTGGCCACTCTGTGATCTAACCCCCTTGGACTTTTTTCTCTGGAACTGGAACAATAAAGAACTTGTTTGTATCTCAAGAAAATGCGTTTTATTAAAAAATTAAAATGGCATAATAGAAATTCGTTTATAGAAAGTATTTGATAAATATTTTTATATATTTAATATATATTGAGGATTTTTTTTTTGATGGTTATGGTTACATAACTAGAATAATTATGATTTGATTTCCTACGTAGTAGACAAAGAAGATAAGAAAACTGGGTCAATGCTGAGTGATGCTGATTTGTATGTTTATTATGTACTTTGAGTTCAAAACCTACTGCTAAAAATCAGGAGTCTTTAGTTTTGTTTGTCAAATGTTTAGCATAATATATTGTGTTGATAATAATTTGAAACAAACAGATAGATACACATGAACTATGGAATGTTTACAAGTGCGTCGAATCTTTTGTGAACCAAAATGCTTATGAAATGTAGATATTAAAGTTTTGATCCACACATCGAATATTTTAATTAAAAATTAAGTATCTCTCTCTTCAAGATCAAATAAAACAACATACATTAATTTGTGGTCAATCTGAATTTTTTTTTTTCGGGATTTACATTGAGTGACTGGAAATGCTACAGCCCAAATTTACTGCAAAGGTACGTTATGAATAGATGTAATTTCATGGAAGGAATTTTGAGGCCGTTGACAAGCGGCAGAAACAACATAAAAAATATAACTTTAAAGCAACATCTTTATGTATAACAACATAACAAAATTTATATCATGGTTTGGCCCTTACTAAGGGTTTGCAAAATATTTGTTTTTTTTTTAGTTTCTCAGAGGGAAATCTCATTATCTCCCGACTGGTGCTCTACCACAAACCATAAAATAAACTCTGTTTGCACTATCATCAATGATTGTCACTTATTTTGAAATGGACCCATTAATAAAATAAAAATGAGTCCATGGGACATCATGAATGACCTTTAGCTCGAGAGGCCAATTGGACCTTATTATTATTATGCCCGATTTCTATCAAATATAATAATTGTCTGATCAGGTCATGTGATCATCAATTTTTTTCAGACTAAACGGTTCCTATACCGAGTCTTATTGAATGGCATATTCAGTTTTGACTTGGGAGGAACCGTTTAGTCAGAATATGTATATGTATAAATATTTAATTTGACAAAACAAGTTTCATCAATATCGTTGTAGCCGACACAGTCTTGAGCGAATCACGTTTTTCAGCTGTTGTCTATCAGAATGCCCAAGCTGTGTCACCGGCAGGCGGTATCGATACCTTACAAAACAAAGAAGGCAACAAAATTGACCCATCCGCTCTATAGATAATCTTGACAGACAGGTGGGCCAATGGCTGAAAATACGTCTTTCGGACTCGGGAATCTCTGAAACAAAAACATTTTTGTTGAAAACCGGAAATTGTACACGATTACAATACTTTCCTTTTTATGTTACTTAGGGTGGCGGTAGGAAAGTGAAAATACTGTGTAAGCAGCCCATCCTTTCATTGATCTGATTGAAAGGTGCCGTTGCACTTTTATAGTTGCCCTACTTTATCTCATTTATAATTGATTGCCCTAATTATGAGGACTCGACAAGACATAAGAGATAAAAGAAACGTGTGAATATTCCGTACGCAAGAGCCATCAGATAATAATTGTCAATTATCAATTGACTATGTGGCGAATCACATGGAGTGGATACTCTCGATATGTGGTGGTCGCTCTGTTTCGTGGTCCCAATCTCATTTCAATTATAATGGGAAGAAGGATCTCAAGAGTAGCAGCCAATCTACTTTGTATTATTATTATTTATTGTTCACGACGTTCCGTTTGTGTGGCCTAATTTAAGCGAGTTCTCATATATTAGGTAAATTTCTTATAGAAATATACCTATTGCGATCGTTCACACTTTTGAATTTCGAAAAAATTTCAACGGCATGTTGTTATATGTCTATAAGTTTAACATTTGGTTCAAAAGTTTATATATATATATATATATATATATATATATATATATATATATATATATATATATATATATATAATATATATATGGGATATTACGAAATTTGTTAACACGATAGAGGTCGCAGTTTTGAAGGGATCAAGTTCAAATTTGCTACAAAAATCAATCTCTCAAATATCTCGGTCGAGTTCGTTATTGGGCAATATCGGGTAAGTAGTTTCAAAATGGCGACCATTCAAACATTTAAAAAAATGATCAAAAAAGAGCAGTAGTGTAAATATTATTAAAAATAATTTTAGGTTATAGATATAATCAGTACCTACAACTTTTGTTCAAAGCAATAATATATACATACATAATATAGACCCTGATTAAAAAAATATATAGTATATTTATTGAAAAGAAATAGACGAAAAAAAAATCTGCCTTGAAGTGGACTCGAACCCTGTCTGCTTTATATTCAACAGTCAAAACAAAAACCTCTAACCGCAAGGCTATGAGAATTTTATTTAATAACATGTAGGTATACCAATGAAAAGGTTGTTAAAATTTCAATTCAATGAATTTTGAAAAATTTACCTTTCCGCTGACTACAGGCCATCGGGATTTTTTTAATTACTAACCATTCAACGGAGCCGTAAATATTTCACGATTCGGTACCGTCAATAATCGTCGTGAATAGTGTATATGTGTGATTTGTCGTTGTCGTGATCCGAAACCAGCAATGGACATGGACATAGTCTATCTTTCTATCTGTCCTACCTACATACACTAGACAACACACAGTATAATATTATTTTATAGGGAGAGTGTGTAGAGGCCGCCAGACATCGAGCGCCGAAGGGCGGCGTTGCCAAAGTCGTCCTTCGGCCTTTCATTTTAGTGTCAGGCCAGCAGCAGTAGCAGCATCCTTATCGTCTTTTGGTTTTGAAATGTGACAGGACCGGCTCTGGCTCGAAATCTTATTAATTTCACAAGATATTTTAAAATCACCATAGGGTATATGCATGTTATACAAAATCTGTACAAATTTGTATTCCTTGTTATATTAAACGAACAATTCTTGTATATATAGAGAAGCATATTTTAATAAAAAAATCATAAATGGCATAGGTATTTACTAGATGAATTCTGGAGACTTTCAACGAATTATTTGGAAACTGCTGATAGAAAATTATAATAATTGACTTCATTCGTGAAACGAATGGTCTTCAACAATCAACATAACATTTTGATATGAGTGCAATTGCTATTAATTCCAAATTCCAATTCATATAGAGTCAGTGTTTGGGAAATTTTTCGGAAGGTGAAAATAAAGTCCCTAGATGTTATATTTACGTTTTTGATCATAAAATTATTGTAACAATATAAAAATATTTCCTCCATTGAAAATCAAAGGTTTCTCCATTAACATTCAGTCCTGGTTTTTCAGTGTGGCCGTAATTCTTTATTTATGTTTTTAACAATTCCTATTGCACATATGATTTGTTTTTCCAGATTTCATTTAGTTGTTAATACTAAAATAATCGCTTTAGTTACAATATCACATTTTTCTGGTGAATAATTGTAAAACTCAACCAACATAAGCCAGATATTTTTCAAATTATCTGAGATCTTTCCAGTGCTTGATCAATCACACGGGGTATTGGTATGTGTCTGGTTTTCAAGAGATGTTTTCCTTTCAGAGGTCCCCGAGTCCAAAATCCATATTTTCAGCCAATGATTGAATTAAAATGTCCTAGTTTAACGTCCAATCACTGGACATCTTGGTTTGGTTTTGGTTGTCTTTCGCCCAAGAAACCTTGAAGAAGGTGTTTAAACTATGGGGTCAACCATTTCATCAGCCAACAATTGGTGCAAACAAGAATCCTAAAAACTGGAATTTGTTGGACACGGTTTGTCTAAAGTTCTCTATTTTATGTGGAGTCAAATCCATCTAGTAGTAGGGAAGTAAATTCTGAAAGATGTGTTAAGGAATCTGTACAATATTTCCTAATAGTGTGCGAAGTATTATCGCATAAATATTTTTCTCAAAAAATTGGACCAACTTTATTAGTTGGTACACTGAAAAATACAAAATAATATTAATTCTATTGGTGCTGGTACTTTTGAAGTTGTGCAATTGTGGTTAGATAGAAGACTTTTGGCAACAACTTCAAAAGTACCAGCACCATTAGAATTAATATTATATCGTATTTTTCAGTGCACCAACTTATAAAGTCGGTTCAATTTTTGGTAAAAAAAATAATTAATTCGCACTTTACAGTGTAACATTAGATATGAAAATCGTTGAACGCCTCCTAATAATACCAAAGAAGAATGAAGATAATACTTATCATGGTTATTCTTTGCTAGTACTTGTTATTATTCAGAGGTCTCAGAACATCGCGGCGGAAATACACATATTTCAGACTCACTGCTCTAATTCGAAAACAGTAACTTCTTTTGAAAAATATCCATTTCAAATGTTGCTACATATAATCTCCTTTTTAATTTGACCGCCTCATATTTTTAATTAAAAAAAAAATGCAAAACTTTTTGGAATGAACATTTTTGACGAGTTTTTTCAATTAGTTTGCATCTGTGACATTATTTTATGTAGGAGGCTGTTGCTTTCTGGATTTCTGTAATAAACAGTGAGCTAGCGGCAACAACGCCAAAGAGCAATCGATATAGGTCATTCGGTTGCACCACTGACGGAGTAAAATGTAGGGATTCACACACACACGTGTACCTAAGGCGGCAGTAATGGCGAGTCAGTTGGGGCAGGTCCCTAACACACCGACCGACAGACTGACTAACAACAACATGATTACGACTGTGCTTGTTGTTGTTACTGAACCTACCCATTCCCCTTCGTTTTAACTGTACTTTTCGTCAGTTTACGCACTTATATTTGCTGATTATGTTGTTGTATATACACGTTTGTTTGTTTGACTATCCTGCATCCTGCTGAGATGTGAGATCCTTCAGCATCATCACTTGATGCTCCCCTGTTGATTGGATGGGCATACATTGTAAGCTGACAGTAACAGCATAAAATGCTTTGAAAATGTAGTTATTTCTCAGTAACTATAAATTCTCTACGGAACATTTTTGTTTTCAGCAACTATACCAAAGTTTTTTATTTACTAAGTAGAAAATAAATATATACATAGGTGTCGCAATCGCAAACGAAGTTACGAACAGAATATGAAAAAATAATGTTTGCAATCAATCAATCAAGGTTTAAACTCAGCAACATGGTGCCAGCAAGATGAGGCCACCTGCCAGCCATACTTCTGACTTAGCAATTGCTGTAATAAAAAAATAATTCCCGAACAAAGTTATTTCTCCTAGAGGTACCATTACCACTGGCCTCCCATGTGTCCCGATTTCAGTCCACTTGAATATTTTCTTTGTGGGGACATCTCAACAATCAAACAGATGACAAATCTAAGGCAATTGGAGCACATGATGACATCAGAAATGATGGCACTCTCGAGTGCAATGTATCAGAGCATTGTTGAGCATGTTCTTTCGAATTCTTTCTTTAAATTATTTAGTGGCAGCAGCGTAACGGTTTGGAAGTGAATAAAATTATTTTTTTCTAAGTAATTATTCAGTTCATTACCTGTAAATAAACTCTAAACAACCTATTTGATTGCTTATATTTTTATTGTATAAAATTAGCAAACACCTGATACCCTTTCTGGACACTCTGTATATATAAGAACTTACCTAGTACATCTTGCATCTTTCAAGATTTGTCGAAACTTCGAAACTACTGATTGTATATGTATTTTGTGACCTATTATTCTTCTGCTTCTTGGATTCACTACTGAGAGTGTTCTGAACTGCAACAGTTAAGTGGTAGTTTGCCGGCTATTTCCACGAGGTGGCCAACGTATATCACTATAATATACGTAAATAGAATGTTCTTTTTGAGTTTTTTTATAAACGATTTGAGCTATTTTTTCTCTCTCAATTACTCGTAGTTACCCATTACATTCATGTACTGATTTTATTGTTTTCTGTTTTCATGCTGACATTGTTGGTGCTTGTATAGTAAACTTTTCAGTGACGTTAGGCGGAACATAGCTATTTTCAGCGCTAAATAGCCATCGACCATGACGATGCTAAAAAGCTATCGATGTCGCAGTTTTTTGACAGTTACGCGCTAATTGTTGGCATGTGCCGTAACGACGATAGCTATTTTCCGTTTTAAACTCGTCTCTATGTTAGAACCTTAGATTATGCTTTTTTCCCATGAAAAATTAGTTTAATAAATAATATTCTATTATAATATTAATAAATGTTTCCTTTGTTCTAGGTGAGTATTGGCTGAATCCATTTGATAGTGAGTAATGAAGTAGTCTTAGAGAAATCAATTGAGAATATGCTGTATTGGATTTACGAAAAATAAATAAAGCTTTGCTTGTAATTTACTGTTTTGTAATCAGCCGTTTTTCTGGTAAATAACTAGATTACGCTAGGACATCTAACTGTGCCGACAACAACTACTACTAGGGCAAACATCCCTTCCGCCATTAAATAACGTCAGCAGCTGTTAGAACAATACATACAATTTTACAAATTACATGATTTAAAGTTTTTTGCCTATCTTCAGTTTGCCGCAGAGCGTCGAGCCTTGTCTGGTAATCAATTTGTTTGTTTTGAACTCATACAAGTACCAATTTTCAGCGCATTAGTGACGTTTGAGACCAATATGAGCGATGCATTGAACAGGTAAAGTCGATATAAACATCCGGCAAGTGGAATTGATTTATTCTAATGTAAAGTACGTGATGGCAAGATTTTTTCTCATTTTAAATGAATTCAGTCAAAGGCCATCATTAAGCTGTGGTGCTCCTAACCTACAACTGCGATATAAGTGCCACCTAGACCAATAACAACTGTTGCAACAGTCTTTTTGTATAATATGTGTAGACTCGCGATCACATTCTTCGCCGCATCTACCCGATTAACTACTCTCCCAATTGTTTCTAGCTAATCGACGTATTCTTTCTACTTATCCCCCACATTGTTACGTGCCATTGTGTTTTCTTGGCGGCTAGTATCTGTTCCGGGAAAAATCTAATATATATCTATATACCTACTATATACATCTATAGCCTTTCTATATTCAGTTGCGGATCCTTAATTTTCAATTCAATTTCTAGATACGGGCGAGACATAGATGATACAAAAGACATTGAAGCCCCCCTTTCCATAATATACTTACTATGTGATGTAGAGCAAAGAAAACGTGGGACGACTATTGAAGATCAATATATTCTTTGATAGTGGATAAGACTTGTTTGATCGTTCGCAACCTGTGTAATTGTGAAAATATTTCTCTGCAAAACACTTACTTTGATAGTTCAATTTTTGATCAATGACTGTCATGACAATATTTGTTCAATATCCACAGTCATATCCAATTACTTCCGAAACGTCCGACACTGTTCTTCAGGGTGGAACCAGGAGATTCACTTCCCGAGCTACGACTTGAGTCGAATTTTGTTTATCATTCATTCGAACTTCATTCTCATTAGTTTAAGAAATTCGCCACATAGGCTCGTGCTACCATTTTTTTAAGCCTGCCCAAACAAATAACAATCATCTTATTAAATTTTCTCATTATACCAAAATGGCGATCCGTCTAGCTAGAATACAAATAAACATATAGAAATGTGAAATTTTATTTGCGCAAATCTTTTTTTTTCCTGCTCTTCAATA
Organism: Crioceris asparagi; assembly: GCA_958507055.1. Classification (NCBI taxonomy): domain Eukaryota; kingdom Metazoa; phylum Arthropoda; class Insecta; order Coleoptera; family Chrysomelidae; genus Crioceris; species Crioceris asparagi. Next base: position 7,992,455 of record OY293826.1, read on the forward strand.
TCCTTGATGCCATTTTCGAGTATTGAACATTAACTGTTGCAAGCATGATGCCTATCTTATGTCCCCAACGATAATACTCGGTACCCTACAAAATAAAAAATACCACATTTGGTTGTTATTTAATAATTTTTAATGAAATATTTAATAAAGTGGGCCCTTTTAATTTTAAGTTATCTATTGCACATTTTGATCACAAGTCACAAGAGTATACAAAAGTTATGTCATTTATAAGATGAAAATAAGAAAATTTATTATAAAGTTTGGGTACTCTTGCAGGGTATTTCCGTTATTCTTATATATAGAAAGTTGCGGTTTTCGCGACATTTGCTACTTTTTCGTAGTACTAAGGATGTCGTTAACAAAATTTTCATAGTCCTCTTAGTTTTTAAGATACAGGGCATTTTTGAAAATGTTGTATTTTGGGACCCCCTTCGTATCTCCGTTATCCTTCAACTTATCGAAAAGGTAAAATAACATTCTTATAGATTTTTTTCCGTAGAGTGCAGTGGTGTAGATAATTTTTGTTACGTATTTACTATTTTTGAGTTATAAACCAAACTTACGTTTTATTAAATGGAACACCCATTATATTTATACCTTTTCAAAAATGTATAATAGTATGCACTTTTTCTCAGAAACAAGCAAATAAATGACAATTTTCTAAAATTAAATGCCTAATTTAATGGTAGGCCATGAACAACAACAAAAAACAATTGACATATTACTAACGAAGAATTGAATACCTTGCATACAGGTATCTTTTTATAAAAGCATAACATTTTCAGAAATAGAGTTTTTTTTATAACATTAAGTTTGTAACAACAATTTTGTAGTATAAAGTAACAATACAACGAACACAAAAAAATACATTATTCCTCTCGAAGTTCTATGCTGTCATGTCGTGTTTTATATACTTCATTTTTTAGATAGCTCCATACAATAAATATTTTTACAAAAAATTAGACCGTCTTTATTAGTTGTTGCACTGAAAAATACAAAATAATATTAATTCTATTGGTGCTGGTAATTTTGAAGTTGTGCCGTTGTAGTTTGTTGTTTTAGGCACCAACTCCAAAAGAACCAGCACCAATAGAATTAATATTATTTTGTATTTTTCAGAGTAACAACTGATAAAGTCGGTCCAATTTTTAGTAAAAAATATTTATTTCACATTTTTGAGTGTAACATTAGTCATGAAAATTGTTGAACGTTCACTAATACCCAAAAAGTTGTAGGTAGGTTTAGCTTGTACTAGCGAAAATACACATATCACATATTTCAGATTTTACCATTGCGAAACTTGGAAACCGTAACTCTTTTGAAAAAAAAATTACTTTAAATGTTTCCGGATATGGTCCCCTCTCTAATTATCAAATCTCGAATTTTAGATTTTCAGAAAAAAATTCCCCTTCCACATAGCTGAAACACATATTTCAGACTGTAGTGCGGAAACGTATGATTATTTTCAAAAATGTCCAATTTAAACATTTCCTGATATGGAATTTTCCTTAATTCTGTCGTCTCGGATTTTCAATTTTCTAGAAAAAAATTTTTGGGTCGGTTTTTGGAGGGAAGGAGATTTTGGATTTGATTTTCCTCAATATGGGACCATTTCTCAACTCTCCTCTTTCAAATGAAACAAAAATCATCTAAATCGGGATACGTTTACTATGCAAAACGCGCGAACAGCCATAAAAGAAAAGAAAAAAGAAGCAATCTTACAACCGAATTGTAGACCTGCTCCTTTTTTTGAAGTCGGTAAAAAAATTGAGAGAGATCGTGGAGGCCATCTAATATGTCCGTTGGTACCTATCTATCTTTGAGGAAAGTTATTATCAAGAAACGCTCTTAAGTGCCCAGAGTTATGACCATCTTGCTGTAGGTAAACAACATTAATAATGTATTTTTTGTGTTTGTTGTATTGTTACTTTATGCTACAAAACTGTTGTTACAAACTTACTGTTATAAAAAAAACCTCTACAGATACCCCGCAAAAGCACCCAAAATGGTACATAAAAAAAGACACAGTCGAATTGTATACTTATTTTGGGTCAGTTAGTCAAAAAAGCAAACATACCATCTAGCTGTATTATACGTCGGTAGAAAAAGGAAGATGAAGTTCATATAAATAAAAATAATAATGTTTCAATTTGGGAACATAGCAAATACTCCAATGTATTTCTTGAAAGGATTTCAATTTCAAAACATTCAATTCAGAATTCCGAATTCTGGCATAATCTCTCTCCCTTATTACTATCCCTGTGCCTGTCCACACACATATATAAATGTCATTTAAGGAATTTCATCATGATGATGACATAGATCATCGTGTGGCACAGAGAAATGTAAATACCTACCTTCCCGGTTTGGCTTTCCCTATGACCCTGTCCCGTCCTTCTATCTGCATGTCTCTGTTTCTTCTCCCTCCTTGCATTTCCATTTGGATAGCAGGAAGGATGATATTTGGTGGTCTGATCGGAGAAACGATCGTTTGTACTTACGAGGGGAGCTTGAGAAGAGTTAGGTAGCTTGAAATAATATGATTGTTGCTACAAGAGAACATATTTGTAAATAAATATCATTTATTTTAAAAAAAGCAATCTTACAACCGAATTGTATGCCTTCTCCTTTTTTGAAGTCGGTCAAAAATAAAATGGTTCGCCTCTATTTTTTTTACACAAAAATAGACCGATTTAATTAGACGACCAGAAGATGCCCACGACTTCCTCCAAGCGTACCTTTTGTAGCGCTTGACGCTTTTGTGCGAAGTTAATCTGGCAGTCTCGTCAACTTCACATCATCCATGCGAAGTGTAAACTTAGTTTAATAATATGTATGTGGTCTGAACCCATACTTAGTTGAGACCAATTTGTTTTGTGAGCTTGTGAGTGAACTATTATTCATCAGCAGATGTTGCTGCGAGTACCTTTCAATGGATTCAATTTTTGACCGACGAATCCCAAACGGAGGAGGTATACAATTCGATTGTCTTTTGGTTCGTTTGCGCGTTTTATATAGTAATCGTAATCGAGAAATGGTTCCATATATTCATAAAAACGCCAATCTGAAATCTCCTTCCCTCCGAAAACCGCCCCACAAGTGGGTGGAGGGGGCAAATTTTCTCGAAAATCGAAAATCTAAGGTGGTATAATTAATGATAGGCTAATATCCGGAAACGTTTAAATTAAACATTTTTTCAAATGAGCTACGGTTTTCGAGATAGAGCCATGTTAAATTCTCAAATATATGTATTTTTGCTATGTGGAGAGTGCGATTTCTTTCGAAAATTGAAAATCTGTGGGTACTACATGAAAGACCTAATTATTTGTATCACCATTCATAATGAACATTTTTTCTTAGAGTTACGGGGTTTTCCAGTTAGAGCGGTGGTAAAATGGTAACATCTAAAATACTTATGCGTATTTCCGCAGCGATGTTTTGAGATCTTATAATAGTAACTACAAGCAAAGAATATACGTGGATAATAGGATAAGTACTATCTTCAATGGTACAAAAAATTGGACCGACGTTATTAGTACCATGTAACCATGGTCTGTATGGCATGTAACAGTCGATATCAACCTACTCCAGGCAATTACCTAGTTGATTCTAATCACTTCCGATTTGATAATGTTTGAAATCACCTGAATGCCAATCCATCTGTGACGTAATGCAACTGGTTACACAAATAGATTACACTAGTAACATATCTCTATTTCATGACAATTGGATTTCTAATAATAACTACACCATAAACACATTACTATTTAATTCCATTTTGTGTTCTCTGTTCTGCTTCTCGGGGCCACCGCCACGACGACGATACTATCCCAAATCAAGACTTTCATGAGGATGGTTGGGGTTAGTTGGACTCCTTTGAGCTGAATAGCAGTGTAGGTGCAACAACAGTGTAGTGTAGATAGTTCCTGGTAATAGAATTGTCGCTTCAATGCGTTTCCACAACACGGTACACTAGGTTTCTTCTCGCCAGGCATCTGGGTGGGGGGGGGAGGTTTTATATTATTATAGAGGAGAGATTCTCAGTCATGCTGTTCGTTCCACCTCCAATCTTGCAGGAATTGCTTGTATCTTTTTGCTACGTGCCTGGAATCCGGCTCTTTTTATACCCCGATTAAAAGTATTACGCTCATTCCGTCATTTCTGCATCAAATTTTCAATAACAATAATACATGACCAAATAATTGTTGTACTCGTTGTTGTATTAAACAAAAAAAATCTGTATGGCAGTATTCATATTTATAGAAGCGAAACTTTGTTTATGAATTATATAATGAACCTAAATGTCATAATTGAAAACACTATTATCAGCCATATTCATAATCTTTGTTCCGTACTACATAGTTTACTTGATTAGTTTACTCGCTTTTGGTAACGATAGTATATATAGGGTGGTTCTCCAGGACATCGGTCGATTGTGCTCAAACAATAACTACCAACAGTCTGAAAATTTGCTGACATACCAAAGTTGATGGGGGGCATACCGCATACCTACGACTAAAATATTTTCATGTTAGCTGCATTTATGGTTATGCTTAAACTAGATGCTCACTTTGTTATTCTTAATGGAATACCCTGTATATTACCAAATTCTTAGATTTCTTGTACGATTTTGACAACATTTTATGTATATCGTCCTATATCTTAGACTAACCGATTTTGAAATATTTAAAATTTTATGTCACAAATTAAGTTCGCAATCCAAAAAATAATTATCAATCTTTCCTATGAGAAGAGAAGAATAATTTGTACACAGTGATCAAAAAATAAACTGTTTTTGTATATCGCATAGCGAATGTACAACGTGTTGTTAAAATATCTTTGTCACATTTTCCATAAATAATAAATAATCGAGGAGCGCGTAGCTGCGGGTTAACACTGACCGACTTCGTTCTTCGAAGTTAAGCAGCGCAATACGATGGAAACGGCTTGGACGAGTGACCGTTGATGCGGGCGCGCGTTCGAGTTTCTGTCGCATTGCATTCTCCTCCTCTCGCAAGGCAACGGGAAACCAGTGAGATTATATATTCCCTAGTACAGCTTTCTGGAAGGGTGTGCCCTTAAGATTTGTCTTGGGACACATCGGTGGTTCAGAATCCACGTTAAACTGTAGGTCCCCTTGTCTGTGGTAACACTTTCAAGCCAGAGAAGCCGCCAACGCTCAAATACCAGTACGGCACTTAAAGAAGAAGAAGAAGTATTATTTTGACTTTTCTACGCTTGTTTGGCTTTTATTGACATTTGTTTTTATTTTCCGCAATCATAGCGCATTTCTAACACAACTTTAAAGACGTGTAGCATTGTTGCATAGAAAAATGAAAAATTGACAATTATTTAAAAAACTACTAATTTTCGGTATAGACAACCTTATACAAAGTTCCCCTTATTTTTGCTGCTTAATACACTAAAATAATAGAAAACGGAGCTTTCGACATTTTTTTGAATGTAGTTTTCAAGCTTCTTTTTTGGTCATTATGTACAAATTACTATCAAAATATAAAAATACTGATAAAGTATACCTTCAACTATAAGAAAATCAACCCAAATTACTAAATGTTTCGTCATAGAAAAGATCGATAATTATGGTTTGGACTACAAACTGAAATTTGAAATATGTCCAAAACGGTTAGACCATGGTATTTGGACATTATACATAAAATATTTTCAAAATTGTACAAGAAATCTAAAAATGTGGTAACATACAGGGTACTCTATTAAAAATAAAAAAGTTGGCATCTACTTCCGGTATAACCGTAAATAAATGCGACTAACATGAAAATACTTTAGACGTATGTCCCCCAGTGGCTTTAGTATGTCACCAAATTTTCAGATTGTAGGTAGTTATCGTTTGCTCAGAATCGATCGATGTCTTTCCTGGAGAGCCACCCTGTGTATAGTATCAAAGTACCTCAACTATAGTGCGTTTCAAATTGAGATTGCAGTGTGGTGAGTGGTGTCTAATGGATCGAGCTCATCGTTGCCCACGTGGTGTTATGTCGGGCTCGAACAACCGTCATCTCCTGTCTCAATCAAATTTTGCCGCTTGGGTATTATACATTTTATCTCCAACATTTATATGTGTTCAATAATTAATAGTAATGACCAATGAATTTCAAAATAAAAAAAATATTACCGCTAAAGTTGAAGAACGCCGAAAATACACCAAATTTCAGCTCTCTTCTTCTTATTACTGTTCAGATTGATAAAATAGAGTTTTGATTATATTGTTATTGACCGACGAACCCCGAACGGAGGAGGTATACAATTCGACTGTCTATTTTATTTATTTGTTTGTTCGCGCGTTATATATAGTAAACGTACCCCGATTTTGGTGATTTTTGATTCATTTGAAAAAGGAGACTTGAGAAATGGGCCCATATTTGTGAAAACTCAAATCCGGTATCTCTTTCCCTCCGAAAACCGCCCCCCGAATGGGGTGAAGCGGGCAAATTTTCTCGAAAATTGAAAAATTCGAGATGTCAGAATTAAAGATAGGACAATATCCGGAAACGTTTATATTGAACATTTTTTCAAAAGAGTGTGGAAGGGGCGATTTCTTTCGAAAACTGAAAATCTTTGGGTACCACATGACAATAATATTTGTTGCAACATTTATAATGAACATTTTGTTCATAGAGTTACGGTTCTGAGATCTCTATATAAATACAATTAGACCGACTTTGTTGGTGCTCTGAAAAATACAAAACAATAATAATTCTATTGATGCTGATGTGAAGTTGGTGCCAAAAGTTATCATTCAAACTGCAACTGCACATATGTTTATTATTATTCAAAATTGAATCACGGGTGTTTTCTCAAATTATATCTAATGAATGGTATCATAAAATAACTGTACGAAACCATCAAAGTATGGGTCCTCGTATTTGCCGATTTTTTATTACTTGTTCCGGCACTTTAAACTAGAACATTAACAAATTAACTTAGTGAAACATTGAAACACGTAAACTAATCTCTAGAAGGATTATTCGCTTCATATACCCAACTAGCTATTTTAGGAACTGTCATGAATATCATTATATATTTGTAAACTAAATATAAACCTACCTATCTAAAACAGGAGAACGTAATCGATGATATGTCCTCCCCTGTGGTTCCGGCACTTGCGACAGTATCTCTATCTGCTATATTATGTATATTTGCAACAAGCAAACACGTGAGTGACCTTATCTAAAATGATTAAACAACTCGCGCGCTAAAAATGAAATCATTATTGCACATTTATATTTATGAGAGTTATGATTCACATATTTTTCTCTTTTTGAGCAATGCAAATGTATAACTAAAATAATAAATAAATAATAAAATAGCAACCATTCAACCATGGGACAAACAACATGATACATGAGAAAATTAAATATCTTTTAAAAATAATATTGATATAATAATAAATATCACCAACGTCTATTTTTATTCATTAAAAAAAATTAGTAAGTAGTTGTTGCAAAAACAATATTTTTAATGAAATTTACATAATTGGCACATTTTTGTATTTTCTTTTTCAACAATAATTATAAGTGGCCTCCATAAGACTAATTGACCAACGAACTCAAACGGAGGAGGTATACAATTCGACTGTTTGTTTTTTTGTTTGTGCGCCTGCTGTATACAGGGTGTTCAATTAGTGCGACAAAGTAGAATATCTTCTCTATTTTCAATTATTTTAAAATGATGTAAATATAAAATTGTAAGGGAACACAAGCCCCATATTTTGAAATTAGTTGGGACTATACAGGGTGTCCCAAAAAACAAGAACAGCACAAAGTTGCGTTTTTTTATGAATCACCCTATATATTTTTACATTTTTGAATTCCTTATAAAATGACGAGTACAATGGTGTATCACTTGTCAGTTTTCAAATGTTTGTTTAGGATCTATATACAATTGAAAATCGACATTTTAGCCCCTTTGACAGCTATTTGTGCCAAAGCGGTAAATGATAGAGAAACATAAATTTCACATTCCTATTCAAGTTTTTTAAAACCGCTCCCAAAGGGACTTGAGGGGGCAATATTTCTCGAAAATTGACAATCTGAGACGGCCAGTGGTATATATTAAATATGTCTATTTCCACCGCGATGTTTTTGAACGACGAATCCCAAACGGAGGAAGTATTATACAATTCGACTACCTGTTTTTTTGCTTTGTTCGCGCGTTCTATATAGTAAAAGTGATCCGATTTTGATGATTTTTGATTCATTTGAAAGAGGAGACTTGAGAAGTGACAATATCCGGAAACGTTTAAATTGGATTTTTTTTCAAAACGCTAACGGTTTTCGTGTCAGAGGCATGTTAAATTCTCAAATATGTTTATTTTTGAAAATTGAAAATCTGTTTGCAGTACATGAAAGACATAATTATTTGTAGCAACATTTATAATGAACATTTTTTCCTTCGAGTTACGGTTTTCTAGTTACAGCGGTGCTAAAATAGTAACATCTAAAATACTTATGCGTATTTCCGCAGCGATGTTTTGAGATCACAATAATAACAACTTAAGCAAAGAATCTACGTGGGTAATAGGATAAGTGCTATCTTGTGTGGTATTAGTGAACGTTCAACGATTTTCATGACTAATTTTACACTCAAAAGTGTGAAATAAATAATTTTTTTTTTCAAAAAATTGGACCGTTATGTTGCACTGAAAAATACTAAATAATATTAATTCTATTGGTGCTGGTACTTTTAGAGTTGGTGCCTACAACAACAAACTACAACGGCACAATTTCAAAATTGCCAGCACCAACAGAATTAATATTATTTTATGAGCATCAAGTTAGCTAAACACCTGTCACGAATCGACTCGAGAGTAGGTGGATAATTTGCCGCTAATTAGTCGTGAATTAGTTGTGAAAATACCGATTTTGTCGTTTTCTGTTTTTTTGTTTTTTTCGGGTGCTTTGCTAACTTGATATAAAGTTAGCAAAGCACGCCTCCAAAAAATGACTTTACAGCGTTCGTAGAAAAATGGGAATGGGATAAGTTTTTGCCGCTAATTAGTCGTAAATTAGTTGTGAAGAAATTAATTTTCTAAATATTTTTTTTGTTTTTTTTTAGGTGCTTTGCTAACTTGATATAAAGTTAGCAAAGCACGCCTCGAAAAATGACTTTAGAGCGTTCGTAGAATAATGGTAATAGAAAAATAATTTGCCGCTAATTAGTCGTAAATTAGTTGTGAAGAAATTAATTTTCTAAATATTTTTTTTTTGTTTTTTTTTAGGTGCTTTGCTAACTTGATATAAAGTTAGCAAAGCACGCCTCGAAAAATGACTTTAGAGCGTTCGTAGAATAATGGTAATAGAATAAGAATTTGCCGCTAATTAGTCGTAAATTAGTTGTGAAGAAATTAATTTTCTAAATATTTTTTTTTGTTTTTTCTTAGGTGCTTTGCTAACTTGATATAAAGTTAGCAAAGCACGCCTCGAAAAATGACTTTAGAGCGTTCGTAGAATAATGGTAATAGAATAAGAATTTGCCGCTAATTAGTCGCCAATTAGTTGTGAAGAAATCAATTCTCTAAATTTTTTTTTGTTTTTTCAATGCTTTGCTAACTTGATATAAAGTTAGCAAAGCACGCCTCGAATAATGACTTTAGAGCGTTCGTAGAATAATGGTAATAGGATTATAATTTGCCGCTAATTAGTCGTAAATTAGTTGTGAAGAAATTAATTTTCTAAATATTTTTTTTTTGTTTTTTCTTAGGTGCTTTGCTAACTTGATATAAAGTTAGCAAAGCACGCCTCGAAAAATGACTTTAGAGCGTTCGTAGAATAATGGTAATAGAAAAATAATTTGCCGCTAATTAGTCGTAAATTAGTTGTGAAGAAATTAATTTTCTAAATATTTTTTTTTTGTTTTTTTTTAGGTGCTTTGCTAACTTGATATAAAGTTAGCAAAGCACGCCTCGAAAAATGACTTTAGAGCGTTCGTAGAATAATGGTAATAGAATAAGAATTTGCCGCTAATTAGTCGCCAATTAGTTGTGAAGAAATCAATTCTCTAATTTTTTTTTTGTTTTTTCAGTGCTTTGCTAACTTGATATAAAGTTAGCAAAGCACGCCTCGAATAATGACTTTAGAGCGTTCGTAGAATAATGGTAATAGAATTATAATTTGCCGCTAATTAGTCGTAAATTAGTTGTGAAGAAATTAATTTTCTAAATATTTTTTTTGGTTTTTTTTAGGTGCTTTGCTAACTTGATATAAAGTTAGCAAAGCACGCCTCGAAAAATGACTTTAGAGCGTTCGTAGAATAATGGTAATAGAATAAGAATTTGCCGCTAATTAGGCGCCAATTAGTTGTGAAGAAATTAATTTTCTAAATATTTTTTTTTGTTTTTTTTTAGGTGCTTTGCTAACTTGATATAAAATTAGCAAAGCACGCCTCGAAAAATGACTTTAGAGCGTTCGTAGAATAATGGTAATAGAATAAGAATTTGCCGCTAATTAGTCGCCAATTAGTTGTGAAGAAATCAATTCTCTAAATTTTTTTTTGTTTTTTCAGTGCTTTGCTAACTTGATATAAAGTTAGCAAAGCACGCCTCGAATAATGACTTTAGAGCGTTCGTAGAATAATGGTAATAGAATAAGAATTTGCCGCTAATTAGTCGTGAATTAGTTGTGAAAATACCGATTTTGTCGTTTTTTGTTTATTTGTTTTTTTCGGGTGCTTTGCTAACTTGATATAAAGTTAGCAAAGCACGCCTCGAAAAATGACTTTAGAGCGTTCGTAGAATAATGGTAATAGAATAAGAATTTGCCGCTAATTAGTCGCCAATTAGTTGTGAAGAAATCAATTCTCTAAATTTTTTTTTGTTTTTTCAGTGCTTTGCTAACTTGATATAAAGTTAGCAAAGCACGCCTCGAATAATGACTTTAGAGCGTTCGTAGAATAATGGTAATAGAATAAGAATTTGCCGCTAATTAGTCGTAAATTAGTTGTGAAGAAATTAATTTTCTAAATATTTTTTTTTGTTTTTTTTTAGGTGCTTTGCTAACATGATATAAAGTTAGCAAAGCACGCCTCGAAAAATGACTTTAGAGCGTTCGTAGAATAATGGTAATAGAATAAGAATTTGCCGCTAATTAGTCGTGAATTAGTTGTGAAAATACCGATTTTGTCGTTTTTTGTTTATTTGTTTTTTTCGGGTGCTTTGCTAACTTGATATAAAGTTAGCAAAGCACGCCTCGAAAAATGACTTTAGAGCGTTCGTAGAATAATGGTAATAGAATAAGAATTTGCCGCTAATTAGTCGCCAATTAGTTGTGAAGAAATCAATTCTCTAAATTTTTTTTTTTGTTTTTTCAGTGCTTTGCTAACTTGATATAAAGTTACCAAAGCACGCCTCGAATAATGACTTTAGAGCGTTCGTAGAATAATGGTAATAGAATAAGAATTTGCCGCTAATTAGTCGTAAATTAGTTGTGAAGAAATTAATTCTCTAAATTTTTTTAGAAAATTAATTTCTTCACAACTAATTGGCAACTAATTAGCGGCAAATTCTTATTCTATTACCATTATTCTACGAACGCTCTAAAGTCATTTTTAGAGGCGTGCTTTGCTAACTTTATATCAAGTTAGCAAAGCACCTAAAAAAAAAACAAAAAAAAATATTTAGAAAATTAATTTCTTCACAACTAATTTACGACTAATTAGCGGCAAATTCTTTTTCTATTACCATTATTCTACGAACGCTCTCAAGTCATTTTTCGAGGCATGCTTTGCTAACTTTATATCAAGTTAGCAAAGCACCTAAAAAAAATATTTAGAAAATTAATTTCTTCACAACTAATTTACGACTAATTAGCGGCAAAAACTTATCCCATTCCCATTTTTCTACGAACGCTGTAAAGTCATTTTTTGGAGGCGTGCTTTGCTAACTTTATATCAAGTTAGCAAAGCACCCGAAAAAAACAAAAAAACAGAAAACGACAAAATCGGTATTTTCACAACTAATTCACGACTAATTAGCGGCAAATTATCCACCTACTCTCGAGTCGATTCGTGACAGGTGTTTATCTAACTTGATGCTCATTATTATTTTGTATTTTTCATTGCACCAACTAATAAATTTGGTCCAATTTTTTGTAAAAAATATTTATTTTCTTCACTCTGCAAAATGAAATATTGTTTGAGATGTTCTGGATTATGAATGTTTCAATTCATTGGTTGTTATTTAAAATTGTATATTTAATGCTATATAAGTTTGGTTGACAATTATTTTGAAAATTTTCATTCTTAAGAGTTTCCCGAAGTCTGCCAATAATTTTGTTAATAGCATGAGAACAATAACGATTATAGGGTGGAAACTGAAGTTACTGAAAACGACTTTGTTCTGGTTTTCCTAATTAAAAAAACTTCTTAGCATAGCGACAAAAATTTCGTCTATACGTGGTTTATAAGGAACTGGTAATAAATATTTCTTACAAAAAATTGGACCGACTTTATCAGTTGTTGCACTGAAAAATACAAAATAATATTAATTCTATTGGTGCTGGTAATTTTGAGGTTGTGCCGTTGTAGTTTGTTGTTGTAGGCATCAACTCCAAAAGAACCAGCACCAATAGAATTAATATTATTTTGTATTTTTCAGTGCAACAACAGATAAAGTCGGTCCAATTTTTTGTAAAAAATATTTATTTCACATTTTTGAGTGTAATATTAGTCATGAAAATTCTTGAACGTTCACTAATACCCAAAAAGTTAGAGGTAGGTTTAGCTTGTACTAGCGAAAAGACGCATATCACATATTTCAGATTTTACCATTGCGAAACTCGGAAACCATAACTCTTTTGAAAAAATGTTCAATTTAAATGTTTCCGGATATGGTCCCCTCTCTAATTTTCAAATCTCGAATTTTCGATTTTCAGAAAAATTTGCCCCTTCCACATAGCTGAAACACATATTTCAGACAGTAGCGCGGAAACGTATGATTATTTTCAAAAATGTCCAATTTAAACATTTCCGGATATGGAATTTTCGTTAATTCTGTCGTCTCGGATTTTCAATTTTTGAGAAAAATTGCCCCCTCCACCTCCTTTTTGGGCGGTTTTTGGAGGGAAGGAGATTTTGGATTTGATTTTCCTCAATATGGGACCATTTCTCAACTCTCCTCTTTCAAATGAAACAAAAATCGTCTAAATCAGAGTACGTTTACTATGCAAAACGCGCGAACAGCCATAAAAAAAAGCAATCTTACAACCGAATTGTATACCTTCTCCTTTTTTTGAAGTCGGTCAAAAATGGCGGATTGCTATGTGAAGGACCATATGATGAAATAAATGTTATAGCAGTGCCATACAAATTAAACTTTGTTCGTTATCCTGTTGGAGCACACTTCACATAAGCAAAAGAAACAAATTCAATATTTTAACAAATTCAACGTGTTCATAATAATTGTATTCATTTGAATTAATGGTGTTTGACCGATTCTTCAAGTACGCTTACGAATGTATGGAAATTGTCTTCAAATTTATTTATTGGTTAGAGTTCAGAGATTGTTTTTGCCATAAAACAGCATAAATCTTTTTGACTGTGGTCTTTTCACTGCTTTGAACCGCTTTGAATTCACCCAATTAACAAAGTTTAAAGTCGATTACTGTTGTTAATGAGATGAGATTTGAATCTAGGAGATTTGTGGTTTCATCATGCATGATATCAAAGGTACCGAATGCCGAATGATTCGGAGATTAAATAAATATTTTTTTACAAAAAATAGTTCAGACTTGAGCTATGCGATTATGTCATCAACTAGGGACTTTTCAGTGACTTTTTTTTATTGATCTTCCAACATCACTTGAAATTGAGAATGTATTTAGATAATTTATACAGAGATTGTTTTGAAATTAATCAGTTAGAATAGTACAATTTTACACAGTTGTCAAATCGATTCATTATTGACATTTATATTACCAAGGGCATTCTGAGGTCCCTGAAGCTAGCCGAGCAAAGTGAGCAGAATCCAAAATATATCTTTGGTGCTTGTAGCGCACATTAGATGCTAATTAAGTGCTGTATTGCGGAATTTATTCGTCTTATATTTTTTTTGGAAAATGGCTGCTTTGCTAGCTTCAGATAATGCTGCCACAGCAGCAAATTTAATTTTTTTTTTGAAAATATTTTTTAGTGCTTGTAGGGTTAATTAACTCTCTTCTTGCAATTGAATCAGAGCACGTTTACTAGGTAAAACGCGCGAAAAGCTACCATACAATCGAATTGTATACCTACCTTCTCCTTTTTTTTGAAGTCGGTCAAAAATGGAGGAAGAGATATATTCCGGAAGCCCTTGAATTAAATTTCACAAACTTGAACGGTTTCTGTGTCCTTGGAAAAATCGAAAACTTTGTGACTGAATTTAAAGAAAGTTTATTACAGCTTATGAGATAAGACCCGCTGACAGACGGACGGACAGGACCTTAAAAAAAAAGCAAACAAACATTCGAATTGTATACCTCCTGTGTTTGGAAGTCGCTCAAAAATGGCTTTGATATCCCAAAAAATTAATAAAGGTAAGCGGTAGTTGAATTTTCAGTTGAGGAGACACACTCTGTTATAATATTGGCATAATTCTGCAATTAAGTGTATATTAGCACAGCACAGGAGGAACGAACACACGACTAGAACGCTCTATCTATCTCTCTCACTCTATTCGTTCCTTCATTTGCAACTTATTAATTCAAAGAAACAAGCATTAATCGGATATGCAAGCAAAACACCAACCACCACCATCAGCCATGGTGGCCCAAAATGCAAAAAGGGGTGTGCGAGTATTTCATTTGGCATATATTTATCGGCATGCAATATTGTCTGGACGTAGGGGCGCATATTTATGAAATGGTCGTTCGTTCGACGGCGAAGGGCGGTCGAAAGGGAGACGACAACAGCAAGGAGGTTGGGTTGGGTTGGCTATTGTGTGTGTGGAACAGCAGCGACTTTCCGACGTCGTCTTCACAGAAGAAGACGAAGACGTTGTCTTGCAGGGCGGCGGCGGCGGCGTCGTTTTCCTTGTGCCAGACTCATAAATAGGGACAACGTCGTTGAACATAGTGCATCCGCATCCATCACTCGACAGCCCTTTCGAATACTAGGCTGGAGCCAAAAAGTGCATCGAGTTGGTGCCAAAAGTTTTCTATTTACCTTCAACTGCACCACTTCAAAATTACCAGCACCAATAAATAGAATTAACAATAATGTATTTTGAATTTTTGAGTGCACTAACTAATAAAGTCGGTCAAAAAGAGTTTTTACTTCAAAATTGGGTCCATCAAGCCACACCCCCGATAAAACGAGTATGAATTTTTTTATTGCAAAATTATGTGCAAATTATGTGCAAATTACGGCCACAAAAAATAATTTTGTGCACAATTCCTTGACCATTTTTTTGTTATTTGAAAAAAAGGGGGTGGAGGTGAGGAGGATGTTCAGTTTTAGTTTATAAGTGGATAGAAGACTCGATAATTAAAAGTGCCAGTACCAGTAGAATGAATATTCTCTCCTAAACATGCTCCGATTTTTGATGACTCTTTTTTTCATTTGAGAGATGGTACCATCCAAACAACATTTGAAAGTCCTTCCCCCATAGGGACCTTAGAGTGTGAAGGGTAAAATACAAAATACTATATTAATTCTGGTGCAGGGTGCATTTGAGATTTTTAGTTACCTACCTTTAGTTCAAAATGACCAGCGCTAATAAAATTTATATTTTGTATTTTTCAGTGTTGACAAAATGACAAAAAACTTTCTCTAAATTCAATGATTCACAAAGTTTTCATTTTTTTCCAGGACACAGAAACTGATCAAGTTTTTTTGAAATTTCATTCAACGGCTTCCGGAATATATCTCTTCCTCCATTTTTGATCGACTTCAAAAAATGGTCGAGGTATACAATTCGGTTGTTTGGTTGCTTTTTTTGACCGACGAACCCCGAACGGAGGAGGTATACAATTCGACTGTGCTTTATTTTTTTTATTTTTATAATTATTTTTTTTTTGGTTCGTGCGCGCCTTTCATATAGTAAACGAGCTCCGATTTTGATGATTTTGGATTCATTTGAAAGAAGGGGATTGAGAAATGGTCCCATATTCATAAAAACGCATATCCGAAATCTCCTTCCCTTCGAAAACCGCCCACGAAGGGGTGGTGGGGGCGAATTTTCTCGGAAATCGAAAATCTGAGTTGGTATAATTAAAGATAGGACAATATCCGGAAACGTTTAAATGGAACATTTTTTCAAAAGTGTCACGGTTTTCGAGATAGACGCATGTTAAATATGTATTTTTGCTATGTGGAGAGGACAATTTCTTTCGAAAATTGAAAATTTTTCGATACTACATGAAAGATATAATTATTTGTAGCAACATTAATAATGAACATTTTTTCCTTAGAGTTACGGTTTTCGAGTTAAATCGGTGTTAAAATGGTAACAACTAAAATATTCAAGCGTATTTCCGCAGCGATGTTCTGAGATCTCAATAATAACTACAAGCAAGGAATATACGTTGGTAATAGGATAAGTACTATCTTCATTGATATGGTATAGTGAACGTTCAACGATTTTCGGGACTAATGTTACACTCAAAAGTGTGAAATAAATATTTTTTACAAAAAATTGGACCGACGTTATTAGTTGATGCACTGAAAAGTATAAAATAATATTACTTCTATTGGTAATGGTGCTTGTGAAGTTGGTGCCAAAAGTTATCAATCTACCTGCAACTGCACAACTTCAAAAGTACCACCACCAACAGAAGTAATATTATTTTATACTTTTTAGTGCATCAACTAATAACGTCGGTCCAATTTTTTGTAAAAAATATTTTTATGTATGGCTGTTTGCCCATTTTGCATAGTAAACGTGCTCTGATTTTTGATTCATCTGAAAGAGGAGAGTTAAGAAATGGTCCCATATTGAGAAAAACTCGAATTCGAAATCTTCTTGAAATGTTATTCATAAATAAAGTTGTATTTTGGTATGAACTCATTCATCACTAATTTTATTAAATCCAATATACTTGTTTAGTGTTGGACTCAGTTCAAATAAATGATTTGACATGAAATCAGTATGACTAGAAATGCGAAAGAATAATCTATCAAATCCACTTATTAATTAATATTTTAATTCAATTATTTGATACGCACTTATATATCTATCTTACCAATCTTATAGTTCTTTGAAATTTTTTTATATAGTCTATTTAAAGAAGCAGTTGCATTACGACGTTACAGATGGGTTTGTTTAATTGAAAACTGCCTAACGTCAACAAGTTGAAAGTTGATTAGAATGAGCTGTATACCTGTCATAGATTGTGAATTTTTCTGTCATAATAATCTTTCATACTAACTTGTATTGTGATTGGTTTGTTAACAATAAGTACCCAAATACTAAACATAACCTACAAATATGACAAGCAGCACTAAATTTCAATCATTAATTGATTCTGTAACTAATAGATAAATTTCACAAGAAAGTTTATACAACTAAGATTTACGATATTTATAGGTTTTCAAAGTCGATGTTCTTGAACGGTCCATAAACATTGTCAATAAAATGTCTTTAGGTAATGACGTAGACGCGCTTGTTTATTTAAATCAAACTATGTATGAAATTTCCCTATAATTCGAAATCAAATAAAAAAAAACTTCATTTTATTAACATCCACCCTGTGTATGAGTAGGAAATTATTTAATTCCGATCTCATTTGATCTCATCTTTATTTGTCTTCTGTTTTGTTATTACTTATTACCTTTTTGGTGGAAGCGCTCCACTAGCTTCATCATTCATTGCATTTCATAACTTACAGGGGCGTAGCCAACTATCCATGCTAGCGAAACTAATGTCTAATTTATTCGATTGGCATCGAATATGGTTTCGATACTCTTAATAAACTCGACAAAAGTTCCGTATTTAGGCTGTGATTTAAGGCGTTTGACTATTGCAAAGTAATGAGCTACATTATTTGCCAAACTTTACATTTCACTAGAACCAACCATAAATTGATACAGTGTATTTGGAACGTATCGTATGCTATTAACTAGCTAATTCACTCTTTTAAAGTGTAACATTAGTCACCAAAATCGTTGAATGTTCACTAATACCAAAGAAGATAGTACTTATCCTCATAACTACTTATATTATTTGCTTGTACTTGTTATTATGTAGAGACCTCAGAACATCTCGTCGGAAATACGCATAAGTATTTTAGATTCTACCATTTTACCACCGCTGTAACTCGAAAACCGTAAATAAATGAAAATGTTGATTATAAATGTTGCTACAAATATTCTGTCTTTCATGTGGTACCCTCAGATTTTCAATTTTCGAAAGAAATTGTCCCCTCCACATAGCGAAAATACACATATTTGAGATTTTAACATCGCTGTAGCTCGAAAACCGTGTATCTCTTTTGAAATAATTTTCAATTTAAACGTTTCTGGATATTTTTCTATCTTTCATTTCGCCACCACAGATTTTAGAGAAAAATTGTTTTTTGAAGGGAAGGACATTTCGGATTTGAGTTTTTACGAATATGGAACCATTTCTCAAGCCTCCTCTTTCAAATGAATCAAAAATCATTAAAATTGGAGTACGTATAAAATGAGCTCATGAACAAAAAAACAGTCGAATTGTATACCTCCTTCGTTTGGGTACGTCGGCCAAAAAATAACTTTACTACAATCAACTACATCGTTTTTAGTTTACATAATATTATCTTTTTGTCCATAATTTTTTAATGCCTGGTTCCAAGTTCACGTTTCTATTCTATTTATTTCTGAACTCTATGGCTGGATTTTGATGGTCTTATTACCGTGTATGTATGTAGAATGTTATTAGAATGATCTGGTAGTGGCTCTAAGTGTGACTGGGCCTCCTAGATGGAGGGTTCTGTCCCTGTTATACCCAAAGAAGTATATCCGAAGTAAATGTCTCGTGGATATTTCGCTATATTTATGTGTAGTATGTCACTGTACTGTTTTTTAAGAGTGTGTTATTGCGACTAGGAGTTAACGGTGGAGGTTTCCTTACCGGAAAATCCGGAAAAAAATATATAGGAGAAATTCTCATGCTGTTCTCTCTTGGTGCATGTTTGTGGATGAATCTGGGTTGGTGTTCGCATTGATTCTATGTGCGAGTAAGACTCTAAGGTATAAGGGTTCCACACTCAACACTTTTTATAACTTTATGTTTTCGTACCACAATCTACCAAAGTGTTTGCCAGAAAATTGCCGGGTAATACAGCTAATTATTGTAACATAAAGACCACGCATATTCTCAAGTAGATTCATTTTGTTGTGACATAATATATAAATCCAATAGAATGAAATTTGACACTTGATTTTGTATCTTTTGCAGTGCCTGTGGCAAGTGTAGGTGGCATCGTTGGCGGAGATGCGGGCGGCGGCCTGGGCAGTCGGGGACGGCATATGCCGCTCTACGGCCGTCTGGTATCAGATGATGGCCTTGCCTTGGCTGCCGGTGCCCATTCGGCAGATCTGCAGGCGATGCAGGCGCGGATACCGCCCACCTTCAGAGATCCCGCAGCTGGACCACTGCGAAAGCTCAGCGTTGACCTTATCAAGACGTACAAGCACATCAATGAGGTAATAGAAAATTAAATGTAAATAAAAAAACAATAACAATTTTACTATGAAGCTTAACAATTAGAATAAAGCTATTATGTTTTGCTCCTAAGTTACTGAACACTTTTATGTTTTACGTACATAGGCTTAATGAATAATTTTGATTTATTGTTATAAAATATCTTCTATATACAGGCTGTTTCAAATTTGACTCTAATTTTCGGAAATTCATTTTATTTTTTTCCTGGCTTTATTTCTTAATGAATTTATAAATAAATAGCACCTTTACGTTGCAACTTTTTTCACTCTTTCCAATGGTGTTGATAGTGTTGACGTTTCCTCTATGTGTAACTATCATGAAGTTTTTTTATTCTTATGGGAGCCATATTGGCATTCCACAAATTTTAATAGCCCTTTTTATTACCTTTTTGATGATGTATTGTATAAGTTGGCCTTGTTGTCCTAAAAAACCCAAGAAATTAAATAGCTTAGCTAGTGAGTTCTGTTTGAAAAATTGTTCGTAGTGCCGCCGTCAATGGCTATTTAGCTTAGACGATGGCTATTTTCCGCCCAACGCACCCATTTTTTATCACGCTCAAATAACGCTCACCATGACTGTCGTCTAAGTAGATAGATATGTGGATATGTATTTTGTAGGTTATTTTAAATTGTTCTACTGTAATCCTCAATTGCAAATAATAGTTAGAACTCATAATCGATTTAATTCGAGAGCCATAAAACATACACAACAACAACAACAACTATACTGTGTCTAGATGGTATGTCCATTAGATGTGCCAGTCTCTTTGGATTTTATTTCCCTGTAATAATAAAATACTACCTAATTTCCCTAGAGGCGCCAATTTTCCATTCCCTATAACGATAGAAATAATGATTCATTTACATATTCTAATTAAATTTGTTGTGTTTTATTTTCACCACCTGAATGAACTGTATGTAGGCTTGATAATTATTATTCTTAACGGTTTGTTTGTTCAGATGCATAAAACTGTCTATACAATGTTGCAGGCTTCGAAGTAATTACAGTCCATTTGCTGTTTCTTACCTTAACGCTCAAATGGACTAATTGAATCTTGAGTTTTATAATTTATTGGATATTAATGAATTTCCTGTAGTTCTTTATTGGCCGACGAACCCTAACGGAGGAGGTATACAATTGTTTTTTATTAGCGCGCGCGCTGTAAAAAGGGTGTTTCATAATATATGCGCAGGACTTGAGGATGTGATAGCTCATCCAAAAATATGAACAAAAGTTTATATTAACTTACCCTCTAAAATGCACCATTTTCGAGAAACAGGGTATTGAAATTGAAAAAAAAAATAGTTTTTTTGTGAATATCTCCGGAACCTTTTATAGTACAGAAAACAGCTTTTGTAAACAATTTCCACTCATAATAAGCTAAGTTTAGAGTCAGAAAAATGTTTTTTGTCATAATTGGTGAAGTGGTGTAGTGGTTGTTTTTCTCCCCAATTTCTACGCCAATGGAAAAAGTTCGGTTTTGAGGAGCTCATTTGAACCGCCAATGTTTTCTACACAAAAAAGGTACTCTTGGTCGTGAGCTCTAAAGTCGACCGTTTTCGTGAAAAATCAATTTTTATGTTGAAAAAAACATGGTAAATTTTTTGAAATACAATTTTTGAATTACTAATTCAACAAAATTTATGTAAACGTTAGAAGAAGTAACAAAAGTGGAAATTGACCGTGTTTTTTTTACATAAAAGTTGATTTGCCTCGAAAACGGACGACTTTAGAGCTCACGACCAAGCAGTACCTTTTTCGTGTAGAAAAGATTGGCGGTTCAAATCGGCTCCTCAAAACCGAACTTTTTCCATTGGTGTAGAAATTGGGGAGAAAAACAACCACTACTCCTTCAAAATCTTCACCAATTATGACATAAAAAACATTTTTTCTGGCTCTAAACTTAGCTTATTATGAGTGGAAAATGCTTACAAAAGCCGTTTTCTGTACTATAAACGGTTCCGGAGATATTCACACAAACGAATACTTTTTTTCCATTTCAACACCCTGTATCTCGAAAATAGTGCATTTTAGAGGGTAAGTTAATTTAAACTTTTTTTTCATATTTTTGGACGAGCTATCACATCCTCAAGTCCTGCGCATATATTATGAAACACCCTGTATAGTGAACCTGCTCCAATTTTGATAAATTTTGATTTATTTCAAAGAGAATACTTGAGAAATGGTCCCATATTCGCAAAAGCTCAAATCCGAAATCTCATTCCTTCCAAAAAACGCCCTCGAAGGGGGTAGTGGAGAGGGGTCAATTTTTACACCAAAATCTGAGACGGCAGAATTAAAGGTAGGCCAATATCCGGAAACGTTTAAATTGAACATTTTTTCAAAAGTGTTACAGATATGTTAAAATCTCAAATATGGTATTTTCGCTCTGTGGAGACGTTAATTTATTTCAAAAATTGAAAATCTGAGGCAATCAGATTATTTGTAGCATAATTTTTATTGAACAATTTTTCCATAGAGTTACGATTTTAGACTCGGTTTTAGAGTTGCGGCGGTGGTAAAGTCTGAAATATGCGACGATGTTTTTAGATTTCTGAATAATAACAAGTACAAGCAAAGGATATACATGGTTAAAATGGTATAAGTGAACGTTCAACGATTTTCGTGACTAATGTTATACTCAAAAGTGTGAAATAAATATTTTTTACAAAAAATTGGATCGACGTTATTAGTTGGTGCACTGAAATATACAAAATAATACTAATTCTATTGATGCTGGTACTAGTGAAGTTGGTGCCAAAAGTTTTCAATCTAACTGCAATTTCACAACTTTAAACGTACCAGTACCAATAAAATTATTATTATTTTGTATATTTCAGTGCACCAATTATAACGTCATTCCAATTTTTGTTAAAAAATATTTATTTAATAGTTTTTTAACACTATTATGGGCTGCAGACTTAAAATTTCGTATTCGTACACCTAGATCGGAGCCATGCGCTGCCTGTCAAGTTAAATACTATTCCAATATTAATTAATAATATCGGCATGAATTAGTCGTTTAACTATTATTGGGACATGGAACGGCAGAGACTCATATATATCTAAGCAAGGTACAGTTGAGTATGGTCACTGGTCCATATTTTTAAATAGTTTTTATTACTTTCGGTTCTTGTATCAATGGACTCCGCAGCGATTTCTCAGGCCCCATACGGTCTAGAGACTTGAAATTTCGAATTCGTACTTAGATCGCAGACATCTCGCCGCCTGTTAAGCTCCAAGTGTGATCCAATATTGGTAATTATAATTATCTCATTCAATCTCATTCAACCAAGATCATTATTTTGTCGACATGGAACGACAATAGGATCCGTCACTGGAATTACGCACGAGCATGGAGCGTATATATACGTCTCGTTCTCTGGTATATAGGTACTTTCTGGAAGATCGTCTATGTCGCAATTGTCAGACGTCAGACGTTATTGTTAATTTAAAGTTTAATTTTGTGTTGTGGTTGACAAACAGTAATTTGTTATGGAATTGCTGTTGCTGGCAAACACATATACATAAGTATAGTTAAAATCGAGAAAAGGATAGCAATAGTGTAGGTACTCATCGGTACGGTTTAAATCTTAAATTCCCAATAAAAACTATTTTTAATTTTTTTTTTTAAATTTCACTTGTTTAATATTAATTATTTCTTTTAGTAATTCCTAATTATTTTAAAGTTTCCATAACGTTTTTACCGTTACAAAAATGTAGCTAGCGTATCAATGTATCAATTCATTGAAATATTAAATGGGAACTTTGAAATTCTGGTATAATAATCTGGCCCAAGTCCAGGAAAACACTTGTACCAAATGATTCATAAGGCTATTTAAATGATTGTAACAAGAGACAAAACTCTACCTGCCGATTCCACATTGAATCTCCGAGGTATAAATATATTTAGATATCCTCTAGATATTTTATACTTTTTATAGATAAAGACGTAAGTACATGTCTTGGAAAAATATTTTTTACACAAAATAGGACCGACTTTATTAATTGGCGTACTGTAATAATAACTATATATATATATATATATATATATATATATATATATATATATATATATATATATATATATATATATATTTTGATTTTGTATTCTTGACTGGATTTATAATAAATAAAAAGATGTTCTTGGGGATGCAGTCATATATTCAATAAAATTCTTTGACTGAAGCCGAGCTTTCGAGAATGTTTATTCTCTTCTTCAGGGCAAAAATCGTGAATTTATAATAAATTAACCAAAAACAGGAAAGATTTCATATTCATCAATTACAAATGTCATTATTTATATTTTATATAAATAATGACATTTGTAATTGGTGAATATGAAATCCTGTTTTTGGTTAATTTATTATAAATTCACGATTTTTGCCCTGAAGAAGAGAATAAACATTCTCGAAAGCTCGGCTTCAGTCAAAGAATTTTATTGAATATATGACTGCATCCCCAAGAACATCTTTTTATTTTTTATATATATATATATATATAATTATTTTTTTTCGATGTTTGGATCAATATATTTTGTTGGTATTAGTCATAGTGACCGTTTATATACCTAGTCAAACTTTAGGATAATTTATATCCTGGATAAGAGCTTCGTTTTTACAGTATGGCTCAAAAATCATTGATTTGACCGGTTGCGTCTTCTGTTTATTCTAAATACACGACTTTTGCCCTGAAGAAGAGAATAAACATTCGCGAAAGCTGGGCTTTAATCAAAGGATTTTATTTATTAAATGACTGCTTGCCCAAAAATCATCTTTTTATTATGTATGTATTTGTAGCACAGTGCTACTAGCACTATATAGTAAATATACTCCGATTTTGATTATTTTTGATTCATTTGAAGGATGAGTCTTGAGAAATGGTGTCATATTCATAAAAAACTGGGTGGGTCAATTTTTTTCGAAAATCTGAGACCGCCAAATTGAAGAGCAGATTATTTGTAGCAACATTTAAATTTAACAGTTTTCGAGTTACAGCAGTGTTAAAGTACCACCTTCTTTGGAATAAGTGAACGTTCAACGATTTTCGTAGCTAATGTTACATTCAAAAGTGTTAAATAAATATTTTTTACAAAAAAACTGACTGTATTTTTTGTTGCACTGAAAAATACAAAATAATATTAATTCTATTGGTGATAGTACTGGTGAAGTTGGTGCGGAGGGTCTTCTATTTAATTACAATTGCACAACTTACCAGCAGCAATAGAATTAATATTTTTTTGGTATTTTGCACTGCACCAACAAATAAAGTCGGTCTAATTTTTTGTAAGAAATATTTTTGTCGCAATGCTTCTGCTCTTCAATTTATGTTTAGATAAGTATCGGCATAGGAAATGGCTGCGGCAAAATAAAAAAAATAACGCACAGCCTTCTCTATACGAGAGTTGTTATTTTGTTATATACAGTGTGTCCAGTATAAAATTATGTGCATGAGGATGTTGGAAACTGTACGAGATACATATTTATTATTTTCCGGATTTGACTTGACCAAACGTTAATGTATTTATTATACATGGTTAAAGAGTATTTTTATTGACGATTTCGAAGATGCAGAAATTCAATATGGCGCCCATAAGAAAAACAAAAGCTGACTTCGGCCGTACGAAACATAGTAGGTCTTAACAAATTTTGATGTCATTTTTGGCAACGCTATATAATCCATATCCTGAAATTTAATTTAATCTCCTATAATATGGAAAATATTATGGTATTTAAAAAAATGGACATTTTCTTTTTTCATCCTTTATCTACGTAACGGTATCAATTTAAAATAGAATGAAGCTAGATTATTTTTGGGTATACAAATACGCAACGTTTCTTCCATTTAGTATATCCTACAGTTTCCACTATTCTCATTTACCTCACTTTATCTGGACACACTGTATATATATATTGTAACCCTATCATGGATGCTAAGCACGCCCTCACCAACGACGGACGCTTGAAGTTATGGGACAAGTGACGGCCTAGACGACAGTCGACACATTGGCGGCACGTGACCGACCTTAATGCATCTAGAACCCGACTCTTATTCACCAAAAAAGAGAAAGGCCTTTGAAAACATGACAGAAAGTCACGACGACAAAAAATACAATGAATTTTAGGAATTGTTTTGACATGAAGAGAGGAAATCTAAAAAAATATCATCCTTTATCAGTAATATTTTTGACCGATTTCATAAAAGAGGTAGGTGCACAATTGGATTGTGAGTTTGCTTTTTGACTGACGAACCCCGAACGGAGGAGGTATACAATTCGACTGTCTGCTTTTTTTTGGGTTCGTGCGAGTTTTATATAGTAAAAGTACTCCGATATTGATGATTTTTGATTCGTTTGAGAGAGGAGACATGAGAAATAGTCCCATATTCATATAAACGCAAATCCGAAATCTCCTTCTCTCTGAAAACCGCCCCTAAAGGGCTGGAGGGGGCAAATTTTCTCGAAAATCGAAAATCTGTGATGGCAGAATTGAAGATAATAAAATATCCGGAAATGTTTAAATTGAAATTTTGTTCAAAAGAGCTACGGTTTTCGAGTTTCTGCAATGTTAAAATTTGAAATATGTGTATTTTCGCTATGTGTTCAATTTCGAAAATTGAAAATCTAAGAATGGAAAATAAATAACCAGGTTATTTGTAGCAACATTTATATTGAACATTTTTTCCATAGAGTTACGATTTTCTAGTTACAGCTGTGGTAAAGTTTATAATATGCGTATTTCCTCGGCGATGTTCTTAGATTTCTGAATAATAACAAATACAAGAAAAGCTTACATGGATAATGGTGAACGTTAAAAGATTTTCGTGACAAATGTAACACTCAAAAGTGTGAAATATAAAAAAAACTGGTGTGTCCACTCAAACGACTTTCCTACCGCTCGCAGGCAAATTCCAGTAAATGCAATTTTTTACACTATTACAATACTTTCCTTACATAGCGACGATAATAACGGTAAAAATCCTCTGGTCAAATGGTGCTACCACTCATTTTTTTCAGTCAAGACAAACAACAATGGTCATGTAACATTTTTTCGCAAGATGAAACGTTTAGCCAGAATCTGAAGAAACATGTGGAAAATATGGAATGTTATTCCAGCATAACTTTTTATGCTTCTTCTCAGAGATGGCGCTGTATGTGGGTGGTAAAGGGCTCTTAGATGAATTCTTTGACAAGTTTAATCAAAATCCTTAGAGCCGTTCTCGCGCTACAGCCTTGAAATAATCACGTTTTTTTCTATAGCTCAGCATCCAGTGTATATATACAGGATTCTCATTCAGTGCCACCGGCGAGTGGTATTGGTACTTAACTAAATGAAAAAAGAAAGCAATAAAATACACCAATCAGTTTCCGAGATAATGCTGTCACAGACAGACAGACAGACGGCCGGACAGACAGACAGACAGACCAATGGCTGAAAATATATTTAGTAGGCTTAGGGCCGATTTCATAATGAATCCTTAATGGGAGATTAGTTAATTCTTCAATTTGTTTAACTCATATCTCGATGACGGAATAAAAAGAGTGCATTTTTCCATAACTTTTGCAACATTAGTCACCTTATCTTTCGTTCTTTTAAAGTAACTTTAAATTACATGACCAACCAAAAAAATTATGAAATTTTTAATCTAGGATTAAAATTAATAGGAGATTAAATTTGATTATGAAATCGGCCCTTAGAAAACTCTGAAACGTCAACATTTGTAAAAATCTCGATACCGAAAACTTCACACGATAACAATACTTTCATTATAAAGCTATAGGAACGCGTAGGAAAGTAAAATGGACCGACGTTATCAGTTGGTGCACTGAAAAGTACAAAATAATATTAATTCTATTGATGCTGATACTTGGGAAGTTGGTGCCAAAAGTTTTCAATCTAACTGCAACTGCACAACTTCAAAAGTAACAGCACCAGGTCCATTTTTTTGTAAAAAAATATTTTTTATGTCTGTTCGTGCGTTTTGCGTTGGAATCGTGCACTGGTCTCGAAAGTTCTAATTCGTAAGAGATTTGCAAAAAAAGCAAAAGGTAACATATCCGTCATCCCGGAGATTTATTTTGTTGCTGAAACTAGTAAATTTACACATTGAGAACAAGCAAACAAGACATAATAATTCTTATTCACTCGAAAATAAAGAGGTCCATACCTATCACATAATAGAATATGCTGGAATAAGGACTTCAATGTCTTTTGTATCGTCTAGTTCACGAACGTATCTAGAAATTGAATTGAAAATTAAGGATCCGCAACTGAATATAGAAAGGCTATAGATGTATATAGTAGGTATATAGATATATATTAGAGTTTTCCCGGAACTGATACTAGCCGCCAAGAAAACACAATAGCACGTAACAATGTGGGGGATAAGTAGAAAGAATACGTCGATTAGCTAGAAACAATTGGGAGAGTAGGTAATCGGGTAGATGCAGCGAAGAATGCGAATGCGAGTCTACACATATTATACACAAATATTTTTTACAAAAAATTGGGCCGACGTTATTAGTTGGTGCACTGAAAAATAGAAGATATTATTAATTATATTGCTACTGGTACTTTTGAAGTTGTGAAGTTGCAGTTAGATTGCAAACTTTGGGCACCAACTTCACACGTACCAGCACCAAAAGAATTAATATTATTTTGTATTTTTCAGTGCACCAACTAAAAACGTCGGTCCATTTTTTTGTAAAAAATATTTATTTCACGTTTTTGAGTGTAACATTAAGTAGTTACGAAAATCGTTGAACATTCACTTATACCAATACCCTTTGCTTGTACTTGTTATTGTTCAGAACTCTTAAAACATCGTCCCGGAAATACTCATATTGAGTTAACCACCGCTGTAACTCTATGGAATTTTTTTAAATATAAATGATGCTAAATAATCTGGTCTTTAATGTGGTTGCCTCAGATTTTCAATTTTCGAAAGAAATAGCCCTCTCCACATAGCGAAAAGACACATATTTGAGATTTTAACAACGCTGTAACTGAAAAACCGTGACACATGAAAAAAAAATGTTCAATTTAAACGTGTCCGCATATTGCCCTATCTTCAATTCTGCCATTTTAGATTTTCGATTTTCTAAAAAAATTGCCCTGCTCCTCCATTGGAGGGAACGAGATCTCGGATTTGAGTTTTTAGTAATATGGGACCATTTCTCAAGGCCCTTCTTCTAAATGAATCAAGAACCATCAAAATCGCAGCACGTTTAATATATAAAGCGCGAGCACAAAACAAAAATAAAAGCAAGCAGTCGAATTGTATACCTCCTCCGTTTGGGTTCGTCGGTCAAAAAAGACAAATGCAAAACAGTTGTTCGTCTAATATTGGTATTATTAAGTGGAAGTTTCAACGTGACGACTTCCTACTCGAAGGATAACAATAGAATTAATAT
Source organism: Crioceris asparagi (assembly GCA_958507055.1). Taxonomy (NCBI): domain Eukaryota; kingdom Metazoa; phylum Arthropoda; class Insecta; order Coleoptera; family Chrysomelidae; genus Crioceris; species Crioceris asparagi. The sequence goes on from OY293826.1 coordinate 8,021,518, forward strand.
TATTTTGTATTTTTCATGGCACCAACTAATAAAGTCGGTCCAATTTTTTGTAAAAAATATTTATTTCAATCAAAACCTAAACTTACTTTCAATATGATGGTGTGTATGTGCCAGCCGCGACTTATCCATAACCTAAGATAGTTCAGTTGTCCCGGAGACAAGGGCGTAGCAAGAAAAAATTCGGTCGGGATAAAGTTATCAGAGTTCAATTATTGAAGGTTATTAAAAGATTATGATTTTTTTTCATCTGATCAGATTGGAATCCCTGTATATTTTCATGTTATTCGATAATTAAGATACATACATTTTTCCAATTGCAACCATAGCGCTATTCCAAAAGAATTCAAATGTATAGGCTGAAAACTTGTTTTTATCAATAATTTGAAACGCCATTTTAAAAAATTGAAGCTTGTCTGCTTTCGTATTTAATGACTGTTGTATTTAATAAACTGTAAACTGTCAAGATTCGATTTCAAATACAACCGTTCTATTTACACTTCAGTGAAGTAGAAGTTGCTACGTCAATAGTTAGGAATATCTGACGTACGAAGATATTGTTGAACATTTTTATTCTTTCTTATTCTCCATGTCCCAAATGTAATGTTATCCATAAGTTTTACATTTACTTCTTAAAAGATATACATATATTTAAAAAATATTATCTAATACGGATCCTATTTTTTTTTTTTAGGTGTACTATGCAAAGAAAAAGCGGCGAGCAGCTCAAATCCAAGGCGATGATACCTCACACAAAAAGGAGCGAAAGCTTTACAACGATGGCTTCGATGACGACAACCACGATTACATCGTGAAAAACGGTGAAAAGTTCCTCGAACGTTACGAGATTGATTCTTTGATCGGCAAAGGATCCTTCGGACAGGTGGTGAAGGCATTCGATCATGCGGAACAATGTTATGTCGCCATCAAAATCATCAAGAACAAGAAACCCTTCCTGAATCAAGCGCAAATCGAAGTCAAGCTATTGGAAATGATGAATAGGGCCGACGTCGATAATAAATATTATATAGGTATGTATGTTACGAATTTGATTTTTGTCAATACTAAGTAAAAATTACAATGAATCATCGGCCAAAGTAACGGCTTACTCGATTTTTAAAGATTTTGTGTGTTATACATTTTTTAAGAGCTCTCGTTAACATTCGAAGGCACATAATTAGTGGATTATTATCTTTTCACTTGCTGAATTATCTCCACTCAAGTTTCAAGTTTGATAATACCATAGTTATTTCAGATTCTTTCTAACTTAAATGATTTTTAATAATTTGCAACAAAAACTACAGGCCTTCAATTTGGAATCTTATTATAAACTATTAAATTTAACCAAAAAAAAAAAATAGAACAGAAACTCCTTTATAGAGTTTATATTTTTAATCACTCTTGTGTTTTTGTACGAAAAAGATTTTTTTTGCGGATATTACATTACATTTAATTTATTTTCTGTTGACCCTCTAAAATGTGGAATAAATAAGTTTTTACAAAAACTAGGACCGACTTTATTTTAGTTGATGCACTGAAAAATAAGAAAAGAGTATTTTTGAAGTTGGTACCAGAATTCTTCTATCTACCATATTATTACCAATTATCAGCACCAGTAGAATTAATATTATTTCGTATTGTTACGTATGCGGGTTTGCAGATAAGTGAGCCTAATTTACTATTATTAGATAAACTTTATTTACACTCGAAAGTAGAATAATAAAAATTACAACTTCACTTTACTATTGGATATACTTATTAGCTTACTCTGACTCTTCTATTAAACTGCCTTCTTGCGCCCTGTCTTTTTACACTGTCCCGCATGCCGACAATTCTCCCATATATATATATATATATATATATATATATATATATATATATATATATATATATATATATATACCCGAAAAAGACAAGACTCTCCAGATCTTTCGCCGCCTCCTTAGATCACTCCAGCCGCCACTGGACTTTTCTCGAAATCCTTTGTCGGCATCCTAGTGAGCACATGCGTCACACTCTTTGTCAGCGTGCGCTCTCGAGATTCCCATCACTCGCGCATAAGCATCAAAAGGACGCCGCCACTTTGTAGCCCAGTGCCGGCGGCTGTACCCCTTGCACGTTACAGTATTTTTCATTCCACCAAGAATTAAAGTCGGTCCTAGCTTTTGTAAAAAGTTATTTGTTCATTATTTTATTCATAACTGTAATAAAACCCAATTCAGTATTCATGCAGGGAACTGAACATCCTGTTGAAATATTTTTTAAAGGAAGTTAAAAAAGAGATGACGGGGGCCATTTTCCATTTTTTTTTTATTTGAAATTAAGTAATACTTGAATATCCTGTCCAAAAATCCACCCATTCTAATTCAAATTCTTACATATTTGATCATCTATTTTTCTGCCGATTTACTTCTATTAAAAAAACTGAAACTAATTTATTGATACAAAAATTGATTGGTCTCCTTTTCCACTGACGAACCTCTGACTTTATAACAGTTTTTCCGTTTTACAATTTTAGTATGTCATAGAAAAATATACATATTTCATAGACAAGGTTAACTTTGAATGCCCGCATCTCAGTCATATTTGATCAAAAATACTATAGAGGACTAAAGCGCAAACCATTTATTGGAACTAGTGCCAGTGTTTTTTCTACCATTGTATTTTTACATGTATCTATTCTGTCAAAAAATTGTGTAGGTACATAGATTATAGAATTATTATGGATTTGCAATTTTTTTTTAAATTGGGTTCTCTATTAAAAAGTATTTTTATTAAATTGTCCAACTCGAATTATAAGAAGTGCAAAGCCTCCTTTCGGACCCTTTTTGAAAAACACTTGGGTGAAATATTGGTTTACATATTGTTATTATTCTTATTAAGTAATTCTGAAATAATAAGAAAAAATCAATAAAAACCCATACCGAACGAATCGAATTTTATATTAAAAAAATTAAGAATTTTCAGAAATTTGTCAAAATTTAGTGAAATATGTCCCATTACAATAAATTTCTACTGGGAAGCTAAAAATTTAAAACTGAAATATCAGTAATAATTAAATATAAATACAGTTTAAATCAGAATATCTTGTATATGATTTCTTAATATTAATGATTGTTTTCTTTTTTTTCAGTTAAGTTGAAAAGACATTTCATGTGGCGAAATCATTTGTGCTTGGTATTTGAATTGTTATCGTATAATTTGTATGACTTGCTACGCAACACCAACTTTCGTGGCGTGTCGCTGAATCTCACAAGGAAGTTCGCGCAACAATTGTGTACCGCGTTATTATTCCTATCTACACCCGAATTGAACATTATCCATTGCGATTTGAAACCCGAAAATATTTTGTTGTGCAATCCGAAAAGGTCGGCCATCAAAATTGTCGACTTTGGCAGCTCGTGCCAGCTGGGACAAAGGGTAAGTTTCTCTTGACAAAAATCATCAAAGAATTTTTATTTTTTTCTTTCTTTTAAAATTATATGAAATGTGGTACTTGAACTGAATATTCTGTAAACTTTGAAAAGAAATATATTTTTTTTTACCCAAATTTGATAAATACTATAGACTTGGCAACGCTGCACTCTTGTTGTCTGGTGTTTCCTAGTACCCCAATTTCATGATTTAATAAATCTTTAGAATGGTGGATAAGCCGTAGTTTTTCTTTTACAACATTTGAAATCTTGTATGCTCTTCTTTATACTGTTACTGTATACAATTGCACTAGAGATATCTTTGCACTTCTTGCAAGCATTTCATTTCATAACAACTAGCAAATAACTGGTCAAAACTTTATTCATGCCTTCCTAAGAATATAAACTCTGAAACTCCGTCTTCTTTATTTGTTTATAAAGAGAATCCCATGGAAAAATTTCAGCTGTCTAGGTCCAAGGGTTTGGGCTGTATCAGTCAGGACTTATCTGTATATACAGTAGATACTAGGTTAATCGAGATTCTTGGGATTACTAGTTAATTTCTTTAATTTTTATATGATGTTTTTGAAAATGGTGCAAATTATCCTTCTTTTTTATTACTTGTGATTCGTCACATATTTCATTCAGCAAAAATTAAAAATGTTAACTGCGCTAAGAGAATGTAGCGATGTAAAACTATGTTGTAAGTTTACTTACTTTAAAAACATACAGCTATTTTGGTTCCAATTTGTATCTATCCCGTAAGAACTAAAGAACGATTTTTCTATTACATGTTTTTGTAAAAGTTCATTTATTCAAATAAAATTTGAATAGTAACTATGTAGCATATTCATTTCATTGCATCAGTATTCAGCTAGCAAAAAGATATCTATGTTCTGGGTGATAACTCCATTCCCATAAGTCTTCAAGAAGATATATAGATAGCTGCTTATTGCTTCTAAAACCTTTTAATGAATACCTATGACCTTTGTATGATCGATATATTTATATTGCATTATTAGGTATATAGAAATTCGTTAAAGCTAAAACATCATCACTACTTAAATATCTGACTGCAGTCGTACAACGTTGCCAAGTCTGAACGATCACTCTACTAAAACGAATGATCGGCAACAAAAATTAAAAAATCTACCTCACTGACCATGAGAAAACGCTAATGCCTATTGAAAAATAAAATAAACGTACTAAATTTAGTTTCAAGGCTTTCGCTTTCATTAATGGAATATTTTAAATAAGAACACACGCAATCCATTGTATTTGTTTATTATTTTATCTAGCATTTGAAAAAATAACTAATAAGCTCAGATCTTTTAATTCGTAATTATATTATTATTATATCTAAAAAAACTTCAAAAATTATTAAACCAATAAATAGAGTGACATATTTTCATAATTCTAGTATAATGTTCATATAGGTGCAGGTACTAATATGTATTTTATTTATATTATAGCATTTGAGAAAGTAACTAATGAGCTCTTCAATTTTTTTTATTTTTGACCACAACCACTTTTAAATTTGTCAATGAGGGAACAACTTTTTTTATAACTATATTAGCGATTTTTGGATGTAGTATTATAATACGTATTTAGTTATCACTAAATCTAAATTCAATATTAAATACACTTTTATTAGAATTAAAATACATCCACAAATAATAATATTATTCAAAATCAATATAGCTTTATTTAGTTTTTGATTCGTATTTATTTGAATAAACTAATTTTCTATTGTATATTTTTATTACAGATATACCAGTACATACAGTCGAGGTTTTATAGGTCACCGGAAGTACTTCTAGGAATTCCATATGATTTATCCATTGATATGTGGTCATTGGGTTGTATTTTAGTTGAAATGCACACAGGTGAACCATTATTTAGTGGTGCTAATGAAATCGATCAAATGAACAAAGTTGTCGAAGTATTAGGCATGCCACCAAAACATTTGCTTGATCAGGCAAACAAAACGAGGAAATTCTTCGAAAAATTACCAGGAGAGAGAAGGTAAGCTTGTATATATATTTATATTCACTAGTCGCCCAATGGTCAAAATTCGACCGTATTATTTTTTGACCGACGAACCCCGAACGGAGGAGGTATACAATTCGACTGTCTGTTTTTTTTTTCATTTGTTTGTTGGCGCGTTTTATATACTAAACATACTCTGATTTTGATGATGATTTTGATTCATTTGAAAGAGGAGGCTTGAGAAATGGTCCCATATTCATAAAAACGCAAAACCAAAATCTCCTTCCCTCCGAAAACCGCAAATTTTCTCGAAAATCGAAAATCTGAGATGGTATAATTAAAGATAGGTAATATCCGGAAACGTTTATATTGAACATTTTTTCAAAAGAGTTACGGTTTTCGAGATAGAGGCATGATAATTCTCAAATAGGTATATGTATTTTTGATATGTGGAGAGGGCGATTTCTTTCGAAAATTGAACATCTGTGGGTACTACATGAAAGACATAAATATTTGTAGCAACATTTGTAATGAACATTTTTTCCATAGAGTTACGGTTTTCGAGTTAAATCGGTAACATCTAAAATACTTACGCGTATGTCCATAGCGATGTTTTGAGATCTCAATAATAACAACGACAAGCAAAGAATATACGTGGGTAATCGGATAAGTACTATTTTCATTGGTATTAGTGAACGTTCAACGATTTTCGTGTACCTAATTCTTTACAATACATATGAAATTTAAAAGTTAATGTTAGTAACAGTTCAAAAAACACAATGACGGCTAGCTATTTATTGTATAATACATTGTTATGTTTCCACTTAACGCCGGTAATATTACTTTACCCTAATGACAAAATGAAGAGAATACAGTCCTTTCACAAAAGTTACTTCAGATTCGAAATGTTTTGCATTGCAAAACCTGCGTTGTAAATGCTTTAATCCTCAATCAAAAATATTAAAATTTCTTGAAATGGCAACAAGTGCGCATTTAAATGTATCCCTCAAAATAATTACATCACTTTGTATACACTATTTACAAAATTTAAATTTGCGTTTGACCAGGGTTGTCATTCACGAAGAAAACAATCTGACAGCCCTGACTCGTTGACTTCACATTGCAATTGGATTCGATATGCAACACACAATACACTTTACCACGTAAACCATAACTTTTAATTTAATTTAAAATATAAACGCATTATATACATTAAAATTTTAACATCATGTACTACTTGATCATATAAACTTTCACTATGCCAAATCTCATTCTCCTCTATGCGTGTTTTATGCCTTAAAAATCCTGTACAATCACGTATTATTTTTCAACCTTATCAGTAAGAAATTCCTGAATGTCTTCCTTCTGTATTCTAAATAAGGGCTTTAGACTTCATGAATTATTAATCGAACGAATTTCGTCCAGATAAGTCAGACAAACTTTTAAGAAAATTACAAAAAGTTGCCATTTCAATTATATAACAACAAAATATTTTTTGCAACAACTGGCGCCTTGAAAATTCAATTTTCAGCATTAAGTTTCTTAGACAAAAGCTCATTTTATCACACGAGTGCGTAAAGTAACTGTTCTTCCAAATCATTGTTAACCTTATTTTATTGCATTAGTGCGGAAAGTAAGTTAATTAAGTCGTTATTACAAAACGAGTATTTCGTTTGACAAAGAAATTACAGTTGGTTAAGAAAGAATCGTCAATTCTAGCGGCTAACTTCCATTGAAAATTATTTTCGAAACTCTTTTTATTGTACTAATTTTTTTTACAGCCCGTATACGAGTTTTAAGTTTTATATTATGTATTTATTATATGCAAAGAATACAAAAAATGTCTAACATGTTAATACATTTTCAGATATGTACTGAAAAAAACGAAAGACGGCAAAAAATACAAGCCACCAGGTATGCGACGCCTGCACGACATATTGGGCGTTGATTCCGGTGGCCCGGGTGGCCGTAGGGCAGGCGAAGCTGGCCATTCACCTGCCGAGTATCACAAATTCAAAGATCTTGTTGCCCGCATGCTCGACTATGATCCAAAGACACGCATAACACCGTACTATGCATTGCAGCATAGTTTTTTCAAGCGAACATTGGATGAATGCACCACGACTGCCAATAATAGCGCCGGTTCCAGTCCAGCAGTTGCCTCAATAGATTTGTGTTTAACCAACAACAGTTCCAGCAGTCAACATGGTAAGTTAATGATTTTAGGTGTAGCATACATATGAAATAAAATTATTTATTGTACAGAGTGTCTCTTAAAAGTCTTTACAAACCACTTGTTCCTCCGGCCAAAATAAGTCTTTTTAAGTAAACTTACCTTGGGACAAAATTGCTTAATTTAGGTATTAGAAGGCCCTAAAGATGCAATTTTAAACTCATTTTTTTGGGTAAAAATTTAATACAGCAAATGTGATTTGGACGAAATTTGGTACGTTGGCATAGTTTTATATGTTGAAAAATCCCATGGGAAAATTATTATCAATGTTAATCCATGAGCGTAGAACTTGGGTTTTTTAATCATTTTACATTTCAGATTTCTACGCAAATGGATGGAAAGGATAGTAAACTTGAAATTTAGATCAAATAACTAACTACAAAAAGCTACTATTGATTAAACTCGATTATTCGATTGTGGTTTTCTGATTTTTTTTATTTTCAAAAATTAGCAATATTTTTAACAAAAAAAAAAAAGATGCTTAATTGTTCTCATCTAAATAAGACTACTGTCCAATATAAGACATATTATTTCTATTATTGTTCAAAAGTTTATCGTCTCAATTCATAAAAGTTAATTTGTTTAGTTTCTCATAGCCTTGCATTACATCTAAGTACATATGCCTTATATACCGATATGTTATCGGTTTTTGGATATTGTCAAGAAAGCTGTAGAGACTTTAGGGTATATTCAGAAAGGTTTCCAAATCGCCGAACACCAACTCACCCAACGATTGCTGCCGTTTTACAAAGCATTGAACAAGATCCAAAACTACGCACCAGACGATTAGGTAGAGAAGTTAGTAGGAGTATCTAAAAATGTTCATAGTGTACTTAAAGAACAATTGCTATATCCTTACCATTAGATAGCAGTTGAGAGATCTTCATGATCCTGAAATTGGCCTTGGTTTTTGTCGCTTTTTTAATAGTAAAAGGGAAGGGAATTTAAACTTTGTCAAAATTCCACAACGAACACATTTACGCAGATGAAAATCCGCATCCAATTAGAGTTAAGAATTTTCTAAACGAATTTGAAATTAATGTGTGGGCTGGAATAAAAGGCAATATCATTTTTGGTCCTGTTATTCTTCCACAAAGGTTAACTGGAGGGATATGTGGTTTATGCACGATGGAGCTCCTCCAATTTTTCTATAAATGTTCGAAACTACTTAAATCATCAGTACACGAACAAATGGATGGGTAAAGGTCATGACATTCCTGTAAGTTGGCCACCCCGTTCACCAGACCTCAATCCAGTGGACACATTTTTAGGGGGACATGAGACCGTGGTTTGCGATAGGCCCATAGATGCCAGAGTAATTTTTAATTTTCTTCGTCGTATAAATCTTTGTATTCGTGAAAATAGTGGACACTATGAACAGTTTTTATAAAATATTTCATTTTTGATCATGTTTCTATTTTTTTCAATTAAAACTATTGCTAATTATTAAAATACAAATAAAAAAACTGTAAAAGTAATCGAGTTTAATCGAGTACCTTTTTTGTAGTAAGTAATCAAAGTTTACTACCATTTTCATTCATTGGCATAGAAATCCAAAAGGTAAAATGATTAAAAAATCCTAAGTTCTACGCTGATGGATTAATATTAATTATAATTTTTACATTGGATTTTTCAGCATATAAAATACCATCGTACGAAATTGTGTCGAAATTGCATTATCCGTTTTAAATTTTTAGCCAAAATATGATTTAAAAATTGTATCTTCAGGACCTTATAATACCTAAACTAAGTAATTTTGTACCAAGATAAGTTTACGTAAAAAGATTTATTTTGGCCTGAGGAACAAATGGTAGGAGTTTGTAAAGGCCTTTAAGGGACACCCTGTATGTGTCTACATTATTGCATAGAGGTATTTAAAACAAATCGAAAAATACATTGAAAAAGCAAAAATTTCAGCTTTTTTTTAAGTAGCACATTATTGTGTTCTAAATAATAAATGTATTTATTCAAGATTTTGAGCAATATGTATTATATTATAAGACTATCTCGACTGTTTAGTGGAAATTGAGGAAAAGCATTGCTGTTTTTTCATTATTATGGCCAATTGATTGAATAGACCGATGATTCGGACCAATTAAAGTTCGATTTAATACAAAACAACTTAAATATGGTATATAAAAAAATAGTTTGAACATAACCATATCTTATTGAATTTTTTATTATTTTGGGAAATAATTGTAAGTTTTATTTTAATCTTTGAAATAGGTACAAGAACATCATTCATTTGGATATCATTTTCTTCCGCCCACTTAATGCATAAACTGAAAATTCTTCATCATTTTTAACATTACGTTTTGTATTATTTAACAGTGGATCTTTATAAATGATCACGCCTATGTTATTTATCTACACCGTCTATGTCTTCTAGTAATAACAAATCATCATCATTCTCAATCGAACGACATCTAAAGTAAACAGATTTCGTCGCAGTTTACTCAGAAAAATCAAGTCTTCAGTGTCTGTATCGTTAGTTACCACGGGATCCACACATCAATTTGTAATTTAAATGAAGCAGACGTCTAAAAAAGCAGATTCAAATTATCGAAACCGGATTATAAAGTACACAATGTAATTGAAATGCCTCTCCAAATTATTGAAGAATCCTATTTGCTAATGTTTCGGATTATCGAGGTTTCACTGTGTTTGGTATTTTGGTTTTAATCTAAAAACCCGAGTTACGTCAATGCTTTTTCTGCTTTTGACCTACCTACTTTCCAATCGACGTGTTTTTAGAAAATATAATATTATGCTTGAAACTCTACTATACGATTTATATCTTTCGAGCAATGACAGCTTGGTTTTCTTCTTAATGAAAAGCTCTCAGAACTCGTGGCGGTATGACGTTCTATACAGATATTAATTTTCCCATTTCTAGGAATGGATTCTTGAACTGGCTTTAATAGATTTTAAACGCCAGCTTGGATTTCTTGGAGGAAGAGATACATAAATTCAAGAAATATACTTGTTTCAATACCCTTGATGCTTGAGAAAATGCAAATATGACATATTAAAATCATAATAATTGTCGTTGGGAAATAGATTTTTATATCAGAATCAGATTAGAAGTTATGTGTATTTCGATTTGCTTTAATACTCATGTACGATAATGAAGATACATATAAGTTATACCTTTCGTATAATCTTGTGAATCATTGTCAAAAATCAGATAAATTTCTGGAAATCTCAGTGTTTGTTTTATCACTACGCTATAATTAGAGTTTTAGAGAAAAGAATGAATATAGCAAAAGCTGACTGTAGGAAACCTGACCACTCGAGTAACTGGATTAAATGCTTTGGGAATATCTCAGTGACAAATCATGAGAGTTTGTCCATTTTTAGTATGACTTTTCTACGAAACATTTCCTGAAAACTTTGTATTAAGTAGGTACGTGGGTAGAAAAGAAATGTTTTTGAATATCCCGTTAAACCTTGACGCCCTACTCTTTTAATGTTTGTTTTTGCCCACTTAAACTATGAAATTGTAGTTTAAACATTTCATATTGGAAAGAACATGAATGCCAAGTATCTGCCTGACATAAAACTTTATATTTCTGAATTTTAATTTTAATCGGTGTTCCTAAACATACCCTTGAGGAATCTAATGATAGAGGGCGTCGCATGATATAGGGTCTTGAAACTTCGGTAGTATGTTGTTCCTGATAATTTAGGGTCTGGTCGTGGTTGTTGAGAGTCGTTGCCGATTGCCGAAATAATGACTTTTGACTTACTTGATAGAGCGCCATCTATTAAGACAAAACGAAAACTATTTTCGAACCTAGTTAAGAAAAGACCCATTTTGACCCTCTAAACGGGATGGAAAATCGATTTATGATTATTATCATTATTTATGAAGTATTAGATTTTTTTTTTGGCAGGCTTTTACTGTATTGGTATGGTTGCTGTACAAAAAATGTTCCGTGGAAAAGTCATAAAAAAAATTGGACAAATTCTGCCCTGTAAAAACTAACATTTCTAAAGCATTTCATCATATTACTCGTCAAGTTTTTTTTACAGTCAACGCTTAAATTAGTTGACTCCCGTTTACTAACCTACTTGTCATATTCATATCTTAATGTGCATATTTTTATATTGGGAAATCCCTTCAACTGTTATCACGTTGTTTAACATATTATCATTAGAATAATGTTGTGGTAAGATAATGAAAGTTTTGAAAATCCATTCTTTATTGTTTATCTATTATGCACAGCTCCAATGGTATTGGAACTCATTTCCGTACCAGTTTATAAATAATATATCAGTCTAAGTGGTGAATTACTCAAATGTTTATTGATGTGGTCTATTTTGAAAAAGCAGCACATCAATGTAATCATGTAGGGATTTTCAATGAATTTTTTATGGACCTTTTAAGAGCATTGACGACGTTTTATTATGAATCGAGGGATCCAAAAAAATCACTGGCAGTGTGTCATGGAGTGTGAGATCATGTCATTTGTCACACCCTAAGGCGCAGAGATATTTTATTGAGCAAACTCAAGAGTAAAAATGTATAAACCTGTACAACTGGAAATCGCCTGTTGCGAAATGTTTTTCCATTCATCAAGAAGAGCTAACCGAAGATTTTGAAACTTTCTGGTTGGCATTTACGGACAGAACCTGTTCAATGTGTCCCATATATTCTCGATCCGGTTTAGATCAGGGCTTCTTGGAGGCCAATCTAATTTTTTAATGTCAATTTCATCCAGTTATCTATTGAGAAATTTAGCAACATGATGTCTGGCATTATTGAGCATTCAAGAAAAATTCTCAACCAACAAATGGAGCGAAAGGAATGATATTACCCTCTAAACATTATTCGATATAACGGTTAAAAGAAAAGATATTATTTTCGATAAAAATAGGCCTGCATTCTCTGTTAATATTGTAAAATGTATATATTTCTTAAAAACACTGTATTCTCTTTAAAAAATAAGTTATAAATATAAATTGTAGTACAAGAACCATTATTTTTTTCCTCAAGAGTTTAAAAAAATCTAGGGTGAACTTCAAGTTCCACCCTGTGTAACACCAGGTTCATTCGATATTTCCTTGAACTCAGTATTAGATAAAATTCAAGATGATATCGCCTACATACTGTCCAAAAATCATACAAAATTGTAAAAGTTATACAATACTGAACATGAAAAAAACTAGTAACGAAGGCAGTAAGCCTTCATGGGCATATTCACACCGATTAGCATACTCCTTGTACCAACAATTTTAAATTTTATCTGACGAAAATGTTATATGTATTGTCTTATTGTCATATATCTAGCTAAATTATACCATTTTGATTTTAGTTTAGTCCAAAAAAGTGAATAAATTTGAGATTTTCGACGATTTTCCTTAGAAAATGGTCTAAAAACAGGGTTTTTCGGCCGTAACTCGACACCAGAGTATCTAAACTTTACCAAAAACAATAGGGCTCTTCCATGGGCCGGTACCAACCAACAGCAAAAAACCGTTGGTCGAAATTCGGTTCCTTTCTTAAGTTGTTGTGCGATTAACTTTCTTGCTTGCTTCCTGTTTTGCCTACAGACTCATGTTTTTTGCGAATATCGCAAATGGGAATGACGTGTTTTTTTTGTTTTTTTTTTACAAACGATTGATAACTTCAGACACAACACTTTTTGATTGGAGAGGTTTTTGTGGGTCAAAATTCAAAAAAACTGTTTTTCCAAAAAAACCAAAAGTAATATATTCACATCGTGTAACGGTGTTAATATGAAAATCAGTTTAAATTAAAGCAGATAATCTCTTATTCGACCTGTTGGACTAGTTTTCTTTGATATGTTTATTCTAGTGATGACGATATGATCGCATATTCCGTGTCCTACTTAGCCAGATTATGTTTTGAATCACCCGATACAATAGAATATTGTGAATTAATTTTTGTAATATACTCCTGAATTTTGGTCCATTCCTCCCGACAATCCCTTCCATGATAACTGTTTCTTCTTTTTTCTGAACTATTTGATCTTCTAACAAATACATAACCTAATATAAAAATAATCATTAACAAATCTCCCTTTTCTATATTAACTTTTGTGTGCAGACTTATCTGGAAACCATCGATGACTAACATAATGGTTTGGTTATGATCCATAACCTCATAACAATACAGGTATTATTACTATCCTATTGATTTGGATGTAACATAAGTTTATATAATTCATGAATGAACATTGCAGTAACTACTATATTTATTGATATCGTTAGGTTAATGTTAGTTTAATGGTTTGAAATTTTTCTTTATCTTTCTTGAACTGGCAAGTGTTTTGAAATATTATTAAACTTGTTGATGTTTTTATGATGTTGAAAAGCACTATTAAGTAGCGTTGCATGCCATAATTATATTTATTGATTATCTCTATGCAAGACGAACTATAATATTTAATTGTTCTTGAAAATGTAGAGTAGGTTATTTGTAGGGTTAACCTTGAGTTAAATTAACATTAAGAACTACTTGGGAACTTTATGTTATGTTAGATAACATCTTTTTATTCACGAAGATGTGTAGAATGATTTTCTGTTATATTTTTTTACTTGAATTAGATATTTACCAGACCAGTATTGAAGATAATAAGTACTGAAACTAACATTGAAAACTTTTGTTGGATACCAAATATTGCATTTCGTATTCATAATTTGTATAACAAAATGTAGTCTGCTGTCTGAAATTAGTTGCGACCCACGAGCATTTCGTTATACTCACAAAATTGCATAACGTTTTTAGATCTAAGCTACGACATCATCTTCTCATGCTTAACTGGCATATTTTCAATGTCTTCTACAGATAAAATGGTAATTAAGTTTGAGTTTGAATTGATTTCATTCTTACCTCGTATTTGTAATATAGCCATATATATCATTATGATTCGTTATGTAACACTGTAGTCAATCTAACAACCATCTCTGTTCATTGTTTCTCTGTTTCAATCTTTAGAAGCTATTGATTCTTCTAAGTAGTGATCCTTTTGTTTGATATTAGAGTTTAATTTAAAATATTTTCCAAAATGTTCGCTGTACAAATTAAAGCCATGTTAATCAATCTTCACTAACAGACATAGAAATCTTTTTCCTGTTTTGAATCTTTCTAAAATTAATAGATTTTGCACGTAGTGATCCTCTTGAATGATGGTTTTTAATCATCCACAGCATCTTTTTAGCCCATATTACTTGTTTCTGATTCGTGTAGACATTCCCTAAGTATAATAATTATCCCAATGAACCTGTCCCAAAATTCTTTATGTATTTTACTTTTATATGGATTTAGTTCGACTCTGCATTTTTTATCTCATACAGGGTGAGACAGAATAAAGAGCTATGTTGGTGGTATAACAAAAGTACAACATTTTTCACATTGTTTTTATCAGCACTGACCCCGATCATGATTTCTTTGTTGTGAAAGTATTATACACAATTCACTTCTAAATACATCTAAGATTTACATTAGAATTAATGTATTCTTTATCAATTACTTGTTACATAACAAGTTCATTTGACTCATGTTGTATCAGGTGTCAGCTTTCTCTGATAAACTTTAGTAGTTTGTACTTTAATGCTTATAAAATTTGCCGTTAATAAATAAGACTGTCTGACACTAGCTTAATAACACATAAATTTTCCAAACAAGACATCTGAAAATTGTTTATGTAGTATAAGTTCTTATGAAAACCTTGCCGTACATTCAAATATATCTCTTATTTGCGCTAGTTGTCAAAAATATAATTTAATTTCAAATCGAAAATCATGATTCAAAATTCATCTGTCTTTTCAAAATCGCTCTTTAATCTGCTGCCCCAATCAGTTCCAATAATAATAATAATAATAATATTAATAATAATAATAATAATAATAATAATAAGTGTATAAATAATGTTGCAGGATTGAACTTTGTTGGCCGCACCAGAGACATACCACCTGGTGGTCACCATTCCTCCTCCTCCTCAACATCATTGACGACAACCTCCGCCTCCTCGTACCATCATCCAGCAATGTTTTCGGCGATGGATTGCGAACCACCACCGCCACAGCTGTCAGCTGCCGCCTCCTCCATGCGTCAGCAACAGCAGCTGCATCAGCACCACCGGCCTTCGCAACAACGCTACCACCCTCTGGTGGTACCACCCACAATGAGCGGCAGTGGTGGTACTGGTACTGCCTTTCAATATGCTGGCAATGGTAGCAACAACAATAAGCATGTAGTAAGCAGCGGTCAAGTTGTTGGTGTAGTGCCCACCAATGGACCAGCACCTCCACAATCACTAGCGCCGACGAATGGAGGCGGTAAGGATCCGACAACAGCGACGGACCGGGGAGACGATGGTAGTCCGATGGTAGGAGTATGCGTGCACCCAGCGAGCTCCGTCGTGATACATTGAATGAGTACGAACATTTATTTATTATATAAGAATGATACGTGCTCACGATGGCAAGACTCGATTCTATTATTATTATTATTATAGGATAGATTTTTTTTGTTTTTCCTTATACATATTATATATACATACATATTAGAGCTCATGAATGTTTCGTATAACGCTCGTTCTGTCGAGTTAGAAATTTGTCCATTAAAATTGTGTGGATTTTCGTACCAGAAAATACTTTGAAGCGTGTCAACTGTCACACAGCAGTGCACATCGTCTGTTTCTATAGATTTGAGAGGGTAAAATAAACATTTCTTGTAATTTGACATTGGTAATGTAAAAATAGTGTCTTAGTGACAATTCAGCGTGAGACAGTTATCGCCTGATAGATATCTCTTATATTTCAGTGTTCAGTACAATTTAAATTAAAAAAAATCCGATTTCATTGGAAATATGTGACAACAGCGCCGGAATTGAAGTACGAAAACAGTACCAGGCAAAAAGTAAAAGAAACTCTTGAATGAATTTTCTTATATACAGGAAGTTTTATAATATATGCGCAGGACTTGAGGATGTGATAATAGCTCGTCCAAGAATATGAAAAAAAGTTTATATTAACTTACCCTCTAAAATGCACAATTTTGGAGATACAGGGTGTTGAAATTTAAAAAAAAATCGTTTTTTGTGAATATCTCCGGAACCGTTTATTGTTCAGAAAATCACTTTTGTAAGCATTTTCCACCCATAATAAGCTAAGTTTTGTGTCAGAAAAAAATCTCAAGTCATAATTGGTGAAGATTTTGAAGGCGTAGTGGTTGTTTTTCTCCCTAATTTCTACGCCAATGGAGAAAGTACGGTTTTGAGGCGGCCATTTGAACTGTCAATCTTTTCTACACAAAAAGTTACTGTTGGTCGTGAGCTCTAATGTCGAACGTTTTCGAGAAAAATCAACTTTTTTGTTGAAAAAACACGGCCAATTTTAGCTTTTGTTACCTGTTCTAACGTTTACATAAATTTTGTTAAGTTGGTAGATAAAAAATTGTATTTTAAAAAAATTTCCGTTGATTTTTCTCAAAAACGGACGACTTTTGAGCTCACAGCTATTAGGACCTTTTTTGTGGGGGCTTCAAATGGGCGTCTCAAAACCGTAATTTTTCCATTGGCGTAGAAATTGGGGAGAAAAACATCCATTACTTTTTCAAAATCTTCACCAATTATGATTTAACAAAAAAAAATTTACTCAAAACATAGCTTATTATGAGTGGAATATGCTTACAAAAGCTGTTTTCTGTAAGATAAACGGTTCCGGAGATATTCACAAAAATCTACTTTTTTCAATTTCAACACCCTGTATTTCGAAAATGGTGCATTTTAGAGGGTAAGTGAATATCACATAATTCTATATACCTATAATTTGATGCTTGAATTTTTTTGTGACTTTTGTCACCATGGGGTTTGCGAGTTTAGTACGCATGCCCGAAAAGGGAAGTTGGGGGAGGTGGCTTGGAGTCACATATGGTATGCATGGTAACAAAATAGGGACATGTCCCTTCTCTTACCAAAAAAGTTTATGGCGCATGCGCATGTCGCCAGCTATGCCCAGGTCTTTGGCTTCATTTTTGTAATTTTTTTCCACAATCCTAGCGGTATGGAAGTTTAAGTATATGGTTAATTTAAACTTTTTTTCATACTTTTTGACGAGCTATCACATCCTCAAGTCCTGCGTATATATTATGAAACACCCTGTATAGAGATAATATTCTAGAATGATTATAAATTTGAAATAAAAACTGGCAGAGACTATTTGTCATCTTGAGGCAAAAGATAACTCATCGACATGAAGATATATTGAAGACAGATGATATCTTTGACATTTTGAAATAGTTCCTAGTTTTGAAAATGATTGTCACACTAACAGTATTTCAACTTTATCAATGTGAAAATGCGAAATATGTTTATTTTACAAGATAAAAACTACACTGTTACACCTGACAGGTGTCTGCAGGATTTAAGTATTTGGCCCAAGTCTTAGACAAATTTCTAAATTTCCAAAACGACCGTTATATGAAATGATCATCAGCTTCTAGAATAAATATTATATTTTCTAGTGTGGAATGATCGAGGATTTTATCACAACAGGCTACGGGGTCGTTCCCTAAGGAATTGAATATAAATCTATATTATACATATTATTATTTCCAGCAAAGGGAACTGCCCGCTGTTATTTAGGCAAATTATGATATGTTAATTGATTTGAAACTTGTTCTAGGTCATCTTCATAATAATAATTATTATTATAGATAGATATATTAATGTGTAATGAAATACCAGAGAATTTTACTCATACTTTCAAATATTAAAGGACTATTTTGGATCTTCAATGAATGAATATATCGAAAGATAATACCGATACACATATATAGCAGGGATATCATTTTTAGGTTAACTTTGCATCTTTAGAGAGAAATATTAAAAATAAAAAAACTCAAACTAAATTTAATCAATTCGGATAATTGACACGTCGTTTTCGGGAAAAATTGAATTACGAAAATGAATCTAATACATTTATCTGATCGAAAATTGTAAAAATATATTAATCTTTCAAATATTTCTTAAGTTATAAAAAAGCCGCCATCCAAACTGTTGAAAATTCTTTAAAAAAAAATCTATCTCCTTGTCACGAGTGTTAAGACACAAAATAAATATTTTTGGTACAGTTGAGACAAGATTAACTCCTCTGATAATCTTCTTATTTTCTCTCCTTGGGTGCAATACTGCCACCAACAGTTAATTATTGGGGACAATGACGTTCCCTGTTCTATTAAAACTATATCGATGGTTGTAAATCCGATATTACCATAAACATCATGTTATATGAGTGAGAAAGTATATTATAATAATTTCAAGTTGTACAATTAATTGGAACTACTTGAGTTCGCTACATGGTACTTTTATGGTTAGCAGCAAAATTTCTGTTTGATGGTCGTCCATATACTAAAAAAAACAATTTTTATCATAATATTGATTCATATGTCCTGTATTTTATGGTTTAGTTTTTCTTTCCAAAATTTAGTCAAATTACAAACCACATCTGATGACTATCGTCATATAATAATAATTATACTACTCAGTTGAAATTTTCTTGTAGGAATGTATTAAAATTATTTTATTCTCACAAAAATGACATTTATGTACTATATAAATTAAATTGTGACTTGGTTTTTCTGGAGAACGTGCTAAATAATTGAATGTATGTATGCGTTGGTATGAAGATTATTGTGTTGAAATATTTACAAATTATTTTTATTGACTTATATCACAATATTCTTTTCGATATTAAAAGAACCCTAATACATTTTTGTTATGAAAGCATTTTTATGGGCACTTTCCTGAAAATCATTGAAATTACATATGGTAAGATAAAGAGTAGTGATGAAAAAATATTTCAACGAGAATATTGATTTGTAAAGATTTATCTTATTTTTGACACGGCCTTCTAAGAATTGCTCTTTATTTTACACCATGTTGATTGAAACCATTACTATTTTTATTCTATAAATAGAGCAGTAATTTCTTTATTTGTTTCAAATTTTAAAAACCAAGCAAATTTTATAAATTGATGACTTCTTATAAATTCCAATCTTTAAAGCACTTTTAAGTATTTTATATTTTCCACCATTTACAGGAAAGTGTCTTAAATCATTATATAGAAGATTAAACAAAGCTTATATGAGTTATTCCCTTTTTTGATATACGAATAAATTATCCTCAAATCTGTAAGTAAACAATGAATGCAGATTTTTTACAAGGATCTGATTGAAATGAAGCAAAAAGGGAGTGATAAATATATTTATATTTTCCAAAAAAAATACCATTATAGACCAGGATTGACAGACTTTTTTAACGAATAAAATAACAGGAAGAAAACAATATTTTTCACCCTAAGGGGTTGAAAATACTAGTTTCTTCTCTGCTTATGTCATTTTATAATAGTTGTCTTAAAAAATTGGGTTGTTTCGAAAATATTGAAAATTAATTAATTAATTAAAAAATTAGTATCGTAAAGTTACAAAATTCATTTTGTGATTTGTTGAATGAAAATCCGGAAATGAACCATTAAATAAACAAAATGAAATTTAATTTGAACTTCCAAGACTGATAATTATTATCCCTGTATTTGCTGTTTATTAACTTTGTGCGAATTTTGTTTTGTTAATATTAATATTATTATTATGATTACTGGGAACGATCCCGCAGCAAATGTGAATATTTTAAATAAAATGAAATGTGATTTGTGATTTTCAACCAAAAGGAGACGACACAACGCGATGAGACTGTTTTGTTTTTTCCGTCAAAAAAAACAACTCTAGGCAAAAATAATAAATGTGTTAAGTGTTGTTAATGTTTGATTTTTTTTTTGATTGGGAGAATATAGTGGAAAAAGATGAAATTGTTCGGCCTGATGTGTTTAGTTGATAACAACAACAGACTTTGAGCACTTAAATCTTGAAAGGATGGAACTACTTTGGTGCTCTGTTGTTTGTGTATATTATGTTTGTGTGTGTGTGTGTGAATTTTGAACATTCTCAATGTCAGCGAATGTTTCAATACTTATTAAATCAAGAGATTTTATTACATCAATATTAAGTTAATTAAAAGGTAATTTATGACTAGTATTTAAATATAGTAACCACATAATGTATACATGATTTTCCGTTAACTGTATGGCAGTTGGCTCTGGTTTTTTTACATTTTTTTTTTCTAATTCCATGTACAGACATTGTCAATATTCTTTAGAAACTCAGTTTCAACGCACTCTTATTTCAGTGGTGTAAAGTAAATTTTTGACAATTCGAACATATTTGTGCTGTATTATTATTTATTATTATTATTTACTGTTATTATCAAAATTCGATTATGAAAATCTAAAGCAAAAAAAGCGATGAATATGATCGCAGTAGTTTTAAGATTCTTACTGTTTCGATTGAGCAGAGTTAGACATTTTTTGATTTAGCAAAAAATTTGGATATAGATATATTTTTTTTTCAAATAAACATTTTTTTCTGTCTTTTTATTTTATTGTTTTATTTCATTAGATCGTGTTTACGGATTTTGTAGGTTAGATTTATGTCAATCTCTTCTGCGATTTAAATAAATAGAATGGAGTCTTCTATACATTTCACAAAAAATATTTTTTATAAATATTAATGGAAGTGAAAATAATTTAAATTATTTTATTCGAAATATTCGTGCACAAGTTATATTTGGCGCGCTTTTATTTCTTTCTTTTTTCTCTTCTGGATTGTCAATATTTACTTTATATTACTTCAAGATATTTATATACTTTTGTTCAAGATATTGTAAATATTTGTGTTCGTATTACTGAATATTTGAATATACTGAATTCATTATATTACATTTAGAAACTATATAAGGTGGTAATAATGTTTGATATATAATATAAAATATATATTTGGCAAAATTTACTAGGTTTAAAGATCATAATACAAATACTAAATGTTGGTCTACACATAATAATCTCGTAGAAACAAAAAAAAACAAAATGATATTTTTATGGTAACTTACATTCTTTTGTAAATATAATACATGGCACTAATGACAGCGTAATTATTAACTGCCATTAAGAATGGGATCTCTTGAAGATATGTTGTGTTTCTATATATTTTTTCCATACTCAGCAGCTTCCGGTGCATTTAAGTTTTGCAAATAATTCCATGTAGTATTCTTTCTTATCTCATTATTTTGTTAAATTCAGATTATATGTCTGTTCAAAAAAGCTTGAGCAAAGTTATGTACATATATATGTTCAGCATATGCGGTTTATAATGTTTTCGTATAGCCATAAGCAGCGCACAACGTGGTCACGGTTTGGAAAAGTGACCCAGGTCATGTGAGCCGGGAGTGCTAGTTAGTCGCCTGATTGTGGTGGTAGGTAAAAATCACGGTGTAAGAGAGCATTTAGCGCTGGAAGAAATTTCCTACATGGGTAATTAACGCCATGATCTAGATAGTTACTAGAGGAGCTAATCAAATTTGAATGTGAGCTAAAAAAATATCAATGCCTAGTTGATTCCCTCGACAGTGAAAAATCATAAAACCCATGGTATTTTTTTTTTAATTTTGTAAGAACGTAATGATATTTTTCACAGGACTCCTTAGCAAGCAAATTTCTTTTCTCCCTACTTTTCATCATATTAAATTTTAGTTAAATATAGACGCTTCCAGTGATATATGTAGTGCAACTTATTTTCTTGAAGATCCCAGGCCTAAATATATATATTTATGTTCGAAATATTGTGATATAAAACGACTGAAATTCTTATTCAAATATCCTTGCAAATGAATAATAGTGGAATATTTGTTTTTTTCCTCCTATATCTAATTAATGTATTTTTAGTTGAAAAGAAAATAATACCTGGTGCCAAATTTTGCAATTTAAACACTAAGAATTTCTGAGAAAATCATAATTTCTTCGCAGATTTACGGCCGTAAATTCTGGAACACCCACAATTCTGAAACTAACATTTATTCTTAAAAACATCAAGATCGATTTTTAAATCAAATAAAACATTGTTTTCCTTTGCGGAATAATTTATACAGAGCGTATCGAGGAGTTATAGAAAAGGAAATAACCCCTCATATTGCATTGTAAAAATGTGCTTTAATTTAAATGAGCTTTAACCTGGAATAAAAAGATAAAGGTGTCACATTTTTGATAAGCAATGATACAATGGTGTCATTTCGTTTTTTTATTTCTATAACCCCATGCTACGCCTCTGATAAATTAATCTGAACTGGAATTTTATCAAAAATCGACCTATTTTTTTTTGCAGAAAAGTTACTTCAAGGTTGCTGAAAGACTTTACGGCTATATTGTACATCTGTGTATTTCAGTTGGTTGAATTGTGTATTCAAAAATATTTTTTTGTTATAATAATTATGAAGACAAATATTCCTTATTTTCTCGAACACACACAAACAATTTTCGTGCTTTTGAAGCTGAGATACTCTCGTTGTCAATTGTTACTAAAGGATCAGTATTAGGACGTACAATTATTTTGATGCAGACGAAATACCTCAATTTTTCAGTTAAAATACCACACAAACCTAGCGAAACAAATATAAATCAACAACCAGGGCCAAATTAAGTATCCACTTTCAACATAGTGGTGAATGTGTTCAAAAAAATAAATTATGATAACAAAAAATATGACAAAACGCAAAAGTTGACTTTACTGAAAAAATATTTTCAAATGCTTTATTGGTATTTATCAAAAATAAAATTTCTGAATGAGTAAAGTGTAAAATATTTTGATTGTAAAGAAACTTTTGAGTATTTTGTAAATACATACATACTATTATTATATACTCTAATCACTAGTATTATCGATACACACTTATTTATTTTTCTTTACATCATGTGCATACATACATAAACCATTCACAAAATTAGTTGACGGGGAAACAATTGCAATGAATTATAAAAAAATACAGCAAATGTAGAACAGTTGATAGTGTAAATTTTACAAACGCCATCATCTTTGAATTCCTACTTGCTCTTAAATAAATTTACAATGGATTCTACTGTTTTCCTTTTCCCATACCCAATAAACTTGGTATATCTAAAAACGCTTTACAAAAATATGGTGTGTCCACTCCAATGACCTATTAACAGAGATAGACAGAACACTTCATTAATAAAATAGGTTTTGTTTGTTGACAACATCTTTATGGGCCAGTGGGGGTGAGCTGTGGAAGCGGTCAGAAGGGGGATACAACGATTTTAACTAAACCCCGCCTCCACTCCAGTGATCTTAATCGAGTAAGAAATATGACGGCAGTGGCGTCTCGGTCTTCTACTTTTGATTGGTTGTTATTGATTATTTTCAATTTAATTAAATATTATTTTTTATCTTTAGTTAAGATTTATATGTCGAAATAATTAATAGGTATGTATAATAACTATTTTTAAGTCTATGATTTAAAAACGCAAACAATATAAAAATTTCTTTAATGAAATAACAATTAGGTATTAATTTCTTTACTACGCCCATGACCGACGTTTATATGTCAATAATTTTCTTTCAAAATTCAAATATCTAAGTTAGCAAATTTTAACTTAGACGGGCTACTTACCTATGAAAAGTTACTTCTGGGTTCGTGGATTCTATTTTATTGCACACTTTGCAAAGTCTAACCATTGTTTCAAGTTTTGTCTCTGTTAATAGGTCATTGGTCCACTCACACGATTTTCCTACCGCTCACAGGCAAATTGCAGTGAACAATTTTTTTACACTATTAAAATACTTTTCCTTACATAGCGACTATAATAGCGGTAGTAAAGTAAAAATACTCTGGTCAAATCTTGCTACAACTCATTTTTTTCAGCATGTCAAGCCAAACAACAATAGTTATGTAACATTTTTTCGCAAGATGTAATGTTTAGCCAGAATCTGAAGAAACATGTGGAAAATACGAAATGTTATTCAAGCATAACTTTTTTTGTGCTTTTTCTCAGAGATGGCGCAGTGTGTGGATGGTAAGGGCTCTCAGAAGGATACTTTAGGCAAGTTTAATCAAAATCCTTAGAGCCATTTTCGCGCTACAGTCTCGAGCAAATCACGTTTCCGTTCCCGTCACAGACAGAAAGACCAATGGCTAAAAATATGTTTATTAGACTTAAAAAACTCTGAAACGTCAACATTTATAAAAATCTCGATACCTAAAATTTCATAGGATTACAATACTTTCCTGTTCGAGTTTATTATATTTGTTCAATTGACATCCACATTCGGTCGGTTCATTTCATGAATAGCAGTAGCAGAGTATATAGACCTTCTAGACGCACCCCGTATATTAACCATGTTTAATGTAACGGTCAAAACACGTTCTCAAGGCCTGCCTGTGAAACCAAAAACTGGAATGGAAATTAATAATTACATCTCCTAAATAGGATAATTATTCCTACTAGTGAGTACCCAGTGGTCGAAATGCGAACGTAATTTATTAAATTTAAGTTAAGTAGGAACACAAATTTTTATAGGTCCATTAAGCTAGCACAACAAAAGTGGCACACATCAATAAAATTAGTGTACTAAATTCAAGTATATTTAATGCTAATTTAGTACACAAAAATAAAATTTATGTCTTTAATTTTTGAAATTACGGGCAATACTGCTAGCTTAATATTAAGTGAGCACACTTAAACCGAATATGATCGAATTCTGCTTTAAATAATTTACACATAAAAAAATTACAACTCTTCAGTATTGTCAGATCTGAAAATATCTGTAACCTTCTAATGAAAGTAAGTGTGGAAGGTATAGTACAATTTACTGATACTGCTAAAATTCTAATAGTTTATCCAAGGTTAATCAAAATTTACAGCTCAGAAATTTTCATTTTTCTTTGGCAGGAATAATTGGAACAATTGGCTTTCAAATTTTCCAATTTTATTTATTAGTTTTTTTTAATTGCTAAATTAATAATATAGGGGGTCAATACAAGTCATAGTAAGAACACTTGTATAGAAATATTTGAATAAAAATCAAATAGGTACTTAAATAGTACCATATATCCAATATCTGAGTTTCAATAATTTAAGAATATCAACTATGAAATGTATAAAAGTTGACAAAACCATAGTAAATCTATATTTGAATGCTATGTAGCGACTTATTTAGATATAACAAGAGGTGATGAACCATCATTGAATTTGATTTTCGTGGAAGTCTCTTCTGTTTGATGTTATTATATTCAATAAACTGGATAAAATTATTAATTATTTGAATAAAATATTAATTTTCACAACCAACATTAAATAAGTATAACAAATCTTATACAGTTATCAACTTTAAAGTATATAGATATATATCCAACTAAAAAAAATTTAACAACTTTTTCATTGGTATACCTACATGTTATTATATAAAAATTGCCGTATGTGTCATAGCCTTGCGGTTAGAGGTTTTTTTTTGGCTGTTGGATATAAAGCAGACAGGGTTTGCGTTCCACTTCAAGGCAGAATTTTTTTTTTTCGCCTATTTCTTTTCAATAAACATACTATATATTATTTTAATCAGAGTCTATATTAAGATCTCCAGAAAATGTGCAATTACATCAAATTTATATTGAGTGTTCATGTTTTATCAATTTTTCTTATTTTTTTCTGTATTAATTTTTATTTTTTATCTGTGCATTTTATGGAAAATTGCTTCGAACAAAAGTTGTAGGTACTGATTATTTTTATAACCTAAAATTATTTTTGATGATATTTACACTACGGCTCTTTTTTAATCTCTATAAATTTTACTTTAAATACTTATTTCTTTAGTCAGTATAACCATGAATCGCAAAAAACATGTTATATGTTCTATCATAAATAAAATGTTGTTTACGCAACTTAATGAGAAAAGATACCTCCTTGGCTATGGAATTCCAACTTTATAATGAAATGGTCAGAGACAATGTATATTGTCTGTCAAGACATAATAGAATAGCTGAATGACCAACAAACTTGTTCATAATTTCTTTAAAATAAGAGTTATAATTGTTATTCTTGTGTACTAAACGAGCACTTAATTATTCTTAACGAATAGTATTGGATTTTCTCCATATTAAATTTAAGTGTGCTAACTTAATATTAAGTTAGCACTCTTACCAATATATTTAAAAAAATAAGAGTTATACATTTTTTAAGTGTATTAAATTAGCAATAAATTATTTAAAGCAGATTTTCTCAAATTCGATCATATTCAGTTTAAGTGTGCTCACTTAATATTAAGCTAGCAGTATTGCCCGTAATCTCAAAATTTGATGTCTTATAAATTTTATTTTTGCGTACTAAATTAGCACTAAATATACTTGAATTCAGTTAAGTGGTGTAAAATATGGTGCTCTGCAGCGCCATCTCGTGGCAAGCTATGACTCTAGTAGACAGCATAAAATCCTACATTCTGCATTACATATCGTATGTTTCAGTTTGAATGAGTTTCTGTATGAAATTGAACTCTTCCAATTTCAAAATGAACTTTGAATTGTCTTTACTATACCTGTGTAATAACAGTAAGTACTACTTGTCGATGCCTATATATAGCATATTATGCAAAAGTATAATAAAAAAGACAGATCACTTTAATGTGCTTATGCGTATTTAATCTAAAAGCTTTGATGTTGTACTAAATGTAATTATCATTTTTCAAATAGGTATTGAATAATGTCTAAATCTTATAGTCGCTGTTCTTCTCTATCCAGCCAATAAAGGCAGTCAGTCTTGAACCATATGTAGGTTTTGCGGTCGTATAATAGCCACATTCATAATCTCCATAACTGACTATGCCATATTGCAGACCGTTAATGATTAAAGGTCCTCCCTGATCTCCACTACAGAAGCCTCCGTAATGTGTTCCAACTGTACACAACATGAATGGTTTAATGAAATCATATGTTTTCAAGCACACTTCATTTGATATGACTTTAACACCCGCTTGTACCAGTACCTGAGAAGATTCACCAAAAAACATTGTCAATCCCCAACCGCTAATTCCTCCAACCATACCTAAAAAGAACCGAAGCAAATAATTAATTCTATTGATATCGCTACTTCCATCTCAAATACCTACCTTCTTTTGCAAGATGGGGGGACAATTTCATCAGTCCAACATTTTTATTGAGTTGAGCTGGACGTTCAAGTTTAATAAGACCCACGTCATGATCATATATGTATCTTGATTCATTCTCATATTTATAGAACTTTTCATGCCATTTCCAAGATGCTCCTTTAATTATCTGAACTCCGTTCATATTATCTCTATCATCAACACCCAGTCTCACTTCGACAGAGTCCACTCTACAATAATATATATTTATAAATCAAATAATCAACGATAGAAAAACTTAATTGGAACGTCGGCGTCGTCGTCAGCCTTTTTGTATGTCCACTATTGAACAGGCACAGGCCTCTCCTACACTGACAATGCGATCTACAGTAGTTTAAAATGGAATCTGAACCACCCATTCACCCTTATGTCTCTAAGGAAATACCATTCTGTCAGATCAGGGAGTTTTAAGGCGTACGCCGTACCCTACGACGCTGTCTCAATGCGGGTTAGAATGTATTCATAAAATAAAGAAATTCTCTAAATGACTATGAAAACCGTCTCAAAATCCGTTGCGGGGTTTAGGAGAGGCCGAATAAATGACAGACAGAAACGGATAGCGATTTATTTTGTTCCCACAGAAATATATTAAACACTTTATTCCATACCATTCGATCGGTAGGTGATGATTTTTGAGTAAGTGAAAGAGAAGAAGTTCAAAAAGTTAAATCTTTTTCCAAAGGCTATAACTCTGAAACCGTTGAAGTTTTTGAAAAATGTTTATTTGAGAGGTTTTCGGAAATGATCTGTCATCAGTTTAGCAGTCTCAAATATTCGGAAAAAATTATTGCCCTCCATACTCTTTCAAAATATACCTATAACTTACTTAAAAATACAATTTCCCGATGTTAGAACATAATTTGGTGTGATCAAAGTGCCAGTACACCATTTTATACCTAACATCCAATTCATCTCAATAAAGACCTGAGATGGGATCGTATGACCAACCGGAGAACCATTTATAATGCCTAGTTGATGAGATTTTGTCTGAAATAATAAAAATGTGTTTTAACAAAAATGTTTATATTTATTCAATGAGATGAAGACGTTTTAATACAAAGTGGGGTTCTTTCGAGTATACCTACTATATCTTTATAATAACAACCATAATGAACTATAGTAGATATAAGCTATTAAATATTATCCACAATTACAGTCTCGAATCTATAGTTAAAAGATTTTTCTTACTTTTCCATCTTCAACTGACTTGGCAGCTACTAGATTAATTATAACTAAAAATATTGTTACAACAGTTTTCATTGTTATCTTCTACTACAAGATTCTTTGCAGCAACTAAATTAATCTCGGAGAATGTGATAAATAAAATTAGAATAAAAACAATAATTATTTACTTATAGCTGATATTGATTAGATACCTATGATAACATTAATCCGTATAATATAAAAATTAAATTTCATTTTATATATTTTTTACAATCTTAATATACAAGGTAACATGCAGCGTTTCCACGATCGGTAATAGATAAATGTTTTAATACAAAAATTCTCGTGCTGTTTTGGTATTCGAGATTTTAGACAAATTTGTAAGCATAGTGCTAAAAAACAAAAAGGGCGTTTTTAGAAAAAAAGGCATATATCATGTGATATATTGTTGATTTTGCGGACGACGTCGACATATTCGCAAGGTCTAAAAGGGACATGATAGAGGCTTTCATCCTCATAGAAAAAGCAGCAGTGAAAAGAGGCCTCAAGATTAACCAGACAAAAACAAAGTACAAGCACGTATGCAACCTGTCAGAATCACGAATACGACAATAATTACAAAATCTATTTATAGAGTGCGTACAGCAGTTTGTATATCTGGGCTCACTGGTTACATCTGATAGTAGAGATAAAAAGAAGGATACACCTAGCCAACAAGGCATATGGTCTAAGTAGGCACCTAAGATCGTACAACTTGACAAGAAAAACGAAGTGCCAACTATACAGTGCTTTTCTTTAATGTCCCCCCAGTTTTTGAACGGGTTAACTCAAAAAATTGAAACTTGGGATAATGAAATTGATGCATTAATATTATATTTTGGGGTAAAATTGACAGATGAAACTTTCAAAATGGCGACTAGGCGCCATCTGGGGAAAAAAATTAAATTGAAAGGGGGGTCTTGTGACAAATCTTGAAGCTCCTAACGAATACTTACGAATACATTTAATAATTGCCTAAATACATCACGTACGGTACCTATTTACTTGTAAAACCAAAAACTAAATGTGAATATTTTAAC
Source organism: Crioceris asparagi (assembly GCA_958507055.1). Lineage (NCBI taxonomy): Eukaryota > Metazoa > Arthropoda > Insecta > Coleoptera > Chrysomelidae > Crioceris > Crioceris asparagi. Next base: position 8,051,458 of record OY293826.1, read on the forward strand.
TGAACAATGATGTTCGTTGTACTACTGAAATTTATTGCCATATGGCAGAGAAAAACAAATATTTCTAGATGTATCGATATAAATGTGTTTTGCATTCAGGCAATTATTAAATGTTCCGCCATTTTGTAGTAGGTGAAGATATTGACTTTATATTTGAGGTTGTGAAGTATTCGTTAGGAGCTTCAAAATGATGTGTCACAAGCCCCCCTTTCAATTTTTTCTTTTTTTCTAGATGGCACCCAGTCGCCATCTTGAAAGTTTCATCTTTCAATTTTACTCCAAAATGCAAAAATTTTATTATCCCAAGTTTCAATTTTTTGAGTTGACCCGTTCAAAAAATAAACTGGGGGGAACATTCAAGAGAAGCACGGTATATATCTATATATATATATATATATATATACGAGTAAGGACTTTTCATATGACCACGAAAACCTCGAAAACTACTTACCCGATTTCGATATTTGTTTTTATTGAATTTTTATATTTGCGTGGGTGACATAGACTATATTTTATGTGTGTCTGGTTCTCCTAGATCGAGGGTTCCATATCTGTAATTTCCAAAGAAGTATCTCTGAGCTCTATGGCTGAATTTTCGTGGATTTTTCGGTATATATTTGTGTGTAGTATGTCACTGGACTGTTTTGTGAGAATCTGTCAGTGCGACTAAAATTTAAGGGTGAGGGTTCCACACCAGAAAATCCTTGAGGCATTACGAGTAACTGCTTTTCGTATAACCACGAAAACCTCGAAAACTACTTACCCGATTTCGATATTTTTTTTAATTGAATTTTTATATTTGCGTGGGTGACATAGACTATATTTTATGTGTGTCTGGTTCTCCTAGATCGAGGGTTCCATATCTGTAATTTCCAAAGAAGTATCTCTGAGCTCTATGGCTGAATTTTCGTTGATTTTTCGTTATATATTTGTGTGTAGTATGTCACTGGACTGTTTTGTGAGAATCTGTCAGTGCGACTAAAATTTAAGGGTGAGGGTTCCATACCAGAAAATCCTTGAGGCATTACGAGTAACTGCTTTTCGTCTGACCACAAAAATCTTGAAAACTAGTTATCCAATTTCGATAATTTTTTTTGATTGAATTTCTTATATTTGCGCGGGTGACATAGGCTATATTTTGTGTGTGTCTGGGTTTCCTAGGTTAAGGGTTCCATATCTGTAATTCTCAAAGAATTTTTATGGCCATACGAAAAGTCCTTACTCGAATATATATTAGTATAGAAAAGCTTTAAGAACATAAAATATAGCATATGTCTCCCGCGCTGATATAGAAAATTCAATATTTTTTTTATTGATTCGAGATTTTCGTGGTTATACGAAAAGTCCTAACTCGTATATAGGTATATTAGTATAGATATACAGTGCGTTCATAAACTTTGGAAACGATTCAATAACTACTAATATATTAACAAATAGAGAAAAAGCTTTGACAGGTCGATTTTTGATTTTGATTTTCTTATTTTATGTGTAAACAGCATCATTTTGTCCCCTCCACTTTCCAAGCTATGACGTCATCATTCATTTTTAAAATGGGAATGCCATAATTTTATATTATAAACGGAAAACTGACAATTTTCTGTGTTCAAAAATACCAAATACATGGGTATTAATATAAAAAAATATTAAATATGGGGTGCTAGAATATAGTTTTATTTGCTGCTTTCAATTTTATACAAATTATGCATAAAACAAGTATGCGTTTGAATCGGTGTCCTTAGCAACAATTAATAAGTTCTTAGTTACCACTGCATATTAATATTATTGTTATTATTGAAAATTGAAAGCAGCAAATGAAAATATATTAATTTTTTAGCACCCTGTATTTCATATATTTTTATGATAATACCCAACTATTTGGTATTTTTGAGCTCAGAAAATTGCCAGTTTGCCGTTTATAACATAAAATTATGGCCTTCCCATTAAAAAAAAATAATGATGACGTCATAATTTTGAAGGTGGAGGGGATAAAATGATGCTGTTTGCATAAAAAAGTAGAAAATCAAAATCAAAATCGACCTGTCAGAGCTTTTTCTCTATATGCTAATATTTTAGAAGTTACTGAAGCGTTTCCATACTTTATGAACGCAATGTAGATAAATACCTGGCTGTCATTGTGTTTTTTGAACTGTTACAGAATAAACAAATATACAGAATAAACTTCACAAAAATTATATGCAATTGTTATATCTTTGACAAAAAACTCAATAACGTTGGAATTTAAAAAAATAATGAATCACCATTAATATATGTATATTAATTACTACACATGCAAATTCACAGTTATAAAAAGGCTGTATCTGTTTTCTGCATTTGTTTTTATACGATTTGTGAAAAAATCTATAAACCCATTCATTGTTTAAGATTTTGGTACCTACTAAAAATATTTTATTGCTGTTTTATAAGGAATGATATAGAAAACAAAATGTAATCATTTTCAACAGTTTCAAGTAAGGAGATACACATTTATTAACTTCTGTAATCACTATGTTGCTTAATCCATGCCAAGAAACTCGTGATTCTTGAATAATAAGTTGGCATATTATAATTACACATCTTATCGCCAAAACTAGTAATGCCAATTTGTTGACCATTATAAATTAATGGGCTGCCTTGGTCGCCATTGCAATAACTTCCTCCATGAACTCCCATTGTACACATCATGAAATCTTGTATGAAGCCAAAATATGTTTTGCACCTCTCATTTGAGATGATTCTGCTATCAAGTGTCAAAGGTACATCCGAAGATTCATCCCAATAACTCTTCAGACCCCATCCGTACAGTTGAACTACTGTGCCTAAAATGATCGTAACATTCCAATAGCAAAACAGAAAGGATTCAAGTAATAAGCAAGACTAGGAGGTATGTTCAAAAGACTTTAAAGTTATCTTCATTTAGGGATATTGAGATGAAACCGAATTTCACGCGGAACAAGACGTGGGCAACAGATATTATTCTCCATGACTGCAAAACTTCAAAGGCATACTAATTACGTTTATATCTGTATGTTTTGTAGTACCGGGAATTAAATTTAATGTTATAGTCATCTAGGTATTTAGAAGTGTTAAATATACAGTATACAGGGTCCCGAAGATGTCATAGGGACAGTATTGCCATTTCTTGAATGGTGAGAGATAGAAGGATGGTTAAATTGAACAAAAGTTGCATGATTTGGACCTGTTCAATTTTCCGGTTAACAAATTAAAAAAGAACAGTAACGAAGGCAGTAAGCCTTCATGGGCATATTCACACCGATTAGCATACTCATTGTACCAACGATTTTAAATCTTATCTGACAATAAATTTCATATTTAGTCTTATTTTTATACATTTAGCTAAATTATAACATTTTGACTTTGGTTTAGCCCAAAAAACTGGAGAAATTTGAGATTTTCGTCGATTTAACTTAGAAAATGGACTAAAAACAGGGTTTTTCGGCCGTAACTCACCTGAGTATCTTAACTTCACCAAAAACTATAGGGATCTTCCTTGGGCCGATACCAACCATTAGCAAGAAACCCTTGGTCGAAATTCGGTTCTGTTATTGAGTTATCGTGCGGATTAACTTTCTTGCTTGCCTACAGGCTCATGTTTTTTGCGAATATCTTGAACGGGAATGACGTGATTTTTTTGGGTTTTTTTACAAACGATAGGTAATTTCAGGCACAACATTGGATATGTTCACTTTTTGATTGGAGTAGTTTCTATGGGTAAAAATTCCAAAAAAATGATTTCTCAAAAGACCAAAAGTAATATTATATTCATTCACATCGTGAAACGGTGTGAACAAAGGTTTGTGAAATATTTTGAAAACTGAAAATCATCGATTTTGTTTTTATTTTCTCAATTGATACTAGGAGAGGAAAGCTGAAATTTTGCATATGCAAGTAATGCACCAAGATGAAGATGATGGGATTGTTTGAAATAGTTTATCTTTTTATTTTCCAAGATATGCTATACTGCTTTTATTTTTATTATGGGCGCCATACTTGTTTGGCTGAACCCAAATATCAACTTTGCAACTTGTCACAATGTATAACATTGTCGACACTTAAAGACATAGACAGCGTATTCCTAAATACAAACCATTAGCAAAGATTAGAGGTGTATTTAATTGTTGCCATTAGCCTGGCCAGGTTTAAATTATGTCATCAGTCAATGTCATATTCCTATATTGAGTCCCTATATCTGTCAATTTTCCACGGCCATTTTAACCCTTTTCCAGGCTAATGGTTTGATTTAGGAACATGCTGAGAAAAACGGTAAAAATAATTTCCATATGTGTTGAAGGGAAATGGGAAAATAAAATATGTACATATTTTAATTTACATGATAACAGTATATATGTATTATTATCTCTGCAGCAATGAATAAATCAAATTCTTTGTTTAAAAATAACAAATTTATTAACAAACCAAAGCAGTCAAGAACTATTAAGTGAACATAAATAAATAACCAATTTAAAAGAATATTTCAGGTGTGACGCAATTCTTCAAATCTATTTAACTTTTTTGTGTTAAACTGTTATATATCAGGAAACCCTATAAGAAAAATCTAATGGACTAAGACAAGGTGGTCTTGCAGGCCACCTCACTGGACCATGGGTTCCGATCAATCAGGAAAACTTGTGTTTAAAAAATCTCTTGCCACTGCAGAGTTGTGAGCTGCACAACCATCTTGCATTTAATACCTTTTAATATTTCACAAGGTTGCGGGGGGTATTTCTTTCATAAATTCTCTTACCAAATTGACGTAGGCGACTCCATTCAAATTTCTCTCAATAATTTTGGGTCCTATTTTCTGATTCTTAATAATTCCACACTAGATGTATATTAATTCTGTAGTAAACTTTAAATGAGGATTATCTATTTAATAAAAATGGTTGTTTGTTCTTTTGAAACCCCCATTATTCCTAAATGATGTTTCATCATTATTTCAAGATATTTTTTTCGCGTTTTCGAAATGCATCCACATTCTGTCAAGTTTATTAAAATTGAGTAAAGCGTTTTCCTTGTTGGCGCATTTCTTTCTGGAAGCATATTCTCGCACTGCTGCTATATCAACATTTCTATAAAATCTAATATAAATGTCCCCCATAATCCTTTTTTCCACTATCACTATAACGCACTATTTTCTACAATCTATATGGTATAAAAAACAAATATGGTGCCCATAGGAAAAAAAAAGTTGTATAGCATAAGTTTCTTCTTCTTTATCTTGTGGTATTAGTTGCATAAGCAAAATTTCAGCTTTCCTCTCCGAGTATCAATTGAGAAAATAAATTAAAACAAAAGGATTTTCACTTTTTACAAGATATTTCAGGAACCTTTGATTTTTACTTATTTGAAAATCGGAATATTGAGGAGATAATAATTACGCAACTTTCTTACCATCTTAGAAATAGCAATACCGTTCGTATGAAATTGTCGGGACCCTTTGTAGAAACGGTTATTCTTATTGTTGAAATGTGTATATTCTTATCGTTGGTTATACCTTTGACATCGATGTATTCGAGGATCTGTTTAGATGTCGCTTTCATAATAATCATTCAATATGCTACTAAATTCATTAAGTTACGGAGTTTTGACTATGGATATGGCTGTAACTGTATTTATCTTAAGTAAACACACCTTCTGGATGGTGATCGGGAGAAAGCTTTATTAAACTGATGAAATTACTGAGTGGTGCAGGCCTTGATAATTTGACCAGGCCAACATCCCATTCTAGAATAGTTTCCATCACGTTCTTTGCATAATGTTCATGATATATCCAGGATGCTCCTTTGATGTGAACTCTTGCATCGTCCAGTTCGCTGCTTTGATTGTAAGCACCCAATATTACATCGACTGCTCTTGCCCTGAAATTATGTGATGCTATATTTTTCTATTCCTACCACTACTCGTAAGAAGCTATATTAGGAAAATATCGTAATCGTGTAAAATTTTCGGTGTCCGTTTTTCAACATATTGTAACTAGTTTGCGATATATTGTTGACGCCATTCGGCCGAGGAGGCGTGTGCGATTCGTCAGATGGTGGAGCATCTTGACGAGCACGGACATTAACGGGGCCTGGGCGGTATGAGTGTAAGGCATACTGCTACTGGTCATCGATATATACCAAGGTCAAATTATATCCTGAAACATCTAGTGAGTTCGCGGTATTGGTGGAATGTTCGGGGCGTTGGAAGATGCCAATGGAAGATTCTAGGTGTAGGGGGCTTGCCTGTAAATTGGAGAGAATTTGCTGCAGAGTTCAGTCAGTCCGGTGTTGTAGTTGAGTAAGTACGATGTATACGGTGGAGACCGGTAGTACGGTAGAGAACGGAGTAAGTTGAAGACTGGCAGCTCGATGGAGACTGGTAGTACGGTGGAGACCGTGAGTACAGAGCAATCCGGTGTTGTTAGATCCCTAGTAGAGGGCCACCAGCAACATCAATAAATAACGCTCGGTCCAAATACGGTTGTAAATAGTATAAATAATGAATATAAATTGTACATAGTAGTTGATAGTGTAATGTAAGATATATAAATAGTGAATAATAATCTGTTATATTTTAGTGTTTAAATAATGAATCTTGACACATAAATTAATCCCAGGCATTTTTATAAACCCGTTACAATATATTTACGTCCAAAAATATATTTTCAGCCATTGTTCTGTCTGTCTGTGCCAAGATTATCTCAGTAACCGATGGACTGATTTGTTGCTTTCTTTTTTTTGTACAGTATCAAAACCGTTCATCACATACACTGATTGGACATTCTGCTCGCATTGGTTACCAGGCAATAGCTGAAAAACGTGTTTTGCTCGAAACTGTGGCACCAAAACGCTTTTAACGATTTTTATGAAACTAATCTAAATAACATTCTGCTTAAAACTCTCTAGTAAGTGCTGTTTGGCGTATTTCTGAAAAAAAAGTGGGAAAAATATGCTCAAATAAACTGTAAAATTTTCTTGTTTATTCATATTCTGAGTAAACGATTCCTTCTACATCAAAATTGAATATGATCAATGTTGTTGCAGAAAAAAAATATATTCACAATTCCTGTTCAGTCGATTTCTATATTGGATGGAATTCGTTTGGGGGGGTAGAAAATATATGTTTACAAACCTGCTTTTCTTTAATGGGGAACTCTATTATTCTAATTGTTATTTTTTATTACTGAGAGATTATCAGAAAGCGGCTTTATCCATAAATGAGGTAGGATTTTACCAAATAAACTGACAGACACAATATTGAGAAAAATATTTTACGTTCAACAGCTAATGAATTCATATTCAACAAATATTCAACTTACCTGTACAAGCAACTAGCGGATGTTAAGACATAATTTTCTGAGATGAGTGATCCACCACATCCCATTGGACCCATTATACCAATAATATATAGAATCGCTTCATATGGTAATCTATGAGTTGTTGGTACACCATTCGTTATACCAAGAGTGTTAGGTGGGGCTTTGACAATCTATAATAATTGAAGCAGTTGTAAGAAATTACTTTGTGGATACAATACGATTTAAAAGAGTATAAAATCATACTCGTATCCTTTGCTTTTGTTAGAAACTTCAAAACTGTATTGTATTATTTCCAAATACCCAATATGGAACGGATTATTTACTCAATTTAATACTTATACTATTGTCATTTGCATTAGAGTCACCTTCCTATTTTTGACCGGCTTCTCAAAGGAGGAGGACGTATACAATTCCATTGAATTTAGTTGTATGTTTGTTTTTCCATATATTTTGCATAGTGAACATTCAAGGATTTTCAAGAATCTTTTTTTTCATTGGAAAGATAAGAGCTTTACTTTTAAAAACTCAATATATCCTCCCCCCTAAAGAGGACTGACTTCATTAAATGGTGGAATGAAAAATATAGAATAATATCGTCAGAGGGCGGAAAATTTTGACGAGTGTGGACGGAATCCAGTTGGGTCCCAAGTATGGAACTAGCAACAACGGAACGGAATAGTGCTCGATGTCAGTATAAACAGTTGTAATTAGTAAAAATTGTACATAGTAGTAAATAGTGTAGTGCAGTAATGTATATAAAAATATTCCGTCATACTTTAGTGTTAAATCAATAAATATAGTTTAAATAAATAAATTAATTTTTATATGCCTGTTACAATATTAATTCTTTTGGTACTGATATTTTTTACCACGTGGATGTTTCTAAATGTGCACAACATGAAAATGACCAAAAGAAACATAAACACATAATATGATATGATAATATTTGTATTTTTCAGTGCAAACTCTGCTAAAGTCGGTCCCAGTTTTTTCTCATTGCTCGGTAACAAGTTTTCTAGTTTTGTAATGGCGTGTATACCTAATATTTATTTACTTACGGATTTAGCACAGCTAAGGCCAATTAGAAGTGCTTGTATTATTAACAAAAACTTCATTTTCAGTCGTAGTTATTCACGTATTACACCAGTGCAATTTCTCAAAGAAGGGTGAATATGTCTGATGTAAAAATTGACGAGGCGACTTGTAAAAATACAAATTATCTTTTATTCAAATGTACTTTAGATGTAAGTACTCGAATATAAGAATATAGATATATTATTTTCAAGATAAAATATTTTTCATATTGCGTTGTCATTAATTATTGTTTGTTCTGAATATAGATAAATATTTTTTATAATTCGAAATCTGAATTAAAAATCAAATAAATGATTTTTATACTTCAGGTGACGTACCTAACTGCGTACGCAGCTTATTTCTTATCTCATTCTTTCTAGAAATGATTGTACTGATTTTATTTATAAGAGAAATATTTCCATACTATTAAATATTTTTTTAAATATGTAGATATACTGGGTGTTCCATTCCTAACAATTTAAGAAAATATAAAAATGTTGATTTGATATAAGAAGTTGTGGATGGTTGAATGCGCTGCATGATTATATTATCCACGCCATTTTGTGGAGCTGAAAATTTTGAAAGATTTCCATGGTATTTCAGAAAAAAAATTAAAAATTGCATAATTTTTTTCATTAAAATCTCGAAAATCAAAAAGGTTATCAAAATTTTGTTATCAAGATATATAAAAAACCTATTTTTCTATTTTATCAACCTTATCTTAGACATATAGAATAATTATTATTCAAGAAAGTTTGTCTTTAACCAATTCGAGTGATTGTTTGATTCACATCTGATCTGAAAAAGAAATAGTTTTAATGAAATCCGTTTTCATAAATTATTGCTATGTGTATTCCGTTCTCTTTTTATAAAAGTTATCTATTCCCTGGGCTTGGCCTGGAACTTATACTAAATATTAGATATCAAGCAAGAGAATAAAAATGAATATTAAGAAAAATTATAAGTACACATTGTCGTGAATATTCTTGTTGTTCATATTTCCCTTCATCGATAATCTTAATAACTCAAATATCAAATTATTGTCTTAATAATTAATGTGTGTAAAATAATATAATTGGTATCGAATAGATTATTTACATTAATATAAAGAAATATTTTTTTCTCAATTGTATGGAAGTACATCTCAGAGAAGCGATTATTAATTGGAAGGCAATTACTTTAGATTTATATATTTTTGATTAAAATTCAACTTTATTATTAAAATATTTTAAATTATAAGAAGCTGTTTCTGAAATGAGTAAAATACTTTTTCGACCTTCTCAGAGCCCTGACTACAAAAAACCATTATTGAGAAGTTTTCAAGTATAGGTACAAATCTTTTAAGAAATTATATTATGTTCTACACGATCTAATAAATAAAGTTTAAAGTTAAAAACAAATAAAAGGATGAGCTTTATGAAAACCTGAAAGATTGAAATCGGGACCGTTTTTCAATCTTCATTTTTCAAAAAAAATAGTTTTAAGAACATATCATATCTATAACTCAAAAATATTTTCAATTACATTTAATAAACGGTTTTCTTTTGAGATTTTTTCAAAGTTTAGTCGATTTATATGTTTTATAATGTGATCTAAATCTTAATTCTTAAATAGAATAGTGAATAGTGAAACTCAAAAATATAAATCTGTCTCACATATATATATATAGTTTTTTTATTTTCATGTCAAGTACCTCTGAGGTTATTAAAATATAGATAAATAATTTTACACGAATATCAGAATTAAATTCATGTGGTCGATAAGATGATATTTCGGATTACGAATAAATGAATCAATTAATAAATGTTTAATAATTAAGAAAAAATACTATATACCTTATATTTGTTTAGATATATTATTTATCTTGACTTTGAAATAAAAAAATTCTCTTATATTATACCAGAGATGGTTCGTAACTTCTATTACGAAATTAATCTGTCTTTTTCACAGATGACTCTACTAGTATCACTCTTTCAATATAATTTTGAGTAGGTATTTATTTATTGACCAACGACGAACTTCGAACGGAAGAGGTATACAATTTGACTGTCGGCTTTTTTTGGCCTTGTATATAGTAGACGTACTCCGATTTTGATAATTTTTAATTCATTTGAAAGAGGAGATTTTAGAAATGATCCCATATTCGTAAAAACTCAAATCCGAAATCTCCTTTCCCACGAAAGGAATGGAGGGGGCAAATTTTCTCGAAAATCGAAAATTCGAGATGCCAGAATCAAAGATAGAACAATATCCGGAAACGTTTAAATTGAACATTTTTTCAAAAGAGTTCTCGAAAACCATAAGTCTAAGGAAAAAATGTTCATTATAAATGTTGATACAAATATTATTGTCTTTCATGTGGTACCCAAAGATTTTCAGGTTTCGAAAGAAATCGTCCCCCTCCTCATAGCGAAAATACACATACGTGAGATTTTAACAAGAATGTAATTGGAAAACCGTAGTGGTTAAATCTAAAATACTTATGCGTATCTCCGCAGCGATGTTCTGAGATCACAATAATAGTAACTTATAAGGCTGTTCGAGCAGTAGTTTGGGACGGTTTGATAACTGTTTAAAATGCGCATGTGCGGTTTGAAACAGTTTCCAAGTGGTTTGGGATTTTGTTGCTCGAACACCAAACTGCAGTTTGCAAACTTCCCCTTCCACTTTCTTACATTTTCGTCGTCATAGACCAAATGACTATGCCGATAGATATGTTTTATGACCAAAGATAAGAGAGAACATCAATGAAAGACTGATGGACAAAACACAAACCAGGGTTTAGTTTAGGACTGTGGTAGTATTCTCTGAAAGGGATTTCTCCAACAACAGAGAACACTATACTCTAAGAAGAAGAAGACGCTTCAACTGCGCCTGTCTCAAACTGAGTCCGGACTAGTTTGGAAATCGTCAAACTACTGCTCGATCATCAGTAGTTGGGAATAAATTATTCATCGTAAATTGAAGTGCGCAGGCGTCTGACGGTTTGGGACTAGTTTGAACCGCTGCTCGAACACCCTTTATACAAACATAAAATATACGTGGGTAAAAGGATAAGTACTATCTTCATTGGTATTAGTGAACGTTCAACGATTTTCGTGACTAATGTTACATTCCAAAGTGTGAAACAAATATCTTTTACAAAACATTGGACCGACATTATTATTTGGTGCATTGAAAAATACGAAATAATATTAATTCTATTGGTGCTGGTACTTGCGTGAAGTTGGTGCCAATAGTAATCAATCTAACTGCAACTGCACAACTTCAAAAGTATCAGCACCAATAGAATTAATATTATTTCGTATTTTTCAGTGCACCAACTAATAACGTCGTTCCAATTTATTGTAAAAAATAGTTATTTTGATTTTTACTTCCCTCAATAAGGGAAGTATTGTATTCACATAAAAAATCGACCTCGAGATTTTTGCTGATATTCACGTTTTAGGGTTCCTAGATCACGAAAATCATGGTATCTCAAGTCCGTCGATCTGTCTGTCTGTAGTCTATATGTAGTCTGTTGGCGTTGTAGCTCAATAACCGCTTGACCTAGGACAACGAATTTTGGTATGCATATAGAAGGACTACCGGCGACGCAATGTAAGAGTTTTCGTTAATCATATATACAGGGTGTCCAAAATATTAAGTGTCAATATAAGAACTGTAGAAGCGACGAGGTTGTTTCCATCTCGAAGCGGGGTAGTTTGTCAAGGGAAGTCATAGGTAGAAGCTTTTACCAATTTTTTTATGGAAAAGCTTTCTGGGATAAAAACTAACCTAGAATAGAACTATATTGCTAGAATATCGCTACGCCCAGTTCCATCGAGTTCCATTTTGTATTTTTCATACGCAGTGAAAACCATCAACAGATTTAATATACCTACCTACGCATAAATAAAAACTAAAATTTCGATGCGGTTCCGTATGTCGAACAAGCCAATGGGTATCAATATTCTATTTAAAATGAGAGCATCCTGTATTTAGGTCTTAGCATTTCGAGAAATATTAATGAAGATCTGCTATGTCTTCTTACACTTACTTTCCTAAAGCTTTCAAAAAAATTCAACCGATTATAAAAATCGTCCTATTGACTCGTACGATCATTTTTTCGGTGTACCAAAATACACAAAATTGGTATTAGGTACATTTTTTTTTCTGATTTCTTCTAGAATTTAGAATAATTTAGCTTATTTATTCTAATTTCACTAGGTACCTACTTTTGCCCTGAAGAAGAGAATAAACATTCTCGAAAATTCGGCTTAACTTAATCAATTTTATTTATCAAATGACTGCATCCCTAAGAATCATTTATGAATGTGAAAGTTTGTATGTTTGTTACTCAATCACGGAACGGATTTGGTTGTAATTTGGCCACACAGGTAGTTTATTACCTCGATTAACACATACGATACTTTTTATATTTCGGAAAATTCTTAGATTTTTGTGGGACTATCAAAAATCGAACTATCCACTTAAAATCTGGTATAGATAGAAACTTTATTATTTTAGTTAATTACGTAGAGGCCCTGATAATTCTTAGATTCTCTTGGTTAACTAGACATCTTTGAAATTTATCTTGACAATTGAACAGATAATGTGAAATTATTAATCGGAAATGATATAGGTGAGATATATTTGTTCTGAGTATAGATAAAAACTAAGTATAATAAATATTATTTAGATATAAATAATTGAAGATCTCTCATCCCAAGGATACAAGACAACGAATAATACCTACTAATATTTAGAATTAATATTAAAATCTTAATCGTATTGATGACATGAATTTCATCATGCACCCCAAGCTGATCATCAGTTTTTTTATAATCAATGCTTTAGGTAAGAATATAACATTCCTCAACGTAATCAAAATCAAAAATTATGATGACCATTCAAAAAAGAGACGCAGTAATAAATTATGCTAATGAAGGTTTCTCTATTGTGCAGTGCCGTATAGTCGCAGGAATACAATAGAGATCCGTTCCTTAGCATAATTTATTACTCCGTCTCTTTTTTGAACGGACTATAGCCGTAAACTACATTATTATATTATCAAGTTGGCATATCTGAGGCGAAGCCGAAGCCCATAGATGGTCGTATTATTGGAGGTGACGATGCAAACATAGAAGATTACTCTTACCAATTAGCATTTATGCTCAAAGGTGAAGAACAGTGCGGAGCAGCTTTGATTCATCCAAAATGGGCCCTAACGGCAGGACATTGTACTCACGGGTAAGTTATTAAAATTTTCAGGGTTTTATAAAATGCTTATCTTCGAAAAAGCCTTTAAAATGCCATAAAAATATATATTTGTCAAAAATGTAAAGTTTCCTTATTAGAATTCGTAGAACATAGGATTTCTTGAAAATTTTGTTTTTTTTGTATTTAGAGCTATGAGAATGTCGAAAATATATTTCACTTATTTCACAAACAAATCATGTATTTTCCTTATTTCGAAGTAAAGAATTCATTCTTTTTTTTTGATAACGTCGGTCCAATTTAACATGTTCTCACGATAAATTTTTCTTAATATTGTAACGTGGATAGGTAGTCATGTACTTGCGGTTGTTGTTTGTTTGTTGGTTATTTATTCTACTACATTGATTACAATAGTTGTTGCTTGTATATTTTATTATGTAGTTCTAGAATTATAGTAGATTAATTCTCGATCATTCCAGAAACAATTTGTGAGGTACAATTTGTCATATTATGTCATTATTATGTGCATCTAGATAATCATAGAACATTCTCGATGAATGTCATGTCAAGATTCAGATATATAAATCCGTGTCGATCACGGGTCAGAGGGAGTCTGACAGTGACAGTTTAGATTGTCAAGGTGGCAAGTGGTGACAGTTGTACTACAACAGAAGGTCGTGTACAGAGTGTTTGAAAATAAACCATTGGAAGCAATCTGCGATCTTTTGAGTATTACGCAAGTGAACTAACCCCACAACGTTTAGCACGGGGTTAAACATTACAATATCATGAAAAAAATACTAGATCTAGATTTTGCTTCCTAATTTTTAATGCCTCTAATTATCCATATCCCTTTTTATAGCATTCAGAACTTATCCAGCATCGCCATCAAATATAACAGTTCGTACCTGAGTGAAGGCGAAACTGCAGAAATATCTAGGATTATCAAACATCCAGAATACGATTACAATGGAAAAGGTAATGACATCTCTATTCTGGAACTAGCTAAGCCACTGGTCTGCAAAAACTGCAAGCCAATACCGCTCTCAAGAACAACTCCAAAAACAGGAGACAGCGTAACCGTAACTGGCTGGGGAGTAACCAAACAGGACTTTTATGTGAGATCCCCCGATCACTTGAAAGTGATTACTGTACCTGTATTAAGTCATAAAGATTGTAAAGACATTTATGAAAATTACAAATATCCCGCTTTCGTTACCGATGGTATGTTTTGTATTGGATACCAGAGTGGTGGAAAAGGTTCGTGTTATGGTGATTCCGGTGGTCCAGCAGTGATAAATGGTCATCTGAGTGGGCTAGATTCATTTGCTGTTGGATGCGCAAGACCTGGATTTCCAGAAGTTTATACCAACGTGGCCAGCTATTTCGATTGGATTGAAAAGGAAACAGGCATTTTATTCTAGTTTTAGATGTGTATACTGAACTTTACATTTGTTAGTTTTCCTGTTTACTCGTATAATATTGTCTGATTTTCATTTATAAAGATTTGATAATGATACCTAGTAGTTTTGTGACAACCAATAAATAAAAATAAATAAAATAGCAAAATAACGAAGCGTGTCGTTGCAGGTTAACACTGGCCGATTTCAATCGTCGAAGTTAAGCAGCACAAAGCGTAGCGAACCGTTTGGACGAGTGACCAGTGATAGCTCTGTCGCCTTGCATTCTTCTCCACTCGCAAGGCAACGGAAAATCATTGATTGTATATTTCCCTAGTTAAAGCTACTCTAAATGAGTGTAACTTTTGAGATTTATCTTGAAACATATCGGTGGTTCGGAATCCACATTAAAAACTGTAGATCCCCGTGTCATTGGTAATACTTTCAAGGCAGAGATGTCGCCTACACTCGGATACGCGAGATATACAAAGGTGGCGGAACTGCTCTGTGGGCGAAAAATGAATTGGAGACTGCTCCCTTGTGTAACAGTAATTTGAATGTAGAGAAAGACTTTGAATACTGTGGTTGTGAATACAAAAATATGATTTCATGTCACAGAATTGTAACTATATATAGGTCGCCCACAGGTAACTTCCAACACTTCTGCATAAAACTTTAAGAGCTACTACTTGAAATTTTTACAGTAAATGTTTGTGGATTATAGGAGATCTCAATATAGATTTCACGTGAGAGAGAGGAAGTGTCAGATATATTTGCCCGGTATGGACTTCATAGTATTGTAGAACAGGATACCCGAGTAACTGCACAATCTAGCACAAGAATTGATAATATTTTCACTAACACTGAGGCAGAGAGCGTGGTCAAAGACACTCCAAACTCAGATCATAAATATATCACAGTAAAAGTGAATCAGAACGTGTATACTGATAGGATAAACATAAAGGTAGGTAGAAACTATAACAGAAAAAAAAATCCCGATGGCCTGTAGTCAGCGGAAAGGTAAATTTTTCAAAATTCATTGAATTGAAATTTTAACAACCTTTTCATAGGTATACCTACATGTTATTACATAATATTGTCGTATGTGTCATAGCCTTGCGGTTAGAGGTTTTTGTTTTGGCTGTTGAATATAAAGCAGACAGGGTTCGAGTCCACTTCAAGGCAGATTTTTTTTTCGCCTATTTCTATTCAATAAATATACTATATATTTTTTTAATCAGGGTCTATATTAAGATCTCAAGAAAATGTACAATTACATCAAATTTATATTGAGTGTGCATGTTTTATCAATATTTGTTATTTTTCTTTATTAATTTTTAGTTTTTTACCTGTGTATTTTATGAAAAATTGCTTTGAACAAAAGTTGTAGGTACTGATTATATCTATAACCTAAAATTATTTTTGATGATATTTACACTACGGCTCTTTTTTGATAATTTTTTAAAATGTTTGAACGGTCGCCATTTTGAAACTACTCACCCGATATTACCCAATAACGAACTCGACCGAGATATTTGAGAGATTGATTTTTGTAGCAAATTTGAACTTGATACATTCAAAACTGCGACCTCTATCTATATATAAACTTTTGAACCAAATGTTTTTTGGACTAACTTATAGACATATAACAACATGCCGTTGAAATTTTTTCGAGATTCAAAAGTGTAAACGATCGCGATAGGTACATTTCTACAAGAAATGTACCTAACAAACAAAACTTTTCCCGACTGCTGAAAAATGAGAAGTGGGATGTAGGTATTATATAACCTAGAAACCGTAATGACAAATACAATAAATTTGAAAGCTTTGTTCAAAATCACTTCTTTAATACATTTCCACTACAAAATAAAAAATTAAAACCAGTTTCGAAGATTTGGGTTAAGTACTGAAGAAGTAAAACAATCAAGTGAACAGCTCAAAAATTTATACATCCTTCAGAAAAAGTATCCAATACTAGGGAAACGTTATAAAATCAAAAAACGTGATCACCAACAGTTTGTCGAAAAGTGTAAACGCAATCACTATGATAACTTAATTCAGAATTCCGAAAACAAAAGGAAAACTTCGTGGTCTTTTATAAATGAACTGAAAGGTAAATCCAAACCCAAATCCTATATTACGTTAATACATGAAAATGAAGAAACTACTTCAGCTGTAACTGTAGCAAACACCTTCAATAATTTCTTTATTGATGTACCAACTAATGTAATACATAATATACCAGATGTTTCCCCTACTCAGAGGAATATCATTACCTCAATGGTGGTACTCCCATTTACAGAATTGGAAATTGAAAATATTTTTAACAAACTTAAAAACAAGCAATCTTAAATTTAGTTAAGCCATTTTGTCATATACTGCGATCTGACCAATGCTTTTGATTGTGTTCCACACGATCGATGGTTAGAAAAGCTATGAAATTATGGGATCAGAGGAATTACACATCAATGGTTTACGTCTTTTTATGTCTTTGGTCTTTTTTGGTAAGAAAGCAATATGTACAGATTTCTCACAGTGAGGCTGATGGTCGGCACAGCATACACCGCTCAGATTTGATATCAATAAATGTAGGTGTACCGCAGGGAAGCGTTCTTGCCCCTATATTATTCTCCTTGCATGTAGCAGATATTGTTAAATATTTAGATGAATACAAGCTAACACTTTACGCAGATGATCTGTCGATCTTGGTATCAGAAGACTCCTTAAAAAACATCCAACAAAACTGTGATGATTAAATGTCAAGACTGATATTTTGGTTCTTAACAAACAAATTACATATCAATTCTGGTAAAACAATAATTTTTTTTAGTATTTCACTCTAGACAAAAGAGGATTAGAAACATAGATATTACAATGGCAGAAGTGAATTTAAAACAATGCCAAAACATAATTTGTTTAGGCATTACTATAAATATACATTAGATTGGGACATCCATATCAGAGATACAATGTCCAAACTAAACACCAAAATATACCAACTAAAATACCTCCGAAGAGTTCTCAACTTGGCAGTACTAAAAATGTTTTATTGTGCTGAAATTCAGTCACGACTCACATATGGAATCTTACTATGGGGCTCAGCAACAGCAGCTCAGAAATTATTCGTACTGCAGAAAAAATGCATAAGAACATTATTAAATAAAAGTAAGAGAGATTCATGTAGACCATTATTTACTAAACTGAAAATACTTCCTCTCTCCTGCTTGTATATTTTAGGAATATCGTCCTTCATATTTAAAAATAAAAACAGCATTAGCAATCTTAGTAATCATCACAGCTACTCAACGAGATTTAATCATCATCTAAAAACACCTCGAAGTAATTCGAATGTAGCTCTCAGAGGACTCATCACCAATGGTGTAAGGATTTACAATAAGCTCCCCGAGGCCAGAGATAATTAAAAAGGAAGTTACTAACTTTAAATTCAGAAAGCATCTTAAAACTTTTTTGTTGTCCAGAATGTTTTATAGTACCGAAGAATTTTATGGCGGTTAGACAGATATTTTAACTCTATGTACATTTTATTTTACGCTATTTTTCAAATGTCACTTTTAAATGTGAATATGTATGTAACCTATGACTTGTTTTATATCACTTGGTACTGGTCTTAAAAAACCAATAAACTTTACTTTACTTTACGAGTACGGCAAAGAAGAAGACATTTAAAGTAGTGGCATAAGATTTTGAGTACAGAAAATTGAAGTTCTAAAAGAACAACATAGGCAATTGATTGATAACATATTTGTTAAACCAGTTAAATGATAGCATGTGTTTTATTTAGACCCAAAGGAATTACTGCAAGAAACTTGAGAAAATGGCGCTATTTTATCAGAGGAAGATAGATACATTTCGAATGTATGTTTATATCTAAATTTTGGGCTTGTGTCCCTTTATATATATATAAAAGCGAAAGGTCACTCACTCACTAATCAAGAAATCTCAGAAACAACAAGTGCTAGAAGTCTCAAATTTTGCATGGGGATTCCTTTTAGAACATAGGTGCTCACTAAGGGGATAAAAAGGGGTGTCAGTGTTTTAATAACAGGGTTTTTAAATTACTAGAAAATACTTCTTATTTAAAGAAATTAAAATGTAGTTAATCATTCTTCTGAACAACCCTTACAAAGAAGTGAAATAAGGAGTGTAAGTTTGTATATAATAAAAAAAATAATATAGAGGATCTTTATTAGAGCAACAGAAGCCAAAACAACAGTTTTTAGAATTTTTGTCTATCTGTCTGTAGTTTTGTACGCGCATCACGCAAAAACTACTGCATGGAATTGAATGCAGTTTTCACAGATGTATTACCAGAGGTCTAACTTGAAATATATGCTACATTTTATCGCGTCTGTCTTATCTTTCTGTATGTTTGAAATCAATTTTCACCAATGTATTTTTAGAGGTCTAACTTAGACTATAGTTTCCACGTACGTCTGTCTGGCTGTGTGTTTTTACACGCAAAAACTACGGAATAGAATTGAATGAAGTTTCTCAAAATTAGATTCGATAGTTTTAATGCATTTTTATCACCCACATAACGGAGCTTTTGAAATTTCTTAACTACATTCTATAAAAAACGAAGCTCCTTTAATACAGCTCTGGTGTCTGTCAGTCCGTCTGTCATAGCCTATTTTCTTCGAAAATACTCAACAATCTACACTACGTCATGACAAGACATATATTATTTTTATTTACTGACTGCATTCAGCTTTAGAGGCATGTTTTCTCTGATGCAGCTGAAGCATAATTTCAGCCGATCTATGGCGTTTCCTCGCACTAAAATGTCCAGGATTTCATATTTTTTTCGAGAAGGCGATTTTAAATCCTTCTCGAACCAAACTCTATCGCAAATAGAGCACCGCGATCCAAACGAGTTGTGCAAGAATTTATTTTTGAACTCTTCGTGAGCGGTTTTATGTAGAATGAAATTGTTGTAAGAAGTTGATATTAAAATTGAGCCTTCGTCGATTGCTTGGTCTTGGAGCAGTAAATCTTTCGTAATCATCTGAATGTACACTTCGATCATAAATTTGTAGAGCTGTTCTGACAAAAGAATGGGAAGGAGCACCACTTTCTACAGCTGTTTCAACAAGAAAATGAGACGGTGCTCCACTCTCGAGCGAAGCTTACTTACGTAGGCGACAATGCCGACGTCGCGCATTATTCTTACATATTTTAACACTAGCATCATTCAAAAGTTTTTTCCAGGCTCGATATTCACGACAACGTTCAGCCACAATTTTTGGTTCCAGTTTCTCCTTTATGTATACGAAGAGAAAGCAGTGTTTGCCAACCTGTTTACAAATTCAAGAATATGAAACTACAGTATAGGTAAAACACAGTAGTCCCACTCAAGCCTTTGCCGCCGTGTCTGCCGTACCGTAAACGGGGAGAGACGAAATCGGCTGGCCTTTGACAAACCGTCGTCTTCGCATTTTTAATTTACGACCACAAATAATGATGCTCCGAAACTATCATCTAAGGCGCCGCCAAAATATCATGAAGCTTTCCACTATTTATAAAAGTTGGGTTGGCTTAATGGTTATAAACATTGGTGAGCTGGAGCTGCCAGGTTCAAAACCCTCGCGCAGGAAAGGTTCCGTACCTTTGTAAAAGAAAAAAATCCACTCACAGACGGACGGAAGGTAGGATTTAGTGTTTGTTGTTATACTTAGAGAAAACTACGTCCAAGTCCCAAGTTATAATCAAAATAGAAATACAATACACATACTAAAAGCAAAGCTTAGTCTTTGATAAAGAAATGCAGCAGGATAGCTCATTAGATATAAGATATGAGCTATATGTCAACAATATGGAGAAACGTGGGAGAAACAAAGACCAAGGTAAACCGGACATGTGGAACGAATGGAAAATGAAAGAATCCTCAAAAGGTTGTTGGAAGGACAAATGGTAGGAAGAAGACGTAGATGTAGGCCCAAAATATGATGCAAGATGACTGTTAATCATCCATTTCTGAGAAAACAGAGAACACTATACCGCATCGATCTATGAGGAGGTGTAAGCAAAGCGCACTCAAGTTGCATTTAGACCATGATTTTAGAGAAATCCTCTTTATAGGTTTTTCTATTTGTAGAAAATTCTGGCCTAGTTGTGTCTATTCGAATAAATTAAAGAAGGAAAAAACAATGTTAGATTTATTTATTCTGCATGTTTAGTGGCCAAGAAGATGTGCCCTCGTATTTGAGTGTACACTCTTATCCGCAAAAAAGGGAATCTGATTGCTGATGGTTGTCTCTGGTTGCTGTGCCGTTGTCGTTAAGGCTTCTCTGCCAGACAACATGGAATTTATTCCTAATGAAAAGTCAAATTAAATACTCGATTTATTTCGCTGTGATTCTTGATAAAGAATATCATCGATAATAATTCATTATCTTATACGGATAACAACTTATTATAGCTTGAACTCGAATAGTTTGATGACAGTTATCAATCAATGAATATATTCTTGCAACTAATATGAAAAAAATTGTTGTTATATCTTTGACAATCCTACTACTTGGCGTTGAATCTGCATTCACTAATGTAAGTTGTAAGTTTTATTTGTTTTATTTAGTATTCAAGTGAATTAAAAATGTTGTCCTTCCGATCCCAAGATACACAGACCAACAGACAGAACCACAGAGCTATTGATAAACGTAAAGATCTGTTAAAACCAGAAATCGAAAATTTTACTCGATTACAGTATTTTGTATAACGGGGGTAGAAAAGTAAAATGTTTGAAAATATCAGATAAAAAGGAAAACTTTAGTATGAAAATATGTTCCTTGAAAGACTATATTAATTTATAATCATCCTCCGGTGCAGTGTTCATACGTCTGTCTTGTCTTTCCATAAAATTAGTTGGGAAGTTAGAAGCCATTTCTTTTATATTTCATCATTTTGCATTGTTTTTTACATTTCTCAAAGATGTACAGAAAATTTGTTGAAAGAAGTTATTTAATATTTCAGGATGAATTTTATGACGATGGCATGCTGGGAATCGTTAACGGTAGGCCCGCAGATCGTTCCATAACAAAATATCAAGTTTTTCTAGTCATCAAAAATATATATGGTCCTAGATGGTGTAGCGGAACATTGATATCAAAAAACTATGTTCTTACAAGTGCTTATTGTTTGGACAAGTAAGTATTGTTAACAGTTTGAAATTTTATGTAATTTGTTGAAATCTTGAATAAATGTCTTTAATCCATTCAAGCGTTGAAGTTTGCAAATTCTTGAATATAGGCAAGTATTTTGAAAAAAAAAGAGTTTTTTAGTCGGGGAACCTCCCTCAGGTACGAAGTTCCTTGCACACTTGTTCTCCAATTCCGACATTTGACAAAGAAATCTAGCTATAACTGTATTGGCTGTAACTTGATGGGAATCCATAGTAAATTAAAATTAGAATATTTTAATAAGTTGCGCCTAATATATTCCGTAAATATTAAAATCTTTCTCAAATATGAATAATAAATAAACGCTATGGTAAAAGTCTATAGTTTAGCGGCTTTTGCTATAAAAGCCCTAAAAAATCAAATGTTTGCAAAAATAGATGTACGTTAGCATAACTTTTAATAAAATTGAGGCGCAAGACGCTATTTTTAATGATTTGTTAATAAAAAAAGGAAAAATGGTGTTCTTAGGACTTACGACGATAAGCTGGAATTTCGATTTGGAATCACCTATCTTTTCAATCTCAAATGAGTATACAACCATTCCGCAAATCTATTCTTCAAAATAAGCGAAAATATGCGTAAAAATAGTAAATATAAGTTCGCGTTAAAGTAAGATTAAACGAATCGATGCTTGACTTGTGCAGTTAATATCAATGTTGCCAACGCTGCCAGTATACTTCCGCAGCATTAGATTATTTTATGAATTCCATTTCCAATAATATTTGCTTTAGAAAAATTCTATTGGACCGACTTTTATCAGTTGGTGCACTGAAAAATACAAAATAATTTTAATTCTATTGGTGCTGGTACTCTTGAAGTTGTGCACAAACTGATAAGGTCAGTCCAGTTTTTGTAAAAAATATTTATTTCACGCTTTTTAGTGTTACATTTGTCACGGAAATGGTTGAACGTTCACCATCATCCACGTATGCTTTGCTTGTATTTGCTATTATTCAGAAATCTAAGAACATCGTCGCGGAAGTACGCTTATTATAAATTTTACTACTGCATAACTTGAAAATCGTAACTCTATGGAAAAAATGATCAATACAAATGTTGGTACAAAGAATCTGGTCATTAATTTTCCATTTTCAGATTTTCAATTTTCGAAAGAATTTGCCTCTTCCACATAGCGAAAATATTCATTCATTTCAAATTTTAACATCGCATAAACCGTAGGTCTTTTGGAAAATATTCAGTTTAAACGTTTCCGGATATTCTGTGTTATCTTAAATTCTGCCATCCCGGATTTTCGATTTTCGAGAAAAGTTTCCTCCTCCACCTCCTTCGGGGCGGTTTTCGGAAGGAAAGAGATTTCGGATTTGCGTTTTTATGAATATTTCTTTCTCAAGTCTCCTCTTTCAAATGAATCAAAAATCATCCAAATCAGAATACCTACGTTTACTATATAAAACTCGCGCACGAACCAATAAAAAGCAGACAGTCGAATTGAATACCTCCTCCGTTCGGGATTCGTCGGTCAAAAATTAACCACAATCTTCTAGTAAAGCAATCATTGAATTCATATTTTCGAAAGCCTGAAGACAAAGTTCGTCAAAAGTTGCCATAATATCGTATTTTTGCTCTAAAGCAAGTACGTAATAGTAAAAGAAAGTAAATTTTAAACCTGATACCACAGCTCACCAATTGTTTTGTATGCTGTGCTGAAACTATACCTTCAGACACTTATAACCTGTCTATGCTTGGTATATGCTTCGTTTATCGACTATTTTTTTAAAATTTCACTATCGCAAACGTTATATTTGCAGTTTTATGTTTAAATTAGTTTTATGATATTTGAATCAGCTCTTGTAATCGATATGTGTTTTAATTTCTGTCAATTTGACCTACTTTATGTCAAAATGTCTTGATACAGAGCCTCTGAAGTCGAAGCCAGACTTGGTGTTTACAATAGAACAGATGATGAGGAGAATTCCAAAAATAAAATCATGGCAGAAAGTTTTCATCAACATGAAGATTTTTCAATGGATGCAATGGAAACGCCAATGAAAAATGACATTGGTCTTGTTAAGCTCAAAACACCAGCTCCAGATGAATTTGAGCCAGTGCAATTTGCTGATGCTTCCAAAGGTGAGTGAAACTTGTTCTCGAAGAATTTTCCCAGATTTATCATGATCATCAAACAAAAAAATCTACTTAATAAATCACTTGCCTTAAACAGTCAGGCAGATACACATACACCCATTAAATGTAAGGAAAGACTAGTTAGAAAAACACTCCCGACCCCGGACCCATTCATATTCCAAACAAAAAAAATCTAAATTGGTTCATCCTTCTGGGATCTACGATGCCACAGACATGTTTACAGATACACACGTCAAACTGCTTATAAGACCCCTCTGATTGCGTCGGGGGTTGAAAACGCGCGTAGAGACATAACATAACATATTTGCCAAACTTCTTATTTTTCATGGCAACTTCTGATTTATAGAGTAATAATTAAAGACATTCAAACGTAATTGAAAGGTGGTCGTTGAAATAGTTATTACTGATTATTCAGAAACACCTGCAGATTAAATTATGTACCAAATTTATATTTTACAACACAAAATAAAAATTTTCATTTGTGAAATAAGGGGATCATCAGTCGATATCGATCGATTGAGTTAAGTGCGGCAACACAAGAAAATATAATTTAGGCGTCCGTATGAATTCGTCAGCTTTCGTCGCTAGTCGGAATATTGTTGTTCGTTGTTTAATTCATAATTTGAGTGTTGCTACTACGTTTTACAGTTTTACGAATTTATACGCTTCTACACAGGTACACTGTTACCAAAATTTCCTATAGGAAAATTTCGTCTCTCTGTTACACATGGAAAATACCAAAACAATTCTCTAGCAATAACAGATCGCCTTTGGATACGTGTTATGAATGAAATGCTTCGTCTAGGTGTTCAGATGTCTATGGTCAAAACGGTAATTTTTCATCAATATCACTGATACAATCCGCTCAGTGTCAATTTATTGATCAATATTTTCTTGTATAGAATAATAATATTAACTTGTTGAGTCCTTGTAAATTAGGTACCTATAATATACCTTCTCTTACCTCTTCTCTGATGTTCCAGAAACATCCAAACTTCTTCCTAATATACTAATGTTGAAAATCAAAGATTTTTATTGAAGAAAGTAATTAATTTCCAGATGCAAATGGAACTATTAGCGGTTGGGGCCTCAACAGTTCTACCGGAGACTCATCTACAGTTCTTATGGAAGCTGCAGTTAAAGTAATCGACAATGTGGAATGTATCAAGAAATTCGCCTTTCTAGATAACAAAAATGTATGCACCATTGGTGATTCAGGTGAAGGATTCTGTATCGGTGATCAAGGGGGACCTCTGATGGTAGGTGATAAACAAATCGGTATCACGAGTTTTGGGGATCAAGAATGCCGTGCAGGCTATCCAACGTATTATACAAGAATATCCAGCTACCTGAAATGGATTAAGAAGAATAGCTATTCTAAGGATTGATAATTAATTCAAGAAGCACTTGTTAATGTACTTTGTTAATGATTTAGAAAACTTCTATTTTGTTGACTGTTAAATAACAGCTACAAATAAAATTATAATAAGAGTGTTTTTTAATTACGTTTTTTGCAATACCTAGGGATCAAGTATTAATCTAATAAATATTTTTTACAAAAAATTGGACCGATGTTATCAGTTGGTGTGCTGAAAAGCACAAAATAATATTAATTCTATTGGTGCTGGTACTTTTGAAGGTTTTTGAGGGTTTCATTCACCATTATCTATGTCACAGACAATCTATGTTGGAATAGATTGTCTATGTCCAAGTATACTTTGCTTGTATTTGCTATAACTCAGAAATCCAAGAAGATCGTCGCGGAAATACGCATATAATAAACTTCACCAATGCTGTACAAATAATCTGATCATTAATTTGTCATTATCAGCTTTTCAGTTTTCGAAAGAAATTGCCTCTTCCACATATCGAAAATACATGTATATAAGATTTTAACATGAATGTAACTCGAAAACCGTAACTCTTTTGAAAAAATGTTCAATTTAAACGTTTCCGGATATTTTGTTACCTTTCATTCTGCCATCTCGTATTTTCAATTGTCGAGAAAATTTGCCCCCTCCACCACCTTCGGGGGTGGTTTTCGGATGAAAGGAGATTTCGGATTTGCGTTTTTTATAAAAAACGCGAACGAACCAACAAAAAAAATCTAATTTTCTAAATATTATAGGTATTGAGAGAAGATAGAATTGTTCGCAGAAAACTTTTTACATTTAAATGTATAATGTTGAAAATTGTAGTTAAAATCTAATTCTTTTTAGATTTCAAATTTTATATGGCAGTAATAAATCATTTCTTTAACCTACGTTCTGATGTATATATTTACAAGTTTTACAACTAATGCGTGGGATTGCGCATAGATAAATGCCGTAATTTTTGTCTATGTACAATATTATTTTTTATATATTTTTTCAGCCCACCTCTCCCAACTGGTCAGCCAGGACAGGCACAGAACAGCACTTTCACCAGAGACAACTAATCTGCTGTCACATTATTATAAATAGGAGAAACATTTTTGTCCTATATCTAGGTGCCCGCCCTAACCTAACTTAATATGAAAATTCAAAAAAAAAGAAAGGTAATCACGTAATCACTGATATAGAAATGGATAGAACTTTGACTCTAATTTCGAATTTTTTGAATGATCCTACGATGTCTAAACTAAAAATTATATATTTTTGGGTTTATACTTTTCATCAAACAATAATTTCTAATTTGTCCCCCACCGAGTCAATTGAAGGAAGAGGTTGAAGGTGAATTACGTAGGAATTATAAACAAATCAAGATATACGATAAATTGCTTCTTATCATAATCAAGTTATTTTATGAATTCTATTAGTCCTATCTTATTTCTAGCTCATTTACATAAAAAAGTATTCCAAATGGCAAGTGAAGTTCAAACGATATTAAAAAATGCCGATGCTGTTTGCTTCGATGTAGACTCAACTGTGATTAAAGAAGAAGGTATCGATGAACTCGCTAAATTCTGTAATAAAGGTGATGCTGTTGCTAAACTGTGAGTTGATAATTCCTATTAAGTTATTTATTAAAATAGCAAACAAATTTTAGCACTGCTAAAGCTATGACTGGGAGTATGACTTTCCAGGAAGCTCTGAAGCTACGTCTTGATATAATACAGCCATCTCTAACACAAGTAAAAGAATTCATTAAAACTTGCCCTCCAACGTTGACTCCAGGTGTAAGGTAAATAAATTATTCCTCAATTACCTATACAGACTATTAAGCTTTCATCTCATGGTTTATAGTTATGCTAATAATTATTATGTTCCCTTTGAAAGTACACTAATAATATTAATTTCAGGAAACTCGTTAGCATATTACAATCTAATCAAGTCCCTGTGTATCTTATATCTGGGGGTTTCAAAAGCATCATTGCTCCTATCGCCAATCATTTGAATATTCCATATGAGAATATTTTTGCTAACAGATTAAAATTCTATTTTACAGGTAAGTAAATTCCTGGCATTTTTTTACAAAGATTTATCACAGCCTCAATTACTTTATAGCAGTTTCAGCTCAATCATTTGTATTTCATTCTAGGTGATTATGCTGGTTTTGAAGAGAACGAACCAACTTCAAGGAGTGGTGGAAAATCAGTGGTAATTAATTACTTGAAATCCAAACACAATTATAAAAATTTAGTTCTAATTGGAGATGGTGCTACAGATCTTGAAGCTAGTCCCCCAGCAGATGCATTCATTGGTAAGTTTTCCGTTTACGTCAAAAATTCATCGTATACCAGTGAGTTACAATTAGTCTTCATTATTGTCAAATATGGTATTTAGTAGGTACACCTTGTATATTAGAAATATACTATAACTAATAATGATACTTCGTGAGACCGTGAGTAATTAAATAATCGTTGTTGGGTGTAACAACACACAGGTGTCTTCTCAATGTTACAGAGCTTCTAACCTTTCATGCTTTATTTTGATCGGACACAAGACACAACCCTCCACCAGAAGTAGACAGATGCGATTTCGATCTTATTAGATCTCATCAGCACAACTTAAACGGTTGGTTGTCTCCGACCTCCGACGAGGCACAAACAAATGACAAAAATCATGAAAAGTAAGACATGTCATACCAGGGATACAACCAACAATCTTTGTTGTGC
Organism: Crioceris asparagi; assembly: GCA_958507055.1. Taxonomy (NCBI): domain Eukaryota; kingdom Metazoa; phylum Arthropoda; class Insecta; order Coleoptera; family Chrysomelidae; genus Crioceris; species Crioceris asparagi. The sequence goes on from OY293826.1 coordinate 8,079,847, forward strand.
TCAGATGAACTACAGCATAAAGCTGTTGGCAGTTTCTATTTGTTATTTTTTTATAGTTAATTGATATAAGGCTACCTCAAGGACTCCTAATGATTGTTTTAAAAGGCCGTGGAAAAGGATATATACAACTTGTGTGCACTAGTTTAGTACTAATGTTTAATAATAATACAGTGAATATTTTGGTGATTTTATTACGGACTTATTTTTAGACGATCCAATCTGGGAAATAATTATTGTAGTATTATTGCCCAAACGAGATAAATAATTATGTCATTGATTGAAAGATCTAATTACATATTGCTAATTTATTAAATTATCTTTTTTATTATTCTGCAGGTTATGGTGGGAATGTGATTCGACCATTGGTGCAAGCAAATGCTAAATGGTTTATAACAGATTTCAACGAAATTATCGAAGTACTAGAAAGATAATTATTTATGTAGGTGTAGAACTAGATCAATATAAACATTCCATTATCAACAAAGGTCTAGTTTATTTGTAATAAACTGGGGTTAATGTCAATGTGCGTAAAGTATACATAGGTATTCAGAATAATACCTTCTTGGATCCATGCAATTTTTTACAAGTTGTTCTAACTTTGAAATAAATGTAGAATTATTGGTAGTTTATTTCGTTTTGTTATACATTTCATTAAAAAAACATGCAATGTTTTGCACTTCTTGATGGAGAATATTCTAAAATCAAAAAGGCTATTCTTCCGAAGTTATTACTGTAATTATTGAATAAAGCAGTTTTGCTATAGACTAAGTAGCTATGGAGGGTATGAAGTAGCAATTAACTATAGTGCATAGTTGTTTGAACTTCATAAGTAGGTGTAAACGGAATTATGACGGCGTCCTTCCAGACTTATGAAAAAGTTTTCTATGGAAAAAGGAGTAAAATTTTTTAATTTATAGAAACCAAATTTTGCTACTACCTTTATCTAGGCTTTATAATATAAATTTAGGGAACAAATTCAGATAATCTTTGCTACTTATTTTAAATTGCGAATAAATATCTTAGTTTCTAACTAAAGATAATTGAATATTCGCCAACATTGCCTAGTATGGACCAAGAACTTAGAATCTTCTAAACAACATGATATATTTCTTCTTGTTTAATATTTAGAACGTAACGATAGGCAATAATGGTGAATATCGTTTTTTTATACTATTTTCTCTATCCGTTGAATTTCATTCATGAAACGGAAGCATTATTCGGTTATTTCGCACCGGTTAGGAAGAAAATGAAAAACTGATTAGGATCAGCAGAGCAAACAACCCTACAATTTCCTAGAACAGTCGAATTGCTGTCTGAAATTTGCTAATGTACTTATCATCGTGTATGTAACTAACAAATATGATTTTTTAAAGAAAATTTGTACAAGATCGTCTTGGTATTGAGAAAGAATGAATCCCTTGTTCCTGCCCAACTTCAATAGTAGACAGGTCTCGATTATTTTAAACACGTTTGGCTTACTCACCATTTCTAAAGGACATATATTTACATCAATGAATAATTTGTCATTAAATTTCTCTCATATCAAATGAAGTTATTAAATTATCAAATTTATTTTCAATGTTAAGAAAAACGTATGTGAGGCTACATACATTTGGAACATAGCAGCCGAGTTAGATTCATTGCAAATGTTTCGCGTTTGGTACTGAAAAACGACCTATTTACAAATCATTAATTCTATTCCAAGAGTTGTTTTGATACTGAAAACTATGCACAGAGCAGTCACTACGTACAAATAATCTTTCATATTCAAGCGCAACTTGCAACACTTCTGCTTCTGATACAGTTCGTTAAACTCTAATCAATTTATAGTCACAACTTTGTATAGTAATAAATTATTAGGATGAATCCTTGACACTCTGGAATAATACAACAACTTACAAATTTTCCAATATTTTATTGTTGGTCATAAACTATTACTAACACAATTTACAACTTCAGCTTGGTTCTACGCCAGTGACGCCTCTTAGCGTTGTATCTGCAAAAAAAATCAGGTTAATTATAATATAAAGTGATGCTGAAGCTAGCCGCTCAAATTTAAATAACAAGGCAAATTCAATACTAGTAGTATGAGAAACGAAATTTCGTTGAATACTTAATTTATCATTTTGGAGGATAAAATCTTGCTAGACAATAAAATTGTAATATTGGTAAAGTTGCAGTTTAGTCCGCCTAAATATTACCCATGCTATAAATTGACCCTTCTTATGAAAATAAAAGTAAATTTACCTATCTGAGGGCAAGAGAAATATGTTTCCAAACATTACCTTGCCCTCAGATAGAATTTGTCAAAATCTGAATTTATTTATTCGATTAGTTATGTTTACCTGATTGTGTTTCCTGTCCTCATTCTAACCCATTGAGGGATAGGCCTGTTTTGCTTCAACTTCTTGGCAAGTTTCCTTTTAATTATGAATGTCTTGTGAGCCGACTGAAAATAAAGAGTATTTGAAATTAGATCAACAAATTCTGATGTAAATATATCAATATCAAAAATAATTAATAAATGATGGTTTAGAAAAAATAAGAATTTTACCATTCTTGCAGCGGTAAATACCCTTCACAAGAAAGTTCTGACAGAAAAGAGAATTTGTTTCTTGACAAGTTTGACTTTTGACAAATTTTAAAATGACAGTGACAGTTTCAATTGCCATGTGTCAAAATAGCAATGCCAAGTGACTGGAAGTATGTTCCGTAATACAGTCCTTTGTACAAGAGATCATATTCAATGCGCATAATAACTTTTCGATCGATTATCACTGCTTTTAACTAATATTGGCCTTATAGACCCTCCATAATTGGCCGTGTCCACAGCAGACACCTGCTAGCTAGCAGGTTAGTAGAGCAAATTAGCAGCATATCTGACAGCTACCAAGAAACTTAACCCATATTCTCCAGATACAATTTTAAAATTACAATTTATAATTTGTGAACATGTTAATATGTCACCGTCATGTCGTATACGATTCCTTTCTTCGTATATTGAATTGAAATCAAATATTCTGCTTTTTTCTTGTTACATTTTTGAGTTTCAATTGTTAACATGACAGCTGGCTTAGGGCTTACCAAAATTGTGTCCAAGAGTGTATCTTAGAATCTTAGATTTCTGCTAACTTGCTATTTATCGTCAGCTAGCAGGTGGCTGCAGTGGATACGACCAATTGACAAAAATTGTCATTATTTTTTTCAGATTTGCCAGAAATGTATGGTATGGTATTATTTACAGTGGTTTGGCAGTTCTCTATAAATATGATCAAATTTTGCAAAAATAAAGTGAAATATATATGACTGTAGATACAAGTTGATATATATATCTACTGGCCATTCATACAAAAATAATCTTATTTCATTTCGGAACATACTATATCAACTGTATAACTCACAAGCATGGCGTCTGTGTACTTCGATTGTGCGTTGTTGTCAATTTTATAATTATTATTTAATTTTTCTAGCCAGTTTTTGACTATTTTCGTTCGAAAAGCTTTGCTTTTAATTGTTTTCACAATGTGTATATGGATAAAGCCAAGTGCAAGTCGCCAAACTTATTGTGAAGGTGTTTATTAACGTAATAGTTTCTGGTGAATTTGTGACATTGAAACGTCGTGTCAGCCAGAGATTTCCAGTGGCGGAGTTTTTGAATTTCGAATAATATGGAGAATAAAACAGTTGCCGTTACTAGAGAACCTCTAGAAAATATTGTTATAAGTGATAGTAGTGCAGCCCCTCAATATATGATACAGAGATTACCTGAAAATTCTCAGTTGCTTAGTACCGAACTGCTACAACACCCTAATGGTTTGGTAGTAGATTTAGGGGGTACTGATTACATACCAGTGAGCTATACATCAGAAGATCTGCTATCTCAAGATTTAACTGAAGAGGATCGCAACTTGGCCGCGGCCTTGGTAGCTGTACAATTGAATCAGCAACAGAAACATCAACAGCTCCATGATAATACAACTCTCCCATCATTAGTGGCAGCTCCTAATTTAGGTAATCTATCAGCTCTTTGAATGTACTTAATATATTTATTAGGTATATTCGATACTCTTGTTCCCTTTTTGTTATTATTCTCTAAAGCGTTAAACAGTATTTTTCTCTGAATAATATAAAAATAAGCAGTAGGTATTCAATTTCTAATAGCACATACATGTTGAATGTAAATTCATACTCATTTCTTTGCAGGGACAAAACTTCTTGATGACCAACCTTTAATTATTAGTGATAAATCAGGTGGCACAAGTTTCTTACGTATAGTTAATACTGATAATATCTATGTTGAACAACAAGCACTACCAAAATTGGTTGATAACATAAGATTCACCACAACAACAAATCATAATTATGCTGAAGTTATTAAAACTTCACCACCAAAGAAAGAGGAAGAGAAACCAGATTCTGACAGAGAATCTCTTAGGTAAATATTTTTAACTCTATCTATATTTCCTATGTAAGATATCTACCTTTTAGAAATGAACAACGTACGTCGAAGAAGAGCTTACCGCATAAGAAACGAATTTCGAGGAAGCTTAAGAAAACTACAACCACAGCAAATAGAAAGATAGTTTGTAATTTATGTGAACAAACGTTCAATTCAAATGATGATTTTGCACAACATGAGCTTTTGTGCCAGACCACTATTACACCTGTTAATCAACCGAATACTTTTGCCTGCCAATTGTGCAACGAGCCTTTCACTGAACAACTCAAGTGAGTACTTGTAGTATTTCATATAAAATAGCCTCTACGTGATATGTAGGTGCATTGCTTTTCTGAATAGATTAGTTATGAACTTCCCCTTCGGAAGCTGCTGGTCTGGTCAAATAAAACCCCTTGCCCTATTTGGCAAATACCAATAACCTGTTAAAGTACTTTTACGACTGACTGGACCCTCAGTAGTCAACTAAACTGTAAACCTTATACATTAAGGGCAGCTGAGAGAGGAATGCCTGCTTTTTTCGTGGGTTGGACACGTCCACTTTTATCATTCACTGTTTCCGACGTAGAAATACATAGTCGAGTCATTTTCATATAAGAACACTAACATGGGATATTCCTCATCTTCTTTGACATCTGCTGGAATTATTTTATAATAACTTTTACAACTTCAGTCACATAATTCGTTCTTTTAAAGTATCTCTGAATTGTATGTCCAATCAAACAATTGTTGAAATATTTAATGTGAGATTAATATTAATAGGATATTGTAATTTTTCATATGTATGTATTATTTTCTCATCTTTTCGGATATCGGGAAAGTTGATACTGTCGATCTTGCATAAAGGCTTTGATTTTTTTTTTCTTCAGATTCTTCGAACATTTGAAAAGACATTATGAACCCGGCGGGGGCAATTTACCAACAACAGGTGCCCCGACACCGGCCCGAGAGACCACTGTATCAACAAACATAACAACAGCAGCAACTACAATAGAAAAGATACAAGATGTGAAATCAGAGTGTGTAACTGAAAAGACTGAGCAGGAAAATGATAGACAAGAGAGCTTACTTTCGAGTCTCTTGAATCTTACATGCCTGGCGTGTAATAAGACATTCAGGAGGCAGAAAACATTCGAAATGCATATGCGTGATATACATAGCAATAAAAATGAGCCTATGGATGAGTTCAGCGAGCCTGAAGATCTGATGGAAGGTAATAGATTCTTTTAATGTTCGATAATTATTAATAATAAACAAGGAATTTCAAAATAAACAATCAGTCCTTGGTATGCTTTCCCGGCATAAAGATGTAAAGACTCATACTTAATACTATTTAACTAACTTTCGTAGGTATAAGTGTTGTGGTTGATGGAAATGATGCCCAAGATGACGAAGATGATTCGAAAGCATGGTATCGCGAGGAGGAGTTGCATCAAACCGAAGAGGATCTAAAAGAATTGGAAGCTGGCAGTGAAAATGTTTGCCATTTTTGTAAGCAACCCTTTCCACTGAGAGCTATTTTGTTGCAGCATCTGGTCACTTGTCGTGCTTCAACTGGAAATACAGGTACGACATGATCTTTCAAATATAAACTGAAATTGAGTGAATAATAATATAAATTATGGTGTATATTGTAACGGGTATATAAAAATAACTGGAAATTATTTATCTTTCAGGTTTATCTATTTATACACAAAAAATATCTATCTATTTATATACACTACCATATATATATATATATATATATATATATATATATATATATATATATATATATATATATATCCGAGCTTTCGGAACTGCTCAGTTCCATTTTGAAGGATACTGAAAACATTTATTTTAAACAATACTTAGAACATATTCTTTAGATGTATATATTACTTACGTTAGGTGGGGTTGGTTGTTTTCAAAGATGTTAAAAATTGTGAGACATTAATATGGAATAAGGGGCAGTTGTATATAAAAAAAATAAAATATATATATATATATATATATATATATATATATATATATATATATATCTTACATTATACTATTGAGTACTATGTACAATTTATATTTACTATTTACAACAGTCTTTGAACCGAGTGTTATGTATTTATTTATCTGGGGGCCTCCTATTAGGGACCCACCGAACTGCCGGTACTATCTCATCCTTGACAATCACTATTATTGCTGTGTGATCTTGTGATCCACCTACCCTAGCATCCTCACTGCCACTGGCATTCTGGTTCTCAGTATTCCGTACCTAATAAAATACTTTTCACTGTATTGGTCCAAGAACATACCCTTGTGGCACTCTGCAGTTGATATTTTTTGCCCTTGTTTCTTACCATGATTTGCCTTGAGAAGTAATTATCCGTATAATATATTACCAAATTATCTTTTCAAAATAATCCAGCATTTCTTTTAAATGCTTTATTAACATGTCCTCGTTATTATTAATTTCAGAATCTGCTCCATTGGCAGTCGTTAAGAAGATCAATAAGAAAAACAAAAAGAAACCCCTACACGAGTGCACAGAATGTGATCGTAAATTCACGCATCGCAACTCATTAGTTTACCATATGCGAAGCCATACGGGCATTCGTCCACATCATTGTGATCAGTGTGGCAAGAGTTTCTTTGCTTCGAGTGCACTCAAAGTTCATCTTCGTCTCCATTCTGGCGATAAGCCGTACAATTGTGAATACTGTGGCAAACGATTCAGGCAATGGGGTGATCTCAAATATCACATAACATCTTTGCATTCGACTGAGAAGAACTTTCAATGTGAATATTGTGGCAAAGAATTTGCCCGAAAGTATTCATTGGTTGTCCATAGAAGAATACATACTGGTATGTATTATGTTGGTACTTTTAGGAAAGATGGCTGATTATTTCGAATTTCGATTTATATGGTTTTAAATATTTTATGTTACATGTCCAAAACTATTTAAACATTCTGGTATAGGATTCGGCTTCTGTGCAAATTTGATTGGTTGGTTTTAAATATTGGACCAATAAGGGTGAAGTGCTAAGATGCCAAATAATAGTCAGTTAAATACTTTTACTTAAATCTTTTTCGTTATACAGTGAGTGAAGTGAGGAATAAAATCATAAAATATATAGATTGATTTTTGCTAAAAAGCACTAGAATACGCTTGTTTCTTGATTGCGCATTATTAATAAATTTTGTCATCGTCATTTTGTCAGTTTTTTATTCCAAAAGAAAGTCACAAAAATTAATCTCAGTCCATTAAGATACAATTTGAATAGATGATTAAATGAAAAAAAGTTACTATTTATATTCTTTTGTTATTATTGAAATTGACTGAGATGGAATATTTGTATAGAATTTCCAGTAGAATGCAATATTATAAAAATAAATAGGACCATTCTACTTTTTTTTAAATGTCCATGATCTCTATTTGTGTATAAATTCTAGGGTTTCACGAGACACTCGAAGTTCGAGATTTCTCGTCTCGATTTCGTCTTGAAATCGAGACGAGACTGATTTTTTTTTTCGACACCAAGAAATTCGATTTTTCGAATTTGAGAAATTTTTTATCTCGAAAAAATGCAGGTGCTGCAATAGCTCACAGCTCTTGTCAGAAAAGCGAAAATAAAAAACTATTTTAGGAAATAATTTTAATTTACTTTAAACATAAGAAAATTAACAGAGCATACAAAAATTGCAAATATAATAAAGCAAATAAAAAAGGTGCAAATAAATATTATTTATTAAATAAACTTTCAAGGATATTCTTATGACACCATGTTTGCATGGATAAAAGATTAAATTAAAAGATAAAGAATTAGTGTAATTTTCACTTTTTGGAACAATATATTTTTTTTGGGACAATAGTCGACGGTTTTTTTGTTGTACGTGGTTCACTTCGTAGCATATAACTCTGTGTTGCATACACGCATGTATAATATTTTAATAACATTTAGTTTTTGTTTTCGAGACTCGAGAGAAATTTTGAGAATCTCGATGATCGTAAATAGACGAAAATTTCCTTCAAGATGAGATTTCTCGTCTCGATGAAACCCTAATAAATTCTTAAATTCAGTTTTAGACTATGGCTGATTCACTACGTTGAATTATTCTCAGTAACATTTGATAGCCAAAGGAAAAGGTCTAAACACAGTTCCTCTTACTGGTCGCATAAAGCATCTGAACTTGTGACATGTTACAAAATTTAAGCCATATAATAGAGTTCTGTAAATTGGTTTTCTAACAAGAAACTTTTATAGGTGAACGCAACTACAAATGCGAGTACTGTGGAAAAAGTTTCCGAGCCTCATCTTATCTGCAAAATCACAGGAAAATCCACACCGGTGAGAAGCCTCATGTTTGTGCAGATTGTGGTAAACCTTTCCGTGTTCGATCTGATATGAAACGGCATCAGCGAACTCACATCCGGAATCCTAGTGGAGCAAATTCAAAAGCGTCCAGAACTGTAACAAAAGTTGAGAAACACGAAGTATTGGTCGAAGATGAGGAATTGAGTACTGAGCTGCATATTGAAGATGATGAAGCTGGTGGACATTTATTGGCCGAATATACCACCGAGCAACTAGAAGGTGGGGGGGAACGTACTGTTCGAGTACCAACTAACAGAAATTTGTAAGTATTCAATGCAAAACTATAGAGCGGCATAACTTTTGAATAGGAATAGTTTATTATCTTCTAGCCAGCGAATCAGCTATTGGGTAAAAGTCTAGTTTAGTGGCTTTTGTTATAAAACACCCAAAAGTAAGTGTTTGCAAAAAATGGGTGTATTTTAGCATTACTTTCAATAAAAGTGAGGCGGAAAACGCTATTTTTAATAATTTGTTTATGAAAAATGGGAAGAATGTTGTTCTGAGGACTCACGATCTTTTCCTGGAGTCGTCGTTTTGGAAGTGTGTTTTTTATCCCAAATAGTACAAAATATTCTCATATTTCAACTAACACTAATATCCGCCAAATTTTGCCAAAATAATCGTGAAAATAGAATATCTATACCCTCCATAAGAGAAACGACGCTCGCGAAAAGTGAGGTTAAAATAAGTTGTTGATTGACTTGTGTATAGTGAGCTGTCAATGCTACTACACCGCCAACGTAACTTTTGCGGTGTTCGATTATTGGATGAATTTTATTTTTATGAATACTGAATACTTGCA